>CM028135.1:774900937-776122500 GCA_016271365.2 Neoceratodus forsteri
GTCTTGTTCCCATGCAAGTTGTTGCAACGACTGGCTGGAAAAGAACAATACAGTATCAAATAGTGGAAATGGTTTCGTAAATGTAATTTCTCCTTACTGCTGAAGCAACAGAATATGAAAATTACGTACCTACTGTAATTCTTGATCTTCTTGGACGAGTCTCCACCACTTATTCACACTATTGGGATCTGTGCCGGAGGCCTAGGACCCATCGGAGACAAACTTTTGCTGAGGGGTAAACCAGAGATGGCGCCACGAAGGCCTTCCAGCACCATGACAATGACTGTCTGAAGGCCGACTCCCCACCGCCTCAGTACCTTTTTACCAAGGAGGTGCAGCGTAACTAACCTAGAAGGGTAGCCTAACCTAAAAACCGGACATAAGATAGTCCGGACAACCCGTGTAAGAAGGGTCAACAAAGAAGTCTTCAAGGCCTAAAGATTTGAGGGAGTGAAGACCAACAAGAGAGGTGAGCTCTGGGGATGGAGGGTGGGCGTGTGAATGAGTGGTGGAGACTCGTCCAAGAAGATCAAGAATTACGGTAGGTACGTAATTTTCATATCTTCCTGGACATAAGTCTCCACCACTCATTCACACTATTGGGAGAGTACCGAGCTAATAATCCCCCGAGAGGGCGGCAGGAGAAACCAAGAGCTCACGTTTCTTAAGACAGAAGTCCATTAAGGATGGCTCTGCCAAAGGAAGAATGTCGTCTGGCATGGACATCGAGTGCATAATGCTTAACGAAAGTATGCACTGAGCTCCAGGTGGCTGCATTGCAGATGTCTGCAATGGGCACGTTGCGGATTTCCGCTAGGGATGCCGCTACCGCTCTGGTAGAGTGAGCGTCAACTCTACCCTCCAACTTAACCTGCACCATGGAATAGCAGTGACGAAGGCACTCCACTAGCCATGCTAAGATACATCTAATAGCGACAGGTTGACCCAGCCGGGCCTCACTGAAGGAAACGAACAGTTGCTGGGCTTTATGAAAATCCTTGGTTCTATCTAAGTAGAAACGCAAGGCCCTCTTAACATCCAGAGAAGAAGAGCGCGTTTCCCTTCATTTTGGAAGTCCGCAAAATAAGAGGGAAGGACCAAAGGTTGGTTAAGCTGAAATTCTGACGCAACCTTAGGAAGAAATTTAGGATGAGTACGAAGGACTACTTTGTCCTTATGGAACACAGTATACGGAGGGTCTGTAACCAGGGCATGTATCTCAGAGACCCTATGGGCTGAGGTAATGGCCACTAGGTAGGGAGTCTTCCAGGTGAGGAACTTTAGTTCACAGGTAGCTAGAGGCTCAAAAGGTTTCCGAGTGAGCATGTCTAGCACAAGATTAATGTCCCAGGCTGCAACAGGACGTCTTGTAGGGGGTCTGTGTGCAGAATGCCCTTAAGAAATCTCTAACCATAGGTAACTGAGCCAGTGAAAGAGAAAAACCGCTCATGATACGCTGAAATGGCACTAAGGTGAACTTTAACTGTAGAGTACTGGAGACCTGAATTTGAGAGGTCCAAAAGGTACTCTAAAACTTTATCTGGAGGGCAGGAAAAGGGATTCAAAGAGGACTTTGCACACCAGAGGGAAAACGCTTCCACTTAGCCGTGTAAGTTTTCCAAGTGGCTGGCTTCCGCGCAGCCAGAAGGATATCAGAAACTCTTCGAGAGACATTGAACCGATTTACTTCTACCTCTTCAGGAGCCAAGCGTGAAGGTGAAGAGATCTCAGATTGGGATGGACCACCGGTCCCTGAGTTAAAAGGTTCATCTGCAGGGGAAGTGGTCTCGGAGGAACTGCCAACATACTGTTGAGAAGTGGAAACCACAGTTGTCGAGGCCAAAAGGGAGCAATGAGAATCATCTTGTCTCCCTGCGACTCGAACTTGAGGAGTACTCTCTGAATTAGAGGAAGAGGCGTAAAGGCGTAAAGAAAGTGTTTTGTCCACCGCAGCCTGAACGCATCCTGACAAAAAATGCCAGGCCCTGGATTTCTGGAGCAGAAGAGAGGCAGTTTTGCGTTGAGTAGGGACGCAAAAAGGTCCAGGTCTGGAGTTCCCCACTCTTCGAAGAGTGACTGAACTATGGTTGAGTCGAGAGACCACTCGTGAGGATCTGTCTCTGTTCTGCTGAGACGGTCTGCCAAGTCGTTCTGTACACCTGGCAGGTAGATTGCTTGAATTAGAGCCTTGTGCTCCAAGCACCATTCCCAGACCCTCATCGCTTCTCTGCATAAGGGGTACGAATGAGCACCGCCCTGCTTGTTGATGTAATACATCACTGCTTTGTTGTCCGTTTGGAGGAGAATATTCTTGTGACAGAGAATGTCCTTCAAAGCTCGGACCGCATAAAGGATGACTCTCATTTCTAGGACATTTATGTGAAGCTGGGACTCGAGTTGAGTCCACACACCCTGAGTGTGGAGATCCTGACAGTGAGCTCCCCACCCCATTAGTGAGGCGTCTGTGGTAATGGAGATCTGATAGTCCAGAGGGGCAAAGGGGTATCCTTGCAGGAGATTGTCCTCTTGAGACCACCAGGTGAGAGACCTCTTTAATGGTTCTGTCACCTTGATGAGATAGGACTGCGGGTGAGTGGTTGGAGACCACTGAGTACTGTTTTGAGGAAGGACGACCTTATTCTCTGCCAGGACTACAATAGGATCCACAAAGGCTTGAGATGCCAAAATGGGACGATCCTTGGGGGCTGAATATTTTCTATCAATGGATTTAGCCACCGATGAAGAGAGAGCAGGATTATTCCATACCATTTGAGACAGCGTCTCGAAGGAAGGTTGAATCGGAGGAGTCAAATCCGGAGGGATCTCCGAGGCGTGAAGGTATTGGAGTCTTAGCAATTTCCCAGGATCGATGTCTGTAGTCTGGAGAGAAAGTGGAAATCATATTCTTCAGCAGAGACTTAAATGACAGGTCCTCGACCACAGGCTCTGCAGCAGTAAAAGATCCTGCTTCGTCCACCTCATCGCCCAGCCGAAGGTCTGGGTCAGGCTCAACGTCATCTCCTGACAGTCCAGGAGGGACTGTATGGACAGGAAAGGGATGAAAGCCAGAAGAGGAAGGAAGAAAAGAGACAAAGGAAGTCCCTAAGAGCCCCGGGCCGAGGAGGCGACGGCACCAAAACGGCGCCAGAAGCTGCACGGCGGACGCCAGGAAGCCGCAGAGGCGCCGCCGGTGACGCCCAGAAGCTGCGCAGCGCCACCAAGGATGGCGCCGCGAGGCCACACGGCGCCGAAGGCACTCCCAGAGACCGAAAAACAGGTTTTGAAGGAAAAGGAGCAGGAGATAAGGGCATCGGTGACGCCCCCTGCGCCGAAGCCATGTGGGGGACACCTAAGCACGGAGTCGACAGCATCGAAGAAGGTGCTGTGCGACCAGGAAAGTCCGACCGCCCTACCTGGTCGCCCAGAGAGCCCGAAGGCCCACGAGCGACCGAGCCAGGTAGCTGAACCAACCTCCGAGCCCATTGCTCCATAAGAGAGGCCCACTGATGAAACTGCTCATCTGAAGACCTACCTGCGGGCGGGGTAGGACTCCGATGTCGAAGACGTCGGCTACCAGAAGCCGCTGTTGGCGACTCCGGAGGAGGAGACCGGCAACTAGCCCCGATAACCGAACGTCTACGCGCAGACGTATCAGAGGGCGACCTCGAGTGATGCCTTCTCTTTTTAGACCTGCGGGCCGAAGAAGAGCTCGAGGCCGAACGGTGCCGAGAATGCGACCGTTTGGCTTTATGCTTCCGTGGGGACCGCCCATCCCCCCGGGCATTGGACTGACCGTTGTCAGACCCCCTTCCGGAGAAAGCGGCGGACTGGACCCAGCCCGACTGACTGAACAGCTTTCATAAGAAGTCTCCCTACCGTCACCTGACCTGCTCATGGTCGACTCCGTCAGTGTAGGCTGAGACTTCTTTATCGTTTTTATTTAAAAATAAGAATAACTTAAGCGATACTGTATCGAGATACTACAAAATAATAAAAACTGAAAACTATGCTGCTAGTTTGAAGTTTGACTCCCCGACAGGCGAGCAACGTTGTCACTGAAGCGCACTCGATGGCGAGAAAAAAGGAACTGAGGCGGTTGGGGAGTCGACGCCGAGAGAGTCATTGCCGCGCGAGCTGGGGCTCGCGGCGCCATCTCTGGCGTCGACTCCCCAGCAAAATGTTTGCTCCCGATGGGTCCTAGTGCCTCCGCGGCGCAGATCCCAATAGTGTGAATGAGTGGTGGAGACTTATGTCCAGGAAGATACTGTATTTCCTTAATCTGCCCCAGTAGGCTCACTGTCACATGCTTCTACTGTATTACAAAAATACGTATAACTGTGTAACTTCCTGAACAACATCAATAACTACTGCCTAAAACTCCTAATAAAATAGATCAATATGGCTGCCACAAATACTGCTCTCTAACTGGATAAACCAGGTCACCTGTCATGCCTGCATTGACTCAGGAAAGCAGAATGCTGCATTTACTATGCTCAGATTTATAATGCTAGTACATTTTAGAAGTGCAACAATGCACAACAGAATGCAGAGTTCGTTGGGTGAGACAGTCACTTTAATGTGTGCTGAGCAGCACACAGCCAATGACCTTGTGCCTCAGTGCACACCAGAGGAATATTTACATCTCCCAATGAATGTACACCTGCCTGTGCGTTATTGCCAAGATCTGCACTATAAAGAATCATCTGTGCGTTAGCATCCTCATAGTGTCTGAGCATGCTTTTGTGTTCATTCATTCATTTAAACAGCGGCCAACCATGGTGGTGAGAGAAGGGCTGCACAGTTTGCTGTCTCGCCATGCATCCCTTTGTTGTTTCACATCAGCTCACCCAAGGCAGAGGGAAACAGGGGTGTCTGGGTACTAAGTGGGTTAGGTGGTATTTTATTATTATTGAGACCATGGGATGAGTTGTAGGGTGCCAAGTAGGTATGGGAACAGAGTATTTGCACCATGGAGGGGAAGGAGGTACACATTACAAGGGTGAGGGGAAAGTCTTGTGAATAACTGAATAACGAAGGTCCCACTTATGTTTTGGTTCCATTATTAAAAAGGACACTGTCAATCCATTTTGCATCATATTACTTCTCACTGAAAACTCACATTTTATGATTGCTTAACTTCTCTAAAATTCATAGATTCTGCTGACTGTTTTATCGGTTTCCTTTTATAGTAGAACTTAAATGCATGCTAATGGGGTAATTATTCACACATTCTTGAGCTACTTTTACTGCATACTTGCTGAGCATTAGGAACACCCATAAACAACGCAACCGCTAATAATACAATAGCCTCTTCTCCCACTGCATCATAAGTGGTTGGACTGTGTTGGGAATGTTCCCAAGTCCAGGAAAGATGCAGCAGTAGTTGACCAAGGACTGTAAACAAACACATTTTTGTGTGGTAACACCAGTATGGTGGGTAGTCTTACTGATGATAAAAATTTATTTTTATACAGGACACAGATTGTTAGGGTGTTACCACCATTTTCAGCAATGTCCTGTGGTTACAACCCCCACCCCAAAAAAAAATGTACATATATCATACGTAACACCTACATTACAATGGATACTAATACACATAAAGTTACCTAAAAGCACACACAGCTGGAATGCAAGTGAATATTTAGATGTCTCCTAAAAACTAGAGGCTTCTGTACTTACTTCAAGTCCTCTGGTAATGAGTTCCAGTAATTTGGTAGACTGTTCTGGAGAATAGTAATATCCAAGCCTGTTAAATGATCTATTCAAAGGGACATTTAACCTATTGTATCTCAAATTAGATAAACCCAATGTCACAGAATTACTTAGGGGATCGGTTCATTGGGGGGGTAAATTAACTTATAGCACCAACTTAACCACATAGAGTTTTTTTTCATGTTGGGTTGTAACCATCCAAGTTTATTATAAATATTACAGTGGTGTGTTCCATGTTTGCTCTTAGTGGCAATTCCGTAATCTATAATACATTTGGTCTACCTTTTTCAGAGAAGCCAATGTTGAATTCATGTATAAATGAGAACCATATTCCAAAACTGGTAACAATAATTGTTTTACCAGTTTTTTTCTTGTTTCAATCGTAAAACAACCAGACACCCTTCCCAGCACCCCCAAATCTCTGATTTACTTTCTTAACCTGCTGAAATATATGATTTGAAAATGTTAATCTTGGGTCAACCTGGAATCCAAGATATTTGTAACTATCTAAATTTGCTGTAGAAGCTCCATTCAGAAGCTTTAAATGCAATTCCAACCTGTTATTTTTAGAATGTCCCACTGCGAATGTTATGTATTTTTTTTTTTTAATTCAGTAATAGGCCAGAGACCCTAAACCACTTCTCCATACTAGACAAGTCTGCTTGTCGCTGCTGCTCCAGATGCTCATGGCTGTCCGCCGATGACACCAACACGGTGTCGTCTGCGTACAGTCTTATCTCACAGTTTTCAATTTTTGCCGGTAGGTTATTAACATAAACATTAGGGGGCCCAATACTGAAACCTGTGGGACTCCCCTTTTCACTTCTTTTAGATCTGAAGTGGTAGCTCCACATGACACACACTGCTGATGTCCTGAAAAATAAGACTTAAACCATTGTAAAAGTTCTTCTTGGACCCCTGTCTCATGTAATCTCACTAACAATCCCTTATGATCCACTAAATCAAAAGCCTTATTGAGGTCCACGAACACTGCCCCAGTACTTCTCCAAAAATTCAAAGATGTTGGCACCTGATTATGAAAATCAACTAGGGCGGCATCTGTGGACCTCCCAGGTCTAAATCCATGTTGCGTATCTGTCAGCAGCTTGTTTTTTTCAAGGAACTGATAAAACTGACTATGGACCTGTTTTTCAAAAACCTCTGACAGTACTAGAAGCAAGGCTATGGGCCTGTAATTTGATGGAAGTATGTTATCTCCCCCTTTGAAAATGGGGATAATTTTACCCACTTTCCACACTCCAGGGAAGGTAGAACAACATAAGCTCCAATTAAAGAGGTATGTTATCATTGGGGCCAATATTTCCGCCCCTAACTTTAGGAACCCGGCATCTATGCTATCTAAGCCCCCAGCCTTAAATTTATTTAAAATTTGAGTTCCCTCACCACCTCACTAACCTGTATCTGTTGAAATCTAAACATTGGTCTTATGTTGTTCTCGGGTATGTTTTCTCTTTTTCCCCTAAATTCTTCAACTATTTTAGGTATTGAGATTTCTGATGTTTTTATCTCTATTTGTGGTACCTCTAAATCAGGCAGGTCTGTAAAGTTAAGTATTAAAGATATTAGTAATTTCCTTTTGATCCTCTACTAATTTATCACTACATAATAAGTTTTATTGAAGCTCTAGTTCTTATAGGATTTTGACGATTTTTAACCCATTTGCTTTATTTATGTTGTTTAAATACCAGCGTTTTTGCTAGTTGAGCATCCTTTTTACACTTGTTCCGTCAGAACTTAAACCTTCCCTAGCTTCCTCTTTTTTTGTTCTCCTTACTTTCTTCCACATATGGTTCCGAATCCTTAATTGGGTTTTTAATTTTTCGAATGTCAATAATGAGTCTCCTCTCCTATATTTTTTTAGGATTCTTGGTGCATGTTGATATATTATTTCAGTTAATAAATTAGTAAACTCTTGGACCGCTAGGTTTATATCTGGGATTAGTAATATTATATCCCAATGAAAATTTAACAAGGTCCTTTTAAACGATTCCTCATTAAATTTCTTTAAGTCTGTTGTCCAGTGAAATACTGTTTGATCCCTTAATGGTTTATTTAAGTTTATATTACATTTTATGGGATTATGACCCCCTGCATTCAAGGGCATTACTTCCCAATTACTGACTTTGCTAAATAAATCCAGAATTGATCTCCTTTCTATATTCCTGAGGCACCGTGTAGGATTTTGTATGAATTGTTCTAACTCTAAGACTCCAAAACTTCTTTTTAATTTATTACCCCTCTCTTGGATCCAATTTGCAATAAAATCCCCCCTCAGTATGACCTTATGGTCTTTTATTTTGTCTAACAGCTTATTAGCCAGAGTATCAAAATATTTAACTTTAGGAGGGGCATAAATTACTCCCATCATAATTTTAAACCTCTCGTAATTTCACAAACAGACATTCCATATCTTCTATACTTTCACTTAGCACAGTTTTGTAATGGCTCAAACTGCATTTAATATATATCATTACCCCCCCCCCACACACACACACACACACACTCCTCTATCTGTTCTCTGTGACCCATATTCCATAATTTGTATTTCTTCATTTGTTATCCCTTGATGAAGCCATGTTTCTGAGAGTGCCAGAATATCTGGACTTTCTTCTGCAGCACATACTCTATATTTGTCTATTTTATTTATTAAACTACATACATTTTCAAGGATTATAGATAATCCCACTCTTTTTTGGACCCGGGTTGAGTTCTATATCTACACTTTGTTCTAGTAGTGTAAAAAAAAAAAGCATTTTCCTGCAGTGCCATTTACTAAAGTAAGCCTCTTCACTAAAGTAAACTGTTTGGTAATTAGTTTCCCATTATTTGTAAAGGCATTCCTTTTCTTTACATAGTTATTTTCCTCTAGCTGTGTTTGTCCTTCCAATGAAAGGTAACTAATACCTTTGTTAAATCCATTATTAATAACAGCTGTTCTATTAAAATCTCCCAAATAATACCCCACTATCATCCAACCTCAGATTACAGCAGCACTTAACATTGTGTACTATACAGATAACAAATACATAATTATACAACTAGTTCTATTCCCTTTCAGTTCCCCAACTCCATATAAGCAAGACCCCAGCCACATCCAGCTTCAACTTCAAGTAAGTATTGTAGAGTCCACCCTTACAATCAGGGAACTGACTGAAAACTCTAATTACTAACAGTCACTGTTCTCCTCAGGACTTTAATTTACCTGCATAGAACCTCAAAGATTGTATTTGCTCACCCCTCTGCTCATTTTTACAATGGATCCTATGCTCCTCCTCAGATTCAAAACTGAGTACAGAGTTCCAAAAGATTTTCTCCCCTGCACTCACTCTGCTCGTGCAATGACGCTCTCGCCCGTGGGCAGCGCAGGGTTTTATAGTGAACATGTGCCCCGGCCCCATGGAGATTCGGCAACGCGTGTGGTCTGCTGCCAGACCCCTTCAACCGCCAAATTATGAATGAATGCAGCACTTGTAACAATTGAGCAAAAATAAAATGCAAACAGTTCAAGCCCTTTGGCAAAGTCAGTAAGCAGATGGCAGTTCACTCTACACAACTCCCCTTCGGCGTCCTGCAGCTCTCACCATGTGGCTGAAAATGACGACTTCAGGGCTGTAGGTGGCTTTGTAGCTGGCGGCGTGCGGTTTTATAGTAAACTTGTGACCCGCCCCCACGGAGATCTGGCAACGTGCATGGTCCACCGCTGGACCCCCTCAACAGCCGAATTATGAATGAATTCAGCGCTTGTAACAATTGAGCAAAAATAAAATGCAAACAGTTCAAGTCCTTTGGCAAAGTCAGTACGTAGATGGCAGTTCACTCTACACAGCTCCCCTTCGGCGTCCTGTAGCTCTCAGCTTGTGGCCGAAAATTATGACTTCAGGGCTATAGATGTTCAAAATAGTTTTCTTCCGAAAAAGACCAAAAAGGTGTTCCCCATGCCGATGCTTGCTCAGCCAAATTAACTTCAGCAGACGCTCTTAAGCTTGTGTCAAGAAGACGGTATTCCCTCACCTCTCTATTTTGGAGAGCATTTCCTGATCTAGAAAAGGGGAAGGAATATGGAACGGACTCTGGTGTTGCAGTAAAATGGTAAAAGGAATCAGAATTAAACTACCTGCTGCACTGACAGTCTCCACAGAATGTGAACAATTATAAAATGTGTTTTTTTAAACTAGAGACACTTTGAGGCCAAAAGGGATTGACAGTGTTCCTTTAAACACTGCTATCATCCACCCTTGTGAAAAATAATGTTTCATTACTACACATCACTTCATTTGGGTGCCAGTGGTAAATATCTGTTGGTGTGCCTCACTAGGTTTACAAGGAAAAACATTTTTATCCTGACACAGACATTTAAGATTGTGAGCTTTGTGACATTACCTAACAAACAAATAACTGGTGTAAGGGAGGGCTAAGCAAGTCTTGCAATTCTGTAGACAAAACATCTCAGGACCACTGTTCATGATTAAGTGGTGTTGCTATGAAACGTTGATATTCAAGTGACCTTTGAATCTGGAATAAACAAAATTATTGGCAAAGAAGTGGAGATCAAGTCACGTCTCATTTTCACTGTTTGCCTTGTCGTACCATGGACTCTCCCACCAGCCCCTCATCCACCAGTTCCCTTAGGAACCGTGGTCATCCTGGAAATTATTTTCACTAGGATAATAATGCCTGCAATTTATTTTGCTGTTAATTATTGTCATTTGTGATTTATCTTGCTAGCAATGTACAATGTTAATTTCTGCCTGTAACTAATTCCGGGTCACCCCTGAAAAAGGGACCTTTGGTCTCAGTGGGCCTACCCAGTTAGCAAAATTCAATAAATAAATAAGTGACTTGCCGAAGCTCATACTAAGGGTATATTATACTATGTGACTCTAGCAGAGTTTGAACCCAAGCCAGTGCTCTAACTACTAGAACAAGTCATCTCTTCTTTACTGTAGACAGTAATGGGTCTGGCAGCCACAGTTGGGTGGAAAGGATTTGGAAGAGGTGCTTTTAATGCTGAATATGTGGGGGAAGAGGACAGCAAGAGGGGGAGTAAGAAACAAAAAAAGCAGACATTTTTAACATTCTAAAAATTCCAATACTGTATACAGCTTCTGTAAACTGGGTAGAATCATATTTAATGAGTTATTAAATAAAGAATAAAGTACACCTGAGACTTCTGGTTGAGCCTGCAACCAAGATGGCGGATTAACCTCAAGCTCCGCGGTCCCTCTCCGCTATTTTACCTGCATCTACAGAGTTTTGCTTTGGAGGTAGTTAAAAACTTGT
Organism: Neoceratodus forsteri; assembly: GCA_016271365.2. Lineage (NCBI taxonomy): Eukaryota > Metazoa > Chordata > Ceratodontiformes > Ceratodontidae > Neoceratodus > Neoceratodus forsteri. The sequence goes on from CM028135.1 coordinate 774,911,951, forward strand.
TCAAAAGTGCAGGGAACACTATCCGGACGATATATCATAGTGAAATTTCAAACCGCAGTAAATCGGAGCTTTTTGCACGACGATCGGGATGTCGGCCCAGGAGCCCTCCAACTCAGAGCTTTCGGTTGCAACGACTAAACCATCTGATCCAGCTGCTCTAGCCCGTAATAAAATAAAAAACAAACATGTGAAGCTCGATACAATATATAAATAGTTACTCTCCTTTAGGGCCGAAATAAAGGATGTGTATAGTGAGCTGTGCAGGGACATGGCCAACCTGGAACAACGTACTGATGCCACAGAGAGGCAGATTACTGTGGTCGAAAATAGAGTAGATGATATTGAGGAGTTTCTGTCCAAGAGCTGCAGGATCAATATGCCCTACTCCATTCAAGACAAGAGGATGCTGAAAATAGGGCCCACCGTAAGAACTTAAGGGTTTACTGTATTCCGGAGAGTTCAGAAGGCCAAGACCTTACAGATTTTATAACTACGGTCCTGAGAACGGCCTTGGTGTTACCCTCAGACATACCGCTGGAGTTGGAGCGGATGCACAGGGTGCTGGGTCCGCGTCCTATTGTTCCGAAGGCCAGACCACGATCCACTATACTTCGCTTTCTCAGCTATGCAGTGAAAGAAAGTTTTGACCACAGCATGACGTAAGGGGAAGCTCTTCTATGGCCAAACACGTATTTATCTAGATAATGATTATGCCCCCCAAACTATGCAGAACAGAAGGGCATACGCAGATATACTCCCAGCGTTGAAAGATGCCAATATTAAATTCACCACCCCTTACCCGGCTTGCTTGCTGGTGCAGCTTCCAACTGGCAGAAGGGAGTTTTGTTCGGCTGAGGAGGCCAGGGATGAGCTGCTTAGGCTGGAGATCCAGATCAAGAAGAGGGTCGAGATGAAGCCTCCATCATCCCCGAAGATATCCAGATGGCAAGCAGTGGTGGAACGTGGAAGTAGCCGAAAGGGTGGAAACCTGAAACTTGAAGGTCTGAAGAACCGACTTGCGGTGTTCCGCCAGTGTGCACGTGGCAGAACCTGACTGAAATCTGGATAATCAAGCTACTTAGAAAACTAGTTGGTGATGCTTGGAACTCGGTCGGATCTTCTCGGAGACTTAGTGAGATTCGTAATCAGGGGTTTTTCCCCTGTTATCGGGACGCTGCCTCGGACATTCAGGCCTGTTGTTTTGGTTGATTCCTAAGCATTTAAGCTTTAGAGGATGGGGGGGGGGCAGAGATTATTTACATATAACTTTGCTTTATTCTGCCTATTAAGAAGAGAACTGGAGTGGAGAGAAGTGGGTTTATAGTTTAAACTGTGGAAGAAAAGTTCATAATAATCTAATGTTTATTACAATGATAGCGAGGGGGAGTCTGCCACCGCCACTAGGTTAGCAGGCTCATGTTTGATTTTGAAAGACAGAAGGGTTTTTGGGGGCTTATTTTTGGACCTATTGGCAGTTTTTTGCTCATTTTTTATTTTTGTATTAGAGGGAACCTACACCTTCTGGAGGCCCGAGAGCCTATTGCACTCGGATTTCCTCCTGATGTTCTGGAGGAATGACTAGGGAGTTTGCTTACATTCTCCCCTACCTTGGAAGTCATAGTTGATGTATATAGATATTGTGTTGAGGGTTGTCTCCCCCCCCCCGATTTACAGTTAATACAGCCTGATTTATCTAGAGTATTTTTTTTAGAATCTAGACTGCATAGTAATTCTAAGAAAATGGTTGATTTGTTTCTCCAATATGTCGCCCAGCTACAGCAGGATGGTGCACTTAACAGTGAAGTTAGAGAAATGCTAAGGTTTATTCATTTTAGGAGAGGGGGGTATTTTAGAGATTTATCTGATCATAGAATATATAGTAGGGGAAGACCACTGAATTTGGTGTCAGTACTTAGTAATATTGGGAATTTTGTGTTCGATATATAAGAAACCCATTTGACAGACAATGAACATTCTAAATAGCATGGGGAGGTCATTTTCAGATTTTTGCTTCGTCTTTCCCAAAGGGGAAACGCCATGGAGTGGCGATAATGATTCCCTGGACCTCTCCTTTTCACCTGTCCTCTCAATTTATTGACCTCCAGGGACAGTATGTCATTTTAACTGGGACATTGTTTGGGAAACTGGTCACACTGGTAAATGTGTATTTTCCCCCTAATGATGCCTGTTGCTGCCTTGAAAAGATGTTTTGATAAATTAATAGATAATTTCCAGGGATGTCTGATAATGGGCAGTGACCTTAACCTCACCCTGAACCCACATTTGGGCTCATCTTCTCCAAACAGGCATAGAACCTCAACTGCACTGAAATTTTATCATTCTAACCTGGAGGCCCTGGGCATGACAGATGTTTGGAGATTTTTTTATCCCTCCTCAAGGGGCTATACATTTTATTCCGCCCAACATAATTCCCATTCCAGACTGAATCATTTTTTTTTTTTCCAGGGAACATGTAGACTATTTGCACGATCTGACCATTGGCTCTAGATTTCTTTCAGATCATTCCCCTTTATTCTTAAAATTAGATTTTAAAATACCTAGAAAAACCACTGGGTGGCGCCTGAATACCTCATTTGTATGTTGGCGCACTTGCGTAGTCAACATCGTGGGACAGTGCAGCTTTAGAGGCGCGGTTGCTGTTGGGTGAATGCAGGGCATGTACCAGTAGGTGTGTCCCGCATTCCCCAATCAGCCTGCATGCCGGCGCCACACCATGCATACATAATGTGGCGAGCACATCTAAGAAAAGGTCCGCTGCAATCCGAGCAAAGCTAGTCAGGCGCTGGCGGTCCTTTTCTGCAGTCTTCCGCCATTATTATACATGGCGGACACTGGCTGTAGAACTGCCGACTTCGGGTATCCAATCCCCTGTCTTCTGCCCTGCCCCTATGAATGTGCCGACGCCGAGCCCACTCCCCGTCGGCATAAAGCACCCCCAATTGTTTATGCCGGTGCCAATCTCGGCTCTGCACCCCCACCCTTCTTTATGTACCGATGGGGTGCCCAATCACCGGCGCAATAAATCCCCCGTGTTGTTTGCCAAAGAGGGTGCCCAATCCCCGGCCAGCTACAGATACCCCTGCCCCAAACAGTTAGGTGGCATGCTGGGAGTCCACCCCAGCGTGCCAAATGCCCTCAAAACAAAAACTGTCCCACGATGTTTTTTCTGTTTTTAACCTGTTAAAAGCAACGGTCCCTCATAGTCTCCGTGCCCCCTCCCCACCCACCCTCTGTGCATCCTGCCTCCCCATACCCCCTCACCCCATACTTCCTCCGAGCCTGATGCGACAATGTTCGTGGACCGAACACGTCTGCACTCTTCAAATCCAACCGCAAACTGAGGAAATGTCGGTAAGCTGTATAATGTAATAAATAGTGTTTTGCAACTTTGCTGCATATCTTAGGCATTTTGCAATGTTGGCTTCAAATTTTCAACATGGGTTTCTGGGACCCTCCTCATGAATTCTTGCACTGTCACGGCTTGTATTCGGTCCCGAAGGTGATTTCGCAGTCACTGAGCGGAATCACCTTCGGGACAGCGTGAACGAAATGACAGTGCCACTGTTCATGAGGGGGCTCTCAAAACCCTATGTTGCAAATTTAGTGGGAAATCAAAACATGACTCTTTATGAGCGTGCGTGAAACATGTAACGCACGCTCATAACCGCATTGCTCAATACTTTCAAGCCAGATTCTCAAATTTGGCATTTTACTACACCTTCTTGTGAACTGTACAGCTGTCATTTTTACATCCTTGCCGAAATGTGTTTTCGACTTTCGGCGCAGAATAGCGCTTGCTGCGTGGAAATCAGTGTTCGGGACATATTACTTAAATGACAGTGACACTGTTCATGAGCAGAGGTCCTAAAATGTCTGTGTTGAAAATTTGGTGACAATACTCCATAAAATGACTGTGTTACAAGCGTGCGTTGTGCAGTTTGCACACACGCATGTTCGTACCTTCGCAAACTTCTAATATTCTCACTCCAGATTTTCTACAGTGCCATTGTTCTGCACCTCCTAATGAACAATACAGCTGTCATTTTTCACATCCTGACCAAAATCTGTTTTCGCAGAATAGTGTGGTCGCTGTGGAAAGTCCGTGTTCGAGACACATGATGAAAATGTCAGTGACACTGTTCATTAGCAGATGCTCTAAAATGCCTATGTTGAAATTTTGGGAACGAAAGTCAATAAAATGAGTGTTTTATGAGCGTGCGTTGCACAGTTTGCATGCACGCTCATGACTTTGTGAATCTGTAATACTTTCACTCCAGCTGTTCATCACTGGCATTTTTCCATACCTCTTTATGAACACTGCAGCTGCCTGAAATGTGTTTTCGCATGCCCGGCACAGAATTGCACGGCCGCTGTGCGAAATCAGTTTTTGGGACAGTCTGAGGAAATGATGGTGACACTATTCATGAGCAGGGGTCCTAAAATGCCTATGTTCAAAATGTGGTGCCTAAACTCCATACAATGACTGTGTTGCAAGCGTGCATTGCGCAGTTTCCACGCACCCTTGTAACTTTGTCAATCTGCAATATTTTCATTCCACATTTTCACCACTGGCATTTGTGCACATCTCCTTATCAACAGTCCGGCTGCCATTTTTCACAGCCTGCCCAAAACGTGTTTCCGCAGATGTGGCGCACAATGGCATGCTCGCTGTGCAAAATCACCTTTTCAGACACATTCACAAAATCACAGCACTATGTGTCTCTAGCTATGCCACTCCCACTGCCAATGCCAGTGCAACAACATTCTGCATTGATAAATGGCTGTTTAAAAGATAAGGTCTTTAGAGACAGCTTGAATGCTAAAATTATTTATTTATTACAGTATCAGAATTACAACCCTTTGAGTCAAAGACTCATTTACAAAGGCTCATTGTCATAGCACAGAGTAGGACAGGGTAGGAGAAACATACAGTGAGTGGCAAACAGACAATACAGCAGGTGCAGTAGCATGGCAGACTATATACAATGACAGTTTGTACAAAACTGAATACAGGTGGAGAGGTCCAGAAAGGCCCCTTCTTGCCAGAGCCAGGCCTATACATGATGGTAGCTAAGCAAGGAAGAGTGATCATTGGGCATATGAACTTAGAGGACAGTAGTAGTATATGGCAGGGGTGTGGTGCTGAGCACAACACTGCAGGTTTAGGCTTATACAGTATATGATTGTAGCTCAGCAATCGTGAGATATGTACACTGGTACAGTATAGGAACAGGGCGGGTGGTGTGGGATAAGTGGGTTGGATGTGGACAAGTGGTGGAGCAGTTATTTACAATTGCAGTGACGGGAGCTTAAGAGGTGGCTGCGCAGGGATGACTTGAACGGTCCAATTCTGAGCTCAGATGAGGTATCGGGGTTGAACCAGGAGGGTGCCCTGTGGGAAAAAAGATCTCTCGCTGAGGGTTGTCCTGACCCTGGGGACTACTAGCAGGGTCTTAGTGAAGCTAGGGGTGTGGACAGGAGGGGTGGCCATGCTGATTAGTTTAGACAGATGGGGGGGGGGGGTTAATCAAACACGGATTTTTTGGGTGAGCAAGCAGGTCTGGTAGAGTAGCTGTTCTTCAAGGGAGAGGATGATAGACAAGGCATAAAGTGTGCCTGTGTGTATTCCTAGTAGCCCCAATGAGTAGCCGACAGGCCTTGTTGATTAAGAGTTTGATTTTGCCCAGGGCAGTGTTGTCCGCTGCGCCGTATATTAGGAGTCCATAGTCCACTAGGGACAGAATGGATGAGTCAATGGTGAGTCTTAGTGCTTCTGGGGGGAGACAGGCTCTATGCCGATAAAGCAAGCCTATGCGGGAATTTATGGCAGAGCAGAGGGTCTGGATGTGTTCATGGAAGGTGAGGGAGGAGTCGAGGATGATACTTAGGTATTTGTACAAGGTAACCTGCTCAATAGGGTGGTGGGATAGGGACTGAATGGACACGGCAGAGCCCTTGAGTTTGTTCCGATTGTGGGTGAACAGCAGTTTTTTTGTTTTTTTTTAGGTTGATCACAAACCTGTGGTCGAGGAACCACTGCTCGGTCTGGGCAAAAGCGGATTGTAGCGCGAGCTGGAGTTGGGTAGGGTCAGGGTGGGCTGTGAAGAGGACCGCATCATCTGCGGAAAGCAGAATGTTTTCTGATGTGGCATTGGGTAGCATGCTTAGGTATAAATTAAAGAGTAGTGGCCCCAGGATAGAGCCTTGGGGAACACCGGAACGGACCTGATGAGGGCTAGAGAGGATATTGTTAATTTTTTACGCACTGTGTATGGGCAGCGAGGTAATTGCCAGCCCATTTTACAGAGCCTGAGGTGAAACCAAGCTGGGTGAGGGTGTTAATGAGAAAGAGGTGGCTGACCGTGTCAAAGGCTTTTGACAAATTGATGAAGACTGCCCCGGCAGGATGCCCTTTGTCCAAGGCAGAGTGAATGAAGGGGGTGAACCCAATGAGGGCAGTTGTGGTGCTGAAACTTTGGCAGAAGCCGTGCTGTTCCCTGCAGAGGAGGTTAAACATAGTAAGGTATTCTGTTATCTGGTCAGCCACGATCATTTCTAGGGCTTTGGAGGGGGGGGAAGGATGGAAATCAGTCTGTAGTTGCTTGGGGTCATTTTTTCACCACCCTTGTGTATGGGGGTGATGATAGCTCTTTTCCATGCTTTAGGGAATTGACCCAGTAGGAGGGAGAGGTTTAGAAGGTCAGTGGGGGGGGGGGGTGAGAACAATGTCCAGAGTAGAGTAGAGAAGGCAGGGATCAAGTGAGTCACTACTGTGTCTGGCACCCTTTAGGGCTTTGACCAGACAGGGTTTGGCAGCAGATGGGGAGAGAGCTCGGAAATAGAAGGGTGGGTGTTGGAGAGTGGTAGTAGGGGGATCAGGGGCTGGATCAAAAAAGTTGGTAGGTAGGGTAGCAGAGAGATCAGAGAAGGCATCATTTAGCCCATTAGCAATACCGTGGGTCAGTGGAGATAGTGCCATCGATAATGAGTTGGGGGTGGGGGTGGGGGAGACTGGGTTTTGCCATTAAGTTCCTTTATGTTGTCCCAGAACTTGCATGATGAGCCCCAGGTGGATGCAAGGGTATTACTGTAGTATGCCGCCTTTGCACTACAGATAGCCCAGGTGCATTTGTTGCGCTCTGTTCTATAGGCTTGCCTATCGGCCGGTTTCCTGGATTCCAGGGCTTTGTACCAAAGACCATCCCTGAGATGCATTTGCTTTATAAGAGCAGGGGTGATCTAGGGTGAGCTGTTTCTCCTTCGTATGGTTTTTGAGATGGGTGCATATGCATCGCAGGCCTTGTTAAAGTTGTAAATAAAGTAGTTGAGTGCAGCATCCATATTGGGGGCACGTTTTACTGGGGACCAGTCGCAGTTGGTAAGGTGCCGACGGAGTAAGGCAAGGTTACACGCGGATAGGCGCCTCCTGGAGATGAGGATGAGCTTAGGCTTCTCAAGGTTACATGACCAGGAGAAAATGACTGGGCAGTGATCACTGAGGGCATTTGGTAATACTATCAAGTCGGTGAGCTTTTGAGGCCTGTTTGAGAGTACCAGGTCGAGTAGAGTGGCACAACCAGTGGTCGGGTGGGGGCGGAGACAAGTTGGGTGAGATTTAGCGCAGCAAGGGCATCTTTGCCACTGTTCCCAGCATTGGTGAACCAGTTGATATTTAGGTCACCCATGATATGTTCCATCTTGCTGGGTTGATGGGAAATGTAGTCTAGTGGGGATTGCAGTGCACGGTTCTGCTTACACGGAGGAATGTAGGTGGCTATGAGGATGAGGGGGACTCTTAAGGGGCCTAGGGTGACTTTTAGGGAGATAGCCTGTGCACCATGCTCTAGCAGTGGTTTTTGAAGGGGAAGGCATAGGAGGGAGTCCCGTATGTAGATGGCACAGCACCCCCCCCTCGATTCCCAACTCTGTCCTCCCTGTATAGCGAGTAACCAGGGAGGGAGGTGATTGAGTCAGGCGTTGTCCTGGATAACCATGTTTCGACTAGTGCCAGCACATCTGGTTGGTGCTGGGTGACCATACTTGCATGCCAGCAATTTTTTTTTTTAGCAGGCTGCAGACACTAATGGAGATAATTTTGAGTCCTGAGGTTGCTGATGGACGAGGCTGATTGCCAGTGAACGGGCCTTGGTTGGGATGGACATTACCAGATAGAAGAGGAGTGCAATCAGTCTGTGAGGAGCACTGATATGCCTATGACATCTGGGGGCAGTACCCTTGGTGGGGGTAGTGGAGAGCTAGACCGGAATGGGAAGGGATCGGAGAGAGGACAAGTCAAGAAATAGTTGGGGTCAAATTGCCATCGGCCCTGCGTGAGAGGAGGGAAGTAGGAAGGAGGTTCCTAAATTCCAATTGTTCAGGGGATATGAGAGAGGCAGCCATAGGGGGGAGGTGGCATGATGTGGCTGAGGCACTGCTTTGGGGTAGAGAGCCAGGGGGCATGGTTGAGGTAGGGGGTAGGTGGAAGGAAGGAGAGAGGGAGGCTAGCGGTGTTAGCAGGCGTAATATTGATAGATACCAGGGCAGCATATTGCTGGCAGGGAAGATGGTGGTAGAGAAAGCGTTAGGGCGGCCACTAGTGGTGGGCTCAGACAATCTACAGATGGGAAAGTGGGCTAACTGGTTCAGTACTGCACGTCATACTAAGGAACGTACAAGAGCGAGAAGGCCAAAGCCCATAATGCTCCTATTCTAATCCAATGTATAGTAAGAAAGATCATACCCATTACTAATGAGATTATCTAATCTATTTTTAAAAATACTTTTAGTTTCACTAATGACAACCTCAAGCGGAAGTCTATTCCATGGACCAACAACTCTAATGGTGAAAAAGTATTTGCGACTTGATCTCACAAAGGGTTTTCTGAATAATTGTAAAGGATGTCCCCTGATGTTATGATGACAACTTTTAAATTCTAGACCGAGTTCGCACAAAAGATAAGGATCTTGAATGATGCCATATAATAACATTAAATCGCCATGAAGCCGACGTGTAGATAGAGGCATAAGTTTTAGGGTAGTCAGCCTAACCTCATAAGAGATATCATATAGCCCTGAAATCTTTTTAGTAAATTTTCTCTGTACTGATTCCATTAAAAGACCTTCAGATTTTTTATATGGACACCATAGCTGGGAGGCATATTCCAGATGTGGTCTAACATACTGTATGCAAGATATAATGGTAATAACACGTCGTTCTTTCTTGATTTAATATTGTGTAAGATAGCCCACACATAACTTTATTAGACTTATTAATAATGTTATGAACGTGTTTATTGTAAGAAAGGTTGTCTGAAATGGTTATGCCCAGATCTCTTTCATCTGAAGTTGTATCAAGTAATGTACTGTTCAAATAATAAGGGGTTTGTAAATTACTGGATCCTAAATGCATTACCTTGCATTTGGAGATATTCAAAGACATACCCCAGGTCTTAACCCATGTAGAAATGTGATCAAGATCTCTCTGTGTAATGTCAGTTTGGTGATCAGAAATGCAGGGGCCACCTATTTTTGCATCAACTGCATATCTGATGGAAAAAGATGAGCAACCTGTAGTAAGGTCAGCAATAAAGGCCTGAAACAGGCATGGACCCAGTACAGAGCCCTGAGGTACCCAGCTTGTCACAAACCCCCGAACTGATTTGTGCCCACCTATAGAGACTTTCTGGGAACAGTTTTGAAGCCAATTTATTATCCAGTTAATTACAATGCTGTTTATATTTAGTTTATGGAGTTTAGAAATTAGTGCCCAATGAGGCATGATGTCAAAGGCTTTACTAAAATCAATGTAAATTACATCACAAGGTATATTTTTATCGAGTACGGAACTAATCTGTTCATAAAAGCAAATTAAATTAGTTAAACAGCTTCTGCCCTTTTTAAATCCATGTTGTTCAACATTATAGCGATCCAAAATAGGTGATATCATATCGTTGATTAAACCTTCCATTAATTTACAAACGGTGGATGTTAAACTTATTGGCCTGTAATTTTCCCAGTTATTTTTTAGGCCTTTTTTGTTGATTGGGATAACATAAGCTTCTTGCTAATCCTGTGGAACAAAATTCATGGCCAAAAAGTAGTCAAACATCAATTTTAATGGAGAGACAATGACATCCACTAATAAAAATAATAAATGTCCCGATATGTTTTCTGGACCTGGACTATATTTGCCTTTTAGTGTCAATATCTTGTCCCTGATGGTATTAATAGAGAATTTAACTGGTAGAGTATTAGTAGTGTCTAACAGAGCTGAGTCATAGGATGATTTGGAAGTATTAGAGAAGCTATTGCAGAAATTATGATTAAACAAGTCAGCCATTTTTTTTGGATCATGTAGTAAAGTGTTGTTATTGAGAATAGGACCAACTTGACAAGTAGATTTTCTTAGCGAATTAATATAGGAATAAAAATGCTTACTGTTGGATTTGTTAGCAGTAGATGCTAATTTGTATTCCCAATTGCTTTTTGCCCTTTTTATCATGGCCTTGAATTTTTTTTTGTGTCTGTACATAAGAATTCCAGTTTGTAGAGGATTTAGTTTTTTGATATCAGATATACTTCTTGTGTTTTAAGTTAATGCATTTTTTAATAGACTGGTTCATCCACTTGGGAACTTTATTTTGGTTCTTATTTTTAATTTTAGATGGAATATATAGTTCCTTAAGTTGACAAATTGTGTTCTTAAAATTTTCCCAGTAGAATTCCGGGGAACAGCATGTCAATAAAGAGTCCCAGTTGATGTTAATAATATGTTTCACTGTGCCTAAATCGGCTTTGTCATAAAGATATATTTTGGTACAGTTAGAATTATAAATGTAACTTTGCACAATATTAAATGTAATGGTATTGTGGTCACTATTACCAATTGGTTCACTAACTGTAATATTGTCTATTAATATATCATCGTCACAAAGTACCAAATCTAAAATGTTGTCTCCTCTAGTTGGGATAAGTATGTTTTGTTTACGTCCCAACTGAGTACATGTGTGTAATAACTTGTTACCCTGGTTAGTAGTAGCACATAATTTCTGCCAATCAATTGATCCAATGTTAAAATCACCAGTGACAACAATTTTACCTAATGTTTTTGCTTGTTCTATTTCAGATAGAATGGCATCTATGATGTCTACTGATGAATTAGGGGGATGGTAACAAGAACCCAGAATGAGGGACTCAGATGTAGAGAAACTAAGTTTAACCCAAATTGTCTCAGTATGTTTATCATGTATTTTGATATTATTTGTAACATCAATAGAATTGAGATGGTTTTTAATAAACAGTGCCATACCTCCACCCTTCCGATTAGATCTACTGAAGGTATAGGAAGTATAACCAGGTATAATAGTATCCCAAGATGATTTATCATCACCCCATGTTTCGCTTATTGAGATGATGTCGACGTCACTGTTATGTATTCTACATTTTAATTCGTCCAGTTTTCGAGTAAGGCATCTAGCATTGAAGCATAAAAAATGTAACTCTTTACATATCATGGTGCTACCAACTAGAGATTTTAGAGATGGTTGCCTGTGCACCTTCTCGCTCCCGAGATTTAGTTTAAAAGGCGATTAATAGATGTCATAAATTGTCTACCCAGTACAACATTACCTCGTCTACTTAAACGCAGTCCGTCAAAACAGTATAATTCAGGACGATATTCAAATTCCTCCCAGTGAGTTAAACATGTCACGTTCTGGTGTAAACACTATTTTCTTAGCCACTCATTTACAATTTTGATTTTATTGTTAAGAAATGAAGAAAAGCGTGGGATTGATAAAATTTCAGATATACAGATGTTACAACCCATATCCACCAACTTGTTGGTTAATGCAACATAGACTTCTTTGATTGATTGAACAGTGTTCCTATAGATATTATTGGCACCCACATGTTTAAGTGCAATTGAATTTTTGGCACGATCCTTCATGATCTCAGGCAACATTAATGTGAGATCAGAAATTTTGCAACCACTGAAACTAGAACTAGTTATATTGGCTTTGTCAGGGTTGCATATAGTCCTGTCTAAGTGTTTCGTCAACGAATCCCCTAGAACATAGATTTGTTGTAGCCTGGGAGTTTTGGAATTATCATAACTACCAGGCAAGGGAGAAGTTGTGAGATCAACGGATAAATCTATAAGTGGAGTGTCACTGATATGTGAATAATTAGCTGGTGGATTGTCATTAGTACAATTATCAATTTGGCCAATGAGGGCATCTGGAGTCCCATTTTCATCATTCAATATAAGGGAGGTTAAGGGGTCAAATCTGTTAAATTGCTCAAGACTGAAATGTTGGGCCTTTCTCCCTTTTTTTTTTTGCAACTCTGGTGGTCTGAGTAAGAAACCAACTATCTTCAACACTTTGTCATCAAAAAGACAATCACCTTCTCTGGCTCTTTTTCTAACACCCTCAGGAGGAGGCGGAGGACTATTAGTAACTATCGGGACAATAACATCCGGTGTATAGGAGGTGCTTGGTGTAACATCAATTATGCCATCTGGACCATGATCCACTTCTAAATTCAATGATGCAGTGGTTGCCTTAAAACTATTATGCATGTCTGATTGGCTATTCTCAAGTGCAGTTAGACGTTGATTAAATAGCCCTATAATATTATGTAGTTCCACAATTTCAAGGCACTTATTACATGTGTAAGGTTGATCAAAAAGGTCCTCAGTCAATAATGTATACATATTACAAGCTATACATTTTAAACCAGTATGTCCTGTAGTGTTGACGATAGTGAAGATACTGCCTTCTGCCATGATTGGAAACAAAAAAACCTTGAGTGATATAAATTAACTAAATGACTAAATTATGAAACTTAATACAAGAGGTGCTTTAAGTTGGATTAAAAACTACAGAAGACTTTCCAATACGTGGATTCTGACTTAAGCACAGGATGAAATTAAAACCAAATGTGTTATCAAAATGAAAAATAGGGGATATGTTCAGACAACACCAAAAGAAAAGAGATATTTGTTTACTAAAACAGAATCACACCATGAAATTGTGCAAAACCTACTAGGTAGCACACAAACACAAGACTTCTATTCGGATATAAATAATTCTAAAGCACAAAGGGCCACGAGCGCAGCCACACTACCACGCTAAACACGCGCAATAACGCGCGTCTTTGCGTGCGTCTTCGTGTGCGTGACGTGCTCGCCCTGCTTGCTGCAGGGCAGAGTTATATACTGGGCGGGACCCGGAAGTGAGATTCAGCTGCCCAAATTAGGGACCCATTTACTGCGTGGTCCTGTGCAAAATGCAAGTTAAAAACAGTAAAAAAGGTGCAGAGCAACACTGACTGATAACACACTTAAATAGTATATAAAACAAAATTTGGACAGAACGTCCCTCTGCCTGCTTAAATCAGCAGGGCTTGCAGTATTAAACAGTTACAGGCACACAATGAGTTACTGCAATGAACTGAGCTGTGCAGAGCAGTGTCTCACACACAGCGTCAGTGTTTCAAGTGATACAGCTTATATAACAGTGAGCTCACCAAGGGTGGTGGTGGAGCAGCTGGTGCATAGTGCCGGAGGGGCCTCACACACACGCAGTTCAAAATTAATCCTGCGTCTCCCTGATGGCTTCAGCAGTGTACCTGATGGCTATTTCGGTGGGGGTCCGTCTTGGGGGATGGCAGGGAGCATGGAGGCCCTCATGACCACCTTCACATACTCAGGTGATCGCTGATAACTCTGGGACACAGGTTCTGGCATCTATTTTGTGGGATACAGTCAAGGCGGTGATCCGGGGGGAGATTATTGCCTATGCTGCTGCACGGAAAAAAAAAAAACGGGAACAGCAATATGCTAAACTTCATGGTGAACTGGGAGAATTACAGGCTCGAGCTCCGGTAAATAAAGAGATTAGGTTACACATAAATCAAACCAAAGCTAGTCTCCAGAAGCTTACAGATGAGAAACCACAACAGCCTCTGTTTTATTTAAAATCTTATAAGTATGAGGGAGGTCCAAAGGGGGCCTGACATCTGGCTGGAAGATTGAGAGGACAGAGAACGGCTACATATATCTCTCATTTAATAGACCCGACATTCAACAACCGAGTCACCCACACAGAACAAATAATGGAATGCTTTAAGAAATGTTACTCCCAGTTATACACTGCCTCGGTAACCCCAGACCCCTTTAAAGTGGAGGACTTTTTTAAGTGTTTTACTCTTCCCCGCCTGACTGTAGAGGTGACGGAAAGACTGAAGACCCCAATTAGATTAGAAGAACTTAAAAGAATGGTCTCATATAGCAAAACATTAAAAACCCTGGGTCCGGATGGGATGCCTGCTGAGTGGTATAAAACCTTTTATAAACAGCTAGCTCCTGTGCTAGTTAAGGATTTTCATGAGATACAGGAGGGAGGAGCCCCGCCACCTTCATGGGACTATACAAATATCTCTCCTATATTGAAGCAAGGCAAACCCCCCCGAAATGGTAACATCATATAGGCCAACATCCATACTAAATGTGGACTACAAGTTGTTCATGGCTATATGGGCCCATAGGATAGAATATATGATTCCTGGCTTGATAGACTCAGACCATTCGGGGTTTGTCCAGTCTCAGCAGACATCTGATAACACCCGTAGGACCATTCACCTACTTGACCATGTTAATCAGAGACAAATTCAGTCTGTCTTCATCAGTTTAGATGCCGAAAAGGCATCTGATCGGGTCAGTTGGTGCTTTCTTTGGAAGGCTCTTTCTGGGTTTGGGTTTCCTGAGGAGTTTGCTGCCCGATTGCAGAGAGTTTATGCCACCCCAAAGGCCCAAATCAAGGTGAATGGACAGCTCTCAGCCAGGATCCCTCTGAGGAGGGGGACGAGTTAGGGCTGACCACTACTGCTGCTACTATTTGCCCTATATTTCGAGCCACTGGCTGAGGCAATAAGACATATTAATATTCAAGGGATACCTCTGGGGGGAAAGAATTCATTCTCTCACTATACCGGATACAAAATCTATATTCAAAAGACAGAGATTTTAACCCTCAACTTTGTCCCATCTCAAGGCCTAAGAGCACAATTTCCAGCCAGGCGGCTAAATAATACACTTAAATACTTGGGGGTCTTTATTCCTAGGGACCTGGAAGTTCTGGAGCTCCTTAATTTAGAGCCTCTGATGTTAGGCATAGAACAGCTAGTTGGGAAATGGGCACACCTCTCTATCATTTTATCAACGCATGTAGGCTATCCAAATGACTGTGTTCCCTAAGATTTTTTTTTTTTTTTTTTTCTTCCAAACTTTACCCTTGATGCCCTCAAAATTTTATTTTTATTCATGGGACAGAATACTCTCTAGGTTTCTGTTGGTGGGGAAGCATCCGAGGATAACATGGTCATTACTACAATTGCCTACTGCTAAGGGAGGTTTAAACCTTCCAAACCTAAAAGAATATCATAGGGCGGTGACATGTAAGGTTGTTTTGATATGGCTTAATCAACATATTATCCCCCCATGGAAGATTATAGAATTTACTTTGAATGATCTACATGATGTTCTCCCAGTGTTATTTTCCCCACTGGACTCTGCACCATGCTTTAAGGATTTATCTTGGGGAACTCGTAATACTTTAAAGATTTGGTATACGGTGAGGGCTGACCACGAAGTGGCGGAGGTTCTCTATTATTTCAGATTGATAGCTAAAGAAAACCAATTTACTGCATCTCGATCAGACCACACATATCAGGAGCGGCATAGAATGGGTCTATCTATGATATACCAATTTCTGGATTTACATGGGGTAATTCCCTTTGCCACACTGCAGTCCAGATTTGGACTCCCTTTTACACATCATTTTAGATATTTGCAGACCCGATCTTTCCTGATGAGCCAGGGTTCCACCCGAGCAACTTTACCCTCTCCGATGCCGGCTTTTATGATTCTGATTATTGGAGCAATTGATGGAAAGTTACATACACATTTAATTGGTCTTCTTTATAGATCCCTCAGGGACTACTGGAAGGAGACCACTGGAAATGTTCTGGCGAGATGGAATAAAGAATTACTCAGATTTCTTATGACAAATGGTTAGAACCAATTAACTTTTCCATGAAGGCCTCACATGCCCCCTACTGGCTTGAATATATCTGGAAATGTCGCATGCATTTTTTCATTTCTCCAGATTAATTGACCACATTTCTCCCAGAAAGCTTTGGTGGGTGCTGGAGAAAGTGTGGGCAAACATCTCCCATATATTCTGTATGTGCCCGAAAATTTCCCAATACTGGAAGGATATCTCCAAGAGCCTCCAACTTTTAATATACCTTGCTTTTGTCTTAACAAATCAAATGATTCTTTTATACATTGGGGAAGATGATTTAGTTCCCCTGAACAAAAGTATACTGTATCTGTATTTAGCTGCAGCAAAAAAGGTGATAACCCGCCTTTGGCGGACAACCACTACCTCTAGATTTATTATCTGGAAAGGTTACTTGCATGCAGGACAGATCACACTTCTCAATTTGAATTATATTGGAGGCCCTGGGTGTTTCATATTTCCTCGCTGGATGACACTCTTATCCCCTGAAGAGGTGAAATTGTTTTGCTCTTTGACCAGAGTAGTTTAATAAACATTGAGAATTATGAAAAACTCCCCTCCTGTATCTAAATATCTCTCTACTGTATATGTATATTATATGTAATGATTTTGATATAGAAGTGTATACCTGCTGTAATACTGACCTGATAAAGTGTATATATGTATATATTAAAAAAAAAAAAAAAGGATAAAGTACATCCAAGTGTACATATTAGACCATAATGGCACTGAGAGGTTTTGGTGGCATTTATAAACCATAAGCACAACGTATGAGTAGTTTATGTTTGCCATCAGAACCACAAGACATTTTTATGGCTGCATTGCTATGCATGACGTAATGCTTTCAGGAGAGAAAATGGGAAGGTGAAAGCTGAATCAATGCAACTATATTTAGCATCCACATGGGAATCTGATCACCTAATCAGCATGCACTGGATCACTGTGCCCTGCCCCCGGTGTCTGCAATCACTTTTTTTTCTTTATTTAAAATTTGGTAACTGGGAAAGGCACACTGAGCCTAGGCTCGTTTCCGGGTGCGAGGCGGGGACGTGGGCAACATAAACAATACATACAGGAGGAATACACTGTATACAAGAGCTGGGAAAACAATTAATGTAAGGCTACTGCATAGAATGAATTAGAATTGACTAGCTAAGAAAAAATGTATTTACAAAATAATGCATAAGGTGTACAGTTAGATAATTTATTATTAAATTAACAGTCTCTTCGGGTCCCCCGACTCCCTAAGGTGAGGGAGACAGAATAATGCCACATTTCAGTGGCAGTCTTCTTGGGATCCCTCAAGTGTTGGGAATGGAACACAGAGCTGTGGCTTGACAACAATTGCTTTGGATTCCAATCAAGTGGAAGGGTGATGCAACACAGCTGCAGCATGGCAACCATTTTCTCTGGTCTCGCTCAAGGGGATGAAACAACAGATCAGTGGCTCATCAGCGATCTCCTTGGGTCCCCCTCAAGTGAGGGGGACAAAACAGAGTTGCAGCTTGGCAGTGGTCTCCTTGGTCCCCCAACCCCCCATGAGTGGGACAGCACACAGTCGAGACTCTCTGATAATTTCCTCAGCACGCCCTCAAGGCCATGGGAAAGGAATTCTCGCTAACATGTAATGTCAAGCTTTACAAATATTGAAACCAGCATCCCACGTACAGCCTTCACCAAATTTAAGGGAACTGGGTCCAATACCCAGGTTATCGGAAGGAGTTCAGCTAAGGCAAAAAGGATATCCACACAATCCACAGGCTTGAATTCCTTCCATGCAGTCTAAAATGTGTTCACTTCATTGTGCTAATCACTCTGTTTCAGTAGAGATAATCCAGCCCTGAAGTCTGCAATTTTGGCTGAGAAGAACTGCGCAAATTCCTTACATCTGTACACCGAACTTGTTCCACCCAGATGACTCAAGACATTTAGGATTGAGAATTTGATCTCATTCAGAAGAAGGCAACCAGCCTGTTCCTTCCAGCTGTAAAGATGCCCAAGAAGAAACTCCTCCCTGTAGCAATCAGTGTTTATGGTATCGCTGATAATGAAACACTAGGATTTGGTGATGCATCCCACAGTTTGAGGGTTAGTGTGCCCAACACTTCAGTGACAAAGGTTGAGATGCATCTACCACTGAATCAAGAGCATAAATCTGAGCCACTGTGCACGCAATAAGGTAGCCCATCACCAGACGAGCACAAAAAAAAAAAAAAAGTTTGCATTAACTGCACATACTAATTAAAGATTGTAGCAGTGATCTGCACAAATAATAAGATGAAGTGTACTTGTGGGGAGGGCACTGCACTTCTGTTACGTTGTTTTAGTCAAAGATTTCACCCAGTGATGTCCAGGACACTAAATGCAAAGGGCCTGTGCAGCTGTTTGTAGTGTTTATCAGTCAAAGTATAGTAGGAGTGTGGACGGTTACGGAAAGTTATACCTTTGGTCACATGGAATGCATGGACCCCCTCTGGGAGACAGTTTAGCTTAGTGAACAGAGTGCATGGCTGTGATCCTAGAAACTCAGGTTTGAATCCTACAAACCCCATATATGGTACTCTGCTTAGTTGGACCATATGTTCCTAACTTAATCCCTCTGTGCTTAACTAACATCTCTTGCCAATCCTTTTCTGTGCTTCCTGAATTGCCAAGTGTGTTGGACAGCTGCAATATTCTCTATGCTCCCTCTCCCGGACTGTAAAGTGCTTTGAGACACAGTCTGAATGAAAGATGCTATGTAAATCCCAATTCCTTTCCTTTCCTTTCTTCCCTCAGTTAAAAAAAATGTCAAGAGATAAAGTACAGTTTGTTTTTTAATGTGCCCTACCCCATTCAAGATTTTGTTTTCTCCTTTTTCAGTTGGCCCTACATTTCTCGGGACAGAACGAGAATGCTGCTTATCCAGATACTCTGGTAGTAGTACTTCTGACAGTCAGAGACAATGTCCTTAGATGTTTTTGTAGTGCTACTGGTACTGCAGGAAAAGCCACATTCCTAAACCGGTCCTGAGGTATTTGGAGACTGATGGGAGAGGCACACTCTAACAAGAAATGAAAATTACATACTTACTGTAACTGTTAATCTTCAGAATATCTTCACCATCGATTACCACTTATGGGTCTGAGGACGAAGGCATTACGACTCTGTGGGAGCAAATGTTTTGCAGAGAGTGAGCTGATGTTGGATACGGACGGCGCCTGTGCACCTCATGTGGTGCCATGCGCACCAGGCAATAATCATCGCAGTCTCCTTCAGCACCTCAGTTCTCTTCATCAGGAGTGAAACAAAGTGGAGAGAAAAACAAATAGACAGCAAGAGCCTGTCTAGCCCATATGGATAGGAAAAAGGATGCAGGAATAAAAATAAACACAATGAACCCAGACTACCAACTTTAGACTAATAAGGGCAGGGCACACTAGGTGGCAAAAGGGCTGAAGAGCCAGAGCCTTACACCATTAGCCAGACAGGGATTGTGGGCAGTGGCAAGAAGAGGGCAGCAACCTTATGCATGTAGCTCTGACAAAGAAACACAAGGGTGATGTCCAGAATGGGACCCCCTTGTAAATGAAATGGAACAAGTGCCTAAAGAAAAATTACATTCAACTCCTAAAAAAAAAGAAAGCAAGTCCATGCTATCAGAAAGGCAATTAACTTGTAAGTTGGCTATGTCTCTCTTCCTTATATCACAGAGGAAGAAAGGGGGATGTTAACGTATCTGGAGTTACCTGGATAGATAGCTTAAGGAGTCAAGATGTCCTCATCTCCGCAGACACCCCTAAGGGTAGTAGGCTAAGGCCCAATTCATAAGAGGAACTGAGATACCAACCAAAAAAACAGGTTACTCACCTATATCAGCAGTTATAGGAGTGGTATATGTTGTTCATCTGCACTTCTTGGCATGTCCCCTTCCCCTTTAATTCATGCTGGAAGGTCTTCAAGCTGGCTCCTCCCACCCACCCGGGTAGTATAACCCTCGGCCTCGTCCCATGACGCCAGTTCTTAGCCAGCTGGAAGCCAGGTTGTGTGTCGCAGCCGGGGAGGTCGGGTGGGTCAGTGTGGATGAATATATCCACTCCTAGAACTACTACAGGTGAGTAGCATGTTACTTAGCTGTAACGGGAGTTCTAGGAGTAGCATATGCTGTTCATCCACACTGTCTGACAGGTACCTTGCGCTTTTAGAAGGGCAGGAAAGTCTTCAAACTGGCTTCCACCCACCCCACCTGGTGATGAAACTCTGGCTCCAGCCCATGATGCAGATCTGACCAGCTGGAAGACACGTTGTGCGCCGATGCCAGGGAGGTCGGGTGGGTCCGTGTGGATGAACATATACCACTCCTAGAACTTCTGTTACAGATGAGTAACCTGTATGTCTAGGGGCGTGGATATGTTGTTTATCCACACTTATTGGCAGACTCCTAGCAGTTCAACGGGAGAAGGGAAGCAAGGCGTACACCCCCTACTTAGGGAACAGGGACTGCAGAACTGAGGCTGCAAAACCAGCATCCTGGCATGACTCAAGGTCGATGTTGTAATGGGAAATGAAGGTGCGTGCTGACTTCCAGGTAGCAGCTCTGCAGATTTCCTGAACAGGGACATACCTAGGAGCAGCCACCGACGCAGCAGTATGGCGGCTGGAATGAGCCCCAAGCCCTACGGGAGGCTCCCTGCCCACCAAACTATAGCAGAGATCAATGCAGGATGTGATCCACCTCCCAATCATCCGCATGGCTGCACGTCTGCCAGGTGCAGCTTCAGTGTAGGTGACAAACAGCTGGCGAACCTCTCCTCAAACTTTCATCGTATGCTCTTTGTAGTAGGCAAGCACTAGTCTCAGGTCCAAAGTATGGAACCTGTACTCGGCCTCCGAGATGTGATTGGGGTAGAACACCGTCAGAGTCATTACCTGATTCAGGTGAAACTCCGACACCACCTTCAGAAGAAATTTTGGGCGAGGGTGCAGGACAACCTTGTCCCTGTGGAAGACCAGGTAGGGAGATGCGATGGAAAGCGCCTGGAGCTCCCCAATCCTTCTGGCTAACGTGACAGCCACCAAGAAGGCAGTCTTCCAAGACAGGTGATTGATGTCACATTTGTGCACTGGTTCGAATGGCTTGCCCAAGAGCTTGGCCAATACCAGCAAAAATCCCGCGGAGGTGGTGGTTCACGGACCGGAGGGGATATGTGATCTAGGCCCTTGAAAAAGCACAAGACCACCTTCTCCTGTGCCACCAACTGCTTGCTGGCCCGTGCCCGGTAAGCAGAGATGGCTGCCAGGTGCACCTTGAGGGTCACCTACCAAAGCCCCTGCTGGGAAAGGTACCACTGGTAGTCCAGAATGCTAGCCAGCGGACAGGATGAGGGGTCCAACCCCTTGCCCTGACACCAAATGGAGAATCTCTTCCATTTAAAGGCATAGCATTTTCTGTTAGACTCCTTGCGGGATGCCTCAATGACGTTGAGGACCTTGTTGGAAAGACCCAAGGCGTGGAACTCTAGCCGCTCAGGAACCAGGCCGTCAGGTACAGGGATTCAAGGTCCGGATGAAGTACCTTCCCCTTGTTGACGGAGAGCAGGTCCGGGCTACCAGGATCATCTGTGCCTTGTCCCTCCTGATCTTGAGGAGCACCTTGTGGATCAAGGGCAGAGGAGGGAAGATGCAGAAGAGGCCTGGGGTCCACGGCCTGGAGAAGGCATCCTTCAGCGAACCCTGCTGAGGGGGGCGGGCATGGTACCAACTCAGCTTCGCATTCTCCCTGAAGGCAAACAGGTCCACTTGAGGCGTGCCCCAATGGGAGAACAGGTCTTGTACTACCTCCGGCAGGAGAGACCACTCATGAGATGCATCGCCTATCCGTCTGAGGGCATCGACTAGACTGTTCAAGGCTCCTGCCACATGAATGGCTAGGAGATCCACCTCCAGTCTGAGCACGAGAGACCAAATGCAAAGAGCTTCCTTGCAGAGTGGCAAGGAGTGCATCCCGCCCTGTCTGTTGAGACAGTACATGGTCGTGGTGTTTTTTATCTGGACCTGGACCACTTGACCCTGAACAAATGGAGCGAAGGCAGTCAGGGCTAGCCAGACCGCTCGGAGCTCCAGCAGGTTGATGTGGCATCGGGACTCTTGAGGGGACCAGAGTCCGTGGACTCTGTGCTCCCCCAGATGGGCACCCCAACCCATCAGAAAGCCATCGGTCATCAAGATGACTGTCGTCTTGGGGCGGACAAACAGGATTCCCTCAAGATGATGACCTGGGACGAACCAACACTGCAGGCCGTCCCACATGTCCTGGGTCACAGAGACTGGTCTAGATGACATGAGTGCAGAGACTACTGGTGGGCCAGCAGTTGCTGCAGGGGGCGCATATGCCAGCAGGCCTAACAGACCACGCTGGTGCAGGCCGGCATGAGACCCAGAAGGCGTGGAAAGTCCCAGGCAGGGCACGACTGCCCAATCAGAAATTATTGGGCAAAGGAGTAAAGCACCTTGCTCCTGTCCACCAGGAGATGGACTCTGGCTCGGAGAGAACCGAGCTCCGCCCTGATTAACTGAATCACCTGTGAGGGCACGAGTTCTGACCTGGCCTTGTTGATGAGGAGGCAGAGTTGAGAGCAAGCCTCGTGGGCCAGTTCCCTGGACCGCTCCACCTCCAGCCTGGAGGGGCCTGCTATGAGCCAGTCATCCAGGTGAGGGTAGACCTGGACCCCTTGGTGCCGCAGGAATGCTGCCACCACTGCCATGCATTTGGTGAAGACCCTGGGAGCTGATGATAGGCCGAAGGGCATGGCCCGGAACTCGTAGAGGGCACCCTATGCCCGAAAATGGAGGAACCGCTGATGAGATGGATGGATTGGGACGTGTCCTGGAGCTCCAGGGAGCAGAACCACAAGCCCCGCTCCAGGGATGGCATTATCTGAGCCAGGGTTACCATCCGAAAGGTGCACGGCCTTAGGAACTTGTTCAGGTTGGATCGAGAATGGGCGCCATCCCTCCGTCCGTTTTGGAATCAGGAAGTACCTGGAATAAACCCTGGGCATGAAGGAGGATCCACAGCCTTGCTGACTACCCTCTTGCGGAGGCTGGTGATGTGTCAACTTGGAGGCAGATGGAATGCGAATATTAGCCCCCCACTTGAGCTCGAAAGGGAGGACCTGCTTGAACTCCAGAGGCAGGCCTCGCCGACCACTTCCAGCACCCAGCGGTCCGTGGTGATAGTGGACCAGGCAGAAAGGAAGTGGCTGAGCCGGCCCCCCACAGGGGGAACCAGTGGAGGTGAGACTAGGTTGGGGGTGGCATCCCGCAACTGGGCAGGTTTGAAGGAGGAGGGACCAGATGAAAAGCTGCCGGGGCCCTTCCCCCCGGACTTCCTGACCGAGGAAGCGAAGGACTTGGCTCTAGGGCACCATGTCTGAGCCTGCTGGCCCTGCTGCTAGTGCTGCTGGGCAGGTCTTGCCACAGGAATGAAGGGACGAAAGGGCTTACACTGCTGATGGCGGTTTTTGTCCTCCTGTGCAGATGTGACCAAATCTAGGGTGGCATTGGATTTTTCAATGCACTGGAAGTGGCCCTCCACACAGGGGCACGAACAGGCTGGTGCCCAGAAAGGGAACATCTGCGAGCTCGTGTCTGCCGTGAAGGGAGAGATCCACAACCAAGCCCTGCGACATATGGCCACTGCAGCCGCTACTGAACGGGCATACAAGTCTCCAATGTCCAGAGCCATCTGGAGCTGCTGCTTTGCCACCGCCCTTTCCTGATCCTGGACCTGCTTGACCATGGTCTGGAGGTCGGCCGGGAGATGAGGGAGCACCTCATCCAGGGAGCCCAACAGGGCGTGAGAGAAGTGTGCCATCATAACAGCCGAGCTGGCCTGGCGAAGATCAAAAGAGGTGGCAGGGTACACCTTTCTCCCTGAGTAGTCCAATTTCTTGGACTCCTTATCTGGGGGTTTGTCCACATCCCTTGTGTTGCCTGAGCGCCTGAAGACAGAATCTGCCACCAACCCCTCGGCTGAGGGGTGCTCAGAGAAGCTAGTAGGGACCGCGTACTTGTGGGCCATCCTGGCCGATGGCGCTGGGCAGAAGGCTGGGTGCTGCCAGAGTTCTAACACTGAGCCCGCAATGGCCTCGGCTACAGGGAAGGCCTCTGTGGGGGAGTCCCCCTTGTCCAAAATCTCCATAAGTGGATATCTGGCCCGCTTTTGCACGGGTTTGAGTGGCATTCCGGTGGACTCCGAGATGAGCCGAAGGATACAGAGGAACGAGGTGGGGCTCTCGTCCACAGAAAGACATTCACCCCGAGGATTCCAGGTTGACTGGACAGGAATACAACGAGGAGTCTTTGGACTCCAAAGAGTCCGCGTACAGCTGGTGACCGCCTGAGCCACTCTCCACTCGCCGAAGGTGATCGGGGGTGAGAGTGACCAACAACTGATGGGGCAAACCTTGAGCCAGCTAAGAATCCTTGGTCGGTAGCCCATTCTTCGGCTGGGGAGGCAATGGTTCCACCACAATGGGTGGGGCAGCCAGTTTTGGCCAAGCCATCGGCACCGGGACCTTGATCGGGGAATCTGCGCCGGTAGTCGGCATCGGCTGTTCGGGTGACAGCCACTTAACTGCCGGTGTGGAAGCCGGTGTCGGCTTGCTGCCGGCCAAAAGGAGCTTTTGCCACATTAGATCCTTATAGCCCCGAAGCAACTTGCGCCAGAGCCACTCCTCAGCCGAGGAAGATGAGCATTAAAAGCGGTGGCACCGCTTTCCGCAATGTCGGGACAGAGACCACCACTGTCAGCAGGATTTCCCTGAAGCGGAGGAGGACAGACCTCAACCGTCGGTGATGCCAGAGGCAGGCTGAGGAAGGAGCGAGGAAACCTGCTGCCCCAGCGGTTCAGGGTCCTGGGTCGGAGACTTCGGCTCAATGATATGAGGCAAGTCCTTGGAGCACCGGTGTCTGAGAGAGAGAGAGAGAGAGAGAGAGAGTTGTCTGCCTCCTCGGTCGACAACTTGTTGGTGGGCTTGAGAAAAATCTTGGTCGCTTCAACAGGCATCTCGGCCAGCTGGTCTGACGGGGACACCATGAAACCAGCAGCCTGGGTTGCATCATTGACCGAAGTCGAGAGCCGACGGTCCAGAGAACGAGATCTCTCCTGCTCCCAAGAGTGTTGACTGTGGACCTTACCTTTTTTCGGATCCTTTGTCCAGGACCGAGGGGTGTGAGACCCAGAAGGACCCCAACCTTTAGTCGAGAGGGACTGGCACAGCTCCAAAATGAGCCGTGTAGAAGAGCCCAGCTGGAGGCGGAATAGAGTCGGCTCAAGAGGAGTCGCCGCGCTCCGGCTACCTCCTCCTCGAGGGCCGTGAGCTGCTCAAGTTGTTCAGCAGGGCCCAACGCCATGGACACCACCCAATGGTCATCCTTTGATTTGTCCAGCGGATATCGTTTCTCTGGTCACCCAGTTTGAGTCGGGCAGTGCAGTCTTCGAGCACAGACAGAGAAAAGGAGACACATCTCGCAAGCCTGCAGATCGTGGTTGTGCCCGAGGCAATAAACGCACGAGGTGTGGGAATCGATGTGCGTCATCTTCTGCCCGCAGGGGCACTGCCGGAACCCGAGGACGGTCTTGTTCTCCAGAGGGTGAAGACTGAACTCAAACAAGTTTCAAAGTAAGTCTAGGAAAAAAAATCCCAAGTTTTTTGAGTCAGGGCCAGCAAAACGCAAGAGCGCTAAGGAGGGAACCTGATGCTTCCTAGCAGTAAGGAAGATCTGCCGTCATGGGGCGGAGCAGAGGGTTTCATCACCCGGGGGTGAGAGGAGCCAGCTTGAAGACTTTCCGGCCCATCTTAAAGCAGCAAAGTACCTGCCAGACAGTGAGGATAGAACAACATATCCACACCCCTAGAACTTGTTTTTCTATGGATGTGGATATGTTGTTCATCAACACTTCTTGGTCAGACTCCAAGCAGTTCTCCGGGAGGAGGGAGGCAAGGCGTACACCCCTACTTAGGGAACAGAGAGTGGAAAACTGAGGCCCCAAAATCATCATCCCGGCGTGACTCAAGGTCGATGTGGTAATGCGAAATGAAGATGTTTGCTGTCTTCCAGATAGCAGCCCTGAAGATTTCCTGGATAGGGATGTCCCTGGAAGCAGCCACCGACGCAGTGGTATGGCGGGTGGAATGAGCTCTTATCCCTCTGGGCGGCTCCTTGCCCGCCAACATATAGCAGAGATCAATACAGGAAGTAATCCATCTGCCAACTGTCCACTTTGCTGCAGGCCTGCCAGGTGTAGCTTCAGCATAGGTAACAAACAGCTGGCGAACTTCCTCCCGAACTTCCGTCATCCTCTCCTTATAGTAGGAGAGAGCACATCTCAGGTCCAGAGTATGGAGCCTGTACTCAGCATCCGAGGTGTAGTTCGGGTAGAACACAGGCAGAGTCAATACCTGATTAAGGTGAAACTCTGACACCACCTTCGGGAGGAATTTCAGGTGGGGGCGCAGGACAACCTTGTCCCTGTGGAAGACCAAATAAGGAGACTCCACTGAGAGCGCCTGGAGCTCCCCAGTCCTTCTGGCAGACGTGATAGCCACCAGGAAGGCAGTCTTCCACAACAAGTGCAACACCTCACACTTGTGCATTGGTTCGAATGGCCTGCCCATGAGTTTTGCCAAAACCAGCAGTAAATCCCATGGAGGGAGAGGTTCACGTACCGGAGGGGATATGCAACTGAGGCCTTTGAAAAAGCACCAGACCACCACCTCCTGTACCACCGTCTGCTGACTGGCCCGCGCCCGGTAAGCAGAGATGGCAGCCAGGTGCACCTTAAGGGTCGTAGACCGGAGACCCCCTTTGGACAGAGACCAAATGTAGTCTAGGATGCTAGCCACTAGACAGGACAGAGGGTCCAAGCCCTTACCCTGACACCAAATGGAAAATCTCTTCCATCTGAAGGCATAGCACTGCCTGGTCGACACCTTCCTGGATGCTTCTATTACAGTGAGTACATCCTCAGAGAGACCCAAAGCCTGGAACTCTAGCTGCTCAGGAACCAGGCTGTCCGGTGCAGGAATTGAAGGTCCGGATAGAATACCTTCTCCTGATTGGCTGAGATGAGGTCCGGGCGTGCTGGAAGACGCCTTGGGAGCCTTTTGCTCAGACTGAGATCATCTAGATGCCAGAACTGGCGTGGCCAGTCTAGGGCTACCAGGATCACCTGCAGCTTGTCCCTCCTCACCTTGAGGAGCACCCTGTGGATCAAGGGAAATGGAGGGAAGGTGTGGAAGAGGCCTGGGGTCCAGGGCCTTGAGAAGGCATCCCCCTACAGTGATCCCTGCTGAGGGGTGCGGGAATGAAACAGCCTCAGCCTGGTGTTTTCCCTGGAGGAAAACAGGTCCACCATCGGTTTGCCCCAGTGGGAGAACAGGCTGTGAGCTACCTCTGGATGGAGAGACCACTCGTGGGATGTCTCGCCTATACGGCTGAGAGCATCCGCTAGTTGATTCCAGTCTCCTGCCACATGGATGGCTAGGAGATCTGCTTTCAGTTGGCTCACGAGTGTCCAGATGCAGAGCGGTTCCCTGCACAACAGCCAGGGGTGCGTGCCGCCCTGCTTGCTGAGGTAGTACATGGTCGTGGTATTGTCTGCCTGGACTTGAACCACTTGACCCCGAAGCTGCTGAGCGAATGCTGACACCACCAGTCTGACCGCTCTAAGCTCCAACAGGTTGATATGGTATCGGGATTCCTCGGGGGTCCAGAACCTGTGGGCCCTGTTCCGCATGGGCTCTGCAGCCCTCGAGAAAGGCATCGGTCATGAAGATGACCGTCTGCTCGAGGTGGACAAACTGGATCCCTTCTTGCAGCCGGTCTAGGACAGTCCACCAGTGGAGAGCGTCCCACATCTTCTGGGTTACAGTGATCAGCTGGTCAAAATGATCTAGGCGTTGAGTCCACTGAGCGGCCAGCTCCCATTGAAGGGGGCGCATATGCCATCGGGCCCAACAGACCACGGTGGTGCAGGCCGCTATGTAACCCAGAAGGCTCAGAGAGACCCGATAGGGCATAAGTGCCCAACCAGAAATGATTGGGCAAAGGAGGAAAGAACCTCCGCCCTGTCCGCCGGGAGTCATGCTCTGGCTCAGCAAGAGTCGAGCTCTGCCCCGATGAAGCATATCAGCTGAGATGGCACGAGCTCCGACTTGGCCAAGTTGACAGCAGGTCTGCAGGGCCAGCTCCCTGGACTTCTCCACCTCTTGCTGGGTGGAACCTGCCAAGAGCCAATCATTGAGGTAAGGATATACTCTGACCCCTTGACGCCTGAGATGGCCTGCCACTACTGCAATGCACTTGGAGAAGACCCATGGTGCCGATGACAGGCCGAATGGCATGGCTTGGAACTCATATATGGTTCCCTCTGCTCTGAAGCGGAGGAACTGCTGGTGGGACGGATGGATTGGGATGCGAAAGAACGTGTCCTGGAGATCAAGTGAGCAGAACCACATGTTTTTGCTCCAGGGACGGTATGATCTGGGACAGAGTTAACATCCTGAAGGTGTGTGGCCAGAGATACTGATTCAGGTTGTGCAGATCTAGAATGGGGCGCCAGCCCCCCATCCGCTTCAGGACCAGGAAGTACCTGGAAATGACCCCAGGGTTGATTGGAGGATCTGCCACTTGAACCACTGCCTCCCTGAGGAGGAGCTGGGCTATGTCGTCCCTCAGAGCAGACCAAGTGTGTGTTGATACTCTCTCCTCCCGTCGGGTGCAGGCTTGTCAATGAGGGTACTGCTCAAATTCCAAAGGCAGACCCTGGCCAACCACTTCTAAGACCCGCCCGTCTGGTAACAGCGGACCAGGCGGAAAGTGGCAGAGCCAACCCCTCCCACGGGAGAACCCAGAGCTGGCGTGATGGGGATGGGGTGGGAACCCCTATCCAGTCATTGAGCAGGCCTGGAGGAAGAGGGTTCAGGGTCTGAACTTGGGCCGACGGCACCAAGCCTGTGCCTACTTCTTGGCACCAGGAGTGCTTTGAGCAGAAGTAGCTGAGTCCAAGGTGGCACTGGACTTCTCGATTCACTGAAGATGACCATTTACACCTGGGCTGAAGAGCTTGGTACCCAGGAAAGGATCATCAGTGAGTTTGTGCTGGGTATCTGCCATTAAGGTGGGAAGCCTCAGCAAAGCCCTGCGGCGAGGCAACCGTGGCTGCCACCGAACGGGCACAAGCGTCCCCAAGGTCCAGGGCCGTCAGGAGCTGCTGCTTGGCAATGGCACAGCATGGCATGGCCCTGGTCTCTGACCTGCTTGACCGAAGTCTGCAGGTCCACAGGGAGGTGTGGGAGAACTTCGTCCAAGGACCCCAGAAGGGCATGGGAGAAGTGCGCTATGACGACGGCCGAGCTAGCCTGACGGAGGCCTAGAGAAGAGGCTGCATAAACCTTCCTGGCAGAGTGATCCAGTTTTTTGCCCTCCTTGTCAGGAGGTCTAGCTGTGTTGGCAGAGCTGCCTGTGCGTCTGAACACAGAAGCGGTCACTAACCCCTCAACCGAGGGATGTTCTGTGAACCTCGAGAAGGACCAGATGGGCACTGCATACCTGCGGGCCATCCAGGCAGACGGCACTGGGAAGGAGGCGGGATGCTGCCTGAGCGCCAAGGCTGGGCCAACAATGGCCTTGGCTACTGGAAAGGCCTCTGTAGGGGTATTCCCTCTTTTAAGAATATCTGTAAGAGGATACTCCGCCCTTTTTTGGACAGGTTCCAGGGGCATCCCCGTGGATTCAGAGAGAAGGTAGAGAATCCCAATAAAAGACAAAGGGCCCTCCGCCATCGACAAACTACTGACCGACTCATCATCCAGCGGGTGAGAGTGGAGGTCGGTGTCGTCCGAATCAGAGGTATCTGGATAAATCAGTCGGCCACCGAGGTCCCCCTGAACTCGCCTGGGACGGTCAGGCGAAAGGGTGACTGAAAACCTGCGAGTAAGGCCCAGGACCATTCGGGAATCCTTCGTAGGAGCCCCTCTCGAGGGCTGTTTTGGTGGCGGCTCCACCACTATCAGTGGAGAGACTGATTTAGGCCGAACCTGGGCAGGTTTTATTAGCTCCGTGGGTGGAGGAACTGTTTTTATCAGTTCCAAGGGAGTCGGTTTCCGCTTGGGAGGCGAAAGCCATGTAATGGCTGGGGTAGAAACTGAGGAAGGCTTCTGCTTGGACAGAATGAGCTGTTGCCACATCAAATCTTTGTAGCGTCGACGGAGTTTCCACTGAAGCTTCTCCTCATCCAAGGAGGATGAAGAAGAGCAGTGATGCTGCCTCTTTTTGGTGCACTAATGCACCTTTCCTTGGCCTGTCAGTCGAGGGAATCGGAGATCTTGATCGGACTGGCCAACTGAGTTACTTGGGAGACACTGGTGGAACCGGTGATTTTCCCAGATCAGAGACTGGTTCCTCAACGGGACTGCAAACAGGCTTAGTCTCCTCATTGGGGATAAACAAGACTGGAGTCTTCTTAAGTGAGTCTTGTCCTCTTCGGCCGACAACCGATCGACAGAGTCGAGAGTTATCTAAACCACATCATCGATCTAGACTTCAGCCGGCTGGCAAGACTGTGTAACCAAAAAGCCGGCGGCCGAAGCCACAATCTCAACCGAGGTTGAGACTGGAGATTCCTGGAACCGAGATCACTCTCGAACCCAAGAATGTCTTCGCTGAGATTAAGAATCTTTCGGTTCCTTGTCCTTTTTACAGGACCAGGAGGTATGCGAGCCCGAAGGTCCCTCACCCTTAGTGGGGACGGAAATACAGGTTACTCACCTGTAACAGAAGTTCTAGGAATGGTATATGTTGTTCATTCACACTGTCTGGCAGGTTCCATGCCACTTTAAATCTTGCCGGAAGGTCTTCAAGATGGCTCCTCCCACCCACCCGGGTGGTAAAACTCACGGCTCCGCTCCATGATGCCAGATCTAGCCCGCTGGAAGCCTTGTTGTGCGTCGAAGCCTGGGAGGTCGTGAGGATGAACAACATATACCATTCCTAGAACTACTGTTACAGGTGAGTAACCTGTATTTCTAGGGACATGGATATGTCGCTCATCCACACTGTCTGGCAGACTCCTAGCAGTTCTTTGGGAGGAGGGAGGCAAGGCACATCCCCTTAGGAATAAAGACTGGAGAACCGAGGCCCCAAAACAGCATTCTGGCATGACTCAAGGTCGATGTGGTAATGGGTGATGAAGGTGTGTGCTGACTTCCAGGTAGCAGCCCTGCAGATTTCCTGGATAGGGACGTCCCTGGAAGCAGCCACCGATGCAGCAGTATGGCGGGTAGAATGAGCTCTTATCCCTCTGGGAGGCTCCATGCTCGCCAACCTATAGCAGAGATCTATGCAGGAGGTGACCCACCTGCCTATTGTCCGCTTGGCTGCAGGTCTGCCAGGTGCGGCTTCAGCGTAGGTGACAAACAGCTGGCGAACCTCCCCCAAACTTCAGCCGTCCACTCCTTATAATAAGCGAGCGCTCTTATAGGGTCCAAAGTATGGAGCCTATATTCGGCCTCCGAGTGTGACTGGGGTAGAACACCGGCAGAGTCAACACCTGGTTAAGGTGAAACTCCGACACCACCTTCGGAAGGAATTTCGGGTGGGGGCGCAGGACAACCTTGTCCCTGTGGAAGACCAGATAAGGAGACTCGATGGAAAGCACCTGGAGCTCTCCCGTCCTTCTGGCTGACGTGATAGCCACCAAGAAGGCGGTCTTCCACGACAGGTGAGAGATGTCACACCTGTGCATCGGTTCGAATGGCCTGCCGATAAGCTTAGCCAATACCAGCAGTAGATCCCATGGAGGTGGAGGTTCTCGCATCGGAAGGGATATGTGATCAAGGCCTTTGAAAAAGCGCCCGACCACCTTCTCCTGCGCCACTGACTGCTTCCCGGCTCGCGCCCGGTAAGCAGAGATGGCTGCCAGGTGCACCTAAGGATCGACGATCGCCTCTTGCTGAAAGGGACTACAGGTAGTCCAGAATGCTTGCCAAGGAACAGGAGGAAGGGTCTAGGCCCCTGCCCTGACACCAAATAGAGAATCTCCTCCATTTGAAGGCTTAGCATTTTCTGGTCGACTCTCACGGGACTTCAACGACGTGAGGAGGACCTTGTCGGAAAGACCCAGGCCTGAACTCTAGTCAGCCAGGAACCAGGCCGCCAGGTGCAGGGATTGAAGGTCTGGATGGAATACCTTCCCTGATTGACTGAGATCAGGACCGAGCGGCTGGAAGCCGCCGGAGCCTGGAGCTGAGACTGAGGAGATCTGGATACCAGAACTGGCGGGCCAGTCTGGGGCTACCAGAATCACTTGGCGCCTTTCCTCCTCGCTTGAAAAGCACCTTGTGGATCAAGGAAAATGGGGGTAGAGAAGAGGCCCAGGGTCCGCGCCTCAAGAAGGCACCCTCTGCAGCAAGCCCTCTGCTGAGGGGGCGGGCATGAACAGTCTCAGCTTCCAATTCTCCCTGGAGGCAAAACAGGTCCGCTTGAGGCGTGCCCCAGAGGGAGAACAGATCTGTACCACTCGACAGGAGAGAAGCACTGGGGACGCAGTCCCATCTGGGCTTAGGGCATCGCCAGGGGTGTTGGAGGCTCCTGCCACATGAATGGCGAGAAGATCCACCTCCATGCTGTGCACGAGTGACCAAATGCGGACAGCTTCCTTGCACAGAGGCATGGAGCGCGTCCCGCCCTGGCGGTTTAGGTAGTACATGGTCGTGGTATTGTCCGCCTGACCTGAACCACTTGACCCTGTAGAAATGGAGCCGGGCGGTGAGGCCAGGACGAACCGCCGAAGTCTAGCAGGTTGATGTGGCATCGTCCCGAGGGGACCAGAGGCCATGCGCTCTGTGCTCCCCCAGATGGGCACCCCAACCCATCAGAGAGGCATCGGTCGATAGACCGTCGGCTCGGGGTGGACAAACGGGATGCCCTCCTGCAGATGTGCTGGAACGGTCCACCACTGGAGAGCGTTCCACATCCCCTGGGTCACTGTCACTAGCTGATCCAGCGGATTGAAGTGCTGTGACCACTGGTCGGCCAGTTCCCATTGAAGGGGACACATGTACCAGCGGGCCCAATGGACCACGCTGGTGCAGGCAGCCATGAGGCCCAGGAGGCCCAGGAAGTCCCGTGCAGGAGAAAATTGCCCAACCTGAAATGATTGGGCAAAGGAGGAAAGAACCTCGGTCCTGTCCGCCGGGAGCCGTGCTCTGGCTCGTAGAGAGTCGAGCTCTGCCCCGATGAATTGTATCACCTGCTTTGGCATGTGTTCCAACTTGGCCTCGTTGATGAGGAGCCCAACCTGAGAGCAAACCTGGAGGGTCAGATCTCTGGACCGCTCCACCTCCGCTCTGGAGGGGGCTGCAATCAGCCAGTCGTCCAGGTAGGGGTACACCCGGACCATTCGGCACCGCAGGAATGCTGTCACCACTGCCATGCATTTAGTGAAGACCCTGGGAGCTAGGGAAAGGCCGAAGGGCATGGCTCGGAACTCGTAAAAGGATCCCTCCGCTCTGAAGCGGAGGAATCTCTGGTGGGACGGATGGATCAGGATGTGAAAGAACGCGTCCTGAAGGTCCAGGGTACAGAACCACATGCCTCATTCCAAGGATGGGATTATCTGAGCCAGAGTGACCATCCTGAAGGTCCGAGACCTTAGGAACCTGTTCAGGTCGTGCAGGTCGAGAATGGGGTGCCAGCCCCCCGTCCGTTTTGGGACCAGGAAGTACCTGGACACAAGCCTCGGGTCTGGAGAAGAATCCGCCACCTTCCTGATCACCTCTTTTTCGAGGAGCAGGGCAATATCGACCGGCAGGCCGACAGAGAGGCTGCGGACCCCGTGGCCCCCCGAGGGGCGACAGCTCGGAAGGGGGGGCCTGCTCAAACTCCAAAGGCAGACCCTTACCTACCACCTCCAACACCCAGTGGTCCGTGGTGATAGCGGACCAGGCGGAAAGGAAGTGGCGGAGCCGTCCTCCCAAGGGGGGAACCGGGGGGGGGACGAGGCTGGGGATGATACCCCTCAACCAGTCACTGGGCAGGCTTAGAGGAGGGACTGGCCAAGGGACCTCCTGGGCCTTTTCCTCCCTGCTTCCCATTGGAGGAAGCTGCGGGCTTGGGTTTGGGATGCCAAGCGTGAGCCTGCTGGCCCTGGTGCTGTTGGGCCGGACGTGCCGCAGGCGCAGAAGGGCGAAAGGACTTGTGCTGCTGCTGTCGGCGGCCTTTGTCCTTCTGGACGGAGGTGGACTTCTCGATCCGCTGGAGGTGACCTTCCACTCCAGGGCCAAAGAGATCGGTCCCCAAGAAGGGGACGTCCGCCAATTTGTGCTGGGTATCCGCCGTGAAGATGGATATCCTCAGCCATGCTCTGCGGCGCATGGCCACCGCGGCTGCAACTGATCTGGCACAGGAGTCTCCTATGTCCAGAGCCGTTTGGAGCTACTGCTTAGCCACTGCCCTACCCTGGTCCCGGACCTGCCGGACCGTGGTCTGCAGGTTGGCCGTGAGATGAGGGATCACCTCATCCAGGGAGCCCATGAGGGCGCGGGAGAAGTGTGCTATCAGCACGGCCGAGCTGGCCTGGCGGAGGCCAAGGGAGAACGCAGCATACACCTTGCGCCTGACGTAGTCCAGCTTTTTGGAGTCCTTATCGGGGGGCTTGTCCACGTCCCTAGCGTTCCCAGAACGCCGGAAAACGCTGTCGGTAACCAACCCCTCGGCAGAGGGGTGTTCTGAAAACCCTGGCAAAGAGCCAGTAGGGACCGCATACTTCCTGGCCAAAGGTGCAGGGCAGGAAGCAGGCCGCTGCCAAAGCTCCAAGGCTGGGCCAACAATGGCCCCAGCCATCGGAAAGGCCTCCGTGGGGGAATCCCCTCGGTCCAGTATCTCCGTCAGGGGATACTTGGCCTGTTTGGATACGGGCTTGAGCTGCATCCCGGTGGACTCCGAGATAAGCCGAGGCAAACCCATGAAGGACAATGGCTTTCGCCCAACGACTGACTCTCGGAGAACCCAGGTCAACCGCCTGGAGAACAGGGAGGATGCGTCGCGACTCAGAGGAGTCCGCAAGAGCTGCCTGGGCCTAAGCCACCTCCACCTGCCGAGGATGGTCGGGAGTGAGGGTGACCAACAACCTGTGGGGCAGGCCTTGGCCCGACCGAGAGTCCTTGGTTGGTGCCCCCGATTTCAGTTGTGGAGGCGGAGGTTCCACCACAATCAGTGGGGCAGCAGGTTTCGGCCGAACAACCGGCCCAAGCTTGGGCATCTCGACTACTACGAGGGGTTGTTTCGGCCGCTCAGGTGACAGCCACTTGATGGCTGGGGAAGGCGTCGGCATCGACTTGCTCCCAGACAGAAGTAACTGCTGCCACATTAGGTCCTCGTAGTGTTGACGCAATTTGCATTGAAGCCTCTCCTCTTCCGAGGAGGAAGACTAGGATGAGCGGTGGCGCCGCTTACCTCGGTGCCGAGACCGAGACCGCCATTGTTGGCGGGATCGGCTGGACCGAGAAGAAGTCTGAGACCGAGACCAAGATCCTCGGTATTTCCGAGGACGGGTCTGGGAAGGAGCGGGGGACACTCACTCTTCCCTCGGCTCGGATGCCTTAATCAGGGACTGCTGCACTGGGGGCGCAGGCAGATCCTCATTCTCCACTGGGGGAACCGGTGAAGAAGGGTTGTCAGCCTCACAAGTCGACAGCCCGTCCAACGGGTCGAGAAAAATCTCGACCGTGTCGATGGGTGTCTCGGCCGGCTGGCCTGACAGGGACACCGTGAAGCCAGCGGCCTTAGCTGCAACCTCGACCGAAGGCGACAGTCTGGTGTCCAGGGAAGGAGACCTCTCCCGCTCCCACGAACGCTGACGATGGGACTTACTCTTAGAGTCCTTCTTTTTGGACCGAGAGGAATGTCCTGATGGCCCCTCTCCCTTCGTGGAAAGGGACTGGCAAAGCTCCTTGAACGAAGCTGAATACGAGGTACCCAGAGCGAGTGGGATAAATGCTGCGACCAAGGAAGAGGATGATGCGGCCTGGGCCGCCTCTTCCTCGAGGGCGATCATCTGCTCGAGCTGCTCAGCCGAGCCAGCCGCCGCAGTAACCGCCCAACGGGCCTCCTTCGACTTAACCGGCGGGTAGCGCTTCTCAGGGTGCCCCAGCTGTAACTGGGCAGCGCGGTCCTCCAGGACGTCGGCCGAAAACAAATGGCATGACTCGCAGGCCTGCGGGTCGTGTTCTAGGCCGAGGCAGTAGATGCACGTGGAGTGCGGGTCCGTCCTGGACATCTTCTGCCCACAAGGGCACCGCCGAAATCCGGGAGTCAATTTGTCCATCACAGCCACGAGGGTGAAAGATGAAGCCTTGAAAATTAGTTTTGGACGAACAGAAGAATTAAGATCCAGTCTATCACGCAGAGCGTTAAGGAGGGAACCTGAGCTTCCAAGCAGTAAGGAAGATCTGGCGTCATGGGGCGGAGCCGAGAGTTCTACCACCCGGGTGGGTGGGAGGAGCCAGCTTGAAGACCTTCCAGCAAGATTTAAAGTGGCAAGGAACCTGCCAGACAGTGTGGACGAACAACATATCCATGTCCCTAGAAAGGATCATCTCCCAAAAGGAGCCCGAGAATGTGGAGCCCAGGTTGAGTGGAACAAAAAAAAAAAAAAACCGCCAAGAGGAACACTCTGTGGCACGTGCCACCTCTTCCTCGAAGGCCTGCATCTGTTCCAACTGCTCGGTGGACCCCGCAGCCACAGAGACCGCCCACCAGACCTCTTTGGATTTCACCGGTGGATTCAGTTTCTCGGGCCTGCTCAGCTTCAAGTGTGTGAGAAGATCATCGAGGACATTCGGATGGAACACGAGGCAAAGCTCACAAGCCTGGGTGTCATGGCCGACACCCAAGCAGTAGATGCACGCAGAATGTAGGTCTGTGCGCAACATTTTCAGGCCGCACGGGCACCGGCTAAAACCAGGGGAAGATTCATCTTCCATTATCGAGAAGCAAAAGCTACAATCGCTAGCTTGGACGAGCGAAATCTTCAGCAGATCTGAAGGTTTTAGAGCCAGGGCCTACAACGCTAGTAGCAGAGAGGAGGAAACCTGTATCTTCCAGCAGAAAGGAAGATCTGACATCATAGGGCAGAGACGACGGTTATACCACCTGGGTGCAAGAATTAAAGGGGAAAGGGATATGCCAAGAAGTGTGGATGAACAACATATTCACATCCCTAGAAAAGTCTGACAGAAAAACAAAGCACAAGGAATAAAGACCTGCTTCTCCTGCAAACAAGGGTATGCACCCTGTGTAAGAGCTAGTGCAGTTGACCCAAGAGGGTGCACAGTGAACTGCCAAGTGGGGTTAGACTGGATACTGTTAGGGAGCACAGGCTGCATTTAGCCAATATGGAGGCAGTATAGTGTAGTGGTTAAGGGCAACGAGCTGCAAACCTGGAGACATGGGTTTGAATCCCACCAGCCCCCACTTGCATAACGTGTGACCCTGAGTAAGTCACTTAACTTCCACATGCTCCCAGGTCGCACCTGGAAACAAGCTCCAGCTTAGTGTGCCTATCCAGCTTAAACAATCTCCCCTTTCCCTGTCCATATGCACAAAAGGGATATACCCTAGGCAGAAATGTGGGACCATTTTTTTGTGTGGCGTGAAGAAGTAAGGACTGCTTTTTTTGGTTGATGGGTACTCAGAAGAGTGCCTTTTTTTTTTTTTTTAAACGATACAGAAAAAGCACAAGTAAGAGACTATCAGAGGAGGTGTTAGTAGGGAGATGTGTAGGTGCTGCCAGCACAAACAGGGTGAGCTGCCCAGAGGCCCAGGCCCTGACTGAGGGGGGTATGGTGGGCAGGGCGTGGTAATCAATGGTGAAGATATTCCAGAAGATAAACAATTGTGGAAAGTATGTCATTTTCATATCTTCCAGCAATTCATCATCACCAATGATGAGTCGGTGTTAAAAGCTTCCCTTTTCTAAGACGGAGGAGCTAGCTCACCCTGAGGGAAGCAAAATCCCTCAGTCCTCTGCATGGGGGAGAACACCTGAAGGCAGGGTCTCCTTACGGGCTTGGCGGGATTCAATACTGGTCAGGGTCAGGCAGGTGCTCCTGTGGCACAGAAGTGGGAGGATGCGCTGACAGCTCTCGCCTGACCCTATGGGAGAAGTCAGACCCTTGAAAAGTGTGAGTTTAGCACCTTACAATGGGCCAAAGGTGCCAGTCTGTAAAGGCAAAGCCATGCCACCTGCTTGAGGCAGACTGTAGTTCCCACAAACCTGAATGCCATCTTATTGGCATGGTACAATGCCCTTGATTGATGCCTGTTCACCTCCAGGCCTCTAGCAGAAAAGCAAATGGCTTGCCTGAGTAACTCTCTTTTTGGCATTATTGTAGCTATTGTCTTATCTGCGTCGGTGTGCATGCCGAAGGGGGTTGGGGGGTGGTGGTGACCCTAGCCCCAGCTGTCCCTGTTAAAAGTCATCCTCCAACCCAATTTTTTATTTACTTTTTGTTAATTCTGGAGTCAGCTGGATTTGGATGGGAGCGGAAGGGCATAGTGTGTGTGCGCGAGACAGGTCGCACACGGAGGATATTTCCGGTCAATCACACACACACACACACCACCCACCCACCCTGTGAGGGTCAGGTCTAAGAGTGTTGAGATGATCATTATGGATGAGCAGAACAGTCCTCCAGAGTAGACCCAGTAGCACTGGCAGTTGTGAAAGCTGCAATAATTTGATCATCCTTCTAACACAGGGCACGCCATCCATGATGCTCACTGGACTGACTCTCAACACCAGTGGCAGACATTTTCTGTTACTCACTGTACAAGTAGATGACATGAGGGATTTGTGCATGCTATTTTATTCATTGTTCCTGCTGTGTATAATTTGGGATTGCGATCTGCTAGATTAAGAGCAGCAAGCAAAGAAAAGAGGGGACCCAGTTCCCTCAGACTTTGTGTTTTTATATGGGCGTAACTTATGTTTTTAATTTGTCTCTCAGCTATAGAGGACTGGGTCCCCTTCCCCGTATTCACTGCCTGCTGCTCTATTGCACTGCTGCATCCCTTTTTTGACAGTGCTCAGATCAGAATGGCAGCTCACATGATAATCATTTGCCTAAACTGACTTGCTTATCCACTTCCTGCGACTGGAGTATAGTGCATGCCTTCCAGGCAGTGGACTGGCAAAAAATCCTAGGGGGTTGGTCCTGCTGGAAGAAGGGGGTAATTAACAAAGTAGCTAAGCGTGAGCTTGTGGGGGGTCTGTTTCACAGAGTGTGAGAAACTGAGTGTGAAAAACAATCCACTTTACAACACAAGCAAAAAATGCTATTTCATAAACGGTTACATTTTTAAAAAAGTAACATTCTTATCACAGAATGTTTCATCCTGGTGGGCTGTAAGAACAGGTTACACACCTGTAACAGTAGTTCTAGGAGTGGTATATGTTGTTCATCCACACTCTCTGGCATGTCTCTTTCCCCTTTAAATCTTGCCGGAAGTCTTCAAGCTGGCTCCTCCCACCCACCTGGGTGGTAAATACCTCGGCTCCACCCCATGATGCCAGATCTTAGCCCGCAGGAAGCAAGGTGGTGCCTAAAGCCGGGAGGGCAGGTGGGTGAGTGGATGAACAACATATACCACTCCTAGAACTACTGTTACAGGTGAATAACCTGTTCTTCTAGGAGCGTGGATATGTTGTTCATCCACACTTCTAGCAGACTCCAAGCAGTTCCTCCGGGAGGAGAGGCGACACCCCTACTTGGGAAATAGAGATTGAGAACCGAGGTCCCAAAACCAGCATCCCGGCATGACTCAAGGTCGATGTGGTAATGGGTGATAAAGGTGTTTGCTGACTTCCAGGTAGCAGCCCGACAGATTTCCTGGATAGGGATGTCCCTGGAAGCAGCCACCGATGCAGCAATATGGCGGGCAGAATGAGCTCTTATCCCTCTGGGAGGCTCCTTGCCCGCCAACTTATAACACAGACCTGTGCATGATGTAATCCATCTAGCAATGGTCCGCTTCACTGAAGGTCTGCCAGAAGCGGCTTCAGCGTAGGTGACTAACAGCTGGCGAACCTCTCCTCCCGAATTTCCGCCGTCCTCTCCTTCTAACTGGAGAGAGCACGTCTCAGGTCCAAAGTATGGAGCCTGTATTCGGCGTCCGAGGTGTAGCTAGGGTTGTATACCAGCAGAGTTAACTCCTGGTTAAGGTGAAACTGACACCACCTTCAGAAGGAATTTCGGGTTGGGGAGCAGGACAACTTTGTCCCTGTGGAAGACCAGATAAGGGGAGTCCACCGAAAGCGCTTGGTGCTCTCCTGCCCTTCTGGCTGATGTGATAGCCACCAGGAAGGCCGTCTTCCACGACAAGTGTGAAAGCTCACACTTGTGCATGAGTTCGAATGGCTTGCCCATGAGCTTCGCCAAAACCAGCAAGAGATCCCACGGAGGTGGAGGTTCACGCACCGGAGGGGATATGTGATCCAGGCCTTTGAAAAAGCGCCCGACCACTGTCTCCTGCATCAATGTCAGCTGACCGGCCAGCGCCCGGTAAGCAGAAATGGCAGCCAGGTGCACCCTAAGGGTCGATGACCGTAGACCACCTTTGGAGAGAGACCAAAGGTAGTTGAGAATTTTAGCCACAGATCAGGATAAGGGGTCCAGATTCTTACCCTGACACCAAATGGAAAATCGTTTACATTTGAAGGCATAACATTTCCTGGTCGATTCCTTTCGAGATGCCTCCACAACAGTGTAGACATCCTCGGAAAGACCCAAAGCCTG
This sequence comes from Neoceratodus forsteri, assembly GCA_016271365.2. Lineage (NCBI taxonomy): Eukaryota > Metazoa > Chordata > Ceratodontiformes > Ceratodontidae > Neoceratodus > Neoceratodus forsteri. The sequence continues at coordinate 774,952,899 of CM028135.1, forward strand.
GAACTCTAGCCGGTCAGGTACCAGACTGTCAGGTGCAGGGATTGAAGGTCTGGATGGAAAACCTTCCCCTGATTCAGAGATATCAGGTCTGAGGCGTGTACAAAGCACGCTCCGGGGCCTGCAGGCGAGGCTGAGGAGATCTGGATACCAGAACTGGCACGGCAGTCTGGGACTACCAGAATCACCTTCACCTTGTCCCTCCTCACCTTGAGTAACACCTTGTGGATTAAGGGAAATGGAGGGAAGGCGTAGAGGAGGTCTGGGGTCCACGGCCTCAAGAAGGCATCCCCCTGCAGCGAGCTCTGCTGAGGGGGCAGGGCATGATACAGCCTCAGCTTGGTGTTTTCCCTGAAGGCAAACAGGTTCACCATCGGTTTGCCCCAACGGGAGAACAAGTTGTAAGCTACCTCTGGATGGAAAGACCACTCGTGGAATGTCTGGCCTGTACAGCTGAGAGCATCAGCCAGCTGGTTCGAGACTCCTGCCACATGGATGGCTAGGAGATCCACCTCCAACCGGTTGAAGAGGGTCCAGATTCAAAGCGCCTCCTTGCAGAGCAGACGGGAGTGCGTGCCGCCCTGTTTGTTGAGGTAGTATATGGTCGTGGTATTGTCCATCTGGACTTGAACCACTTGACCCCGGAGCTGAGGAGCAAAAGCTGACAGCGCCAGTCTGACTGCTCTGAGCTCCAACAGGTTGATGTGGCATCTGGACACCTCGGGGGTCCAGAACCAGTGGGCTCTGCTGTCCTCCATGTGGGCTCCCCAGCCTAAGAGAGAGGCATCGGTCGTAAGAACGACCGTCGGCTCGGGGCGGACAAACAGGATCTCCTCCTGCAACCGTTTTGGGGCGGTCCACCATTGGAGAGCGTCCCACATCTTCTGGGTCACAGTGATCAGCTGGTCAAAATGACCATGGCGCTAAGTCCATTGAGTGGCCAGCTCCCATTGAAGGGGGCGCATGAGCCATCTGGCCCAATGGACCACCAAGGTGCATGTCGCCATGTAGCCCAGAAGGTGCAGGAGGTCCCGGGCAGGGCGCAAGTGCCCAACCAGAAATGACTGGGTAAAGAAGGAAAGAACCTCCACCCTGTCTGCTGGGAGCCGAGCTCTGGCTTGACGAGAGTCGAGCTCTGCCCCAAAGAACCCCATCACCTGAGAGGGCATGAGTTCCGACTTGGCCTCGTTGATCAGCAGGCCTGGTTGGGAGCAGGTTCGGAGAGCCAGATCCCTGGATATCTCCACCTCCTGAAGGGAGGAACCTGCTAAGATCTAGTCGTTGAGATAAGGGTAGATTCGAACTCCTCGACACTGGAGATGGGCTGCCACCACTGCAATGCACTTGGTGAAGACCCTTGGGGCCGATGACAGGCCGAACGGCATGGCTCGGAACTCGTACAGTGTCCCCTCGACCCTGAAGCGGAGAAACCGCTGATGGGATGGACGGATTGGGACGTGAAAGAACGCGTCCTGCAGATCCAGTGAAAAGAACCACATGTTTCGCTCAAGGGATGGTATGATCTGTTTCAGAGTTACCATCCGGAAGGTGCGAGACCCGAGATACTGATTCAGGTCGTGGAGATCTAGGATGGGGCGCCAACCCCCCATCCGCTTGGGCACCAGGAAGTACCTGGACACGAAGCCTGGGTCTGTAGGAGGATCTGGCACTGGAGCTACTGCCTCCTTGTGGAGCAGCTGAGCAATGTTGTTGCGAAGAGCCGACTGAGTGCAAGCTGAGATCATTTCCTCCCGAGGGGCGTGGGCTCGGCTGGGAGGGTACTGCTCGAATTCCAGAGGCAATCCCTGGATGATCACTTCTAGAACCTACCTGTCCGAGGTGATATCGGACCAGGTGGAAAGAAAGTGGCAAAGCCGGCCCCCCACGGGAAGACCCAGAGCTGGCATGATGGGTGTAGGGGTGGTAACCCCCAACCCGTCATTGAGCAGGCTTAGAGGAGAAGGAGGCAACTGGACCAGCACCTCGGCTGCCTTTACGGGGCTGTTGAGGACCCTGCTTGGGCCTGGGGCGCCAAGCTTGAGCCTGCTGTTGCTGCTGACCTCCTTTACAGGAGGGCTGCCTAACCACAGGGGAAGAATGCCGAAAAGGTTTCTTCATGCACTTCTGCTGGTTCTTGCCCGAAGAACCATTCACAGAGGTAGCATCCAAGGTGGCACTGGACTGCTCCATGCGCTGGAGGTGACCAGCCACTCCCAGACTGAAGAGGTTGGTGCCTAGGAAGGGTACATCAGCTAACTTGTGCTGGGTATCCACCGAAGGAGGATAGCCTCAGCCAAACCCTGCGCGGCGAAATACCGCGGCTAAGGAGCGGCACAGGATCTCCCATGTCCGCGGGTCGCCTTGAGCTGCTGTTTTGCAACAGCACGGCCCTGATCATGGACCTGCTTGACTGCAGTCTGCATGTCCGCTGGGAGGTGAGGGAGGACTTCATCTAATGACCCAAGTAGGGCATGAGAGAAGTGTGCCATGATAACAGCCGAGCTGGCCTGATGAAGGCCTAAGGAGGAGGCTGCATAGACCTTACGGGCAGAAAGGTCCATATTCTTGGACTCCTTGTCCGGAGGTCGGTCAGTGTCGGCTGAGCTACCAGTACGTCTGAACACAGAAGCAGTCACTAGGTTTTTGGCCAAAGGATATTCTGTGAACCCCGCCAGGGACCCCATGGGCACTGTATACTTGCGGGCCATGCGGGCAGACGGAGCTGGGCAGGAAGCAGGACGCTGCCAAAGCTCAAGGGCCGGGCCAACGATGGCTTCAGCCACTGGAAAGGCCTCCGTCGGGGTATCCCCCCCCTTTTGAGGATATCCGTAAGGGGGCACCACGCCTTTTTCTGGACGAGCTCCAGGGGCATTCAGGTGGATTCAGAGATCAGGCGGAGGATGCCCTGAAAGAAGGAAGGAAGGACCTTCCTCCAACCCCGCCACTGATGACTCGTCCTCCCCAGGATGAGAGTGTAAACCAGTGTCGTCTGAGTCCGAAGAGTCGGGGTACAATGGTCTCCCGCCTAGGTCTCCCTCGATATCCCGAGGGCGATCGGGGACGACCGTGATCGACAGACGTCGGGCAAGTCCGGTGTCTTGTCGGTCCGCTTTTGAGGGAGCCCCTCCCTGAGGCTGCTTAGGAGGTGGTTCCACCAAAATCGGTTGAGAGACAGTAACAGGCTGAGCCTGCATACGGACCGGACCCACGGGCGATGGAACCGAGGCCTTCGGTTCCAGAGGGGTCAGAGTCGGCCTGGGAGGCAGAAGCCAGGTGATGGCCAGTGCGGCCGGCGGGGACAGTTTCTGCCTGGTCAAAATCAGCTGTTGCCACATATGATCCTCACAGTGTCTGTGAAGTTTCCGTCGAAGCCTCTCCTCGGCCGAGGAGGATGAGGATCGGTGGCAGTACCTCTTCTTGGAGTGTTTGTGACCCTTTTCAGACGATCGATCAAGGGGTCCTACTCCTCAATCGAGACCGACGGGGTCGGTTCGGTCAATCAGGAGTCACCTGAGTCGGTGAAAACCGAGGTTCTGGTACAGTTTCCTCGATTGGGACACCCGAGAGCAGTGTCTCCTCATCGGGAAAGGAAAGAACCGGAGTCCTTTCTAAAGAATCATCGACCGGAGTCGGCGCTAGAGACTCGATCGGGTCGAGCATAATTTCCGACGGTTCAGCCATTTCCTTGGTCTCGGTGCCTTGGCCAGACGGAAGGTCTGTAAAGCCGGCGGCTGAGGAAGCAATCTTGACCGAAGTCGAGACCGCATGTTCTTGGGACACGGACCTCTCTCGGTCCCAGGAGCGTCTCCATTTAGACGAAGATTTAGGGTCCTTGTCCCTCTTCCGAGAGTGGGAGGAGTGCGAGCCCGTGGGCACCTCACCCCTGGTGGGGAGAGACTGGCACAACTCCCTAAAGGAGCCCGTAAAAGTAGAGCCAAGGTTGAGTGGAACAAAAAAAACTTCGACTGGCCGAAGATTGAGCCGCTTTCTCCTCGAATGCCTTCATCTGCTCCAACTGCTCAGCGGATCCCACGGCTATGGAAACCGCCCACCTCACCTCTTTAGATTTCACCGGCGGGTTCCTTTTCTCCGGTCTCCCCAATTTTAGGCGTGCCTTGCAGTCTTCCAGAACATTGGGATGGAAGGCTAGACAAAAGGTACAAGACGTGGAGTCATGTCAGACACCTAGGCAATAGACACACGAGAGGTGAGGATCGGTGCGTGACATCTTCTGGCCGCAGGTACACTGGCGAAATCTCCGGGGGATGACTTGTTCTCCATGTCTGATGCGCTGTAATCGGAGTCGCTAACTCTTGACGAGTTTTACAGTAATTTGCAGTAAAAACCGACGTTGCGAGGCCAGGGCCTACGAACTGCTAAAGTAGCACGAGGGAACCTGAATCTTCCAGCAGAAAGGAAGATCTGGCATCATGGAGTGGAGCCGAGGTATTTACCACCCGGGTGGGTGGGAGGAGCCAGCTTGAAGACTTCTGGTAAGATTTAAAGGGACATGCCAGAGAGTGTGGATGAACAACATATCCACGCTCCTAGATCACATCTTACTTCGATCTAAAATGCAGGAAAATGTACCATTTACAAAGAGGTTTTAAATAATTTTTTTTTGGGGGCATGCCCTAAGACCACCCTAGCTTTGTGAGGATTTTGGCCTGCCTTGTTCACTGGCTATGCCGCCTCAGCCTATCTGAAACCACAGGCACCGAAGGAAGGCTGCCTGTATGCTGCAATGCAGAACAAAATATGTGACAAGGTTAACATATCCCTACCCAAGGCATCTGTAAGAGAAGAGTCAGGCTCAGGAGGTTGGTCATGTGTAGAGCATTTCAACCCCGTCAGGGTCTGCAAGACCTGCAGATCCCAAGGGTGTGCAATACCCAGAGCATGATGTCCCTGTGGGCTGGAAGATAAGAGAAGGGTTGTCTCCATGCTATCCCTGATGCCTCTTCGAAGGCTGTAGGTCAGGAATGGATGACTGCAGTCATCACTTAAAGCTCCAAGGAGTCCCAGTGGCAGGGATACTGGATCATGACTTGAATATGACCCAACTTCCAGCACCTCAAGCATGTCTACCAGGAATCTCTGGTGCAGTGTCCTCAAAAGCAGAGGTTAAGTGACGGAAAGATTTATTGTTCTCTGAAGAGGACACTGATGGAGAGGAGGTGCTGAAACCAGATGATTGTGGTGCCAGGGGAACGGTTTGAAAATGGGCCCTGTTGGACTCCCCATGGTATTGCTCTAAGGCACCAACCACCCCTCTGTGCTGATTTCAGGTAACATGCCCATGTACCCAGGAAACTCTGGCAAGAGTGGCAGAGTCCAAAAGGGAACAGAGTCCCAGGGTCTCCAGGGCCTCTACCTGGGCTACGGGGTTGCGCAGGTGATCTCTCCCGAGGGGAGGGCCTGGCAGGACCACCCGAACGGGGTCGTCCTACAACTGAAGAATGATTCTGTGGGCACCCATGGGGGATTCTCCCAAGTGGGGAGAACAGAGCCATAAAGTCCCTTTAAAATGGCCCCAGTGCCTGCCTGTGACAGTGTTAGCCATTATCTTCAGGATAACATCACGTCCCAGCAGTCAGACTCCAAGCCAGAGCCACTTCTGGGGTCAGGCACAGAGTTGACAACAAGCCAGGAGATGGGTTCTCCCCCGTGGCTGTGGCTGGTGACATCCTCGGTGTCAGGTCAGATGTCAGCCCTGGCATTGATCCTGGAGCCATCCCTGACCTTAGAGCCAGAAGTGGCACCAGGGCTTGTCCTGGTACTGCAAACTGCAGCACCAGAATCCCTATTGTGGAATGAGGTATGGCTCCTACTGACTCTGCAGGAGCACAATACCTGCACTGGATGTCCGGACTGGAGTAAAGTAAAAAGGATGGAGCCAGACAGTCCTGGATGCCACCCTGAAGGCCCAAGGCCAAGGAGGGATGAAAAAGGTGTCATCACTGAAATCCCCAAGGAATTTCAGCAGCAAGGACACAGGACTGCGACCTATGAAGGGTCCAACGTTCAAGCTCTTTTAACATCTCTGAGAGGAACTGCTGGTACATAGAGTACTCAGCATCTGAAAACTTGTGGAGGGAGAAATTCTCATTCTCAGAGGAGGGAGTTGGGAGAACAGATGGACTTGGGAAGAGGCGATGCTGGGGCCAAAGGTCTGAAAGGGACCCGGTCAGACTGCAAGTAAACTGGTGGAGGGCACCAGCCATTCTCCAGTACTGAGGGCAGGTGAGAGGACCTAGAGGACCCATGATACCTGGTAACTCAGGGACAAGTGGCAGAGATCCGGGAGGGATAAAGAAGCCAGAGGCACCAGGCTCTCCGCCTGTGCTGAGTGAGTGCTCAGGGGACCTAGCCCAGGGGAGGACCTGGGAAAACCACCTGAGTGGAGTCGGCCAACCTCAGTGGTTTGACCCAACTGGCGCTGGCGGGGGGCCTCAGATGAGGAAAGCAGAGTCGTATATGCCCCATGAGGCAGCTCTGATACTCACCAGTGAGGATGTCTGCCAGTTCCAAGGAGAAACTAGCCACAAAGCCACTGCCAGAATCCTGACTGGTGCTGCCTACAGCACCAAACATGAGATCAGCATAAGGCTCAGTGACAGGTTCAATCCATTCATCAGGGCCAGCACCATCCTCAGAACCAGGAACTTTGCCAGTGTCGGTACCACCTCCGCCCCGAACATCATCGAGAACTAACCCAGCACAACGGATGGCACTGGGACTCAAACTGGCACAACAGGCAGCACTAGAACAGGTCTCTGCACCATTCCTGGCATCATACTTGTAACCGGTCCCAGAGTCCGTGCCACCATTGTCGCCCCATCCCCACACCAAAGAATGGCTGTCCTCATCCTCCTCACAGCCACAAGGGTGCTCGGGGAGGACACGATGAGCACCTCAGATTTATGGTCAGGAGCTGCTCCAGTACTGACCCCTCTTCCAGCACTGCCGATGGTGCCAGAAGGGGACCCGCCCTCGCAAGTGGCACTGTCCCACTCACAAGTACTGCGGGCAGTACCAGGAGCCGGGGTGGCACCAGACCACAACAACGAGATGTTCACCAGTGTAAACTGAGCATATAGCTTCCACATCACCACTGGGGTTGTCCACTGTCCAGGACAGATGGATTTGGGGGGGGGGGGTGACTCCCTCTGAAGGAGTCAACTGTCCAACAGAGCCCCCGACATCTCGGAGAGCAGAGCGCGAGGAGTGCACCGATTTCCTCAGCACCAGAGGTATTGGTAAGAGGGGCCCTGGGGAAAGGCCCCAGACTCCTGACCTTAGCATCACGGGTAAGATGCCTGCCTCTGACTGTTTGAGGGGGGAAGGGGCTTCAGTGTGCACTGTTCAAGGCCGCGGTTCTCCATGGAGAAAAAGGCTTTGCAACAGTCCATGTTGTCAGGGCCAAGGCTGGAGTGACATTTCACGTGTTGGTTCAGTGCTGCAATAGGGACCCCAAAGGAGCATGAAGGACTGCAGCCTTTCTTCTTCTGCCCCTTTTACAAAATCAGCATCGCGATGGACAAAATAATAAACCGAGAATATGAAGTACTTAAATCGACACTGAACTTTAAAAATGGAGCCGAAATTGGTATCGAAAAGAATTCTGCATTAAGAAAAGTAGAAGTGGCGAAAGTAGAAGTGGCAGTGAGGTGGGCTCCCCAACCCTGACCCGAGGCATCCTAGAGGGTCATGGAAGGAGATGGGATGAAAGCCCCCAAGGAGAGGCTGGACGACTCCTGCCACCAGAGAAGATCCCTCTTAATACTGTTGGAGACCAGGACCCTGTGGTTCAGGTCGTCCGAGCATTGATCACACTGGACTCTGAGGGTCCACTGGGTCACCCTCATATTCAGTCTGGCCATCAGAACTGTGGGGATGGCTGATGCCATTACACCCAACGGGCGAAGGACAGAGCGTGCTGTGGTCCAACGAGAGTTGAACACAGATAAAGCTTGTTGAAACAGAGTTTCCGCCTTGTCCAAAGGTAAGAAAGCCCTGCCCTGTATCCAGCACTGCTCCAATTAACTGGAGGCGCTGAGAGGGTGAGAGTTGAGACTTGGGATAGTTCACAGTGATGCCAGGCTGGGAAAAGAGGCCCAGGGTGGTGGAAGGCAACTCCACCAGACTGTCCTGAGATGGGGCCGACAACAGCCAGTTGTCCAGATATGGGAACATGCAACTCCCCTTGTGGCACAGGGATGCAGCCACCACTGCCAGGCAGGTGGTAAAAACCTGGAGTGCCGAAGAAAGGTCAAAAGGAAGGGCCTTCAACTGATAGTGGTTCTCCCGAAAGGTGAATCAAAGGAAACGGTGGTGGGCCTAGAGGATAAGGATGTGCAGGTAAGCATCCTGCATGTCCAGCGAACACAGCCATTGGTTCTGTTGGAGCAGGGGTAAGAGTCTTTAGAGGGTAAGCATGCGAAATCTCTTGTATTCCACAAAGAGGTTGAGAAGGCCAAGGTCCAGAATTGACCTCAGATCGCCATCTTTTTGGACACCAGGAAAAAATGGGAGTAATACACCCTTCCTGTCGGCCCGAGAGGAACCAGCTCGATGGCTGATTTGTCTAATAGAGCCTACATTTCCTGCTGAATGAAGAGTAGATGACCTGACGGGTAGTGGGACCTGCCCAGAGGACTGTCCAGGGGTCTGTCCAGGAACTTGTTCGAGTGCCCTCTTGAGATCAGTTGGAGGACCCAAGCATCTGCGGTTATTGCCTTCCACCCGTTCAGGTGGAGGGCGAACCTTCCCCCCCACCAGCTCCTCTGAAAAGACGGTAGGAGGTGGAGGGGGTCCACTAAAGTCAGGAGGCAGAGGGGAGGGCCGCTTTACTGCCTCTAGTAGCCTTTTGCCTGAGGGGTCACAGCACCAAAACCAGTGGTGCAGCGCTTAACCTGGCATCTGTTCTGTTCTGTCTATTTCATCTTTTTGTGGGCGGCGAAAAGGCTGCTTGGGTTTTTGACCTGAGTGGTACATGGAGCGGACGTCCCACAGAGATCTGCCACTTTCCTGTAGCTCTGTAATAATATCCTTTGCATTGCCGCCAAACAGGATGGAACCCCTGAAGCGGGTGTCCAGTAGAGTGGTTTGGATGTCTTGCGCCAATCCCGCAAGATGGAGCCATGCCAGACGTCTCAGGCAAATGCCTGAAGCGGTGCATTGGGCCACAGAGTCCACGGACTCATAGATGACACACAATGCGTGACAGCAGGAAGATTTGTTAAGTCTCGCCTTGTCCAACAGCTTATTCCTGAGTTCCTCATCTGGGACAGACTGAAGCTCTTTCTCAAAGACAGTCAAAGCCGACTTCCGGAAAGAGATCATGTGGGCCACATAATTAAGAGATAGGACAGTGCAGGTGGAGGAATCGCAGACCTTGCGGCCGTATTGGTCCATCTGCTTGGACTCTTTGTCTGGAGGTGAGGCACTCAGATGCTTTGGTTGAGCCAACCTATCATGGGCTGACGTAATGACAATCAAGTCTGCCTTAGCTTGATTCATGAGGTGGCTTGCCTCTTCCGGGGTATGATGGGTCCTGTTGGCCTTTTTAGAGACCGCAGGAACTGAGGATGGTCGTTGCCGTATTGTGGATGTTAGGTCCTCGTGCATCCCCGTCCAAGGTGGGATGGATAGGGGGTTCGCACTGGTCAAATCCAGGTGCTCCGCAAGCCTCTCCCTTTTTTGATACATCTCCTGGGATGCCCAACCACAAGCCTGCTTGATGGAGCTAAGGAGTTCTACAAATGATGGGTCCTCAGGCGGAGATTTAGGAGACTCCTTGGGTCCATTGGAGAATGAGGCTCTGAGTTAGCTTCAGATTCGGAGTCGTTATCAGAGTCTGAAGACTCCAGTCTGTTGGGTTGAGAAATGTCTGGAACCTCCACCGTGACCCTGACACTCGAGAGGGCCCCAGCTGGGCACCTGCCATAATCCCTATCCGATGACTGATGGTTGACCAGGGATGGGTTCAGCTCCTAGGAATTACCGTGGGTCGGGGTAGAAACCACAACTGGATGGTGCTGTCCCAGCTCCTGCAGGTGCTGCAACTTGGCATCCTTCCAACACGCCGGAATTGCCTCCTGTGGTTCTGGCGGTAGAGGCGGATAGCCTGGAAACCCCGAAGGAGAATATGGGGGGTAACTAGGAGCCTGGTACCAATAGGGGTAGGGCTGATGATAGTACCCCTGGTACATATGGCCCAGCGTCGGCACATGCGATGGGAAGTCCAGCGATAGCCCCCATGATGCCAGGTAAAAGGGGAACTGTGGTGGCGGGTAGCCAGGGTTCGTGCCTGTAGGACTGGACGGTGGCAGGACCGAGGGAGCGCTGAGAGCATGTGGGTCCATCGGCAAGCCTGGGGTCCCAGTTGGAATCCCTAAAGGACCAGGCGGGGACACCGGCATCGGAGCAAGAAATCCAGAGGCCATTCCAGAGTCTAGAGGGACGCAGACGCGCGAGTGGCCTGGCGTCGGGGCCTAAGAGGACCTGATGTCTGATTCAAGACTGGCAGGGGGGGTTGAGGAACAGAGACCCCTGTCAATGGGTCCGCTGGAGAAGTGGGAAGCTCGAGCAGTAGACCCAAAGTAGGAGAAGGAATCCTCTGGCCAGAAGCACTCATGTCCCGGAGGTCCACGGAAAATGCAGGATCGGGCTGAGTTAGTGAATCCTGGGAGGGAGAACCTTCGCAGGATAAGGAGGTGCCTGGAAGCTGGTTCTGCGCAATGTCGGATACTAGAGACAGGCATAACAGGAGAGCTTTGGCTGAGCGGTTGTCAGACAGGCCAGTGACCAACTGATCGGCCTCGACCGAGCGGACATCGGAGGAGCTGGTGCCTGACTTATCAGCCGTGGCTGGGTGGGCAACAGCGGAGCTGGAGTCCAGCTTACTGGCCGAGGCCGTGCACCCAGCAGAGGAGCCGGAGAGTGACTTATCAGCCTCAGAACTATCTACAGGCTCCAAAGTAATATCCTCCTGGGAGGAACACCCCTGTAACCCACTGACAAAGGAGGGGGTCTGCAACCGATACGGCGGAGCGGACGGAGGAGTACTCAACGTTGTGGACAACCCACCTGAAATAGCGCAGCTGCCTCCAGCTTGCTGTGTGTGTGTGGGGGCCACACACCAGTCCTGGCGCTTCTTTTTCTTCCACTCAGAGGTGGGCGAAGATGAACGTTCCCGCAGCTCCTGAAGCTCCTTTTTCATCGATGCAAGGCGTTGTTTTCAGAAGGTGGGCATCAAGGGCTTTCTGGTGCCTGACGCACTTGGCCTGGTTGAAGGACTGGCAGATGTTGCAGTCAACTTGGTGTTTTGGGCCTAAGCAGCGGGAGTGATCATCCCCATGCAGAATCTGAGTGTCGCACTATGAGCACTTCTTCTTGGTTTTAAGCAAAGACATGCATTAAACGTTAAGAAAAAACAGGAAAAAAAAACAAAACTAAATACTTATAAAATGGCGGTCGACTGTAGCCGAGCTAACCGCAAAGTCCGACGTATACAGGTCGATGGCAGGCGTGGGGACCATCCCCTATATATGATCACGCTGATGTTCTGTCATGTGATGCCAGGGTGGCCGTGGCCCTCCCCCATGTATTGCTAATCAGAAGTTTGCTGTGCGGTCCTGATACCAGGAGGCGAGTCCTATCTGTGAAGACATACTGCAGGAACCCTCTCAAAGTAAAATCTAAGGTTTTGAGTGCTGACGCAGTTTCAGACTTCACCTGCTACCACAGTGCACTCTCTACAGTAGGAAAAACAGAACTGAGGAAGAGAGGGAGGTGACCAGCGATGGTTACTGTCTGGCTCACATGAACATCAGTACATCGGCCTCATGTACAGTACCACTAGCCAACATTGGACCCTCTGAACTGCAAAAGACTTTGCTCCCACGGTGTTCTAGTACCTCCAGCAAAGACACATTAGTGTGAATGAATGGTGAAGACAGATTCTTGGAAAAACACAGGTTACTCACCTATAACAGTAGTTCCAGAAGTGGTATATGTTGTATATCCACACTGTCGTGTCCTTTCCCTTTAATTATCTTGCCGGAAGTCTTTAAGCTGGCTCCTCCCACCCACCCAGGTGGTATATGCCGCGGCTCCGCCCCTTGACACCGGATCTTGCCCGGTGGAAGCAGAGGTTGTGCATCGAAGGTGAGGATGTCATGTGGGTTCCTGTGAATGAACAACATATACCACTCCTAGAACTACTGTTACAGGTAAGTAACCTGTGTTTCTGAGGATGTGGATATGTTGTTGTTATTCACAGTGTTTGGCAGACTACTAGCAGTTCTCCGAGAGGAGGGAGGCAAGGTGTACACCGCCTAATTAGGGAACAGAGATTGGAGAACTGGGGCCCCAAAACCAGCATCCCAGCATGACTCTAGGTCAATGTGGTAAAGAGAAATGAAGGCGTCTTCTGGCTTCCAAGTAGCAGCCCTGCAGATTTCCTGGATACAGACGTCCCTAGAAGCAGCGACTGATGCAGTGGTATGGCGGGGTGGAATGAGCCCTTAAACCCCATGGGAGGCTCCCTACCTGCCAACCTATAGCAGAGATCAATGCATAATGTAATCCATCTGCCAATCATACGCTTGGCTGCAAATCTGCCAGATGCAGCTTCAGCACAGCTGACAAACAGCTGGCAAACCTCTCCCCAAACTCCAGCCATGTGCTCTTTATAATAAGTGAGCGATCTTCTTAGGTCCAAAGTATGGAGCCTGTATTCAGCCTCCGAGGGGTGACTTGGGTAATATACTGGCAGAGACATCATCTGGTTCAGGTGAAACTCCGACACAACCTTCAGAAGGAACTTCAGGTTGGGGGCGGCGCAGGACAACCTTGTCCCTGTCATAAGGAGACTTAACAGAGAGCACCTGGAACTCCCTAATCCTTCTGGCTGAATAACAGCCACCAGGAAGATGGTCTTCCACAACAGGTGTAACTTTTCTCTCCTGTGCATCGGTTTGAATTGCTTGCCCATGAGCTTTGCCAATAACAGCAGTAGATCCCACGGTGGTGGAGGTTCACGCACCGCAGGGGAAATACAGTAGAGGCATTTGAAGAAATGCCAGACCACCTCCTCCTGTGCCACTGTCTGCTGACCGGCCCATGCCTGGTAAGCAGTGATGGCTGCCAGGTGCACCTTAAGGGTCATAGACCCCTTTTGGAGAGAGACCAAAGGTAGCCAAGAATGCTAGCCACCGGACAGGACAAAGGGTCCAGGCCCATGCCCAGACACCAAATGGAGAGCTCTTCCATTTGAAGGCATAGCACTTTCTGGTCGATTCCTTCCTGGATGCCTCAACTACAGTGAGGACATCTTTGGAGAGACCCAGCCTGGAACTCTAGCCATCCAGGAACCAGGCTGTCGGGTGCAGGGATTGAAGGTCTGGGTGGAGAATCTTCCCCTGATTGACTGAGAGCAGGTCCAGGTGTGCTGGAAGATGCCTCGGGAGCCTGATGCTGAGAAGATCGGGGTACCAAACTGGCAGGGCCAGTCTGGAGCCACCAAGATCACCTGTGCCTTGTGCTGCCTGACCTTGAGGAACACCTTGTGGATCAAGGGAAGTGGAGGGAAGGCATACAAGAGGCCTGGGGCCCATGGCCTCGAGAAGGTATCCCCTGCCGCGAGCCCTGCTGAGGGGGTGGGCACAAAACAGCCTCAGCTTTGCGTTTTCCCTGGAGGCGAACAGGTCCACTGGAGGGGTGCCCCACTGGGAGAACAGGCTGTGTACTACCTCTGGATGGAGAGACCACTCGTGGGACGCCTCGCCCACACGGCTGAGGGCATCTGCCACTTGATTTGAGGCTGCTGCCACATGGATGGCCAGGAGATCTGCCTCCAGACAGCTCACGAGGGTCCAGATATGGAGAGTTTCCCTGCACAGAGGCCGGGAGTGTGTGCCGCCCTGTTTGTTGAGATAGTACAAGGTCGTGGTGGACCATCTGGACCTGAACCACTTAACCCTGATGGAATAGAGCGAATGCAGTCAGCACCAGCCGAACAGCTTGGAGCTCCAACAAGTTGATGTAGCATCGGGATTCCTTGGCGGTCCAGAGCCAGTGGTCTCTGTGGTAACCCATGTGGGCACCCCAGCCCGTGAGAGAGGCATCGGTCGTCAAGATGACCATCAGCCTGGGGCGAACAAACTGGATTCTCTCCTGCAGATACTCTAGGACAGTCCATCATTGGAGAGCGTCCCACATCTTCTGGGTCACAGTGACCAGCTGGCTGAAATGACCTAGTTGCTGAGTCCACTGGCTAGCCAGCTCCCATTAAAGGGGGTGCATATGCCACCAGGCCCATCGGACCACGGAGGTGCAGGTCGCCATGTAATCCAGAAGTCCCAGGAAGTCCCACACAGGGTGCAAGTGCCCAACCAGAAATGATCAAGCAAAGGAGGACAGAACCTCCGCCCTGTTCACCGGGAGCCAGGCTTTGGTTCAGCAAGTGTCGAGCTCTGCCCTGATGAAGTAGATCATCTGCGAAGGCATGAGTACCGACTTGGCCTCACTGACCAGGAGACCAAGGTTGATGTCAGTCTCGACAGCCAGATCCCTGACCTTTCCACCTTTAGTCTGGAGGGACCCCCTATAAGCCAATCATCCAGATAGGGGTACACTCTGACCCCTCAATGCCAAAGATGGGCTGCCACCACTGCAATGCATTTGGTGAAGACCCTGGGGGTCGATGACAGACCGAACAGCATAGCCTGAAACTCATATAGGGTTCCCTCTGCCCTGAAGCGGAGGAACCTCCTGTGTGATGAATTGATCGGGACGTGGAATAACGTGTCCTGCATATCCAGGGAACAAAACCACATGCTCTGCTCGAGAGATGGTATGATCCGAGATAGAGTTACCATCCTGAAGGTGCAAGACCTAACAAACTGGTTCAGGTCATGCAGCTCTAGAATGGGGTGCCAGTCCCCCATCCGTTTCAGGACCAGGAAGTACCTGGAAACTAACCCTGGGTTGACAGTAGGATCCACGACTCTGACCAACACCTCCTTGTGGAGAAGTTGGGTGATGTCGTCTCAGAAAGCTGACTGAGTGTGAGCATATATCTTCTCTTCCCGTGGGGCATGGGCTCGGCTTGGTGGGTCCTGATCAAAATCCAGAGGCAGCCACTGGCCGACCACTTCCAAGACCCACCTGTCCGTTGTGACAGCGGACCAAGTGGAAAGGAAGTGGCAGAGCCAGACCCCCACGGGAGGACCCAGAGTGGACGTGACGGGCATGGAGATGGCAACCCCCATCCTGTCACTGTGCAAGCTTGGAGGAGAAGGATCCAGCCGAGGGACCTACAGGACCCTTCCCTCCGGGCTTATAGACCGTTGAAGCCCCTGTCTTGGGCCGAGGGTGCCAAAACTGAGCCTGCTGCTGCCCAGATTGGTACTGGGCCTGCTTGTCCGTAGGGGCAGAAGGCTGAAACAGCTTGCGCTTCTGTATTTTGGAACCCTGAGATTCCTTCTGGGCAGAAGCAATGGAGTCCAAGTTGGCAATGGACTTCTCAATGTGTTGAAGGTGACAATCAACCCCTGGACCGAACAAGTCGGTGCCCAGGAAGGGAACATCCACCAGTTTGTGCTGGGTGTCTGCCGTAAAGGTCGAGACCATCAGCCAGGCTACTGCGGCTGCCACCGAACGGAAACAGGAATCTCCAACATCCAGAGCCCTCTGGAGTTGCTGTTTTGCCACAGCCCGACGCTGATCCCAGACCTGCTTGACTGTGGTCTGAAGGTCCATGGGCAGATGAGGAAGCACCTAATCTAGAGTGCCCAGGAAGGCATTGCAGAAGTGTGTCATGATGACAGCCAAGCTCGCCTGATGGAGACCAAGCGAGGAGGCAGCATAAGACTTTTCTGGCAGAGTGGTCCAGAATTTTGGATTCTTTGTCCGGAGGTCTATCAATGTCTCCTGAATTGCATGAGCACCAACACACAGATTCAGTCACCTACTCCTCAACTGAGGGATGCTCTGTGAACCCAGAAAGGGAGCCGAAGGGAACTGCATACTTGTGGGCCATCCGGGCTGATGGCGCAGGGCAGGAGGCAGGGTGCTGCCAAAGCTCCAGGGCTGGGCCAACAATGGCTTCGGCCACTGGGAAGGCCTCTGTCAGAGAATCCCCTTTTTCCAGAATGTCTGTCAGGGGATAGCAAGACAGTTTCTGAACAGGCTCCAAAGGCATCCCCGTGGATTCGGAGATGAGATGGAGAATGCCTATGAAGGACGTGGGACCTTCCTCCATCGAGAGACCCCCAAGCGAAACCTCGCTGAATGGATGAGAGTGCAAAGAGGAGTCCTCTGACTCTGAGGAGCCCGGTTAGACCGGCCGACCACCTGAGTCACCGTAAATTTGCCGCGGATGGTTGGCAGTGAGGGAGACAGACAGCCTGTGTGGGAGGCCCTTAGCGGGCCAAGACGCTTTGACAGGAGTCCCAGAAGGAGGCTGTTTAGGTGGTGGCTCCACCATAAACCGGTGGAGAGGCTGGTTTCGGCCAAGCTGGGAGGACCTCCACCGGCTCTGCGGGCAGAGGGACGGTGTTGGCTGGCTCCAGAGTCGGCGTTGGCCTAGATGGCGACAGCCATGTGATGGCCGGTGTGGAAGCTGTGATCGACTTCGGACCGGCCAACACCAACTGTTGCCACATAAGATCCTTGTAGCGTCAATGCAACTTGTGCCAAAAACTCTCCTTTTCCGAGGAGGACGAGGATTAATAGCAGCAGCGCCACCTCTTGGAAAGCCCAGAATGGCATTTGTGAGTTCTCTTCGATCTGTTGGTCGAGGTTGACAGAGACCTAGATCTCGACTATCGGGGGTGCTCAGAAGGAGCCTGAGAGACCCGCAGCTCCTCCAGGTCAGGGACAGGGACCATGAAGAGGTTGCCAGCAGGCTGGGTCTCCTCCTCGGTAGGTCCAGTCAGGACCGGAGTCCTAAACAAGGAACTGTCTGCCTCATCTAGTGACAACGGGGCTACAGGGTTGATAATTTTGACTGGGTCATCGTACTGCGTCTTAGCTGGCTGACCTGATCGGGACACTGTGAAGCCAGCGGCCAAGGCTGCAATTTCGAGAAACTGTGGATTCCTGAGAACAAGACCGCTCTCGATCCCAAGAACGACATTGAGACTTCTTTTCTCTTGACTCCTTGGAATTCTTCTTACGGGAACGGGAGCTCTGCGAAGCTGATGGGTCCTCCCCCTTGAAGGAGCCTGAAAAGATAGAGCCCAGTTTGAGTGGTACGAAGACCGATGTTGAATAAGACTGATCGGCAGCATGAGCAGTCTCCTCCTCAAAAGCCTTCATTTGCTCAAGTTGTTCAGCGGATCCCACAGACGTGGAGACCACCCAACAGGCCTCTTTAGATTTGACCTGCGGGTACAGTTACTCCAGTTGGCCAAGCTGTAATCGTGCGAGGCGATTGTCCAACATGTTCGGCTGGAATGAGCACCAAAAATCACAAGCCTGGGCATCGTGATCGTGGCCCAGGCAATAGACACAGGTGGCGTGCAGATCAGTGCAAGACATCTTCCTGCAGGGGCACTGGCAGAACCCAAGCGAGGACTTCATCACGGCCGCGATCGAAAAACAATGCATTTAAACTAACGAGTTTAGGTTTTGGTAAGTAATCCAAAGATTTAAGCGCCAGGGACTACTCAACATGGGAGCGATAAGGAGGGAACCTGAATCTTCCATCGGAAAGAAAGATCTGGCGTCAAGGGGCGGAGCCAAGGCATATACCACCCGGGTGGGTGGGAGAAGCCAGCTTAAAGAATTCCAGCAAGATCATTAAAGGGAAAGGACATGCCAAACAGTGTGGATAAGAACAACATATCTACATTTCTAGAATCTAGTTACAGGCGAGTCACATATATGTTTAGTAATGTGGATTCAGTTCGCTATCCATATTCTTGCAGGCTCCCAGCAGTTCTCCAGGAGGAGAAGGTAAGGCATACAAACCCCTATTTGTCAAACAGAGAGTAGAGGTCCAAGACCCAAAAGAAACATCCCAATGACTCATGATGTCAATGTTGTAATAGGAGATGTGTGCTTTACTCCAGGCTGCAGTGCTGTACATCTCCACAATGAGGAAGACAGAATCCCCACAGGAACACGAGCAGGGGAAATGGAAGTATAGGGAAAGGGTGAAAGGCAGTCCTGCTAAATGCTAGGGGCTTGGGCAATAAAATGCCTGAGCTCCAGGTGATGCTAACTGAGGGAGAGGTGGATGTGGCAGCGGTCACTGAGACCTGGGCCACCGCAGAGCACGACTGGGACCTGAACCTGGAGGGTTACACCATGTTCAGGAAGGACAGGGGGGAGGGAAGGGGAGGAGGGGTAGCAATAATAGTCAAAAAGTGCATTGCCATAGTAGGAGTGAAGGAGGCAGAGGAAATTGTGGAGGCGAATTTGGGTCACCTTGATAACGGGGGGGCGCCAAGAAAGTAAAAATAGGAGTGGTGTATAGACCCCCTGCGCTTGGGAAGGAGCTGGAAGAGAGTCTGGTGGCAAATGTTGGGAGACACTGCAGATTGGGAAGGATGGTGATGTTGGGGGACTTAAACATGCCAGGAACAAACTGGGAGACTATGACATCCTCGGTGGCCAGGGAGCAGAGGTTGTTGGATGTCTTTCAGGATGCGTTTCTAACTCAGCAGGTGGGGGAACTGACCAGGGAGGAGTGGATACTGGATGTGGTCCTGACAGACAGTGAACAGATTGGGGGCCTTTAGGTAAGGGACCCATGCATGGGGAGCGACCATGCCACGGGTCTGGCTTCACCTGAACCTAGGAGGGGTAGAAGGCTGCACAAAGACGGAGGTAACTGACTTCAGGGGGCGGATTTCAAGGAAATGGGAAGGATCCTTAAGGAGCACTTGGATGGAATTGAGCCAAACATGGACGCTGATAGGTAGGTGGGAAATCATCGGGGGGTGGTGTGCAGGATGCTACCAGCACCCGCTAAAAGTAAAATAAAATGTAGGGTCCAAAACCCCTGCTAGTGGACCAGGGTGGTTCAGGAGGTGGTGAGGGGAAAGAAGGCTGCCTATAGGCAATTCAAGTGCTCAAGGAGTGAAAGGGACCGAGGGGAGTACGAGCTGATGGCCAGAAGAGCCACTAGGGTGGTGAGGGCTGCTAAGGCAAGGAGGAGCAGAACCTGGCCAGGGAAATTAGGAGAGGGAACAAGGGGTTCTTTAGATACACTGGGGAAAAACAAGGGGTGAAGGGGCAGATTAGCAGGATTAAAACAGTGGAGGGATGGGCACAAGACCTGGGGGAGCAGGCTGAGGTACTAAATGAGTACTTTGCCTCAGTTTTTCACCAAGGAAAATGGGGAGGCTGCATCATACATGGGAGGAGATGGTGAAACCGAGATGGGGGGCCCGGTGAAACCGAGATGGGGGGCCCTTACCGATCGGCAGGTCTGGGGAAGGGGGGCATCACTGGCAGGTGGGGGGAAGGCAAAGCATGGGGACGAGGCAGCAGAGATGGAAATCACGGCAGAGAGAGTGAGGGAAGCCCTCAGGTCCCTTAAGACTGAGAAAGCACCAGGGCTGGATAAATTACATCTCAGAGTGCTGAAGGAACTGGTGGATGTCCTCGCGAAACCCCTGGCAGAGCTCTTCAGCATCTCTCTGAGGACAGGGTGGGTGCCCCAGGACTGGAAGGTGGCGCATATAGTGCCTATCCACAAGGGGGGAGATCAAGGGAGGTGGCAGGGAACTACAGGCCCGTCAGCCTGACATCGGTGGTGGGCCAGGTGATGGAGGGCATTGTCAAGGAGAGACGGGGGACCTGGAAAAGTTGGGGTGCCTGGACGATAGACAGCATGGATTAGTCCTGGGGAAATCGTGTCAGACAAACCTTGTGGAGTTCTATGACTGGGTATGCAGTGCCCTGGACCTGGGTAGACCAGTGGACATCCTCTTTCTTGACTTTAGCAAGGCGTTTGACTCTCTTCCTCATGGGGGCCTGTTGGATAATCTGGGAGAAATGGGGGTGGGGAACCAGACAATCAGATGGATAGGAAATTGGCTCCAGAACCGGACCCAGAGGGTCATGGTTGGTGGGATAGTCTCACCCCAAGGAGGGTCATTAGTGGAGTCCCTCAGGGATCGGTCCTTGGGCCCCTCCTGTTCAACGCCTACATCTCTGACATAAGGAAGGGTATCATGAGTGAGATGAGTCTCTTTGCGGATGACTCAAAACTGGGGGCGGTGGTGGATGGGGAGGAGGGGAGGGTGGCCCTACAGGGGGACCTGGAGGCTCTTGAAAGGTGGTCTAGAAAGTGGAAGCTAAGGTTCAATGCAGGAAAATGCAAGGTACTGCACCCTGGAGCCAGAAACCCGGGCCAAGTGTACATGGGGGAGGGGGGATGCTACAAGTCTCGATGGCTGAGAGGGACCTGAGGGTGGTGGTGGATATCAAGATGAACAACTTGGAGACTTGTAGGAGGGCAGTGGCAAAGGCCAACAGGATGCTTGGTTGCATCGCTAGGGGGCTCACCTCCAGAAAGAGGGAAGTGATACTCCCACTGTATAACTGCTTGGTGAGGCCGCACCTTGAGTACTGCGTGCAGTTTTGGAGGCCACATTTAAAGAGGGACATTGAACTCCTGGAGAGGGTCCAGAGGAGGGCAACCAAAATGATTTGGGGCTTGGGGGATAGTACCTATGGGGAGAGGCTCGAAGAGCTAAATATGTACACATTTGAAGAGAGAGGGTACGGAGCGGGACATGACAGAGGTCTTCAGGTATATGAAGGGGGTAAATAGGGGAGGAGCAGTTAGGGTGCTCCGAAGGTGGGGGCAACTGGAGGGCATGGGTGGAAGCTGGAAGGGGGGAAATTCAGGGGAGAAAGGAGGAGGTGCTACTTCGCTGAGAGGGTGGTGGAGCCACGGAATGCACTGCCCAAGGGTCTGGTGGAGGCAGAAACGGTGGAGGGGTTCAAGAGGGGGTGGGACAGGTATAGGGGAAGGGTTCTGGAAGCAAAAACCAGTGCAGCGAGAATATCCTGGACTGGGAAGGCAGAAGCCAGAAAAGGAGAGGGGGCAGCAAGGTCAGCTCCCAGGGTGGGGGCTGACCAAAGGAGCAGACACGAAAGACTGTTAGGCCTATTCTGCTGGCATTTTAGTATGTTAGAATATCTCTAGAAGCAGTCACCGAGGCAGTGGTATGTCTGGTCGAATTAAGTTTAAACCCTTGGGCGACTCCCTACGAGCTGATGTAATCCACCTGGCAATCATCTGCTTTTCTGCCAATCTGCCAGGCGTGGCTTCAGTGTATGTCAATCAGTTGGTGAGCCTCATCCCAAACTCCAGCCAAGCACTCCTTGTAATATGACAGCACCCTCCACAGGGCCAGGGTATGGAGCCTGTGATCAACCTCAAAGGCTGAGCTGGCAAAGTATGCCTGTAAGTTAATCACATACTTAAGGTGAAACTCGGTTACAACCTTCAGAAGGAAGTTCAGGTGGGGATAAAAATGACCTTGTTCTGGTGGAAAAACGGGTAAAGAAATTCCACTAAGAGTGCCTGGAGTTCACTGATCCTTCTGGCTGACGTTACAGCCACCATGACTGTGATCTTCCACGACAGATGTGACATCTCATACTTGTGCACCGGCTCAAATGGCTGGCACATGAGCACTGCCAGCACCAGCAGCAGGTCCCATGGAGGTGGACGTTCACGCACCAGAGGGGACATGTAATGCAGGCCTTTGGAAAAGCTCCTGGCCACCGCTGGCATACCACCCCACGCCTGGAATGCAGATATTGCTGCCAGGTACACCTTAAGTATCATCTTTGCAGTCCTGACATACGGGGAGCAAAGGTAGTCAAGGATGCTCACCATGGGGCAGCTAAGGGGACCAAGCTCCTTACCTTGGCACCAGGTTGAGAACCTCTCCCATTTAAATGCATAGCATTTATAAGCAGACTCCTTACAGGACACTTCCACAATGTGGAAGATGTCTTCCAAAAGGATCAGAGCCTGGAACTCTAGCCACTTAGGAACCAGGCTGAGAGGTGCAGTGATTAATAATCCAGGTGCAGAACCTTCCCCTGACATCTGTTCAGCACATCTGGGTGGAGAGGCAACCTCCACAGAGGCCAGCTGCAAAGGCTGAAGAAATTTGGATACTGTCTGGGCCAGTCGGGCTATCAGGATCACCAGCACCTCAAGGAAGTTGCTACGAACTCTCAGTGTACTGAAAAGTGATGAAAGCACTACTAAAAGCCACAGCACCTCGGTGCTGGGGCTCTGAGCAGCTGCTCTCATCACTTTTCAATACACCATGAGTTTAAAGCAACCTTTACATTTTTGACTTTATATCTGAACGAGTGTGGATGTTGTGCTTTTTCTGAGTGCTTTGTTTCATTTTGATGGCACTATCTGCTATATCTGAGCGCGCGGTTACTAGTGTTCTCTCACCTGTGCCTTATCCTTCCGGGCTTTGACCATGACTTTGTGGAGCAAGGGGAAGGGAAGGGAGGGAAGGCATACAGGAGGCCTGGGGTCCAGGGCCTCGCGAAGGCATTACCCCAACAGTGTTCTGGATTGCTGGGGGCAGGCACAAAATAAGCACACTTTTCTGTTCTCCCATAAGGTGAAAAGGTCCACCAGAAAAGTGCCCCACTGGGAGAACAGTCTACCCACCTTCTGATTCAGGGACCACTCGTGCAGTATCTCTCCGACATGCCTGAGAGCATCTACTAGCTGATAATTGTCTCCTATGACATGGATCGCAAAGGGATCTGTGCCTAAAATGCGCAAGAGTGTCCAGGTGAGAAGAGTCTCACGACACAACAGAAAGGAGTGCATTCTGCCCTGTCTGATCAGGTAGAGCAAGCTGTTCATGCTGTCAGCCTGGACCTGTACAACCTGACCCTAGATCAATAAAGTGAAGTCTGTCAAAGCCTGGCACACTGTACAGAGCACCAGCAGGCTGATGTGGTGAAAGACTTCTCAAGGTGACAAGAGCCTGTGTGCCCTGTGGTTTCCCAGGTGTGCGTGCGCCCCACCCCACCAGAGATGTGTCCGTCATGAGTGTGATGGACTGTTCTGGGACAACAAATGGGATTCTCTCCCCAGATATTGTGGGTTCAGCCACCAATGGATGGCATCCCACATTGGATGGGACACCACGACTGGCTGATTAAAGTGACCTAGACCCTGGGACCACTGGCAGCCAACTCACCCTGCAGGTGGTACATCCACCAGAACGTCCAACGGATCATGCAGGTGGAGGATACCATGTACCCCAGCAGCAGCAGGATGGGCAGGGCAATAGTGTCCAACCTTAAATTACCAGGCATAGCACCTGAGACCCAATGTCTGGTCTGCACGGAAGTGGGCCTTGTCACAGAGGCAATCTAGTTCTTCCGATAAGTGTGATTAACCAGCGAGGGGATCAGCCCTGACTTGGCTGGGTTGACTACAATGCCCCAAGTACTGACAGGTCTGAACAGCAACATCCCTGCACTTCTCCAAAGCTTCTTTGGATGACCCGGCTATCAGCCAGACGTACAGGTAGGGGTACCTAACACTCTGGTGTTACAGAAAGGCTGCTACCACTGCCATGCTCTTGGTGAAGAACATGGATTGCAGACAATAGACCGCAGGGTATAACTTGAAACTGGTAAAGGATCCCCTCTGCACACAACCAAAGGTACTGGCAATCGGCGAAGCAAACTGGGATGTGGAAGAATGTGTCCTGGAGGTTCACAGAGCAGAACGATCTGATTCAGCATAACCATCCTGCCATGCATTTGATGAAGACCATGGGTGCGGATGACAGGCTGAAGGGTGCGACTTGGAACTGGTACAGGATCCCCTCTACAGGCAACTAAAGGTACAGACAATGGGGTGAACAAACTGGGATGTGGAAGAATGGGTCCTGGAGGTACAGAGAGCAGAACCACATTCCCTGCTCCACAGACAGGATGATCTGATTCAGCCTGACCATCCACAACTTGGATTTCTGAATGAACTGGTTCAGGTCATGCAGAAATACAGGTTACTCACCTGTAACAGGAGTTCTAAGAATGGCATATGTTGTTCATCCACACTTACTGGTAGGTTCCTTGCCACTTTAAATCTTGCCGGAAGGTCTTCAAGCTGGCTCCTCCCACCCAACCGGGTGGTAAAACTCTTGGCTCCGCCCCATGACGCCAGATCTAGCCCGCTGGAAGCCAGGTTGTGCGTCGAAGCCGGGGAGTGGAGGGTGGATGAATACTATTCCTAGATCTCCTGTTACAGGTGAGTAAATACAGGTTACTTACCTGTAACAGGAGTTCTAGGAATGGTATATGTTGTTCATCCACACTTATTGGCAGGTATCCTTGCCGCTTAAATCTTGCCGGAAGGTCTTCAGTTGGCTCCTCCCACCCACCTGGGTGGTATAACCTCGGCTCCGCCCCATGACGCCAGATCTGCCCGCTGGAAGCTCAGGGCGAGCGTCAAGCCGGAGGTCGAGAGTGTAGGATGAACAACATATACCATTCCTAGAACTCCTGTTACAGGTGAGTAACCTGTATTTCTAGGGACATGGATATGTTGTTCATCCACACTTATTGGCAGACTCTAGCAGTTCTCCGGGAGGAGGGAGGCAAGACCGCACCCCAATACTTACTTGGGAAAGAGAGACTGGAGAACCGAGGCCCCAAACCAGCATTCTGGCGTGACTCAAGGTCGATGTGGTAATGGGTAATGAAGGTGTTTGCTGACTTCCAGGTAGCAGCCCTGCAGATTTCCTGGATAGGGACGTCCCTGGAAGCAGCCACCGATGCAGCAGTATGGCGGGTAGAATGAGCTCTTATCCCTCTGGGAGGCTCCATGAACATCAACTTATAGCAGAGATCTATGCAGGAGGTGACCCACCTGCTTATCGTCCGCTTGGCTGCAGGTCTGCCAGATGCGGCTTCAGCGTAGGTGACAAACAGCTGGCGAACCTCTCCCCGAATTTCAGCCGTGCGCTCTTTGTAATAGGCGAGCGCTTCTAGGGTCCAAAGTATGGAGCCTATATTCGCCTCCGAGGTGTGATTGGGGTAGAACACTGGCAGAGTCAACACCTGGTTAAGGTGAAACTCCGACACCACCTTCGGAAGGAATTTCGGTGGGGCGCGAGACAACCTTGTCCCTGTGGAAGACCAGATAAGGAGACTCGATGGAAAGCACCTGGAGCTCTCCCATCCTTCTGGCTGACGGATAGCCACCAAGAAGGCGGTCTTCCACGACAGGTGAGAGAGAGCACACCTGTGCATAGGTTCAATGGCTTGCCCATGAGCTTCTGCCAGTACCAGCAGTAGATCCCACGGAGGTGGAGGTTCTCGACGGAGAGGAAATGTGATCAAGGCCTTGAAAAGCGCCAGACCACCTTCTCCTTGCGCCATCGACTGCTTCCCCGCCCGCGCCTGTAAGCAGAGATGGCTGCCAGGTGCACCCTTGGGGTCACGACCTAAGCCCTTGATTAGAAAGGACCATGAATAGTCCAAGATGCTTGCCAAGGAACAGGAGGAAGGGTCCAAGCTCTTTGTTCTGACACCAAATGGAAAACCTTTCCATTTGAAGGCATAGCATTTTCTGGTTGACTCTCACGGGACGCCTCAACTACATTGAGGACCCTCGCCGGAAAGACCCAAGGCCTGGAACTCTAGCCGCCAGGAACCAGGCCGTCAGGTGCAGGGATTGAAGGTCCGGATGGAACACCTTCCCTGATTGACTGAGAGCAGGTCCGGGCGAGCTGGAAGCTGCCATGAGTCCTGGAGCTGAGACTGAGGAGATCTGGTACCAGAACTGGCGAGGCCAGTCTGGGGCTATCAGAATCACCTGCGCCTTGTCCCTCCTTGCCTTGAGAAGCACCTTGTGGATCAAGGAAATGGGGAAAGGCGAGAAGAGCCCGGGGTCCACTGCCTTGAGAAGGCATCCCCTGCAGCGAGCCCTCTGCTGAGGGGGCGGCATGGAACAGTCTCAGCTTCTCGCTCTCCTGGAGGCAAACAGGTCCATCTGAGGTGTGCCCCAATGGGAGAACAGATGTTGTACTACCTCCGGAGAGACCACTGTGGGATGCAGCCCCTATCCGCTCAGGGCATCGGCCAGGGTGTTGGACGCCCTGCCACATGAATGGCTAGGAGATCCCCTCAGGCTGCGCACGAGTGACCAAATGCGGAGAGCTTCCTTGCATAGAAGCATGGAGCGCCCCGCCCTGGGCGGTTTAGATAGTACATGGTCGTGGTGTTGTCCGTCTGGACTCGGACCACTTGACCCGAGGAACGGAGCAAAGGCGGTGAGAGCTAGGCGGACCGCTCGGAGCTCCAGCAGGTTGATGTGGCATCGGACTCGCTGGGACCAGAGGTCAGGGGCCGTGTTCCCCAGATGGGCACCCCAACCCATCAGAGAGGCATCGGTCGATAGAGAGACCGTCCGGCTGGAGCGGACGAACGGATGCCCTCCTGCAAATGACCTGGAACGATCCACCACTGGAGAGCGTTCCACATCCCCTGTGTCACCGACACAAGCTGGTCCAAAGGATCGCAGCGTTGTGACCACTGGCTGGCCAGTCCCCATTGAAGGGGACGCATGTTCCAGCGGGCCCAACGGACCACGCTGGTGCAGGCCGCCATGAGACCCAGGAGGCGCAGGAAGTCCCGGGCAGGGCACAATTGCCCAACCAGAAATGATTGGGCAAAGGAGGAAAGAACTCGCCCTGTCCGCCGGAGCCGCGCCTGGCTCAAGAGAGTCGAGCTGCGCCCGATGAACAGAATCACCTGCTTCGCTCGAGTTCTGACTTGGCCTCGCTGATAAGGAGGCCTAGTTGAGAGCAGACCTGGAGGGCCAGATCTCTGGACCACTCCACCTCCTGCCTGGAGGAGCTGCTATCAGCCAGTCGTCCAGGTAAGGGTACACCGACCCTCGGCGCCACAGGAATGCTGTCACCACTGCCATGCATTTGTGAAGACCCTGGGAGCGGAGACAAGCCAAGGGCATGGCTTGGAACTCGAAAAGGGATCCTTCTGCTCGGAAGCGAAGGAATCTCTGGTGAGACGGACGGATAGGGACGTGAAAAAACACGTCCTGCAAATCCAGAGAGCAGAACCACACGCCGCGTTCCAAGGATGGTATTATCTGAGCCAGAGTGACCATCCTGAAGGGTCGAGACCTTAGGAACTTGTTTAGGTCGTGTAGGTTTCAAAATGGGGCGCCAGCCCCGTCTGCTTCGGAACCAGGAAGTACCTGGACACAAACCCTGGGTCTGAAGGAGGGTCCTCCACCTCTCTTATCACCTCCTTCTGGAGGAGGAGAGCGGCTCGACGAGCCGCCAGCGAGGCTGGGACCTAAGGGCGACGGCTCTGAAGGGCGGTGCCTGCTCGAATTCTAGAGGCAGGCCTCTTCCCATCACCTCCAAACCCACCTGTCCGTGGTAACAGCGGACCAGGCGGAATCGAAGTGCTGGAGCCGCCCCACGGGGGGACCTAGGTAAGGTGACGGGGATGGGGGGCGACACCCCAGCCCGCCACTGGGCAGGCTTGGAGGAGGGACCAGCCGAGGACCTCCTGGGCCTTTCCTCCCTGCCTCCTGTTAGAGGAAGCCGCGGCTTGGGTTTGGGATGCCAAGTACGAGCCTGCTGGCCCTGACGTTGCTGGGCCGGGGGCGCAGAAGGACGAAAAGGCTTATGCTGCTGCTGGCAGCCTTTGTCCTTCTGAGCGGAAGGGACATAGTCCAAGGTGGCGCTGGACTTCTCGATCCTTTGCAGATAACCCTCCACCCCGGGACCGAACAAGTCGGTACCCAGGAAGGGAACGTCTGCCAGCTTGTGCTGGGTATCCGCTGTAAAAGTGGAGATCCGCAGCCAAGCTCTGCGGTGCATAGCCACTGTGGCCGCTACTGACCAGGCACAAGAGTCTCCAATGTCCAAGGCAGTTTGCAGCTGTTGCTTGGCCACCGCCCTTCCCTGACCCCGTACCTGCTTGACTGTTGTCTGGAGGTCAGCCGGGAGGAATAACCTCATCCAGGGAGCCTAAAAGAGCGTGTGAAAAGTGTGCCATAAGAACGTCCGATCTGGCCTGACGAAGGCCTAGAGAGGAAGCAGCATAGACTTTTTTTTTCCCAGAGTAGTCCAGTTTCTTGGACTCCTTATCGGGTGGCATGTCCACATCCTGAGAGTTTCCGGAGCGCCGGAAAACGCTGTCGGTCACTAGCCCCTCTGCACAGGAGTGCTTCGAGAAACCAGAGAGTGAATCAGTGGGAACGGCATACCTTTGAACCATCCCGGCCGAAGGTGCTGGACAAGAAGCTGGCCGCTGCCATAGCTCCAGGGCCGGGCCAACAATGGCTTCAACCACCGGGAAGGCCTCCGTGGGGGAATCCCCTCAGTCCAGTATCTCCGTGAGGGGATACTTGGCCCGCTTTGAAACAGGTTCGAGCTTCATCCCAGTAGACTCTGAGATGAGCCGAAGCATTCCCAGGAACGAGGATGGGCTCTCATCCACCGACTGGCCCCCAGTGGACTCCAGGTTGAGAGGCCTGGAGAACAGGGAAGAGTCATGGTCAGACTCCGAGGAGTCTGCAAACAGCTGCCAAGGGCCTGAGCCACCCTCCACCTGGCGAGGTCGTTCGGGAGTGAGGGTGACCGACAACCAATGGGGCAAACCCTGACCTGACCGAGAATCCTTAGTCGGGGACCCAGTTTTAGGTTGTGGAGGAGAGGGTTCCACCACAATGGGTGGCACAGCCGGTTTCGGCCGAACAACCGGTGCCGGCTTCGGCTCCTCGATAACAACGAGGGGTTGTTTCGGTCGATCTGGTGACAGCCACTTAATGGCCGGGGAAGGCGACGGAGTTGGCTTGTTCCCAGTCAAAAGGAGCTGCTGCTACATCAGATCTCGTAGCGACCGGCACAATTTGTGCCGGAGCCTATCCTCCAAAGAGAGGATGAAGACGAGAATGAGCGGCGCGCACTGTTTATCGAAGCAGATCGGCCGAAGGTCATGGATCGGTTGGACAGAGAGGAGGTCCGAGACCTTCAGTGTTTTCGAGGGTGGGTCTGAGAGGGAGCAGGGGAAACCCACTTCTCCCTCGGTTCGGGGATCTTAACTGGGGACTCCGGCACAGGAAAGTCCTCGATTTCCACTGGGGGAACCGGTGAAGAAGGGTTGTCAGCTTCTCCAGTTGACAGCCCGTCTGAAGGGTCGAGAAAAATCTCAACTGCGTCGACGGGTGTCTCGGCCGGCTGACCTGACGGGGACACCGTGAAGCCAGCGGCCTTAGCTGCGACCTCGACCGAAGTAGAATATCGATTATCCGGGGAAGGGGACCTCTCCTGCTCCCACGAACATCGACGGTGGGACTTACCCTTGTAATCCTTCTTTTTGGACCGAGAGGAATGTCCTGAAGGCCCCTCTCCCTTGGTGGAGAGGGACTGACAAAGCTCCTTGAACGAAGCCATGTAGGAGGAGCCCAAAGAGAGCAGGATAAATGCCGCGACTGAAGAAGATGTTGATGCGGCCTGGGCCGCTTCCTCCTTGAGGGCGATCATTTGTTCCAGCTGTTCAGCCGAGCCCGCCGCCGCTGACACCGCCCAACGGGCCTCCTTCGACTTGACCGGAGGATAACGTTTCTCGGGCCGCCCAAGTTGCAATCTGGCAGCGCGATCCTCTAAGACTGTGCCAGAGAAGGATTTGCACAAGTCGCAGGCCTGCGAATCATGCTCAATCCCAAGGCAGTAAACACACGTGGAGTGCGGATCGGTCTGGGACATCTTCTGCCCACAGGGGCACCGCCGAAATCCGGGAGTCGATTGTCCCATCGCAGCTTAGGGAAGAAAAGACTGAAGTCTTGTAAATTTTAAGATTAGTTTCGGGTTAACCAAAGAGTTTGGATCCAGGCCTAAAACGCAGAGCGCAAAGGAGGAAACCTGAGCTTCCCAGCGGTAAGGAAGATCTGGCATCATGGGGCGGAGCCGAGAGTTTTACCACCTGGGTGGGTGGGAGGAGCCAGCTTGAAGACCTTCTGGCAAGATTTAAAGAGGCAAGGAACCTGCCAGTAAGTGTGGATTGAACAACATATCCATGTTCCTAGAACCAGTATGTAGTGCCAGCCCCTGTCTGTTACAGAACCTGGAAGTACTTGGACACATAAAACTGAGTGGTCAGGGCCGCTGGAACATGAGCTATCGCACGACACTCTAAGAGCTGAGCGAAGACAGCTTGAAGTGTGGACGTGTCCTTCAACACTCTGAACTCCCAAGGAGTTCAGAGTCAGAATGGCAGGAGAGTCTACAAAACCAGAAGCAACCATCTGCCCACAATTTCTAGAACTCACTTGTCAGACCACTGTGGCAAGAAGTGGTGCAACTGACTCCTGACTGGCAGCTGGTACAATGAATGGACAGGAGGGTTGCTGACATCCCATAACTCGTCATTGCACAGTCATGGAGGAAGTTCTGGCTGGAGGAGTCAGAGGCACACACTCTCTTTTTTGCCCCTTGCCACTGAACTTGGGTTTCGGATACCAGTGTTGAAACTACCCCTGCTGGTGCTACTCCAGGGACTGTTGTGGCTGCAAGGACTGAAACTGAAAGGCCTTCTTCTTAGGCTTTTGGGCCATCTGGAATGAAGCTATGTAATCTAGTGTAGTAACAGACTTCCCAATGCATGCGAGATGTCCCTCAATGCCAGGGTCAAAGAGGTTGGTGCCCAGGAAGGGGACACTGGGCAGCTGAGGGACAGTGTTCGCTGTGAAGCTGGACAGCCCCAGCCAGGCTCTCAGATGCAAGGAAACTGCTGTAGCCATTGCAAAGACACAGGAGTCACCCACATTCGAAACCATCTGAGCAGGTGTTTAGCCAGCAATTGACACTAGTCTCTGATAATCTGAAGAGAAAGCTCCTTGTGGGTTGGAAGGTGGGGGAGAAGATCTCTTCATGCCATGCACAGGGAATGGCCAAACTCTGCCAGCATGACAGCACAGCTGGCTTGATAGAGACCCAGTATCACAGCAGTGTACGCCGTTTTAGCTGCATGGTCAAATTGGAGACCAATCCAGGACCAAGCCCTCTGGGAAGGGGTGACTGGAGAACAGCTAAAACTGGCAAGTACACCTCACTCATACAGAAAAAAAGGAGTACCAACAAACTGACCTTGTTTGTTTAGTTAAAAAGCATGGCACAGAGATCCCTTAATAAAGCACATAAAGGTGTGCAAAACGATCAAGCATTTCTTTTTAACTTGGGGTTTATACCCTGTGCTATGCTTTAAATAAAAGTCTGCTTTTTAAAAAAACAAATAATATCAGTTTGCTGGTACTCCTTTTTCTCTGTATGAGCAAGGTCTATTTGCCAGTTTTGCTGTACATGTATTTTTTACCATCCGCTCTACTTACTTTAGGAAGCAGCTCTGTCTGGGTGGAAAGGGACTGGAGAACCCAAAAAGTGTGTCCATTGGGACCACACACTTGTGGGACAGTATGGGTACTGAGTGCTGGGCAGTGTGCTAAGTGCTGCCAAAGCCCCAGCGCCAGTCCAAATATGGCTTCAGTCACAGAAAATGCAACCCCTGTGAACTTTCCCTGTCCAGTAGGTCAGTAAATATATTTAGCTAGTTTCTGCACCAGCCCTAAGGGAACCTTCATGGACCAGGCCCATGGCCAATGGTCATTTCCTTGACCGATTTATGGTCGAACATATAAGTCCTGGTCGAGGCCATTGACAACTCACCTTCACAGCTGTCAGAGGATTCCTTAAAGACAGGCGGAGACAGTTTGTCACCATGGACCACACATTCTCATCCTGGGTGATCTCCACTGAGAGCTGGCCTGGCAAGCCAGCCAAGGGGCGAGACTCCTTGATTGGGGCCATCTAACAGGGGTTGCAGTGGGGTTGGCTCCATCTAAACAGGTGAAGAAACAGATACAGTCTTGCAATGGCCAAGGGACCAAAGGCTCAGGGGGCAGAGCCCTGCCACTCCCATCAGTAGTCCACCGTTGCCAGAGGAGCTCTTCGTGGCGTTGACTCATTTTTCGTCAATGCCTCTCCTTATCCCAGCCATGTCGATGGCAATTCCTCCCAGCTGAGTGGGATCAAGAATGCAAGTGGCACCTTGACCCGAAGATTGGTGCTGACGGGTGCCCTTCTGAGAGTCTGTGTAAACCACCTGCCTCAACAGGTTAAGCACGAGAGGCATCAGAGGCATGACCAACGGCAGAGGCTGCTCCCTGGGCAACTCAGCCAGGGGGTATCTACTAGGTCTCGTCCACCTGGGTGAGGGCATGAAGCATCGAGGTCTGGGAGAGCGACTCCTCATCGCTCTCCTTGGGCAGTTGATCGACAATTTTGAGAAAGATCTCAACCACCTGCTTGACCAGAGTCATGGTCGTCAGGCCTGATGGGGTCACCATGGCGCCCTCAACCAATGCCTATCAATCGGGGGAGCTGAAGGAGCAGGCAAAGTGTGATCATTCCTGATCCCATAACCTACAGCATTTTGTGTTTCCTTCCTCAGAGAGATGGGCTCTCCCCGAAGGTCTGGAAGGCAAGACACTTGTTCCTGAACTAGACAGAGAAT
This sequence comes from Neoceratodus forsteri, assembly GCA_016271365.2. Lineage (NCBI taxonomy): Eukaryota > Metazoa > Chordata > Ceratodontiformes > Ceratodontidae > Neoceratodus > Neoceratodus forsteri. Next base: position 774,985,476 of record CM028135.1, read on the forward strand.
GACCCTCTGATGCTGGACCCAGCCAGGAAGAGTACCAAGACTGACGAGGAACTCACCACAGCCACCACCTCTTCCTCCATGCTCATAAGACAAGCAGCTGACCTGTCCGCTGCTGAGGCCTTCTCCCTGTCTTTTAGCCCTCGCCAGTTTAACCTTCCGAACTTTAGTGGACAAGGGTTGCATGGTCCGACACAAACTGCTTCTCTCAACATTGTGAAGATCGCCAAAGGTATGTGTTGTGTGGTCCCTTGGTTGACATTTTCTGGCTGCATCTGGTGCTGAATTTAAAACCTGGTTTCCTGCTCTTCATCATAGATCGCAATCACAAAACAGAGCCAGAAGACAGTGGGACAACTGTAAAGTTGATTACAGACTGAAACAGTTGAAAAATCACCTGAAACAAAAATTCCTTCAATGCTGTGGAGCTGCAAAAAAGACCTGTTCCTCGCTGAGGAAAAAAATATCAATCACAGGGCGGAGCTGGAGCATATACCACCCGGGTGGTGGTAGGCGCCTACTCAGAAGACTTCGGATGAGACAGCTTTCTCCAGCAGAACTGCCAGAGTGTGGATAGTGAACTGAATCCATATTGCAAGAAATATAAATTCTGTGCCAGAAGGCACCACAACAAACTGAGCATGGGCCTTAAGGGTCCCACCCAAGAAACCAAATTTATTTCAAAAATAGTTCCTCAGTATCAGGAGGGAGATTCTCTCTGTAGATCATGTGTACAGTTTGAACTGGCCAGAGCTTTTTAGGTGAAGCATTTTATCCCCTCCACTTAAAGGCTGCACGTTACAGGCATTTGCTAGAATGGACGATGAAAAATGTATGGACTATGATATAGCAAAAAAACAAACAAAAAAAAAAACAGGTTACTCACCTGTAACAGTAGTTCTATGTTGTTCATCCACACTTATTGGCATGTCCCTTTCCCCTTTAAGAATCGCCGGAAATCTTCAAGCTGGCTCCTCCCACCCACCAGCATGGTATAACCCCCGGCTCCGCCCCATGACGCCAGATCTTAGCTCACTGGAAGCCAGGTTTGTGCATCCGCAGCCGGGGAGGTCGAGTGGGTCCATGTGGATGAACAACAAACACCACTCCCAGAACTACTGTTACAGGTGAGTAACCTGTTTTTCTAGGATCGTGGATATGTTGTTCATCCACACTTATTGGCAGACTCCTAGCAGTTCTCCGGAAGGAGTGAGGCAAGGTGCACCCCTCCACTGATACTCACTTAGGAAACAGAGATTGGAGAACTGATGCCCCAAAATCAGCATCCTGGCGTGACTCAAGGTCGATGTGGTAATGGGTAATGAAGGTGTCTGCTGACTTCCAGGTAGCAGCCTGACAGATTTCCTGGATAGGGATGTTCCTGGAAGCAGCCACCTATGCACCGCTATGGCGGGTAGAATGAGTTCTTATCCCTCTGGGAGGTTCCATCCCCGCCAACTCACAGCACATACTTGTGCAAGATGTAATCCACCTTGCAACAGTCCGTTTTGCTGCACGTCTGCCAGAAGCGGCTTCATCGTAGGTAACAAATAGCTGGTGAACCTCTCCCCGGATTTCCGTCACCCCTCTCCTTACAATAGGAGAGTGCTCGTCTCAGGTCCAAAGTATGGAGCCTGTACTCTGCCTCCGAGGTGTAATTAAGGTAGTATACTGGCTGAGTTAACACCTGATTAAGGTGAAACTCTGACACCACCTTCAGAAGGAATTTCGGGTGGGGGCGTAGGACAATCTTGTCCCTTTGGAAGACCAGATAAGGGGAGTCCAACGAAAGCACCTGGAGCTCCCCTGTCCTTCTGGAAGACGTGATAGCCACTAGGAAAGTAGTCTTCCGCGACACGTGTGACCACACACACTTGTGCATTGGTTCGAATGGCTTGCCCATGAGCTTTGCCAGGAGCTGCAGTAGATCTCACGGAGGTGGAGGTTCACGCACCAGAGGGGATATGTGATCCAGGCCTTTGAAAAAGCGCCCGACCACCATCTCCTGTGCCAACGTCGGCTGACCGGCCCGCGCCCGGTAAGCAGAGATGGCTGCCAGGTGCACCCTAAGGGTCAATGACTGAAGACCCCCTTTGGAGAGAGACCAAAGGTAGTCGAGAATGTTAGCCACCGGACAGGACAGAAAGTCCAGGCCCTTGCCCTGAAACCAAATGGAAAACCTTTTCCATTTGAAGGCATAACATTTCCTGGTCGATTCCTTTCTGGATGACTCCACCATGGTGAGGACATCCTCGGAAAGACCCAAAGCCTGGAACTCTAGCCGCTCAGGTACCAGGCTGTGAGGTGCAGGGATTGAAGATCTGGATGGTATACCTTCCCCTGATTGAGAGAGAGATCAGGTCCGGGCGTGCTGGAAGCCGCTCCGGGGGCCTGCAGCTGGGATGTCTCGCCTAAGCGGCTGAGAGCATCCGCCAGTTGGTTTGAGGCTGCTGCCACATGAATGGCTAGGAGGTCCACCTCCAGACGGCTGACGAGTGTCCAGGAATGGAGCACCTCCCTGCAAAGCAGACGGGAGTGCGTGCCGCCCTGTTTGTTGAGGTAGTACATGGTCGTGGTATTGTCAGTCCGGACTTGAACCACTTGATCCTGGAGCTGAGGAGCGAAAGCTGAAAGTGCCAGTCTGACTGCTCTGAGCTCCAACAGGTTGATGTGGTATCAGAACTCCTCGGGGGTGCAGAACCCATGGGCCCTTTTGTCCCCCATGCGGGCTCCCCAGCCCATGAGAGAGGCATTGGTCGTGAGGACGGCCATCATCTCTGGGCGGACAAACTGGATCCCTTCCTGCAACTGGTCTGGGGCGGTCCACCAGTGGAGAGCGTCCCAAATCTTCTGGGTTACAGTGATCAGCTGATTGAAATGACCATGGCGCCGAGTCCACTGAGCAGCCAGCTCCCATTGGAGGGGGTGCATGTGCCACCGGACCCAACAGAACACGGAGGTGCAGGCCGCCATGTAACCCAGAAGGCGCAGAAAGTCCCGGGCTGGGCGCAATTGCCCAACCAGAAATGATTGGGCAAAGGAGGAGGCTTGATGAGAGTCGAGTTCTGCCCCGATGAAGCACATCACCCGGGAAGGTATGAGTACCGATCTGGCCTCGTTGATCAAGAGACCGAGTTGGGAGCAGGTCTGGAGGGCCAGGTCCCTGGAGCTCTCCACCTCCTGCTGGGTGGGACCTAAGAGCCAGTTGTCAAGGTGGGGTAAATTCTGACCTCCAGATGCCTGAAGTGGGCTGCCACCATTGCGATGCATTTGGTGAAGACCCGTGGGGCCGAAGATAGGCCGAACAGCATGGCTCAGGACTCGTATAGGGTCCCTTCGGCTCTGAAGCAGAGGAACCACCAATGAGACGGATGGATTGGGACGTGAAAGAACGTGCCCGGCAGATCCAGTGTGTACAGAAATACAGGTTACTCACCTGTAACAGGAGTTCTAAGAATGGTATATGTTGTTCATCCACACTTATTGGCAGGTTCCTTGCCGCTTTAAATCTTGCCGGAAGGTCTTCAAGCTAGCTCCTCCCACCCACCCGGGTGGTAAAACTCTCGGCTCCGCCCCATGATGCCAGATCTGGCCCGCTGGAAGCTCAGGTTGTGCGTCGAAGCCGGGGAGGTCGGGTGGGTCATGAGGATGAACAACATATACCATTCCTAGAACTCCTGTTACAGGTGAGTAACCTGTATTTCTAGGGACATGGATATGTTGTTCATCCACACTTATTGGCAGACTCCTAGCAGTTCTCCGGGAGGAGGGAGGCAAGGCGCACACCCCCATATATACTTACTTGGGGAACAAAGATTGGAGAACCGAAGGCCCAAAACCAGCACCCGACGTGACTCAAGGTCGATGTAGTAATGGGTAATAAAGGTGTGTGCTGACTTCCAGGTAGCAGCCCTGCAGATTTCCTGATAGGGACATCCCTGGAAGCAGCCACCGATGCAGCAGTATGGCGGTAGAATGAGCTCTTATCCCTCTGGGAGGCTCCATGCCCGCCAACTCATAGCAGAGATTTATGCAGGAGGTGACCCATCTGCCTATCGTCCGCTTGGCTGCAGGTCCTGCCAGGTGCGGCCTGGCGTAGGTGACAAACAGCTGGCGAACCTCTCCCAATTTCAGCCGTCGCTCCTTATAATAAGCGGCGCCCTTCTAGGGGTCAGAGTATGGAGCCTATATTGACATCCGAGGTGTGATTGGGGGTGAACACCGCAGAGTCAACACCTGATTAAGGTGAAACTCCGGCACCACCTTCGGAAGGAATTTCGAGTGGGGGTGTAGGACAACTTTGTCCCTGTGGAAGACCAGGTAAGGAGACTCGATGCTAAGCGCCTGAAGTTCTCCCATCCTTCTGGCTGACGTGATAGCCACCAAGAAGGCGGTCTTCCATGACAGGTGGGGGAGACCACACCTGTGCATTGGTTTGAATGGCTTGCCCATGAGCTTTGCCAGTACCAGCAGTAAATCCCACGGAGGTGGGGGTTCCCGCACTGGAGGGAAATGGATCAAGGCCTTTGAAAGCGCCCACCACTTTTTCCTCGGGCCACTGACTGCTGACCGCCCGCCACCGTAAGCAGAAATGGCTGCCAGGTGCACCTAAGGGTCGCGACCTAAGCCCTTGACTAGATAGGGACCATAGATAGTCCAAAATGCTCGCACAGGACACGGTAGGGTCCAACCTTTTCCCCGACACCAAATGGAGAACCTCTTCCATTTGAAGGCATAGCATTTTCTGGTCGACTCTCACGGGACGCCCAACCACATTGAGGACCTCGTCGGAAAGACCAAGGCCTGGAACTCTAGCCGCTCAGGAACCAGGCCTCAGGTGCAGGGATTGAAGGTCCGGATGGAACACTTTCCCTGATTGACTGAGAGCAGGTCCGGGCGAGCTGGAAGCTGCCGCGGAGTCCTGAGCTGAGACTGAGGAGATCTGGGTACCAGAACTGGCGAGGCCAGTCTGGGGCTATCAGAATCACCTGCGCCTTGTCCCTCCTCGCTTTCAGCAGGACCCTGTGAATCAGGGGAACGGGGGGAAAGGCGTAAAAGAGGCCCGGGGTCCACAGCCTCGAAAAGGCATCCCCCTGCAGTGAGCCCTGCTGAGGGGGGCGGGCATGAAACAGCCTCAGCTTCGCGTTCTCCCTGGAGGCAAACAGATCCACCAGAGGTGTGCCCCAGCGAGAGAACAGGTCTTGTATTATCTCCGGCAGGAGAGACCACTTGTGCGATGCAGCCCCTATCCGGCTCAGGGCATCGGCCAGGGTGTTGGAGGCTCCTGCCACATGAATGGCCAGGAGATCCACCTCCAGGCTGCGCACTAGTGACCAGATGCAGAGAGCTTCCTTGCATAGAGGCAAGGAGCGCGTCCCGCCCTGGCGGTTTAGATAGTACATGGTCGTGGTACTGTCCGTCTGGACTCGGACCACTTGACCCCGGAGAAACGGAGCAAAGGCGGTGAGAGCTAGGCGGACCACACGGAGCTCCAGCAGGTTGATATGGCATCGGGAATTCCCGCAGGGATCAGAGGCCGTGCGCCTGGTGTTCCCCAGATGGGCACCCCAACCCATCAAAGAGGGCGCCGGTCGATAGAGAGACCGTCCGCCCGAGGCGGACAAACGGGATACCCTCCTGCAGATGGGACAGAACGGTCCACCACTGGAGAGCGTTCCACATCTCCTGGCGCCGCACGCCGCTGGTCCAGAGGTCGCAACGCTGTGACCACTGGCTGGCCAGACCCCACTGGAGGGGGCGCATGTGCCAGCGTGCCCAACGGACTACGCTGGTACAGGCCGCCATAAGACCCAGGAGTCGCAGGAAGTCCCGGGCAGGGCGCGATTGCCCAACCAGAAATGATTGGGCAAAGGAGGTAAGAACCTCGGCCCTGTCCGCCGGGAGCCGTGCTCTGGCTCGAAGAGAGTCGAGCTCTGCCCCGATGAAGGATATCACCTGCTTCGGCTCGAGTTCCGACTTGGCCTCGTTGACCAGGAGGCCCAGTTGAGAGCAAACCCGGAGGGCCAGATTTCTGGACCGCTCCACCTCCAACCTGGAGGGGCTGCTATCAGCCAATCGCCCAGGTAGGGTACACCCAGGCCCCTCGCGTAGGGAAAGCTGTCACCGCTGCAATGCATTTGGTGAAGACCCTGGGAGCTGAAGAAGGCCAAGGGCATGGCCTGAACTGGAGGGATCCCTCCGCTCTGAAGCGGAGGAATCTTTGATGAGACGGACGGATAGGGACGTGGAAAGAACGCGCCCTGAAGTCCAGAGAACAGAACCACACGCCTGTTCCAGAGATGGTATTATCTGAGCCAGAGTGACCATTCTGAAGGTTCGAGACCTAGGAACTTGTTCAGGTCGTGTAGGTCTAAGATGGGGCGCCAGCCCCGTCTGCTTTCGGGACCAGGAAGTACCTGGACACGAACCCTGGTTCTGGTGGAGGGTTCTTCATCTCTTTATCACCCTTTTCTGAAGGAGGAGGGGCGGGGTCGGCTCGACGAGCCTGTAGAGACATCTGGGACCCCAAAGCCCCCCGCGGGGCGACGGCTCTGAAGGGTGGAGCCTGCTCGAATTCCAGAGGCAGGCCTCTTCCCACCACCTCCAAAACCCACCTGTCCGTGGTAACAGCGGACCAGGCGAAAGGAAGTGTCGGAGCCGCCTCCACGGGGGAACCAGGGACGAGGTAAGGGATGGGGTGACACCCTCAGCCCGTCACTTAGCAGGTTTGAGGAAGGACCGCCTGGGGACCACCAGGCCTTTTCCTCCTTGCTTCCTATTAGAGGAAGCCGATGGCTTGGGCTTGAATACTGGTTCTAGCCTGCTGGCCCTGACGCTGTTGTTGGGCCGGGCGAGGGCGGAGTAGAGGGACGAAGGGCTTAGACTGGGGCTTATGACCCTTATCCTCTGCGGACGGAGACCGAATCCAAGGTGGCATTGGATTTTTCGATCCTCGAGGTGGCCTTCCACCCAGGGCCAAACAGGTCTGTTCCCAGGAAAGGAACGTCCGCAGCTTGTGCTGGGTATCCGCGGTAAAGGTGGATATTCGCAGCCATGCCCGCCGACGCATGGCCACAGCGGCCGCCACTGACCGGGCACATGAGTCTCCTATATCCAGAGCAGTCTGGAGCTGTTTGGCTACTGCCCTGCCCTGATCCCGCACCTGCTTGACCGTAGTCTGCAGGTCAGCGGGAAGATGAGGGACCGCCTCATCCAGGGAACCCAACAGGGCATGGGAGAAATGTGCCATGAGGATGGCCGAACTGGCCTGACGAAGGCCGAGAGAAGAGGCAGCATACACTTTCCCGAGTAGTCCAATTTCTTGGACTCTTTGTCGGGTGGTTTGTCCACGCCCTGGCATTACCGCACGCCTGAAAACACTGTCCGTGACCAACCCTTCAGCCGAGGGTGTTCAGAAACCCGACAGAGAGCCAGTAGGGACCGAGATACTCTGGCCATCCTGGCCGAAGGTGAGGAAAGGAAGCCGACGCTGCCAAAGTTCCAGGGCCGGCTCGAACAATGGCTTCGCCACTGGAAAGGCCTCCGTGGAGAATCCTGGTCCAGAACCTCGGTGAGGATATCTGGCCCGTTTGGATACGGGTTCAAGCTTCATCCCAGTGGATTCTGAGATGAGCCTAAGAAGTCCTAGGAAGGACGAAGGGCTATCGTCCACTGACTGCCCCCCAGAGGACTCCAATTCAAAACGCTTGGAGAACAGGGAGGAGTCATCCGACTCCGACGAGTTGTCGAATAGCTGCCTGGAGCCTGAGCCACCCTCCACTTGCCGAGGCTTGTCAGGCGTGAGAGTGACTGACAGCCTGCGGGGAAGGCCTTGGGCCAACCGCGAATCTTTCGTCGGAGCCCCAACTGTCGGCTGAGGTGGAGGCGGTTCCACCACAATTGGTGGGGCAGCCGGAATGGGTCGGACAACTGGCCTGGAAACAGGCTCCTCGACCACCTGGTCCGGTGGCAACCACTTAATGGCCGGAGAAGAGGCCTGAGCCGGCTTATTGGTCAGAAAAAATTGTTGCCACATGAGGTCCTCGGATTCGGTGTAGCTTACCGAGCCTTCTCCTCGGCCGAGGGAGGAAAAGCGGCGACGCTGCGCCGGTGCGAGACCGATACCGTCCTATGTCGACGGAACGGCTGGACCGCTGAAGATGTCCGAGATCGAGAATTCGGCAGGGCCGAGGTCGGTGAGGCGGGGAGCCGAGGATCGGCGATCCTCGGTTCGGTCGGCAAACCGACGGCTCCGGATTCACCAGTACGGGAGAGCCGACGGTATCCTCAGCCCTCACCGGGGGAACCGGGGAGGAGGGAATCTCGGCTTCTCCAGCCGACAACCCGTCTAACGGGTCGAGAAAAATCTCGACCTCGTCGGCGGGAGTCTCAGTCACCTGGCCTGACGGGGGCACCGTGAAGCCAGTGGCCGAATTCGATTGTCGACGAGGGGAAGGGGATCTTTCCCGCTCCCAAGAGCGTCGACGATGAGACTTACTCTTAGACTTCTTTGACCGTAAAAACGGACTCGAAGAAGTAGGACCCTCACCTTTAGTTGAGAGGGTCAAGCAAAGCTCCTTAAAGGAAGCTGAATATGAGGTCCCGAGTGATAGAGGAACGAAGGCCGCAGAAGAGGAAGCCGCGGCCTGAGCCGCCTGCTCTTCGAAGGCGACCAACCTCTCTAGTTGTTCGGCGGATCCCGCAGCCGTGGAAACCGCCAGTCGGGCCTCTTTGGATTTGACCGGAGGAAATCTTCTTTCAGGATGCCCCAGATGAAGGCGGGCAGCGCGGTCCTCGAGGACGTAGACCGAGAAGGAGGAACACAGGTCGCAAGCCTGCAGGTCGTGCTCCTGACCAAGGCAATAAACGCACGGGAGTGGGTCCGCCCGAGACATCTTCTGCCCACAGGGACATCTCCGAACCGAATCGATTTGTCCATCGCAGCCTGGCAAGGAAGAAGACCGAGAAAGTTATAAAAAAAAAAATTTTTTTTTTTTCTCTCTTTTTTAAACCGAAGGATTTTAGGCCCAAAACTTAAGCGCAGAGCGTTAAGGAGGGAACCTGAGCTTCCAAGCGGTAAGGAAGATCTGGCGTCATGGGGCGGAGCCGAGAGTTTTACCACCCGGGTGGGTGGGAGGAGCTAGCTTGAAGACCTTCCGGCAAGATTTAAAGCGGCAAGGAACCTGCCAATAAGTGTGGATGAACAACATATCCATGTCCCTAGAACCACATGTTTTGCTCCAAGGATGGTATGATCTAGGACAGAGTGACCATCCAAAAGGTGCAGCATGACCCAAGATACTGATTCAGGTCGTGCAGATCTAGAATGGGGCACCAGCCTCCCGTCCGCTTGGGCACCAGGAAGTACCTGGAGACAAAGTCTGGATCTGCTGGAGAATCCGCCACTGCCTCCTTGAGGAGGAGCTGAGCGATGTCGTCTCGGACAGCCGACTGAGTAGGGACGGATACGCGGAAGCTCAGCTTGGAGAGTGCTGCTCAAATTCCAGAGGCAGTCCCTGACCGACCACTTCCAAAACCCACCTGTCCGTGGTAATAACAGACCAGGTGGAAATTAAGTGGTGGAGCCGTCCCCCCCCACAGGAGGACCTAGAGCTGGCGTGACAGGAGAGGGGGTGGCAGCCCCCGCCCCGTCACTGAGCAGGCTTGGAGGAGGATCGAGGAACTGAACATCGGCCTCCTTTACGGGCCAGGGAGGGACTGGGCTTGGGCTGGAGGCGCCAAGTTTGAGCCTGCTGCTGCTACCCTCCTTGAAAGGAGGACTGCTATGCCGCAGGGAAGGAGTACCGAAAAGGCTTTTTCTTCCGCGGTTTCTTGCCCGAAGAACCTTTAGCAGAAGTAGCATCCAAGGTGGCACTGGACTGCTCAATATGTTGAAGGTGGCCAGCCACACCTGGGCCGAAAAGGTCGGTGCCCAGGAAAGGCACATCAGTTAGTTTGTGCAGAGTATCTGACGGAAGAGAGGAGAGTCTCAGCCAAGCCCTGTGACGAGAGGCAACTGCCATCGAGTGGGCACAAGAATCCCCAACGTCCAGGGCTGTCTGAAGCTGCTGTCTGGCAACAGCCCAGCCCTGATCATGGACCTGCTTGACCATGGTCTGCAAGTCTGAGGGGAGGTGCGGGAGGACTTCATCCAAAGACCCCAAGAGGGCATGGGAGAAGTGTGCCATGATGATGGCTGAACTTGCCTGATGAAGGCCTAAAGATGAGGCTGCACAGACCTTTCGAGATGAATGATCCAAGAGTTTGGATTCTTTCTCGGGATGTCTGTCAGTGTCGGCAGAACTGCCAGTATGCCTGAACACAGAGGTGGATACCAGACTCTCCGCTGAAGGGTGCTGTGTGATCCCCGCAAGGGACCCCATTGGCACCACATACTTGCGGGCCATGCAGGCAGATGGAGCTGGGCAGGAGGCAGGGCACTGCCAAAGTTCTAAGGCCGGGTCAACTATGGCCTTGGCCACAGGAAAGGCCTCCATCGGGGTATCCCCTCTCTTGAGGATGTCTGTGAGAGGGTACTCCACCTTTTTCTGTATAGGTTCCAGAAGAAAAAATTACTCACCTTAGTAATGTTGTTTCTTCTAATGGAGTCTTGCTATATTATGACATATGCAGTGAGTCCCAACCTTTGAACTGCTCCGGAGGTGAAAGAGTTAACTTTCCATGCCAGGCATGGAACTTTGAGCGCGAGCTCGGTTGAAAACTCTGTCTGTTGTTCTTCAAACTCAAACTGTCAGATCTTTACGAGCAAAACTCACTAAGGTTCTGTGTGGAAGCCGAAAACCTACACTTGCCAACTGGCTACTAAATATAAGAACACATTTTTCTTGGTCCCAAAACAAAGACTCAAGTCAGGGGATCAAAAAGTTAAAAACGTAACACCCAAACACCCCAAAAAGGAGGGGTGAAAAATAAGGTGGGCATCTACTAAGTGCCAACACTGCACTGCCCACCCACATCCCAAAAGTAGAGGTTCTGAGAGGGGCAGGCAAGGGGGGAGGTCATAATATAGCAAGACTCCATTAGAAGAAACAACATTACTAAGGTGAGTAATTTTTTCTTCAAACAACATGAAGTCCTGCTATATTATGACATATGCAGACTACACAGCAGTACCTCCATGGAGGAGGGACAGAACCTACTTAGGAAATAGGCTCTGAAGCACAGCTGTGCCAAACCGAGGATCACTCCTAGCCTGGATGTCCAGGGAGTAATGCTTGGTAAAAGTGTGAACTGTTTTCCAGGTTGCTGCTTGACATATCTCTAGGATAGGGATGTCCCTGGCAGCAGCCAGAGATGCAGCTGTACCTCTGGTAGAGTGAGCCCTCAGGCCTGAGGGAGGAACCTTACCCAGTTTTTCATAGCAAAATTGATACAAGAGACAATCCACCTGGCAATGGATCTTTAGTGGCAGGTTTCCTTTACCAACCTCACCATAAGTGTGGAACAGTTGGAGGGAGTCAAACCTGTGACCCTGGCATGCTCTGTGATATGTAGTAACTAAGGGCTCTTGGACATCTAAACTGTGCAGTCTCCTCTCGACAGAGGAGGAATGGTCAGTGAAGTACACAGGAAAGATAGATTGATTAAGGTGGAAGTCTGAAACCACCTTAAGCAAGAACTTTCTGTTAGTCCTGAGGACCACCTTATCTCTATGAAAGGAGATAAAATCAGGCTCCACTGACAATGCTTGTAATTCACTTATGCGCCTGGCAGAAGTAATGGCTACCAAAAACACAGTTTTCCAAGTCAAGTACTTAAGCTCTGCTGAAGACAAGGGCTCAAAAGGGGGTTGCATAAGCTGGGCAATGCTATCAGCGACCACTCACCAGTAACTTGCTGGTGGTCGGGCAAGTTGCCCCCAGCACCCCCAAAAATCTCCTGGCAACGTAGACTCAAAAGGGGCGGTTTAAAGAACCTTAAAGCCCACCTAACTAACAGCAACTGGCTCCCCATTTACACTGCCCAGTCAGTTGACTTCGCTCTGGCTCACTTTATAACCACCTTCAGCAAAGCCTGTGACTTATACGCCCCCTTTTCTAAGCTACTTGTGAAATCCAGAACCACCCCATGGATCACACCCCACTACTAAGCCTGCTTCAGCAAAGGATAACCTCTGGCACAAGGCCATAGACTCCCAAAGCACCCTGGATAGACAACTCTACAGGGAGGCTCGCAATAAATGTACATGGGCTTTGCGGCAGGCGAAAGCCCTCTACTACCAACACACCCTAACCTCCACCTGGGATGATGGGAAAAAATTCTGGGACAACATAAAGGAACTCAATGGCAAATCTCGCTCCCCCACCCCCACGCAACTCACTCTTAATGGTGAGGTCACTCATGATCATCCTACTATCGCAGAAGCCCTTAACTCGGCCTTCTCGGATCTCTCCCACATCCTCCCTAATTCCGCCCCCACCTCGAGTCCTACCAATACCCCCCCTTCCGGCTTCGGGTCATCACCTGCCATGAGGCAAAATGCTATATTACCAGGGCTATCTCTAATACCCGATACAGCAATGACTCCCTGATCTTAAACTCCTGTGGCTCTCCCTTGATGCCACTTTACCACACCTCACTAAAATTTAACCTCTCGCTCTGCCTCGGCCAGTTCCCTCACCTGGAAGACAGCCATAATCACTCCCATCCTGAAGAGCGGTGACCCCACTAACACCAGCAACTACAGACCTATCTCAATACTACCACCTCTCTCCAAAGCCCTAGAAAGAATAGTCTCTGACCAGTTAACCGAACACCTAGCTAAGCATATGCTTCTCAGCCAGGAGCAGCATGGTTTCCGCTCAGGCCATAGTACCATCACCGCTCTCACAGAGCTCACCATGTTCTTACACGAAGCCCTCGACCATGGCTCAATTGCCGGGGCCATATACGTGGACCTAACCAAGGCCTTCGACATGGTTAGTCACGAGCTTCTGCTTCAAGTCCTCCCTAAACTAAATGTGGTCCCGGAGACATTGACCTGGTTCAAGGATTACCTCACAGGCCGTTCTCAGCAAGTCAGGATAAGCACCACCCTCTCCACCCTAAAACAGTTTCCTCTGGGGTCCCCAGGGTCTATTCTAGGCCCACTGCTGTTCACCTCTTTCTGCACTCCCTCCCTAAGGCATGCAGCAGTCAGTTGCTCCTTCACGCCGAGCGATGCGGTTCTGTTCTTGAAACACCTCTAACCTACCGCCTCCAGCAGGCCTTCAAAGGCACTTCTGGAACTAGAGACCTGGTTCACTGAACACCGCCTAATTATCAACTATAATAAAACTAAGTCCATGATTTTTGCCCACCGCCAAAGTCCTCATAGTCAGACTGCTCTCCTCATCAAGAGCGCCTCGGTGCCCCTGGAACACGTTTCCAATTTCAAATACCTAGGGTGTCACTCTAGACACCTCCTCCCTCTCATACCAGAGGCATACCCAATTCTCCTCCACTATCAGCCCAGAGTAGGCATCCTGTACCGCTCAAGCACTGCTTACCCCCACAGGCTATGCAGCTCGCAGTCACCTCTCCATCCTCTCCCTTGTGGACTACGGGATACTATATACTGGCTCTGCTGAACCCACCTCCTTACAAGATAAACATTGTCTTGAACAAAGCTGCCGCCTAGTCACAGGTTGTGATAGGCTAACCCACACCTTGATCTTTATGCTATCTGGTTGGTTAAACTTCCAACATCGACATACAGTTCCACGCCTGCATCCTCGCAAAAAGATACACCTTCACCTAGCCCCTGCCGGACTTCTCCCTTAATCAGTTCTGCACCTCACAGGTGCAATACAGCTCTCCGCAAGCTCTCCATTTCTTGTACCTCAATGTAGAACTTCCTAGGGCAAAGATCCTCCGATACCAGCCCTCTCTGGCTCAATGCATTACCACACTCACTCACAGACCCACAGCATCTCTCAATTTAAACAGGCCTCAAAGCTCACCTCCTTGAGAGAGCCATATGTGATCATGGCTAACCTGCTCACCCAGTTGACTGCCCATCCCTCCCCTACTTCACCTAGGGTCCCACAAGGCCCCACATTTTTCTCCAAAATTCCCGGCCGGCTATTCCAAGATTGCTGCCTAACTGCCTCACCATATATTAAGTTTTGCCTGGACTGCTCCTTTGTTCAGTTCTGTAAATTCTGCCTGTTTTATGTATGTTCTCTACTGTATTTGTCTACTCTCCACCCTATGTAACCGACGTGGAGCCTTTGCAAAAGAGTCTGTGACTCAAAGGTTTGTAATTCCGATTGTATTCCAATAAATAAAAAAAAAAAAAAAAAATGCAAATATTAAGATCCCAGGCAGGGGCAGGGGCCCTGAATGGAGGGTTACTGTGAAGCAACCCCTTGAAAAACTTGGGAGAATACAGGATGAGCTGAAAGAGAAGAGGGTTTACCTGCTGATAAGAAAGCAGACACGGCTGCCAGGTGCACTTTTAGGGTAGCTGGTCTCAGCCCCAAAGTATTCAAATGCACCATATAATCCAGGACTGTGGGCAAGTCAGCAGATTCTGGTGAAATATGCTTGCCAGAGCACCATGTGGAAAATCTCCTCCATTTGGAATTATAAGTAGCCCTGGTGGAAGGCTTCCTAGAAGCCTTTAAGATATCCAATACACCTTGGGAGAGGTGTAGGTCAGCAAACTCTAACTCTTCAAGAGCCAGGCCTTGAGATTGACAGATTTGAGGTTCAGGTACCAAACTTTGCCCTGGGCACAGGTTAACAGGTTGTTATTCCTGGGAAGACACAGGGGAAGGTGGACTGCTAAGGACATAAGGAGTGTGTACCAGGGCTGTCTGGTCCAATCCGGAGCAATCAGGATCATCTTGCAGGGTTCAGATCTGATTTTGACTAGCACCTTGAACAGAAGAGGGAAGGGGGGAAAAGCATAGAGAAACTTCCCTTCCCAACTGAGAAGGAAGGCATCCAGAGGGACTGAGCCCAACACTGGGGGCCTGCAGCAAAAAAGGGGAAGTTGGTGATTGTCTGGGGCTGCAAAAAGATCTATCTGCGGGGTGCCCCATCTGGCAAAACTACCTCCAGTACTAGGGGATCCAGTGACCATTCGTGATGGCCCTGGGAAATCCTGCTGAGAGCATCTGCAGGACATTGTCCTTGCCTGGGAGGTGAACTGCCGTAAGGGAGGTGTTCAGGGAATAAGCCAGAGACCACAACTTCATTGCTTCGGTGCACAAGGCCATAGACCGAGTGCCTCCTTGCTTGTTGATGTACCACATTGTAGTGGTGTTGTCTGTTCTGACCTGTACAACTTTATTCTGAACAGATGCGGAAAAAACTGCTCTGAGTTCCAACAGATTGATGTGGAGCAGAGATTCCTGTGGGGACCACAATCCCTGGGTAGTGAGGTCGCCCATGTGAGCTCCCCACCCCAAGAGGGATGCATCTGTAGTAAGGATTAAGGAGTGAGACTGAGGGGTGAAGTGAGACTGAGGGGTGAAGGGGACCCCCTGTCTCAGATTGCTCTGATCCTGCCACCACTGAAGGGCTTGGATCAGGGTTCGAGTCACTGGGATCAATTTGGTTAGAGGGTCTCCTTTGAGACCAAAAGGCTCTCAAATGGAACTGGATGTCCTCATCTGAAATCTTGCTCCTGCACTACTGCTGTAGAAGCAGCCATGTGCCCCAGGAGCTGCAGAAAATGCCTTGCTGGTCGAGAGACCTGCAGGGTGAAAGAGGAGGCCAGAGAGACCAGGGTCTTTGCTCTTTCCAGAGGAAGGAAGGCTCTGGCCTCTTTTGTGTTCAGTTCTGCACCTATGAAGGTGAGAAGCTGGACAGGCTCTAGAACTGACTTTGTAAGATTGAGAAGGAAACCTAGAGATGTGAGCAGTTGCTGAGTTACCTGAAGGTGTAGTTTGACTTGGTCTGGAGACTGGCCTACTATGAGTCAGTCGTCCAGGTAAGGAAAGATGGCAATCTTTTGCCTTCTTCAGTGGGCAGCTGCTACTGCCAGGCATTTTGTGAATACCCTCGGGGCAGAGGTGAGGCCAAAGGGCATTGCTCTGAACTGGTAATGGTCTGAGGGCAGTTCAAATCTGAGGTATTTTCGATGGGAGCTTCTGATAAGAACATGGAAGTAGGCATCCTTGAGGTCCAGGGATGCTAGCCAGTCCCCTGGCTTAGAGAGGGTAAAATAATTCCAGAGTCACCATTTTGAATTTTGTTTAAAGGTGCTTGTTTAGGTATCTGAGATCCAGGATGGGCCGCCATTCTCCTGTCTTTTTTGGGGTAAGGAAGTACCTGGAGTACAACCCTTTGCCCTGGTGTAGGGGTGGAACCCTTTCCACAGCTCTGAGAGCCAGGAGGGTAGAAACTTCTGTTTCTAGGGCAAGTGCCTCTGATGGATTTGCAGGTGGAAAGGACCTGGCTCTCATCTTTGAAAATTTTTTGAAGCTGAGAACCAGTCCCTGGCTTACTACTTCCAGGACCCACTTGTCTGATGTTAAAGACTTCCAGTCCTGGACAAAGTAAGCCAGCCTGTCCCCTACAGGTAGTGGAGAATCGGCCCTGGCCACCCCATCAGGGTGCCTGCTTGGCAGGGGCTTTGGGCTGAGGGGTGGAAGCAGGCCTGCTTGTACCCAGTCTGCCTCTCCCTCTAAAGAACGCCTCTGGGCATAAGCAGAAGAGAAGGCCTGGGCTTGGTAAAAAGGCCTATGAAAAGGCCTGCCCCTGCCCCTGGATGCTGCCTTTGAGGAGTGGCCTGCCTTTCCTTGGCCTGTGCACTCCTATAGGTGGTCCTATATTCATCCATTTTCTTCATGTAATTCTCTGTCTGCTCCCCAAACAGAGAATTGCCCACAACAGGAAAATCCATGGCCTTAGACTGGGTATCCTGTAACAGGGTAGTACATCTGAGCCAAGCCATTCTGCGAAGTGCCACAGATGTAGCCATGACCCTTGACACATCATTAGAGTCTACTGCAGCATGAAATTGCACCTTGGATGCCTCAATACCATCCGCAGCCACCTGTTCCAGCTCCCTAGCAAGCTGGTCAGGGACCTGTTTTGCTAGGGCCAGCACAGTATCCCATCTGGATTTCTGGTACCTAGCAGCATAAGCCATATAATTTGCCTGTCTGAGTCCCAAAGATGCTGCCATGTACTGCTTCTTTGCCATGGCATCAATCCTCCTGGAGTCCTTTTCAGTGGGGTGCGAAGCTAGAGGAATATTTGCCTTGTCACAGGCTGCAGCCTGTACTACCCCCACATGGCTGCATTGCTGTGTGAGGAACTCCGTATCAGAGCCTGATAATGTATACCTCTTGTCCATCCTTTTATCAAAAGGAGGTATAGTGTGAGGAGTTTTTAGAATTTTTACTGTCTGTTTCCGAAAAGATTTATGCAAAGGAATAGACAGTCTCCTAGACTCTGGAATATCCATCATTTCTACATAATCAGGCTCCTCCTGGCCATCAACAGCTTCCTCAACAGGGAGCTGGAGAGTTTCAGCAACTTTTTTATAGAACATAAAATGAGAGGGGGACTCAGATAGCCTGGGGGGGGAAACCCCTGACGGTCTGTCTGGAGAGATGTCCAGTTCAATGGGCACATCCAGACTTTCAAAACCACATTCACTCTCCTCATATTCCTCTTCCCCCTCCTCCGGTTCATAAAAATCCTCAAAATCATTATCTTGAACCGGTGGAACCGGCCGAACAGAGTGCTTCCCTGATGGTGTCGGTTCGGTCGGAACCGGGGGAAGTGACTGGACAATTTGAATTGCTTTAGCTATTTCCTCAGCGGTTGGAGAAAGAACTTTGGCTTGACTTTCTAGTCCTTTCGTTGAACCGCCTCAGAGCTGGCTCTTCGCTTGCCTGAGAAGGCATCGCCTCTGGTCAGAGGGCACTTTCTCCGTTTGGTTGGAATCAACCGGCTGGCCATCCGGGTCAGCAGACTTTGGCCTCCTTTCCTGAGCCTACCAACTCTCTTTCTATGGTGGCAGCAGGAAAATCTACAAATCTGGCAGTCTGCATTGAGTTGGTCAAACCCAGACAATACATTATTGGTGTGTGGGTCGCTTTAGCAAAGACTTCCCACAAACACTACAGTGCTGGAAACCCAGTGGGCCCGCTTTTCTTTTGGGTTTCTCAGACATAGTGCCAGCCTAACCAAACTTGCCCATTTATGGCAATCCGCCAAGCAAGACTCTCTTATCGGTTCCCAACCGTGTCACGGGTCATGGAAAAAACCGTAATGAAATCCGTTTTTTTTTAGAACCGATAAGAACCGGGAACCGCACTCTAAATAAGGACTAGTAAAGTTTGAAAATAACCTGATCGGTTCAAACTGAACCGAAAAGCGTTTACAAGTTCCACACAGAATAAAATAAATGTAAGCCTATCCATTACTTACAATACCACAGACAGAGCTTGAACCGACAGGTTGCGGTTTAATTTCGGTCAAAAAAACGATAAAATAATACTTTAACCGACAAAACGAACCGAGCAGAAGGAGAAATCTCCGGAGCGACTGTTCAGTGAGGTGGAGTAAAGAATCTGACAGTTTGAGTTTGAAGAACAACAGACAGAGTTTTCAACCGAGCTCGCGCTCAAAGTTCCATGCCTGGCATGGAAAGTTAACTCTTTCACCTCCGGAGCAGTTCGAAGGTTGGGATTCACTGCATATGTCATAATATAGCAAGACTTCATGTTGTTTGAAGCATCCCTGTAGACTCGGAGATGAGGCGAAGAATGCCCTGAAAGGACGAGGATATAATGGTCAACCGCCCAGGTCACCTTCGACCCGCGGTGATCCGGGATGACAGTGACTGAAAGGCGGCTGAAGCCAGTGTGGTCTATCTTCCTTAGGAAGGAACCCTCCCACAGGCTGCTTGGGCGGTGGTTCCATCACGTTCGGTGGAGAGACTGGTTTAGGCCAAACTGGAGGTTTCGCTGGCTCCGAGGGCAGGGGAGCCGACTTAATCGGCTCCGAAGGAGTCAGCTTCGGCCTGGGAGACGAAAGCCAAGTAATGGCCGGGATAGAAGCCATGGTTGGCTTGTGCCTGGACAAAAATCAGCTGTTGCCGTATGAGGTCCTCGTAGCGCCAAAGTTCCCGCCGGAGCCTCTCCTCATCCGAGGACGGCTGATGGCATTGCCTCTTTTTTAAGCGCTTCTGGCTCTTCCTCGGCCTGTCAGTCGAGGGGGTCCTAGACCTCGATCGAGATCGGACAGGACGAATCGGTCGCTTGGGAGACACCGGCCGGACTGGTGATTTCCCAGGGTCAGGGACCACTTCCTCAACGGGATTCCCAGCGGGCTGGGTCTCCTCGACGGGGAAAGAAAGGACCGGAGTCCGATTGAGAGAACCGTCGACTGGAGTCAGTGACAATGGGTCGATTGGGTTGATTATTTCAACCTTGTCGATCGACTGGCCAGATGGCAAAGCCAAGAAGCCAGTGGCCGAAGAGGCAATTTCGACCGAAGTCGAGACTGCCGGTTCCTGGGACAGAGACCTCTCCCGATCCCAAGAACATCTTCGCCGAGACGAAGACGATCCCGGGTCCTTTTCATGCTTATAGGACCAAGAGAAGTGCGTGCCCACAGGACCCTCTCCCTTAGTCAGGACAGCTGCGAAGTGAGTCCGCCTCTAGGTCCATCAATAATCTCTGGATTGCGCCCTTTCCACCAAGACTAGATAAAGGTCTTGAGGTCTGGCTGTGGAGTCGGAGGGGAGGAGGAGGGAACGCACGGGGTTGTGAGTAGTGGTACCCGTGGTCTCCCTGTGAAGAGTAACCCGGGTATGGTGTGTAACTGGGAAAATAATACCCCATAGAATGCCATTCAGGTGATGCGCTAGCCGGGGGATAGCCCAAGGAATACTCAGAAGGCTAGTACGGGACCTGAAGGGGTCTCTAAAAATTCCTGTCGGGGGGCTGATGTCTGGGGAGCTCCCATCAGGCCAGCAGTCATGTAGATAAGAGGCTGACCCGGCGTCCGGAGAGCCGACGTTGGAATCACTGTCTACAGGACCAGCGGGTCTGGCGTCAGGTGTGGATCTGGTGTCGGATTAGCTGGCGGTGGGACCCATCTCAGGGTATCCGGCGATGGACCTGGATCTACCGAAGGGCCCTGCGGCGGAGGCAGATGATCGGGTCCCGGCAAGGGGACCTGTGTCAGAGGTCTGGGGTTGGGAGATGTTTTGCCAGATCCGACAGAGGAGGAAGGTCCAGTGTGGGGTTAGAAACCGGCTGGGAAAGACGCCTGAAAGGGACAGTAGGAGTCTCCGTAACAGGTCCAGACGGAGGAGGAGGAGAGGCCTCTTGTCCTGAGACCCCCACCGATGGGGAGCACGGATCAGAATCTAGAGTGTGCTCCACGTCCAGGGGACTGGCGCTGTCTCCGCTTGGAGTAGCTGGATTCCAAGGCTGATTTACCCGTGAGGGAGAACGGGGAAGAGGGGCAGTCTTTCCTGGGTTCATCCGGACATCGGGTATACTGACTTGAAGTCCTCAAAGGGACAGCCGCGTCTATGCGACTGCTAGAGGATGTCATCTTAGAAGGTCCTGAAGCCATATGGGAGGGGGAGCAGCCCCCACCGACTTAGTGGCTGAGGCCGTCCGGGTCCCCGAGGAGCGACTTAGAAGCTGAAGCGGTGCAGTCACTGAAGGAGCCGGAGGCAGACTTACCTGCCAAAACCGGAAGTAAGGTGGCGGTGGTTCTGCTGGAAGCCCCGGATGCAGCCTGGACAATCTTCACAGACGGTGGGAGTGAGGCCTTGCTGGAAGCAGACCTAGAGGCCTTGGCCTTGGAAACCTTTCTACTGGTGTTCCCGCTGCCGGTGCTTCTCTTTCTTTTTATGTTTTGAGGAAGAGCTAGATGAAGGCGACGTAGAATCCCAGATTCTTTCCATTTGCTTCTCTAAAGAGGCCAAACGGGTCTTTAATAAATGAGGCTCCACAGCCTGCTGCCTTCGTTTCCGGGTGGCCTGTCAGCACGACTAGCAATCTGGGCAGGTGGTTGATGGATGGTCCGAGCCTAAGCAAATAATGCACTTTCGATGCCCGTCCTTGTGCGGAATCTGGGTGCCACAAGATTCACACTTCTTTGAAGTAGGTGAAGACATCTGAGCGCTAACGCTACTGAAGAAACGTGAAAATGTAGCAGATACTACTAGGGAAAAAAAAAAAGGGCGATCGCTGAAGAACTCTACCGCTAGGTGACTGCACGAGGCGATGGCGGGAAAGAACTGGAGGGCATGCATGGGGACCACCTACTAAACAGGGTCACGCTGACGTCATCACGTGATGTCGGGTGGGTGGTCCCCCGTCAGGCATTGCCGGAAAAGTCTGCCGTGAGGTCCAGATGCCAGGTGGCACTAGTCCTATTTGTTATGACCTACTGCAGGAATCCTCTCGAAGTAAGATCCTCAAGGACTACAGATGGAAATTTAGAGAGCTAAGAAAGGGCCCTGAGATAGTTATTCATAAATGTACCTGCAACTTTTTTTTTTTTTTTTTTTTTTTAAAGCATCGTGGCTCGGGTTCTCTCTCCACCCAGAACTGTTGAAGCACCGCCGGGAAGCTGGTGGCTCTGCCCTGGGGGGTAATCCGGCGGGAAACCTCCTCTCTAATACTGATATAGATTTGCTGGGAAGCCAGTGTGCTCACTGCTCCGGGGAGGTAATCCGGGGTGCTTGGGGTAGATGGATGGAAGGGTCCTCCATGGATGCAGGCAGGACTGGCAATCACTGATGGGGTCAGGTCTGGACAGCCTCAAAAAAATCACTGTGCTTAAGAGGTAAAAGCCACATCTGTTGATCAAATAAAAAAAATGTGTTTGTTTGTTAATGGAACAGTTTCCGCAAACAGTGCTAGATTACCTTAGTTATTTATTTATTTAATTTGAAAACTGCAACCGGGAAAGGCACACTGAGCTGAGGCTCATTTCCAGGTGTGACCCAAGGGAAAGGGGTACAGGAGTAATTACTAGCAGAGGCCGTGCTCGCCCGCAGGGACCACCAGCTGCCTTCCGCTGCCTCCCGACCTCGGGCTCCCAGCCAGGACCTGAACATGGCGGGTGCCTAGCAGGCCGCTCCAGAGGGACCACCAGCTGCCTTCCGCTGCCTCCCGACCCTCTGAGCTCCCAGCCAGGACCTGAACATAGCTGGTGCCTAGCAGAGGCCAAGCGCCGCCAGGGGGACCACCAGCTGCCTCCGCTGCCTCCCCGACCTGGAGCTCCCAGCCAGGACCTGAACATAGCGCGGGTGCCTAGCAGAGGCCGCGCTCGCCCGCAGGGACCACCAGCTGCCTTCCGCTGCCTCCCCGACCCTCGGAGCTCCCAGCCAGGACCTGAACATGGCCTGGGTGCCTAGCAGAGGCAGCCGCCTCGCGAGGGGACCACCTGAAGCCTTCCTGCCTCCCCCTGGAGCTCCCAGCCAGGACCTGAACATAGCGCTGGTGCCTAGCAGAGGCCGCGCTGCGCAGGGACCACCAGCTGCCTTCCGCTGCCTCCCGACCCGGAGCTCCCAGCCAGGACCTGAACATGCTGTGGGTGCCCAGGCAGAGGTAATTTAGCAACTCTGCCTGCACTCTTGTTAGGGGGTTGTTGATGCTTACTATTCTTTGTTTTTGACTGCTGCTCCACTGTGGTGGCTGCCCTGTTTATGCTCTGCTTTAACTCTGCCATAGCCACGGACAACTGTTTGTGGGGGAGAAACAGCATCACTAGCCTTGTCTCACCACTAGTACCTTGTCTATGTCTGTAAAGCTGCTACAAAGTTTAGTTGTACCTGCTTAGATTGCCTCAGTTGCTCCTGTATGCTTAGTACTTGAGTTGGGACTCTCTGCGTGGCTTTGCAATGCGACCGTCTCCGCTGCATACTAATTAGTTCCTTTGTCTCCCCTAACTATAGGCATGCCATCCAGGGACCACCAGCTGCCTTCCGCTGCCTCCCGACCTCGGAGCTCCCAGCCAGGACCTGAACATAGCTGGGTGCCCAGCAGAGGTAATTTAAAGAACCTCTGCCTGCACTCTTGTTAGTTAGCTGGCCAACGCAGGCTGACTGCCCTGACTGCCCCCTTAACCACCTCCCACCCAGGGTCGACCTTCATTTATTGGCCCTATCTAATGACATCACTTCCTGTTGTCTGGAATACTAAGTCCTCATTTTCCATCTGCAGGTTATACCTGGCTGCCACTAGAGGGACCTTGAGGCCCCTGCCCAAGCTCAGCTACACCCTGAAAGCCTCCCTCTTTTTTCCTGCCTCCACCAGCTACCCATCCCTCCTCCATTCTTCATCAAATACAGGCTACCCTGCCCACATCCACCCTGAAACTAGCCCACCCTCTGACCTCCTGCCACTCACCCCTGACACACTGGAGTGACCTCCTCACCAGGTCTTCATCAACTACACCTACCTTACCTACACCTCCTCCCACACCCAACTCTGTAGTTACCCCTTACAAGCCCTCCTGCCTTTGCCACTAAGCCTACTCTTAGTGTCCACTAGAGTCACTGCTGTGCACCTTTTGGTCCCCAAACATACCCTGCTTGGAGCCCAGTGCGTGGGGCACAGCACTCACTCAGGCCCCTTTTCCATCTGCCCTGAGTTGGTCTTGAACCTGGTACCCTTCCCACCAGAGTCTGTGTCACTACCACTAATCCAAAGTGGCATCCATACTTGATGAAGGAATTTAAGTCAGCTTCTATCTACTACCCTAATGCTATTGCTGGCAAATATGTTAGCCCACCTCTTTCTAAAATGCCTTCCTCTCATCCTTTCCCTGACACCACTGTCCCCTGTATCTGATACCCCCTCAGTCACCCTGGCACCCACTCCTGCCCTTGTCCCAGAGCTTATACAATCCCACCCTACTCTCATCTTCTGCCCCAGTGTGCAACACCCTTCTCCTAGTCGCCTCCCAGCTTCTTCCTCAGACGCCCTGAGGCTTACTGCCTTCACTTCTCAGCCTGGAAAACCCTGCCCACCCCTGTGCTCAGAAGCCCTCATCTCCGCACACACCTGCCTAAAGCTACCTTATACCGCCCCTGGCCAGGGCTGTGGTCATTTTACTACTCTTGACAGGCAATATACATCCGAATCCCAGGCCCAGCCCACCGAGCTACCAGTAGGGTCACCTGGCTCTGCATAGCCTCTATGAATATATATAGAGCGTGTGGAAAAATTTGACTCTTTACAATGCTGGGTCGCTTACATAGACCAGATGTCATTACACTGGTGGAAACCTGGCTATCAAAATCCACTCCAGACTCCTTGTCTCCATTCCAGGTTACTCCTTTACCAGGAGGATCGTGGTTGGTAGACGAGGGGTGGCTGTGCGATCTATGCTAGGGACACTCTCACTGGACTGACACTCCCCACCCCTTCTCTCTCCGTATGGGCTGACCCTAACCCTCAAACTGACTCCTGACCTCCAGGGGTCCCCTATATCTCACCACTGCCTATTTTCCCTAAAACCAAACTCTGGCACTGGTTCCATTGACTGATTATCTCTCAACCCTACCTCATTCAGCTGATCAAATCCTCGTGGTGACCTAAACATTAACTGGCTCAGCCCATCTGCCGCCACCACCCGTGACTCCTTCGCAGCCTTAGACATGTCCCAACTAGTCTCCCAACCCACCAGAGTTAACTCTAAGAAAGGTACCAGCACCTTACTAGATGTTGTCATCACCAACCGCCACAACAAATCCATGTTACAGGTCCTTCCTGATTCCTTTAGTGTGACCACTCCCTATCTCTCTTCCGCTGGGCAACCACCACTCCCAAAACCCATGGTCTCCCACTCTACGCCGGGCGCCAGACCGGGTGGACTAAAAGCCCTGAAGCTACATCTTGCCCAAATTAACTGGTCTCCCATTCATTATGCCCTGATATTGATACTGCCCTGCCTCTCTTTTCACAAACCTTCAACAAAGCCTGTGACATCTTCGCACTCGCACAGCTGTACGTAACCAAAGTTTGTAATGCCCCTGCTACCTCCCGCCTGCTGCAACTGCTCAGACACAGGGACAACTCTGAGTGGCTCCTTCCTATACTGACTGACAAAACTCTCTGAGTGGCGCTCACCAAAACTTTTCACAAATCGTGTCCTTTGCCCCTGAACTCTTCCATCTCTAGCAGTCCCCGCTCAAGACTTTTTAACTACATTTCCAATGTAGGCTTGTCACTCAACACGTACCCATATAATCTGTAACTACCTGTGATTACCATTCCTGTAGCACGTAAATTGTAACTAAGTTATAACTGCCTGTATCTTCCAAACTGTAACCACGGAGATGTATGCTGTAACCACAATATTGTAACTAAATGTTGTATTGTATTTGTCCTCTTTGTGACGAGGTACCTTTGGAAATGAGCCTCTGGCTCAAAGGTTGTAAACCGATGTATAAATAAATAAATAAAATAATTAGTAGAATAATACAGTACACTACATGATGCAGATAAAGGGCAGACACTTAACAAGAATACTTAACTGGTACAAACGTGGAACAGGATAAAATGCAAATATGCTGTGCAAGCACAAGTGCAAGTTGAAAATTGAGACTGGCATCAAAACAGTACAAAGGCAGTCAAAACAATGCATTAGGGAACAGTAGTGTCGAGGGGAATCAAAAATCTAAAGATACCAAAATCACTGAGAGGATCGCCTACAGGAGGTGCAGGTGGGTGGTGGGAGGAGATTCAGTTAACACTAGAAAGACCCTAAGGAGGCAGAATGGCAAACAGACTGACAGAGCTGGTTCCAGAGTAACGGAAATCGAAAGAAGGCAGACTGCCCAGCTGAGGAACAGGGGTGAGGAGTGGAAAAGATTCCCTGGTCCCTTGAGCGGAGGGAGCATGGAGCACGGGGACTGGAGAGAGGAGGAGTGTGGTGAGACAGGATGGCGGGAGCCAAACCAATACTTGGAGATAAAGAAAGTACTGCGTGACTGGTGAAGTGAAGGGGGGGTATAGGGGAGCAGTGGTGCATACGTGGAGGGGAGTTAGTCACATAGTGACAGAAAGCACTGCAGAGGCTGTCCAGTCTGGCTAGGGAAGTGGAAGAGACTGTACCACAGACCACATTAGCACAGTCAAAGACTGGGAGCAACATACTGGTGATCAACTCATGGTGGACTGGAAGTGATAGACAGTTTTTTTATGGTACAAGGCAACAAGCTTAGGGTAGAGTTTCGCATGGATAGCATCAATGTGGGCTGAGAAGTCAAGCTTACTGTTGAGTCACATGCTAAGGTACTTGAAGGATAGCATCGCTTCAAGAGGGGAGCCATCCAGCATGGTGAAGACAGAGTCTCGAGAGCCTGGTCAATTTTTGGCTGGTACCAAAGTTCATAGACACCATTTTTTTTTTTTTCGTGTTGACCTTGAGATGGTTGGAGTGGAACTAGTGTAGGATGCTGCTGAAGTCCTGTTGGAGCAGGTTTTGCACTGGAGCTGTAGAGGGACCAGAGGTGAAGATAACGGTCATCTGCGCACGTGTGTACATGCGGGCTGACACAGGCGGAGGGAAGATTTAAAAAAAAATCGAGAACAGGATGGGGCCTAAAACAGAACCCTGTGGGGCCCCAGCCCGGATGACGAGGAGGGGTGATAACATGCCTCTAACCTGAACAGACTGTTAACGACCTGTTAGGTAGGAACAGAAACAGTAATGAGAGCTGAAAGACCAGCAGAACTCAGCTTATCCAGAAAGAGTGAATGAGACACAGCATCAGATGCCTGTGTGAATGGTTGCTGGACAGAGTATGTAGCTCCACCAAGGAGGAAGCATAAAGAGCTGATCACTATGTGACCAGCAGACTGCACATGCTGTTTAAAAACAATGGAGCTGGGACTGCCAGTGGTGTTAACGGGACACTGGGTCGTGGGAGGGCAACCTAAGGCAAACCATCCTCTGCCTGAGCTCAAAGTAAAAACTACCAGTCCCAAAGCGAAGCAGCCAAAGGAATGGATGGGTTACATTTGCCAGAAACCAAGGTATCTGTCCTACAGTTGTCCCATAAATCTTACAATAGGGCAAAATGCAGGGAGAGGGGGTAATCAAGGAGGTACCCAGCAGTTAGAGGCGTGTTCGCAGAATGCAGACCCTACTTACCACACTGTGCCCATGCACGCTGTCTTAGCAATTGGGATGATAACTCAGGGAGTACAAAAAGTGTGTATGCCCAAAAAACAGAGTTTCTTTTCACTGGTTTAAAATACTTTTGTAGAAACTAACCAGCAGGACTAGTGGCTGAGAATCAACATCCCGCACACATGCCAATGATCCAACTGGCGTACTTCCTGAAATGTAATGTTCTTGAAATTAAATTTCTGTTAGTCCAATATTAAACTAAACTGCATGTTGTGAGTGGCTAGTGCCAGTTTCAAACCTCTTACAACCTACCTGGCTATTGTAGAGCTCCTCTAGCTGAGCAAGTGAGTTTATAACTTTGGATCTGCAGATCTCATCTTCTGTGAAACGGCGAATATCAGGATGAATCTTCTGTAACCGGCCCAAACGTAGAAAGCCAACTTTAAATTTGGCTAGTTTTAGCAAGATGTTGTCTACAGCCGAGTGTGTGTAACTGGTTAAGAGAACACTGAAACCACAGGCATAAAGAATTCTCACCTGAATTTAAATAAAGTAAAAAAAGACAAAAAATAAATACATTAGATTTATGAAAAATAATTTACAAATGGACTCTAATCAGCCAATCAGAACACAGAGCTACTATCAAATTATTTTCCCATAACCATACAGTGGATCCATTAACCATGCAGTAGACCATTTCCTGCACTCGGAGAGGCTGATCAGATTATCTGTGCAGCAGAAGGCACTTAGAGGGGTTTATCTTGGAGCCCTTTAAGGGCAAAAAAAGTTGTTCCAACTTCTGGGACATTTGTCCCTTTGTGCTGCCTCTCCCTAGAGCTATGCACAAAGACTGCAAAGTCACGGGGGGGAGGAGTTGTGATGCAAATTAACTACCCAGATATTACTGGGAAATAACTGCAAGAATACTGTGCACTCTCTCGCTCCCCGTCATTCAAACAGACTGCCGAGGTGATGAGCAGAGGGGCTGTGCGGGTCACAGTCACAGGGAGGGGGCTGCCTGTGTTTCAGGGTGTGGGGGCCACCTGACTATCAGGGATGTATCTAATACAGGGATCAGGGGCATCTGAACAGCAATCAGGGAGATCACTCGATGCCAGAGATGATTTAATTAAAGGGATCAAGAGGTCAGAGAACCACTGGATGCCAGGGATGGGTTTATAACAGATCTGGGGCATGTGAACAACGATTGTGTGTGTGTGTGTGTTTGGGGGAGAGAGTGGATGCCAGGGATGGAAAACATGGAATGGCAATTGGGAGCTCGGGAAGTAACATGCATCTCTATGCACTCAGATAAGGACAGGGTTCTGACAGCGTTAAACAGTGCTGCCATCTCGTCTGCTTAGCACTTTAGAAACTTCTGTAAACACCGCTGTGCCCTGTATGCAGAAAGGGATCCCTTATTTGCATGAGTGCTGCGCTATATATGGGTAGATATGCTTTGTTAGGGCTGTGCAACAGGGGTCTGGGGGGGGGAAAAAAGGCCCCGTCTGACCACACTATCTCTGTTTAGCGTGGCGCTAACATGTTTAGTGCTGAACTATACCTTCTGAAAATGGGGGCCTTCATGATTTAGAAGTAAGCACTTGTGGTTTAGGATGTCACCAGAACCTCTCAATGGAATTACAACCTTGTAATACACAGCTGCCTATTGATTCTACATACTGTAATTTGCACAGTGGCTGTGGGTGAACTTGGGAATAAATGTATTTCTTATCCATAAACACTTCAGCTTTGGTGTTCGTGACAAGAGGAAGATGTTTAGTTCAGAGTACACCACATGGTACTGTGAAGTTATCGCTTAAATATATCCCACTTACAGTAGGTAGGTAAAAGTTTTTCTTAGGTGCTCTTCTAAAAGTCAATGCATCTTACAAAAAAATTTGGTTACTCACCTGTAACTGTAGTTCTAAGTGTGGTATATGGTTCACATCCACACATCGGCAGTTCTTCCTTAAGAGCGGATTCACTGGAACGTCTAAGAAAAGTTTCTCGCACCACCCCATGACATCAGATCTTACATGCTAGAAGCAGGGATTGTGTGCCACCTGCTAGGAGAGGTCATGTAGGTAGTGGCGATGTGAACCATTTACTACTCCTAGAACTATGCTTACAAGTGACTAACCTAATTTTCTAGCGGCGTGGATATGGTTGACTTATCCACATATTGGCAGACTTCCAGCAGTTCTCCAGTAGGAGGGGGCAAGGTGCACACCCATATTTGGCAAACAATGATTGCAGAAGCAACGTCCCAAATACAGCATCTCACTGAGAATCTAGATCGATGCTGTAATGGGAGATGAACGTGAGTGCTGACTTCCAGGTGGCAGCCCTGCAGATCTCCTGGACAGGGATGCCCCTGAAAGCAGTCACTGAGGCAGTGCTATGCCTGGTGAAATATGGAAGCGCTGAGCTCAACAGGAAGATCCCTAGCAGCAAACCTACAACAGAAGTCAATGCAGGATGCAGTCCACACTAATTGTCCACTTAGCTGCTGGTCTGCTAGGTGAGACTTTAGTGTATATCACAAAGAGCTGGTGGGCCTCACCCCAAACTCAGCTGTGCGCTCCATATAATAGGAAAGCGCCTGCCGCATGCCCGAAATATGGGGCTTGTGGTCAGCCTCCGAAGACGGACTCGTGAAGAAGACCAGAAGGTTCATCACCTGGTTTAGGTGGAACTCCAAGACAACCATTGGGAGGAACTTCAGGTGGGTGCAAAGGACTACCTTTCCATGTGGAAGATAAGGTAGGGAGGCTCCACTGAGAGCGCCTGGAGCTCACTAATCTTTCTGACTGACGTGATATCCACCAGGAAGGCCACTTTCCACAACAGGTGAGACATTTCACACTTGTGCATAGGCACAAAAGGCTTCCCCATGAGCAGTGCCAGAACCAGCAAGAAGTCCCAAAGTGGTGGAGGTTCACGTGCGGGGAGACAAGTGGTCAAGGCCTTTAAAAAGCGGCCAACCACCTTCTCCTGCACCACCATCAGCATACCATCCCTCACCTGGTATGCTGAGGCAGCCAGGTGCACCTTTAAGGTCATCGATCGCAGTCCCACCTAGGAGAGGGCTCAGAGATACTGAAGGATACTAGCCACAGGGCAGGCAAGAGGATCAAGCTCCTTGCCCAGGCATCAAATGGAAAACGGTTTCCATTTAAAGGCATAGCACTGACGTGTATATTCTTTTCAAGAGGCCTCCACAACCTGGAGCACATTCTCCGGAAAACCCAAACCCTGGAACTCTAGGTGCTCAGGAAGCAGCCTGTAAGTTGCAGGGACTGAAAGACCAGGTGCAGGACTTTCCCCTTTTGTCACAACAGCAGATCCGGGTGAAGAGGCAACCACCACGTGGGCCTGCTGCTGAAGCCAAGGAGAGCTGGGTACCAGAACTGCCATGGCCAGTCTGAAGCTAACAGGACCTGTGCCTCATCCTTCTGAACCTTGACCACCACTTGTGGAGCAGAGGAAAGGGAGGAAAGGCATACAGGAGGCCCGGGGTCCAGAGCCTTGCGAAGGAATCCCGACCTGTGTCCAAGACTGTGGGGGGCAGGCATAGAACAGTCTCAGTTTCGTGTTCTCCTAAGAGGCAAACAAGTCCACCAGAAGTGTTTCTCAGAGGCAGAACAGGCGGCCCGCCACCTCCTAATGCAGGGACCACTCATGCGACATCTCACCTACCTGGCTGAGAGCATCCGAAAGCCGACGGTCTGCTCCTGCCACGCAGATCACCAGGAGATCAGCAGCCAGGCTACACATGAGGGCCCAGGTGTGGAGGGCCTCCTGATGCAAGGGAAGGGAGTGCATGCAGTTCCACCTGTTCAGGTAGAACATGGTTGTGGTGTTGTCCGTCTGGACTTGCACAACCTAACCACAGGAGTGAAGTTGTTCAGAGTTAGCTGCACTGCATGGAGTGCCAATAAGTTGATGTGGTGATGGAACTCCCTGGGTGACCAGAAACCGGGGGCCCCATGGTTTCCTAAGTGAGCTCCCCACTCCAGAGACATGTCCATTGTGAGAGTGACAGTCTGTTCTGGGTGGACAAATGGGACTCCTTCCTCCAGATGTTCAGGGATCTGCTACCAGTGGATGGCATCCCATATCGGCCAGGTCACTGTGACTGGCTAGTTCAGGTGACCTAGGCACTGGAACCACTGACAGCCCAACACCCACTGCAGGCACCACATCCGCCAACGAGTCCACCGAGTCACACCGCTGCAGGACGCCATGTACCCCATCAACCTCAGAAGTCCCAGGAAGGGCACGAGCACCCAACCTGAAATGATCGGGCAAAGGAGGTTAAGATCCAATGCCCGGTCCGGAGGGAGGTGGGCCTTGGCCCGTCAGAAGCCCAGAGCTCTGCCCCGATGAAATGAAATCACCTGCGACTAGATCAGTTCAGACCTGGACAGGTTGACCAAGAGGCCCAAGTTTCTGCAGGTCTGGAGGGCCAGATCCCTGGACCACTCCACAGCCTCTCTGGACAGCCCAGCTATCATCCAGTCTTCCAGGTAGGAATACAAACCGATGCACTTGTGCCGCAGGATGGCTGCCACCACTGCCATGCACTTGGTAAAGACCCTGGGCACAGAGGAGAGGTAGAATATCAGGAGGTACTAAGGTTATTGGTCACAGTAGTTGGCAGAAGAAGAGTACCCTTAGGGCAGTTAGTGTAGTGACAGGCAATGAAGAGTGACGATGCCGGGAGTGGTGCAGTGCAGTGGATGGGGCGGCAGTCTTCAGAAGAACCTTCTGGATGCTGCAGTGTTGCTCCATCTGCAGGCACCTCTCCGGGTCGAGAGCAGAGGTTGCCAGTCTCCCGAGCCGAGTTGGCTAGGATTCGGGAGGTCTCCTCCCCCACCCAGAGGCCACCAAATCCACACCCACTACCT
Source organism: Neoceratodus forsteri (assembly GCA_016271365.2). Lineage (NCBI taxonomy): Eukaryota > Metazoa > Chordata > Ceratodontiformes > Ceratodontidae > Neoceratodus > Neoceratodus forsteri. The sequence goes on from CM028135.1 coordinate 775,017,464, forward strand.
CAAAGGGGAGACAGTATAGAGCAGTGGGTTAAGGCTCTGAGCTGCAGATCTGGAGACCTGGGTTTGAATCCCACAGCCACCTAGGTGTATACTGTGTGATACTGAGCAAGTCACTTAATTTCCTTGTGCTCCCCGTTCACATCTGGAAACAAGCTTCGGCTTAGTGTGCTATTCCTGGTTAATCAATGTTCCCTTAGGTTACCCAGCAGGTGGAGTGGTTGGACTACAGTGGGCTCAAGCAGGGTAAAGGAGGTGGGTCAGAGGCACATCCCCAGCCGGTGCAACTGAGGAACTCCTACGCTGTTGGAGGAAAGTGAAGGCCCCACAGGGTCACCTGAAGTTGCGCCCAGGGAGGATGACGGGGACCTCACAATGGAGCCCCAAGGGTGGGTGGTAAAGGACCCCAAGGGAACAGGAAGCTAATCTTTTTTTTTCCCATACTTTATTTTTATTTAGAGAGAAAGAAATAAAAAGCAATACAGATGTATACTACATAATTTCATCTTGAAAGTTAAAACTCAAAATTTTTTTTTACGAAGTATAATTAACTTTTTGTTGGGGTAAAAAGAAAATACATGCATCCTATATCTTACACTCCAAGCTTTAAATGTCCCTTCAATGGTATTTAATGAAAAGAAGAACATTTTTGGCAAATATTATACTATTGAAATGTGACAAGTTAAACTACAAAGGCTACCATCAAAAATCAAACTTTCAGTCCAACTTGGACAAAAACAAAGCAAAACAAAAAAAGAGAATCAGTATTGTAGTCCATCAAGTAGCCATCGGGACATATTGTGTATAATCCGCAAATCATTCTTCGTCGTCTAGATCTGAACCTAGATCCATCCATAGGTAGAGCCATATTTTTCTCAAAAAAATGTCAGAGCAGCGTCCATATCAGTAAAATAATGATATTTTTCTTGAAATATAACGTTAAGTTTGTCAGGATACCGCAACACCGCTGTTACCCCTGCCTGTGTGAACTCAGACCTGATTGTTAAAAGTCTCTTTCTTCTTCTCTGTATAGCCAGGCAGAAATCGGGATATAGATGCAACTTAGTGCCCTCATAACACAAGTCCCTTCTTAAATCTAAGCAACTGCAGTAGCTTATTTTTTAAATACTCAAAAAGGTGCAGATCACATATCTCGTTTTAGGTTCAGTTGCTTGAAACAAAGAATCTCTTTAGGCTAGGGAGCAAAACACCAATCCCAACACCATCGACTGCTCAGGTGAGAGCATTAACGTGAAAATCTTTTCAGTTTCACATTTGTGTTGGGATCTCGGGAGATAAACCAATCAGTCAAGATTTTTCAGAAGGAGAGTGTTTAAAATTTTTTCAAGTTTGGCTAAGGTGTTTAGCAGAGCGTGTACAGTAGCGTTAACTGCACTCAACTGTTAGGATACGACTTGAAAGTTTTTCAGCTTTGTCCTCGGTTTTCTTTCTTTCCTCGAGTTTGGCCATCTTCTCTTCTATTTTTTAGCAAGGGGAAGAATTGTCTTCTAATGTGTTGTGCACCTTCTGTAAAGAAGCCTTTGTGTCAACTTGGAATTCCAATAAAAAGGTTTGAATAGAAGCTAAGGTAGGTTTTGCTGGAGCTTTTGCCTTAATGCCCACCTTAGGGTGTACTGATGTCGGGGAAGCCGTTGCCCCATCTAGCTACAGAGAAGCACTCATCCCCCACTGTGAGGCAGGTTTCCTTGTTTCTGGAGAACAACAGGTTACTCACCTGTAACAATAGTTCTAGGAGTGGTATATTTCATTCATCCACACTTGTTGGCATGTCCCTTTCCCCTTTAATTCTTGCCGGAAGGTTTACAAACTGGCTCCTCCCACCCACCCTGGTGGTATATCCCTCAGCTCCGCCCCCGACGCCAGATCTTGCCCACTGGAAGCAGAAGGTTCTGCGTTGAAGCTGGGGAGGTCAGGTGGATTCGTGTGGATTAACAACATATACCACTCCTAGAAAGTACAGTTACGTAAGAACTTAACTGTAACAATAGATCTTTGAGAACAGCTCTTGCAGCAGGTTACACCATAAGGACTGAAGCCGGCAGGTAGCAGGACCCCACGGAAAACATCTAGCTAGCTATATACAGTGGGGGACCTCCCCCAACGTTGACCCCGTCCCGGAGTCACATACATCATAAAAGGGTAAGTTCCCTAGCATCTCTCAGTTCTACTGACAGAGACTCCAGGCATAGTGATGTGATTCCAATTGGAAGACCGAGGATCTGCTTCCAGAGGAAGACCAATAACAAAAAATTTCTGAATTTTCTAAAACAGACTTCCTGAGGAGAAGGTGGGTTGGAACGTACCTGCTGCAAGAGCTGTTCTCGAAGATCTACTGTTACGGTAAGTTCTTACATAACTGTACTATCCTGCTTTGAGAAACAGCTCTTGCAGCAGGTTACACCATAAGGACAGCGTCCCAAGCAGTGATAGGTATTAATCCTAGATTTGGGAGGAGGATAGGAGAAGTGTGAAGGAAGCCCCTCACGACAGAAGCCCTTGCAGAACTGCAAGGCCAAAGCCTGCTCTGCGCCTAGAGGCAGTGTCCAGACTGTAATGTCTGATGAATGTGTGCACTGTACTCCAAGTAGCGGCTGAAACATTTCTCAGGAAAGCGAAAGAGGTAGCCACCCTTCTAGTAGCATGGCCCTTTACCGGTCCTGGTAAGGGTTTGTTTCGCTGCTGGTAGCAAAACACAATGCAGTTCACCAACCATTTTGAGTCTGTCTTTTTCGACACCGGTGCCCCTAACATCCTGTGGAGAAAGGACAAAAACAACTAGTCAGACTATCGGTGCTGTCTGGTCCTGTTCAGGTAGAACTTTAGGATCCTGTGCACATCCAAAGTGTGCAGGAGAGCTTCTCCTCTGTTGGTATACCTTGGGTAATAGACCGGAAAGTCTATATCCTGGTTAAGGGTTAATTCTGACACTACCTTGGGAAGAAACTTGGGATTGGTTCTTACGGACACCCTGTTCTGTGGAAAATCAAATAAGGCTCTTTGCACAAAAGTGCTTGGAGCTCTGAAATTCTCCTTGCAGAAGTAACTGCAAATAAAAATAACGCCTTCCAATCGAAAGGCATGGCTGTAATCTGCGGCTGGTTCAAGGGAGACAGTGTAAGCTGCTCTAAGACAAAAAGAAGGTTCCGGGGAATCGTGAATGTGATTAAATCTAATGGGGCCATGATTTGTCCCCGAATGGTGTGTGGTACGCAGATATGGCACAAAGATGCACCTTTATGGAAGAGTAACTCAGTCCTGCCTGCGACAAGGAAAGGAGGTACTCTAAAGCTGATTTTACCGGGCAAGTTAGGGGGTCTAAGTCATGGGCCAATGACCAAAGACAGAACCTGCGCCATTTCATGGTATACGTGGCGTGAGTAGATGGCTTCCTCGCTGCCACTAAGATGTCTGCCACACTGTCCAATACTCCGTGGTGAGACCTTACTAGGTCCTTAGGAGCCAGGCATGTAGGTGTAAGATCTGAGGTTCGGGTGAATCAGAGACCCTTTGTCTTGTGATAGTAAATGCGAGCTGAATGGAAGAGGAAGTGGTGGCTCACTCGCTAGGTCTTGAAGAAGAGGGAACCATATCTGTCTGGGACCAAATGAGGCCAACAAAATCATGACTGCTCTTTCATCCTGCAGTTTGAGCAGGACCCTCTGGATCAAAGGGAGGGAAGGCATAGAGGAACCTGCCTGTCTAAGAGAGGGACAATGCGTCTCACCAAAGAACTCCAGGCCCTGGATCTAGCAAGCAGAAACTGGGCAGTTTTGTGTTGTATGGGGAGGCGAACAGATCCAAATCTGGCATTCCTCAGTTTGCAAAAAGCATTTCTGCTACCGGTTGCAAGAGCTCCCATTTATGTAAACTGAATTGAGATCTGCTTAACAGATCAGCCAGCGTGTTCTGTAATCCAGGAACATGCACTGCAGACAGTGTGATGCTGTGCTCTATTGCCCAGTATCGCACTCTCACAGCCTCTCGACAGAGTTGGTAGGAGTGAGGGTCTCCCTGCTTGTTGATGTAGAACACTACTGACATGTTGTCAGTTTGGATCAGTAAGTGTCCTGGGGTTACGTCTGTTTGCAAGGCTTGAAGGGCATAAAGAACTGCCCTCATCTTGAGGAAATTTATGTGAAGGGCTCGTTCGGCCCCAGACCAGAGTCCCTAGTCTTCTTTGTCGCCCAAGTGGGCCCCCCAACCTGATCCAGACGCATCCGTGGTCAGGATCAGAGAATGTATAGGAGACAGGAAAGAAATTCCTACCGAGGTGTGTTCTGGAACCAGCCACCGTTTTAAGACTCGGAGAATAGAGTTGGGGACCGAGACCAGCTGGTCCAGGTTGTCTTGGCGTTGGTCCCACTGGACCCTGAGTGTTCACTGAATGGTTCTCATGTGGAGAAGTTAAAGGAGAACCATGGCTATAGCAGCCACCATATGCCCCAGAAGGTGCAACATGGTCCTCGCTGGAACCTGTCTTTGAGCTCTGATGTGTCGTATCAGGTTTCGTAGACGCTCTGCCCTGTTGTCTGGTAGAAAGGCCCTTCGCTTGTTGGTGTCCAGTACTGCGCCAATGAACTGAAGCCTTTGGTAAGGTGTATGGGTCGATTTTGCCAGGTTGATCGTGACACCCAGGGAGACAAATATTGAATAGGTGTCTCATACAGCGAGATTTAACTCTCTCTCTCTGGAATGAAGCCATCAGGAGCCAGTCATCCAAATAGGGGAGGACACAGTGGCCCTTTCTCCTGAGTGCCGTAACTACCACTGCCAGGCATTTGGTGAATATCCTTGGAGCCGAAGAAAGGCCGAAAGGTAGGGCTCAGAACTGGTAGTGGTGACCCTGGAATTCGAATCGCAGGAACCTCCGATGATGTTTTGTGATTGGAATGTAGAGATAGGCATGTTGCATGTCCATCAATGCGAGCCAAGCATCTGGGCATAGCATCGGAATCAAGCCTGGTAAGGTGACCATCCTGAAGCACTTGTATGTCACGAAGTTGTTGAGATAGTGCAGGTCAAGTATGGGACATAGGTCTCCTGTCTTCTTTGGTACTAGAAAGATATGGGACTAATACCCTTTCCCTCACTGGAGCTATGGGACCTTTTCTATGGCTTCTTTCTCGGGAAGGGAAGCTATCTCTTCTCGGATTAGTGTAGCATGTTGACTTGAATACTGGAAACGCAGTGGTGGTTGCCCTGTGACTTCGATAGAGTGCCCTCTATGAAGGAGTTGAAGCACCCATTGATCTGAAGTGATTTGTTGCCATCCTAGTAGGTGATTTTATGGTTTACTTCCCGACCTCTCTTCCCTTTGAACCAGAGGGGAAGGAGGGGTCTGCAGTGAGTCAGGCTGTGGATGGGGAGGGGAGGTTTGCCTGAGGTTTTTTTTTTTTTTTTTTTCCTGGCCCCTTGACCTCCTGTAGGACAAGGCTGGCCTTTTCGATTAGTAGTAGTAAAAATTGTATTTTTATACAGGAATAATACATGTCATTTGGATAATACAATCCAGTTTTCAAGACAGTCCTGTGCAAGGTTTCTAAGTTTCACATAATCACACCAATTACAAACAATCTAATACAAACTATATATAAATACACAATCACAAAATTACAGACCATTAAAACAAATACAACAAAATTAATATCAAACACATACACATGAATACACATAATACATCTTTAACCCCTTAAGAAATTTTTTAACAGTTTTCTCTGATCGCAATGAAGGAGGGAGTGTATTCCAACATACTGATGCTTGTGATGCTAATGTTCTGTCCCCAAATTTATTCTTTCGCTTGTCTGGATCGATTCTATTTTGATACAAAGCCCTAGCTGAATGTTTCCCAAGGGCAGAATCTTTATCTGCCAATATTTTAGCTATATTGTGGTTTAAATGAATTGTCCTATATTTGTAAATAAATAAAGACCAACTGTACCTATATTCTAAGTCAAGAGGTAACCAATTTAACTTAGTTAACAAATTGCAATGATGAGTCCTAAAACTACAACATAAAACATATCTTGCCACCCTATACTGTAATTTATCTAATGTAATTAGAAGTTGTTTAGTTGCAGTCCTATAGATAACCTCTCCATATTTAATTACTGGGAGTATGAGCTGTTCTGCAATCAGTTTCCTATCTTGCAATTTTAAACACTTAGATGTTCTCTTCAATGCTCCCAACTTTTTATGTGTTTTAGTAATAACAGACTCTATATGACTCTTAAAAGTTAATAAAAAATCAATGTTAACTCCTAGATAACAATAATTTGAAACTTGTTCTATTAAAGTTTGATTTAATGACGTGATTTGTACATCCGAGAATCCCTGTTGTCTGATGCCGAAATACATTAATTTTGTCTTATTTACATTCATTATTAATTGTGACCTGGTGAACCACTCCTGTACCCTGGTAAAGTCAGTCTGTAGGTTTCTCTGGAGATCCACCAAACTATTTCCAGAGGCCACCAAGACCGTGTCATCTGCATACATCCTTATATCTGTATGCCGAATCACTGATGGTAAATCATTATTAAATATCAAAAATAACAAGGTTCCCAAAATGGACCCCTGTGGAACTCCCCTTTTAACAATCCTAGGGTTTGAAAGATGGTTCTGTAACTGTACTCTCTGGAATCGGTCAGTCAAATATGACATAAACCATGCTAGTGGCTCCCCAGAGAAACCCAGACCGACCAACCTCTCAGATAAAATGGAGTGGTTCACCAAGTCAAATGCTTTTGACAAATCGATGTATATCGCTGCTGTATCCTTACCTTTATTTAGAGATGTACATATCAGATCATTAAATTCTACCAAAGCCGACGTAGTTGAAAAACCCTTCCTAAAACCTGACTGATATTTCGTTAATAAATCATATTTTTCCAGGTATACTCCCATTTGTTGATTTACCAATCCCTCCAAACATTTGGATAAAACAGGCAAGATAGTAATAGGACGATAATTATTAGATGTTTTATCTCCAGTTTTATAAATAGGCACTATCTTCCCTGTTTTCCATAAAGTAGGAAAGTGTCCCTCCTGTAAACTCCAATTAAATATAGCTAAGATCATATGTGCTATGTATGGGGCAGCTATTTTTAAAAAAACGTCCTTCCAAATTATCCAATCCTGCAGATTTATATGGGTTTATTCTTGATAATTCCTTAGTAACTTCCAGTAATGTTAATTTTTTTAAATCTAAAGGGGGGATGTTGATTTGAATAATATTCTTCACATTTGGTTTTAATCATTGTTGGTGTATCTCCTATTAATCCTAAATTAGGAAGATCAACAAAATAATCATTTAAAATGTTTGATACCTCCCCTGGATCTTCTAGTATACTTTAATTTGTTCTCAAATTTAATTTTATTTGTCCTCCAAGTCCTCCAGGATTTGACAATTTTTTTATGGTCGTCCAAATTTTTTTAGGATTCACATTGTGATTTAGTTTACTACAATAATAAAATATTTTTGTCCTTTTTCGACACTCATTTCTTTTAATTTTAAATAAGTCCCAATCACAGCTTTTTTTTGTCTTTTTAGCTTTCCTCCAAATTCTGTTTTTAACTCTGATTATTTTTTGCAGTTGGTCTGTTATCCATGGAAATCTAGGCAAGTCACTGTGTTTTTTTTATTATTATGGGGGCATGGATGTTACAAATTTTTTGGAAAGTATTGGTAAAATATTCAATACTGAGATCCAGCTCTGGTACTAATAAACACCTCTCCCATCTTTCTAATCTAATACTCGCCAAAAAATGAAATTCTGAAAAATGTCTCCTATCACGAGACCAAGTTTGTTTCAAATGTTCTCCAGACCCCCCCTTAGGGTGGGTAATGAGAACAGTCCAAACAGGACTGTGATCACTAAAATGAGGGAGCAAGATTCCCTGATCCTTTATTTGAATAGTTTGAGAAACAAAAATTAAGTCTAATATAGATCCCTTTTCTGTAGTATTTATATACCTTGTAGGTGAGTTAATCAATTAAGTAAGTCCCATCTCAATTGTAATTTCCTTTAATTGTTTTCCTCTGACATTTGCCCAGTCACAATTGAAATCCCCCATTAAAATAATAGGTTTATCTTTTATACAATCCCCTATTTTATGTAAAACCCCCTCAATAGTTTTTAATTTTGTTCGGGGTGAGTAAATCACAGCTACTAATAGATTTCGATGGACAACAGAAATAACTAAATAATCTATATTTCCCTCATTTCCTACCATCATTATTTCAGCTTACCCCAATGCATTTTTAACAAAACACATTACCCCTTCCCCTTTACCTTTTCTATCTTGTCTAAAAGTCTGATATGCTGGCATACCCATTTCAGTTGTACTAATTTTTTTGTTTAGCCAAGTTTCACTCAAACCCAATATACATGGATTCTGAGAATCTATAATGGTTGCCAGCAGATCAGCCTTTTTAGATATACTACGGGCATTATCACGTAAAACAGTTATTTCATTTGAAACATTAGGTCCTGGATTCATTTCAACATCACCCCCCAAAATCAAAACCAAATAACATGCATCCATAAAACTATCAGGTGACTTATTGAAACTTGGAGGCAAACCCTTTAACTTAATACCTGCTCGCATGTACTTATTCCAGCAATTAGTAAAGGTGTTTCTTCTATTTAAAAGTAAATGCCCTTCTTGATTAAGATGGGTTTGAGCAATAACTGGCCAAACTGTTTTAGCTATTCCTAGGTCTGATTCGCTAAATATGGCACCTGCAAAAATCAGACCCAGGATTACATATCCTAACATTTTTACTAAATACATTTCTTAAAATGTTAAAAAGGAAAACAGTATTCTCGGTAATATTTGCACCCGTTAGGCAAGCAGAATACCACCACCACCTTTCTTACTACCTTTTTACACCTACCTGCAAAAACGAGGCAAAGATATCCGAGAGCTGTATCCCACTTACTAATTTACCAAAACAAGCCCCTTTACTTGCTTCTTTTTAACTCTGAGTGGCACTCGCGCGGTGAGCAGGGCGGACTTTTAAACTTCAAGTCTCACCTCTGCAGCTCTCTCATAGGCTCCCCCAGCAGTCCATCAAAGTTCCAAATCAGCTGTACCTTTTGTTGTTTCAGCGAGTAGATTTTCACCGTGTCTGCTATCAGGAAAAGACAATACTGGAAACAGGAGCTGCTGCACACACTTGAAAAGGGAATAGCTGGCAAAAATCACCCCTTTGGTAGTATCTAGTGCACACAAGCAGCTGCCTCTCTGTTGTCCAAATCAGGGCTGCTGGCCTTGTTTGACCTCAAATTGGTTTTGTTGCCTCTGAAATGGCTTTTGTTTGGGTCTGTACATGGCCTGTACAGATTTGACTGCCTTTCTGGCATCCTGCAGTTTTGTGATAATTTTCTCGGACTCTTCTCCAAAGAGAAATGATCCCTTGAATGGAACGTCCAAGATACTCTTCTGGACATCAGCCATAAAGCTGGAGATCCTCAGCCAGGACTGCCGTCTGAGGCACACTCCTAAAACTGCACTTCTTGCCGCTGAATCTGCTGAATCGTATGCCACTCTAAGTACCTGTGTTCCTACGTTAGAGCCTGTTTGAAGGAGTTTTCTTAGCTCCTCTTTCTTGTCTCCCTCTGGCATGTCTTTTACCAAGTCTTGACTTTGTTCCCACAGGGCATTTTGAAATTGCACCATGTGGGAAATTAAGTGACCAGATGGAACGTGTTGCTGATGAGTGCATCTTTCTCCCCAAGGAGTCGAGTTGTTGCGACTCTCGGTCTGGGGACTGGGTACTTAGATGCTGTGGTCTTTGAGACCTGTCGTGAGTGGCCGTTATGACCATAGAGTCTGCTACTGTTTGCTCCCCTAGGTAGGGATGCTCTAGAGGGACCCTATACAGGCGGTCCACTTTCTTAGGTACTGCGGAAGAGGAGAAGGGATGCTTCCAAGCAGCTTTTGTCACCTCTTGGAAGGTATCCGCTAATGGTGGGACCACAACTGGTTTGGGGTCCTTTTGTCTTAGGTACTTAGCCAGGCAGCATCTCTCAGGATCAAAGTCTTCTATGTCCCAACCCATGTGGTCTTGGATATGTCGCATGATATCCATAAATGTTGGTTCATCAGGGTGTGACCTTGGCAAGTTTCATGGGTCTGGTGATGGGACACTAAAGGGAGAGTCTGACCCGGAGGATTCCAAGAAGGAGAAGTGAGACTCATCAGATGATGAGGACACTGATCTCCTATGGTGTTTTTCAGGTCTGTGCACACTGGGAGAGCGTGAAGGGGTCTGGGAGGGAGACCGCGTACGAAAAACAATTCCTTCACCTCATTAATGTTGAGGCTTGACAACTGACCTGGAGTCAGTCCCTCCTGAGGTGGTGCCTGACCATCGCCTGTGTCCGGCTTTTCATGCCCTGTCGCACCTGTAGACAGGTCTTTTGGTGACGTCTGGTCGTGTGGGAGGTTTGCTTCCTCGCCTGTCTCCAGACGCCTGGTCGTCACTGTATTCGACCCCGGCGTCGGTATCATCATCATCCAAACATCCTGGCAAAACTGGCATCCAGTACAAACGAGGTGACGTCCTTTTTGTGGGAAAGGACCTCTGTCGTCATTGGTCCTTAAGCAGGCATCTGTCTGGCGTCTCGCTTCTGTTCTGAGGGCCGCTTAAGGGACGCCAGGTCTGAGGACCGTTTCAAAGAAGTCCCAGGGTCCCCCTAGGGGGGTAGGGAGGCCAACCTCCAGAGGTTGGTGTCCCGGCACCAGTCCAGGGAATCGGAGCCTGAGGTGGCAGACGACTTGGACTGTGCCTTGGTCAGGCGACCTGTGGATGCAGATCGGCCTGAACACCCTGAGGGCTGGCTGTGCGAAGATTCCTTGCGCCACACCTTCAGAGGCTGGAGGGTGGATGCAATGCCTGCACCACCTGATGTCTGGACTTTGGCTGGCGGAGGCTTGGTCTTTGACCAGGACAGAGATCTGTAGAGTGGGCAGAGTCCAAGCTCATCCTGGAGTCAGACGTCCACGTGGATGGGGAGCGTTCTTTCTCCTTCTCCCTCCATTTTTCCTTGTTTCCCCTGATCTATGGGATGACCCTTCCCATGAGAGAAACTTTTCTGCATGGCTGCTAATCTTTTTTTCAAAAGGAAGGTCTCCAAAACTTTCTGTCTGCGGATCCTCGTGTGGCTGGTAAAGTTCTGGCAAACAGAACAGGGCTTGGTGTTGTGTTTTGGGCCTAGGCACCTGACACAGGCAGTGTATTGATCCTTAAATGGAATCCGTTTGCCAATGCACACTTGGAGGAGTGCCTCAGACAGAAGATGTCGGGGAAGATAACATGCTAAAGAAAGAATGAAACATAGAAACATAGACTTTGATGGCAGATAAGGACCGCTTGGCCCATTAAGTCTGCCCATTTCCCTACCTACATGATAGGCCGCAGATCCTAGTTAACCAATAGCCTATTTCTTCCTACCCCCACAAGAATTGCCTTATGTCTGTCCCATGCATTCTTGAATTCTCCCACAGTTTTAGACCCCACAACCTCCTCAGGAAGGCTGTTCCATGCATCCACTACCCTCTCTGTGAAATACTTCCTCACATTGCCCCTGAACCACCCTCATTCTATCTTTAAATTGTGCCCCCTTCTTCTTGCACATCTTTTTCTTTTTTTTTTTAAATTCAAAATTTTTATTGAAATCATCAATACCATAACAAGATACATACATAGAAGTTTTTGTTCCTTCATAACAATAAATAGCTTAGAACTGTAAACAGTTTTCACCCCGAAAAAAAAAAAAAAAAAAAAACACCACACCCCCAACCCCCAGTCCCCTTCCCCACTACCTACCCTCCCTACAATACTAAATATCTCCACGGAAGATCTGCTCACCCATCTTCACTTCTAGTGTTACCTTACTAGATCCGTTTCATCTGGAGAAGGTATAAAGCCTGAAAACGACTCCAAACCTTTTCGTATACATGGAGCTGGTTGCCCCTTCCTGCACTCATTTCTCCATATTTAAGTTAAATAGCATCTCCTGTAACCACTCCACATAGGTGATTGAGGAGTCCGCCATCCAATGCCGTGAAACTACCTTTTTGAGGAACCGAGATCAGGGCCATGTAAAATCTGCGCTCCTTAAACCTAATACCAGAATAATCCCCTATCAGACATACTTCTGGGGTAAAATACTGGTCAATACCCAACAATGGATCTACTTTTTGCTTAATCTGCATCCATAACTGCTTTATAGGCAGGCATTCCCAAAAAATATGATATAAGTCTCCAACTGCCTGACGGCACCGGAAACAGCTTCCGCTAGGCCTAAGACCTACTTTATGTAGTTTGGAAGGGGTCCAAAACAAATTATTCAAAAAGTGAAACTGCATCACTCTCAGTCTATCCTGTTTAAGATACCGATACACATGTCTCCATACACCCTCCCAGTCCCATCCCTGCTCTCCCAAACAACTATACCAATATCTAGGCCTATACTCAAAGTCCGCAAGAACTTGATCCAGGAGTGCCTTGTATACTTTGGAGACCGCATGTGGTTCCCACGTCACTGGCTCCAATGATTCAAACCATTTCCCATTTTTACACTCTACTCGAAGCCTAATCAACAACTGGGTTAATAAGTGAGTGATTTGGTAGCACGTCCCTTTTTCTGAAAAGGTGGATGAACTTTCACAATAAAAAATTAAAATAGAACTATTTAAGTGATGGCATTGTTTAAGAGCTGAAGGCGTCCGTGGAGTCGATGCGTGTGAGTCGACGGTGGGAAAAGAACGAAGGGATGCTGGGAAACTGCCCCTTTTATGATGTATGCAATGCCGGGGGCAGGGCCGACGTTGGGGGCGGTCCTCGCTGTATATAGCTAGCTAAAAGTTTTCCATGGTGTCCTGGTGCCTGCCGGCTTCAGTCCTTATGGTGTAACCTGCTGCAAGAGCAGTTTCTCGATGTAAGATCTACTGTTACAGGTGAGAAACTTGTTCTTCTAAGATCGTGGATATATTGTTCTAGCCATACTTGTTGGCAGAATCCTAGCAGTTCCCCAGGAGGAGGGAGGCAAGGTGCACACCCCCATTTAGGGAACAGGGACTGGAGAATTGAGGCTACAAACCAGCATCCCGGTGTGGCTCAAGGTTGATGTGGTAGTGGGAAATTAAGGTGTTTGCTGACTTCCAAGTAGCAGCCCTGCAGATATCCTGGATAAGGACGTCCCTAGAAGCAGCCACCGACACAGCAGTATGGTGGGTGGAATGAGCTCTTATCCCTATGGGAGGCTCCTTGCCTGCCAACCGGTAGCAGAGATCAATGCAGGATGTTATCCATCTGCCAACTGTACGCTTTGCTGCAGGTCTGTCAGGTGCAGCTTCAGCGTAGGTGACAAACAGCTGGTGAACCTCTTCCCGAATTCCAGCCATGCACTCTTCATAATAAGAGAGCGCTCGTCTCAGGTCCACGTTGTGGAGCCTGTACTCGGTCTCCGAGGTGTAAGTGGGGTGGTACATCGGCAGAGCCAACACCTGGTTTAGGTGAAACTCCGACACCACCTTCGGAAGAATTTTGGGTGGGGCGCAGGACAACCTTGTCCCAGTGGAAGACCAGGTAGGGAGACTCAACAGAGTGCCTAGAGCATCCCAATCCTTCTGGCTAACGAGATAGCCACCAGGAAGGCAGTCTTCCACAGCAGGTGTGACATCTCACACCTGTGCATTGGTTCAAATGTCTTGCCCATGAGCTTTGCCAGTACCAGCAGTAGATCCCACGGTGGTGGTGGTTCACATACCGGAAGGGAAATATGTTTGAGGTCTTTAAAGAAACACCAGACCACCATCTCCTGTGCCATCATCTGCTAACCGGCCCGCACCCGGTAAGCAGAGATGGCTGCCAGGTGCACTTTAAAGGTCGTAGACCGAAGATCCCCTTTGGAGAGAGACCAAAGGTAGTAGAGGATGCTAGCCACAGGACAGGACGAAGGATCCAGGCCCTTGCCCTGACACCAAATGGAGAATCTCTTCCATTTGAAGGCATAACACCTCCTGGTCGACTCCTTTCTAGAGGCCTTAACAACGTTGAAGACATCGGAGAGACCCAAAGCCTGGAGCTTCTAGCTGCTCAGGAACCAAGCTGTCAGGTTAAGGGATTGAAGATCCGGATGGAATACCTTCCCCTGATTGATCGAAAGCAGGTCTAAGCATGCTGTAACATGCCTCGGAAGCCTGCTGCTGAGGCGATCTGGATACCAGAACTGGAGGGGTCAGTCAGGGGCTACCAGAATCACCATTGCCATGTCCCGCCTGACCTTGAGTAGCATCTTGTGAACCAAGGGAAGTGGAGGGAAGGCACAGAAGAGACCTGAGGTCCACGGCCTCGTAAAAGGCATCCCCCTGCAGTAAGCCCTACTGAGGGGGTGCAGGCATGGAACAGCCTCAGCTTTGTGTTCTCCCTGGAGGCGAACAGGTCCACCTGAGGTTTGCCCAAGTGGGAGAACAGGCTGTGTACTACCTCTGGATGGAGAGACCACTTGTGGGACGCTTCATCTACATGGGTGAGGGCATCCGCCAGTTGATTCGAGGCTCCTGCCACATGGATGGCCAGGAGATCTGCCTCCAGACAGCTCACGAGGGCCCAGATGTGGAGTGCTTACCAGCACAGAGGTCAGGACAGTGTGCCGCCCTGCTTGTTGAGATAGTACATGGTTGTGGTAGTGTCCATCTGCACCACCTGACTCTGAAGAAACGGAGCGAATACAGTCAGTGCCAGCCGAACTACTCAGAGCTCCAGCAGGTTGATATGACATCAGGATTCCAGAGCTCGTGGACTCTGTGATTCCCCATGTGGGCACCTCAGCCCATGAGAGAGGCATCGGTCGTAAGAACGACCGTTGGTTGGGGCAGACAAACTGGATCCCCTCCTGTAGATGTTCTAGGATGGTCCACCCTTGGAGAGCATCCCACATCTTCTGGGTCACAGTGACCAGCTGGTCGAAGTGACAGTGTTGCTGAGTCCACTGGCTGGCCAGCTCCCATTGAAGGGGGTGCATATGCCACCAGGCCCATCGGACCAAGGAGATGCACGACGCTATGTAACCCAGAAGGCGCAGGAAGTCCTGGGTAGGGTGCAAGTGCCCAACCAGAAATGACTGGGCAAAAGGAGGAGAGAACCTCTGCCGGAAACCTGGCTCTGGCTCAGCAAGAGTCTAGCTCTGTCTCGATGAAGCAGATCACCTGCAAAGGCATGCGTTCCAACATGGTCTCGTTGACGAGAAGACCAAGTGGGCTCCACCTCCTGAATGGAGGGACCCGCTATGAGTCAATCGTCGAAATAGGGGTACACTCTGACCCCCCCAACGCCGAAGGTAGGCCGCCACCACTGCAATTCATCTGGTGAAGACCCAGGGGGCCGATGACAGGCCTAACGGTATGGCTGGGAACTCGAAGTGGGCCCCCTCTGCTCGGAAATGGAGGAAGCTTTGGTGAGATGGACGGATAGGGATGTGAAAGAACGCATCCAGTAGATCCAGTGAGCAAATACACATGTTCTGCTCAAGAGATGGTATGATCTGAGACAGAGTTACCATCCTGAATGTGCGAGATCTGAGGAACTGGTTCTTGGGGTTGTGACAGGGTAGAACAGAACCCTGTCCTAGTTGTTATGGAGAAAGTCTGAATACAGGGATCTGTTCTATTGTTTTTCTTTTCTGTCTCTTCACTGTCTGGTTGCACAATCAAATTTTCCTGAGACCTCAGACTTGATCACCCTGAGAGTCTCGCAATTCTTTGCCTCTCCCTGTCTCTCAGCCCTCCCTCACTGTCTGTTGTCCTCCCTTATATATCTGCTGGTATAAAAATATATGCAAATCATTATGTGGAAATACACCTGATATTGGGATCCCTTTGTTTAGAAAATGTATAGTGTTACTTTTAAAATGTATATAATTGTGGTTTGAGATGATTGCAAAAAGCTACTGGAAAACTCAAGAGATTACCGGGGTGCAATTTGTAAGCTTTTTGCAGATGAGCTGTGGAGAAGGGGCCTTGGCTCAGGCACACTCTGTTCTCACCACACCTGCCTGATATTTACAAGAACAGGATGCTTGTTAAGAGTAGTGGTTGGTGGGGGAGTCACGTGATGCAGTTCACTGAGTAGTACTCTCTCTCATGAGCTCCTGCCTCCTACCAATTATTTTATCATTTTGCTAAAGTTTGTGGACTTATTTTACTACTATTCAACTGCTGAAAGTTTCTTCAACCAATTGACGTTTACCCGACGTCGGCTGAATGGATTTTGAGATGAAGAAAAACCCTCCTAAGCACACTCCTCCAACTACGCCTGAGAAGGCTCCGAAAAAGTCTAAGGCCTCGGCAGTGCCCCAGACGCAATCTACTGGCACTGGGACCATGGAAGCGGAGCCTCTTACTCTCGCAAAATTTTTAGAAGAGTTTCAGCCTTTTAAAATGGAGATACAGAATATTGCTGGTGAAATTATACATATCTCTAACGCCTTGGAAACACTCTCTCAAAGAACGTCGGACAATGAAGCCCGTATTCACTCTTTGGAGCGCAATCAAGAGCGAATTAACCCGGATCTGGCAGCTTTAAGGCAATGTATAAATAAGATGGAAAACAAAATCGAAGATCTTGAGGGCCGAAGTCGCCGCAATAATCGGCTTACCTGAATGTGAGGAGGGTACAGACCCCATTAAGTTTACACAGCTGTTTATAAAAAAAATTGCTGGCCCTTCCCCTTTCGGCTCCGAATATTCTATTGAGAGGGCTCACAGAGCGCTACGATCCATCCCACCTCGAGAAGCCCCCCCCCCCCTCCGGACTTTCATTTTTAATTTCTTAAATTTCCTAGAAAAGCAGCACTTCATGTCCAAAGTAAGAGAAGCCAAGGAACTTACGTGGGAAGGGGCTAAACTGAGGATAGTCCAAGATCTCCCCCTCTCAGTATGCCAAAAGCGAGCCACGTACCATCCTTTTATTACAAAACTGATAGCGGCTGGTATAAAATTCAGAGTGAGATACCCTGCTAAGCTCAAAGTCCAGATCTCCGGCTCCTGGGTAGCATTTGAAAATGCTGAAACGGCGATGGTAGGGCTTAAAAATGCGTTTCCCGATCTATTTCGCCCGACCTGACTGAAGCATCTTTCTTTCTCGGGTAAGAGCTCCAGTCTCTATGTGGATCACAAGATTCTGAATCTCTTCGGGGGCCAGTGAATAAGGGAAGCGAGCCTTATCTTTTCTGAAGCGTATATAACCAGCTTCTTCTCCTGTCTTGCTCGTCACCCTGTTGCCCCAGGGAAGGGACAATCTACAGGATTTTCCCTGCTTCTTTTTCCCGGCTGTGCTGATGTACCTGTGGCTCTTTTATTATCAGCAGGACTCCTAGTCTCCCTTCCTGGTGTTTTTCAACGTACCTAATCTCACTAAACATAATTTTATCATCGGATCCTAATGCAAGGGCTAGCGGTTCCCTGTCTCCCTCAGTTGGAACGTTTGGAACTCATACCTGAATCGGGAGTGTTTGTGGAAACTGTGCCAGCGTTGTGGTTTTTTTCCATGGATCTGTTTGCTCTGGTCTTAATACAGGAGTCTGCATTTGTGACATTTGTCCACTAGATGGCGCCAGAGACCGACCTTTAGTTAATCTGCTTTATATTTTCCACATATTCCGTTTTTTTCTAGGGAATAGGGTCAGCCTTACAGGGGGATTTTTGATTTGACTACCTCTCCAATACTGTGCTTGGCCATAGTCAGGGCTGTTAATGCTAGCCCTGTATGCTTTAGTCTATTTACAGGGAGAGTATGCATCATTGTTTTTCCCATGAATCTGAACTTTCCTTACCCAGTTGCATATTGTAAACCTGATACATTATTGTTAGATGGTATCAGAGATGGTTTCCTTTTTTTGCATAATTTTAATAAAACAAGGGAGAAGACAAAAGGAAAAGGGGAAGGAAAGGGGACACATTTCTTTTTTTTTATCTTCTTTCACGAAAGATTTGGAGGGTAGTAATCTCTGATTCTCCTTGCTTGTTATAGGGGGATGTATGAGCTGAATACCTCCCTGTTACAGATTTGAGTCCCAGGTGGACTATTAATATGAGTTTTGCATGTCTAATGGGAATGACCGTAAGGCAATACCCCGCAGGTCACCCTTCTTATTTTTCTCAATTTGGTATAACTAAGACAAGGATTATTATGTTTTAATGCCTCCGTATTTAGGCTCATTGTACATAGTTGTCTCCTATTAGTCTGTACCTCTAGGGTGGTTAATTAGTGCCGCTTTTAGCAAGGTAGATGTTATAATATAGCATTTAGATTTATAGAATTTGGTGGAGGGCTGGGGTAAGAGGGAATTGTCTAGGTGAACTGGTTGTCAAGTACCATGGGACAGTGGGGTGGGATTGGGGGGGTTGGGGCATATTGTGGGTTATTGGGATGTCTTTTTGTGGGTGAAATTTTGTTACTTTCTGGTTTTGGGGGGGAAGGAAGGTGGGCTGGCGCAGCAGACATTTCTCCGTGGGCAGTTAGAACAAATATGTGTCAATACAGTTTGGACTTTAAGCAGACAATTAGGGCCTTAAGGACTAATGATTAATGATGTTCTGTTTTGCACATGGAATGTTAGAGGAGCCAGGCATAAAACCAAGCAATATAAGGTGTTAAAATATCTCAGTCATATCAAAGCTCATGTCATATTTTTACAAGAGACACACCTACTTAATCATGAAGCCGATAAGCTGAGAAGGCAACAAGTGGGGCAAGTCTTTGCTGCACAGGGTAATACCCAGAGTAGGGGAGTCATGGTTCTTTTACACAGAACGATCCCTTTCAGATCTTCCCAGATCATGGTCGACCCCTCTGGGAGATACCTATTTGTGAAAGGCAAATTGCACACTTTGGATATAGTCCTGGGATGCATATACGGGGCCCAATGCACATACCCCAGGTTTTTTTATGAACTTATTAGAAGTTCTCAATCCTTTTCTTGGTATTCCTATGATTATAGGGGGTGATCTTAATTTAGTATTTGATCCCTTGCTAGACAGATCTGGTCGAATCCCCCATGGCCTCTCTCCTGCCCAGAGAGCTTTCAGAGATTTTCTCGACTCTGCAGGATTATGTGACGTATGGCGTGTGCTCCACCCTTATGACCAGGAGTATACGTATATCTCTCCTGTACATGGTACATCCTCACGGATCGATTATATTCTCATTTCCCAAACGTTGCTCTCTGGAATTTCTGGTTCTAATATTATCCCAGGCCCGCTTTCGGATCACTCGGCGGTAACAAGTACAATGTCCCTGTTCTCACTTCCGAATAGGGGAGGTAGATGGAAGTTAAATAACCAAATTCTAAAAGAGCTTGTTAGGGTTGATTACATAGCATCTCAAATTCAACAGTTTATCGCTCTAAATGCTAATACCACAAGACGACCTGATATGGAGTGGGGTGCTCTCAAAGCGTTCCTCAGGGGTATCTTAATTGGCCTATCTTCGAAAAGGAAAAAAGGAATGGGAAAATACAGGTTACTCACCTGTAACAGGAGTTCTAGGAATGGTATATGTTGTTCATCCACACTTATTGGCAGGTCCCTTGCCTCTGTAAATCTTGCCGGAAGGTCTTCAAGCTGGCTCCTCCCACCCACCCGGGTGGTAAAACTCTCGGCTCTGCCCCATGATGCCAGATCTGTACGCTGGGAGCCAGGTTTGTCGTCGGCCGGGAGGCTGGAGAATTAGTGTGGATGAACAACATATACCATTCCTAGAACTCCTGTTACAGGTGAGTAACCTGTATTTCTAGGACATGGATATGTTGTTCATCCACACTTATTGGCAGACTCCTAGCAGTTCTCCGGGAGGAGGGAGGCAAGCACACCCCTACTTAGGTAAAAGAGTGAGAACCGAGGCCCCACCAGCACCCCGCGCAACCCAAAGTCGATGTGGAAGGGGAACGGTAAAGCCTGCTTCCAGGCAGAAGCCCTGCGGATATCCTGGACCGGAGAGTCCTTGGAAGCAGCCACCGATGCAGTGGAAGGATGGGTAAAAAGAGCGCTTATCCCTCTGGGAGGCTCCATGCCCGCCCGCCTATAGTGGAGACCTTTGCAGGGGTGACCCGCCCGCTTGTCTTCCACTGGGCTGCAAGTCTGCCAGATGCGGCTTCAGCGAAGATGATGAACAGCTGGCGAACCTCTTCCGAACTTTAGCTTTCACGCTCCCAAGAGGTGAGCGTTAAACGGTTCCCACGGAACCTGAATACGGCCTCCGAGGTGTGAAAGGGGATAAACCCCGGCACAGGCAATACCCCCGAAGGGAAGACTCCGCCACCGCCTCCGGAGGGACTTTGGGTGGGGCGCAGGACAACCTAGTCCCTGTGGAAGACCGGATAGGGAGGTTAAAGGAGTGCCTGAACTCTCCCTGCCTTCTGGATGGCAGAGTGGGCCTCAAGAAGGTGTTCTTTCCACAACAGGTGGAGGAAACTCTCAGACTCTGTGCAAAGGTTCGGATGGCTTGCTCATGAGCTAAGCCCATACCAGCAAGGATCCCGCAGAATGGGGATACTCTCCCCAAAAGGGAGGCGTGATCGAGGCCTAGAAGTGCCAGACCACCTTCTCCAAGACTACCAGCTGCCTCCGCCCGCGCTCGAAGACAGTAGGACCGCAGAAGCACCTAGAGGAATGCCGGTCAACCCTGGTCTAAGGATGGACCGCAGATGGTCCGGAATGCTCGCCCAGGGACGGGGAAGGGCACGGCCCTATCCCATCATCAAAAAAAAAAAAGGAGAACTTCTCCCAAAGGACGAGCATTTTGGCCGACTTCTTAGCAGGACGCCTCAAAGACGAGGACCTTGCCGAAAGACCCTAGGCCTGGCCCCTAGCCGCACAGGGGTCGGCCTACAGGTGCAGGGATTGAAGGTCCAGATGGATAACCTTCCCCTGAAAAGGAAAGACAGGACCGGGCGGACTAGAGGCCGCCTCGGGAGCCTAGGGCTGAGACTGAGGAGAGCTGGATACCAGAACTGGCAATCCAGTCTGGGGCTACCAGCATCACGTCCCTCCTCGCCTTGCCCGTAGGTCAAGGGAAATGGGGGAGAGGCACGGAGGGGCCCGGGGTCCGTGGCCCCAATGGCATCCCCTGCAGCAGACCTTGCTGAGGGGCGGGCCAAAAACAGTCTCGGCCTGGTATTCTCCCCGGAGGGAAGAGGGAGAAGATCCTGTGCTACCTCCTGCAGGGGAGACCACTCATGAGGCGCAGCCTATGCCCGGCTCAGGGCAGCAGCCAGGGAATCGGGCTCCTGCCATCAAATGGCTGGGAACCTTCGACTGCGTAACAACCCAATGCGGAGAACCTCCTTGCACCGAGACAAGGGGACAGACCGAACCTGGTGGAGTAGGTAGCACATGGTCTTGAATAGTCCTACTTGGACTTAGACCTGTAGACCCCTGTACAAGCGGAGTGCGAGTGCAGGCTAAGCTGGACCGCCTGTCTCCAGCGAGCAGGAAGGACATCGACTCGAGCAAGAGGACCAGAGGCGAAGCACTCTGTATTCCCAAGATGGGCACCCCACCCATCTGAGAAGCATCGTCGGAGAAGACAGCCAACTCAGGGCTGAATAAGCAGGATGTTCTCCTGCCGACGTTAGAACGGTCCAAGGGAGTTGCTCTTAACTCCTGGGCTGTAAGTCACGAACTGGTCCAAGGGACGAGCGCCAGACCTCTGGCTGGCCCTCCCACTAAGGGAAGGCCGCCTGAGGCCCAGGAGGAGCAGGAGGTCCTGACAGGACGACTTCCCAGCCAACCCAACCGCAAAGGAGGAAGAACTCGGCCTGTTCCGCCTCGGAGCCGAGCTCGACTCAAAAGTAGAGCTTAGTCCCAAGAAGCTTCACCACTAAGATACGAAGTTCTCACTGGTTCTCGAAACGGGAGACCAGTCTGCCTCCGGTGGGTGACATCTGGACCCTTCAATGCCGCAGAGACTGCTGAGCAAGGAAGTGCTAGAACTCGTAAGGAGCCCCCGAAGAAGGGGTGGAGCCTCCCCAGAAACGGACGGAACGAGGGGTAGGTACATCCTGGAGACCAGGAAAACAGCTACACGCCATGTCCTGAGGATGGGATGTCTGAAGAAGAGAGACCATCCAGGCATGCGGGAGAATGGGCGCAAGCCCCCATCCGTATGAGACCAGGAATACCTGGACGCAAACCCAGGGTTGAATGGGGGGGAATCCACAGCCTTCCTGATCACCTCTAAGTAGAGAGCCAGGCATGTCGGATGACCGACACAGGGGCAGTGAACTCAAGATCCCCATGGGGCAACGGCTCAAAAGAGGAACCGCTCGCAACCTGCGACAGGATCCACCTTAAATACCTCCAGAACGAGGTGCGGAGCCACCCCCATGGGGAAACCTGGTTGAGACGACGGGGCCAGGGCAATGCCCCTGGCCTGGCCACTGAGCAGGCTTAGAGGGGGAAGGAGCCGAGGAGCCCTGGTTTCCTGCCTCCCCGCTCCTTTTGAGGAAGACGCTGGTCTGGCAACAGGCACGCCCAGCGATGCCTGCTGGCCCTCATGCTGGGCCGGGGCCCCAGGGCTCAGGGGCAAGGCTTTACACAAAGGCTGACGGGCGCCCTTGACCTCTGGGCAAGAGTGACCAAGTCCGGAGTGGCATCGGACTTCTGGGGCCCATGGATGTATCCCTCCACTCCAGGGCCGAAAAGGTCAGTCCCCAAGAAGGGGATGTCCGCCAACTCGTGCTGGGTTTTCAAAGAGAAGGAGGATAACCTCAGCCACGCCCTGCGGCGCATGGCCACTGTGGCCGCCAAAGATCTGGCACAGGAGTCGCCTAGATCCAGAGCTGTCTGGAGCTGCTGCTTTGCCACCGCCCTACCTTGGTCCCGCACCTGTCGAACCGTGGTCCGCAGGTCACCTGGGAGATGAGGGAGAACCTCGTCCAGGGAGCCCAAAAGGGTGTGGGAGAAATGTGCCATCAGTGCAACCGAGCTGGCCTGATGGAGGCCTAGGGAGGACGCAGCGTAAACCTTACGCCCGACATAGTCCATCCTTCTGGACTCCTTGTCGGGGGGTCTGTCCACATCCCCAGCGTTTCCAAGACATTGGAAAACGTCGTCGGTAATTACCCCTTCAGCCGAGGGGTGCTCCGAGAAACCGGGCAGAGAACCGACAGGGATAGGGTACTCTGAGCCACCCCGGCCAAAGGCGCAGGTAGGAAGTAGCGCCGCCATAGCTCCAAGGCTGGGCCCACGTCAGCCTCAGCCACTGGAAGGCTCTCGGGAAGAACCCCCGATCCAGAATTCCATAAGGGGTAAGGTGCCCGATCGGAGACAGGTTTGAGCTGCATTCCAGTAAATTCTGAAATGAGCTGAGGTAGACCCTTCGAAGATGATGGGCTGTCGTCTACTGGATGTTCCTGGGAAGACCCGGGGTCCTCCCTGTTAGGAAACATGGCAGAGCCTGCTCCAGGCTCCGAAGGGTCTGCAAAAGGCTGCTGCAGGCCCGAGGCACTCTTCGTCTGCCAGGGGCGGGCAGGAGTGAGGGGACCAAGTGACCTGAAGGACAGGCCACGGTCAGGCCTAAACTCTGCCAAAGGCGGAAGGGCAGTGAGGGTCGGACGAGCAACCGGCCATGGAGAAGGCTCCTCGACCGGTTCGAACGGCTGCCGACCAAGCGGAGGCTGCTCGCTATCCGGAGAATGAATCGGGGTCGATTGAAACCCAGACAACAACTGCTGTCGCCATGTAAGTTCCTCGTAACACCGACGCCAACGACATCGAAACCGCTCCTCATCCGAGGAGGGGGACGAGGAAGAACGGCAAAGCCACTTAACTCGGTGCCTCGACCGAGAACGCCGAGATCGGCTAGACCGAGAGGTTGACCGAGACCCAAATCCTCGGGGACCGAGGCGGCTGGGAAGAAGCAGGCGCACCGCTCCTCCCTCGGCTCGGAAGAAAGGACTGAGGCTGTCGACCCAAGGGAGTGACAGAGCTCAGCTTCCGCCGAAGAGGCGGAAGATTGCCTCAGCAGACCCCCCAAAAGATGGGTTTTAGAGACTTGATAACATTGACGGGAACTTGGTCGGCTGACCTGACGGGGTACTGTGAGGCCAGTGGTCGGGGTTTAATCCTCAATCAAGTCGAGCGGCCGGCCGATGAAGGAGGGGGAGAAATCCGCCCCGCCGACGGTAAGAGACCCCGCCTGGCCCCATAGCCATAGGCCGGTGACAGGGCTCCAGGTTCTCTCCCTGGAGGAGAGGGAATGACAAGCTCCTGAACGGCTGCATGAGAAGAATCCAAGGAGAGCGGATAAGCTCCTGAACCGAGGGAGAGGAGGGGGAACCGCCTTCCCGGCAGGATCAGACTGCAGAGAACAGTGTCAAGCGGACACCCGCTGGTCAATGGAATCTCCGGAGCGAGAGAAAACTACCGGATGTCCGAGCCTGAATGGGCCGCGCTGGTCCTCCGGAGAGCTGACCGAAAGGGCAGAGCAAAGTTGCAAGCCTGAGGATCGTGATCCAAGTCCAGGCAAAAAGGCACGTGAGTGCGAGTCCCTCCTGGAGGAACTAACCGTACGCCTCTCGGGGCCGGAAAAGCCATCGCCGTGCTAAGAAGAAAAGATCAAGGTTCAAAGGACACTTCAATAAATTCGAAGACCGAACTTTTCAGGAACCAGTCAAAAACGCAGAGTGCTAAGGAGGGAACCTGAGCTCAAGCGGTAAGGAAGATCTGGCGTCATGGGGCGGAGCCGAGAGTTTTACCACCCGGGTGGGTGGGAGGAGCCAGCTTGAAGACCTTCCGGCAAGATTTAAAGCAGCAAGGGACCTGCCAATAAGTGTGGATGAACAACATATCCATGTCCCTAGAAACAAAATTTCTTCTCTTCTTTCCCAAATCAGAAACATCGAACATAGTCTTTCCCCTGCCTCGGTCAAGCAAGACTTAATTAAACTAAAAGATGCCTACCTTGATTTATTAAGAGAGCAAGCCGAGTTTGCCATTCTAAAAACGAATGCTGTCTATACGGATCAAGGGGAGAAAGCTGGGTGGATGCTAGCAATGCGTAATAAGCAACTTGAATCAGCTTGATTTATCCCAGCAGTCCGTCTCTCAGTAGGGGATTCCCTTAAAACTTCTGTCCCTGAGATACTAGATGTCTTTACTACTTATTTCCAGGAATTATATGCTCCCATGCTTAACTCCCCTTCTGAAGAAGATTTGCAAAGTTACTCGACAGACTCCCTTTTACCTTCTCTTACTAAATCTCAACAAGACGCACTTATATCTCCCATCACTGAGGATGAAATAATTGCTGTAATCAAATCCCTCCCAGCTGACAAAACTCCAGGCCCTGACGGCTTTTCCTCTAACTTTTACAAGATATTCTCCAGGCAGTTAACCCCTATCCTGTTGCCTCTTTTTCAATTCCTTTTATCTGGTCAGTGGACTGACTTCACTTTTTGAGGCCCTTATAGTTTTATTGCCTAAGCCAGATAAACCACTGGATCTTGCCTCAAGTTATAGGCCCATATCTTTAATCAACCATGACATCAAGATCCTAGCCAAAATTCTGGCGGATCGTATTAGTCTGGTTCTTCCCTCGATAACTGGTGTAGAACAGGTGGGCTTATGAAGGGAAGATCATCCACTGATCATTTACGTACTCGCCCATGTTTTTTCGGCCTCTGAAGACGCTGTTGCCCCAATGGCCTTGGTTTCTTTAGATGCCGAGAAGGCCTTTGACAGGGTCTACTGGAACTACCTGTTCGCGACAATGAAGGCATTTGGTTTCCTCAATGTATTCGTGAGCTGGGTGCGCTCACTATATTTATCCCCCTCTGCCAGAATTGGCTGTAATGGCATGATTTCCAGCCCGATTAAACTCCATGTGGGAACGAGGCAGGGGTGTCCATTATCTCCATTGCTTTTTAACATATATTTGGAACCCCTTATCTGTAGACTTACAAGAGCACAGGATGTCCCAGGTATTCCTCTACAGGGACAGGTGGTCAAGGTTGCAGCAGATGCCGATGATCTTCTCTTGTATATACTCAACCCTGCTATATCCATCCCCGTTATTCTTAACATAATAAACAAATTCAGCAGGGTTTCAAATTACAAACTCAACAGTGGGAAAACCTTAGTTTTTCCTTTGAATCACCGGGTGCACAAGCAAGAAATTACTGCTACTGGTCTTGCTTGGCAACCTAATTCTATTAAATACTTGGGTATTATGTTAACCCAAAGTAATACTCGTCTCAAATATCTAAACTTGGATTTATTGCTTCAGAAAACAGATCAAGATCTTCATAGATGGACGCTCCTCCCTCTCTCCTTATGGGGTAGGATCAATCTAATTAAAATGAATATCTTTCCCGATTGTTCTATCCCCTTAACATGTTGAACATCAATCTCCCTTTATCCTGGTTTAACAAAGTACACACCATGTTTTCCTCTTTTATATGGGGGTATAAAAAATCCAGAATGGCCTTCCGTAAACTGGCTGCTCCCAAAGATAAAGGAGGGCTAAAACTTCCGCATTTGGGCTTGTACTATTAGTCAGGCTAATAAATATCTGCAGTGGTTGACAGCAGAGCAGCGATTAGCACATTCCCTGTATACCCCGATCTGGCTCAGAGTGGAGTTGGATACTATTAAGAAGCACAGCTTTCTCCTGGCCGCATTATTATACACTAAAATGCGATCTCTTCCATTACCTCTGCGTAAATCTCCTATTGCAGCTTCGATTAGGTCCCACTCGCAGTTGTGTGTGTTTCTTAAATATGATAATACCAAGGATTTATATCAACCAATAATCGGCAATCCCAATTTGAAGCTGGATAATAAGCCTCTATCTTCTAATTGGCTTCCTTCCATAAACTCCTCCTTGCTAAGAGACTTCATTACTCCGGACAGACAATGGAGTTCCTCTTTGGAGATTTTACATACACTCATGATTCCTGTTATTAATATTTTCAAGGTATATCAAGTACGGCACTGTATGGTGAAGGCATTTGGGACTACTCCACCTTCGCCTGCACAGTTTAATTTCCAGGTTCCTCTTCTTGATTTGGCTGGAATGCCTCATGCAGTCTCGAAAATATACAATACCTCATTTGCTTGGAAATATCCTGATAACTTTGCTCCTATCTCGTATTGGTCTTCCCTTTTTTCAGACATGGAATTTGATTGGTCACTCATTTGGAGTAATTGCCATAAATGTCTATCTCAGGATAGACTTAGATTAATGCAATTCAAAATTCTACACAATATATATTATACTCCACAAAAATTCACCAGAATAGGTGTACTATCTTCTCCGCTCTGCACCAGATGTGGGCTGTCGCCGGGGGACTCCCTCCATATTTTTGGGAGTGTCCCAAAATTGCCCCCCTCTGGTCCACTATAAAACAAAAAGCTGACCCACTGTTAGGACTTTCAGAGCTTTTTACTCCCAAAATTTGTTTGCCAGGCGATTTTTCTGCTATCACAGTTAAGATGTAGAAAATTCTATATGGCTTTAATCTCCATGTCTGTTAAAAAGGTGGTTCTAAGGCATTAGAAAGATTCTGATAATTTGTCTTATTTAGGATGGCTCCAAGAGCTCCTTGCAAATCTTAGAACTGAGAGAACCATTGCAAGTCTTTCCAATAAACTTATGAAATTTAATAAAATATGGGGCCCTCTACAAGCCCTGTATTCGTTACAAATGTGATATATAGCTCTAAGAAATATATGATGTTATTTTATGTTATACTGCTGCGTCAGAAGGGGGAGGGTAGGGCAGAAGGGGTGGGTTGAGAGAGAATGAATCTGTTCAATGTGAAGGCTAATCATGTTTCGTTACTTTACATGCTTCTGGTGATTCATTCTCTGTATTGCAAACTTTAATAAAAACTGAATGGGAAAAAAAAAGAGTAGGGGTTGGAAGGACTTATAAGAGAACTGAGCTGCAATTGCTAACAAGAAGAGAAAAGGGACACAGATTGAAGGAAAATTGTAATGGATCTTTTTTGATTTTGCCTTTGTAAATAGTCATACTGAATAAGTTTTTTTTTTATGTTACTGCCAGTGTAAATAAATATTTTTGGTAAATTCTACAACTGCTTATGGTTTTTCTATGCTTCCTGACCTGTGCCTCAACGACAGGGGTCCAGTGACCATCGCGCAGTGTGGTTTAATGCGAGTACTACAACAGGATCATGTCACTTGAAAGAGAGGCTTCTGGACTTCAGGAAGGCACATTTCACAAGGATGGGGTTGTGTCTCAGGAAGTCCTAGCAGAGGAAGAGAAAATGAGGGGGGCGGGAGAAAGTAGAGGAACTACAGGCCCATCTAAAAGGAACCATACTGGAGGCGACAAACCTTCGCGCCCCTCAGGAAAACCAGAGTTAAACGTTACCATCACCCCTGGATCACAGCAGACCTCATCATCTTATGTCGGGTCAGGGACAAAGCATGGAAGCTGTACAAAGCCTCCCTTGCCCCTTGCAACCTCCAAACTTCTCCAAAACAAATGCACCAACGTAATTCTGCAGTCAAAAGCCTCATACTTCAAAGCACAATTTACCTACAATCAAGCCTCCCCAGCATCTTTCTGTAAGGTGTTAAACCCCCTTATGAACCCTCCCTCCAAGCAGGCCAGCCCAATCCTCAACTTAAATGGCAGAACTGTATCAGAACCTGCTTCCATAACTGAACTCTAACTCGTTCTTCATCTCCTGTGCCCTGCCAGACCCATCCAATCCTCCCCATCTGACTCTGGCTTCCTCTTTCCCCCTCCACGCCCCTGGAAATCTATACTGCCCTCACCTCTTTAAAACAGTCCAAAACCAGCCCTGACGGCTTGCACCCCAGAATGCTCCACATCTCTGCCTCAGCCATAGCAGCTCCCTTAACACATTTACTCAACCTCTCCCTCACTACAGCTACGGTCCCCACTGCCTGGAAACTGGCCAAAATCATTCCCCTGCATAAAGGTGGTGACCCCTCCCAACAGAGAAACTACAGACCCATCTCCCTCCTCCCTTCCCTCGCCAAAATACATGAATCCCTCATGCTAACCAAACTGTCAGCATTTCTCTCCGCAAACAGCTCCCTCTCTCCATTTCAGTCAGGCTTTAGAAAATATCACTCCACTATCACCACCCTGCTACATGTAACTGACTATTCTCTTGGCCATGGACAAAGGCCAAACCACCTCCACCATTTTCACTGACCTGGCGAAAGTCTTTGACTCAGTCTCCCACCCCTGCTACTCAGCAAATTAAGCTCCTTCAGCCTTGTTCAACCTGACATCAAGTGGTTTCGCTCTTACCTCCAAAACAGGCAGCAGTCTGTACAAGTAGGTGACGCTCCCCCCCCCCGCTACCCATCCTCTCAGTCGTCCCTCAAGGCTCCATCCTCAGCCCCCTCCTTTTCTCCCTATTCATAAACGACCTCCCCTCCACCCGTCTCTCCTCTAATGTGCATCTATACGCTGACGACACCATCATCTTTGCCTCAGGCCCTTCCCATGATAATGTGCTTCCAGATCTTCAAAGAGACTAACAGGATCCAAACTTGGTTCCAAAAAAAAAAAAAAAGCTCAAACTAAATGCCCAAAAAATGGTCACCATGGTATTTGGTACAAGACAAAAGTTCACCTCCCTACCTGCTCCCCCAACAATCTTCACCTTGGAAGGATCTCACCTTGAGACGGTGCCCACCTTCAAGTACCTGGGTGTCTGGTTGGATAGCCACCTCAACTTTTCCACCCACATCGAGGCCATCTGCACCAAACTCCGGCTCAAGCTGGTTATCCTCTATCGCCACAAAGCCAGTCTTCCCCTCTCTACTCGTAGCGAACTCAAAACCATCTTACCTATGTTGGACTATGTGGACATCATCTACGGTACAGCCCCAGCCTCATCCCTCTCTAAACTAGACATCCTTCTCAATTCCTTCTGTCGTTTCGCCACTGCCTGTCCCTCACTTACTCACCACTGCCTCCTCTATTCCACTCTATCCCTGACCCCACTCTTGCACAGGAGGACCGCCCACAGTGCCTCCCTCATAGCTAAATACTGGTTAGGCTCACTACCTGCCTACCTCTCGTCCCAGCTCTCTCCAGCCACTTACTCTGGCTACCCCTCCGACACAGAGACACACGCACCTTCCACCTCTGCGTCTGGTCAAGCTGCCTTTTCCTATTGTCTCCACCTTCTATGGAACAACCTCCCTCCCTCCCTTCACCAGGCCTCCTCCCTCGCAGCTATTAAACTACTCCTCAGGCTGCTCCCCTCCCCCACCTGCCCTAGCTACTCATCTGGTCACACCCCAACTTGGGCCTAGCCTGCCATGGGTGGCCTCTGCTGGTCAATATCCTGCACCAGACAGACCCACATTTTGTACACTGCTTATTTATGGTCCAATCTCGGTGCTTGTTCACTTTATCATGTTACCATTTGTAAACACTGTATATACACCTTCTTTTGAGTTATGCTGTTTATGCAATTCTTAGACTTGACCTGCCCTGGATGCTGAATTTCACGGACGAGCAGAAATTAGTTGCACAATACTGCATACCTCTGTGTAAGGTCCTTGCTGTTTGTACCTAATATCTGTAACCAAGAAACTGTTTTACTTTTCTGCTTACTTTCTGTGTACACCTTCTACCCGGGTCGCACCTGGCAACGAGCCGCGGCTCAGTGTGCCTTTCCCGGTCACCAATTTTAAATAGATAAATTAATTTGGGAAATAGACAAAGGCAAGAAGAAAAGAAAATCACTATGGTTCTCGCGGTTCACCCATGTTGTGGTGACAAGAAGAAACGTGACAGTTATGAGGGAGCCAGCATAATGTCGATGGCAAACATCGCACCCGGCCATTAAGCCGCCTGACCCCCATCATGTCGAATGCTCTGGGGGCACATTCTGGCTGTCTGCTGGGGGGCTGTGCCCCCGCACCGCTATACTATATTATAATCATCTCCAGGTCAGGGGTGTATGGGGCAAGGCTTAACACCCCAAGGCGCCATC
The DNA here is from genome assembly GCA_016271365.2 of Neoceratodus forsteri. Taxonomy (NCBI): domain Eukaryota; kingdom Metazoa; phylum Chordata; order Ceratodontiformes; family Ceratodontidae; genus Neoceratodus; species Neoceratodus forsteri. The sequence continues at coordinate 775,048,507 of CM028135.1, forward strand.
CCTTCAAAATCCAGTTCACCAGCATGACAGGCGAACTGGTTGGGGCACCCTGAGTCGCCCACCTAACGGTATACTGTTCTCACAGGAAGTAGCTGGGAAAGTAAGGCAAAAATGTTAGCATTCAGGAAATATAAGGAGACACAGAAGGAGGAGGACAGGGCAATGCATCTGGAAAAGCAAAGGAAGGCAAGAAAAGCAGTCAGGAGTGTCAAGGTGAAGACAGAGGAGAAAACATCATAAGAAGTTAAAAAATGTGACATGACTTTCTATAGGTACGTTAGTGAAAGCAGAAAGACCGGAGGAGGAGATTGTAAGGCTAAAAGGGGAGGACGGAGTTGGAGTGGAAGGAGATAAGGCTAAAGCATCAGTCCTGAACAATACTTCTGTTCAGTTTTCACAGAGAAAGAGGAACAGGAAGGACCACAGCTAAGATTCAGGATTGGAAGGGAGGTGGACAACAGTCAGTTTACAGAGGATAGAGTCCTACAAGAATTCACAAAACTGAAAGTGGACAGGGCAATGGGACTAGACGGGATACACCGTAGAATATTAAAAGAATTAAGGGAGGTACTGCCAGCATCACTGGCAGCCCGGTTCAACAGGTCACTGGATACGGGAGTGGTTCCAGAGGACTGGAGAAGGGCCAGTGTAGTCCCTCTCTACAAAAGTGGGAGCAGGGAGGATACTGGTAACTACAGATGTGTCGGTCTGACCTCGGTGGCGGAGAAAATTATGGATTCGCTGCTAAAAGAAAGGATAGTGGAGCACTTTGAATCCAGCGGAGCATAACATCCTAGACAGCACAGATTCGTGTCAGGAAAGTCATGTCAAACAAATCTGATAGATTTCTTTGACTGGGTGACCAGGGTGGTGGATCGGGGGGAGCGGCAGATGTCGCCTACCTTGTGCAGCCTAGGATTGGGTCTCAAGGTGGTGAACTGGGTTGGAAATTGGTTGAGGGATAAAACGCAGAGGGTGGTGATAAACAGAGCTAAACCAAGGTAGGGAAGGTGACCAGCGGGGTGCCACAGGGATCAGTTCTTGGGCCAGTACCATTTAATATCTTCATCAGTGACATTGCGGAAGGGCTGGAGGGAAAGGTATGCCTCTTTGCAGATGACAGCAAGATCTGCAATAGGGTAGACAGTTCGGGAGGGGTGGAGAAAACTAGGAATGACCTAGCTAAACTGGAGGAATGGTTCAGAATGTGGCAACTAAGATTCAATGCGAAGAAGTGCAAAATCATGCACCTGGGGCGTAGGAACCCAGAGGAAGATTACATGATGGGTGGAGAGGTATTACAGACCACAGAACAAGAAACAGACCTAGGGGTGATCATATCGGACAACCTAAAAGTGGTCAAACAATGCGCCAAGGTGGGGGGGGAGCCAGTGTAATGCTGGGATGCCAGGGAGAGGTATCACCAGCAAAAGAAAAGTGGTGATGCCACTGTACAGGTCATTGGTGAGACTTCATTTGGAGTACTGTGTCCAGTTCTGGAGACCACATCTTCGAAAGACATAGACAAGGTACAGGCAGTTCAAAAAAGGGCAACCAAATTGGTGCAGGGACTACACCAAAAGTCATAAGAAAAGATATTGGAGGAACTCAGTATGTATTCCATGGAGGAGAGGAGGGAGAAGGGTGACATGAGAGACCTTCAAGGACCTAGAAGGGAAAAAATAAGGTATAGGAGGGAAGCATCTTTCGGAGGAATAGATGTTCTAGAACAAGAGGGCATGAAGTGAGACTGGAAAAGGATAGACTTAAGAGGCAGCGTGAGAACTTCTAACCAGTCAGTTCCTGGGGCTACTAGGATCCTATCAGTTTTCAGATCAGGCAGATAGCCTGCGCAGTTCCAGAGGGTTTAAAACTCTCTGTGAAACATTACATCACCACCTGCTTAGCTCTGCTGAGGCAGAGGATGATGGCAGGGAATTTAGTACTCTTGCAGCAGCATAAGCCATAGTACTCTGCTGCTGATCTTGTGAGAGTCAGTCTGTAGTTGAAGCCTGGAAAGTGAAGTTGAGAGTTCTACAGGCAGGTAGTGCTCTGTCAGAGGGTGAGACCCTCAGTTTATTTTCGGCCCTAGTATAGCAACCAGTAGCCGGTTTTGTGGGATGTGGTGGCCACAAGATCCTGTGAAGCCCCGAGGGGGTGAAGATTTTTCACAGGAGGAGAAATGGATCTGAAAGTTCAGTAAGTAGTTTGGGGCAACCCCCAAAAGACTGAGAACTAACAGACCTGCCCAGAATGTGGACTATGTGTTTTCAAACCAAAAACTAAGGATTTTATGTGAAAACTGTGAATTTCAAGTGTTTTAATAAATGCTTTAGAGGGGGCACATCATGCTGTAAGTACAAGGTTAATTTGTTGTTCGACTGTGGGTTGGCTGGTGCCTTGCTAGGAAACCATCAAGGTTAGGATGCAGGTAACTCAGGACCCTTGTACAAAGAATGTGCTGTATGGATGCCTCTTGTAGCCTCTGTGTGGCTAGGGAATCCTGTTTTTTTTCCTAAAGGTAATGGCAGAGAGATTCTAGCATTGGCCGGAGTGAAATGACTACTTACTCCAGGTTTCAAAGGACCTAACTGGTTACAAGGAATGGTCTAAGTTGTAAACTTAGTTCACCTAGTAGTGTTGCTCGAATGTACTGCTGGGGAAATCATACACTAAAATGCAATGGCAAGTTCAGAGATCCCTAATCAAAGGAATGGATGTCCGTGGGAAGTTTTCTTGTGAGAAGTCTCGGTACTGCCAGAAAGAATTGTGAAATGTTATTGCCTGCTACATGTGTGCTATCTGTGTCTGTATAGCCAGAAGCCCTGGGGGGCACCACCGTATTTCTGTTTCTGTCAGTATTAAAGCCATACACTAAAATCCCAATTTCTGGTTGGGGACATTCCATCTCGGAGCACCTGTGTGATAGCAGTATGCTGGAACTCACTCCTTGCACCAATCATTATAAAAAATAAAGCATAGGTTAAGTGTGTGTGTTAGTGGAATTTGTTTTACACTCCCTTGGTGTGTGATGACCTCATAAACCTCTCGAGGTTTTGGGTCATCACACACCTCGGGGGTGGAGTAAAAAAAATTCCTTAACACACACTTATCTATCCATTATTCTTTATTTATTAAATAAAACTGGAGAAAGCCTGGAATTTTTTTATAATGAAAAATGTACGGTCAAATTTTTTTTGCCAAAATTCATTGCACTGCTGCTTTAAATGTCACAATAAGAAGATGAACAAGTATCCTAAACCCGGCAAACATCATGTGGCATCAAAGTAATATGCTATGATTTCTGTGAGAAAAGCAGAAAGCAGACAGCTGGGTTTTGAACTAGCTGCAGGCCTGAGAGCAAGTCCTTATGAAGTCCAATACATAGTATCCTAACAATGTATGGTTTAATGGATACTTTCCAGTAAATTGTCATTCTAATTTAAAATTCATTAAATAAATTAAATACATTAAAAAGCAGAGGTTGGGGAGATGACAGTTAAATCTTACCAAAGTGCAGATTGTGGTTGTTTTCCCTGTCCCGGGCATGCCAACTATCAGAGTATAGTCCTTGGACAAGAGCACTCGTTTCATGGCCTGCTTCTGGGGTTTATTTAAACCTTCAAAAGATATCAGATTGATAACATAAACAATTTGATGTATATCCAGCTATTATGATGCTGAAGGGATTAAACTCTCACATCAAATACATCTGTCATACACACTTTATCCCCAAACATTTTCAAAAGCAATAAATTAGACAGCAGCACAGTAACTATATGCAGGCTATAGCAGTACCCATAATGCACTTGAACCTCTGCTTTCCAGAGGAACATGGAGGTTAAGAAGGAAGCAGGCAAGGTAGCCCATTTTGACAGTCCTCATCACTTTATAGTTATTTCCAAGGAATTCTGTTCCCCTCCTGTCTGTCTACAATATATTTGCCTTAATAAGTTTAGGGTCAACAAACTACTGGCCCTAGTAGGCTGGTCCTGGCACTTGCCACTCTCAGTGTGAATAAATGTCTCCCTTGTTCACCCTTAAAGTGACCACATATAGTTTGTTTGCTGTGTCTAGTTATCTTTTCATCATCCCGTAAGAGTCCCTGAAATCTTAAGATGAAACTTTGAAGAAATCCAGTCCAAAATTATTTAGACCCAATTCAGTCTAGATATACTCCAGTTTCAGTATTAGTTTCCTTTTATTTGTAATGATGGAAATTAACATGAAAACAGGATACGTGTCCCCTAGACTTCAACTGCTATGGTTACTTGTCTATACTCAATGTAGAGAATAATGGCTGGGTAGGGGGGGGTCATAACGAGAATTTTACACAAGGTGTGGGATGCCACATAAACCCAGAGAGCAAAGCACGAGGGGTTTATTATAAGTGTGATAAGCCACTCCAGGATGCGCATTAAAGGATTTTAATGCACTTCCCAGGGGCATAAGGACACTCTGCTTTCAGCCTCGAGACTTAGCACACCCCTGGGGCATGCATTAAAATCCTTTAATGCACACCCTGTCATGACTTATTACTTACGTGGATACTGAGGCTAGACTTTGTAACAAAACAAAAACAAAAAAAAGCTGGTCTTGCTTTTTTATATTTATTTTTATAACAGGCCTTACTGTCTAACCAGTCTCGCCATTATTATAATTGTAGTTATATGAGGACCACATTAAATGTCAGTTTTAGAGATTTTGTTTGCCTACAGGGAGGGCTTTGACACAGCAGCTCTGTTTTCAGTAATGCTCCCTACACTGTACACAATGATTCAAGTCCACACAACACAAGGCAATTAGTTTTAACCCCTCAACAAAAAACTCACTTATGGCCCCCTCCTTTCATATCACCATGTTTATTTTTTTATTCTGTGATGGTGTGGGCTGGACACCAGACCCATCAGGTAGTTGAGGGGAGAGGAATGGATGTTTTTTATTGACTGATGGCGGTTTGGCTTCAAACCTGTCAGGTAGTTTAAGGAGGAGGAGACAGATTTTTCTTTAATTCCCTGATTGGTCTTGGGATTTGTCAGGTTCTGGGGGCAAAACAGGTTACTCTGTAACAGTAGTTCTAGAGTGGTACATGTTGTTCATTAACACTCTTTGGCATGTCCGCCCACTTTAAATCTTGTCGAAGTCTTCAAGTTGCTCCTCCCACCCACTTGGGTGGTATAACCCTTGGCTCCGCCCCATGATGCCAGATCTTAGCCAGCTGGAAGCCAGGTTTGTGCATCGCAGCCAGGGAGGTCGGGTGGGTCCGTGTGGATGAACAACATATACCACTCCTAGAACTACTGTTACAGGTGAGTAACCTGTTTTTCTAGGATCATGCATATGTTGTTCATCCACACTCTTTGGCAGACTCCTAGCAGTTGGAGAACTGGGAAGAGGGAGGCAAGGCGCACACTCCTTACTTCGGGAACAGAGACTGGAGAACTGAGGCCCCAAATCCAGCATACCGGCGTGACTCAAGATCGATGTGGTAGTGGGTGATGAAGGTGTTTGCTGACTTCCAGGTAGCAGCCCAGCAGATTTCCTGGATAGGGATGTCCCTGGAAGCAGCCACCGATGCACTGGTATGGCGAGCAGAATGAGCTCTTATCCCTCTGCAAGGCTCCTTGCCCACCAACTCATAACACAGAGTTAGGCATGATGTAATCCATCTTGCAAGTGTCCACTTTGCTGCAGGTCTGCCAGAAGCGGCTTCAGCATAGGTGACAAACAGCTAGCGAACCTCTCCCCGAATTTCCACCACTCTCTCCTTATAACAGGAGAGCGCACGTCTCGGGTACAAAGTATGGAGCCTGCACTCGGCTTCTGAGGTGAATTTAGGGTAGTAAACTGACAGAGTTAACACCTGGTTAAGGTGAAACTCTGGCACCACCTTCGGAAGGAATTTTGGGTGGGACCACAGGACAACTTTGTCCCTGTGGAAGACCAGATAAGGGGAGTCCACCGAAAGCACCTGGAGCTCCCCTGTTCTTCTGGCAGATGTGATAGCCACCAGGAAGGCCATCATCCATGACAAGTGTGACGAGGCACACTTGTGCATAGGTTCGAATGGCTTGCCCATGAGCTTTGCCAGTACCAGCAGAAGATCCTACGGAGGTGGAGGTTCAGGGATATGTGATCCAAGCCTTTGAAAAAGTGCCCGGCCACTGTCTCCAGCGCCAACATCGGCTGACCGGCCCACACCCAGTAAGCAGAGATGGCTGCCAGGTGCATCCTAAGGGTCGATGACCGAATGCCCCCTTTGGAGAGAGACCAAAAGTAGTCAAGAATGTTAGCCACTGGACAGGACGATGGGTCGAGGCCCTTGCTCCGACACCAAATGGAAAACTGTTTCTATTTGAAGGCGTAACATTTCCTGGTCGATTCCTTTCTGGATGCCTCCACCATGGTGAAGACATCCTCGGAGAGACCCAAAGCCAGGAACTCTAGCCACTCGGGTACAAGGCTGTGAGGTGCAGGGATTGACGGTCCGGATGGAATACCTTCCCCCGATTGAGAGATATCAGGTCCTGGCGTGCTGGAAGCCGATCCGGGCGCCTGCAGCTGAGGTTGAGGAGATCTGGATACCAGAACTGGCACGGCCAGTCTGGGACTACCAGGATCACCTTCACCTTGTCCCTCCTCACCTTGAGAAGCACTTTGTGGATCAAGGGAAATGGAGGGAAGGCGTAGAGGAGGCCTGGGGTCCACAGCCTCGAGAAGGCATCCCCCTGCAGCGAGCCCTGCTGAGGAGGGCAAGCATGGAACAGCATCAGCTTGGTGTTGTCCTTGGAGGCAAACAGGTCCACAAACGGTTTGCCCCAGTGGGAGAACAGGCTGTAAGCTACCTCTGGATGGAGAGACCTCTCGTGGGATGTCTCGCCTAAGCGGCTGAGAGCATCCGCCAGATGGTTGAGGCTTTTGCCACATGAATGGCAAGGAGATCTGCCTCCAAACGGTTCACGAGGTTCCAGATGCGGAGTGCTTCCTTGCACAGCAGACGGAAGTGCGTGCCATCCTGTCTGTTGAGGTAGTACATGGTCGTTGCATTGTCCGTCTGGACTTGAACCACTTCACCCCGGAGCTGAGGAGTGAAAGCTGACAGTGCCAGTCTGACTGCTCTGAGCTCCAACAGGTTGATATGGCATCGGGACTCCTTGGGGGTCCAGAACCCCTGGGCCCTGTTGTGCCCCATGTGGGCTCCCCAGCCCATGAGAGAGGCATCGGTCGTAAGAATGACTGTCGGCTCGAGGCAAACAAACGGGATCCCTTCCTGCAACCGGTCTGGGGCGGTCCACCATTGGACAGCGTCCCACATCTTCTGGGTTACAGTGATCACCTGGTCAAAATGATCGTGGCGCTGAGTCCACAAGGCGGCCAGCTCCCATTGGAGGGGGCGTGTGTGCAACTGGGTCCAACGGACCACTGAGGTGCACGCCGCCATTTAACCCAGAAGGTGTAGAGAGGCCCAGGCAGAGCGCAAGTGCTCAACCAGAAATGATTGCGCAAAAGGAGGAAAGAACCTCCACCCTGTTCGCTGGGAGCTGAGCTCTGGCTTGACAAGAGTCTAGCTCTGCCCCAATGAAGCCCATCACCTGAGAAGGCATGAGTTCCGACTTGGCCTCACTGATCAGGAGGCCGAGTTGGGAGCAGGTCTGGAGGGCCAGAGCGCTGGACCTCTCCACCTCCTGTTGGGTGGAACCTGCTAGGAGCCAATCGTTGAGGTAGGGGTAAATTCTGACACACCCCCCTTGACGCCAGAGATGGGCCGCCACCACTGCAATGCATTTGGTGAAGACCCGTGGGGCCGATGACAGGCCGAACGGCATGGCTCGGAACTCATACAGGGTCCCTTCAACCCTGAAGCGGAGGAACCGCTGATGGGACGGATTGATAGGGACGTGAAAGAAAGTGTCCTGCAGATCCATTGAACAGAACCACATGTTTCGCTCCAAGGATGGTATGATCTGGGACAGTGACCATCTGAAAGGTGCATGACCTGAGAAACCGATTCAGGTCGTGGAGATCTAGAATGGGGCGCCAGCCCCCCATCCGCTTGGGCACCAGGAAGTACCTGGAGACAAAGCCCGGGTCTGCAGACTGATCCGCCACAATAGCTACTGCTTCCTTGAGGAGGAGCTGAGCAATGTCGTCTCGAACAGCCGACTGGGTGCATTCGGAAGTCTATTCTTCTGGAGGGGCTTGGCTTGTCTGGGAGGGTTATTGCTCGAATTCCAGAGGGAGTCCCTGACCGACCACTTCGAGAACCCACCTGTCCATAGTGATAGCGGACCAGGCGGAAAGGATGTGACGGAGCCGGCCCCCCACGGAAGGACCCAGAGCTGGCGTGACGAAGATAGGGGGTGGCAACCCCCATCCCGTCACTGGGCATGCTTAGAGGAGGAGGAGGTTCCAGGATCTGAGCCTCGGCCCCCTTTGTGGGCCTGTTGGGGTCCAGGCTTGGGCCGAGGGTGTCAAGCTTGAGCCTGCTGCTGATGCTGCTTACCTCCTTGGTAGGAGGACTGCTGGACCACAGGGAAAAAGTGCCGAAAGGGCTTTTTTTTTTTTCTTCTGCTTGTTCTTGCCCGAAGAACTCCTGGCAGAAGTGGCATCCAAGGTGGCATTGGACTGTTCAATGCGCTGTAGGTGACCAGCCACTCCTGGGCCGAACAAGTCAGTCCCGAGGAAAGGCACATCAGCTAACTTATGTTGAATATCTGCTGGGAAGGAGGATAACCTCAGCCAAGCCCTGCGGAGAGAGGCCACTGCGGCTGCCATACAGCAAGCACAAGAACCCCTGATGTCCAGTGCTGTCCGGAGCCTCTGTTTGGCAACAGCACGGCCCTGATCCCGGACTTGCTTAACCGTGGTTTGCATGTCCACGGGGAGATGTGCGAGGACTTCATCTAATGACCTGAGAAGGGCATGAGAGAAGTGTGCCATGATGACGGCCGAACTAGCCTGAGGAAGGCCCAAGGAGGAAGCCGCATAGACTTTCCACGCCGAATGGTCCAAAAGCTTGGACTCCTTATCAGGGTGATGGTCAGTGTTGGCAGAAAGTACAGTTACGTAAGAACTTACCGTAACAGTAGATCTTCGAGAACAGCTCTTGCAGCAGGTTACACCATTAGAACTGAAGCCGGCAGGCGTCAGGACCCCACGGAAAAATTCTAGCTAGCTATCTTCAGCAGGGACCGCTGACGATGCGGTCCGCCTCCAGGCGATCAGGCGTGTGGTACAAAGGGCGGTCCCGCCAGATTCTAGTTCTCCACCGGAGACTTCCGCCGCAGGCTGACATCGAAATGGAGACCGAGGATTCGCCAGAAGACAGAAAGATATAAATCCCTGCTCAGAGAGACTGAGCCATGCCTCCTCAGGGGAAGGTACCTGCTGCACCAGCTGTTCTCGAAGATCTACTGTTCACGGTAAGTTCTTACGTAACTGTACTATCTTACTGAGATACAGCTCTTGCAGCACAGGTTACCTAAATAGGACTGATTCCCAAGCAGTAACGCTGCCAGAAATTCCGGGAGGAGGAAAATAGGAAGTACATTCCAGGTCCTGAACCTAGGACAGGAGACCCTGTAGCACCGCAAGGCCGAAACCAGCCCTTCGCCGAGAGGCGATGTCCAGGCTATAATGCCTGATAAAGGTATGCACAGAGCTCCAAGTGGCTGCAGCACAAATAGCGGAGGTGGAGACGTTTCTGAGTGCTGCGAAGGATGTGGCCACACCCCTAGTAGAATGACCCCGGACCGAGCCCGGGAGGGGCTTTTGTTTTAAATCATAACAGTAGGAAATACACTGGACAAGCCAGTGAGACAGAGACTGTTTGAATACTGATTGACCCATCATTCTCTCAGAGAAGGAAACGAAAAGCTGTTCAGAACTACAGGAGGGTTTAGTTCTGTCGAGGTAATACCTCAGGCTGCGGTGAACATCCAGGGTGTGGAGCAAAGCCTCTCCTCTATAGAATAACTCGGGAAGTAGACCGGGAGGTCAATGTCCTGGTTTAGAGAGAGTGAAGAGACCACCTTAGGTAAAAACTTAGGATTCGTCCTCAGGGATACTCTGTCCCGGTGGAAAACTAAATAAGGCTCTTTGCACATAAGAGCGGAAGCTCAGAAATTCTTCTCGCTGAAGTAACAGCAACTAAAAATAACGTTTTCCACGACAGAAAATGTAGCTCGTAATCCACGGCAGGTTCAAAAGGAGGGAGTGTGAGCTGTTCCAGGACAAAGAGCAGATCCCATGGAGGCACAGGGTCCCTAATGGGAGGCCTAAGGTGTAACACTCCCCTAAGAAATTCCGAGGCGTCCAATTGAGCTACTGTACGATGTCCCACGGGAGGTGATAGGCAGAAATGGCACAGAGGTGCACCTTAATAGAGTGGTAGGCTAGGCCTGAATGAAAAGGGAGAGGAGGTAATCCAAAATTACTCCCAGGACAACCCAAGGGGAAAGATCACGAGCTCGTGACCATGGCAAAAGCGGCCATTTCATGCGTTTTGCATGCGTTGACTTTCTGGCTGCAGAAAGAACCTCTGCAACCTCTGCGAGACCCGGTAAGCGCAGATGGCTATGTCTCTAGGAGCCACCGCATGCAGGTTCAGAAGCGTGGGTCCCGGATGGACTAATGAACCTTTCTCCTGAGACAGGAGGAGGTGGGAGCTGGCGGCAAGGGAGGCGGGGGTTCCCGAGATAGTTGCACCAACAAAGGGAACCAGATCTGTCTGGAGCCAGAGCAGGGCCACCAGGATCATGGTGCGTGCTCCCTCGCAGTTTGAGAAGAACTCTCTGGATCAGCGGGAAGGGAGGGAAAGCGTAGAGGAATCTGTTTCGCCCAGGAGAGGGATAACAGCGCTCGCCAGAAAACACCAGGCCCTGGATCTAGCGAGCAAAACTGGGCAGTTTTATGTTGGATGGGGATGCTGAACAAGTCTAGTTCTGGAATTCCCCAGCGAAGAAACAGATCCTCTGCTACCTCTTGAAGAAGTTCCTACTGTGGACTCTGGCCTGGAGACGACTCAGGCCGTCTGCAATTGTGTTGTCCACCCGGGAACATGCACAGTGATCAGATTTGGCGCCTGTCCGATTACCCAATCCCACACCTCATTGCCTCCCTGCAAAGGTAAGAGTGTGCACCTCCTTGTTGTTGAGGTAAAAAATCACCCGTGTTGTCTGTCTGAAGCAGGAGAGTACACGGTGGGATTACTGACTGAAAGGCCTGCAGGGCATAGAGAACCGCCCTCATCTCTAGGACATTAATATGGAGATGAGCTTCCAATGGGGTCCATGTACCCTGGGACTTTACCCCGTCCAGATGTGCCCCCCACCCAAGACCTGAGGTGTCCATGGTGAGGGTTACCTTCGGGGACGGCGCTACAAATGGGACGCCCTTGGAGAGCGACCCGGGGACTAGCCACCACTGCCAGTCTCAGATGACTGAGTTCGTGATCCTGACCGGATGCTGCAAGTGGTCTTGCCTTTGGTCCCATTGTACCTTGAGCATCCACTGGGTTGCCCGCATGTGGAGCCTTGCAAAGGGACAGTAGGAATAGCCGCAGCCATGTGTGTCCCGAAACAAGTGAAGGACCGACTGGCAGGGTACGATCTTGTTCGATGACAAATCCCTTATGAGGGATCTGATGCGCCCGCTCTGTCGTCCGGAAGAAAAGCTCTTCCCTGAACAGTGTCCAGGACTGCGCCTATAAACTGCAGTTTTCATGCACGGTACCAGGAGAGACTTCGTAATTTATGAGAATGCCCAGAGATTGGAACAAGTCCTGGGTGCTCTGAACCATGAGTAACAATGCCTCTCTGGAGGAGGCCATGAGAAGCCAGTCGTCGAATGCCAGGGAACACATGAGTGGCCCTGTCTCCTCAGAGATGCTGCCACGACCGCCATGCACTTGGTAAAGACCCTCAGTGCGGATGACAGTCGAGCGGAAGAGCTCCGGAACTGAAAGTGGTGGTCGAGGAACTGCGCGCAGGAACCTCTGGTGCGCTAGTGGAGTTATGGGATATGCAGGTATACGTCCTGCATGTCTAGAGACGCAAAAAGGCGCCTTGTTTCAGCATAGGAATAATGCTCTGGAAGAGTCACCATGCGGAATCTTTTGTAGGCTGTACCGACACATTGAGGTCGCTGAGGTCCAGAATCGGACGGAGGTCCCCTGATTTCTTGGGAACCAGGAAGAAGTGGAATAATATCCTTGTCTCTCTGGTTCCGGGGCGTACTCTATGGCTCGCTTTCTTGGGATAGCCGAGTACCTCTTGCTCAGATCAAATTTTTGTGCTGACCGGATACGGAGAGCAAAAGGCCTCGAGGTGCTGGCTTTTCTGCAAATTCTATAAAGTGGCCTAGACTGACCAACTGCAGAACCCACCTGTCAGTGGTAATGGCCTGCCATCCCGGCAGGATGTAGCAATGACCCCGACCATGATTTCCGTTGATCCTGTGGGGGCGGGGCGGAAAGGAGTCAGGCTGTGGCGGCAGATGGGCCCGCTGGCTGGGTCGGCCCTGTTGGAGCGCTGACCGCGGCTGGCGGGCTGTTTTCCCTGGGTTCTACGAGAGCGGGCCCCTCTGATGTGTAGCGGGCGGGGCTGCTGCCTGTGTCCGGCCACAGCGGCTTTGGTTCCTACAAAGAACTAGCTTGGGTCGAATTACATGGCGAACCGATCTTACCGCCTTCCAGCCTCTTGAAGTTTAGTAATGATCTTCTCGGAAGGATTACCAAATAAAACTTCCCTCGAGCGGAGCATCCATAATGTTTTTCTGGACATCCGGGGTAAAGCCGGAGACACGTAACCAGGAGTGTCTCCGGAGGCATACGCCAGAAGCTGCTGCTTGGGCCGATGAGTCCGCGGAGTCGTATGCAGCTCGAAGCACTTGGGTCCCCACGTCTGAACCCGTGCGGAGGAGCTGGAGCATCTCCTCCTTCTGCTCACCTTCGGGCAGCTTTTCAGCCGCCTCCAGACCCTGTTCCCACAAAGCGTTCTGAAATTGAACCATGTGGGTCCAGGTAGTTAGATCTGACAGGCGCGCGGGTAGCGAGCGTGCGTGCACCTGCCAGTGCGTCCAACTGTTTGGACTCTGGGTCGGTGGCAGGGTGCTCAAATGTTGCGGCCTCTGTGACCCGGTCATGTGAGGCTGTGATGACCAGAGAGTCAGCCTGAGGCTGCTGGTGTCGGGTACTGGTGGCATATGAGCCTTGCAGATGTTATCAGCTGTCTCGACACCGCCCGAGGCTGAATGGCGTGACTTCCACGCTGCCTTGGTGACGCCCACGAAAGTGTCCGCCAAGGGTGGTACCACCACAGGCTTGGGGTCCTTTTCCTGCTGAAGATATTTGGCAAGGCGTAACCTTTTCGGGTCTAGTTCTGCATCCCATCCCATGTTCTCCTGGATATGTCGCATAATATCCATGAGCGAAGGTCGTCGGAGAAGATCTTGGTTGTCTCACGTGGGTCCAGAGAAGGGATGGAGAGAGGAGATGGGGATCTAGAGGAAGAGTGAGACTGATACCGTGTCCTCCGTCGGCGACTGACGTCGGTGTCTCCTGGATCTCTTAGGGCTGGGTGATCCAGAAGAGGATTTGTCGGAGGTCCTCCGTTCTGATCTTCCCTGGGAGAGGATCAGGCTCCGGGGAGGTAAGCAACCTGCCGACCCGAGGCGAAGGGGGCCAGTACCCGGAGGAGGAGGGAGGAGGAGGCGGTGGGGCCATCTCCCTTTAATGGTGTCCCACCAGTAAGTGAAGAGATCCTCCCTTCCGCTATAGAAAGTCACGGCAGCGGCCCAGGCGCGGTGGGTGGTCGTCGGGTCAGCGTCTGCTCCACAGGGGCCTCGGGTAAGGCGCAGGAGGCCTCTGGGAGTTTCGGCAGGCGGGGTGCGCCCGTCTGGTCCCTCGGCGGGCTGCGTTAAGTCCTCCTCAGTCAACGTCTCTTGACCCGACATCGGTCCGGGCGTGGAAGCCCTCTTCTCAGGCCGGAGCAGACGCGGTCCCCAACCCGGTGTCCCGCTGGGATGGTTTGGCGGACTGACGGCTCCAGGGAGAATGACGTGCGGCCCGGCTGACGGTCGGGCGGTGTCGGGTCCACAGGTCTCTTCCAGCGGTGTGAGCTCCAAAGTTTCGCGAGGCCTGAAGGCGACCGGCGTCGGGAGCAGGCGGGAACCCGACTTATGATGATGGTGGTGGCGCTCCGGACTTGCAAGGCCCTGGAAGAAAGGCAGCGATCCTGGCGGACTTGGCCTGAGAAGAAGAAGGCTTTCTTACGCAGCCGGAGGAGGCTGAGAGCTGGCCCTGGAAGGAGAGCGGTCGGACCGAGAACCGGAGCTGCGGGACTCCGAAGCCCTGGATGGGGACCTGGAAGGGGCCTTCTCCCTTCTTTTCTCCGCGTGCTTGTGGGATTTGGACGAAGATTCCCCCTTGGAGGACATGGTCTTCAGTTTTTCCTCCAATAGAAAAGTCTGTAGGGCCTTCTGACGTCGGATCCTGGTTCAGCTGTTGAAGCCCTGGCAAAACTAACAGGCCCGGGTATCGTGGTGCTGGGCCCAGGCACCTAACTGAGGCTGTGTGGGGTCCTTGAAGGATCTCTGTTCCCATAGAAGCACACTAGGAGGGATGACCCGGAGGTCGGAGAGGACATCAGCAACAATCTTGCTTGAAGAAAAAGAATTTCCAGGAGGAAAGCTCTGAACCCTGGTCGCTGGACTGGAACCCGAGAAGGTCAAGACATGCAAGTCGGTTGGAAAGAAATACAGGTTACTCACCTGTAACAGGAGTTCTAGGAATGGTATGTGTTGTTCATCTCCACACTCATTGGCAGTATCCTTGGCCGCTTAAATCTTGCCGGAAGGTCTTCAAGCTTGCTCCTCCCACCCACCGGGTGGTATAACTCACGCTCCGCCCCATAGCGCCAGATCTGGCCGCTGGAAGCTCAGGTTTGTGCGTCGAGCCGAGAGATCGGGTGGGTGGTATGGATGAACAACATATACCATTCCTAGAACTCCTGTTACAAGTGAGTAAACTGTATTCTAAGGACATAGATATGTTGTTCATCCACACTCATATGGCAGACTCCTAGCAGTTCTCCGGGAGGAGGCAAGACCCATACCCATACACTTGGGAAAGAGACTGGAGAGCAAGGGCCCCAAAACCAGCATCCCGGCGTGACTCAAGGTCGATATGGTAGTGGGTAATGAAGGTGTTTGCTGACTTCAGGTAGCAGCCCTGCAGATTTCCTGGATAGGGCGTCCCTGGAAGCAGCCACCGTTGCAGCAGTATGGACGGGTAGAATGAGCTCTTATACCTCTGGAGCTCCATGCCGCTAACATAACAGAGATCTATGCAGGAGGTTACCCACCTGCTTATCGTCCCGCTTGGCTGCAGGTCTGCAGATGCGGCTTCAGCGTGGGTGACAAGCAGCAGAACCTCTCCCGAATTTCAGCCCAACGCCCTTATAATAAGCGGCGCCCTTCTAGGATCCAGAGTATGAGCCTATATTGACCTCCGAGTGTGATTGGGGTGGGAACACCGCAGAGTCAACACCTGGTTAAGGTGAGCTCCGGCCCACCTTCGGAGGAATTTCGGGTGGGGGAGCAGGACAACTCCTGTCCCTGTGGAAGACCAGGTAGGAGACTCGATGGAAGCGCCTGGAGCTCTCCCATCCTTCTGGCTGAACTGATAGCCACCAAGAAGGCGGTCTTCCACGACAGGTGAGAGAGAGCACACCTGTGCATAGGTTAGAATGGCTTGCCGCCAGAGCTTTGCCAATACCAGCAGTAGATCCACGGATGGGGGTTCCACACTGGAGGAAATGTGATCAAGGCCTTTGAAAAGCGCCAGACCACCTTCTACCGCCACCGACTGCTTCCCGGCCCGCCCGATGGCAGAGATAGCTGCCAGGTGCACCCTAGGGAAATGGAGCCCTGGCCTTGACTGAAAGGGACCATAAATAGTCCAAGATGCTTGCCAAGGAACAGGAGGAAGGGTCCAAGCCTTGCCTGACACCAGACGACACCTTTCCATTTGAAGGCATAACATTTTCTGGTCGACTCCTACGGGACGCCTCAACTACATTGAGACCTCGTCGGAAAGACCAAGCCTGGAACTCTAGCAGCTCAGGAACCAGGCCGTCAGGTGCAGGGATTGAAGGTCCGGATGGAACACCTTCCCTGATTGACTGAGAGCAGGTCCGGGCGAGCTGGAGCTTCCGTGAGTCCTGGAGCTGAGACTGAGAGATCTGGTACCAGAACTGGCGAGGCCAGTCTGGGAGCTATCAGAATCACCTCGCCTTGTCCCTCTCGCCTTGAGGAAGCACCTTGTGGATCAAAGGAAATGGGGGAAAGGCGTAAAAGAGGCCCAGGTCCATTGCCTCGAGAAGGCATCCCCACTGCAGGAGCCCCTGCTGAGGGGCGGGCATGGAACAGACTCAGCTTCGCGTTCTCGTGGAGGCAAACAGGTCCACTGAAGTGTGCCCCAAAGGGAGAACAGATGCTGTACCACCTCCAACAAGGAGAGACAACTCCAAGGCCGAGCCTGCTGGCCCTGGCATTAGCTGGGCGAGCGCCGGGGCACAGAAGGACGAAAGGAGCTTAGGCTGTGGTTTGACCTTTGTACAGCCTCTGAGGCGGAAGAGACCGAGTCCAAGGTGGCATTGGACTTCTCGATCCTCTGCAGGTGACCTTCCACCCCAGGGCCGAAGGGTCAGTCCCAAAAGGGAACATCCGCCCAACTTGTGCTGGGTATCCAGTAAAGGTGGATATCCTCAACCAAGCCAGCCCGGCTTGCGCCAGCCACTCGGCGCCACCGATCTGGCATGAGTCCCTACATCAAAGCAGTCTGGAGCTGCTGTTGGCCCTGCCCTGCCCTGAGTCGCACCTGCTTAACGGCGTAGTCTGCAGATCGGTAGGAAGATGAGGATGACCTCATCCGGGGAGCCCAACAGGGCATGAGAAAAATGTGCACCATGAGGGCGGCGAACTGGCCTGGCGAAGGCGAGAGAGGGCAAGCGTGGTTTAAGCCCGACATAGTCAATTTCTTGGACTCTCCTTGTCAGAGGTTTGTCCACATCCACAAACGTTGCGGCTGGCGGGAAAAGCTGTGTCTATGTCAACCCTCAGCAGAGGGTGTTCAACGGACAAGGAACGGTGGGACGCATACTTCCTGGCCATCCTGGCCGGCGCAGGGCAGGAAGCAGGCGCTGCCAAAGTTCCAGTGCTGGACCCACTATGGCCTACCGGCCACGGAAGGCCTCCGTCCGCGATCCTCGGTCCAGAATCTCCATTGAGGATACAGCCGTTTGGAAGCCGCGTTGAGCTCCATCCCGGTAGACTCGAGATGAGCAGGCAGTCCTAGGAAGAACTGACGGGCTATAGTCCAGTGGCTGACCTCCTGAAGACTCCAAGTCCCAGTCGCTTGGAAGAAGGAGGAATCATCTTCGGACTCGGAAGAGTCCTCGAAGAACTGCCTCTGGCCTGAGCCACCTTCACCTGCCGAGGTCGGTCGGGAGTGAGGTAACTGACAGCCGATGGGGTAAACCCTTAGCCGACGCGAGTCCTTGAGTCGGGGCCTGAATGGTGGCTGTGGGCGGAGGTTCACGGAATAAATTGGAGCAGCTGGTTTTAGCCCGAACAACGGCCTGGTACTAGCTCCTCGGACAAGTCGAGGGGTTGTGTCGGCCGTTCGGTGACGGCCACTTAATGGCGGGGGAAAAGGCGCGAATAAACTTATTCCCGGCCAGGAGGAGCTGTTGCAACATAGGGTCCTCGTACGCCCTAAGCGTAATTTCATGACCTCCCTCATCGAGGAGGAGGGCGAGGCCAGCGGCGGCCGCTTACCTTGATGCCGGAACCGAGACCGCCTATGGCGGTGGGAGCGGCTGGACCCTTGAAGACGAAGACGAGACCGAAGTCGGAATTTCGGGGTCGGTGCAGGAGGTGTCGGCGAACCAGCACTCCCGCCGGCTCGGAAGGTCCATCCGAGGGCTCCAGAACGGAGGCACAGGCGAGCCACGGATCCTCAACTCCTCCCGGGGAGCCGAGAGGGAATCTCGGCTGCTAAAGGCGACAACCCGTCAATGGGTGAAAAATCTCGAAGCTTCATCAGTGGGAGTCTCGGTCAACTGACCTGGCAGGGGGACACCGTGAGTGCCAGTGTGGAGCCGGCGGTCGACCGAAGCCGGCCACGACGCCGGAGGAAGGGACCTTCCGCTCCCAAGAGCGTCGACGGAGGACTTACCCTTGTCCTCTTTTGGACCGAGAAAAAGGTCCAGCAGGCATGAGCCCTTCTCCTTTAGTAGAGGACGAACCAGCTCATAAAGGAAGCCGTGTAGGAAGAACCCAGAGGCCGGGATAAATACGCGGCCGAGGAAGATCTGACCAGCGCCGCCTCCTCTTCGAGGCGACCATCGCTCCGAGCTGATCCACGCCGAGCCGCACCGCGGACACCGCCAACCGGGCCTCCCTTGGACTTCACCGGAGGGAAGCGCTTCGGGGCGCAGCCCAGTTGCAGCTCGGGCAGCACAGTCTTCGAGGGCCGGACGAAAGATGAGCACAGGTCGCAAGCCCGTGGTGCGTTCAAGGCCTAAGCAGTGACACTGCGTGGGTGTGCTGACCGTCCGAGACATCTTCTGCCCGCATGGGCATCTCGAAATCCGAGTCGATTGATCCATCGCAGCTGCGGGGATCAAGACTGAAGTCTTTTGCAAAATATTATTTTTAAATCCGCAAACGGAGAAATAGGGAATTCAGTGCGAACGCAGAGCGTGCTATGGAGGAACCTGAGCTTCCAAGCGGTAAGGAAGATCTGGCGCCATGGGGCGGAGCCGAGAGTTATACCACCCGGGTGGGTGGGAGGAGCAAGCTAGAAGACCTTCCGGCAAGATTTAAAGCGGCCAGGATACTGCCAATGAGTGTGGATGAACAACATATCCATGTCCCTAGAACTGGGGAATCTGGCGGGACCGCCCCCTTTTGTACCACGCCTGACATCGGAGGCGGTCCCCACTGAAGATAGCTAGCTAGAATTTTTCCGTGGGGTCCTGATGCCTGCCGGCTTCAGTTCTAATGGTGTAACCTGCTGCAAGAGCTGTATCTCGAAGTAAGATCTGCCAGTACGCCTGAACACAGAGGCGGTCACCAGGCTCTCGGCCGAAAGGTGTTCTGTGAACCCCGCAAAGGACCTCATGGGCACCGCGTACTTGTGGGCCATGCGGGCAGACGGTCCTGGACATGAGGCAGGGTGCTGCCATAGTTCGAGTGCCGGGCCAACAATGGCCTCGGCCACAGGAAAGGCCTGTGTTGGGGTGTCCTCTCTTCAGGATGCCCATGAGAGGGTGCTCCACCTTTTTCTGGATGGATTCCAGGGGCATCCCTGTAGAATCAGAGATGAGATGGAGGATCCCCTGGAAGGAGGAAGGGCCTTTCTCCATTCCTGTGCCAACGGACGACTCATCATCCCGTGAATGTGAGCGAGTCTGGCGACGTCCGAGGAGTCTGGATACAGTGGTTTACCGCCCAAATCACCCTTGACCCATCGAGGAAGGTCCGGGGTGACCGTGACCGACAGCTGTCAGGGAAGTCCGGTATCTGTTCGGTCCTTTTTTGAAGGAGCCCCTCCCACAGGCTGCTTAGGCGGCGGCTCCACCACTACTGGTGAGGAGACCAGCAAAGGCCGAACTGGAGGATGGGCCGGCCCCACGGGCTGGGGAACCAAGGGCTTAGGTTCTGAAGGGGTCGGCTCCGGCCTAGGAGGCGAAAGCCAAGTAATGGCCAGGGTAGGTGGCGGAGCCGGCTTCTGCCCAGTCAAAAGCAGCTGTTGCCACATAAGGTCCTCATAGCACCGATGGAGTTTCCGTCAGAGCCTCTCCTTATCCGAGGACGACGAGGATGACCTGTCGAGTAGCTCTTCTTGGAGCACTTATAGCTCCTCCTTGGCCTTTCGGCCGAGGGGGTTCTGGACGTCAACCAAGATCAGTCAGGCCGACTCGGTCACTTGGGAGACACCGGAGGGATTGGTGAAACCTGGGGATACGGAACCGGGACTTCGATGGGGACACCAGCGGGCTGGGTCTCCTCATTGGGGAACATAAGGACCGGAGTCCTCTCCAAGGAGTCGCTGGCCACGGCCGGCAACAGAGGATCAATTGGGTCGAGAATGATATCTACCTCGTCAGCCACCTCCTCGGTCTGGCCAGATGGAAGGTCCGTGAAGCCGGCGGTTGAGGAAGCGATCTCGACCGAGGTCAAGCCTGCATGCTCCTGGGACTGAGACCTCTCTCGGTCCCAAGAGCGCTTTCATCGAAACAAAGACAGGCCAGATTTTTTTTCCCTCTACTGAGAGCGGGAGGAGTGCGAGCTCGCAGGCGCCTCACCCCGGGTGGGGAGAAACTGGCACAACTCGAAAAAAACCTGTAAAGGTGGAGCCCAGGTTGAGAGGAGCGAAAAAGCTTTGATTCGCCGAAGTGCTGGCAGCTTCTTCTTCGAACACCTTCATGCGTTCCAGCTGCTCGGTGGAGCCCGCGGCTGCAGAAACTGGCCACCTAGTCTCCTTAGACTTCACCGGAGGGTTCCTTTTCTCCGGTCTCCCCAACTTCAAAGGCGCCAAGTGGTCTTCCAGGACGTTGGGATGGAAGGCAAGGCAAATGCTGCAAGACGGGGTGTCATGGCTGACATCAAGGCAGTAGATGCTCGTGAGATGGGGATCGATGCGTGACATCTTCTGGCCGAAAGGACACCGTCGAAGTCCTGGAGAAGATTTCTCTTCCATGATCAGGGCGATTAAAAGCTGGATCGCTAATTCGAATGAGTTTTAGTTTTGGTAAACCGAGGTTTTGAAAGCCAGGGCCTACGAAATGCGTGAACACGAGGGAGGCAACCTGTTATCTTCCAGCGGAAAGGAAGATCTCGCGTCATAGGGTGGAGCTGAGGTATATACCACCCAGGTGGGTGAGAGGAGCCAGCTTGAAGACTTCCGGCAAGATTTTAAGGGGAAAGAGACATACCAAACAGTGTGGATGAACAACATATCCACGATCCTAGAAATAAAGTTGTGATCGCTAATGCAAACTAGACGGATTTTTGGAATAACCGAAGGTTTTGAAGCCAGGGCCTATAAAATGCATGAGCATGAGGGAGGCAACCTGATTCTTCCAGTGGAAAAGAAGATCTGGCATCATAGGGCGGCGCCGAGGGTTATACCACCCAGCTGGGTGAGAGGAGCCAGCTTGAAGACTTCCGGCAAGATTTAAAGTGGAAGGGGACATGCCAAAGAGTGTGGATGAACAACATATCCACAATCCTAGAAGCTGTTTTTCATTTCCTGATGGTTCAGATTTGGCCCAGGACTCATCGGGTAGCTGGGTGGAGGAGGAGGAGGGACTTTTCTGGATTCCACTGCTCCTGTTCATGTTTGTCCCCTCACTCTTCGCCCCAGGTCTCCCTGGTTTAACCAGACCTTGAGGGAGTTGAGGAGAATGGGACGATGGCTAGAGAGGTGTTGGCGAAAGTTGGGCCTGGAGTGTGACAGCTTAGACCCCATAATGGTCCATCAATCTATCAATCAGCAATTACCCGTAAGGCGACAAAATTTCTGCTGTGCAGAATCGACCAGCCCAGCTCTTCCAGATTGTGGACAGATTGTGCAATCCAATCTGTCTCCAGCCTGGAAGTGCTTTTTCACAAGAGCAGTGTGAGGAGTTTGCTTGATTCTTTGCAGATAAGGTTGCCACAATCGGGTCCAGTGTCCGCTCGACCCTCTCTAATGGGAGTTGTGGTGGTCGGCAGGAGATGTTGAATGCCCGGTTTGTGTGGTGTGACTTCTGCCTGCCCACAATCAATGACATTGTGACAGTCATCCAGTCATTGCGACCGACCAACTGTAGTCTGGACTCGGGCCTACACGCCTCTTGGTAGGCTGTGTGGATAAAATCGGCCCGGTCCTTGCCGAGATAGTCTGAATGTCTTTGGAGAGGGGGATCTTTCCGGATCCCCTGAAGGAGGCCGTGGTCCGCCCCTCCTGCAAAGCCCTCCTGACCTGGAACCGTCTGGCAAACCTACAGGCCTGTTCTAACCTACCTTTGTGGGTAAGGTTATTGAGAAGGTGGTTGCGTCGCAGCTGGATGATCATTTGACCAACCACAATGTCTATGATTCTCTCCAGTCCGAATTTAGGAAGAGACATAGTACCAAGATAGCCCTTGTCCGGGTACTAAATGACATCCTAATAGCGAGAGATCGAAAGACCCATTCCATCTTGGTCATTCTAGATCTCTCTATGGCATTTGACACTGCGGACCACAGCATGCTGTTGGAGCACCTGCGGTTCATCTGTGGACTGTCTGGTACAGTCCTCAGATGGTTTCGATCATTCCTCGAGGGTAGGACTCAGAGGGTGGTGTCTGGGACATTTTCCTCAGCAGCACTCCCCCTATCCTGCGGAATGTCACAGGGCTCCATCTTTGTGTACATGCTGCCGTTAGGAGCGATTATTAGGCAGTACGGCTTGAGTTTTCACTGCTATGCAGACGATACTCAGCTGTACATGTCCTTTGCACCTGGTCAGGCTGATGCTGTTTTGGTCTTTAAGAACTGTCTCGCCGAGATCCAGGACTGTATGAGCATGAGCTGGCTGCAGTTAAACCCGGAAAGTGAGGTGTTGGTTGTGGACCCAGGTTGTCAGAAGGCAGGCTTGTTGGCAGAATTACCTTCAGGACTATGGCTTGGGGGTGTTCAGCTAACTACCTCAGACCGGATGCGGAACCTGGGCGTTATTTTTGATGACTGCCTGACCCATAAATGACAGGTGTCGGCCGTTGTCAAAACCACTTTCTAACATCTGTGGAATATCACCTGGGTGAAGCACCTGGTTCCTTCAGATGATCTTCCAACTTTGCTCCACGCCTTTGTTACCTCTCGCCTTGACTACTGCAACGTCCTTTACCTAGGGCTACCGGGGGTTGATATCCACCGCCTGCAGCTAGTACAGAATGCGGCAGCCAGGCTGCTGACTAGTACCTCTAGGACCAGTCATATAACGCCTGTGCTCCGCGGACTGCACTGGCTACCAGTACATTGGCGGATCACCTTCAAGGTCGGTTTGCTGACCTGGAGCCCTACTGCGACCAGGTACCTAGGTACCTGCAAGATCTCCTTCACCCCTGCTGTCCCCGATCCACCAACGAGGGATTGCTAGAGCTTCTCAGGGTCAGTTTTAAAGATATCTGGGGCTAGGTCATTTAGCTTTATGGCCCCGACCCTGTGGAATTCTCTACCTCGTCGGGTGCGAGATTGCCTGACCGTCCAAAGTTTTAAAGTTGCTCTTAGAACCTTCTTATTTAGCCTATCCTGATTTTTAATGCCGCTGCTGTATTTATTGGTTTTTAATTTGCTGTGTTTATTTATTGATGCATTTTATTTATTTATTGTGTTGTACAAGTGCCTTGGTTTTAGAAAGATGCTTTTTATAAATAAAGTTTGCTTGCTTGTTTTTTTTTTTATTTTTTTTATTTTCTGTCTCTAACAAATTGTGTTGGGCACTGGACCCATCAAGTAGTTTGCAGGAGGGTGACAGATTTGGGGCACCGGACCATTCTGTGCAGCAGGTTGGGTTAAAATGCATATGACAGTGGTAAGAGCAGCAGGGCGACAGCAGCCTCAAGCCTCCAGTGCAGTGTTTGAGGCCCTCATTGTGACCTTAGTGAACAGGCATGGGGAGAGCTACGTTTTACTATCAGGCCTATTCCACCTTCCACTCACTGCTTTTCTGCTGCTCCTCATCTCCGTTTGGCTAAATACATGGGCCAACTTGGGCACTGGACCCATCAGTTAGTTGGATGGAGGGGGAACAGATTTTTTTACTTCCCTGACTGGCGAGGTTGGGCATTGGACATGGAGGAGCAGGACAATTTTTTTTTTTTGTAATTCTCTGATGGGCTGGGTTGGACACTGGATACATCAGGTTGTTTTCTTTTTTTTTTTTTTTGGGGGGCTTTTTTTTTTTTTAATTCTCTTACAGGCTGGGTTGCACGGACCCATTAGGTAGTCTGGGAGCAGGGACATAGTTTTTTTTGTTTTATTTGCTGACAGGCTATATTGGGTATTGGACCAGTCAGGTACTTGAAGGGGGAAGAGGGCCAGTTTTTGTTTTTGTATTTCAATGGGTCAGGTTGAGCACTGGATCTGTCAGCTTGTTGGGGGAAAATATTTGTTCTATTCCCTGATGGGTTAAACAGCACCTTTCTTGGTGCTCAGGACAAAAACTGTAGAGGAGCCTTACCTACTCCAAAGTCCATGGGCGCTAAAAGAATTTTAATATTGCAAGATCTGGTGATGGAAGGGATCATAATTCGGCTCCATGGAGCCGAGAGTCGAAGATTCCTTCCACTTCCAGCTGTATTCAAGCGTTACCTCGCGTTAGCACCTATTATGCTGTTATACACGGAGAGCATGAGAACGTACTCCACAGACTACTTCAGGAGTTGATTTTTGTGTTCTTATTTTTTTAATTGCTGAGGGTACCGATTCAGATAAAACAAAGCCACCATTCAATAAACAAGGCTTTTGTTAGTGCAGCGTGGCCTTAATGTATCCTGAATTGGAACTCTGAAATGTTTTAAACAAAAAAAGACTGAAATGTCAGCCCTTGTAGTCTATGGAGTGTGCCCCCACACTTTCCTTATAAATACGTCACAAAATATGCTAGAGCGGGGACGGCGCTCAACACAAGGAAGTGGAAGGGATCTGCGGCTCGGATCCATGTAGCCAAATTACAATCCCTTCCATCACCAAATCTAGCAATATTAAAATTCTCCTTTTGGCTCTCATGGACTTTGGAGCAGGTAAGGAGCCAATAGTGTTTCTGGGGGAAATTTCTGCAAATCTCAGTAAAGGTGCTTTTTAAGTATTGGATTCATCAGGCAGTTGGGCACTAGATCCACCAGGTTGCTGGGGTGGAAAGGGACATATTTTTTAATATTAATTCCATGGTAGGCAGGGCTGCATACTGAACTGGACCAATCAGGTAGTTTGGGAGACAGGGACATATTTCTTCTTATTCCATGATGAGCTAGGTTGGGTACTGAATCAATCAGGTAGTTGGAGGGACGGAGGGCAGATTTTTTTTATTTCCCTGATGGGACAGATTGGGCACTGTATCTGTCAGATTGTTGGAGAAGGGTGACAGATTTGTTTTATTCCCTGATGGGCTGGGTTAGGCACTGGCCCTGTCAAGCAATTGGTAGAGCAGGGCAGATTTTTGTTTTATTCTGACTGGCCAGGCTGCACAACAGACTCATCAGGTAACCGTGAGAGGGGGACAGATTTTATTTCTTCCCCCCGTTGGACTGGGCGGGCTGGCGCCGGAAATTCTGTTCTGCCCTAGATTCCACGCATTACAAACGCGGAACTCCTGTGTCTTGCAAAACACTTTGGGATAATGTGTGTATGAAAGTCATGTTGGCGGAGTTGTTTTGCAAACTGCCTTACACTGGCCTCCTCCTCTTTATTTTTCCTGTCCCTGGCCAGGCTACTCCAATTGACGGGAAACTGAGCTATTTTTTTCACTATACAGAAAGGCTTGCTGAGAAAGATACTTCCTAGTTACGATCTTCCTATAAACATCTAATGATGCTACGAAGTACAATTACGTAAGAACTTACCATAACAGCAGATCTTCGAGAGGATCTCTTGCAGCAGGCCATCACTGGCAGGACTTAGCCACCAGGCGCTAGGACCACATGGAAACCTTGATAACTAGCAGTCTACCAGAGGGGGTCACCCACCTCTGATATTAGTGCCTGACATCAGCCAATCCCATAAAGGTGGGCAGCCCCCACACCCTCCCTCCTCAGTTCTCCTGCTGGAAACCATAAGCAGGATGCCTGGAGGGGGGAACTGAGGAGGACTCCGAGGTATCCCAATAGTATAGAAATAGAAAAAGCAGAAGGCTTGCCCCTATGGAAGGGAGAGAGACACAGAAAAAGGGAAAGCAGGGCCTGTTGCAAGACATCCTCTCGGAAGATCTACTGTTACGGTACGTTCTTACGTAACTGTACTATTTTACTTCGAGGGTATCTCTTGCAGCAGGCTATCACTGGTAGGACTGAGTCCCAAGCAGTACTGGCATTACAGTCCAGGTGGTAGGCAAATGGAAATAACTGCCAATGAAAGGAGGCCTTGAAGGACAGCTAGGCCAAAGTTAGCTCTATAACTAGAGGCGATATCCAGACTGTAATGCTTGGTAAAAGTGTGGACAGTGCTACAGGTGGCAGCAGCACAAATGTCAACAGCTGACATGTTACAGAAGCAAGCCACTGATGCGGCCATACCTCTCGTGGAATGGCCACTAACCCTTCTAGAAGTTCCTTGCTGTACTTCTGGTAACAATAGACAATGCAATTGGCTAACCATTTAGATGAATACTATTTGGACACTGGGGCACCCTCTTTTCCAGGGGCAAACAAAACAAACAACTGACTGGACTTTCAGGAGTCCTTAGTCAGGTGTGTACAGTACCTCAGGATTCTATGCACATCCAAAGTATGGAACAATGCCTCCCCTTGACTGGAATACTCCAGAAAATAAACAGGCAGCTGGAGGGACTGATTCAATGTAAAGTCAGACACCACCTTAGGAAGAAAAGTACAGTTATGCAAGAACCTACCATAACAGTAGATCTTCAAGAGGAGCTCTTGCAGCAGGTAACACCTTTAGGACTGAAACTGGCAGGCGCCAGGACCCCACAGAAATTTTCTAGCTAGCTAGCAGTCTATAGCGGGGGACCACCCCCTGACGTTGGCCCACCCCCGTCACATATGGTACAAAAGGGACGGTCCCCCAGCCCATCCTCAGTGCTCCCGCCGGAGACCCCGGCAAACAGAATAAAACTGGAGAACCAAGGAGGTTCCTCAAAAATGAGGAAAGACAAAGGTAACCACGAGGGAGAAGCAGCTACTAGGGGGAAGGCGGGTGGGAAAATAGCACCTGCTGCAAGAGGTCCTCACGAAGATCTACTGTTTCATTAAGGTCTTACGTAACTGTACTATCTTTCTTCGAGGGGGCTCTTGCAGCAGGTAACACCTTTAGGACCGAGTCCCAAGCAGTAAGGGGAAAGACCCCATTCAGCCAGGTGGAGGTAGAAGCCTTCCCAAAGAGATTTAAGAGGAGGCCTTGCAGGACTTCCAGTCAGAAGCCTGCTCTGAGTCTAGATGCAATGTCCAAACTGTAGTGCTCGATAAAGGTGTGGACAGAACTCCAAGTAGCGGCTGCACAAATAGCAACTGATACATTCCTCAAAGAGGCACAAGAGGCAGCCACGCCCCTGGTAGACTAGCCTTTAACCGAGCCCGTTAAAGGCTTGTCATACTTCTTGTAGCAGAAAACAATTCACTTAACCAACCATTTGGATAAACATTGCTTAGAAACAGCAGCCCCTTCCATTCTGGCGGCGAAAGACACAAACAACTGGTCAGACATTCTAGTAGCACAGGTACACGCCATGTAATAGCAAAGCACCCCATGAACATCCAGAGTATGAAGTAATGCCTCCCCTCGGTTCGAGTACTCTGGGTAGAAGACAGGAAGGTAGAGGTCTTGATTCAATGTAAACTCTGACACCACCTTGGGAAGAAACTTAAGATTAGCCTGCAAGGATACCCTGTCCTTGTGGAAAGCCAAATAAGGCTCCTTACACGTTCAGAGCCTGAAGCTTGGAAATCCTCCAAGCTGAAGTAATGGCAACTAAAAACAACGCTTTCCACGACAGAAAGCGCAGCTCACAACTTGCGGCAGGTTCGAAGGGAGGCAAGATAAGCTTTTCCAAAACAAACAGAAGGTCCCATGGCAGGACGGGGTCCCTAATAGGAGGCTTCAAATGCAGAATGCCCCTTAGGAACATACAGGGAAGATCCGTGTGGGCAAGAGTTTTGCCTTCAATAGGTACATGGTAGACAGAGATGGCAGACAGATGCACCTTGAGAGAGGAGTAGCACAGACCTGAGTCCAACAGGGATACAAGATATTCCATTGCTGAATTCACCGGGCAGGTGAAAGGGTCCAAATGGCAAGCGGCGGCCCAGATGCAGAACCGCTTCCATTTCATTGTGTAAGTGGCCCTGACAGGTTTCCTAGCGGCCACGCTAACATCCGCTACCCTGGGGGAAACCCCAAATCGGGATACACCTAGGTCTGCAGGAGCTACACATGGAGATGCAGATATTTGAGATCTGGATGGACCAGGGCTCTCCAAGCTGAAGTAGTAGAAACCAAATCTGGCACGGTCAGAAGGGCGCCACTAGAATCATCTCTGCTCCCTCCGACTGCAGCTTGAGAAGAACTCTCTGCAGTAAAGGAAAGGAGGGAAGACATAAGGGAACTTCCCTGTCCACTAGAGGGACAACGTGTCACCAGAAAACACCAGGCCCTGGATCTAGCGAGCAGAAACTGGGCAGTTTTGCATTGTATGGGGAGGCAAACAGATTCAATTCTGGACGTCCCTATCTGGTGAAGAGGGCGTCGACCACTTAGGGAAGACGTTCCCATTTGTGTGCCCTGGATCAGGATCGGCTTAGGCTGTTTTGCATGCCTGGAACATGGACTGCTGTCAAGTCCAGATGATGATCCACTGCTCATACAGAGACTCACATGATCTCTCTGCAAAGGGGATAAGAACGAGTCCCCTATTGCTTGTTTATATAGAAGACCACCTACATGTCAGTCTGGATTAACAAAGGGCCAGGCACCAAGACTGACTGGAAGGCCTGAAAAGCGTACAGAATTGCCCGCATCTCCAGGACATTGATGTGGAGATGGAGCTCGTGCTGGGACCAAGTCCCCTGTGTCTGATAGTCTCCCAAGTGGGCTCCCCAGCCTTGGCCCGACGCGTCTGTGGTCATCAATCTGACTGGGAGATTCCTTCTGCAGGTAAACTGCCTTGTAAAGATTGGAGGGGTTTAGCCACCATGCTAGGGCCCGTCATACAGGGTTGGACACCAAGACAGGCTGCTCTAGGATGTCTGAACGCTGGTCTCATTGGATTCTCAGGTTCCATTGGACCACCCTCATGTACAACTGAGCCAGGGGAACTGTGGCGATGGCCGCTGCCATATGCCCCAGGAGTCTTAAGACAGACCTGGCCAGGACCAGTCGAGAGGAGAAGACTTGTCGAGCATGCGTCTCAAGGTGCTCTGCTCTGGCAGTAAGAAGGCTTTGCCGTGTCCAAGATCGCCCCTATGTACTGCAGCCTCTGGCCTGGCAAAGGGGAGGAGGACTTGGGGAGATTTAAGGTAATCCCTAGGTCCTGAAACAGGGAGAAGGTGGTCTTTATATTGTGTAGGAGCCGGTCCTCGGTGGGAGTGGTCAACGACCAGTCGTCCAGGTAAGGGAAGACATAATGGCCCCGTCTCCTTAAGGCTGCAGCCACTAATGTGAGGCATTTGGTGAAAACCCTGGGGGCCATGGACAGGTCAACAGGCAGAGCCTGAAAGTAGTAGTGACTTCCCTGGAAGCGGAAGCAAAGGAATCTCCTGTGGGGTTGAAAAACCAGAATGTGGAGGTATGCGTCCTGCATATCCAAGAGCATAACCAATCTCTTTAATGAGGGAGAGGAAAAAGACCTGGCTGAGTGACCATCCGAAATTGTTTGTACTCTATGTACCGATTCAGGTGACTGAGATCAAGGATAGGACGCAGGTCTCCTGGCTTCTTTGGCACCAGGAAAAGTGGGAATAAAACCCTTTCCCCTTTGTGCTTGAGGAAGTGTTTCTATGGTCTGCTTCTGCAGTAGGGCCTGAATTTCCTCTTCTATGAGGGCGATGTAAGTCGGAGGGTAATGGGAGAGGACAGGGGATTGTCTGGAGGCAATTCTGTGAATTCCTGAGTGTGCCCACTTTCCACCAGCTGGAAAACACACTGGTCTGAGGTGATCTGATGCCAGCCTTCTGTGTACAAGGAGAATCAACCCTCCACTGCCTCCCCAAGGCTTCAGCCACAGGAGGGGGGTTGGGCAATGAGTCAGGCTGAGGAACCGGGAAGGGGCAGCGCGGCCTGGGAGGTCTTAGGAGCCTGAGGAGTGGACTCTCCGGAAGCAGGGGTGGAAGCTTTACGCTTGAATCCTGCTCTATGCTGCTGTCCTCTTGGCTGCTGTCTGGTATTCCTCTGAAAGGACTGCTTTGAAAATTGCTTAGGCTGAGATATGTACATGGTATGTACAGATCCAATACCCTTTCCCCGATTCCTGCAGGTGGGTAATAATGTGTTGCGAGTCCTCGCCAAACAGGACAGGACACCTGAAAGGGGCATCCATTATTTTGGATTGTACATCCGGCGTGAAGCCAGACACCCTCAGCCATGAGTATGGACGAATACAGATTGCCGAGGCCACAGCCCTTCCCGCAGAGTCCAATGTATCATAAGAGGCTTGGAGGATGTGGTTGCCCACGTCCACACATGACTTGAGAATGGCCATCAGCTCAGCCCTACCAGGGCAGTCAGGCATGGCCTGAGCCCCCCCCAAATGGCCTTGTCCCACAGGGCATTCTGGTACTGGACTATGTGGGCGAGGAAATTCTCAGACCGTATAGCACATGTGGTCGAGAAATAATCCTTTTGGGCCAAATGGTCAATTTGTTTAGTCTCTTTATCAGAAGGCTGAGAGTTCAGGTGCCTACGGTTCTTAGAGCGATTGTAGGCAACATTGATAATGATGGAGTCTGCCTCCAGGTGCTCCCCATAAAAAAGATTGTCCCTAGGAGCACAATACAGCTGGTCTGATTCTTTGGAGACCGCAGGCCTCAAAAAAGGGTGCTTCCAGGCTGCCCTGTTGACTTCCTTGTAGGAGTCAATAAGCGGAGGAACAACCATGGGCAGGGTGTCCTTCTTTCTAAGAAAGGAGGCTAGCCGACATCGCTCTGGATCTATCTCCTCCATGTCCCAGCCATTCAGCTGTTGGATGTGCCGCATGATGTCCATGAATGCTGGATCATCAAAGGGGGGGGGGGGAGTGTCTTTAGCCCCTTCCGGCTCCAATGGAAGATCAGAGTCGTCACGACCTGAGGAGACTATTTGGAACCTATTTGTCAAACAGGCTCTGCAGGACTATTGTGCTAAACCTGGCATCACTTCTAGCCTGGTATCCAGTAATAATTCTTGGTGCGGGCGGGGGCGTCAATGGCGACAGTGTCCACCGCCCTGGTGTACAGTGTTGGTGCATCGTGGTGAACTCCAGCCTCGCTAAGCCTCTACTGCACCCAAGACACAGCCTCCTCCGGAGAAGGAGAACAGTCCAAGGGATGCTTGATCCTTTCTCCCCTGGCCGGCCCTCCAGCACTCCAGGTCTGTTCCCGAACCTAGGTTGCTGGCGTCGCAAGTGGAAATCCAATCGCTGCGCTGACGGGCCGGCAGGATATCGAGGACTTAACAAGGGATTGCTTCCGAAATAAAATTTGGAGCAAAGAGATGGAATAAAGTCCTAAGAAGGAGGTAAGATCAGAGGAAAAACAACGGAAACAGGGTATAAAATAGCAGCTTACCAATAAATGAAAGAGACAGAAAATTAATGCTGGGGAAGGAAAAGGCAAAGAGGGGAAAATGACACTTAAATAACTGGAAAAGTAATCTGGGGGAGAAACATTATGGAACAGATGCATGTTATGAACTTTGTCTTAATACATACTGTTTGCCTCATGTTACTTTCTTTCCACTCTAGAACTATGAAAAGTGATGCTGCATACATTCTAATATGGGGGTCTCCATTCAGTAATGTCAGGTGTAGACATGGTGACTAACGGCTGGGAGCCAGACTGTCACACAAAGGGAAAGGGAAATGATGGGGGATGGGAGGATGAAGCATAAGAGATGAAAGTGCTAATAAAAGGGATGCTGCTTGCTCTGTGGTACAGCATGATAGAGACTGGTCTAATCTGGCAAGGAGAGGGAGAGAGCGCAAATACCCCAATCTAGTTGACCTGTGTAGTGACCCCTGGGATCAAAGAGATAGAAAACACTACACCTCTGGGAGCCATCGGAGGTAGAGGACTGGCATCCAGAGATAGATGGGTTCTTAGAAACCTATCCTACCTTGGAGGTAACAGGTTACTAACAATTTGCGGACAGGAAAGCCCAGTTGGCACCCTTACCTGAGGTATGAAGTTTGAAGAGATTGCAATAGCAGAGAGCTAGGAGTCTGATAAGTAGGGGAGATGATTTAGGGGTTATGTATGCGAGGGAGCTTAAGGAGACAGTCAGGCAGGACCTGGCAAGAGTGAAGAAATGGTGGCCCCAGGTGCATATAATTTGGTCCGATATGGTGCAGCGTTAGCAGTGGTGGCACGCCCGAAACATTAGGGCAATAGAGAAGGTGCGCCGGCTGCAGAACGTGGCCTTGAGACCAATTATGGACTCCATGGGGGAGGGGTCCATAGCAGCGCACCTGGAAGTGTGTGAAAAAGCCTGATCTGTATAGCAGAGATGGTGTACATTTATCAGAGAAAGGATTAGACTTGTCTTTGAATGACATACAACGGGCAGCGGCGAGAGTATTGGCATGAGGTGCTTGTTGGGGGTGAGTGGTGAAACTCACCTTGTGGCAGCTTGGAACGCTGTGGGAGGGGGTGGCAGCGGATCACGTGTCTTGACAAGCCAGATCTGCCTGAGGCTGACAGGAGGGTGGGCCTGAAGGATGGAGTCCGGAGGGCACCCTCTTCGGGCAGTGTCCCGCGGCATGGAGGATCCTCTGATGGGGGAGAAGCTAGCTGCAGCCAGTCACAGAGCTATCCCTCATGCCCCAGAGGTTGCTGTCCATCGCGGGTTCCGGGTTGATGGTAAGGCGGCCATCTTCTGGGAGGGTCGACCATCAATGATCTAGTGCTCCTTTGGGGAGCTAGATTCCTTCCAAGGCTACCTAGCTGCACAGAACACGCTGAAGCAATTGTATATATGGATAATTATTTTTTTTAATCAATAAAAACACATGGCTGTGGCCATTTCTCCAAAGCCCGTTGTTGTGTCAGCTTGATCAGGTGAAGAAGGCATATGCCCTCAAAAGACAATGGGGGAGCCTGCAAAGTATCACAGCAGGTGGGGCTTTGTCTGGGGGCAGGGCTGGAGACACCTGAACAACAATAGGGACCCAGGTAGGACCACCCAGAAGGGGCTGGAGAAGATAGGGTTCCCAGGGGGAGGGAGCTAGCGGCCAGGAGGAGCCAGGCCCCTTAAGAGGGCTGCACAGGAGGAATTCTCCTCATTCCTCCTTGTCCCAGTCTGCATCCCACCCAAACCTCACCCTCGAAAGCGGGGGCGGTACAGGAAACTTGCTGTCCCACTAAGAGGGATCACCTTAGGGGTCGAGAAGGAATTTCTCATTTTTTTCCCCACTAGGTTTCCCAGGTTTTTGCCTTCTCCAGCAAGGTGGGAGTCATTCTAGTTAGAGTAGGCTAGGGAGGAGATAGGTAGGTGTCACAGTCATGAACACTGCAAGTGGTGGCTTGGTAGTCTTGGAACGCTGTGGGAAGGGGTAACGGGATCACGTGTCTTGACCGGCCAGATCTCCCTGAGGCTGGCAGGAGGGCAGGCCTGATGGATGGAGTCCGGAGGGCACCCTATTTGGGCAGTGTCCCGTGGCATGGCAGATCCTCTGATGGGGGAGAAGCTAGCTGCAGCCGGTCATAGAGCCATCCCTCATGCCCCGGATGTTGTTGTCCCTCGCGGGGTCTGGGTTGATGGTAAGACGGCCCTCTCCTGGGAGGGAGGGAGGGTCGACCAACGATCTAGTGCTCCATGGGGAGCTAGATTCCTTCCAAGGCTACCTAGCTGCACACAGCACGCTGAAGCAACTGTATATATGGATAATTGGTTTTATCAATAAACACATGGCTGTGGCCATTTCTCCAAAGCCCGTTGTGTCAGTTTGTTCAGGTGAAGAAGGCATATGCCCTCAAAAGACAATCCCAACTCGCGACATGTACTTCGTGTCGAAGAGTGATGTGAGTAGAATACAGAAATGCAAGGTAGGAACAATTGTACTGCCAGAACATGCTTCCTTGATAATGGAAATTCAATTGGAGAAGATCATCCCCAACACCTTCTGGAGACTGAACCTAGCCCTGTTGAAAGATAAGAAAGTCAGGGGGACGGAATGGACAAGGATAAGATAGAAGGCATACTTAGGATGGCAGAGAAAGGGGAGATACTGTTGATGGGGGACCATAATATGCCAGATGTTAACTGGAGCACCTTTGCTGCAGCCACATCCGAAAGCAGGGCCATTCTTGATGCCCCTTCAGGTGGCATGCCTCAGACAGCTAGCTTTGGAACCTTCTCGTGAGGGAGCAATCTTAGACCTCGTAATCTCAAATGGGGACAGTGACAGGATCTCAGATCTAGAAGTGGGTAGTCATTTGGGAACAAGTGACCACCAAACAGTGTGGTTCACGATAAACTCAGCTACAGAGTCAAGCCATACAAAAGTGAGGGTGCTGGACTTCAGGAGAGCTGACTTTGGCAAGATGGGAGAGTGCCTTAGAAAAGCACTAGCAAACAGGCTAGAAGGAGGGGTGGAGCAACAATAGGGAAATATCAAAACTGCCATCACAGAGGCAACAAGCCTTTGTGTGAAGCAAATAAATCAAAACGAAAGAAAAAGCCACTATGGTTCTCGAAAGAAGTGGCGGTGAAGGTTAGGGAGCAAGAGTTAGCATTTAGGAAGTATGAGGAAACACAGAAGGAGCAGGACAGAGAACTGTACCAGTTAAGGCAGAAGGAAGTAGGGAGGGTAGTCAGAATAGCAAAGGCACAAACTGAGGAAAAGATGGCCAACTCGGTTAAGAAGGGGGATAAAACCTTTTATAGGTATATCGGGGAACGTAGAAAGACAAAGGGAGGGATAGTGAGGCTGAACAGAATAGATGGTGGGTGGGCTGAGAGTGACAATGAAAAAGCAGGGATACTGAATGAATACTTCTGTTCAGTATTCACAAAAGAGGAAGTGGGGGAGGCGCCTAATCCAATTAACAGAAGCATTCTGGAGAGGGGGGTCGATCCTAGTCCTTTCACAAAAGAAAGGGTTCTGAAAGAACTCCTAAAGCTGGAGGTGGACAAAGCAATGGGGCCAGATGTAATTCAC
Organism: Neoceratodus forsteri; assembly: GCA_016271365.2. Classification (NCBI taxonomy): domain Eukaryota; kingdom Metazoa; phylum Chordata; order Ceratodontiformes; family Ceratodontidae; genus Neoceratodus; species Neoceratodus forsteri. The sequence goes on from CM028135.1 coordinate 775,083,620, forward strand.
CCCAGAGTTCTAAAAGAATTAAGCAGAGAACTAGTGACACCACTGACTACCCTTTATAACAAATCATGAGAGGATGGTGTGGTACCTGAGGACTGGAAGAAGGCTGATGTGATTCCCTTCACAAAAGTGGGAGCAAGACAGAGGCAGGAAACTACATACCTGTCAGTTTGACTTCTGTGGTAGGGAAAGTGATGGAATCACTTCTGAAGGAAAGAACTGTTGAGTACCTAGAGGCCAGTAGGGCACAGGACCCAAGACAGCATGGGTTCACAGCGGGAAGGTCATGTCAGACGAATCTAATTGATTTCTTTGACTGGGTGACCAAAGTAGTAGACCAGGGAGGGGCTGTGGACATGGCCTACCTAGACTTTAGCAAGGCATTTGACACAGTCCCACACAAAAGATTAGTAGTCAAATTAACCAGCCTTGGGAGTGGGTCCCAGGGTGGTAGTCTGGGTAAAACATTGGCTAAAACAACAGGACACTAAAGGTAATTGTAAATGGAGTCCACTGTGAAGAAATGGGGTTACTAATGTGAGTACATGGAGTTCAGTACTGAGTCAGTCCTTTTAAGCCTTTATAAGTGACATTGCAGAGGACTGGAAGGGAAAAGTATGCCTCTTGCAGATGACACAAAGATCTGCAACAAGGTTGATACACAAGGAGGTGTGGAAAGGATGAGAAGGATTTGGCAAGGTTGGAGGAATGGTCAGAAGTATGGCAGCTTGGATTCAACGCAAAGAAGTGCAAAGTAATGGGAAACAGAAACCCAGGGGAAGATTACACAATGTGGGGGTAGTAACAACAACAAAAATGGAATGGGACCTGGGCATAATCATATCAGATGACCTTAAGGTTGGCAAGCAATATAAGAAGGCATTAGGGAGGGCTGGGGGGATACTGGGATGTATAGGGAGAGGCATCACCAGCAGAAAACAGAAAGTTGTTGTCCCCCTTTACAGACAGTTGGTGAGACCTCATCTGGAGTACTGCGTCCAGTTCTGGAGACCCCAGCTCTGCAAGGACACAGACAGGCTGGAGGCAGTTCAGAGGAGGGCAACTAAAATGGTGCGGGGTCTGCAAGAGAAGCCATACGAGGATAGGCTAAAGGAGCTTAACATGTCCCTTGAGGAAAGGAGGGAGAGGGGGGGACATGATAGAATCGTTTAAGTACCTCAGTGGAATCAACAAAGTCCAAGAGGGTAGCATCTTTCAGAAAAAGAGATGTGCAAGAACAAGGGGACACAATTTGAAGATAGAGGGGGGACGGCTCAGGGGCAATGTGAGGAAGTATTTTTTCACAGAGAGGGTGGTGGACGCATAGAACAGCCTTCCTGAGGAAGCTGTTGGGTCTAAAACTGTGGGAAAATTCAAGAATGCATGGGACAGACATAAGGCAATTTTTGTGGGGGTAGGAAGAAATAGGCTGTTAGTTAAATAGGATCTGCAGTTTATCCTCTAGATAGGGAAATGGGCAGACTAGGTGGGCCAAACGGTCCTTATCTGCCGTCAAAGTCCATGTTTCCAAGACTTAGAAAAAAATCCCACACCTAATAGAACAGACATTAAAGGATGATGAAAATTCGAAGGTTAAGATGAATATTATGTGGGATACAATTAAAGCAATTCTGTAGTAAACTAATAGCCATAGCGGCTGCCAGGCAGAAACAGAGAAGGGAGAGAACAAAAAATAGAACAACAAATACAGACTCTTGAAATACAGCAGCAATTAAAAATAGATCAACAAAGGAGAAGGGAACTTAAGAAGCTCAAGAAAGAACTCAATACCCTTTTAAACTACAAAGCTGAAAGAAACATTCAATTTTTAAAACAAAAATACTATGAAGGGGGACCCAGAGCGACTAAACTATTAGAGTGTAGACTAAGGGCAAGAAGAGCAAAGGCGCAGATCACCAAAATACAGCAACCAGAGAACGGCAGCATAGCTACCAAATCAACAGAAATATTAAACGGCTTCACAAAATACTATAAAGAACTACAGTATATACCCCTACTTTAACTACACAGAAAGAGAAGACGGAACATATCTGAAACAATTAAACCTACCCAAAATAACTGAACAAATGGCCCGATCTCTAGTAAGCCCCATTACAACTGAAGAAATTCAGGGAGCCATATGGAGGGGAAAAACTGGGAAATGCCGGGAATGGATGGGTTGCCCATGGAATTTTATAAAGAATGTCAGAAGCTGGTAGTGCTCTTATTACGTAAGTATATACAGAGATCATGGACTCAGAAACCTGGAACCAAGCAGCAGTTTGCTAATTCCTAAACTGGGAAAGACCCCTAGATGCACCTCGTATAGGCCCATCTCGAAATTAAATATAGACTACAAAATAATGGCATCCATATTGGCTAAAAGATAAGAATCTTTATTGCCCAGAATAATAAATAAAGATCGAACAGGATTCATTGTAGGAAGACAGGCTGCAGACAATGTAAGGAGAGCAATGAATGTGATAGACTACCTACATGCATCTGACACAAAGGCAGTAATCATGAGCCTGGATGCCGAAAGAACAGGTTACTCACCTGCAACAGTAGTTCTAGGAGTGGTATATGTTGTTCATCCACAAACATTGGCATGTCCCCTTCCCCTTTAAGTTGGACCAGACGTCTTCAAGCTTGCTCCTCCCACCCACCCGGGTGGTATATACCTTGGCTCTGCCCCATGACGCCAGATCTTAGCCCTCTGGAAGCCAGGTGTTGTGCGTCCGCAGCCAGGGAGGTCGGGTGGATCCGTGTGGATGAACAACATATACCACTCCTAGAACTACTGTTACAAGTGAGTAACCTGTTCCAGGAGCGTGGATATGTTGTTCATCCACACTCATTGGCAGACTCCTAGCAGTTCTCCGGGAGGAGAGAGGCAAGGCGCACACCCCCTACTTAGGGAACAGAGATTGGAGAACTGAGGCCCAAAAAAAAAAAGCCTGACTCAAGGTCGATGTAGTAGTGGGTGATGAAGGTGTTTGCTGACTTCCAGGTAGCAGCCTGACAGATTTCCTGGCTAGGGATGTCCCTGGAAGCAGTCACCGATGCAGCGGTATGGCAAGTAGAATGAGCTCTTATCCCTCTAGGAGGTTCCTTGCCCGCCAACTCATAGCACAGACCTATGCATGATGTAATCCACCTTGCAATGGTCCACTTTGCTGCAGGTTTGCCAGAAACAGCTTCAGTGTAGGTGACAAACAGCTGGCAAACCTCTCCCCGAATTTCCGCCGTCCCCTTATAGTAGGAGAGAGCACTTCTCAGGTCCAAAGTATGGAGCCTGTACTCGGCCTCCGAGGTGCAATTAGGGTAGTATACTGGCAGAGTTAACACGTGGTTAAGGTGAAACTGACACCACCTTCGGAAGGAATTTTGGGTTGGGGCATAGGACAACCTTGTCCCTGTGGAAGACCAGATAAGGGGAGTCCACCGAAAGCGCCTGGAGCTCCCCTGTCCTTCTGGCACATGTGATAGCCACCAGGCAGGCAGGCAGTCTTCCACGACAAGTGTGACAAGTCACACTTGTGCATTGGTTTGAATGGCTTCCCCATGAGTTTTGCCAGTACCAGCAGTAGATCCCACGGAACTGGAGGTTCACGTACTGGAGGGGATATGTGATCCAGACCTTTGAAAAAGCGCCCGATCACTGTCGGCTGACCTGCCCGCGCCCGGTAAGCAGAGATGGCTGTCAGGTGCACCCTAAGGGTCGATGACTGTAGACCCCCTTTGGAGAGAGACCAAAGGTAGTCAAGAATGTTAGCTACTGGACAGAACAGAGGCTCCAGGCCCCTTGCCCCGACACCAAATGGAAAATCCTTTCCATTTGAAGGCATAACATTTCCTGGTCGATTCCTTTCTGGATGCCTCCACCACCGTGTAGACATCTTCAGAAAGACCCAAAGCCTGGAACTCTAGCCACTCAGGTACCAGGCTGTGAGGTGCAGGGATTGAAGGTCCGGATGGAATACCTTCCCCTGATTGAGAGATATCAGATCCGAGTGTGCTGGAAGCCGCTCCGGGTACCTGCAGCCGAGGCTGAGGAGATCTGGATACCAGAACTGGCGTGGCCAGTCTGGGGCTACCAGAATCACCTTCGCCTTGTCCCTCCTCACCTTGAGTAACACCTTGTGGATCAAGGGAAATGGAGAAAAGGCGTAGAGGATGCCTGGGGTCCTCGGCCTCGAGAAGCCATCCCCCCGTAGTGAGCCCTGCTGAGTGGGGTGGGCATGATACAGCCTCAGCTTGGTGTTTTCCCCGGAGGCAAACAGGTCCACCATCGGTTTGCCCCAATGAGAGAACAGGCTGTAAGCTACCTCTGGATGGAGAGACCACTCTTGGGACGTCTGGCCTATACGGCTGAGAGCATCCGCCAGCTGGTTCAAGGCTCCTGCCACATGGATGGCTGGGAGGTCCGCCTCCAACCGGCTTATGTGGTTCCAGATGCGGATCGCCTCCTTGCACAGCAGACGGGAGCGCATGCCGCTCCGTTTGTTGAGGTAGTACCTGGTCGTGGTATTGTCCGTCTGGACTTGAACCACTTGACCCCGGAGCTGAGGAGTGAAAGCTGACAGTGCCAGTCGGACTGCTCTGAGCTCCAACAAGTTGATGTAGCATCGGGATTCCTCAGGGGTGCAGAGTCCGTGGGCCCTTCTGTCCCCCATGTGGGCTCCCCAGCCCATGAGAAAGGCATCAGTCGTGAGGACGACCATCGGCTCGGGGCGGACAAACGGGATCCCTTCCTGCAACCATTCTGGGGCAGTCCACCACCGGAGAGTGTCCCACATCTTCTGGGATACAGTGATAAGCTCATCGAAATGACCATGGCGCTGAGTCCACTGGGCGGCCAACTCCCACTGGAGTGGGCGCATGTGCAATCAGGCCCAACGGACCTCTGAGGTGCACGCCGCCATGTAACCCAGAAGGCGCAGACAGTCCCAGGCAGGGCGCAATTGCCCAACCAGAAATGTTTGGGCAAAGGAGGAAAGAACCTCCGCCCTGTCCGCCGGGAGCTGAGCTCTGCCCTGATGAAGCTCATCACCTGAGAAGACACAAGTTCCGACTTGGCCTCATTGATCAGGAGGCCGAGTTGGGAGCAGGTCTGGAGGGCCAGGTCCCTGGACCTCTCCACCTCCTGCTGGAACCTGCTAGGAGCCAATCATCGAGGTAAGGATAAATCCTGCCCCTCCCCCTTCCCGACACCTGAGATGGGCCACCACCACTGCAATGCATTTGGTGAAGATCCGTGGAGCTGATGACAGGCCGAACGGCATGGCTCGGAACTTGTAAAGGGTCCCCTTGACCCTGAAGTGGAGGAACCATTGATGGGACGGACTGGGACGTGAAAGAACGCATCCTGCAGATACAGTGAACAGAACATTGCAGTTACGCAAGAACTTACCGTAACAGTAGATCTTCGAGAGAGGTTCCTGCAGTAGGTCTTCACATACAGAACTGCGCCCCCAGCATCAGGTTCCAATGGCAAACTTATAGCTAGCAATCATCAGCGGGGACCGCCCCCAATGTCAGGTGACGAGACGTCAGGCCGACTATAAAAGGGGGCGGTCTCGCGTCTGCCCTCCAGTTCTTTTCCACCGGAGACCTAAAGAAAGGTAAGTAGAAAGGAAGGAGTGATAACTCCTAGGACCATGCTTCCTCTCTAGCCCCAAGGGTTAGGCAGGATGATAAATAAAGGAAACATTTCAGCAGCTGGGAGAAGGTGGGTGGGAAACTAGACCTACTGCAGAAACCTCTCTCGAAGATCTACTATTACGGTAAGTTCTTACGTAACTGCAATATCTTACTTCGAGAGGGTTCCTGCAGTAGGGCTTCACATATAGGACTGAATACCTAGCAGTCCAAAGGAAAAATTTGGAGACAGGTTACGGGAGGAGGAAATGAGTGCCAACTGAGTACTGTGTTATGACAGGAGACCTTGCAGGACCACAAGGCCGAAACCAGTCCTGCGCCTAGAGGCAATGTCCAGACTGTAGTGCTTAGTGAAGGTGTGGACACACAACCACGTGGCCACTGCACAAACCTCTGCCGTGGACACATTCCTGAAAAAAGCGGTGGAGGTAGCAACATTCCAAGTGGAGTGGCCCTTAACCGACCCCAGAAGGGATTTTCCATGTTTTTGATAAGTGAAGTGGATGCAGTTAGCCGACCACCTCGAAATGGTCTGTTTTGAAATGGCCTTATCCTGGCACTGGGGGGCAAAGGCCACAAAAAGCTGATTGGTCTTACAGACGTCTTTAGTTCGGTTTGTGTAATACCTCAAGATCCAGTGCACATCTAAGGTGTGCAAAAGATATTCCCCCATGTTAGAATGCTGGCGATAACAGACCGGCAGTTCAACACTATGGTTGAGAGTGGTTTCTGAAACTACCTTTGGAAGGAAGGAAGGGTTAGTCCTAAGGACAACTCTGTCCCTATGAAAAATCAAATAGAGTTCCTCGCAGATGAACGCCTGAAGCTCTGAAACCCTTCTGGCCAAAGTGACGGCAACTAAAAACAAGGTCTTCCAAGAAAGAAAGCGCATGTCACAGTTAGAAGCTGGTTCAAGAGGAGGCAATTCCAGTTTTTCTAACGTAAAATTAAGGTCCCAGGGAGGACAGGGGTTCCAGACTGTAAGTTTTAAATGAGGATATCTTTCAAAAAGGTTTTGGTGACGTCCAGTTGAGCCAGAGTTTTGCCCTCCACCGGGAGGTGGTAGGTCGACACAGCAGAGAGACGAACCTTGATGGAGAAATAACTAAGGCCTGTCTCCGATAAATGTACGAGGTACTTAAACACCTGGGTGGCCAAGCACGAAAAGGGATCCAAGCTCCTGGCTAGGGCCCAGATCGAAAATCTTTTCCACTTCATGACGCAGGTGGATCTTGTAGATGGTGTTCTGGCTTCCACCAAAATATGGGCAACCTGGGAGGAAACTCCATAGCGGGAAGCCACTATGTCCACAGGTGCCACGCATGGAGGTGGAGAGACTGAAGGCTCGGATGCACCAGGGTGCCCTGCTCCTGTGTCAGAAGATTGTGGGACAGTGGCAGGAGAATCTGAGGTTCTAGCGCCAGCTGTTGCAACAGTGGGAACCAAATCTGATGGGGCCACAGAGGAGCAATCAGAATCAAATGTGCCCCCTCCTCTTGAAGTTTCACTAGAACCTTCTGGATGAGAAGAAAGGGAGGAAAAGCGTAAAGAAACCTCCCTGTTCAAGAGAGAGACAGTGCGTCTCACCAAAAAGCACCATGCCCGGGAATGAGCGAGTAAAGCTGGTTAGTTTTGCTTTGAATGGGGAGGCGAATAGATCTTCATCCGGCCGACCCGATCAACGAAAGAGGTCTTCGACCACCTCTTGCTTTAACTCCCAGTCGTGCACCGTGGCCACTGATCAACAGAGACTGCATCAGGATGTTGCTTACGCCCAGAACGTGGGCTGCTGTCAAGAAAAGGCTGTGCAGAATCACCCAGTACCAAACTCTCACTGCTTCCCTGCAAAGAGTGTACGAGAGAGTTCCTCCCTGTTTGTTGATATACCAGACTATGGACACGTTGTCCATCTGGATAAGACGTGATCCCAGTAGAAATGACTGGAACGCCTGGAGAGCATACAGGACTGCTCGTCTCCAGAACGTTGACGTGGAGTAGAAGCTCCTGATCGGAACAAGACCCTTGTGTCTTGTGGTCCCCCAAATAGGTTCCCCAGCCCAAGTCTGAGGCGTCCATGGTGAAGATCTGGGTGGGGATTGGGTATTGAAGGGGAGCTCCCCCTAGAAGATTGGAAAAATCCTGCCACCAGCAGAGATCTTTCTGGAGGTTGTTGGAGATCGTGACCAGCTGGTTCATGTCGTCCGTCCTCTGGTCCCATTGGACCCAAAGAGACCACTGGGTGACCTTCATATGTAGTCTGGCCAGGAGAACAGTCGAAATGGCCACTGCCATCAGTCTCAAAAGACGAAGCACTGTGTGTGCTGGGATCCATCAAGCCTGGGCCACGAGGGTGGCTTGAGAAACTAAAGTCTTGGCTCGATCTAATAGCAGAAAAGCCTTGCTCTGAACTGTGTCTAGTACTCCTCCAATGAATTGGAGGTGCTGGGAAGGTACTAGCCAGGACTTAGGCAGATGGACTGTGATATCCAGTTGAACAAACAAGTTCAGAGTGAAAGAGAGAGACTCTTTCAGGCTGTCTGGATAGGGTGCTGCGAGGAGCCAGTCGTCCAGGTACGGGAACACATAAATGCCCTGGCAGCGAGGAAAAGCCGCAACCACCACTAAGCACTTGGTGAACACCTGGGAAGCCGAGGAAAGGCCAAAGGGTAGTGCTCGGAATTGAAAATGGTTCTCCTGGAAGAAGAAACGAAGGAAGTGGCAGTGGGCCAGGAGGATAGAGATAATAAAGTAGGCATCCTGCATATCCAGGGAGCACAGCCAAGATTTTGGTTAGAGCAGGGAAAGAAGACCCTGAAGGGTCAGCATGCGAAACCTCTTGTACTCAACGAAGAGATTGAGCATGCTGAGATCCAGGATCGGTCTCAGATCTCCATTCTTCTTTGGAACTAGGAAGAAGTGGGAGTAAAATCCCCTTCCTATTTGGTCTTGAGGGACGGATTCTATGGCCACTTTTTGCAGGAGGGCCTGAATCTCCTGGAAGACTATGGGAATCTGATCCCTTGGATAAAACGACCATCCTGGAGGATGAGGTGGCGGGGATCTCCGTAAACTCTATCGAGTAACCTCACTGTATGAGTTGTAACACCCATGGATCTGCGGTGACGGTCCTCCACCCCACCAGGTGGAGACTGAACCTCCCTCCTACCGGTTCCTCCTCGTCGACTGGAGGTAGCGGGAGGAGGGGAAAGGAGTCAGGACGACGAGGGGAGATTTAGCCCCAGAGGCCGGCTGTGGAAATCTGGCCTGAGGGATTTGGGCTCCAGTACCAGGGGCTCTTCGTTTGCCCTGACGTTTTCCCTGGGTCTTATTCCATCGTTTTTGATGGCGAAAAGGCTGCTTCTTCTGCCCCGTCCTGTACATGGAGGTGTACGTCGCGTAAGGAGCATCCGTTCTCCTGCAGCCCAGTAATTATATCCTTGGCACTGCCACTAAAAAGGACGAAACCCCTAAAAGGGGTGTCCAGGAGGTAAGACTGGATGTCCTGTGCCAAACCTGCAATCCTGAGCCATGAAAGGTGTCGCATGCAGATCCCCGTAGCTGCCGCCCTAGCCACTGAGTCTACTGAATTGTACGTTGCTCACACAGCATGACAACACGAAGACTTGCTCATGCGGACCATGTCCATTAACTTGTTTCTGAGCGTCTCATCCTGGACCTCCTGAAGGTCCCTCTCCAGCTCCGAGAGGGAAGCCTTCTGAAAGGCCACCATGTGTGAAACATAGTTCAGGGACCGGATAGCGCAGGAGGAAGAAGAATAAACCTTCCTGCCAAACTGATCCAATTGCCTTGAGTCCTTGTTGGGAGGCGAGGAGCTCAAATGCTTGTGTTGTGCCGACCGGTCATGAGCAGCCGTAATGACCATAGAGTCGGCCTTCGGATTAGCAGTGAGATGCTGAATCTCTTCCGAGGGAAAACAGGTGCAATCGGCCTTTCTGGAAACAGCAGGGATAGAGGACAGCTGCTGCCAGATGGTGGTGACCAGATCCTCATGAGGACCCATCCAGGGGAGAATGGGAAGAGGATCTGTAGTGGCCTGATCTAAGTGCTACGCCAGTCTCTTACACTGGGGGTCCACTTCTTTAGAAGGCCAGCCTCCTGCTGCCTGAATAGTTCTCAGAAGGTCCCTGAAGGAGGGCTCTTCTGGGGGGGAATTTGGAGATTCCTTGGGTGGGACCTCGACTGGAGACCGAGGGTCCGAAGGGTCGGAGTAGATGTCCAAGTCGGAAGGTTTTGAACCGCTAGGGATGGTAGGGTCCACCCCAGAGGAACCCACTGGTAGATCATCCACAGCTCATCCAGAGGGTATCGGTGGGGGAGGAGCCCTAGGCAGGGGGATATCACTGACAGGTTACCGTAACTCCATGATAAGCTGGGTCCTGGCATCCTGCTACCAAGTCGGGATCGTATCTCGATCAATCGGCGGTAGAAGAGGAGGAGGCTGGTAGCCTGGGTAGCCTGAGTATTGTGGGTATTGCCAGGCAATCCTGGGTTGTAGCCATAGGGAGGGTAGCCAGGGTATCCCGGCGTCAGGTGTCACAGCGTCGGTGGCACAGCACCTGGCTTTGGGTAACGAGGTGCCGACGGCGGGCCACCTGGCAGTGGAAAATGGGGGTCTGGCCCCAGAAAACCGCCTGGAGGTTCTACAGGACCTACAGGGGGAGGTGCCTGAGGACCATAAGGTGGCGTGGGATCTGGGAGGGCCCTCGAAGGTCCCGAGGGAGGAGGCTCCATAATAGGATCCCTGGCCAGTGATGGACTCCTGTCCAGAGGCGGCAAAAGGCCAGGTGATGGGGGTAACTCATGCAGTGACCCCAGCGAAAGGTCCAAAAACGATCCTGACAGCACAGATAAAGCAGGATCGGGTGGCGAATCCCAGGGATGAAGGGTTTCCAGGCAGCACACTAAAGCCGGCATCGGGGGCCTCACGGGAGCCCAACAGGCGAGATGGATGGTCCGGGCGGACGACAGAAGATCAGTTGCCTGACTTATCGGACCTGACTGGCAGTAGCTGAGAGGCCGCCGCAAGGCTTAACGGTCGAGGCCGTGCACCCGTCGACATGGTCAGGGGCGATTTATCGGCAATGCTGCAAGGTGGAGACACAATAGAGACCTCTATAGAGGCTACCCCCAGCTGCCTGCTCACCTCGGCAGGAAGAGAAGAAGGTGCCCGGCCCAAAGAAGCAGACAGGGTACCCGAAGAAGTACTCACAGTTTTAGAAGCAGGTCTCCCACGTGGCGATGGACTCCTCTCCCGGCGCTTCTCCTCTTCTTTCTTCTTTTTCCTCGGGGCCGGCGATGACTACCTTTCCCTTAATTCCTAAAACTCTTTTTCCATCAATGCCAGCAGTCAGGTAAAGAGATGTGCCTCAAGGGTCCCCTTGTGTCTGGTCCGGGTGGCTTGATTGAAGACCTGACAAATGGCACACTCGTCCGAGTTGTGCTTGGGGCCTAGACACAGAAGGCAGCGGGAATGGACATCCCCGTGCGGGATTTGGGCTTCGCACTTAGAGCACTTCTTTTTTTGGCGAGCCAACATACATTCGGTCGATGCTGAGAGAAAAAAACATTATAGAGGAAGAAAAAACTTTGACTGACACGCGGGCGTTAGATCGCTGTTCTACATGAGAGCCGAACAAACTGAGGAGACAGCAGGAAAGAACTGGAGGCGGGCGCAGAGACTGCCACAACTTTATAGTCAGCCTAGCGTTGGTCTGCCTGGCCGATGGGGGTCCCGTTGATGACTGCTAGCTACAAGTTTGCTGTTGGAACCCGACACCAGGGGGCGCAGTCCTATATGTTAAGACCTACTGCAGGAACCCTCTCGAAGTAAGATCACAGAGTGACCACCCGAAAGATGCGTGACTCGAGATATTGATTCAAGTCGTGCAGCTCTAGAATGGGGCGCCAGCCCCCCATCCGCTTCGGCACCAGGAAGTACCTGGAGACAAAGCCTGGGTCTGCTGGAGGATCCGCACGATGTCGTCTCAGACAGCTGACTGGGTCTGAACAGATACTCTCTCCTCCCGAGGGGTCCGGGCTCGGCTTGGGTGGGGGGATGCTTGAATTCAGAGGCAGTCCCCCGACCAACCACTGAGAACCCACCTGTCCGGCGACAACGACCAGGAGGAAAGAAGTGGTGGAGCGCCACCTCCCCCAAGAGGACCCAGAGCTGAGGCGACGGGAGAGGGGTTGACAGCCCCCGCCCAGTCACAGAGCAGGCTTGGAGGAGGAGGCCCCAGGACCTGAACCTCGGCCTCCGACCAGGGGCGCGAAGCCTGAGCCTGCTGCTCTTGCTGCTGCCCTCCTTGAAAGGAGGACTGCTGAGTCGCATGGGAAGAATGCTGAAAAGGCTTGTTTTTCTTCTGCTGGTTCTTGCCCGAAGAACTCTTGGCAGAAGTGGCGTCCAAGGTGGCAATGGACTGCTCACGGCGCTGAAGGTAACCGGCCACTTCTGGGCTGAACAAGTCAGTCCTGAGGAAGGGCTAGTTTATGCTGGGTATCTGCCAGAAAGGAGGAGAGCCTCAGCTAAGCCCTGTGACGAGAGGCAGCCGAGGCAGCCATCGAGCTGGCACAAGAATCCCCAATGTCCAGGGCCGTTTGAAACTGCTGTTTGGCAACAGCTCGGCCCTGATCCCGGACCTACTTGACTGTGGTCTGCATGTCTGTGGGGAGATGTGGGAGGACTTCAATCAGGGACCCTAAAAGGGCGTGGGAGAAGTGTGCCATGATGATGGCCGAACTTGCCTGACGAAGGCTCAAGGAGGAAGCCGCATAGACCTTCCTGGCTGAATGGTCCAAAAGTTTGGACTCTTTATCAGGAGGTCAGTCAGCGTCGGCAGAACTGCCAGTATGCCTGAACACAGAGGTAGTTACCAGGCTCTCGGCTGAAGGGTACTCTGTGAACCCCGCAAGGGACCCCATGGGCACCGCATACTTGTGGGCCATGTGGGCATACGGAGCCTGACAAGAGGCAGGGTGCTGCCAGGGTCCTAGGGCTGGCAGACAATAGCCTCAGCCACAGGAAAGGCCTCCGTCGGGGTATCCCCTCTCTTAAGGATGTCCGTAAGAGGGTATTTCACCTTTTTCTGGATGGGCTCCAGGGGCATCCCTGTAGATTCAGAGATGAGGCAAAGAATCCCTTGGAAAGACGAGGGACCTTCCTCAGTCTCTAAGCCAATGGCTGATTCATCATCCCCTGGATGAGAATGCAAACCAGTGCCGTCCAAATCAGAGGAATCCGGATATAACAGCCGACCACCCAGGTCACCTTCAACCTGCCAAAGGCGGTCTGGGGTGACCGTGATAGACAACCGCCGGGGAAGCCCAGTGTCTGGTCTATCTTCCTTGGAAGGAGCCCCTCCCACAGGCTGTTTAGGCGGTGGTTCCACCACAATCAGTGGAGAGACCGTTTTGGGCTGAGCTGGTGGTTTTGCCGGCTCCGCGGGGCTGAGGAACCAATATAATCGGCTCCGAAGGAGTCGGCTTCAGAGGTGAAAGCCAGGCAATGGGCAGTGTAGAAGCCGGAGTTCGCTTGTGCCAGGCCAAAATTAGCTGTTGCCCCATGAGGTCCTCGTAGCGCCGGAGTTTCAGGACGATTGATGGCGTCGCCTCTTTTTAGAGTGCTTATGGTTCTTCCTTAGCCTGTCGATCAAGGGGGTCCGAGACCTCGATCGAGATCGGACAGACTGACTCGTTGCTCAGGAGACGCCGGCAGAACCAGTGATTTTCTAGGATCAGGGACCACTTCTTCGATGGGAGTCCCAGCAGGCTGGGTCCCGTCATCTGGAAAGACCAGATTAGGGGTTTGATCGAGGGATTCGTTGACCGGAGTCGGCGAAATTGGATCGATCACGATCTCAACATAGTCGATCGATAATTCCGTCGACTGACCTGATGACAAGGCCGAAAAGCCAGTGGCCGAAGAGGCTTCCCACTCCCAAGAATGTCTCCATCGAGATGAAGACGATCCCGGGACCATCTCCCACTTACGGGATCAAGAGGAGTGCGAGCCCACAGGGGCTTTTCCCTTGGTCGGGAGAGACTGGCACAACTCTCAGAAGGAACCCGAGAAGGTGGAGTCCAGATTGAGTGGAACGAAGAAGCTCTGAGAAGTCTCTACAGCACGAGCCGCTTCCTCCTTGAACACCTGCATGCGTTCCAATTGCTCGGCGGATCCCGCAGCCGCAGAAACCGCCCACCGAGCCTCCTTGGATTTCACCGGAGGGTTCCTCTTCTCTGGCCTCCCTAGTTTCAGGCGTGCGAGACGGTCGTCGAGGACATTGGGATGAAAGGCGAGACACACATTGCATTTCGAAGTATCATGGTCAACACCGAGGCAATAGACACACGCAGTGTGGGGATCAGTGCATGACATTTTCTGGCTGCAAGGGTACTGAACAAATTCAGGAGAAGTCTTGTCTTCCATAATCGAAGCATCATACTTGCAATTGCTAACGCGAACAATGCGAATTTTCAGAATAACCAAAGGTTTGAAAGCCAGGGCCTACCAGAAGCGTGAGCATGAGGGAGGCAACCTGAATCTTCCAGCGGAAAGGAAGATCTGGCATCATGGGGCAGAGCTGAGGTATATACCACCCGGGTGGGTGGGAGAAGCCAGCTTGAAGACTTCTGGTCCAACTTAAAGTGGAAGGGGACATGCCAATGACTGTGGGTGAACAACATACCCACACTCCTAGAAAGACATTTGACAAGGTGGAATGGCTTTACTTACAGAATATGCTTACTAGCTTTGGATTGGGGGAATCCTTCCAAAAAATTATTTTTCGGATATATGAAAACCTGACTGCATACATTAGGGCAACAGACAAATATCTAATAGAATACAACTAGGAAGGGACACAAGACAGGGGTGCCCCCTTTCTCCCGTACATTTTGCCTTATATAAGAGCCCTTAGCACAACAATTAAGACAGGACAAAAAAATACAAGGGGTACATGTGGGACGAGGTGAACATAAAATAGGCCTATATGCAGATGATGTTCTAATGTTTTTAACTAACCCAGACAAATTTATTCCTAAACTGATGGATAGACTAATAGGATTTACTTCAATATCTGGCTACATGCTGAACCAAGAAAAAACGAAATACTAACATTTAAATACACCCCGTCGGTCCAAATTAAGAGGAAATACCAAATAAGAGGGGCCATAATGAATTTAAAATACTTAGGAATAATCTTATATACAACAAACCAATACCTATATCAGGATAATTACCTCCCCCTTTTGAAAAAAATTAAAGAAGACATTAAAGATGGGAAATAATAATAATACCCTTCCCACAGCACGATAGGATTCATTCCATAAAGATGGATATGCTCCCATGCCTTTTATACCTCTTCCAGTGTGCACCAGTGGTACTCTCTAAACAATGGTTCAAAAATACTCAACAACTATTATCTAAATTTATTTGGGCCAATAAAGGGCCCCGGATAAGAGGAAGGGTTCTACAAACTGGGAAACGGGGGGGTGTACAGGTGGCTCCAGACCTAGAAGAGTACTGGCTTGCAGCCCAAGTGAGATGGGCATTACAATGGGGTACATCACAGACATCTGCCCATTGGCGTGAATTGGAAGAGTATCAGTTTACAGATAGTAAACCCTAGGCAATAATAATGAGAGACAGGCCATTACAACAGAAACAGAGCCGAAGGTACACAGCTGCAAATGTTACATTAAAGGCCATTGAAACATTTCGCAAACACCCCGGAATACGAAGAGACAGATGGCAACATAGATGGTTAATACACAGTGAGGAATTTCAACCAGAGATAATGGATGGTTTAAACAGCAAGCTATGACAGGCTTTCAAACCACTGATCACATAATGCTAGGAGGAAACAAATTAACATTTGCAGAGTGCAAAAACAAATACCACTGGTTAGAAACTGACAGATTCAGGTAATTCTACACAAATACAAATACGAAAATCATGTACTATTCAGGTGGCAGGAGAGGAAGAGGGAGAAATAAGCACTGAACAACTATTAACGAATACTGACTCTAAGGGAGCTATCTCTCGCATTTATAAATACCTCACTTCCAACAGAGAAGATGCAGTAGACCACATCATTAAAAAATGGAAGGAGGAAGCAGGGTGCACCATGAGAAACAAAGAATGGTAAACCATCTGGCGAATAGCAGCCCAGACCACCTCATCCCCAAGTTCTCAGGAGTTCATACGGAGAATTCAAAATATATATTTTATTATCCCACAGGTTAAAACACAGTGGGGAGAAAGGGGTGGGGGAACCTGCTGTAGACAATGTGAAGAACAGAGGGTGACACAAACCCACATATTCTTTTCCTGCCCCAAAATACGTTTATAACATATGTGGGGACAACAATACAAAGACTTTTCCAGATACCATCTCCCCTGCACATACAACACCTAATACCAGGCCTTCCACCAAGGGAAGTAAGAGGTACCAATAACAGATATCTATGGGCAATTTTAGTGGCAGTGCCAGCGACCAGTAAAGCCAAAACGAAGAAATGGCTTAACCTCATCCCCCCAGATAAACAGGAATGGAGACATATAGTGGAAGACGTACACAAAATGGAGAGGTTGATGTATGCAGTAAGAGACTAGTCAGACAAATTTATAGAGAGATGGACTAAGTGGGTAGCACTAACAGAAGCAGAAAACTGAGAAGCTACTGTACATAAAGAGAAAACTTTGAAAGAGCCACATGACCTAAGGCTATCATCAAGTAAGAACAGATCCCGAATTAAAGGGAACTGTGCATATATGCTCAAAGAGAGAGTACCCAAGAAAATATTTCTGTCCTTAAAGTCTTGTCTCGCAAAGCAGAAGAACTTTTGTAAAAGCTATCCAACACAAAAAGACACAGAGCTCTCTGCTGGTTATGTTATGTTTAGTTTCTTAGCAGTAGGTAGGCAGTCCTAGTTGACTACATTTGAAGCTACCTACTTTTGATAAAAGAAAAAAGCTTAACGAAACAACTCATACACTGAGACGTAATACTATTTTAACAACAGAAATTGAAAGTAAAACTATTATCAGACAATATGGAACATAAATAATGCTGTAATACTGTAATACAATAATAAACAGTATGAAATTAATACTGTCATATCCAATCAGCTTATAAGTCTTGTGAAAATCCTAAATAAAGTAAATATATTAAAAAAAACAGAAATAAAAGGTACGAATAAAGACATGTAGCGCAGAGGATAAGCCAAAGGGCAGCACTTTGAACTGGCAATACTCGCTCTGCAAGGCAAAACGAAGAAACCTCCTGTGAGAAGGAAAGACCGAGATGTGCAGGTATATGTCCTGCATGTCCACTGAACAGAACCAGTCCATGGACCTCAGAAGGGGCATGACGCCTGGCAAAGTTACCATCCAGAACTTTTTGTACTGTATGTAGAGATTGAGATCCTTCAGATCTAAAATGGGCCTCAGATCTGAGGTCTTTTGGGGGACCAGGAAGAACCTAGAATAAAACCCTGGTTCCACTGCCGCCTTGGTACCAATTCGATTGACTGCTTGCGCAGAAGAGACTGTATTTCCTCCCGGTGAACAAACAAGTGAGCCAAGGAATAGCTGCAGAGAGGGTGAGTGGAATCTGGAGGCTGCTGGGTAAGCTCCAGGGTATAACCTGATTCTATGATCTCCAGGATCCATGCAGCTGACGTTATGATTCTCCACCGATTCAGATAGAGGAAGAACCAGCCTCCGACCACCACCACCTCCTGGGTCTGGACCAGAGGAGAGGGGTCCGGCAAGGAGTCAAGCTGAGAAGGGACCAGCAGAGGAGGCTGGCCCGTCATTTCTGGGACGCTTTGCTGCCGCTCCAGCATTGGAGGGGGCGGGCAAAGAAGCCTGGGCTCTGTGCTTACCCTGGGTGCGGGGGCCCAAGCCTGGCCTATTGGCCTGTCTACAAAATGTAGGCCACCCTCTACCACGGGGCTGAGTTTGATAGAATACACAGACTTGATGGCTGTGTCAGAGGCCTGCAGATCATTGATGAGGTCCTGGACATCAGAGCCGAAGAGCTTGGTGCCATTAAAAGAGGCATTAATCAACTTACTTTGCACATCGGCTGCAAATCCAGAGACCCTGAGCCATGAGTGCCTACGACAGCACATGCCCGTGGCACCTGCCCCGGCCACTGTGTCGGCGATGTCATACTGGGTTCTGAAGAGAGGTTTACTGACATCTTCTGCAGTCTGCAAACATTGGAGCAATTCCTGCTTTTGTAAACCATCTGTAAGCGCCGGAGTGGCAGCTTTGCCCTTACTCCAGTTGGCATTCTGAAATGTAACCATATGTGACAGGTAGTTTACAATCCTTCAATCCAAACTAGAGGAGGCGTAAACTCTTTTACCCCAGAGGTTATCTTGCAGGATTCCTTATCTGGGGAAGGGAACTAAGGTGCTTACGTGCCTTAGATCCGACATGGGCTGCCTTGATGACCACCAAGTCGGTTCTGGCCTGGGCAGCAAAATAAGGAAGGCCCTGAGGGGCATTACAGAGCTTGTCCTCCCTGCGTGGTATAGCTGGCATCATGTTTGGTCTGTGCCAGACTGCCGTGGTAGCATTCTTCAAGGCTGGCAGCACAGGAGGGATAATCTTGGGGGAAGATTCAAGAACCTCCAGGAAGTCCACCAGGTCTTTCCTGGTGACATCCTCCTCCTCAGTCTAGAAGCCCACAGTGGCAGACAACTGCTTCATGACATTAAAAAATGTAGCATCCTCAGGGGAGAGACCTTGGGGTATGCTTGACAGAGTCCTCACCGACTGAAGATGCAGTGAACCCATCAGAAATGAGGATTTCCTCCTCCTCCATATCATCAGGGAAGATGTGCTCAGGATAGAACTCGTCCTCTATGTCGACCTCCTCGTCCGGGTCTGGCGTTGAAATGGTCGTCAGTGGCCCATGGGGAACCTCCCAGGAGTGACAAACAGGTGTCGATGGACTACTGAAGTCATTAAACTGCTGAACAAGTACATTAGTGAAGTTAACAAGTACTTCGTTCAAATTCATAGTCATCAACGACGGGGGTGGGTGGGGGGTTCGACTGCTCAGAAGTCAACAGCCCTCCATCTTGAGAGCCCAAGCTTGTAGCTCTCGGAGAGGAAGGGACAGGCCTTGATGGAGTAGTCGGTGATGATGAGCCCATCGTCGACAAAGGAGGGGCCGACGACCCGGAGGTCAACGGCCGAGTGCCCTGGACAGCTGGTTTCTTCGTCGGGGCATCCGGTGTCAATGAACAGCCCCCAAAGTAGAGGCCAACAGGGAAGAGGATGGCCGACGGGGGGAGCAGTCACAATCCTAGTCTTTCTTGTGACCCCCCCGGACTTGTCTCGGGCCTTGAAGGCCTGGGAGCTCATAGATCCAGTGGGCGAGTGAGGGGTCAGAGCCCCAGAGGACCCCTGCCCGGAGTTGGCTACCTCCTGCTCCATCAGGAATTTTTTGAGAGCCTTTTAGCATCGCCCAAGGGTTGTCTGGTTAAACTTCTGGCAGAGTTTGAAGTCAGGGACTTCGTGGTCAGGCCCAAGACAGCAGACACAAACGGAATGTTAGTTTGTAGAGGCAATCTTCTTCCCACAGCGGCAGTGCTGAAGAAAGAAAAAAAAAAAAAAAGACTGATTAACTCTCAACATAAACAAAAACAGAAAAATCTCCAAAAGAGATTTTGCAAAAGGTAGAAGAAAAAATGTCTGTAGGCTGAAAAAAGGCACGAAATACTGCGACAGCTCTTCTGTGGAGACTGTGCTTACAAGTTGACGGCGGGAGAGAACTGAGGAGGGAGAGGGGCTGCCCATGCATATACAGGGTTGGTGACATCAGCGGACGACAATGGCATGAGCAGCCCCAGTTGCAGAAAATCTTCCATGTGGATTCCCACATCTCCAATGGCAAAGGTTCCTATGGTGCAACCTGATGACTGAGATACCCTGAAGAAGATATCCAAGATCCCATTCTTTCTTTCTCTCTCGTTTTATTCCCATTATGAAACGGTTCAGCTATTCTGTTTTTGCTTTCATGGTGCATCACTGCCCAGCTGTCCACAGTGAACCTCTTTCATCTCTCTGCTCAGTCTACCCATAGCTTGCGCTAACCTATTTACTTCTATGTGAATATCCACTCACCACCTCCTAGTTTGCTGTTATCGCGCCTGAGAATCATCTGTGGGCTTTCAGGTTTGGTCCTCAGATGGTTTACTTCTTTCCTCACTGGTAGAACTCAGAGGGTGGTATCGGGGATGTTTTCCTCTGATCCTATCTCTCTGTCCTGTGGGGTGCCTCAGGGCTCAGTGCTGTCCCCCATGTTGTTTGCGGTGTACATGCTTCCCCTCGGAGACATTCTAAGACGGTACGGGCTGGAGTTTCATTGTTATGCCGATGATGCCCAGCTCTACCTGTCTTTTGCACCTGACCAGAATGGAGCACTCTCAGTGTTTAATAACTGCCTTGGTGAAATCCAAGGTTGGATGAGGTCCAGCTAGCTGAAGTTGAATTCTGGGAAGACAGAGGTGATGGTCATGGATCCTGGTCGCCGGATAGGGGGGTTGGGGACAAACCATCCCTCAGGTTTATTCCTGGGGGATGTTGAGCTCCCTATCTCTGAACAGGTACATGACCTAGGGGTGATTCTTGACGACTGGCTGACACTACGTGCTCAAGTGTCGGCCGTCATTAAGGTTTCCTTTTACCATCTTAGGAACATCGCTAGGATCAAGCACATTGTTCCGTCTGGGGACCCACCTACATTGATCCATGCCTTTGTGACCTCGCGTTTGGACTACTGTAATTCCCTTTACTTTGGGCTTCCAGGGGTTGATATCCGCCGCTTGCAGCTGGTGCAGAACTCCGCAGCCCGGTTAATTGGGACGCCTCGTTCCTCCCATGTTACTCCGGTGCTTCGAATACTGCACTGGCTGCCGGTTCAGTGGCGGATCACCTTTAAAGTCGGCTTGCTGACTTATAAAGCCCTGCACGGTTTAGGCCCTGACTACCTGAAAGAGCTCCTGGTTCCTTATCTCCAGGAGCGAACGCCACGCTCAGCCAATGAGGGATTGCTGAGCATTCCGAGGTTGTTTTAAAATCTTATGGCACCGGGCTGTTGTTCGTGGCACCGACCCTCTGGAATTCTCTACCCCGTTGGATTAGAGAGC
Organism: Neoceratodus forsteri; assembly: GCA_016271365.2. Lineage (NCBI taxonomy): Eukaryota > Metazoa > Chordata > Ceratodontiformes > Ceratodontidae > Neoceratodus > Neoceratodus forsteri. Next base: position 775,104,467 of record CM028135.1, read on the forward strand.
GTGCGACAGTGGGGGGTTTTAATAAACAAGCATTAAAATCCTTTCTGTGGACTAAGGCTTTTGGGGAAGATGCTGACCTGGTTTGATTTTATTGTTTCATCATGTTGTTTGATGTGATTTATTTTATCAGTTTTATTGAAGTGTTTTATCATGATGTGATTTTACAATTTGTTCTGAGCCTTGATTTTTGAAAGGCGCATTAAAAATAAAGATTATTTATTATCTGCAAATACTGCAACTTGTCCTTTTAGTCCTTTGCCCATGTTGCTTCCATATAATTAAACCACTAGTTACCCCCCTGTAAATAAAAAGACATTTTTAGAAGTGGCCAGTTATTACATTTTTATATATTTAAGGTGAACTGCCATTTTCTTCTGCTAACTTGAAGATGGGGGTTGGGGCCTGATTTTCAAAATTTTCAGATTAAGATTTATCTGCAGAGCTGCCTGCATCTGTGTCTGAGTTTCCATCCAAAATGCTATGTGAATTTAGAAGAACGCATCTGTCAGAATGTGCACACAAATCTGTCTCCAAACACATGAATTTTCAGTCGGAACAAGATGCAGATTTATGTGCATCTGATTCTGTGATGCAAACTTGGCCAGGTGGATGCAAAAGTTATCTATCCAGAGAGACTCTGAAGCAAGTCTGCCATTACGAACATACAAAATTTGCCAGCAGATAAAGGCCCAAAGATCTATCAAGTCTGCTCGATTGTTGCAGCTAGCCCCCCTACATAGCAGCTGCCCCTCCCTCCCTTCTACTGAAAACAGAAGCAGGTGGATCCGAGATGGATCCTTCTGAGAATCCCCCGTCTATCTGCCAGTATTATGTGTGACATGAGGAACGGTTCCCTATCAGAGGGCTAGCATATTTAGTGTGACTATGGGAGGCAGTTTGTTCTAGTGTTTAGAGTGCAGAGCTGCAGACCGGGAGTCCCTGGTTTGAATCCCACAACTCCCACCTACTCACTATGTAGACCTTGAGCAAGCTGCGCTCTTACTACCTCTCTTGTTTCCTTCTGTTTCTCTCTGCACTGAAAACTGCAGCAACATTCTCTCTCCTCCCTCTTCTAGACTGTAAAGTGCTTTGGGATAGCTTCTGTATTTAATGTGCTATATAAAAGGTAATTCCTTTCCTTTCTATTTCTCTTGGTATCTGTACATAACCTCTTCCTAACCTGTATAAGGACTTTAATATCTTAAAAAAATCCCCATACTAAACCTAAGCCCTCATCGTTTGGCCAAGTAGAGTACGGCTGCGAAAGAACTTACTGTAACAGTAGATCTTCAAGAGTATCTCTTGCAGTAGGTCATAACTAGTGGGGTTCAGCCACAGGAGTCCTCTCCTTCGGATGATTTTCACAGCTGTCGGCCCTGGGACCTCGCCCTAGCACCACCATGTGGTGTACACCTGGCAAGTATAAGACGAGGAGGTCCCAGTCACTCTTCAGTGCTTTTTCCATCCTGGCGACTGTATGTGTAACCATATCTTAGGGCCTCCGATGGGAACCGAGGAGGGAAATTAAGGCAGCAGCTCATTAGAGACAGGAGCAATTAACCCTTTTGAAGTAACAGCAAGGGGGCAGGACGGTCGGGCTACATGAACTGCTGCAAGAGATACTCTCGAAGATGTACTGTTACAGTAACTTCTTACGCAACCGTACTATCTTCTTTGAGGCAATCTCTTGCAGCAGGTTATAACTAGTGGGAAGGTTCCCAAGCAGTTGTTATACCCAGGGGGAGGAGGAAGCAAATCATGAATGTTCAGGACAGGAGGCTGTGTAGGATGGCCCGTCCAAAAACAGTTCACCTCTTAGAAGCGTGGTCTAGACTGTAATGTTTAGCGAAGGTATGTACAGTAGACCATGTGGCAGCTTCGCACATATCCAAGGCCGAAACGCCCTGGAAACCAGCCGTAGAGGCAGCCATGCCTCTGGTAGAGTGTGGTTTTACAACACCTATGAGAGGTACATTGTATTTAGCATGAATAAACATAATACAGTTAGCCAACTATGTGGACAAGCACTGCTTAGAAACACAGACGCCCTGGTTTCCAGGGGCGAAACAAACAAAAATCTGCTAGGATTTACGCAACTGTGAAGTGCGGAGAAGGTAAATACTCAAAGTTCTATGCACATCGAGAGAATGAAGCAAGGCTTCCCCCGAATTCAGAGGCTCTGAAAAGTGTACTGGCAATTGGATGATCTGATTTAAAGTAAATTCAGAAACAACCTTAGGCAAGAATGCCAGGTTAGTGCGTAAAAACACCCGGTCATTATGAAACTGAATATAAGGAGGTTTGCACATCAGTGCGTGCAACTCCGAGACCCTTCTGCCAGACATGATAGCAGCTAACAACAGTTTACTCACCTGTAACAGTAGTTCTAGGAGTGGTATATGTTGTTCATCCACACTTATTGGCATGTCCATTTCCCCCTTTAAGAATCGCCGGAAGTTTTTAAGCTAGCTCCTCCCACCCACCCGGGTAGTACAATACTCTGCTCCACCCCATGACGCCAGACCTTACCCCGATGGAAGCCAGGTTTGTGCGCCCGCAGCTGGGGAGGTCGGGTGAGTCTGTGTGGATGAACATATACCACTCCTAGAACTATTGTTACAGGTGAGTAATATGTTCTTCTAGGAGCGTGGATATGTTGTTCATCCACACTCACTGGCAGACTCCTAGCAGTTCTCTGGCAGGAGGGAGACAAGGTGCACACTCCCTCAATAATTACTTGGGGAAGAGAGATTGGAGAATTGAGGCCCCAAAACCAGCATCCCCGGCGTAACTCAAGGTCAATGTGGTGGTGGGAGATGAAGGTGTTTGCGGACTTCCAGGTAGAAGTCCAACAGATTTCCTGGATAGGGATGTCCCTGGAAGCAGCCACCGATTCAGCAGTATGGCGGGCACAATGAGCTCTTATCCCTCTGGGAGGCTCCATGCCTGCCAACTCATTGCACAGACTTATGCAAGATTTAATCCACCTTGCAATAGTCCATTTTGCTGCAGGTCTGCCAGAAGCGGCTTCAGTGTAGGGGACAAACACCTGGTGAACCTCTCCCCGAATTTCAGCCATCCTTTCCTTGTAATAGGAGAGGGCTCGTCTCAGGTCCAGGGTATGGAACCTGTATTCGGCCTCTGAGGTCTAATTAGGGTAGTAAACGGGCAGAGTTAACTCGTGGTTAAGGTGAAACTCTGACTCCACCTTGGGAAGAAATTTCAGGTGGGGGTGTAGGACAACCTTGTCCTTGTGGAAGACCAGATAACGGGAGTCCATCAAAAGCGCCTGGAGCTCCCCTGTCCTTCTGGCAGATGTGATAGCCACCAGAAAGGCAGTCTTCGATGACAAATGTGACAATGCACACCTGTGCATTGGTTCGAATGACTTGCCCATGAGTTTGCCAGTAACAGCAGTAGATACCACGGAGGTGGAGGTTCACGCACCAGAGGGGATATGTGATCCAGGCAAATGAAAAAGTGCCTGACCACTGCCTCCTGCACCAACGTCAGCTGACCGGCCCGTACCCAGTAAGCAGAGATGGCTGCCAGGTGCACCCTAAGGGTTGATGACCGAAGACCCCCTTTGGACAAAGACCAAAAGTAGTCGAGAATGTTAACCACTGGAAAAGGATAGAGGGTCCAGGCCCTTTCCCTGACACCAAATGGAAAACCTTTTCCATTTGAAGGCATAACATTTCCAGGTCGATTCCTTTCTGGATGCCTCCACCACGGTAAGGACATCCTTGGAAAGACTCAAAGCTTGGAACTCTCGGCGCTCAGGTACCAGGCTGTGAGGTGCAGGGACTGAAGGTCCCGATGGTATACCTTCCCCTGATTGAGAGAAATCAGGTCTAGGCGTGCTGGAAGTCGCTTTGGGGGCCTGCAGCTGAGACTGAGGGGATCTGGATACCATTACTGATGCGGCCAGTCTGGGGCTACCAGAATCACCTTTGCCTTGTCCCTCCTCACTTTGAGGAGCACCTTGTGGATCAAGGAAAATGGAGGGAAAGCGTAGAAGAGGCCTGGGGGCCACGGCCTCGGAAGGCATCCCCTGCAGCAAGTCCTGCTGAAGGGGGCGGGCATGAAACAGCCTCAGCTTGGTCTTCTCCCTAATGGCAAACAGGACCACCATTGGTTTGCCCCTGTGGGAGAACAGGCTGTAAGCTACCTCTGGATGGAGAGACCACTTGTGGGATGTCTCACCTAAGCGGCTGAGAGCATCTGTCAGATGGTTTGAGGCTCCTGCCACATGAATGGCTAGGAGATCCGCCTCCAGACAGCTGACGATGGTCCAGATGCAGAGTGCCTCCCTGCAAAACAGACGGGAGAGCGTGCCGCCCTGTTTGTTGAGGTAGTACATGGTCGTGATATTGTCCGTCTGGACTTGAACCACTTGACCCCGGAGCTAAGAAGCGAAAGCTGAAAGTGCCAGTCTGACTGCTCTGAGCTCCAACAGGTTGATGTGGTATCGGGACTCCTCGGGAGTCCAGAACCCATGGGCCCTTTTGTCCCCATGTGGGCTCCCCAGCCCATGAGAGAGGCATCGGTCATGAGGACAGCCGTTGGCTCAGGGTGGACAAACGGGAACCCTTCCTGCAACCAGTCTGGGGTGGTCCACCATTGCAGAGCGTCCCACATCTTCTGGGTTACAGTGATTAGCTGGTCGAAATGACCGTGGTGCCGAGTCCACTGGGTGGCCAGCTCCTACTGGTGGAAGCGCATATGCCACTGGGCCCAACGGACCACGGAGGTGCATGCCGCCATGTAATCAAGAAGGCGCAGAAAGTCCCGGGCAGGGTACAGTTGACCAACCAGAAATGACTGGGCAAAGGAGGACAGAACCCCTGCCCTGTCCGCCGGGAGCCGAGCTCTGACTTGACGAGAGTCGAGCTCTGTCCCAATGAAGCACATCACCTGAGAAGGCACGAGTTCCGACTTGGCCTTGTTGATAAAGAGGCCAAGTTGGGAGCAGATCTGGAGAGCCAGGTCCCTGGACCTCTCCACCTCTTGCTGGGTGGGACCTGCTAAAAGCCAATCGTCGAGGTAGGGGGAAATTCTGCCCCCGAGATGGGTTGCCACCACTGCAATGCATTCGGAGAAGACCCGTGGGGCCGATGACAGGCCGAACGGCATGGATCAGAACTCGTACAGGGTCCCTTCGGCTCTGAAGCAGAGGAACTGCCAATGAGATGGACAGATTGGGACGTGAAAGAACACGTCCTGAAGATCCAATGAACAGAACCACATGTTTCGCACCAAGGATGGTATGATCCGGGACAAAGTGACCATCTGAAAGGTGCGTGACCTGAGATATTGATTCAGGTAGTGCAGATTTAGAATGGGGCGCCAGCCCCCCCCTCCACTTGGGCACCAGGAAGTACCTGGAGACAAAGCCTGGGTCTGCTGGAGAATCCGCGCAATTTCGTCTCGGAGATCCGAGTGAATATGGACGGATACTCTTTCCTCCCGAGGGGCGCGGGCTCGGTTTGGAGGGTGCTGCTCGCATTCCAGAGGCAGTCCCTGACCAACCACTTCCAAAACCCACTTGTCCGTAGTGATAACGGACCAAGCAGAAATAAAATGGCGAAGTCGGCCCCCCACGGGAGGACCCAGAGCTGGCGTGATGAGAGAGGGGGTGGCAGCCCCCGCCCCATCAGTGAGCAGGCTTGGAGGAAGAGGATCCAGGACCTCAACCGCGTCTTCCTTTACGGGCCTGGGAGGGCCCGGGCTTGGGCCAGGGGCACCAAGCTTGAGCCTGCTGCTGCTGCTGCCCTCCTTGAAAGGAGAGTTGCTGTGCCGCATGGGAAGAGTGCCGAGAAGGCTTCTTCTTCTTCTGCTGTTTCTTGCTCGAAAAACCTTTAGCAGAAATAGCATCCAAGGTGGCATTGGACTGCTCAATACGCTGAAGGTGACCAGTCATTCCTGGGCCTAAAAGGTCAGTGCCCAGGAAAGACACGTCAGCTAGTTTGTGCTGAGTATCTGCTGGGAAAGAGGAGAGTCTCAACCATGCCCTGCGACGAGAGACAACTGCGGCTGCCATCGAGCGGGTACAAGAATCTCCAATGTCCAGGGCTGTCTGAAGCTGCTGTTTGGCAACAGCCTGGCCCTGATCCCGGACCTGCTTGACCGTGGTCTGCATATCCGCAGGGAGGTGTGGGAGGACTTCATCCAAAGACCCCAAGAGGGCATGGAAGAAGTGTGCTATGGTGGTGGCCGAACTTGCCTGATGAAGGCCTAAAAAAGAGGCCACAGAGACCTTTCGAGCCGAATGATCCAAGAGTTTGGATTCTTTTTCGAGAGGTCGGTCAGTGTTGGCAGAACTGCCAGTACGCCTGAACACAGAGGCGGTCACCAGGCTCTCGGCCAAAGGGTGTTCTGTGAACCCCGCAAGGGACCCCATGGGCACCGCATACTTGCAGGCCATGTGGGCAGATGCAGCTGGACAGGAGAAAGACGCTGCCAAGTTCGAAGGCCGGGCCAACTATGGCCTCGGCCACAGGAAAGGCCTCCGTCGGGGTATCCCCTCTCTTGAGGATGTCCGTGAGAGGGTACTCCGCCTTTTTACGGATAGATTCCAGGGGCATCCCTGCAGACTCAGAAATGAGGCGAAGAATGCCCTGAAAGGATGAAGGACCTTCCTCCATCTCTATCCCACCAGCTGATTCGTCACCCCTGGGATGAGAATTTAGGCCGGTCTCATCCGAATCCAAGGAATCCAGATACAACGGTCGACCGCCCAGGTCACCTTCGACCCTCCGAGGTGGTCCAGGGTGACAGTGACCAAAAAACGCAGGGGAGGCCTGTTGTCTGATCTATCTTCCTTAGAAGGAGCCCCTCCCACAGGCTGCTTGGGCAGTGGTTCCACCACAATCGGTGGAGAGACCGGTTTAGGCCGAACCGGAGGTTTCACCGGCTCCGCAGGCAGGGAAGGCAACTTAATCGGCTCCGAAGGAGTCGGCTTCGGCCTGGGAGGCGAAAGCCAAGTAATAGCCAGAGTAGAAGCCAGGGTCAGCTTGTGCTCGGACAAAATGAGCTGTTGCCACATGAGGTCCTCATAGCGCCGGAGTTTCCGCAGGAGCCTTTCCTCATCCAAGGAGTGATGAGGACGATCAATGGAGTCACCTCTTTTTTGAGCACTTATGGCTCTTCCTCGGCCTGTCAGTCGAGCGAGTCCTAGACCTCGATCAAGATTAGATGAGCCGATTCAGTCGCTTGGGAGACACCGGTGGGACCGGCGATTTCCCAGGGTTGAGGACCACTTCCTTGACGGAATTCCCAGCGGACTGGGTATCCTCATCGGGGGGAAAAAAGGACCAGAGTCCGACTGAGAGAATCGTCGACCGGAGTAGGCGACAATGGGTCGGTGATTATTTCAACCTCGTCGATCAACACTTCGGTCGACTGGCCAGACGGCACAGCCGAGAAGCCAGTGGCTGAAGAGGCAATTTCGACCAAAGTCGAGTCTGCTGGTTCCTGGGATGGAGATCTCTCCCAATCCCAAGAATGTCTTCGCCTAGACGAAGACGATCCCGGGTCCTTTTCCTGCTTACGGGACCGAGAGGAGTACATGCCCGCAGGACCCCTCTCTTAGTCGGGAGAGACTGGCACAACTCTCGGAAGGAACCCGAGAAGGGGGAGCCCAGTTTGAGTGGAGCGAAGAAGCTCCGAAAGGAAGATTCCCCGGCACGAGCCGCTTCCTTCTCGAAGGCTTGCATGCATTCCAACTGCTCGGCGGATCCCACAACCGCTGAAACCGCCCAGGAGCCTCCTTTGATTTCACCGGAGTGTTCTGTTTTTCCGGCCTCCCCAACTTTAGGCGTGCGAGACGGTCATTGAGGACATTAGGGTGCGATGCAAGACAAAAATCGCACTTCGAGGTGTCATGATTGACACCCAAGCAATAGATGCATGCGGTGTGGGGATCGGTGCGCAACATCTTCTGGACGCATGAACACCAGCAAAATCCAGGGGAAGACATGTCTTCCATCATCGAAGATACGCAGTCACGATCGCTAATGCGAACTAGATGAATTTTCAGAAAAACGAAGGTTTTGAAGCCAGGGCCTACAAAATGCGGGGGCACGAAGGAGGCAACCTGAATCTTCCAGCGGAAAGGAAGATCTAGCATCATGGGACAGAGCTAAGGGTTATACCACATGGGTGGGTGGGAGGAACCAGCTTGAAGACTTCCGGCGATTCTTAAAGAGGAAAGGGACATGCCAAGAAGTGTGGATGAACAACATATCCACAATCCTAGAGCTAGACGTTACTTCTTCTAGTGCCATTTCTCTTCATACTTCTCATTCCCATGATGATAACCATTACAGTGGCATTTATGTAGGTTTTTTAGCCTTTTAAGTTGCTCCAGCCACACTACTCTGACTGCCGCCCCCCCCTCCCCCCATCACCCAGCTTCTCTGGGACTTACCTTCCTATCTGTCATTCTCTGTCACAGGACTGTGTGTTTGTGTGGCAGGCCTGCGAGAGGTTGGTCATCATCCTGCAGTCGGGGTGTTTTTCCCACAGAGATTTTCTGCCCTTGGCCCACAGACGTACAATGGGTGCGATGTGTGAGCTCCACTTCAATGGAGACGCTCCTGGTGCCCTGTGCGTGAAGATCCCTCCCTCTACGTGTGGTCTCGTGTGCGCTGCCACCCGGACACCTCCAAGTGGCAGACAAGTAGCGAGCCACATCAACTCCCTTCTCTTCCCTGTGGGAGGACAGCAGTCTTATGGACGCTCAATCCTCCCTCCCCGCGGCCAGCCCCAGGGTGACCCATATCCATTTCTGAAGCCAGGTCACCAGCAAGGCAGGACACAGTGGGAATTTCAAAGATGATACAACATCCTGAAATTTACAGCTCAAACACTGACAAAACTGCACTGGTGGACTCCTCCCCCAGGTCATGAACCCTAGAAGCACATACTAAACACCATCATACGTCATGATTTCTTAGTGGCCTACTTTATTTGAGCAGTTTGAAAGATGATCCACAGTACACCCTAAAATGCATGACCCAAATATTATTCGCCCCATTACTGAGACTGAAATTTGCCAAACAAGCTCCATATACATTGCTGAAGCCATGCATACAAAAGAAAACTGCAGGGCTTCCAGATGTATTCTCAAGTCATTTGCAAACATTCACGGAAGGGAGAAGGCATTACCATACAAATGCACAGTATTAAATAAGGGGAAAAAAAAAAGTAAAACTGATTAGCAGTTTTAAGCATGCAATTTTTAGTCAGCTGTAAGCATTCATAGCACCTGGAACAAACTGATTAGCAAAATAAAAAAAAAATGTATATATAGTTTTATTCAAGTCTCCTCTGCCGTGGGCTCACTTATAAAGACAGTTACCCATCTACTTCTAAGCATTTCTGGAAATAGTTAGCATTACCTGTTTTGCATGTGCTATCCCAGCTATCCGATACCCTGAAATGGCCCATAGGCTATGCACAAAGAATGGTGACCTTCACAACCGAGATCGCACTGTGTTGCATTTACAATTACTTAAGGCAGTGGTAGTGGTGGTGTTACTCAGCAACCATCGTCAAAGGAAGGGAGTTCATCATGGGACTTGCGCTTGGAGATGGCTGCGTGGGGAATGGGACTTGGAAGGGGGATTCCAGTGGACGTTAGGGAAGGATCCTTTGTCGTCCATGCTGCTTTTCTCTCGTTCTTTCCTCCTTCCATGTAATACCTGTGATATTGGTGTGCATGCAGGTGCAGGTTAATGTGTGGCACCAAGCAGCATCCCCTCTCCCTAGCCACTCTGCTTAAAGGGCAACTCACATAGTGGAGATGAACAGTCACCCTCTCTGGTAGAGGGCAGCATTCTTTGGGACTCTCAATCCCCCCCCAGCCCTCACTGCCCAACCTCGTTACTGAACTCACATTGCTGGTGTCGCAAGCAGCAGCCCTGCCATTGTGCCAACAGGGACATCTAGAAATCAACGTTTCTAAGAAATGTTTTCCACTCATTACTTATTATATAGGCACCAACCCCCACAGCGTCCCTCAAAAAAAACAAAAAAAAAACACACCTATATTTTCCTCACCACCATCCTACTCTTTTGGTCATTGTTAGAATTTGTTTTAATAAAATCATCCCAAATTGTTTTTCCCATCATCCCCTACAGCACTATTACCCCTGTTGATACTAGTGCTCTATACCTTACCTAAAACCCACTTAAGAATGTATACTGTGCATAAAGAGATCCAAGAAATAACACGCCCATGGCAAAACAATCATTGCACTATAATTAACGGGTTTTGGGGTTTTTTTTACTAGGAAACCCGTAGCATAATTTGCCGTAATAAAGGAATGTTTATTACGGCAAACATGTGCCGAGTTTCCCACCTGCTGCACATGTGCAAGTCCCAGCCTCCGCTCTTTCACAATGCCAGAAGCCACCGTAACCCACACAGACCAAATTGCCACTCCGACTTGGCGGTAAGCATAGCGTTTTTAAAAAAAGAAACAAACGGCTGCCACTGAAATGATTTCTGCCTCCAACCGAAAAGAAAAAAAAAAAAAAAAAACTGTCTTCCAGCAGCCCCATCTGACCGCTGAAACATGGTCGGATGGCAGCTTCACACAGACATCTTCTGTTTACTTTATATAATTGCTGTGGTGGAAAAAAAAACGAAATCCAACAGTTATAACAATTATACAAAATAAAATATGGGGTGGTGTGTGAACTTGAATTTTACACACAGCCTCAGTGTTGGATGCCGAGATAAACCCCGAGAGCGGGCATCCAACACCTGGGGGGGGAGGTAAAATTCTCATTACACACACCACCCCATACTTTATCCTACATATATATTTCCAGGTAGCTTTATGTGAATGACTACTGTAATAGGGGTTGTGCATCAGCCTGTGAAAAACTAGGTTTATTCGCTGCCTATGTGCGCTTAAAGTGCTCAAGGGGGTGAGGGGAGAGTATGATTTCCTGGCTAAGACGGTCACCAGGGTGGTAAGGGGGGGCCAAGGTGAAGAAGGAGCTTAACCTGGCCAGGGATATCTGCAGGGGGTTCTATAGATACATAGGGGAGAAAAGAAAAGTGAGGGCACAGATCAGCAGGATTAGAACGGGGGGGATGGGCGCAAGAAGCTGGGGAACAAGCAGAGGTGCAAAATGAGTAGTTTGCCTCTGTCTTTACCGGGGGAGGTGGGGGATCTTTCCAACCCGATGGGATGGTAGAGGAGCCCACTGAACCAGGAGGTCAGTTAGAGACTGAAGGACTGGATGAAACTAGGGCAGGGGATGGGTCGTATCTAGAAGAGGAGGAGAGGACGCATGAGATGGGGGGATGGGAGGGCAAAATCACAGCAGATAGGGTGAGACAGGCCCTCTGGTCGCTAAAGACTGAGAAGGCGCCGTGGCCAGATGGCTGCATCCAAGGGTGCTGAAGGATCTGGCGGATGTGCTGGCAGCTCCACTGGCCTCACTCTTCAACATCTCCCTGATGACAGGGTGGGTGCCTCAAGATTGGAAGGTGGCTCATGTGGTGCCTATCCACAAGGGAGGGTGCAGACAGGAGATGGGGATATTATAGGCCTGTTAGCGTAACGTCTGTGGTAGGCAAGGAAATGGAGGGCATTATCAAGGAGAGGCTGGGGGGGGGGCAGCTGGAAAGGTTGGGGCACCTGGATGACAGGCAGTATGGTTTTGTTCCGGGGAGATCATGCCAGACTAACCTGGTGGAGTTTTATGACTGGGTGACGGGTGCCCTGGACCGACATAGGCCGGTGGATGTCTTCTATCTGGATTTCAGTAAGGCTGCTCGATTCGGTACCCAGCAACGGCCAACCAACAGAGCTGGGGGATGGGGGGGCAGTTGCTCACATGGGTGGAAAACTGGCTTACGGGGCGAATACAGCGAGTGGTGGTTGGAGGGATAGACTCCTCCCCCAGGAGGGTCATCGGTGGGGTCCCCCAGGGTTCGGTCCTGAGGCTATTCCTGTTCAATTCCTGCATCTCGGACACAGGGTAGGGTGTTAGGAGTAGGTTGAGTCTCTTTGCAGATGACTCAAAACTGGGAGCACGGGCAGAAGGGGAGAGAGGCCCTGCAGGGGAATCTGGATAACCTGGGGGTGGGTGGGCAAGGAAGTGGGGGGTTGAAGTTCAATGCAGGGAAATGTACGGTACTGCATCTGGGGGTCAGAAACCCGGGACATGCATACACCTTGGTGGGGACCACACTGCAAGTCACATCGGGCGAGAGGGACTTGGGGATAGTGGTGGACAGCAAAATGAATAACAGAGAATTGTCGAAGAGCTGCAGCAAAAGCAAACTGGATACTGGGCTGCATAACCAGGGGGATTACCTTCAAGAGGAGGGAGGTGATCCTCCCTCTGTATAATGCCCTGGTTAGGCAGCATCTTGAGTACTGTGTGCAGTTCTGGAGACCCCATCTTAAGAGGGACATAGCACTGCTGGAGAGGGTCCAGAGGGGACCAGGATGATTCGGGGCATGGAGGGTAGGACCCATGAGGAGACTGGATGAACTCAATCTGTACACATTGGAGGAGAGGAGTGACAGAGGGGACACGATAGAGACTTTCAAGTATGTAAAGGGGATAAATAAGGGCGACGCCAGGGACGTGTTCAGGCTTAAGAAGCGGGGAAACTACCAGGGAGCACAAGTGAAAGCTGGAAGTGGGGGGGAGTACAGGGGGGAGCGCAGGAGACACTTCTTCACAGAGAGTGTGGTGGAACCATGGAACGCACTGCCCAGGAGTCTGGTGGAAGAGACCACAGTGGAAGGATTCAAGAAGGGTTGGGACAGGTACAGGGGGAAGCTGAGGCCACGGAGGGCCACCTCTGGGGCTGGAGGGAGTGGAGGAGCAAGCTCCCAGTAGGGGGCTAGCTTCCAAGCAGACACGATAGACCACGGGGCCTATTCTGCTGGCTTTTACTATGATACTATGATAATATTCATTTAAGAGAAAAAGTGTAATGCCCGGAAATTACTTATCTACTGTATTTTAAAATCAAAGGAAAAGCAAATATTAAAGCAAATTAGAGATATGTACCTTTCAAGATCTTAGCAACTTCATCTTTCGCTTCTCGAGGAAGAACACTGCTCAGATGTAAAACAAACTGTGGTACTCGAAAGTCAATTATTAATTCCCGGAGTTTTTCACTAAGAAAAGAAATACCAATGAATCCAAGAAGTAAATGTTGGAGAACAAAAAATCAACAAACCTTTTTGTCAGATTTTGTTACTAATCTAAATACGCTGACAAGCAAAGGAACAAGATGCTTACCTGGCAGCAGAATTCTCCATGAGCTTAGAAAGGTTCCCTAAGTGGTTGTCTATGCCACCAACTCCATCGTCGAAGTCCAGCCTGAACACAGTGTCCTCGGGGAGCCTCGAGAGATTTCTATGGAATAATGCACAGTAAAGTATTTAAAAAAAAAAAAAAAAACACCACAAGGCCTTATTCATATTTATAGTCATAATCGGGGATGGGCCCAATTGTAATTTTGTTGTAACATTTCCACCAGATAGCTTTTTTGCTGTCACCGAATTCCACAAAACATTTGAAAAATGTCTGCATTTCAAAGTGCGAATCTGCAACATTTCCCCCTTAAGCCGGCTGATTTGCAGGGATGTATACCGTAACTTTCAGAGTTGCAGGAAAAAATATCCAAATTTACCAAAGTACTTAATTTTCTAACTGTGGATTTCTTTTTTTTTTTTGTAAAATCTTTTTATCGAACCATTTTTCTTTTCTTTCCCTTACAAACATTACATTCTTCATTTTAGCACTGCTATTACATTCCTATAGCATTTGTTTCCGTTTACTTCTTAAAGTCCTTATAATCAGGTTTATTCCATCTTTACAACTTGTAGTGCTATCCTGTCCTTAAATCAGACACACTGTTAAACATAATAATATTAACAAACATAAATAAAACATCTTAAATATAACTACTTGTGCACAGTAAATCTAGGATTTAATACAGCAGTTTCACTTGATTAAATGCCTTATTCTAGGTGTTCCTCATCCTTTTACTTCATCAGTCTATGTTTCTAAACTACCAGAGGGCCTTTAATTTATCTGGCCTCTAACCCTTCGTGCAAGACCTGCACCTCCACCAGTGAAAGCGCTGCCATGAATGGTCTCTGGTGTTAAAGAACCCCCGAGTGATAGTTGCTCCAGTGCCAACATCTGTGTGGCCAGTACCCTCCACTGTCCTATTGTTGGGGCTCGCTTGATACCCATGTGTTTTGGATGCAATGCTGGGCAAGTGCCAGCAACACCCTCGCCCATCTGGACAGGGTATCCCATTCCTCTCCCTTATCCTCCTCAACTCCAAATAACTCCACAACAGGGGCTACCGTTAAACGGCCTTCCCACCATCTTCTCTACCTCTCCCAGGACTCCTCTCCAGAATAGCTGCAGCACTGAACACAACCAAAAACAGTGGTAATACATGCCCACCTCAGTTCCACATCGCCCACACAATGGAGATACCGCTGGGTGAAATTTATGCACAATCTGAGGAGGGCAGTACAACCTGTGTATGAATTTGAAGAAAGATTCTTTAAATCTCTTTGCATACCAAGAGTCCCATATGTACTTTCGGCAATATCTTCCAATTGTCTTCCCCACCTGTATACCCATATCCCGTTCCCACAATGCCTTGGTCTTCTCTGTGAGGTCTGGAAAAAATTGTCTACCCAACTGCGCTGCCTTGCAGATAAGGCCCCTTTGGTCCCTTTTGGCATTGAGTATCAGGTGTTCCACTTGTGCTAGTGGTGCGTTACTTCTGCTAGTCCTTTCTAGTTTCTAGATGTAGGCCCTAACCTGCAGGTACCTAAAGAGGTGTGTACCCGTCTAGCCCTAAGTTCCCTGTAAGGCCTCAAATGACATCCCCGGTAAAAAGTTCCTTATACTTTCCATACCCTTTTGCTCCCATTCCCTAAATCCAGGATCCTCGCGTCCCTGCAAGAATGATGGATTCTTAGCCACCGGGAGCATGAGCGCGTCCTGCTCCCCCATCTCCCTGGTCTGCATGACCTGCATCCAACTTTCGAGCACTGTCACCACCATGGGGTTAGCCCTTCCTGTATTCATATATGCCTTCCGTCCTCTTAATTAAATATGCTGACAGCCTTCTTGGGCAGTTTTCCTCCTCCAGGTCAATCCAACTTGCCTCCTTCGGGCGGTTTACCCAGTCTTGTATATAACGATGTTGGATTGCTAAGTAGTAATTTCACAGGTCAGGAAAGCCCAACCCCCCTCCTCACCACCCACCTTGAGCTGCTGCAGACATGTTCTGGGTCTCTTGCTCTGTATATGAAGGCAGAGAAGGCTGCCTCCAGCTTCTTGATGTCTCCCCTAGACCATCCCACATGCACCATCTGCATTATGAACAGAATGTGTGGGAGAATATTCATTTTAATTAAGTTAATCCTGCCCATCCAGGAGATAGGCAGAGTGCGCCACCTGCGCAGGTCCGCCTCCATCGTCCTGAGGAATGGGGTGCAATTCAACTCATATACTAGCCCCAGACTTTTGCCCACCTGTATTCTGAGGTACGAAATGATTTATTAACTTTCCTTAATCCCCAGGAGCCCCCGCCCTTCCCTCTCCTTGCATGGTCATAATTCCGACTTACCTAGATTTATTTTATATCCTGAGAAGCCTGCAAATGTGGCTACAGTTCGCAGCAAAGAGGGGCATTGATTTCTGTGGTTCCCTGACAAATAGCAGCATATCATCTGCATATAGTGCAGCCTTGTGCATTCGTCCTGACACACCCCTTACCCCCAACTATTTCCTGATTCTGCTTAATGGCCACTGCCAACAGTTCCAACACCATGGCAAAGAGTACAGGGGAAAGGGGGCACCCCGCCTGGTTCCACGGAATAAAGGGAACTGTTCAGAAAGTGTCCCACTGATCAGTACCTGTGCAGTGGGGGAATTATACATCGCCCTGACCATTTCCACAAACTTGTCACCCAGACCAAACTGGATTAGGGCCTCAAACAAATACTCCCATTCAATACGGTCAAATGCCTTCTCAGCGTCCATAGACAACACACATCTCCCTTTGCTCAAGCCACCCCTTATACCGATAAACCCAGTCTAGTCTGGGTGGATAAGATACAGCAGCACCTGTTCCAGTCTATTCGCCATAACTTTCGCTAAACTCTTCAGGTCAAAGTTCGGGAGAGATATGGGCCTGAACGACATACATTCCTCCATGTGTTGGCCTGGCTTTGGGATAAGACATACCACTGCTTCAAAGAAGGTTGCAAGCAGCCTCCCTCCCTCCCTCCTCCTGCCTCTACTGCAAGACCTCACTCAGGGGGCCGCTAATATGTGCCATCATGTGACCAAGTATGACATTATGTACCCTGAGCAGCATGGCTTCCGCTCAGGTCATAGCACCACCACTGCTCTCCTGGAGTTCTCCAGCTTCCTGCATTCTGCTCTAGACTCTGGCAACCTTGCCAGAGCTGTGTTCATCGACCTCTCCAAGGCCTTTGACACGGTCTGCCACCCCCTCTTGCTTGACTCCCTCATTCACATCAGTTTCTCTCTGCTGGTCCCCTCACTTGGTTCACCAGCTATCTCTCATCTCGAACCCAGTGTGTTACAATTGACAGCGCCTTGTCCGATACCCAACCAGTCCTCTCCGGAGTACCCCAGGGCTCCATCCTGGGTCCCCTGATCTTCACCCTCTATCTTAACACACTTCCCAAAGCCTGTACTAGTAAAATTCTCCTCTACGCGGATGATGCAGTACTGTTCTCCTCCCACCCCAACCCATACTCACTTCAGGCCTCCCTCCAGCTTGCTTTTCACCAAGCAGAACAGTGGTCCACTGATCACAGACTGGTCATGAACCTTAGAAAGACTAAGGCAATGTTCTTCCCACACCACCAAAGCAAGTCCAGAAATGCCCCTCCTTCTGATACTACCCAGCACCCCCTCGTACAAGTGTCCACCTATATATACCTGCGTATCACCTTCGACTCTGCCCTCACCTTCCACTCCCATATCAGTGCCCTCTGTGCCCACACCAACTCTAGAATCGGGCTTCTATATCGCCACAGGGACTGCCTTCCCTCAGACGCGCTTCAACTGGCCATCACCTCAGTACTGTCCCTTGTGGACTACGGTCTATCTATGGAGCTGCTGACAACACCGCTATCGCCAAAACTCCAGCTCTCCATTAACAAGGCCTGCAGGCTCCTGATCAGTACTACCAGGCGCACTCACACCTGTCAGCTGTATTCCTCCACTAACCTGCTCAACTTTGAGGAATGACTACCACCAGACCTGCCTGCTTGGAAAAAAAAGAAAACTCTCCTTGGGCTCTCCCCCCAGGGGTTACTGCCTCCCTCCACCAGGCTACCTCCACAGTCACCACCCATAGTACTTGTAAAACCACCCTACTGGTTCCCAGAACCAGGACGTCTCTAGCCGAGAGATCCTTCTGCTACAGAGCATCCTCCTGGTTCAACTCCCTCCCAGCCAATATCGCCAACACCTCTAAAACTGGTTCCGTTAAGGCTGTCTTTAGGAACCATCTACTTGCCTCCCCTTGCTGTAAGTGTACCTAGCCTCGGGCAACTCTCCACTCTAGGCCCTTCCTGTGGGGCCTAATCTGCCATGCCTAAAGGCCTGTCCACCCTGGTTCATGACAACGTCCCTCGGACTGCTTTATTTCCACCAACGCCAATCCGTTGCCTCTCCCCCCCCCACCACCACATTCTGTCATATGCACTAGTGTCCCCCACAGGACTCTTCTGTCTCATCCCATGCCTCCAGTTCACTCCTGGCACCTTAATGTGCTTGCTCAGCATTTCGCTCAGCCATTTGTTTTTAACCATTGTACAACCGAAGCACTGTCTCTTGTAACAGCTGTTACACCTTGTAACTATTGACTGAACTCTGTAACAATTACTGTGTTTGAGCATTGTAACATTGTATGTACGTATGACTGCTTATTGGATTATGTTTAATTGTCTGTCTTTGTTCTTTATGACGAGGTGCCTTTGTAAATGAGTCACTGACTCAAAGGTCTGTAAATTCGATATTCTCAAATAAATAAACAAACAAAATCATGTGGCTGTAATATTCAAAGAGAAACCCATCTGGCCGACTGGCCTTACCCTTGTGGGGCCCCCATATCGCTTTCCTCACCGTTTCTGGAGATATAGAGGCTTCCAAATTATTACTCTGCCTCTGTGTAGCTCTGGGCAATTTAAGCTGGTCCAGGAACTCTCTGGCTTTTCCCAGGGTCCCGCCACAATCCGCCTGATGCAGCTCTTGGTAGAACTGGCCAAACCTTTCCCATATCTGCTTTTTGTCATTCTTTAATGCCTGTTGTCACCATCCCTTCTCCCCCACCCCAATCAATTTTACCAATAAAGTGCCTGGCTTGTTTCCCATTCAACATGTGAATCCTAATGAACATCCATGACTTCTTAACCTCCTGAATAAGGAGGGCATTTAAAGCTCCCCTGGTTGTTTCTAAGAGGGCCCCTATGCCTGCACCTTCTCCTTCTGCTACCCTCCATTCCAGATCCTTCAGTCTGCTCTCTAATGTTAGTCTCTTTTCCTGTTGTTTTTTGTATTTGGCCACGTAGCTGATTACAGCCCCTCATAAAGGCCTTCCCTGCATCCCAAATAACCCACTTGGGCAGGTTGGTATTCCAGTTATCCTCCATGTAATGTTTCCAGTGCTCTACACCAAGTACTCCCTAAGGTTCTTGTTACTCTATATGTAGCAGGGGAACTTCCAAGGGGGTGGGCCTTCTCTTGGCTCATTTATAGTAAGGGTTGCGCAGACTATAGCAAGATCTGAGATCTGTATAGGGCTGTGTGACGTGTTCTGTAGCCACACAAACGAGCTCTGCAGTGTATATAGTCAATACAAGACCATGTTTTGTGTGGGTTGGAGTAAAATGTAAAGTCCTTGGCCCCGGGGTTTGCCATTTGCCAGCAGTCTATCAGGTCCAGGTCACACAGCCCTATCTGCCACTATCTCACAGCCCCCCTCTCCTTCCTCTTCCCCTCCGAGTGATCCAGCTTCCGATCCATAGTGCAATTTAAGTCTCCTTCCAGGATGAGGCCCTGAAACTGTTCCTTGACCAGCAGATCCAGCACTCCCTGGTAAAGCTGCAGGTCAAAAACCACCGGGGCATAAATAGATCTGAATGTGACATTCCTCCTGTACATTTCCCGTTACAAACACACTCCTCCTATGGGGCCTTCATCACTCTGTGAACCTTAAATGGAAGGCGCTTGCGTACCAAAATGGCGACCCTCCATTTGTGTAAGGATTAGGATGCTGCATGATATTCTCGTACCCATCCCCCATTAATCTGACATGTTTCATGTTCGTTAAGTGCGTCTCCTGCAATAGGGCCACCTGCACTCCCTGTCTTTTCAATGCGGTCATTAAACTGGTTCTTTTGACCGGTGTGGCAAAACCCCCTAACATTCCAGGAGACCACCGTTACGTCTTTAAACTTAGCCATGACTTCCTTTACATCCTCTTTCCTTTCCCCCACATTTTCCACCCTCTTTCATTCCGTATTGCCCCCAGCGTGGACATTCAAGTGTTCCTACATAGTCAGGATTATTCCTTTGTACCGTGCACATTAAATAAAAAGCATAACAAACATCAAAAACAGATAACAGTTTAACTATAATACAATCCCCGGTACCACCCAACGCCCTCAACAGTGCGTGGTCAGACAATCCTGCCTGGTGGTTGATATCTACCCCAATCATAGACTTATCCCTTCCCCCACTCCAGTTTACATCTTCAACGTAGCATATTTAACCATTTATAACACTGTTATTCCACGTTCTTTATCTACCCAACATCTTGTGCGTAAAAAAAAAAAACACACATGAGGAATTCTCCATCATTCCTCTCCCCTTCCAGCCTCCCGCCCAGAACAGCAGCCCCCAGTAGTAGTGAGGCCCCCTTCCGTCCCTTCAGTCTCTCACTTCTCTTCTCACTTGTCCTCCATTTTAGCTCTGTTACCTCTATCCCCCCCCCCCCAATTACTATTCTGTACTGTCCCTAGGGGATAGGTGTGGGTCAGTGTAACAGACACACGTGCATCACACCCTCCCACCTACCTGGGGCCCTGAAAAAGACCACCACCGCACATGGCCCATCCTCGGGTCTTATTCCACAGACCATGCTGGTCTGAACTTGCGTTCCATAGTACAGTCTCAGTCCTGTAGTTTGCACCAGCTTACAACCATCCATACACCTCAGAAGTTGGGGGGTTTCCGAAATATCCATCTTGTAGCCTCATATTCCCAGGGGCACCAATCCCACCCCGCAGGCCACTCCTCCAATTTGAGGCCAAGGTAAAAAAAATAAATAAATAAAGATCTGTAGTTCAGTGTAAAGTCCCCAACCAGTTATTCATCCTAGCCTGCGCTTCAGTTATTGCACAAAGGTTGCTGCCTTGTCCACTTCCCAGAAAGAATATGTCGCTCCCTCACTTTTAATCTTGAGCGTTGTAGGGAATACCTTAAGGTTCTTTACTTTAAGCTCCCTGAGCTGCGCCTTACAGCATTGAATTGGTGCCTTCTCTTTAGCAGTTGCAGAGAGTAATCTTGACTCAGGAACAGCTGCATCCCCTCATATTTCAGTGCCCCAGTAGCCTGGTATGTTGCCAACACCGCTTCCCGGTCTTGAAAATTGTGGAAGCGCATTATGACCTGCCATGGAGGTTGATCTGCCACAGGCCTTGGCATTACGGTGCGGTGTGCCCTTTCGAATTTGATCCAACCGTTCTTAGGGGTCATGCCCAGCAATTACAGTAGTTTCATCGCACAGAAGTCCAACACTCTCTTTCTCTCGTTCTCCTCAGGGAGGCCTGAGTCTTAAGTTTAATCGTCTGTGATAATTCTCTTGGTAGTCAAACATTTCTTTGAATTCCTCCAACTCTTGTTTCAGGGAGTTCAGCTGTTCCCACACTGGGTTGACCATGCCCTCCAACGTTGATATCCGATCTTCTGCCTCTGCCAATTGGCCATTTGTGTGCCTTGTAGGTCCAGTACTGCCTGTAGCTTGCTCTCAAATTTCTTTTCCATCTGTCCCAGCCGCGGTTCCAGAGCTGCTAGTACCTGGCCCGTCACTTAGTGGTCTAAGGGGGCACATTTCGACTGCTGACAACGATATTAGGCCCGCATTTTCCGCCCGAGTATCTTGTGGCTGCTTCTTACTGCTTTTGCCTCCGGTACGTGACGATTTCCCAGTGTTGTGGGACAAATACTCGTCCATGCTCACTTCAGGAACAGATCTGTGTGTTTTCCGGAGATATTTCTTCTGTAAAAAGCTATGTTTTTATATTTATTTTGCTATTTGTGGAGCGGAGCTAGGGAAGACACGTCTTTACGCAGCAGTGCTCATTAGTGCCCCCCCACTTATTTTTTAAATCATTTGCAGCACTTCGCAAAAAAAAACTAATGTTTTAAGAAGTTTTTTTTGTTTTGTTTTTTTTTATTTATTTTACCCAGAGTAGTAAACTTACAGATTTAGAACACGCTCCCAAAGGAAGCTTCGAAAGTCAGGAGTACTAAATCTTTTCAACTGGATCAGTCCCTCATGAAGAATAACAGTACTGGTTATATCATTTAATTCAATGATCACATAATATTTTAAAATGGCAAGAGAAAGTACAGTTACGTAAGAACTTACCGTAACAGTAGATCCTTGAGAACAGCTTTTGCATCAGGTTACACCATAAAGACTGAAGCCGGCAGGCTGCAGGACCCCACGGAAAACTTCTAGCTAGCTATACCCGGGGGTGGGACCTCACTGCCGCCCCGCCCCAATGCCTCAGACACCTCATAAAGAGCGGTCCCCAGCATCCATCAGTTCCTCCCGCCAGAGACTCCCAGCATAGTGATGTGATACAGAAAGGGAGACCGAGGATCCGCTTCCAGAGGAAGGCTAAGGACAAAGATTCTGTCTGAAATTGTAAGAAGAAAAAACCTCCTGAGGGGAAGGTGGGAGGGTACCTGCTGCAAGAGCTAGTCTCGAAGATAGTACAGTTACGTAAGAACGTACCATAACAGTAGATCTTCGAGAGAGGCTCTTGCAGTAGGTAATTACATATAGGACTGACGCCGGCAGGACCCCACAGAAAAATTTCTAGCTAGCAGTCCTTGGCGAGGGACCGCCCCCATGTCAGGTGTCCGGCGTCAGGAGACGTCGGTATAAAGGGGCGGTCCTGGATGCCCGCCTTCCAGTTCTTTCTCGCCACAGGCTGAAAGAGGTTGGATGAGAGAGGAGCCGATATTTCCCTCAATGGAAAAGGAGCTGAAAAAGCCTAGGGGGGTGGAGGGCGGGAAGGTATTACCTACTGCAAGAGCCTCTCTCGAAGATCTACTGTTACGGTAAGTTCATACGTAACTGTACTATCTTACTTCAAGAGGGCTCTTGCAGTAGGTAATTATATATAGGACTGAATCCCAAGCAGTCTGGAACAAAGAAAGGCACCGGGAGGAGGAAAACTACTCCAAGAAGCAGTTCTGGCCATTTAAGTCTCAAGATAGGAGGCCCTGCAAAACAGCCAGCCCGAAGCCTGCTCTACGGAGGAAGACAACATCCAAACTGTAGTGTTTCGTAAAGGTATGGACAGAAGTCCAGGTGGTGCCAGCACAGATGTCTGCCGCAGACACATTCTTGAAACAAGCCGCAGAGGCAGCTACTCCTCTTGTGGAGTGGCCTCTGACTTGACCCGGGAGAGTCTTGTGGTATTTGTCATAACAGAAAGTGATGCAATGAGCCAACCACTTAGACAGGCATTGCTTGGAAACAGCATTGCCTTCCCTTTTGTGAGCAAAAGAGACGAACAACTGATCAGTCTTTCTGAGATCCTTCGTCCTGTTGGTGTAGTATCTCAGAATCCGGTGACCATCCATAGTACGGAGTAAATACTCCCCTTGATTAGAGTACTGCATAAAAAAGGCAGGTAACTCTATGGACTGATTTAAGGTAGACTCTGCTACTACTTTAGGTAGAAACTTAGGATTAGATGCGAAGAGCAACTCGTTCCTTGTGAAAATCAAGTAGGGATTTACATCAGGGCCTGGAGTTCGAGATTCTTCGAGCAAGTAATGGCCACCAAGAAGAGTGTCTTCCACGAAAGGAACTTCAAATCCGCAGAAGCTGCAGGTTCGAAGGGAGGAAGAGTAAGTTTCTCGAGAACAAAGTTCAATTCCCAAGGGGAAGCAGGAGTACGGATGGGGGGCCTCAGATGGAGGACCCCTCTGAGAAAGGTCTTGGAGACCTCCAGTTGAGCAAAAGTCTTGTCCATGAAGGGAACATGATAGGCCGAAATGGCTGCCATGTGTACCTTCAGAGAGGAATGACTGAGACCCAGGTCAAACAGATGACGTAGATACTCCAGCAGAAGCCCTGCTGAACAGGAGAAAGGTTCCACATTCTTGGAAGCGGCCCAAATAGTGAATCTTTTCCACTTCATGGCATAAGTGGATCTGGTGGAGGGTTTTCTGGCCTCCACTAAAATCTCTGCCACTTTGGGAGACACTCCAAAACGGGATTGGGCTAGGTCTGCAGGAGCCATGCATGCAGTTGAAGGGATTTGAGGCCTGGATGGACCAGGGTCCCCTGATCCTGGGTCAACAAACCTCGAGATAGAGGAAGAGGAATAGCAGGATCCTCTGAAAATTGTTGTAGAAGACAGAACCAGACTTGCCTGGGCCAGAAAGAAGCAATCAGAATCATTTGCGCTCCTTCTGAAGCTAGTTTCTGCAAGACTCGTGGGATAAGTGGAATTGGGGGAAAGGCATAGACGAATCTGTCCTTCCAGTCTAGAAACAGAGCGTCGCCTTAAAAAGCGCCTTGCTCTGGAACGAGGAGCAGAAGACTGAAGCTTAGGGGGATGCGAACAGGTCGACTCTGTGGTGTTCCCCAAAGTTGTAAGATATTGTCTAGGACCCTTGGTCCAGTTCCCACTGTGAGTCTGAGCAGAAGAGCTTACTTAGTTTGTCTGCTAGGGTGTTGTCAACTCCCCGAACGTGAATCGCCATGAGGTGAAGGTCGTGTTGAATTGCCAATCCCAAACCCTCATTGCCTCCCTGCATAGAGGGGTAGGACCCGAGTCTCTCCTGTTTGTTGATATACCACACGCCACATGTTGTCCGTCTGACGCCAGGTGGTCGGAAGGATGTATTGGTGAAGGGCTTGGACAGCGTACAACACTGCCCGAAGCTCGAGCACACTGACGTGGAGAGCTTGTTCTAGCTTGGACCAGAAGCCCTGGGTCCGATGAGGGCCTAGATGGACTCCCCAACCTTCGCCTGAGGCGTCTGTATTTAGAGTCTGGGAGGGGAGAGGATGAAAGAAAGAAACTCCCCGAAACAGGTTCTCTCGAAACATCCACCATTGCAAGTCTCGCATCATCGGCCAAGAGATCAGAACTAAGTGATCTAGGTCATCCACTAGCTGATCCCACTGAGAGCGTAGAGTCCACTGAGAGATCCTCATGTGGAGTCGAGCGCGAGGTACCATCGGGATAGCAGCCACCATGAGCCCGAGAAGGCGAAGGACCGACCTCGCAGAGACCATCCTGCGGTCGGACAACAGACTTATTTGGGTCTGAAGGGTGGTCGCCCTGTCCGGAGGCAGGAAGGCCTTGCCCATGGTTGTATCGAGGATCACCCCAATAAACTGTAGCCTCTGGGATGGGTCCAGATGAGACTTGGAATGGTTGATGGTAATATCCAGGCAGGCAAAAACCTGTTGGG
Source organism: Neoceratodus forsteri (assembly GCA_016271365.2). Lineage (NCBI taxonomy): Eukaryota > Metazoa > Chordata > Ceratodontiformes > Ceratodontidae > Neoceratodus > Neoceratodus forsteri. Next base: position 775,129,256 of record CM028135.1, read on the forward strand.
TAAGGGAGAGCAAATGCAGGAGTTCCTCCCTGGACGAGGCCGCCAGGAGACAGTCGTCCAGGTAAGGTAAAACCTGTACTCCCTTGGTACGCAGGTGGGCCGCCACCACTCCAGGCATTTGGTTACTTGGGGGGCCGAGGATAGACCAAACGGGAGCACCTTGAACTGGTAGTGGTCCCCCTGGAACGCAAAACGAAGGTATTTGCAATGAGATGGGCGAATGGGAATGTGCAGATAAGCATCCTGCATATCCAGAGCACAAAGCCATTGACCCGGCCGGAGGAAGGGCAGAAGGCTATGCAAAGAGAGCATCCTGAACCTTTTGTACCCTACGTAAAGATTCAGGGAACTGAGATCTAAAATTGGTCTGAGATCTCCGGTCTACTTTGGGACCAGGAAGAAATGGTAATAGTAACCCGTCACCTGAAGATGAAGGGGGACAGGCTCTATCGCTTGCTTCAGCAGAAGAGCCGAGATTTCCTCCTGGACCAAAGGAAGATGTTCCCGTGAATACGACGACTTCAGAGGGGGGTGGCGGGGTGGTTTCTCTATGGAGTGTCATTCTGCTATGAGCTGGAGCACCCAAGAATCCGTGGTTATCCTCTCCCATCCCGGAAGGTGGAGGGAAAACCTCCCTTCTACCGGTTCCTCCGGGGAGTCCGGAGGCAGTGGGAGAGAAAAGGAGTCAGGTGGTGTGGGGCAGCGCCGTAGCTGAAGCACCCGCCGCTTTTTTGGACTGGGGGGAAGGGCTTGGCGGTAGTGGGGGCCCGGCGTTTTGTGGCCCACCTTCCCTGGGGTTTCGCCTTTGGACGATTCCGTCTGCGAAAGGGACGGCGCTGCTGCTGATGGGGACGGTACATGGAATCAACTGACTTCAGAGCCATCCCCTTCTCTTGCAAATCAGTAATGATGTCCTTGACATCACCCCCGAAAAGCACCGACCCCCGGAAGGGTGCTTCCTGGATAGCAGATTCCACCTCCGGGACCAAACCTGACACGCGGAGCCAAGCGTGACGCCATAGGCCTACAGCGAAAGCTGAGCTCCACCCAGTGGTGTCCACTGCGTCCTATGTCGCACATAGCATGTGTCGACTGGCCAAATGAGCAGAGCGGACGAGATCAGCCAACTCCTGCTTGACTTGGGAGTCAGGCAAGGAGTCCAGTTTGGCTTCCACCTGAGTAAGGATGGCCCTCTGGTACTCCCCCATGTGGCCGACATAGTTCAGGGCCCTGATCCCCAGTGTGGAGGAACTGTAAATCTTTCTCCCATACTGGTCCAGAAGGCGAGATTTCTTATCAGGAGGTGACGAGCTAAGATGTTTTGGGTTCGCCGACCGGCCTGAGCGGTGCTAATCACGACTGAGTCGGCATGAGGGTGAGAATCCAGGAAATCAATACCCTCTGGAGCCTGATATAGCTGGTTCGACTTCCTAGGAAGTGGGGCTAAGGCAGACGTCTGTTTCCATATTGTGGTAACAAGGTCGGCGTGAGGCTCTATCCAGGGTGGCACCAAGGTAGGAGCTGTCACGGGCAGATCTAGATGTTCGGCGAGTTTCAGACGCTGAGGATCTGGTTCCAGGGAGTGCCACTGATGAACCTCCTGGATTTTCCTAAGCAACTCCGAAAAAGAAGGATCCTCCGAGGAGACTTCGAGGAGTCCTTGGCTGGGCTTCGACAGACAGCGAGGTTCGCTCTCTCGGAGCAGCCGTCGGAAGAGTCAGAGGAGTCCGAGAGCGAAGAGGAGGATGAAGAAGAGAAAGACTCCCTTTCCCGACCTGGGGGAGGAACGGACCCCTTGGGAAGTCCCCGAGGAAGCGTGTCCTGCCCCTTTCTGGATCCAGATGGAAGAACCCTGCAGTCCGGAGGTGGTGAGGGAGTGTGCCGCCTGGGGCGTACGGGAACCTGGAACGGCACCATCGCCGGAAGGCAGCTCTCTACCTCTTTGGTGAGCTGAGCCTTGGCCTCAGCCCATCAGGAGGCCAGAGTCTCCTGCAGGTCCACCGGCGGCCGCGAGGGCAGTTGAGGAGGAGGAGGAGGTGGGGGATAAGGATACGGGTTATAACCATATGTAGCATATCCAAAACCCGGCTACGGGTAGCCCGGCGTCGGGTATTGTGGCGCTAGCATCATGCGCGCCAGAAAGCCTGGCATTGGGCATTGTGGCACCGGATACTCGCGCTCCGGGTACACCGGCGTTGAATAAGACGGAAGATACCCGGGAGCCGGGGGGGCTGCCGGAGCAGACGGCCCGGCCGGGAACCTCACGGGCGGGTCCGTAGTGGAGAGCCCGGAAGGCCCGATGAGAGCAGAATATCTCCCGGAGTCGGTAAGGCCGACATCAGGGCCGACGGCGGAGGCCCTGGCGCCGGAGGTACCAACGTCGGAGGGGCCGGCGTCGGAGCTGGCGTCTGGGGAGCCGACTTCAGGTCCAGCGCTCCAGGTGGAGGAAGGACTGACGGAGGCAAAGATCCTCAGCCGCCCGGGGACGGAGGGGAAAAGTCCCCGGGGTCAGGTTGGAGAGACTCTGGTTCCCCAGACGGCAGCGAAGGCTGCGGGAACCGGGAACGACGGACGTTGGGGGTCCGGCTGCCTGTTCCTTTGCCAGTCGGATGTCGGACGAAAAGCCAATGAGGCTTAGTGGCGAGCCTCGGCGGGCACCGGAGGAGCCGACGTCCGACTTACTGAGACGCGACCGGAGACAGGCCGAGCCGAGTGATCGGCCTGGTCCTGGTGGAGAAGAGGCTGCAGTCGCCCGGAGGATTAGGACATCTACCGGCCCTCTCCGTGGACGGGCCAGAGGGAGCCGACGCCTGCCACCGAGTCGCCACAGTGGTAAGCCGTGAGCCTGCGGTCGAACCAGGCGGAGGCCTCCAACTGCCCGGAGGCGCCCGCTGGCCCGAGCGTGAGCCAGACGGGCAGGCCGACGCCGCTTCAGAAACCTCCGGTATGCTGCCGAGAGCGATCTCCGGAGGAGATGTTACCTGCGTCCCAGCGACTCGAGGAGATGTGCGTATGGTTTTGTCCCGTGCCTCTCCTTCTTCTTCCGGCTGGCCTTCGGGAAAGTGGACGCCTGCCGCAGTTTTTGAGCTCCTTCTCCATAGAACTCATTTTCTTCTTTTGAATATGGGTTTCCAGGAATTGCTGCCGCCTTTACGGGTAGCCGCATTAAAACTGAGGCAGTGCTGGCACTTCTCGACCGGGTGATCGGAGCCTAGGCAGAACAGGCACAGGAGTGGCCGCCTTGTGCGGTAGTTGCTGCATCAATCGCACTTATTCTTGTGTCGAGGGGTGACGATATATACCGATCATTTTTTCGACTAACGCCAGTACTAAAGATTTTTTTGTAAAAACGATGAAGGAAGGGCTGACGGCTAACGTAACTTTTCCACAAGGCTGCAGAGCTAGCGGGGGAAAGAACGGGAAGGCGGGCGTCCGGGACCGCCCCTTTTACACGACGTCTCCTGGCCGCTGGTCACCTGGCGGGGCGGTCCTTCGCCAGGGACTGCTAGCTAGAAATTTTTCCGTGGGGTCCTGCCGCCTGCTGGCATCAGTCCTATATGTAATTATCTACTGCAAGAGCCCTCTCAAAGTAAGATCTACTGTTACGGTAAGTTCTTACGTAACTGTACTATCTTACTTCAAGAAACAGCTCTTGCAGCAGGTTACACCATAAGGACTGAGTACCAAGCAGTACCAGATGAACTCTGACGACGGGAGGGGGATATACAGGCAAGAGAGGATCTCTCAGGAAAGCAACCCTTGGAGGACTGTGAGTCCAAAACATGCCCTGCGCCTGGAAGCAATGTCCAGACTACAGTGCCGGATGAAAGTATGCACTGTACTCCATGTGGCTGCCGCACAAATGGAAGCAACTGACACGTTTCGCAGGGAAGCGAGGGAAGTGGTCACTGCCCTGGTGGAGTAACCCTTTACCTGGCCAGTTAAGTGTTTGTTTTTGTGCTGGTAGCAAAAGGTGATACAATTCACCAACCACTTGGTGAGTGTCTGCTTGGATACTGGAGCCCCAGTCATTCTGTGAACGAAGGAGACAAAAATCTGGTTAGTCCTTTGGAGGGGCTTAGTCCTGTCCAGATAGTATATGAGTATGCGGTGAACATCCAGGGTGTAAAGGTGAGTCTCTCCTTTGTTGGTGTAGTTAGGGAAGTACACCGGCAAGTCAATGTCTTGGTTGAGTGTGAGTTCTGACACCACCTTGGGGAGGAACTTAGGATTAGTTCTCAAGGACATCCTGTCCCTGTGAAAAACTAAATAGATTCCTTGCACATGAGTGCATGGAGCTCTGAGATCCTCAGGGCTGAGGTAACTGCAACTAAAAGCAGAGCCTTCCAAGAGAAGAGGCGTAGCTCACAACTTGCGGCTGGCTCAAAAGGTGGTAGCAACAGTTGCTCTAGTACAAAGAGAAGGTCCCAAGGGGGAACCGGCTTCTCTGATGGGTGGTTTCAGGTGTAGAATGCCCCGTAGAAATGCTTGTGACACCTCTAGCTGTGATAGAACTTTTTGACCGACCGGTGCACCTTCAGGGAGAAGTATGCTAGTCCCATCCAGAACAAGGAAAATGAGGTAGTTCAGAACTGACTTCTCTGAACAGTGGAGCAGATCAAGATTCCGTGCGGTGGCCCAGAGGCAAAACCTGCGCCACTTCATGGCGTAGGCAGCGTAAGTGGAGGGTTTTCTAGCTGCCTCCAGGATGTCGGCAACTCCGTGAGACATTCCGTGCCTAAGGATGGCTATGTCCTTTGGAGCCAAACGTGCAGGTTCAGGGACTTGAGGTTCAGGTGAACCAGAGACCCTCTTTCCTGGGACAGCAAGTGTGAGCTGACTGGTGGGGGAAACGGAGGCTCCTGTGCCAACTGGTGGAGCAGCGGAAATCAGATCTGTCTGAGCCAGAATGGTGCTACCATGATCATGGTCACTCCTTCTTCTTGCAATTTAAGGAGAATCCTCTGGATCACAGGGAAGGGAGGGAAGGCGTAGAGAAACCTGCCCGCCCAAGAGAGGAACAATGCGTCTCACCAGAAAACACCAGGCAGAGATCTAGCTAGCAGAAATTGGGCAGTTTTGCATTGAATGGGGATGCGAACAGATCTAAGTCTGACGTCCCCCATCTGCCGAACAGTATTTCTGCGACTGGCTGAAGGAGTTCCCATTTGTGGGTGCTGGATCGTGACCTGCTCAGAAGGTCTGCTATCGTGTTGCAAACACCAGGAGCATGCACTGCAGCAATAGTGATGCCATGCTGCAGGGCCCAGTTCCAAACACTCACTGCCTCCCGGTAAAGCTGGTAGGAGTGAGTTCCCCTTGTTTGTTGATGTAGTACACCACTGAGGTGTTGTCCATCTGGACCAGCAAGTGGCCTGGGGGAATTTCTGAATGCAAAGCCTGAAGTGCGTACAGGACTGCCCTCATTTCCAGGACGTTGATATGGAGATGAGTTTCCAGTGGGGACTATGTGCCCTGTGTCCTTGTACCGTTTAGGTGAGCCCCCCGTCCCAACCGGACCTGATGCATCCGTGGTGAGCGTTACAGACGGTGCGGGAGTAGAAAAGGGGAACCTTCTTGCGAGGTGCTCCGGAATGAGCCACCACTGTAGGGCTTGTATGATGGAGTTTGGAACCCTGATAAGGTGATCGAGATGATCTTGCCATTGATCTCACTGAGCTCTGAGTGTCCACTGAGCAACCTTCATGTGGAGACGGGCGAGGGGAACCGTGGCAATGGCTGCCGCCACATGACCAAGGAGGCACAGCATGGTCCTTGCAGGGACCTGCTTCCTCATACTGATGGACCGGATCAGGGCCTGTAGGCGTTCCGCTCTGTCCTCCAGCAGAAAAACTCTGCCCTGGTGGGTAGCAAGTACTTAGCCTATAAACTGTAGTCTTTGGGTGGGAACCGACAACTTTTCCTAATGGTGATGCCCAGCGACTCAAAGAGGGAGTGAGTGTCCTGTAGTGCCCTGTTCAGCTCCTCTTGCGATGGAGCCATGAGGAGCCAGTCGTCCAGGTAGGGGAAGACGTAGTCGCCTTGTCTCCTGAGGGCTGCTGCCACTACCACTAGGCATTTGGTGAATACCCATGGTGCAGATGAGAGACTGAACAGGAGGGCCTGAAACTGGTAGTGGCGTCCCAGAAACTCGAACCGCAGGAACCTTCGATACGGGTGAGCGATGGAGATATGCGTCCTACATGTCCAATGACACTAGCCAAGCGTTTTGCCTGAGCACTGGGATGAGACCTGGAAGAGTGACCATGCAGAAGCACTTGTATGCTACCGAGGTGTTGAGGTCGAGGTGTCCAATATTGGGCGTAGATCCCACATCTTCTTTAGGACCAGAAAGAAGTGGGAATAGTATCCCCTTCCTCTCTGGTTCCATGGGACTATTTCTATGGCCTCCTTTTCTAGGAGGGCAGAGATTCCCTGCTGAATGAGCATGCTGTCCCGAATAACAAGAGCGCAGAGGTGGTCTTAACGGGGGTTGGGGGGCCAAGGAACTCTATAGGAGTGTCCTCATCTGACGAGTTGTAGAACCCACTAGTTGGAGGTTATCCTCTGCCAGCCAGGGAGGTGGTATGCGAAGCGACCTCTGACCTCGCTTCCCTTTGATCCAGATGGGGCAGGGGTCTGGAAGTAGTCATGCTGTGGTGGGGTTCTGTCCGGAAGGCTGGTGAGGCTTTGTGTTTCGCTGTCCCTGGCCTCCGGTAACTTTTGCGCCTGAAACTGACCCTGGGCTGCTGGCCAGACCGGGGTTCCTGACCCTGTCTGTTACGAAAATGGTTCTGGCCTTTTCGAAAAGGCCTCTGTCTTGGTCTGTACATGGCCTGCACGGATCTTATGGCCTTGCCAGTGTCCTGCAATCTGGTAATCACTCTCTCTGATTAGTCTCCGAAGAGGACGGAACCATTATATGGCACACCTAGGATAAAGCCCGAGACCCTCAGCCAGGAGCGTCTCCACAAGCAGACACCAGCTGCCGCTCCTCTAGCTGCGGAGTCGGACGAATCATAAGCAGCCCTAAGGACTTGTGTTCCAACATCTGAGCTAATTTGAAAAAGTTTCAGAAGCTCTTCTTTTTTGTCTCCTTCCAGGAGATCCTTCAGAAGGTCTTGGCCTTGTTCCCATAGTGCATTTTGAAATTGCACCATATGAGTCAGGCAGTTTAAAGACCTGACAGAGCGAATTGACATGACGTGTTCTCCCATGGAATCCAACTGCTTGTATTCCTGATCTGGGGCTGTGTACTAAGGTGCTGGGGGGCTCTGAGATCTGTCGTGGGTGGCTGTAATTACCAAGGAATGGCCACGGTTGTTGCCCCAAAAATGGGTCCTCTGCTGGGGTCCTATACAGGTGGTCAGCCTTTTTAGGGACCACGCAGGCGTAGTCTTGGTGCTCAGGCGACTTTTAGTGGCATCCTGGAGAAAGTATCCATCAACGGTGGAACCACCACAGGCTTGGATCTTTTGCCACGGGTACCTGGTCAGGCATTGTCTCTCAGGGTCCAGTTCTTCGGTGTCCCAGCCCATATCTTCTTGGCTGTGCCTCATTATGTCCATGAATGAGGAGTCATCTGGGGGGCCTGGGTAGATCCCTGGGGACGCGTGAAGAGACGCTGAGGGTGAAGGAGATCTGGAAATATCTGAGGGGTCTGGGCGGGACCCCTCCGATAAAGAACGAGACCTTCCGCGAGGTTTCCTATGCCTGTGTAAGCTAGGTGACCATGAAGAGGTTCTGGAACAATACCTCTTTTGATTTCCTTCTCGATTTTCCAGAGATCTGCCCCTAGGCGGGGGAGTATCCTCCTTTTTTGGGAGGGGGTGCTTCAGGAGTGGGTAACTTAGGGGGTGGGTTCACCTCTGTAGGCTTTGTGGAGACTACATCCTTTCTGATGGTCTCCAACCAACAGGTGAAAAGTTCCTTGACCTCCTCAACATTTAGGCCAGATGACGGTCCTGGCGTCGGCAGTTTCCCTGCCAGGGGACAGGGTTCTGGTCCTTGAGGGGTTGGCTTATCCGTCGTTGGGTCTTGGGGCAACCCCCGAGTCCTCTAAGTCACCCGACGTCTGGTCATCAGTAGCTTGTTGGGCTTAGACGTCCGTAGCGTCATCCTCCAATGGACCCCAGCATCCAGTGTCTGGTGCAGACGGTGGGGAAACTGTTTGAGGAGCTGGATCCTTCAGACACTTGGTGGTCGTCTGATCTGTCGACCATCTGGGGTCTGACGTCCGCTTTAAGGACGTCAACTCAGTGGTCCGCTTAGCTGGTGCATCAGAGGGACCCCTCAGAGGTTGAGAGACCGATATCTGGTCGGTGTCCCGGCGCCAGTCCAGGGAGTCGGGGCCTACTTTTGCAGCTGACTTGGGAGTACACATTGCTAGACCTCACACAGCTAGGTTGCAGCTGTGTAATCAGGACCACCACCAAGAACCACAATAGACTGTCACACTTCTGTTAAAGGGTACTAGTAAAACACTTTTGATAAAATTAACAAATTCACTGTTCTGTTACACTCCAACAACTGTGTTTGCCTTTTTTATGTGTCTGAGTATTCACATTAAACAGGCAATTTTATTAGCGGAATATGTTGCTCCAGGCTGTAGTTCAAAGTTTCTAACATACTAATTGCCAGCAGATTAGGCCTTACGGTCTCATCGAGTCTGCTCGAACCTCAGATCCCTAGTTGGTGCCGTGGCCCCTCTGTGTTCCAGAAACCCCTATCATCCATCCCCACCCCCGAGCCAGGCCATCATCTGATACATCCACTTTCTGTGTCTGTCCCACCCTCTCTTGAAGCCCTCCACTGTGGATCTCTGAACCAGCTCGCCAGGCAGTGCACTCCAAGGGTCCACCACCCTCTTAGTGAAAAACCTCCTTCTGTTTTCCTCCCTCACCCTTCCACCTTCAAACCATGCCCTCTGGTGATACCTCCCTGCTTTAGTCTAAAGAGCCCCCCTATGTTTACCTTATTTATTCCCTTGAGGTACTTGAAGACCTCAATCATGTCCCCCCTGTCTCTCCTCTCCTCCAATGAAAACAGGCAGAGCTCCTCAAGTCTGTCCTCATACGTCAAATCCCCTAGTCCTCGTATCATCTTAGTTGCCCTCTTCTGTACCCTCTCCAGGAGCTGTATGTCCCTCTTCAAGTTTGGTCTCCAGTACTGTACTCAAGGTGTGGTCTAACCAGTCCATTGTACAGCGGCAGAATCACTTCCCTGCTCCTAGAGGTGATCCCCCTTATGATGCATCCCAACATCCTGTTTGCCTTGCTAGTCGCTCTCCTGCACTGCTCAGAGTTATTCATGCATGCATCCACTATTACCCCAGGTCTTTTTCCCCTATTGAGGCCTCCAGCGCCTCCCCACTCAGGGTGTACCTGTGTTTAGGGTTTCCCCGGCCAAGATGTAACACCTTGCACTTGGTGATACTGAAATTTAGTTTCCATGTGTGAGCCCAGCTTTCCAGGGTGTCCAGGTCCCCTTGCAGGGCCAACCTCCCCTCTTCCCCCTCAACTACTGCTCCCATCTTAGAAGTCATCAGCGAAGAGACTCATTTCACACCCTATACCCTCCCTAATGTCCGATATGTATGCATTAAACAGGATCGGACCCAGGACCGAGCCCTGCAGTACCCCACTACTGACCTCTCTAGGGTTCGAGAGCTCCCCACCGACCACTACTCTCTGGGTGCGTCCAGCTAGCCAGTTTTCAATCCATCTGACCAAAGGGCCTACTCCCAACCCCATCAGTTTCTCCACCAGACCACTGTGGGAAGAGTCAAGCCTGCTGCTGAAGTCCAAGAATAATATATCCACAGGCTTTCCCTGTCTAGTTCTGATGTTACCATTCAGAGAACTCCTGATGATTGGTTTGACATGATCTACCTGGCACAAACCCATGTTGCCAACTATCCAGACCTCCCACCTCCTCCAAGTACAACTCCAATCGCTCTTTAGTATACTCTCCATTAATTTTCCCACCACCGAGGTCAAACTGATGGGTCTATAGTTACCTGGTACTTCCCTCAACCCCCCTTTACGGATTGGCACATGTGCCTCTCGCCAATCCCTAGGTACCCTCCCTGTCTCCAGTGACCTGTTGAAGAGCTCCGCCAGGGGTGCAGCCAGTATGTCCGCCAATTCCCATAGTACTCTTGGATGAATGCCATCCGGCCCAGGAGATCTGTCTTTCTTTAGGGCCTTGAGGGCTAACCACACCCTTTCTGGTGGAGATAGCATCATCCGTCCCCTCCACCTTACTGGCCTTTTTATCCTTATCCTGATGTGACACCCCTAGGGTACCTCTCCCTCCCTCTTGCTCCATTTCTGTTGCTCCCCTCAGTCCCTCACTACAGCTTCTCCCCATCGTGCCTTGCTTTGTAGATATCCCATCCTCCTCCCTAGTGAACACAGAGGCGGCACTGTTTAATACCGCTGCCTGGTCCTCGCCTCTTCCACCACCTCCTTCTGATCTCAATCTGCTGAGATGACCCTAGTTTTCTCCACTCCCAATGTACCAGAAGAACCCTTTTCCCTCCATGTATCCCTGTGCCAGCCGCTGCTCTTTTACTGGACTTTGCCCCCTCGCCATCCGGGTGACTTTTCTAGATGCAAGATGGTACATTTCTTATCCCTATCCCTCTTGTTGTTTTATATTTTTGTGAGCCGCTTCTTTTCTCTGACTGCTACCTGAACCTCACTGGATCACCAGCATGGTTTATGTGACCTTGATCCCTTACGTTTCACCTTAGCGCAGGTCCTGACTGCCTCATGAAGTCCCTGTTTTATGACCCCCCATCTCTTTTCCACATGTCTCATTGATGTAATCCACTTCAAGTGATCCTTGAGAATATTTCCCATGCCCACAAAGTCTGCCCCCCTAAAGTCCACTGCCAGTGTCCCAGATCTCCCCCGTGCTTATTTGAAACCAGACAGTATTGTGGTCGCTCCCAGTCAGGGGATCCTCTACAACCAGGTCCCTTACCAGATCCCCATCTGCCAGAACCACATCCAGGACATGCCCCTTCCTTGTGGGCTCCATCACATGCTGTGTTAAGAACACATCTTGGAAGCCGTCCAGCAGCCTCTGCTCCTTGGCCACCTTAGAGGCCATGGTTCCCCAGTTTGTACCTGGCATATTAAGGTCCCCCATCAACACCACTCCTTCCCCTTTTAGTCCACACTGGGCAATGATGTCCAGAAAACCATCTCCAGAACATCACCCATCCCGGGAGCCTTCATACTCCACCCAGCTTGACCTTATCTCCTGCTGGGATTCGTAAGGTAACCCATAAGGCCTCCACGTTTCCCTCTGCCTCTTCTACCCTAGCAATTTCTATGTCATCTCGAATGAACATAGCCACTCCACCCCCTCTGCCCTCCTTTCTGTCCTTCCTAAGCATAGTGTACCCCCTCACGTTTAGGTCCCAGTCATGGTTTTTGTTGGTCCACGTTTCCGTGACTGCCACCACATCCAGCCCCCCACCTCGAACAGCATGGCCTGGAACTCTGGCAACTTGTTTCCCAAGCTCCTGGCATTTACTAACACCACCCCCCACCCCTTATCCTTGATCCCCTTTGTCGAACCCCACCCAGGTTCCTTATACTTCCATCCTCCCTCTGCTCCTCCTGAAACCTCCACCCCTGTCTGTTTTCCCCCCCTTGGGTTTGAAGGCTACTCTCCTCGATGCACTTAGTTTTGTTTAGTCTATTTTTGTTGTCAATGTAAGTCCACTAGAATACAAAGCTCCCATTTTCAGGGATGATCTGAACTTCAATCAGAGAAAACACATATAAAACACGTACATACATGCTAAAATATACAGAATACTATATACATAGTTACATAGTAGTTGTTGGCAGACAAGGACCTCCTGCTCCATCTAGTCTGCCCTGTTTTCAGATTAGTTCCTACTTCTTTAGTATAGGTCCTGCTAGACCTGTGTCCATACTTCCGCCATGTCCTAATCTCACTAGTTCTCTGTGTCTATCCCATGTATGCTTGAATGCCTCCACAGTGTCTGCACCCACCACTTTCTCTATTAGCTTGTTCCAGGGTTCAACCACCCACTCTGTGAAGAAGCACTTCCTCACACTGACTCCAAGCCTCCCCCTTCCAGTCTCATTTCATGGACACTCGTCCTGCTGCTTTTCGTTTTCTGCAGAAGGCTGCTCTCCCCTACATTATTAATCCCTCTGACATATCTGAATGTCTCTATCATGTCCCCCCTCTCACTTCTTACCTCCAGTGAGTACACGTTTAGCTCCCTAACCCTTTCCTCATAATTTTTCTGATGCATGCCCTGCACCATTTTGGTAGCCCTTTTCTGCACTGCCTCCACGTGGTCGATGTCCTTTCTGAAATGGGGCCTCTAGAATTGGCCACAGTAGTTGAGGTGGGGCCTCACCAGTGATCTACAGAAGGGCAAGATTACCTCTCTCTTTCTACTTGCTGTTCATCTCCTAATGCAACCCAGCATCCTGCTTGCCTTACCCACTGCCTTCCCACAGTGACTTGCCACTTAAGAGTTTATTTCTTATGATAACTCCTAGTGTCCCTTTCCTGGTCAGTTGTTGCCACCTCCTCACCTCCTAGTTGGTATGTTGCCCTTGGGTTCTTCCACGCCACATGCCTGACAAACAGGTTACTCACCTGTAACAGTAGTTCTAGGAGTGGTATATGTTGTTCATCCACACTTACTGGCATGCCCCTTTTCCCTTTAAGGATCGCCGGAAATCTTCAAGCTGGCTCCTCCCACCAACCAGGTGGTATAACCCTCGGCTCCGCCCCATGACGCCAGATCTTAGCCCGCTGGAAGCCAGGTTTGTACGTCCGCAGCCAGGGACCTCGGGTGGATCCGTGTGGATGAACAACATATGCCACTCCTAGAAAGTACAGTTACGTAAGAACTTACCCTAACGGTAGATCTTCGAGAGAAGCTCTTGCAGCAGGTTCAAACAATGAGGACTGGCACTTCCTGGCGGAGGTTCTGGCAACTTTTTCTCCAGCAGTACCAACGTGGGGAACGCACCCCGCCGACGTCGGCTCCACCCCCGATGACACCCTATATAACGGAGGAGTTCCCCATGTGCTCCAGTTCTTGGATGCCCCCCCAGTCAGACAAGGAAAACAGCAGGTTAGTAACAATAACTAATTGTCAATGGACAACCTTTCAAGAGAAACAATGCCAACCTGGAAAAGACCTGATCCCTCGGGGAAGGAGGGCGGGAAATATACCTGCTGCAAGAGCTTCTCTCAAAGATCTACTGTTACGGTAAGTTCTTAAGTAACTGTACTATCTTACTTCGAAGAGAAGCTCTTACAGCAGGTTCAAACAATGAGGACCGAGTCCCAAGCAGTATAAACTTGTGACAACCCCATGGGAGGGGGAGAACAGGAAACATGGAAGACAGAGGGGAGATTCCTCAGGAAACCAGGCCCTGCAGGACCACAAGGCCAAACCCTGCTCTGCATCTGGAAATGATGTCCAGGCTGTAGTGCCTGACAAAGGTGTGTACGGAGCTCCAGGTAGCGGCGGCGCAAATATCTATCGTCAGAACTCTTTTTAGTGCAATGACGAAGCCTAATAGTCCTCATACAGTGAGCTTTAATCGGCCTAAGTCTACTTATTAGCGCCTTGTAACAACAGGAGATGCAATGGACCAACCAGCGCGAAAGCGTCGGTTTGGTGACCGGGCGACCTGCAGACCAGAAGCAAAGGATACAAATAACTGATCAGACTGCCTGAGCTCTTTGGTTCTAGCCAAGTAGCACCTGAGAGCCCTGTGGACGTCCAGGGAATGGAGAAGGGCCTCTCCCCTACTGGAGTGCTCCGGGTAATAAACCGGAAGCTGAACCAACTGGTTTAAAGCAAGCTCTGAGACCACTTTCAGCAAAAACTTCGGATCTGTGCGCAAATCAACCCTGTCCTTGTGAAAGACCAGATAGGATTCCCTACACATGAGGGCTTGCAGTTCTGAAATGCGTATGGCCGAACAGCAACCAAAAGCAGCATTTTCCAGGAAAGAAAACAAAGCTCAGTGCTCATAGCCGGTTCAAAGGGGGGGAAAGGAGAGCTTCTCCAGGACGAACAGGAGATCCTAAGGAGGAACAGGGTCCCGGACGGGAGGTCTGATATGCAGAATGCCGCATAAAAAAGCTTTGGAAACCTCCATCTGAGCCACCGTCTTACCCGACACGAAAGAATGGTAAGCGAAGATGGCAGCCAGGTGTACCCTGATGGAGCAGTAACTAAGGCCTTTCTCGAAAAAAAAGAGCAAGTATTCCAGGATGGTGTTAACTGGACAGACCAACGCGTCCACCTGCTTCGCTGTGGCCCAAATGCAAAACTGTTTCCATTTCATAGCGTAAGTGGCCCTGGTGGCAGGTTTCCTAACCTCGACCAACACCTGGGCAACCTGATCGGACACCCCAAAACAGACCTTGGCCAAGTCCTGAGGAGCCAGGAGTGCAGGTGAAGAGTACACAGGTTCGGTTGTAACAGGGACCCGTTGTCCTGCAACAAACGATGTGAGGATAGAGGAAGAGGCATCAGAGGTTATGCCGCTAGACACTGTAGTAGTGGAAACCAAATCTGACAAGGCCACATCGGGGCGGTCAGAATAATGGTGGAAGACTCCGACTGGGCCTTGAGGAGGACCTTCTGAAGTAGAGGGAAGGCATAAAGGAACCTCCTGCTCCAGCAGAGGGATAACGCATCTTGCCAGAAAGCACCAGGCTCTGGACCTAGCGAGCAAAAACTGTACAGTTTTGAGTTGTATTGAGACGCAAAAAGATCCACCTCTGGTGTCCCCCACAGGTGGAAGATGCGATCTGCCACGTCTTGACGCAATTCCCACTCGTGAGCTTGCAACCTTGTCCTGCTGAGCGTGTCTGCTAGCACGTTCTGAAGCATGGGAACGTGAACTGCTGTCAGGAACAGGTGATGTTCCAGTGCCCAATCCCATACCCGCATTGCTTCCCTGCAAAGTGGATAGGAATGAGTGCCGCCTTGTTTGTTGATGTAAATCACCACCGAGGTGTTGTCTGTCTGCACCAAAAGATGGCCCGGTGATAGTGTTGCGCCTGGGTTATGCCCTTATTACCCCATATATGTCTTACACTATATCTCTGGTCTATTATACTGTGATATTGCTATTTTGCACTAACATTATAGATTAAGCACATATCGTGTAAGCATGAGTGCTAGGAATGTGCTTTTTGCTGCTAATATATGCTAATGTACTATGCATGGTTCATTTATACCTCATTATATTACATTTATCTAGATTACGTTTGTTTTTCATATATAGTTGACCTAATCACTGCTTAGATGTCTTTGAAGGATCATCAGTGATTATTATGTACTGGTGCTCTCATATAATTATATGTATGTACACTCAGGCACATATGCCATGTGTAATATAGCTTTGTAAGCAATTCTCTATTTCTACTAACAAGAGACAGATTCCTTGTTTAGTCTATCCTCTAAGCATATGTAGATTGGAAGTGTCAGCATTTCTCTTTGTCTAAAGTTTATGCTTTAGAAGCATTATTTCTTATACTCATTAGTATTCTGTCTCCTAAGTAATTATCCAATAGAGAATGTATTGTGTAACACTGTTTATAGTTCAGAACCAATGTATATAGTTTTGGGTATCAGTAAGCTAGTTCTTATCTTAGTATATTAAACACCGTCTTGCCAGTTTCTCTCTCTCTAGAAGCTTAGTACATACAAATAGACTGGCAAGTCACCCTTATCAGTGACTTATTATCCTGCTCGGCTGTGAGTATAATAAAAAATACTTTATTTACGACTACTTGTGAGTGTTATCTCTGGCTAACATTGTAGACATAGAACGAATCTGATTTATTATTTTAGCAGTTAGTCTTCTAACTTGACAACAGGACCAATACCAAGGCTTGAAGGGCATAGAGCACTGCTCTCATTTCCAGGACACTGATGTGCAGATTCGCTTCTAGGGGAGACCAAGTAACCTGTGTATGATGGATCCCCAAATGTGCCCCCCATCCCAGGGACGATGCATCCGTTGTTAGGGACTGGGCAGGCGTCCTCAATCAAAACGGAATGCCCTTTAGGAGATTTTCGAATGACATCCACCAGCGAAGCTCTCGGCGGATTGGCTCTGATATTCTGACCAAGGCATCCAGATCGTCTGACATCTAGTCCTACCGAACCCACAGGGACCACTGAATGGTCCGCATGCGGAGGCGGGCCAGAGGGACTGACACTATGACAGCCACCATGTGCCCCAGCAATCTGAGGAGTAGGCTAGCCGGCACCTCTGAGGCTAAAGAGACCTGGGATGCGATGGTACGAATGCAAACCGCTCTGTCGCAGGGAAGAAAGACCTTCCCAAGAGTGGTATCCAGAGACGCTCCTATAAACTGGAGTATCTAGGATGTAGACAGATGGGACTTGTCTCTGTTGATGGTGATTCCGAGACTCTGAAACAGAGAAATGGAATTCTTGAGAGTCTGCAACAGGCAGGGCCTGGAATGGGCCAGGAAGAGCCAGTCGTCCAGGTACGGAAACACAAAGTGGCCCTGTCTTCGGAGCGCTGCGGCTACGACTGCCAAGCACTTCATGAAGACCCTTGGGGCCGAGGAAAGACTGAAGGGAGGACTCGGAATTGACAGTCCTCGTTCTCGAATCTGAACCTGAGGAATCTCCGATGGCTTCTGATAATTGGGATGTGCAAATAAGCGTCCTGCATATCCAGGGATGCTAGCCAGTCTCCTGCCGAAATGAAAGGAAGGAGAGTGGGTAGAGAAACCACCCTGAATCTCTTGTAGGAGACCCACTGATGGAGATCGCTGAGGTCCAGAATGGGTCTGAGATCTCCCAACTTCTTCGGAACTAGGAAGAAGTGGGAGAAAAAACCCTTTCCTGATTCGGCCGGTGGAATCGGCTCGATGGTCCTTTTTTCTAGAAGGGAGGATATCTTCAGTCTGATCAGGGCCCTGTGTTTCTTGGGGTACCAGGATATGGGGGGGGTGGTCTGTCCGGAGGAATGGATGTGAACTCTATGGAGTGCCCGAACTCCATGAGTTCTAGAACCCAGTGGTCGGAGGTCACCTGAGTATACACATCCGCATAGAGCGAAAAGCATCCTCCTACCGGCTCCCCTGGTGGAGTTACCAAAGGAGGAGGGTCGCCTGAGTAGTCAGGCACTGGGTGGGGGAGGGAGGGCGGCACAGGCTGCTCTGGGAGGTCTAGAGGCGGATGCCGAAGCACCTCTGGCTCCGCCTCTACAACCAAAGCCATCTTGCTGAGCATGCTGCTGAAAGCGAGGTTGTTGCGATTGGTGTCTCCCACGGACACAAAAACGAGGCTTTCTGGCTCACCCCTGCTTCAGGCAGTACATGGACTGCATGGAACGGACGGCCTTTCCGGAGTCCTGCAGACCGGTGATAATCCGTTCCGTACCCTCGCCGAAGAGCACAGATCCTTTAAAGGGAGCATCCAGAAGGTTGACTTGAACATCTGGATCAAACCCAGATACCCAAAGCCAACCACGGCATCAGAGGCAGATGCCTGTGGCGGTCGCCCTGGAGGAGGTGTCCGCAGAGTCAAAGGCCGAACACAGAACGTGGATACCCACGTCTGAGCTCATCTGCAGTAGCTTAGCGAGCTCAGTCCGCTGAGTACAATCGGGCAGGCTCTGCACTAAGTCCAAACTTTGTTCCCAAAGGGCATTCTGGAATTGGACCATGTGGGTTAAGAAGTTGAAACTCCTTATGCTACAGGTGGCAGCAGAGTACACCTTACGGCCCATGGAATCCAGCTGCATTGATTCTCTATCAGGTGGCTGGGGGCTCTGCGAATGATCATAAGCTGCCGAAATCACCACCGAGTCCACAGCGGATGGTTCGGCCAAAAAGGGGTGGTCTGCAGGCGCCCGGTAGAGCCGGTGAGCCTTCTTTAGTACAGCAGGGGAGGAATGAGGGTGCTTCCAGGTCGCATGGGTGACATCAGCAAAGGTGTCGACCATGGGAGGGATGACCGCCCGCTTTGGGTCCTTTTGGCGGAGGTACTTAGCCAGCCGCAATCGTTCGGGATCTAGGGCCTCAGGGTCCCAGCCCATACTGGCCTGGATGTGCCTCATTACCTCCATAAAACTGGGGTTATCGGGAGGGGATTTGGGCAAGCCCCCCCGTGTCCCCAATGTCTGGCTCCGAGTAGACTGAGGAGGTATCGGGTCTACATAGGAGGTTGCTCCCGATGTTTTTTTGTGGTGCTTGTGGATGGGCTGAGAATCGCATTCCCCCGATGAAGAGACCTGTTCCATGGCAGCAAGTTTTGTCTCTGTGAGAAAAGCCGCGAGTGACTTCTGGCGCCGGATTCGAGTCCGCGAATTGAAGGCCTGGCAATGAAGGCAGGCGTTGGTGCGATGGTCTGGCCCAAGGCAGTGGAGACACACGGAATGTCCGTCTTTCACGGGAATCTGTCGCCCACAAGCGCACTTGTTTAAGTGAGATGACATAGATGTCGAAATCCAAAGTTTGAGAGAAATCTAACTGGTGGAGAAGAGCAATCGGTACTAGCTGAACTAACCCTGACCATGCGGCAGGAAAGAACTGGAGCACGTGGGGAACTCCTCCCTTCTATAGGGCGTCGTCGGAGGTGGAGCCGTCGGTGGGGGGCGTTCCCAACGTCAGTACTGCTAGAGAAAAAGTTGCCGGAACCGCTGCCAGGTGGCGCCAGTCCTCATTGTTTAAACCTGCTGCAAGAGCTTCTCCTCGAAGTAAGAGCTACTGTTACAGGTGAGTAACCTGTTTTTCTAGGATCATGGATATGTTGTTCATCCACACTTACTGGCAGACTCCTAGCAGTTCTCTGGAAAGAGGGAGGGAGGCAAGGTGCACACCCCAACAAAATACTCACTTGGGAAATAGAGATTGGAGAACTGAGGTCCCAAAACCAGCATCCCAGCGTGACTCAAGGTCAATGTGGTAATGAAGGTGTTTGCTGACTTCCAGGTAGCAGCCCGGTAGATTTCCTGGACAGGGATGTCCCTGGAAGCAGCCACCAATACAGCAGTATGGTGGGTAGAATGAACTCTTATTCCTCTGGGAGACTCTATGCCCGCCAACTCATAGCACAGACTTATGCAAGATGTAATCCACCTTGCAATAGTCCGTTTTGCTGCAGGTCTGCCAGAAGCAGTTTCAGCGTAGGTGACACACAGCTGGCGAACCTCTCCCAATTTCAGCCATCCTCTCCTTGTATTAGGAGGACTCGTCTCAGGTCAAGGTATGGAGCCTGTGTTGGCCTCCGAGGTGTGGTGGGGGTCTGTGATGGCAGTGAGCCTAAGGGTGATCGCCGTTTACATCAGTCAGAGTGCCAAACACATTTTGGCATCTGAGTCAACCCTGGCGACTGGCACAACGGCACAGGACATATTTTACTACTTTCACGCCCCCACTTGCTTAAGGATTCTGAACTCCAGGGGTGCATGTTGGGGTAGAGTAAAAAAAAAAAAAAGTAAAAGGTTTGGGCCGGGCACAATAAAAATTGCACCAGCGCCTAGATCTGAACCCAGTACCTCAATCACCCCAGCCATTGCCCAATCCCGAGCCACGCCACAGCTTGACAGACAACCGTAGCACCACCCCTACAGCCTCTCCACCCCCCAGCCCGTGCTCGCTCCCACCCCCCGCACGCGCATTCGTATAGCAACATCCTGTCGCCTAGTTCGCCCAACCCCTCATCCGGTCGCCCTACATGGATTGCGCGAGGATGGTGTCGCCGTAAAGGACGGTGCCCTTCCTCATGCGCCCACTTCACGGGTTACCTAATTAGGGTAGTATACTGGCAGAGCTAACATCTGGTTAAGGTGAAACTCTGACACCACCTTCGGAAGGAATTTCGGGTGGGGGCGTAAGACAACCTTGTCCCTGTGGAAGACCAGATAAAGGGAGCCCACCGAAGGCGCCTGGAGCTCCACTGTCCTTCTGGCAGACGTGATAGTCACCAGGAAGGCAGTCTTCCATCACAAATGTCGCAACGCACACTTGTGCATTGCTTTGAATGGCTTGCCCATGAGTTTGCCAGTACCAACAGGACATCCCACGGAGATGGAGGTTCATGCACCTGAGGGGATATGTGATCCAGGCCTTTGGAAAAACGCCTGAACACTGTCTCCTGCGCCAACGTCGGCTGACCAGCCCACACCCGGTAAGCAGAGATGGCTGCAAGGTGCACACTAACAATCGAGACCGAAGACCCCTTTTGGACAAAGACCAAAGGTAATCGAGAATGTTAGCCACAGGAGAGGATAGATGGTCCAGGTCCTTGCCCTGACACCAAATGGAAAATCTTTTCCATTTGAAGGCATAACATTTTCTGTTTGATCCATTTCTGGATGCCTCCACCACGGTGAGGACATCCTCGGAAAGACCCAAAGACCGGAACTCTAGCCGCTCAGGAACCAGGCTGTGAGGTGCAGGGACTGAAGGTCTGGATGGCATACCTTCCCCTGAGAGAGAAAGAGAAAGGGAGAGAGAGATATCAGGTCTGGGTGTGCCAGAAGCCGCTCTGGGGGCCTGCAGCTGAGGCTGAGGAGATCTGGATACCAGAACTGGCGCAGCCAGTCTGGGGCTACCAGAATCACCTTTGCCTTGTCCTTCCTCACCTTGAGGAGCACCTTGTGGATCAAGAGAAATGGAGGGAAGGCGTAGAAGAAGCCTGGGGTCCACGGCCTCGAGAAAGCATCCCCTTGCAGCGAGCCCTGCTGAGGGGGGAAGGCATGAAATAGCCTCAGCTTGGTGTTTTCCCTGGAGGCAAACAGGTCCATCGGTTTGCCCCAGTGGGAGAACAGGCTGTAAGCTACCTCTGGATGGAGAGACCGCTTGTTGGATGGCTCGCCTAAGTGGCTGACAGCATCCGCCAGATGGTTCGAGGCTCCTGCCACATGAATAGCTAGGACATTCGCCTACAGATGGCTGACAAGGGTCCATATGCGGCACGCCTCCCTGCAAAGCAGACGGGTGTGCATGCCGCCATGTTTGTTGAGATAGCACATGGTCGTGGTATTGTCCATCTGGACTTGACCCACTTGACCCCGGAGCTGAGGAACGAAAGCCGACAGTGCCAGTCTGACTGCTCTGAGCTCCAATACGTTGATGTGGTATAGGGACTCCTCGGGGGTCCAGAACTCACGGGCCCTTCTGTCCCCCATGTGGGCTCCTCAGCCCATAATAGAGGCATCGGCCGTGAGGACGGACGTTGGCTTGGGGCGGCAAATGGGATCCCTTCCTACAACCGGTCTGGGGTGGTCCATCATTGGAGAGCATCCCACATCTTCTGGGTTACAGTGATCAGCTGGTCGAAATGACCATGACCCTGAGTCCACTGGGCAGCCAGCTCCCACTGGACGGGGTGCATGTTCCACTGGGCCCAGCGAACCACAGAGGTGCATGCCGCCATGTAACCCAGAAGGCACAGAAAGTCCCAGGCAGGGCGCAATTGCCCAACCAGAAATGACTGGGCAAAGGAGGAGAAAACCTACGCCCTGTCCGCTGGGAGCCGAGCTCTGGCTTGACGAGAGTCGAGCTATGCCCCAGTGAAGCACATCACCTGAGAAGGCATGAGTTCCCACTTGGCCTCGCTGATCAAGAGGCCGAGTTGGGAGCAGGTCTGGAAAGCCATGTCCCTGGACCTCTCCACCTCCTGCTGAGTGGGACCGGCTAAGAGCCAATCGTCAAGGCAGCAGTAAATTTTGACAACCCCAGATGGGCTGCCACCACTGCGATGCAGCTGGTGAAGACCCGTGGGGCCGATGACAGGCCAAACGGCATGGCTCGGAACTCATATAGGGTTCCCTTCGGCTCTGAAGTGGAGGAACCACCAATGAGATGGCTGGACTGGGACGTGAAAGAACGCGTCCTGAAGATCCAGTGAACAGAACCACGTTTCGCTCCAAGAATGGTATGATCTGGGACAGAGTGACCATCCGAAAGGTGCGTGATCTGAGATACTGATTCAGGTCAAGCAGATCTAGAATGGGGCGCCAGCCCCCCATCCACTTGGGCACCAGGAAGTACCTGGAGACAAAGCCTGGGTCTACTGGAGAATCCGCCACTGGAGCTACTGCCTCCTTGAGGAGGAGCTGAGCGATGTCATCTCGGAGAGCCGACTGAGTATGGATGGATACTCTTTCCTCCCGAGGGGGTGTGGGCTCGGCTTGGAGGGTACTGCTCGAATTCCAGAGGCAGTCCCTGACCGACCACCTCCAAAACCCGCCTGTCTGTGGTGATAACGAACCAGGCAGAAAGGAAGTGGTAAAACCGGCCCCCCACGGGAGGACCCAGAGCAGGCGTCAAGGGAGAGGGGGTGGCGTCCCCCGCCCTGTCACCGAGCAGCCCTGGATGAGGAGGATCCAGGACCTCAACCCTGACCTCCTTTATGGACCTGGGAGGGCCCGGGCTTGGGCCAGGGGCACCAAGCTTGAGCCTGCTGCTTCTGCCTTCCTTGAAAGGAGGGTTGCTGGGCCGCAGGGGAAGAGTGCCAAAAAGGCTTCTTCTGCTGCTTCTTATTCGAAGAACCTTTAGCAGAAGTAGCATCCAAGGTGGCACTGGACTGCTCAATACACTGAAGGAAAATCTTTTCCATTTGAAGGCATAACATTTTCTGGTTGATGACCAGCCACACCTGGGCTGAAAAGGTCAGTGCCCAGGAAAGGCACATCAGCTAGTTTGTGCTGAGTATCTGCCGGGAAAGAGGAGAGTCTCAGCCAAGCCCTGTGGCTAGAGGCAACTGCGGCTGTCAATGAGCGGACACAAGAATCCCCAATGTCCAGGGCTGTGTGAAGCTGCTGTTTGGCAACAGCCCGGCCCTGATCCCGGACCTGCTTGACCGTGGTCTGCATGTCCGAGGGGAGGTGTGGGAGGACTTCATCCAAAGACTCCAAGAGGGCATGGGAGAAGTGTGCCATGATGACGGCCGAACTTGAGAGACGGAGGCCTACAGATGAGGCTGCTTAGACCTTTCAAGCCGAATTATCAAAATTTTTGGATTCCTTTTTGGAAGCTCGGTCAGTGTCGGCAGAACTGCCAGTACACGCCCGAACACAGAGGCGGTCACCAGGTTCTTGGCCGAAGGGTGCTCTGTGAACCTTGCAAGGGACCCCATGGGCACTGCATACTTATGGGCCATGCGGACAGATGGAGCTGGACAAGAGGTAGGACGCTTCCAAAGTTCAAGAGCCAGGCCAACTATGGCCTTGGCCACCGGAAAGGCCTCCATCAGGGTATCCCCACTCTGGGAGATGTCCGTGAGAGGGAACTCCACCTTTTTCTGGATAGGTTCCACAGGCATCCCTGTAGACTCAGAAATGAGGTGGAGAATGCCCTGAAAAGACGAAGGACCTCCCTCCGTCTCTTGCCCACCAGCCAATTTGTCATCCCCAGGATGAGAATGTAGGCCGGTCTCATCCAAATCCGAGGAATCCGGATACAACGGTCGACCACCTAGGTCACCTTCAACCCACTGAGGGCAGTCTGGGGTGACAGTGAACGAAAGACGTCGGGGAAGCCCGGTGTCTGGTCTATCTTCCTTGGAAGGAGCCCCTCCCACAGGCTGCTTGGGTGGCAGTTCCACCACGATCGGTGGAGAGACCAGTATAGGCCGAACCGGTGGTTTCACCGGCTCCGCGGGTGGGGGAACCAACTTAATCGGCTCCAAAGGAGTCGGCTTCAGCCTTGGAGGCGAAAACCAAATAATGGCTAGGGTAGAAGCCGGGGTCGGCTTGTGACCGGACAAAATTAGCTGTTGCCACATGAGGTCCTTGTAGCGCCGACGCCTGTCCTCATCCGAGGAGGAGGACAACGACTGATAGCGTTGCCTCTTTTTAGAGTGCCTGTGGCTCTTCCTCAGCCTCTCAGTCTAGGGGGTCCTCGACCGAGATTGGACAGGCCGATTCAGCCACTCACAGGACACTGGCAGGACCGGTGATTTCCCGGGGTCGGGGACCACAATCTAAACGGGATTCCCAGCGGGCTGGGTCTCCTCGTTGGGGAAAGAAAGGACCGGAGTCCGATTAAGAGAGTCATCGACCTGAGTCGGCGACAATGGGTCGATGACTATTTCAACCTTGTCGATCAACACTTCGGTCGACTGGCCAGACAGCAAGGCTGAGAAGCCAGCAGACGAAGAGGCAGTTTTGACCAAACTCGAGACTGTCGGTCCCTGGGACCGAGATCTCTCCCAATCACAAGAATGTCTTCGCTGAGACAGAGACGATCCCAGGTCCTTTTCCCGCTTATGGGACCAAGAGGAGTGCGTGCCCGCAGGAGCCTCCCCCTTATTCGGGAGAGACTGGCACAACTCTCGGAAAGAACCTGAGAAGGTGGAGCCCAGGTTGAACGAAACGAAGAAGCTCCAAGAGGAAGATTCTCGAAGGCTTGCATACGTTCGAACTGCTCGGCAGATCCCGCGGCAACCGCCCACCGAGTCTCCTTTGATTTCACTGGAGGGTTCCGTTTTTCAGGCCCCCCCAACTTCAGGCATGCGAGACAGTCGTCGAGGACATTAGGGTGAAATGCAAGGCAGCAGTCGCACTTAGAGGTGTCATGGCCGACACCCAAGCAGTATACGCACACAGTGTGGGGATTGGTGTGAGGCATTTTCTGGCCACACAAACACCGATGAAATCCAGGGGAAGACTTGTCTTCCATAATCGAAGCAGAAGAGTCGTGGTCGGTGATGCAAACTAGATGAAGGTTCGGAATAACCGAAGGTTTAGAAGCCAGGGCCTACAAAATGCAGGAGCATGAAGGAAGCAACCCGAATCTTACAGCGAAAAGGAAGATCTGGCATCATGTGGTGAACTTGAGGGTTATACCACCTGGGTGGGTGGGAGGAGCCACCTTGAAGACTTACGGTGATCCTCAAAGGGAAAGGGGACAGGCCAGTAAGTGTGGAAGAACAACATATCCACGATCCTAGAACTTACCGTTTTTGGCATTAAAACCCAGCTGCCAAACCCTTGACTATTCCTCCAGTTCTTTTAAGTCTCTTCTCATCCTGTCCACTCCCTCTTGTCCGTCGATCCTGTTGCAGATCTTTGTGTCATCTGCGAACATATACAGTATACATGTATACAGTAATGTATGAGGTGTTGTACATTGAGTTTTTTTTGTTATACGCCTGAAGTATTTGATACCACATAAACGACTACGAGGTCTGTGATGGTATCACACACCAAGGGTGTGTTTAAAAAAAAAATTAAAATACAAATAATGTCAACACACCATAGTTTATTTTTTATAATTGCTTTGTTTTTACTATGAATGTTTGAAAAGTGTGTTCACTTTGCCATTTACTGTTCTAATGATAAACATACTGTGTAAACACAAACATTTACGCATAGTGATAAAAAGTCTGACAAAAAAAACAAAACACATTCACTATTTTTTTTTTTTGGGGGGTGGGGTGAACTTATTCTGAAAATGCGACTGCAAATGTGTGGAATCATCTGAAACACATACTGGAAAGAAAAGTACGCCCACTAAAAGATGCTTCTTTTCTAGTATGGTACTTCACAAACTTTGTAACAATTGTTTACTTAAATGCTTTTTGCATTGAGAGCAGAGGCTTTGTAGCACACAACTATAATGCATGGTGGTTTGTTTACAGGGCTTAAAAGCACATGAGGGAGAAATGTTTTTACTTGAATGGGTCTGATTGACAGCTATGCCATAATAACCTGCCATTTAATATGGCGAAAGCCAGTTATTATGGAATTTGAAAGTGTCGCCAACCCGGTTATTAAATAACCTAACCAATAATTTATAAAAGAACAATATGCAGTAAAAGTGTGAAAAAATAGTTTCACATAACATTGAAAATAAAAGTACATCAGGAAGTACAAAAAAAAAACAAAAAACAGACCAAGGTCGTTAGAACATGAGACCACTTGAGACTGGCATCGAAGTCCTGTAAACCACAGCCTGTCATGGTTTATTTCTTACCTAAATGCTACAGCTGTCTGAATGGCAGGAGATGAACAAGATGGAGCACTTTGTTTTTAATATATTTATTACTGCCACAGAGGAGGGGGCAGCAGCAGGGTACATAAGTTAGTCTATAAAAAACAGGCACTCGAAGGACTAATAATAGAATCAAAGAAAGGCCAGCAGCTTCTCTAGAAGTACATTAGAAAAGTATGGTGTTGCTTGAAATGAAGTTTCCAGACTCTAAACTGCCAAAGAGTGGACATATATCAGGAGGTGGTGCACTACAGGGCACATTCTCACATCGGGGCATAAGCCAAGAAATGGGTGCTTACAGTCGTGGCCAAAAATATTGGCGCCCTTGCACTTTTTCAAATAACTCACAATTCCTCTAAACATAAGTTGAAATTAACAACAGTACAGTATTTGGGCTCCACAATTCTTAATTTCTCTGTTAATATTACAGAACCTTTGTTTTTGATTCAGAATTTAATATATCATTTTAAATCAGAAAATGAAAAGAAATGGCATTGACAAAATTATTGACACCCTAGACTTAATATTTGGTAGTACAGCCTTTGGTCAAAATAACTGCAGTCAACCGCTTCCTTATAGCCATGGATGAGCTTCCTAACCTCTCTACTGGAAGTTTGGCCCACTCTTCTTGTGCAAATTGCTCCAGTTCTCTCAGATTTGAAGGTGCCTTCTCCAACTGCTGTTTTCAGATCTCTGCACAGGTTTTCAATGGGATTTAGATCTGGACTCATTGCGGCCACTTCAGAACAGTCCAGCGTCTTGTCTTGAACCATTCCTGGGTGTTCTTTTGAAGTGTTTGGTCATCGTCCTCATGGAAGACCCATGACCTTTCGACGGAGACCCAGCTTTCTGACACTGGGTTCAACATTGCGCCTCCAAAATGGCCTGGTAATCTCCAGATTTCATGATGCCATGCACACATTCAAAGCACCCAGTGCCAGAGGCAGCACAGCAACCCAAAAACATCACTGAACCTCCTCCATGTTTGACTGTAGGGAAGGTGTTCTTTTCTTTGAAGGCTTCATTTTGTTTTCTGTAAACATAGAGATGATGTGCTTTACCAAAAAGCTCTAATTTGGTCTCATCTGTCCACAGGACATTCTCCCAGAAGGATTTCGGCTTGTTCAGGTGTGTTTTGGCAAACCCCAGTTGGGCTTTTTTATGTCTCTCTCTCTCAGCAGTGGGGTCCTCCTGGGCCTTCTACCATATAACCCCCTTTCATTGAGTTGGCGACAGGTGGTGCGAGTTGAAACTGTCGTACCTTGTGTCTGAAGGTCAGCTTGAATCTGTTTGGCAGTTGATCGAGGTGCTTTCTCCACCATTCGAACAATCCTGCGCTGCAATCTTCGATCAAGTTTTCTCTTGCGGCCACGTCCAGGGAGGTTGGCTACAGTGCCATGGGCCTTAAACATCCTGATAACATTACGTACGGTGGAAACAGGAACATCAAGGTCTCTGGAGATTGATTTGTAGCCTTGAGATTGTCCATGCTTGGCTACAATCTTCTGTCTGACCTCCTCAGACAATTCTCTGACAGTCTTTCTTTTCTCCATGCTCATTGCGGTAAACACAGTGACACAAAACAGGAGAATGAGTCCTTTTCTCTATTCAAACTGGTTGAATGAGTGATTTTTATATTACAGGCACCTGCAACTCACCACAGGTGAGTTCAATTCCGAAGTGAAGGAGAATCACCTGCTTGAAATCCAATTATTTCTAACTACTTCTAAAATGTGCCAATAATTTTGTCTGGGCCATTTAAGGATTTATGTGTGGAATAAGCTAAGATTTAGTAAATTTTTCTGCTTTTTGTGTTTTATTCCACTGCAAACCAAAGAAATACATACTGTATGTGGATACCAAAACATTTTTTAATTTCAACAATTTTCTGGAAAGAATGGTGCATTATTAGAAAAAACTGCAAGGGCGCCAATATTTTTGGCCATGACTGTAGAATCTGGGTTGTACATACATCTGATGCGAGGAGGGTGTGCACTACAGGGGGCCTTCTCACATTAGGGGCATGGGCTGAGAAATGGGGGCTTAGAATCTGGGACATGTATACACCTTTTATGGTGCAACTGTGGATAGCACAACCAAGGAAACTGATCTAGTGGTAATTGTGGACAGTAAGCTAAAGCCGGACAGGCAGTGTCCTGCCACAGTCAAGAAAGCAAACGCAATGCTGGAATTCATAAGTAGGGGGTTAAGATCAGGTCAAGGAAGGCAATTCTGCCCCATACAAGGACTCAGTCTGACACACTTTAGGGAGAGTGGCAATCAGCTTCATATAGCTTGAGTAGAAGTAACATTCTGACCATTAAGCTTGGATGTGTATCCATATATAGTCTCTTCTGTTTAGCAGAAGAGGTGGATATGATGGACCCAAAAGCCTTTCTGTCATCACATTACTTGGTCACAATGTAAGTAACCCCCAATATCTGCTACGCTTTTACAACTTCTGCAAAGATAACCCAGTTCTAGACAGTAAATATACGTTACTCACCTGTCACCATAGTTCTAGTCATATTCAGTTCACATTCACACTGACAGTCTTCCTGGAGACAGAAGAGTCATCAGTAGTCTTTAAGTTAAGCTCCTTCCACCACCTGGGTGGTATATGCTCTAGCTCCGCTCCATGACGTTAGATCTCTGCATGCTGGAAGTAGGAATCCAGGTGCCACTTGCCTGGGGAGGTCGGGTGGGCTGTGTAGATGTGAACTGAATACTACTATTAGAACTACAGTTACAAGTGAGTAATCTATATTTCTAGGATCCTGGATTCAGTTCACTATCCACACTCTGGCAGACTCCAAGCAGTCCTCCTAGTGGAGGGAGCAAGGTGTGCACCCCTATTTGGTGACCAGAGGGTGGAGGACCAAGGACCCAAAAGCAGTATCCTGATGGTTCATGATATCAATGCTGTAATAAGACATGAAGGAGTGTGCTTTACACCAGACTGAAGCCCCGCCTATCTTCATGATGGGGATGTCCCTGGAAACAGCCACCAAGGCAGTGGCATGTCTGGTGGAATGAGCCCCAAGCCCCTCGAGTGGCTTTGACCAGCCATCCAATAACAGACGTCGATGCAGGACATAATCCACCTGGCAAGCGTCCATTTCACTGTGCTTTGCCAGACACAGTTTCAGTGTATGTCACACCTGCTGGCAAGTCTCACCCCAAACTCCAGCAATATGTTCTTTGTACATAGGAGTGTGCCCTTCCTAGGTACAAGGTATGACGCCTACAGTTAGCCTCCGAGGTCAAGTCACTAAAGTATTCTAGTAAGTTAATCACATGATTAAGGTGAAACTCTGATAAGACCTTCGGGTGGGGGAAAAGCATGACCTTGTCCTTGTTGAAGATCATGTAAGCAGACTCCACTGAAAGCACTTGCAGCTCATTAATCCTTCTGACTGATGTGACAGCCACCAAGAAGGCAGTTTTCCAAGACAAGTGTAACATCTCACACCTGTGCAATGACTCAAACGGCTTGCCCATGAGCATGGCTAATACCAGCAGTAAGTCCCATGGAGGCGCAGGCTCAAGCACCACAGTGTATATGTGGTCTATGCCTTTGAAAAAGCACCCAACCACCTTCTCCTGGGCCAGGGTCAGCATACCAGCCCACGACCGGTATGCACAGATTGCTGCTAGGCACACCTTAAGGGTCATCGCCCAACAGAGAGGAACCATATAGTCAAGGATGCTCACTATCGGACAGGTAAGGGAATCAAACTCCTTGGCCAGACATCAGATTAAGAACCTCTTCCACTTGAATGTGGGATGTCTCCACAATGTGGAGGAGGTTTTCTGAAAGACCCAGAGCCTGGAGCTCTAGCTGCTCAGGAATCAGGGGATTGAAGGTCCAACTGCAGGACCTTACCACTGTTGTCTGGTCAGCAGGTTGGGGCAAAGTGGCAACTGGGCTGAGGAGATCCAGGTAGCAGAACTGTCTGCGGCCATCAAGATCATCCACACCTTGTCCTTCCTGGCTTTGACTACTAACCTGTGGACCAAAGGGAAGGCAGGGAAGGCATACAGGAGGCCTGGGATCCAGGACCTTGCAAAGGTATTCCTCAACAGTGTCCTGGACTGTAGAGGGTAGGCACAAAACAGTCTCAGCTTTCTGCTCTCCCACAAGGTAAACAGATCCAAAAGAGGGGTGCCCCACTTGAGAGAACTGGTGGTCTACGATCTGATTCAGGGACCACTTGTGCAACGTCCCTCAGACTGGGATAACAGCGTCCACCAGCTGACTGTTTTCTCCAAGAAATCTGCACCTAGGCTGTGCCCGAGCATCCAGGTTTGAAGAGTCTCCCAACCAGCCTGCAGAGGTAGAACATGGTGGCTGTGTTGTCCAAGTGGACCTGAACGACCTGACCCCTGATCAACAGAGCGAATTCTGTCAGAGACAGAGACACTGCATGTAGCTCCAGCAGGATGATGTTGTGACGGGACTCCCAGGGTGACCAGAACCTATGGGCTCTGGGGTTTCCAGTTGTGCTCCCCACCCTATCAGAGAGACATCCCTTCTGAGCATGACAGACAGTTCTGGGGAGACAAACAAGATTCCCTCCCTCCAGATGTGTGTCCAGCCACCACTTGACAGCATCTCACATCGGCAGGGCTAATACATCCGGCTAGTCCAGGCGATCTAGGTGCAGGAATCACTGTTGGCACAACTACCACTGCAGGTGGTGCACCCATCCGCCAGCAAGCCTAACAGATCACGCTGGTGGAGGATGCCATGTACCCCAGGAACCACAGAACTCTTGTGCAGGGCATGAGCACCCAATCTGAAATGATCGGACAAAGGAGGTAAGGTCCAATGCCTGGTCCTGAGGGAGGCGGGCCTTGTCTCGAAGGGAGTCTAGTACTGCCTGGACCTGTCCATGGCCACTTTGTTGGACAGCCCAGCTACCAGTCTATCATCCTGCTAGGGATATATCCTGATGCCCCTACACCACAGGAAGGCTGTCACCACTGCCATGCACTTGAAGACCCTGGACACAGACGAGAGGCTGAAAGGCATGACATGCCACAACCCATCAGTGAGCGGCCTTGAAGAGGGCTCCAGCAGCAGGAACCGCAAAGGCACCACCACTTCTGCTTCCCTTTTTTGCCTCCGATTGCCAAACTTGGTTTTCACATGTCAGCACTGGAATGACCCCTGCTGGGGCTGCTGCTGAGGTTGTTGTGGCTGAAAAGACAAACTGAATGGCCTTATTTTTAAGCTTTTGGGATGTCTGGTCCTCCTGGGACAAAGCCACAGAACCTAGGGTGGTGTTGAGAGTTCTCAATCCATGTGAGATGTCCTTCCATGCCAGGTCCGAACAGGTCACTGCCCAAGAAGAGGACACAGGCCACCTTATGCAGCATGTCTGCCGTGAATATAGAAACCCTTAGCCAGGCCCTACAACATATGGTAACAGCTGCTGCCAAGGCACAGGCACAGGAGTCACCCATGTCCAAAGCCATATGAAGCTGGTGTTTAGCCAGCGCCTGAACCTGGTATTGGATTACCTTAACTGGAAGTTGTTTGTCAGGTAGAAGATGGGAGATGAGCTCCCCTAACACACCAAACAGGAAATGGCCAAAATCTGCCATCACAACAGTGTAGCTGGCCTGATGGAGACCTAGTGATGCAACAGCATACACCTTTTTAGCTGTGCGGTCAGTCTTCTTGGACTTTTTGTCTGCAGGCTTGTCCACATCCCCTTGGCCCACTAATTTATGGAAGGCAGCATCCAAAACCAAGTCCTCCGCAGAGTGGTGGTCGGAAAACCCCAAAAAGGAGCCCGAAACTGCATACTTGTGGACCATATGGGTGGTGGTTGACGGACAGGGTGCTGGATGATGCAAAAGCTCCATGGTCATCCCAAGATGGCATCAG
This sequence comes from Neoceratodus forsteri, assembly GCA_016271365.2. Taxonomy (NCBI): domain Eukaryota; kingdom Metazoa; phylum Chordata; order Ceratodontiformes; family Ceratodontidae; genus Neoceratodus; species Neoceratodus forsteri. Next base: position 775,161,171 of record CM028135.1, read on the forward strand.
CCAAGGGAAAGGCAACACCCTGTGGATTTGTCCCAGTCCAGTCAGTGAACAGGTACCGAACCTGCTTCTGGGCTGGCTCTAAGGAAACCTCCATGGACTCGGACATAAGTCAGATCAGAACTCCAGCGGACACTGGCTCATGGTCCATTGTCAGTTCTTCAACCAATTCCAGGTCGTGGTCATCGACAACTCGCCTTCAGAGTCAGAGAATTCCTTGAAGACGGCCCTCGACCATTTGCCACCATGGACCACCCTGGTATCCTCATCCTGGGTGATCTCCATTGAAAGTCAACATGGCAAGCTGGCAGCGGAGCAAGACTCCTTGGTCAGGACCCCAAATAGCAGCTGCAGTGGAGGTGGCACTACTTGAAATGGAAGAGAAGCAGACACTGGAGACTGCTGAGCAGGATGGACCGACATGGGAATGACTGGTGAAGACCAAGGGACTGAAGGTGCAGGCGGAAGAGCCTTACCCCTCCCAGCCATGGTCCACTGTTGTCAGAGAAGCTCCTTGTAGCGACGTGCAGCTTTCTTCAATGCCACTCCTCACCCAAGGATCAGGAGATCAAAATGAGTCAACGGCAATGCCTTCCGGTTGAGGGGGAAAGAGAACATGACTAGCATCACAACCTCGACCCGACGTTGACTGGTGTCCTCCAGTGGGTAAGTATAAACCACCTACTGCAGCAGGCTAAGCATAAGACGCTTTGAAGGCATGAGCACCAGTGGAGGCTGCTCTCAAATCAACTTAGCCGAGGGTACTGACTAGGCCACGTCCTCCTGAGCGAGGACCAGGAGTGCCGGGGTCTGGGAGATCGACTACTTGATTTCCAACAGCCGGTTGACAGGCTCGAGAAAAATCTCAAATACCTGCTCCACAGGAGTTGAAGTAGACATGGTCGAAAGGGTTAACCTAAAGCCCTTGACCGTCCCTTCAACCACAGGGAGCTTGACCAAGGCCAAGTAGCTGGTGAAGTCGAAGGAGTGGGAAGAGCATGATCCGTTCTGGTCCCACAATAGGGCTGCTTTTTGTGCATTTTGCTGCTGTGAGAAGGGCTCTCCCTGAAAGTCTGAAGAGCTATACATATTTCCACAAACTAATCAGAGAATGACCCTTCAATGTTGGCCCCAGGTGGGAACAGCACAGAAACTGACTAGTAACTCACCACAGCCAATGCTGCTGCATCTACTTCCTTGGTCACAAGCTGAGCACATGATCTAGCTGCCAGCGAAACCTTTTTGCAATCTTTCGGCTGACCAGGGGCCAGTCAAGCCATCTGGTCCTTTATGGACGCTGGCAGCATGGCCAGGCACAGACTGCATCCCTCAACATCACACTGATTGCCCAAGCAGTATAAGCACATGTCATGCAGATCTGTTGCCGACATGTTCTGCGTACACTGAGTGCAGAATTTAATACCCTGGTTTCTTGCTCTCCACTGCTGATCACAAAACAGCACCTGAGGACCTAGGAATAACTTTAATGTTACTCCTAGGTCTGGCGGACTGTGACTACCACAAACGCTAGGGAATAGGTATTGCTTGAGGCTATCCAGGACAGTTTCCTACAGTAGGGAGTGACGAAGCCTACCAGGGAGGGGAACATACTGGATATTGTGTTAGCAAATGGACACCAAGTCCAGGATGTGGTCGTACAGGACCCCACTAGTAGGAAGCGACCACCGCTCAGTGTGGTTTTTCCTCAACACAGGGAGGGAGTCGGCTAAGACCAGGACGAGAGTGGCAGACTTGAGGAAGGCACATTTTGCAAGGATGGGCAGCATCCTAGAGGGGCATCTTGCTGGAATTAGCCCAGAGATGAATGCTGAACAAAAGTGGTCAGTCATAAAGAAGGGTCTAAATGAGGCCACGAACACGTGTGACATGTCTCAGAGTAAGCAATCCAGGTAAAAAAAAAAAAACCTAGCTGGCTCAGCAGTGAGGTGAGGGACAAGGGAGTAGCCTTCAATAGTTTCAAAAAATGTGTGCGAGAGGAAGCAAGGGAGTTGAAATTAGCTCAGGGGATCAGGGAGGGAGAGAAGGAGTTCTTCAAATGGATAAGAGATGAGAGGAGTTGTAGGGATGAGATTGTTAGAATCAAGAGGTGGGGGGGAGAAAAGGGGAAGACCAGGCGGAGGCATTCAATGAGTACTTCTGCTCGGTGTTCATGAAAAAAAAGGATGGCCCAATACCACAAGGGAAATGAGGGAAGGTGGAGGTGGCAGAGATAACAGACAGGGTCATCAAGATGATAGGGTTCTAAAAGGCCTTACAGTCTTGTGGGTGGACAAGGCACCAGAACTGGACGGTGTACATCAAAGAGTCCTGAGGCAGAGGTGTTGGCAGACCTGTTTAACACCTCCTTGGAAATGGGAAATGCGCCCAGGGACTGGAGGATGGCTCATGTGGTGCCCCTTCACAAGAATGGGCCCAAGGACAAACCAGGCAATTACAGCAATTAAGCTTGATTTCTATAGTGGGAAAGTTGATGGAGACCATTCTGAAGAAGAGGTTGATAACCTTTCTGGATAGTAATGGTCTGCAGGACGAGAGACAGCATGGATTTGTCTCGGGAAGATCTTACCAGACTAACCTAATCCACTTATTTGACTGGGTCACTAGAGTGGTTGATGAGGGCCATGCTGTGGATGTCCTGTATCTGGACTTCAGCAAAGCTTTCGACTCTGTGCCTCATGGGAGGTTACTGACCAAGCTGAAGGACCTGGGGGCAGGGGAGAAACTAGTGGGGTGGGTCACGAGCTGGCTTCAGGGCAGACAGCAGAGGATAGTTGTAAGGGGGGAGACAGCCAAGCCAAGACCCGTAACTAGTGGGGTACTGCAGGGTTCAGTGTTACGCCCTGTTCTATTAAATGTCTTCATAGGGGATATAGCAGAGGGGGTCAAGAGTAAGATCAGCCTGTTTCGACGAGGACACAAAGATTTGTGGACAGTGAGGTAGGGAGACCGGCACTAAGGGATAATCTAGCTAAACTTGAGCACTGGTCAGAGGAGTGGCAGTTGGGGTTTAAAGCTAAGAACTGCAAGATCATGCACCTCGGAGCCAGAAACCCCAGGACCAGCTGCTGGCTGAGGGGGCGTGCAGGTATCAATTTCAGAGGAGGAGAGTGACCTGGGGGTACTAGTCACAGGGCACATGAAGGTATCGGTGCAGTGTAGAAGGGCGGCATCAAGGGCAAACTGGATACTGGGGTGCATTGCCAAGGTTATCACCTCCAGAAAAGAGGAGGTCATCCTGCCCTTGTATACATTACTGGTGAGGCCGCACTTGGAGAACTGTGTACAGTACCAGTGCCCTTACCTCAAGAAGGATGTGAGACTGCGGAGGGGGTGCAGCGTAGGGTGACAAAAATGATCATGGGGCTAGGGGACATGCCATATGAGGAAAGACTGAGGGAGCTCAACATGTACTTACTGGAGGACAGAAGGGGGGGACATGATAGACCTTTAAATACTTAAAAGGCATAAACAAAATCAGAACGGGAGGACTGTTCCACTTAAAGGGGGGGGAAGGGTCACGAGGGTGCATAGTCTGAAGTTGGAAGTGGGGAGGCTCAGGAGGCACTACTTCACAAAGAAAGTTTTGGCAGGATGGAATGCACTTCCAGAGGAGTTAATCAAACTGAGGACGGTGGAAAGCTTTAAGCATGGATGGGACAGTCAGGGGCAGGGGCAGTACAAGCAAGAAGATAATGGGGCTTAGGCCAGGAAAGAGTATGAAGGGAGGGATTGGGTGGGGGGGGGCAGCTGCAGTAGTATTACACTGCAAGCTGCACACTCGGGCAGACTTGATAGACCTATGGGCCTTTTTCTGCCGGCAATTTCGTATGTTCGTATGTTGAACTCTGACTGAAACAGCTGAAGATTTGCCTGAAAAAAGTGCTTGAAACACAATTTCCTTCAGTGCTGCAGAGGAGGAGACCTGCCCCTTCCAGCGGAAAGAAAGATCTGATGTCACGTTTCTGAGCTTGAGGATATAGCATCCAGGAGGTGGGAGGAGCTTAGCTTGAAGACTTCTGATTACTCCGCAGTCTCCAGCAGAACTGCCAGCATGCGGCTAGTGCACTGAATCTATGTTGTTAGAAATATAGGTTAGTTACCTGTAACTGTAGTACTAATATGGGTATTCAGTTCACCACAACACTTGAGCAGTATTGAGGGCCTAGCTCAGTCACTGGATGTCTTCAAGTTTGCCTTCACCGTCAACTACTTTGTCGTCCTCTGGCTCCACCCCATCAGATATCCACTCTTGTGTATTGAAAGCAGGGATCCATGTGCCACTTGCCAGGGGAGACCGGGTGCATGTGAACTGAACACCCATAGTAGAAAGTACAGTTACATAAGAAAGTACAGTTACGTAAGAACTTACTGTAACAGTAGATCTTCGAGAACAGCTCTTGTAGCAGGTTACACCATTGGGACTGAAGCCGGCAGGCATCAGGACCCCACGGAAAAATTCTAGCTAGCTATCTTCAGCGGGGACCGGCCCCGACGTCAGGCGTAGTATATAAGGGGGCGGTCCCGCCAGATTCCCCAGTGCTCTGGACGGAGACTTCCGGCCGTAGGTTTATATCGAAATGGGAGACCGAGGATCCACCGTCAGAAGACAAAAGGGCAAAAATTCTGTTAACAAAGGCTTAAGCAATGCCTCCTCCAAGGGGGAAAGTGGGCGGGAAGGTACCCGCTGTAAGAGCTATTCTCGAAGATCTACTGTTACGGTAAGTTCTTACGTAACTGTACTATCTTACTTCGAGACACAGCTCTTGCAGCAGGTTACACCATTAGGACTGATTCCCAAGCAGTAGCGCTTGCAAACACTCTGGGAGGAGGAAAATTAAAAGAGTATTCCAGGTCCTGAATTTAGGACAGGAGACCCTGTAGCACCGCCAGGCCGAAGCCTGCTCTTCGTCGAGAAGCGAAGTCCAGGCTATAATGCCTGATAAAGGTATGTACAGAGCTCCAAGTGGCTGCAGCACAAATGGCAGAGGTGGAGACGTTTCGAAGTGCTGCAAAGGAGGTGGCCACACCCCTAGTGAAATGACCCCGGACTGATCCCGGGAAGGGTTTTCGTTTGATATCATAACAGTATGAGATGCACTGGACGAGACAGGGACTGTCTGGATACTGGTTGGCCCACCATCCTTTCAGTAAAAGAAACAAAAAGTTGCTCTGTAGAACGAAGCTGCTTAGTTCTGCTCAGGTAGTACCTTAAGCTGCGGTGAACATCCAGGGTGTGGAGCAGCGCCTCTCCTCTGTTAGAATAGTTAGGGAAGTAGACCGGCAGGTCAATATCCTGATTGAGAGTGAGTGTGGAAACCACCTTAGGCAAGAATTTGGGATTCATCCTCAGGGATACTCTGTCCCGGTGGAAAATTAAATAAGGCTCTTTGCACATGAGAGCATGAAGCTCAGAAACTCTTCTTGCTGACGTAACAGCAACCAAAAACAACGTTTTCCACGACAGAAAACGCAGCTCGCAATCCGCGGCAGGCTCAAAGGGGAGCGTGAGTTGCTCCAGGACAAAGAGCAAGTCCTATGGAGGCACTGGGTCCTTGATGGGCAGCCTAAGATGTAACACCCCTCTCAAGAATTCTCAATAGGCATCTAATTGTGCCACTGTGTGCTGTCCCACCGGAAAGTGATAGGCTGAAATGGCACCGAGGTGCACCTTAATAGAGGAGTAGGCGAGACCGGAACGGAAAAGGGAGAGCACGTACTCTAACACCGCTTTCACCGGACAACCTAAAGGGGAAAGGCCACGTGCTTGCGACCATAGACAAAAACGGTGCCACTTCATGGCGTACGTCGCATGCGTTGCTGGCTTTCTGGCTGCAGAAAGAACTTCCGCAACCTCTTGCGAGACCCCGTGACACAAGATGGCTATGTCTCTAGGAGCCATGCATGCAGGTTCAGTGAGCGTAAGTCCGGGTGGACCAGTGAACCCTCCTCCTGAGACAAGAGATGGGAGCTGAATGGCAACGGGAGCAGAGGTTCCTGGGATAGCTGGATTAGCAAAGGGAACCAGATCTGTCTGGGCCAGAAAGGGGCCACCAGGATCATTGTTGCATGCTCCCTGCGTAGTTTGAGAAGAACTCTCTGGATCAACGGGAAGGGAGGGAAAGCGTAGAGGAATCTGTCCGCCCAGGAGAGGGACAACGAGTCTCGCCAGAAAACACCAGGCCCTGGATCTAGCGAGCAAAAATTGGGCAGTTTTGCGTTGGATGGGGAAGCGAACAAGTCCAATTCTGGAGTTCCCCATCGAAGAAACAGATCCTCTGCTACCTCCTGAAGAAGTTCCCACTCGTGGACTCTGGCCTGGGAGCAACTCAGGCCGTCTGCAATTATGTTGTCCACCCTGGGAACATGTACTGTGATCAGGTTCGCGCCGTGTCGGATTACCCAATCCCACACCCTCATGGCCTCCCTGCAAAGGGGGTAAGAGTGTGCGCCTCCTTGTTTGTTGATGTAATACATCACCGCGTTGTCTGTCTGAAGCAGGAGAGTACTCGGCGGGATCTCTGACTGAAATGCCTGCAGGGCATAAAGGACCGCCCTCATCTCTAGGACGTTGATATGGAGGTGAGCCTCCAGAGGGGTCCACGTACCCTGGGACTTCACCCCGTCCAGGTGTGCTCCCCACCCTAGACCTGAGGCGTCTGTGGTGAGGATGACCTCCAGGGACGGCGCTATAAACAGGATGCCCATAGAGAGCATCCCTGGGTCTAGCCACCACTGCCAGTCTCGAATCACGGTGTTTGTGATTCTGACCGGATGCTGCATGTGGTCTTGCCTTTGGTCCCATTGTACCTTGAGCATCCACTGAGTTACCCGCATGTGGAGCCTTGCGAAAGGGACAGTGGAATGGCCGCAGCCATGTGTCCGAAAGAAGCGGGCGACCGACCTGGCTGGGACGGTCTTGTTTGATGAAAGCTCCTGATGAGGGATCTGATACGCCCGCCTGTCGCCTGGAAGAAGTGCTCTTTCTTGAACGGTGTCCAGTACTGCGCCTATGAACTGCAGCTTCCATATGGTACCAGGAGAGACTTCGTGGTTGATTAGGATACCCAGAGATCGAAACAGGTCCTGGGTGCTCTGGATCGCTCAGAATAACGCCTCTGGAGGCGTCAGAGAAGCCAATCGTCCAGGTACTGAACACATAATGGCCCTGTCTCCTTAGGAGACGCTGCCACGACTGCCATGCATTTGGTAAAGACCCTGGGTGCCGATGACAGCCCGAATGGGAGGGCTCGAACTGAAGATGATGGCCGAGAAAACTCAAGCGCAGGAACCTCTTGTGCGCTTGAGCTATTGGGATGTGCAGGTAAGTGTCCTGCATATCTAGAGACGCTAAAAAGGCGTCCTGCTTCAGCATGGGAATAAGACCCGGAAGAGTTACCATGCGGAATCTTTTGTAGGCGACCGACAAATTGAGGTCGCTGAGGTCCAGAATCGGACGGAGGTCCCCTGTCTTCTTTGGAACCAGGAAGAAGTGGGAATAGTATCCGTGTCCTCTCTGGTTCTCTGGTACGTACTCTATCGCTCCCTTTTGCAGAAGCGCGACGTACTTCTTGCCAGATCAATGACTTGTGCTGACCCGGGTACCGGGAGAGCAAAGGAGGCCTCGAGGGTGGCTTTTCCGTGAATTCTATAAAGTGGCCTCTTGCGACCAACTGTAGAACCCACCTGTCGGTGGTTATAGTCTGCCACCCTGGCAGGAAATTCGCAATGCGACCCCCGACCATGACGTCCCGTTGATCCTGAGGGGCGGGGCTGGAAGGAGTCAGGCTGTGGCGGCTGAGGGTCTCGCTGGCTGGACCGGCTTAGGAGTACGCTGGCTTCGGCCTGCGGGTTGTTTCCCCGGGGCTCTGTGAAAGCCGGAGCCCCTTTGTTGTGGAACGGGGCAGGACTGTTGTCTTTGCGTCCGTCCACGAAATCGGCTTTGGTTCCTACGAAAGGAACCAAGCTTGGGTCGTTACATGGCCTGAACCGACCTCACCGCCTTCCCGGCCTCTTGGAGTTTGGTAATTATCTTCTCTGAGGGTTTACCAAACAAAACTTCTCCCTCGAATGGGGCGTCCATGATATTTTTCTGGATGTCCAGGGTGAAACCGGAGACACGGAGCCAAGAGTGCCTCCGGAGGCATACGCCTGAAGCTGCTGCTCGGGCCGAGGAGTCCGCGGAGTCGTACGCGGCTCGTAGCACTTGGGTTCCCACGTCCGAACCCGTACGGAGGAGCTGCAACATCTCCTCCTTCTGCTCACCTTCCGGCAATTTCTCAGCCACATCCAGACCCTGCTCCCACAGTGCATTCTGGAACTGCACCATGTGGGTCAAATAATTCAGGGATCTGATGGCGCAGGTAGCGGAAGCATACGTGCGCCTACCCATGGAGTCCAGCTGTTTGGACTCTGGGTCCGCTGGCAGGGTGCTCAAATGTTGCGGTCTCTGGGACCGGTCATGAGAGGCTGTGATGACCAGAGAGTCGGCCTGAGGATGCTGAGTCAAGTACTGGTCTTCTCTGGGAGCCTTGTCCAAGCGGTCAGCTTTGTTCAGCATCGCCGGGACCAAATGTGGGCACTTCCACGCAGCCTTGGTGACGTCCACGAAAGTGTCTACCAAGGGTGGCACCACCACAGGCTTGGGGTCCTTCTGCCGAAGATACTTCGCAAGGCGTAGCCTTTTGGGGTCTAACTCTTCCGCATCCCATCCCATGTTTTCTGATGTGTCTCATGATATCCGAGAACGAAGGGTCATCCGGAGGAGACTTTGGCAGCTCACATGGGTCCGGAGAAGGGATGGAGAGTGGAGATGGGGATCTGGATGTTGAAAACTCTGATCCCGTGTCCTCCGTCGAATGCGAACGATGACATCTTCTGGGTCTCTTGGGACTGGGTGACCTAGAAGAGGATCTGGACGGAGGTCTCCTTTTGTCCGGTCTCCCCCTAGGAGGGGTCCTAGGCTCCAGGGGGAGGAGGTAGACCTGCAGACCCCGATGGAGAAGGGGGCGCAGGAACCGGAGGAGCAACCAGTGTAGGTGGAGGAGGAGGAGGAAGCGGAGGTGGAGTGGGGACCATGTCCTTTTTAATGGTGTCCCACCAGTAAGTGAAAAGCTCCTTCACCTCTGAAAAAGAAAGGCCCGACGATGGCCCGGGCGCCAGTGGACGGTCGCCGGGTCCCGGCGTCGGCTCCACAGGGGGCGAGGGTTGTGGCGAGGGTTCCCTGGGAGTCTCAACAGGACCGGGGTCGCCTGCCTGGTCCTCGGGCTGGGCTAACTCCTCCTCAGTGATGGTTCCTGACCGGACGCCGGTCGGAGGCGTCGGGGTTCTCTTCTCAATTGGGGTGGGCGCCGGTTCCCCTACCAGCATCCGGTGATGAGTTGGTCTGGCCGGCGACAGTCTTCTGACGGACGATGGCTCTGGGGACCTGTGGCGAGAGGCCGACATTGGACGAACTGGCGTCGGGTCCATAGGCCTCTTAAGTGAGGTGAGCTCCTTGGTTTTCCGGTGGAGAGGAGGCGGCAAGGAAGCAGATCTGACGTCTGATTCCGAATGGTGGGAATCCGACTTGCGGTGATGCCGGTGGTCCCCTGACTTTGCCATGGCCTTGGAGGACGAGGAAGGCCTGGGAGTCTTGACCTGAGAAGAGGATGAAGACTTTCTCACCGCAGCGGAGGGAGGCTGAGAGCTGGCCCGGGAGGGAGAGCGGTCGGACCTGGAGCCAGAGCTGCGCAAGTCGGAGGCCCTAGACGGGGACCTGGAAGGGGCCTTCTCCCGATGCTTCTCAGCATGCTTGCGGGCCTTCTGCGAAGAATCCCCCTTGGAAGCCATGGACTTGAGTTGCTCCTCTAGCAGGAATGCCTGTAGGGCCTTCTGGCGACTGATCCGGGTTCTGCTGTTGAAACCCTGGCCAAAGATTCAGGACCGGGTGTCGTGGTCTGGGCCTAGGCACCGGACACAGGCCGAGTGCGGATCCTTGAAGGGGATCTGCTTCCCACAGGCACACTTCGAGGAGTGACCATAGGTCAGTGAGGACATCAGAGAAGAAACTGAATGCAGAGAACGAATTTCCCGTAGGAAAACACTTTACCAGCGTGGCGCTAGAAACTGAACCGGAAGGGTGAGACATGCAGAGTGACGGGGAAGAACTGGGGAATCTGGTAGGGACCGCCCCTTGTATACTACGCCTGGCGTGGGGCGGGACTGGCGTTGAGGGCGGTCCCCGCTGAAGATAGCTAGCTAGAATTTTTCCGTGGGGTCCTGATGCCTGCCGGCTTCAGTCCCAATGGTGTAACCTGCTGCAAGAGCTGTGTCTCAAAGTAAGATCTTGCCGTAACAGTAGATCTTCGAGAGAGGCTCCTGTAGTAGGTAATAACCATTAGGAATAGAGCCGCCAGGCACTAGGGCCACACGGAAAACTTTAGCTATCAGTGTCTGGTGGGCGACTGCCCACCCGACATCAGTACCTGAAAGATCTCCTTTGTCCCTACTGTCCCCCCCCCCGCTCTCTCCGATCCACTGACGAGGGACTGCTAGAGATTCCCAGGGTTCGCTTAAAAACTTCAGGGGCAAGATCTTTTAGTTTTATGGCCCCGACCCTGTGGAATTCTCTAACTCGTCAGGTGAGAAATTGCCCGACTGTCCAAAGCTTTAAAGGAGCCTTGAAAACCTACCTTTTTAACAAAGCTTTTAATGATTAATTTTTTAATCTTGTTTTAAATATTTATTGTTTTATGTAATTTGTAAAGGCACCTTGGTTTAAGAAAGGCGCCTTAAATAAATAAATGATTGATTGATTATGATGCTATATAGCGGGCCCCACGCCTGCCCTCCAGTTCTCCCACCGGAAACCTAACAAGGTGTGACAGGAAAAAGGAGTGGGCTACTAGACTAGAAAGAAGTAGCTACAGAAGCAGGAGGAAGGTGAGAGGGAAAAAGATACCTACTGCAAGAGCCTCTATTGAAGATCTACCATTATGGTAAGTTCTTACGTAACTGTACTTATCTTACTTCAAGAGGGCTCTTGCAGTAGGTGATAACCATTAGGACTGAGTCTCAAGCAGTGGGAGTCGGACAAAGTCTGAGAAACAAGGGAAGCAGAAAACGTCTGCAGTAGGTACAGCATTAAGACAGGAGGCCCTGAAGGACAGCTAGTCCAAAGCCTGTCCGGCGCCTAGAAGCAATGTCCAGACTAAAAATCTTAGTGAAGGTGTTGACAGAGCTCTAAGTAGCTGCCGTACAAATATCCACGGCAGAAACATTTCTGAAACAAGCAGCAGATGCAGCCATGCCTCTGGTTGAGTGCCCTTTAACCTCCACTGGGAGAGGCTTGTTATACTTCTGATGATAAAACAAAAATGCGGTTTGCCAACCATTTGGACAAACACTGTTTGGAAACTGCAGCACCCTCTCTTTTGGGAGGAAAGGAAACGAAAAACGGATCCATTTTGCGGACTGATTTAGTATGGTTCATATAGTAATGCAAAGTTCTGTGCACATCGAGAGTGTGCAGAATGGCCTCCGCTTGGTTAGAGTGCTCAGAATAGTACACTGGTAAGTGTGTAGTCTGATTCAAAGTAAACTCAGAAACTACCTTCGGTAGAAACATAGGATTTGTACCTAGAGCCAACCGGTCTCTGTGGAAAATCAAATTAGGTTCTTTAACGTGAGGTCCTGAAGCTCGGAAATCCTTAGAGCAGAAGTAATGGCAACTAAAAATAGTGCCTGCCAAGAAAGATGGCACTGGTCGCAGCTTGCGGTCGGTTAAAAGGGAGGCAAAGTGAGCTTTTCAAGAATAAAATTCAGATCCCACAAAGGAACAGGGTTCCTGACTGGGGGTTTCAGATGGAGAATTCCTTTCAGAAAGGTTTTGGAAACCTCCAGTTGAGCCAAGGTTTTGCCATCCACCCGAGCGCTGTACGGCAGAAATGGCGGACAAATGGCCCTTCAGAGAAGAGTAAGTAAGGCCAAGGTCAGAGAGGTGCAGCAGGTACTCCATGACCTGTGGGACCGGGCAAGAGAAAGGGTTCAAACCCTTGGATGTTGCCTAAATGGAGAACCTCTTCCATTTCACAGCATATGTGGTTCTTGTGGATGGCTTTCGGGCCTCCACAAGGACCTGTGCAACTCAGGAAGAGACCCCAAAGTGTGCAGCAGCTATGTCAGCAGCTGCCATGCGTGAAGGTGAAGGGACTTAAGACCTGGATGTAGCAACTTGCCCTGATCTTGGGTCAGCAGGTCCTGACAGAGGGGTAACGGTACCGGAAGCTCAACCAACTGCTGGAGCAGAGGGAACCAAATTTGGCAAGGTCAATGAGGGGTGATCAGAATCATGCAAGCCCCTTCCCTGTAGCTTCAGAAGTACTGTCTGCAGAAGCGGGAAGGGAGGGAAGGCATACAAGAACCCCACTGTCTAGCAGAGACACAGCGTGTCTCACCAGGCCCGGGAATGAGAGAGCAGAAACTGGGTAGTCTTGCGTTGGATGGGGAGGTGAACAGATCTAGTTCTGGACATCCCCAAAAATCGAATAGATCCTCGACTACTGATTCTCTCAGTTCCCACTCGTGTGCCCTTGCCTGAGTGCAGCTGAGACAGTCCACCAGGACACTGTGAACTCCTGGGAAATGCACTGTCATCAGCTGGATGCTGTGCTGAACTGCCCAATACCACACTCACATCACTTCCCTGCAAAGAGGGTACGATCGTGTACCTCCCCGTTTGTTCAGGCACCACACCACACTCATACTGTCCATCTGGCCTGAAGAAAGTACAGCACCGTGCACATCTCTAACACACTGATGTACAGAGAGAGCTCCCACTGAGACCAGGATCCCAGAGTCCTGTGATCCCCCACGTGAGCACCCCAGCCCTGGCTGGAAGCATCCATTGTCAGGGTCTGGGTAGGGGAAGGAGACTGGAAAGGAGCCTCTCAACAGAGATTGCTCAGATTCTACCACCATAGGAGGTCCAGACGCATGGGGTTGGATATCAGGATTCTGTGATCTATGTCATCTGATCTCTGGTCCCACTGTACTCTCAGTGTCCACTTTGTAACTCGCATGTGGAGCCTGGCTAGAGGAACAGTGGGAGTAGCCACAGCCATGAGACCCAGTAGGTGTAAGATGGACCGGGCCGTGGTCCCTCGGCTGGCTGCCACTTGGATGACGCAAGGTCTCCGCCCTGTCTAAAGGGAGGAAGGCCTGACCCTCAACTATATCCAGCACTTCCCCAATAAATTGGAGGCACTGCAAAGGAATAAGGTGGGACTTGGGATAGTTCACCGTAATTCCCACCTGCCGAAAAAGCTCCAGGGTGATGGACAAAGAGGCTACCAGGCTGTCCCAAAACAGCACCGACAGAAGCTAGTCATCAAGGGACAGGAACACATACAGGCCCTGGCGGTGTAACGCTGCTGCCACCACAGTTAGGCACTTGGTGAACATCCTGGGAGCCGAGCAAAGGCCAAAGGGGAGAGCCTTGAACTGAAAATGTTCCCCCGGAAAGTAAACTGGAGGACGCAGCGGTGGGAGGGAAAAACTGGAACATGCAGGTAAGCATCCTGCATATCCAGGGCAAAGAGCCAATGTCCCTAGTGAAGTAGTGGCAACAGACCCGGCAGGGTCAGCAAGCAAAATGTTTTGTACTCTACGTACAGATTGAACGTGCCGAGATCCAGGATCGGACAGTGGTCCCCCGTCTTTTTGGGGACCAGAAAGAAGTGGAAGTAATATCCCCTTCCCAACTGGTTTCCGAGGAACGGGCTCTATGGCGGATGTTTGCAGAAGAGCCTGTATTTCATCTCTGATGAGAGAGATGTGACCTTTTGGATAGTGAGAGAGACCTGGAAGATTTGTTGGAGGTCTTTCTGTGAATTCTATGGTGTGGTCTTGAGCAACTAGCTGAGGGACCCATGAGTCTGTGGTGATTGCTTCCCATTCAGTTAGATGTTTAGTGAATCTGCCCACTAACGGCTCCTCCGGAGTCGACGGCGGAGGCTGGGGGCCCTGCCGCAAGTCAGGAGGCGGGGGTGGGGAGAGTTGAGCTCCAGAAGCCCACTGTGACTTGGCTGGAGGGGTGGCTGCTGCCGGAGGAGCCCAACATTTGGTCTGACGTCAGGCAGGCTGTTGCCTGTTTTGATGCCTTTGCTGGTGATGAAAAGGCTGCTTAGGCTTGGAGTTGGAACTATACATGAACTGGACAGAGCACAAGGCCTTTCCACTGTCCTGTAGTTCAGTTATGATGTGCTTGACGTCACCCCCAAAGAGAAATGGACCTCAGAAGGGGGCATCCCGAATGGCAGCTTTGACATCTTGAGCCAATCCAGATACCTACAGCCAGGAGTACCGACACATGCCAACAGCAGTAGTGGTGCTCCAGGTAGAAGCATCTATGGGTCCAGGTAGGAGCATCTATGGGTAGAAGCATCTACAGCATCATATGTAGCTCTTAGGGAATGATGGCAGATTTCTGTGGTCCTGACCATTTGGGCAACCTTAGTTTTAGCCTCGTAGTCAGGCAAGGCCTCGAACTCAGACTTAAGCTGACCTAGGATAGATTTCTGGTACATGATCATGTGTACCAGAAAATTTAGGGCTCTGAGGGCCAATATGAAGGATGAATAAACTTTACGTCCAGACTGGTCTATTAGCCTCGTCTCCTTGTCAGGAGGGGAGGTGCTCATGTGCTTTGGCTTAGCTGTACGGTCATGGGCCACATTAATGGCCACAGAGTCCGTGTTAGGATGAGAACTGAGGTGGTCTTTGCCCTCAGGGGCCTGATATAATCTGTTGGCCTTCCTGGTGACCACGACCACCGACAAAGGCTGCTACCAAACCGTGGACGCCATATCCTCATGAAGGCCTATCCACATAAGAATGAGATGTGGCGGCAGGTCTGGCATGTCGAGTTGCTCCACCAGTCTCTTACGTTGAGGGTCTTGGACCTCAGTCTTCCACCCATTCACCCCTTGAATTTTCCGAAGGATCTCTGTGAAAGAGGGATCCTCGGGGGGGGTCCCTGGGCTTGGAGGGGTCTCAAAGCCCGAAGCGGAGGAGGTGGAAGAGTCACAGTCTGAGTCCAATGAAAGGCTTCTGTCTGGGGACAGAGCTTGCGGAAAAGGGATCTCCTTAGAGGACACCGTGAGGCCCCTATCATTGCCTGCTACCAGGGTAAGGTGCGAGGCCAGACCTGAGGTAGAAGGATGAGATTCCACTGTTGAAAGGGACGTGGGCGAAGGTTCCAGTCAGACCGGAGGGGAGGCTGCAACCGGCTGACATCGATTTCCAATTCAGAAACCAGTTGGGTCTTGGTCTCGCTCCACCAAGACTGAAGCGCCACCTTAAAGTCCACCTGAGGCTGAGAGGGTGGAGGAAGGGGTAGAGGAGGCTGGTACATGGGTGGATAGCCTGGAAAGTGACAGCCCGGTGTCGAATAACCAGGCGTCAGGTAATGACAGCCCGGAGTACCATAGCTGGGTGTGGGATAGCCTGGCATCAGATACCCTGGCGTGGGGTATCCTGGCGGTGGATACCCTGGAGAGGGGTAGTGAGGTTCAAAGATGCCTGGTGTTGGAAGGCTGGGCGAAGGCCCCAACGGTGGATAATCAGGTGAAGGCCCCGATGGAGGGGCAGAGGGACCCACCAGGGTATGGGGCAGGACAATGGGCCGAGACAGGGGAGTCTGCGACACAGGAGTCGTCGGCTCCCAAGGGAGATCCGGCATCGTGCATTTCGGCTCTGGCACCTGGGTGGTGTCAAGCGGATGCTCCTCCAACTCCTGCTCAGGAAGATCAGGCAAGCCAGGAGTCTCCACTAAAGGAGGCGGGGAAGGAGAATCCAGAGAGGGAGAACCCTCTGAGAAAGGCTGCGGCAGAAGCGGCAGTGGGCACTGATCCAGCAGATCGACGTCAGGCCTGTTATCGGGGCCCGACAAAAGCACCGTGGCTGGGCGGACACCAGAGGAGCTGGCGTGCGGCTTATCAGCCTGGGTTGGGTGGTCGTCAGAGGAGCTGACCGACTTATCAGACATGCCACCAGACTTAGACCCAGGGATTTTGTGGGGCCTACGATTGGCGAAGATCTCCGGAACTCCGGAGACGCCTGCCTCGACTGCACACAGCTCAAGTGGGGGGACCAAGGTCTGCTCCACAGAGGAGGAAGCAGACTTAGCCAGTGGCGCATCAATGGGAGGCCGCTCGGCGTCCATGGCTCATGAAGGAGGCCGCGGGTGGGAAGGAGACCAATCCTGATCCCGGTGCTTCTCTGTCCTTCTTGTGCGAGTCGGAAGAACCCCCCAGTGAGAAAGACTAACCCCGCAGCTTCTGTAGCTCCTTCTCCATAGAAGCCATCTTCAGTTTAAGAACGTGGGCTTCCAGGCCTGTTGGCGGCGTTTCCACATGACCTGGTTGAAATTCTGGCAGGCCTTACAGTCCTCGGTCCTGTGCACGGGTCCCAGGCAGAAAAGGCAGAAGGAATGGCCATCCTTATGAGGGAGCTGTGTGCCGCAGGAATCGCACTTGTTCTTATGAGACTCGGAAGGCGTCGGAGAAGACATGCATGAAAAAGATTTACTTTTCTAGAAATACAGAACATAAAGAAAAAACAGTGTAATATTCAACCGCAAATGGCAGTCGACAGAAGCAGTGTTCTCCGCGAGGTCCAACACGCGCAGGTTCGACAGCGGGAAAGAACTGGAGGGTGGGCAGGGGGACCGGCCGCTATACAGCATCACGCTGAAACCCATCACATGACGTTGGGTGGGCGGTTCACCGCCAGAGCCTGCCAGCTAAAGTTTTCTGTGTGGTCCTAGCGCCTGGCGGCTCTAGTTCTAATGGTTATTACCTACTGCAAGAGCCCTCTCGAAGTAAGAGCTACAATTGCAGTAACCTATAATTCTACCAACTGGGAGTACCCACTATCCATATTTAGGCAAACTTCTAGCAGTCCATGGGAAGGAGGTGGCAAGGCGCACACCCCATAATGTTTACTCCTTGCCAGCCATTATCGCACTGTCAACTGTTATCCGAAATTGACTATCAATCTTTGTACTGGATTTTATTCCAAGATGTGTACACAGACTAAATGGCATTTTTTTCCCCAAAAAACATTTGGCGGTTGCACTATTTATTTAACTTTGTGTCCAACTGTTCACCACTCATTTTTCCGAATGATACCGACTTTTTATATTGCTCGATATGTAACCTCCTGGGCTGTACCTGGGAAGATTGTTGACCCCGACCTGGAGCTGTATCAGGAACTGTGCAGGAGTAGGAATGGCACCCTACAATCAGACACTTTTTGGCGTTGGAGGGGGCTTGTGTAGGACAAGTCTATGAACGCACCCCCCAACCACCTTTCTAAGACCCTGACTACGGGACTTGTGCTTAACCAGAATATAGTGCTGGTACTGCTGCTGTGAGGCTGGCAACATAGAAACAAAAAAACTGATGGCAGGTAAGAACCGCTTGGGCCCGTCTAGTCTACCCTGAACTTACCCTCTCCAACTCCAAGTCAATGTGTTTGAGGACAATTTTGATAGGCTCGTCACCCAGAGTTGACGTCAACAGTCAACTGGAATCTACATCGACAGCTCCCCTAGGGGTACTGCTGAAGCGTCAATCGACCTCTATACATAGTAGTTACGCAAGACCTTACCGTAACAGTAGATCTTCGAGAGAGGTTCCTGCAGTAGGTCTTCACTGATAGGACAGTGCCAAATGGTGTCAGGACCGCAAGGCAAACTTCTAGCCAGCAATACACTGTGGGGGACTACCCCCGGCGTCACATGACGGGATGTCAGCGTGACAGTATTTAGGAGGCGGTTCCCACACCAGCCCTCCAGTTCTCCAACCGGAAGATCCCTGTAAGGATGATGGGAGAAAGCAGCATAACTCCTAGAGTCTGGAGCTGCTGACAGTAGCCCTATAAAGGGATAGGAAAAACAGGAGCGGAGGGAAGGTGGGAGGGAAAACGTGACCTACTGCAGGAACCTCGCTCGAAGATAGTACAGTTACGCAAGAACTTACCATAACAGTAGATCTTCGAGAGAAGCTCTTGAAGCAGATAACACATGTAGGACTGACGCCACCTGGCGGCAGATCTCAGCAATTCTTTTCTCCAGCAGTACCGACATGGGACTGCCCACCCGACGTCGGCTCCACCCCTGATGTCACCCAGTATAAAGGCAGGTGGCAGTCCCCACGTGCTCCAGTTCTTGCACGTCAATGACAGGCCAAAAGCGGACAGCTGTGGATAGAACAAACTCCACAGAGAAAAACCAAGGCAAACAACTAAGCCCACAACTGAAAACCTGAAGGTTGGATCAGAGCCGAGAGACTTTCTCCCGGGGGAAGGAGGGAAGGAAAATCATTCCTGCTGCAAGAGCTTCTCTCGAAGATCTACTGTTACGGTTAAGTTCTTACGTAACTGTACTATCTTACTTAGACAGGAAGCTCTTGCAGCAGGTTAACATATGTAGGACTGATTCCCAAGCAGTATAAAACTTAAGATAACCCTTGGGAAGGGGAAGTAAACAGACAGACACACGTTCCCAAGCAGTATAAAGCTTAAGACAACCCTTGGGAGGGGGAATAAGAGGCAGACACACATAGGGAGAGACCCCTCTCATGAGATAAGGCCCTGAAGAACCGCAAGGCCAAACCCTGTTCGACGTCTGGAAACTATATCCAGGCTGTAGTGCCTGATGAACATGTGAACAGAGTGCCAAGTGACGGCAGCACAAATGTCGGCCGCCTAAACTCTCGAGTGCTGCGAAAGAAGTAGCAACTGCTCTGGTGGAATGCGTCCTGACCGCACCCGGAAGGGTTTTCCCAGCCTTCTCATAACAGAAGGATATGCAGTTGACCAACCAACGCGATAACGTTTGTTTGGTGACCAGATGCACCAAGGACCTGTCCGAAAAGGACACAAAAAGCTGAACCGATTGCCTGGTCTCCTTAGTTCTGGACAGGTAACAGCACAAAGCTCTATGCACATCTAAGGTGTGCAGAAGTGCCTCACCCCGGTTGGAGTGTTCCTGATAATAAACCGGAAGCTGAACCGACTGATTAAGAGTAAGCTCCAAGACTACTTTGGGAAGGAATTTTGGATAGGTGAGGAGATCCACCCTTTCCTTGTGAAAAATCAGATAAGGTTCTCTACACATCAAAGCATGAAGCTCGGAAATGTGTCTAGCAGAAGTGACTGCTACCAAAAGCAAGGTCTTCCAGGAGAGGTAACGAAGCTCACAACTCATAGCCGGTTCAAATGGGGGGAGTGTAAGCCTTTCCAGAACAAATAATTAGTCCCAAAGAGGAATAGGATCCCGAACAGGGGGGAAGGAGATGCAGGATCCCCTTAAGGAAGGTTTTAACTACCTCCAATTGAGCCACTGTCCGGACATGGATGCAGTAATGATAGGCAGAAACAGCGGCCAGGTGTACTTTTATAGAAGAGTAACCGAGACCTGACTCCGAAAGGGATAACAGGTACTGTAAGAGAGTTGACCGGACAGACCAGAGGGTCCAATCTCCTGGCTGTGGCCCACAGACAAAAGCGTTTCCATTTCATGGCATAAGTGGCCCTGGTAGTGGGCTTCTACGCCTCAACCAAGATTTGAGCTACTTCGTCCGATACTCCAAATCTGAGCTTCGCTAGGTCCTGAGAAGCCAAGCATGCAGGTGGAGGGAGCATAAGTTGGGATGGACCAAAGCTCCCTGTTGCTGAAAGAGTAGCTGACTGGAGAGTGGAAGGGGCCATGGAGGCTCCACTGTCAGACGCCTGAGCAGTGGGAACAAAATCTGGGCCACAGAGGGGCTATCAGGATCATGATCACCCTTCTCTGATTGGGCTTTGAGCAGAACCCGCTGCAAGACAGGGAAGGGAGGAAATGCATAAAAGAACCTCCTTTCCCAGGAGAGGGACAATGCATCTTGCCAGAAATCTCCAGGCTCGGGACAGAGCGAGCAGAAATTGGGCAGTTTTGCGATGCATTGAGACGCAAACAGGTCCAATTCTGGCATCCCCATCTAGTGATCACGGTGTCTGCTACAGACTGTAGCAGGGACCACTTGTGAGTTAATGGTTTTGCTCGGTTGAGAGTGTCTGCAACCAAGTTCAGAGAACCTGAAACATGGACTGCCGATAGACTGAGCTGATGCTCCGTCGCCCTGTCCCATACGCTCATGGCTTCCAGCATAGGGGACAAGACTGTGTGCCTCCTTGCTTGTTGACGTAGAATACCATAGAGGTGTTGTCCGTCTGAACCCAAAGGTGGTCGGGAGGTAGGAATGGACTGAGTGCCCGCAGAGAGTACAGGACTGCTCGTAGCTCGAGCACACTGATGTGCAGGTTCTCCTCTAATGGGGACCACAGCCCTAGAGTCCTGTGGATCCCCAGATGAGCCCCCCATCCTGTCCCAGATGCATCTGTAGTGAGAGTCTGGGTAGGTGTCTCTGGCTGGAAAGGGAGGACCCTGCAGAGGTTCTGAGGGGACCCCCACCAGCGGAGTTCTCGATGAATTGGTTCTGTGATCCAGATAGGCAAATCCAAGTCATCTCTGGTTTGGTCCTACGGAACGCGAAGTATCCACTGAATGGTGCACATGTGCAGCCTGGCAAAGGTGACCAAAACTATGGTGGCCGCCATGTGTCCTAGAAGTCGAAGAATGGATCTAACAGGGCAACACATGCTGAACAAGTGTGGATTGCTAGTGCCCTGAGGTACTCTACTCTGTCGGAAGGTCTTCCCCAAGGAAGTATTCAGTAGGGCTCCTATAAATTGTAGATGCTGGGAGAGAAGGAGATGTGACTTTTCTGGGTTCACTGTGATCCCCAGGCGCCAACAGAGGGACAGAGTGACAAGGATGGTCTGCCAAAGATGAGCCTTGGACGGTGCCAACAGAAGCCAATCGTCTAGATAGGAAAACAGGAAATGTCCGTTTCTGCACAGTGGCGCTGCAACAACGGCAAGGCATTTTGTGAAGACCCTGGGGGCAGAGGACAGGCCGAAGGGGAGGACCTTGAATTGGTTGGACCAACCTTTGAACCTGAATCTCAGGAATCTCCAATGATTTCTGCAGATGAGTATATGCAAATATGCATTCTGCATGTCCAGGGAAGTCATCCAATCCCTGATCGAAGGGAAGGGAAGGAGACTGGAAGCGAGACCATTCGGAATCTCCGATAGGAGAACCACCGATTGCGATCGCTGAGATCCAGAATGGGCCTCAACCCCCAACTTCTTGGGACCCAGGAAGACGCGGGAGTAAAAACCAGAGTCTACCTCTGCCTCTGGGATGCATTCTATAGCATCCTTGGTCAGAAGAGACTGGATCTCCTGTCTGATAGGAGCTCTGTGCTCTCTCGGACAGTGGGAGGGGGGCGGTACTCCGTCCGGGGGTAAAGACTCGAACTCTAAGGAGTAACCAAACTCCATGAGGTCGAGGACCCACTGATTGGAGGTAACGCAGCAGTATAAGGCTCTGAGCTGCAAATCTGGAGGCCTGGGTTTGAATCCCACAGTCCCCACTCACATACTGTGTGACCCTGAGCAAGTCACTTAACTTCCTTGTGCTCCCACGCTGCACCTGAAAACAAGCTTTCAGCTTAGTGTGCCAATCCTGGTTAAACAATTGGAAACTTCTCTCTAGGCCTGGGTGTAAAGAGAAAAACGACCTCCCACCGGCTCTCCTGACGACAGGTCTGGGAGAGAGGGGTCACTTAGATAGTCAGGTTGATGGAGGGGGAGGGAGGGCGGCGGCTTAAGGTCTAGCCTGTCTAGAGGAGGTTGAGGCAGCACCTCTGGACCCACCTCTTCGACCAAAGCCTCCCCGCTGCATGTCAGAACTGAACACAGGGATGCTGAGGTTAATATCATCCTCTGCCACGAAAATGGCCTGGTGAAGACGCTCCCGTTTCAGGCAATACATAGACAGCATGGAACAGATGGCCTTTCCGGACTCCCACAGTTTTAACTATGACCTTCTTTGTGTCTTCGCCGAAGAGCACAGAACCTCTGAAAGGGGCATCCAGAAGGGTAGTTTGCAACTCTGGGTCGAACCCGGAGACAGGAATGGCACCAAAGACAAATTCCAGCAGTAGCCGCCCTCGCCAAAGTGTCCGCAGAGTCATACACTGCTCGGAGAACGCGAGTACCCACATCCGAGCCTGTCTGCAAGAGTTTAGCAAGCTCTGCCTTTTGAGGGCAGTCGGGCACGCCTTGCAGGATGTCCAGTCCTTGGTCCCAAATGGCGTTCTGGAACTGGACCATGTGCGTCAAAAAATTGAGGCTATGTATGCTGCAGGTGGCAGACGAGTACATCCTACGCCCTTAAAAATCCAGCTGCTTAGACTCCCTGTCTGGCGGCTGGGTGCTTAGGCCTCTGAGAACGATCATGTGCAGCTGATATAACCACGGAATCAACTGTGGGATTTTTCGGCTAGATAAGAGTGGTCCTTGGGGGCCTGGTATGGGCAATTTGCCTTTTTGGGCACTGCAAAGGAAGCATGTGGATGTTTCCAAGTGGCAAGGGTGACATCTTGGAAGGTATCCACTAATGGAGGGATAACCACAGGCTTGCACAAATATTTTGCCAGACGAAAGCGTTCGGGGTCCAGGGCCTCTGTATCCCATCCCATGTTCTCCTGTATGTGCCTCATGACCTCCATAAAGCTGGGGTCATTGGGCGTAGATTTAGGCTGGTCCTCTGTATCACTCGGAAGCGAATCAGGCTCAGAACCAGGGTAGGAAGGTTCAGACTCCTCATAATCCTCTGAAAAAGTTGAGGAGGAACGTCATCTCCTCTTCTTATGCCTGGGTCTTCTGGGTGAAGGACAGCGGGAGGAGGAAGGAGATCTGGTCCCCTGGCGTTTATCCTTGTTCTTCCTGGGGCTAGTGGAGAGTTTATTCCCCTCATTTCCAGATGGAACAGGGGTTACCTGAACATCTGGCTCTGAGGTGACGGGAGTAGGCTTAGGTGTGGGAGCAGGACGGGAAACCAAATTCTGCTTGACAGTCTCCCGCCAATAGGTGAAAAGTTCCTTCACCTGAGACATGCCCAGCTTTGGAGACCCAGGTTTAGGCGATGTCGGTCTGCCTTCCCCCGAACCGGCGTCAGTTGGATCCAGCGTCGGAGGTAGTTCGGTAGTACCATCGTCGGGTTCCGATGTCGGATGGACCGGCGTATGGTCCTTAGGAGAGGCGTCGCTATGGTCCCTCGGAGAGGCACTGGGGCTATCAACAAGGGACGCCGGGGGGGAGACAGGCGACAGAGGGGCAGTGGGAGGCTTATCCAGCGCCGGAGGACGCACTGCAGGATGATTCTCCACGTTGGGCCAGAAGCCTTGTCCGACAGACGTCCCTTATCCGTGGAAGGGTGGGGACGGTCGGAGCATGAAGAGGCCTTGACCGGCCTGTCAGCAGATTTGCGGGGCTTGCCCGAGGGGCGTCGGTCGGAATCCGCAGATGGACGCCGGTCAGACTTGTGTTTAGGGGGCAGGGACAAAGCCCTGGAAGAGGAGTACCCCGCAGACTGTTTGGACTCCCGGGGATCGGCTGAGGAGCGTCGGGAGGACACCTCTGAGTCGCTCGAGGCGCGTCTGAGGGCCTTTTTTAGGTGCCGAGGAGCCGGAGTCCAAGGGCCTTTTTGCCACCGCAGAACCGGAGTCAGAGGGCCTTTTTGCCACTGTGGAACCGGAGTCCGGGGGCCTAATTTTTATAGGCTGAAGGGAAGACCCCTTAGCCAGAGAAGCTGAGGCAGGAGGCTTGAGAGAGGTATGCCGGGCCTCATGTCCGGAGAAGCTGGAGTGACCAGTGGACTGGGAGCTGGAAGACCTGGGTCTGAAGGGCGAGCCGTCCCAGTCCTGATGGTGGCGTTTCTCCATTCTGTGTTTCTTCTTTGGAGAGGGGGAACGAGATTCCCTCCCGCAGAACGTCTCCTGCTGCATCTGGGCCAAGCGTTGCTGGGCTAGGAAAGCCTAAAAAGACTTCTGTCTCCAAATCCTGGTCTGGCTGTTGAAGGCCTAGCAGTGGGAACAGGCGCTGGTGTCATGATCTGGGCCCAGGAAAAAAAAGCAGGCAGAATGTCCATCCTTGGAAGGGATCTGCTTCCCACAAGAGCACTTATTACGGTGTCCAGTCGGTGGAGAGGACATATGTCATAAGGATCGCTGAAGCGAGATGGTACAAAAAAGTTCTAAGCTGAGGAGCTGTTAGAGAGCAGAGAGCTGACTAACGCGTCACCGTGGAGACCATCATCTGCCTTTATACTGGGTGACATCGGGGGTGGAGCTGACGTCGGGTGGGCGGTCCCACGTCGGTACTGTTGGAGAAAAGAACTGACGAGATCTGCTGCCAGGTGGCGTCAGTCCTACATGTGTTATCTGCTTCAAGAGCTTTCTCTCGAAGTAAGATCTATTGTTACAGTAAGTTCTTACGTAACTGCTATGGCTTACTTCAAGAGGGTTCCTGCAGTAGGTCTTCACTGAATATCAAGCAGTCAAGAAAAATAAGTCGGAGACAACGGTCCAGAAGGCGGAATGTCTACCAACTAGAGAGCCAGTTATGATAAAAGGCCTTGCAGAACAGCAAGTCCAAAACTGGCTCTACACCTACAGACAATGTCCAGACTGTAATGCTTGGTGAAAGTGTAGACTGAAGACCAAGTGGCCACGGCACAAATGTCCGAAGTGGACACATTTCGTAGGAAGGCCATGGATGCAGCCATGCCATGGGTCGAGTGACCTTTAACTTCCCCCGGAAGGGGTTTCTCGTACTTCTGATAGATGAACGAGATGCAGTTTGCCAACCACTTGGACAGGCCCTGTTTAGAGATGGCCATACCCTCACATCTGGGTGAGAAAACCACAAACAACTGGTCAGATTTGCGCACCTCCTTGGTTCAAGAGATATAGTATCTCAAAATCCTGTGCACATCCAATGTGTGCAAAAGGTATTCCCCCCTGCTGGAATACTCGAGGATAATAAACTGGCAGTTGAACATCTTGGTTCAACATAAATCCTGAAACCACTTTCGGTAGAAAGGAAGGATTAGTCTGCAGAGCCACTCGGTCTCTGCAGGAAATTAAATAAGGCTCCTTGCAAATGAAGGCCTGGAGCTCTGAAATTCTTCGAGCTGAGGTAATAGCGACCGAAAATAGTGCTTTCCAGGACAAATAGCACATGTTACAACTTGCTGCCGGCTCGAAAGGGAGCAAAGTAAGTTTCTCCAAAATAAAATTTAAGTCCCGGGGGGAACCATACTACAGACTGGAGGTTTTAAGTGGAGGATCCCTTTCAGAAAGGTTTTAGAGACCTCCAACTGCTCTAGGGTTTTGCCATCTACTGGAAGGTGATAGGTGGAAACCACGGAAAGATGGACCTTCAGGGAAGAGTAACTGAGGCCCAAATCAGACGGGTGCAATAGGTACTCAAGGACCTGGGGTGCCGAGCAAGAGAATGGGTCCAGGCCCATGGCCGTGGCCCAAATGGTAAATATCTTCCATTTCATGGCATACGTAGATCCAGTGGACAGTTTTCTGGCTTCCACTAGGACTTGAGCAACTCGTGCGGAGACTACAAAACTGAGACTGCTACATCCAAAAGTGCCACGCACGCAAGTGAAGAGACTTGAGGCTTGGGTGCACCAGGCCACCCTGCTCCTGAAACAGAAGGTTGTGAAGGAGAGGAAGAAGTACTGGGGGTTCCACTGCCAGCTGTTGTAGCAGGGGGAACCAGATGTGTGGAGGCCAGAGGAGAGCTATGAGAATTCTGCCAGCGGTCTCTGCATGGAGCTTCAGCAGAACTGAAAAAGGAAGGGAGAGTGTACAGGAACCTTCCTGTCCAACAAAGAGACAGTGCATCTCGCCAAAAAACACCACACCCGGGAACAAGCAAGCAAAAGTTGGGCAGTTCTGCATTGGATGGGGAGGCAAAGAGGTCTATTTCTGGCAGACCCCACAGTTCGAAAAGATCTTCCATTACCTCCTGCTTTAGTTCCCACTTGTGTGCTCGTGTGACGGTACGGCTGAGACTGTCCACAGGACGTTGTGAACTCCCAGGGCATGGACTACTGTCAGAGACAGGCCTTGCTGGACTGCCCAGTACCACACCAGCATCGCCTCACTGCAGAGGGGATATGATTGGGTGCCTCCCTGTTTATGTACCAGACCGTGGCCGTGTTGTCGGTCTGGATAAGGAGTGTTCCCGACTGCAAGAGGGGCTGGAACATCTGGAGAGCACAGAGCACTGCTCTCATCTCTAGGACGCTGATGTGCAAGTGTTCCTCTTGTAGAGACCATTTCCCTTGACTTTCAATGGTCTCTCAGGTGAGCTCCCCAACCTTGACCCGAGACGTCGGTTGTGAGGGTCATGGAAGGAGACGGGATGGAAAGGGGCCCCAAGGAGAGGCTGGATGGCTCCTGCCACCAGAGAAGATCCGTCTTCAAACTGCTGGAGATCAGGACCCTTTGGTCCATGTCATCCGAGCGTTGGTCCCACTGGACTCTGAGGGTCCACTGGGTTACCCTCATAAACAGTCTGGCCAACAGAACTGTGGGTATGGCAGCCATCATTAGGGCTAACAGGCGGAGGAAGGAGCGTGCTCTGGTCCGAGAGCTGGACACACACGAAGCTTGTTGAATCAGAGTATCCACCCTGTTCAGGGGTAAAAAGGCCCTGCCCTGGACTGTACTCAGCACTGCTCCAATGAATTGGAGGTGCTGAGAGGGTGAGAGTTGAGACTTCAGATAGTTCACAGCGATTCCAAGCCAGGTAATGAGGTCCAAGGTAGTGGAAAGCGGCTCCATCAGACTGTCCTGAGATGGGGCTGACAACAACCAGTCGTCCAGGTATGGGAACAAGTAAATCCCCACTGCCAGGCACTTGGTGAAAACCCAGGGTGCCGAAGAGAGGCCAAAAGGGAGGGCCTTGAATTGATAGTAGTTCTCCAGAAAGGTGAACCAAAGGAAATAGTGGCAGGCCTGAAGGACAGGGATGTGCAGTTAAGCATCCTGCATGTCCAGCAAGCACAGCCATTGATTCTATTGGTGCGGGGCAAGACTCCCTGGAGGATAAGCATATGGAACCTCTTGTATGCCACAAAGAGGCTGAGCAGGCTGAGGTCCAGAATGGGCCTCAGATCTCCCATCTTTTTGGGGACCTGGAAGAAATGGGAGTAATACCCCCTTCCCGTCTACCCTAGAGGAACCGGCTCTATGGCCGATTTGTCTAATAAAGCGTGCATTTCCTGCTGAATGAGAAACAGATGACCTGAGAGGTAGTGAGACCTGTCCAGCGGATTGTCCGGGGGTCTGTCCTGGAACTTGATTGAGTGCCCTTTTGCGATGAGTTGAAGGACACAAGCATCGGCAGTTATCGCCTCCCACCTGTCCAGGTGGAGGGCGAACCTTCCCCCCCCAATGGGATCCTCTGAGAAGATGGGAGGAGGTGGATTGGGTCCCCTCAAGTGAGGAGGCGGAGAGGAGGGCTGCCTTGCTGCGCCCAGTGGCCTTCTGGGCTTTTTCCTGAGGTGTCTGGGCACAAGAGCCAGTGGTGCAGCGCTTACCCAGGCATCGGTTCTGGTTCTGTCTGTTCCATCTCTTTTGTGGGCGACGAAAAGGCTGCTTGGGTTTTTGGCCTGAGCGATACATGGAGCAGGGACGTCCCAGAGGGACTTGCCATTCTCCTGTAGCTCGATTATAATATCTTTAGCATCGCCACCAAACAGGACGGAACACCTGAAGGGGGGGGTCCAGTAGAGTGGTCTGGATATCTTGCATCAGTCCCACAAGATGGAGCCATGCCAGACGTCTCAAGCAAACTCCCGAAAAGGTGCATCAGGCCACCAAGTCCACTGAGCCATAGGTGGCATGACTGGTTAAGTCTCACCTTGTCTAGCAGCTTATTTCTGAGTTCCTCGTCCATGATAGATTGAAGTTCTTTCTCCAAGTCGGTCACAGCCGACTTCTGGATAGAGATCATGTGGGCCACATAATTAAGAGACCAGATAGCGCAGGTGGTGGAAGCATAGACCTTGTGGATGTACTGGTCCATCTGCGTGGACTCTTTGTCCGGAGGTGAGGCACTCAGATGCTTTGGTTGAGATGACCTAGTGTGGGCCGCCGTGATGACTATAGAGTCGGCCTTGGGTTGATTCGTAAGGTGGCTTGCCCCTTCTGGGGGATGATAAGTCCTGTCAGCGTTTTTAGAGACCACAGGAATAGAGGATGGTTGTTGCCATATTGTGGACATAAGGTCTTCATGAGGCCCCGTCCAAGGTGGAATGGGTAGGGGATGTGCACTGGTTAAATCCAGGTGCTCAGCTAGTCTCTTCCTTTTTGGATCCATCTCCTGGGATGCCCAACCACAAGCCTGCTGGATGGATCTGAGGAGTTCCGCAAAAGACGGGTCCTCCAGCGAGATTTGGGAGACTCTTTGGTTTGTGGTTCCATTGGGGAATGAGGCTCTGAATGAGCTTCAGAGTCAGAGTCATTGTCTGAGTCTGAAGACTCTGGTCTGCTAGGCACAAAAATATCTGGAACCTCCTCTGTAACCTTGACACCCGAGAGGGCGCCTGTTGGGCGCCTGCCAAAGTCCCTGTCCAACGACCGATGGTCGACCAGGGATGGGCTCCTGGGTTATTACCCTATGGGTCGGGATAGAAACCATGACTGGACTGTGGTGCCCTAGTTCCTGCAGGAGCTGCAATTTGGCGTCCTGACACCAGGCCAGAATTGACCTCTGTGGTTACGGCTGAGGAGGCGGCGGGGGCGTAGTGCAGGCTGGCAGACAAACGCGATGGAGAATATGGGGGTTAACCAGGAGCCTGGTACCAAACAGGGTAATGTTGATGTACCCCTGGCACATATGGCTCAGTGTCGGGTACCCAGGCATCTGAGCATGCGATGGGTAACCGGGTGACGGCCCACCTGGCACCAGGTAACAGAGGAACTATGGCAGCAGGTAGCCGGGGTTCAAGCCTGTAGAGCCGGACAGTGGAGGGGCAGAGGGGCCGCTGGGAGCATGAGGGTCCGTCGGCAAGCCTGGGATCCTGGTTGAAATCCCCAAAGGGCCAGGTGGGGGCTCTGGCGTCTGAGCAAGAAATGCAGAGGCCATTCCCAAGTCTGAAGGGACGTAGGCGGGAGGGTGGCCTGGCACTGTGGGTCTAAGAGGCCCCGACGTCTGATCCGAGACTGGCGGGGGAGGAACAGAGATCCCGTGCGGATCAGCTGGAGGATCGGGAAGCTCAGAAAAGATACCCAACGTAGGGGAAAGAATCCCCTGGCCAGAAGCACTCGTGTCCTGGGGGTCCGGGGAAAACAAGCGGTCGGGCTGAGTCAGCGAGTCACGGGAGGAAGAACTCTCGCGGGACAATGAGTTGCCTGGAAGCTGGCTCTGCGCGATGTTGGGTATTAGAGTCAGGCCCAACGGGAGAGCTTCGGCACAGCAGTCATCAGACAGGCCGGAGGCCAACTGATCAGCCTCGACTGAGCGGATATCAGACGAGTCGACGTCCGACATCAGTAGCAGTGGAGCGTGACAGCAGAGGAGCTGGAGTCCGGCTTACCGACTGAGGCCATGCACCCGGCGGCGGAGCCGAACGGTGACTGATCGGCCTGCAAGCTATCGACAGGCCCCAAAGAAGAATCCTCCTAGGAGGAACACTCCTGTTGCCCACTGACCAAGGCGGGGGGGAGAGTAAGTGACCTATCCAACGGAGCAGACGGCGACCGTAAATGAGTACTCACTGAGGTGGACGCCCCACCTGAAATAGCGTTAGCTGCCTGGCAAAGCTGGGTAGAAGCGGACCGGTTCCAGCACTTCTTTTTCTTGCGCTCTGAGGTGGGTGAGGCCGAACGTTCCTGCAGTTCCTGAAGCTCCTTTTCCATTGATGCAAGACGTTTTTTCCAAAGGTGGGCATCGAGGGCTTTCTGACACCTGACGTGCGTGACCTGGTTGAAAGACTGCCAGATGTCACAGTTGTCAACCCGATGTTTCGGGCCTAAGCAGAGGTCACAGCGGGAGTGATCATCCCCATGCGGAATCTGAGTGCCGCACTCTGAGCACTTCTTAATTTTACGCGAAAACATGCATTAACTATTGGAAAAGAACCTAGGAAAAAAGAACAGAAATATTTGAAAAATGGCAGTCGACTGTAGTCAACTTCACCGTGAGGTCCGACGTATACAGGTCAATGGCAGGAAAGAACTGAAGGGCGGGCGTGGGGACCGCCCCTATATACTGTCATGCTGACGTCCCATCATGTGATGCCAGGGGCGGTCCCTGCCATGTATTGCTAGCTAGAGGTTTGTCATGTGGTCCTGACGCCACGGCTCGCAATCCTATCAGTGAAGACCTACTGTAGGAACCCTATCGAAGTAAGATCTGTGGATGCACGACCAAAGTCGACCGGCTGAGGGAGTTGAATGATAGGAGGGGAAGGAACATTCCCCTTAACATGGTGATGGCATTTCTTATACTTCTTTCGATGATGGGGGGAAAGGCTCATCAAAAGTCTGCATCGTCAGGTACAGCCCTGTATTATGGGCAATTCGAAAACAGACTGCTTGAAAGTTTGAAAACTGGATTCCTCTCACACTGAAGGTGCTGCGAAAAGAGGAGACCTGTTCCTTCCAGAGGAAATGATGATCTGACATCAGACAGGTTGGAGCCAGAGGCTAACATCACGGTGGTGGAAGAATCCAAGCTTGAAGATGTCTAGTGACTGAGCTATGCCTAGAAATACTGTCTAAGTGTGGATGCTGAACTGATTCCCAGTTGGTAGAATACTGTTGCAACCCCGATTCCAAGAGCGGGTCAAGCAGCTGCATTTTAAACAGTGTGCAGTTTAGAGAGCAAGAACTTAGTACTCAACAAAGGAGGGAACTATTTGTATTTGTTAGTTTATAGGTATGCACATGCGAAGCTTTCAGGACAGCATGGGAACAGAGCAGTGGTTTTCCCCTCCAATATATAAATGTGGGATGCAAGCACGAAAATTCTATCCTATAACATTAATGGAATTAGTAGTCCGATTAAAAGAAAGCAGATATTAAAGTTTATCAAAAACCAGAAATGTGACATTAACTTTCTGCAAGAAATGCACCTCTCTCCTGAGGAAGCGGTAAAACTTAAATCCAGAGCCCATCCACAACTATACCTTGCTTCCCTGGAGAGAGGCAAAAAAAGAGGGGTGGCGATCCTCCTTTCATCCACATTGCCCTTTGAAGAGGAGCAGCAGCTTGTGGTGGACCCAAGAGCTCGATTTATAATGGTGGTAGGAAAAGTCCAACACAAATTGATTACCATGATTAATGTTTATGTGCCCCCACCCCCCCCCGGGCTCTCATATACATTTCTATTCAGATCTGGTTAAACAAGTAGTGGAAAAGGCTAAGGGTACACTAGTGATGGGAGGGGACTGGAATCTCATACTGAACAGAAAGCTGGACACCACCTCCCAGATTCCCACCTCCAGAAACCGAACGGCCAGTCTCTTCAATAAAACAGAAACATAGAATTTGACAGCAGATAAGGACCACTTGGCCCACCTAGTCTGTCCATTCTCCTACCTAACAGAAAAGCTGCAGATCCTAGTTAACCAACAGCTTACTTCCTCCTACCCCCCACTAGGACTGACTTATGTCTGTCCCATGCATTCTTGAATTCCTCCACTGTTCTTGACTCCACGACCTCCTCAGGGAGACTGTTCAATGCATCCACAACCCTCTCCGTGAAAAAATACTTCATCACATTACCTCTGAGCCGTCCCCCCTCTATCTTCAAATTGTGCCCCCTTGTTTTTGCGCATCTGTTTTTCTGAAAGATGCTACCCTCTTGGACTTTGTTGATTCCCTTGAGGTACTTGAAAGTTTCTATCGTGTCCCCTCTCTCCTTTCTTTCCTCAAGGGTACACAGTGCTTTCAGAAAGTATTCACCCCTCTTGGATTTTGTCATATTTTGTTGTGTTACTACTAGAATTTTTAATGTATTGAAATGATTTGTTTCCCCCTTGATTCACACAGCAAACTCAACAATTAAAAGGGGCCAAAATATTTTTATTGTGTAACAAAAATGTATGAAACATTAAAACTGAAATATCTTGTTTACTTAAGTATTCACCCCCCCTGAGTCAATACTTTGTAGAAGTGCCTTTGGCAGCAATTACAGCTTTGAGTCTTCTTGGGTATGTCTGTATCAGCTTTGCACATCTGGATTTGGGGATTTTCGGCCATTCTTCCTTGCAGATTTGCGCAAGCTCTGTCAAGTTGGATGGGGAGCGTCGGTGAACCGCAATCTTTAAGTCTGTCCACAGATTCTCAATGGGATTCAAGTCTTGGCTTTGGTTGGGCCACTCAAGGACATTCACCTTCCTGTTCTGAAGCCACTCCAGTGTTGCTTTGGCTGTATGCTTGAGGTCGTTGTCCTGTTGGGCGTAAATCTTAGCCCCAGTCCAAGGTCTATTGCAGACTGATTCAGGTTCTCCTCAAGGATGTGCCTGTATTTGGCTCCATTCATTGTTCTCTCTGTCCTGACAGTCCCTGCCGCTGAAAAGCATCCCCATAACATGATGCTGCCACCACCATGCTTCATGGTAGGGATGGTGTTACACGGGTGCTGAGCTGTGTTTGGTTTGCGCCAGGCATAGCGCTTTGCATTCAGGCCAAATAGTTCAATTTTTGTTTCATCAGACCAGAGAATCTTTTGCCACATGGTCTCAGAGTCTGCCACGTGCCTTTTTGCAAACTCCTGGCATGCTATTATGTGGCCTTTTCTCAGGAGTGGCTTCCGTCTAGCCACTCTCCCATAGAGGCTACATCTCTGAAGTGCTGCAGAGATTGTTGTCCTCTGGGCAGGTTCTCCCATCTCAGCCATGGAACTCTAGTTCTGTCAGGATGGTCATTGGGTTCTTGGTCACTTCCCTGACCAAGGTCCTTCTTGCCCGGTTGCTCAGTTTGGGAGGACAGCCTGCTCTAGGAAGAGTCTGGGTGGTTCTGTAATCTTTCCATTTCTAATGATGGACCTGACTGTGCTCCTGGGAACTTTCAACACTCTAGAAATGTTTTTATACCCCTCCCCAGATCTATGCCTCCTCACAATTCTATCACAGAGTTCTACGGACAGCTCCTTGATCTTCATGGTAGAGTTTCTGCTCTGACATGCACTGTCAACAGTGGGACCTTATATAGACAGGTGTATTTCCTCTGAAATCATGTCAACCATTTGAACTGACCACAGGTGGACTCCATTCAAGTTTTAGAGTGATCTTACAAGGAAATTGAATGCACCTGAGCTCAATTTGGAGTGTCATAGCAAAGGGGGTGAATACTTATCAAATCAAGACATTTCAGGTTTTTATTTTAAATTATATGTACAAAAAATTCCAGAAGTTTCATTCCACTTTGACATTATAGTGTAATTTGTGTAGATATGTGACAAAAAATCCCATATAAATGTATTTTAATTTGAGTTTGCAACATCACAAAATGTGACAAAATCCGAGGGGGTGAATACTTTCTGAAGGCACTGTACATGTTAAGCTCCTTTAGTCTTTCTTTGTATGTCTTCTGGTGCAGACCCTGCACCATTTTGGTTGCCCTCCTTCTGAACAGCCTCCACTCTGTCTATGTCTTTGCGGAGATGGGATCTCCAGAACTGCACACAGTACTCCAGATGGGGTCTCACTAACTGTCTGTACACAGGGATAACAACTTCCTGTTTTCTACTATTGATGCCTCTCCCTATGCATCCCAGTATCCCCCCAGCCTTCCTTACTGCCTTCTCACATTGCTTGCTCACCTTTAGGTCATCTGATATAATTACCCCCAGGTCCCTTTTCATTTTTACTGTTGTCAGTATCTCGCCCTCAACTGTGTACTCTTCCCCTGGGTTTTTGTTTCCCAGGCACATTACCTTGCACTTCTTTGCATTGAATCTGAGCTGCCATACATTTGACCATTCCTCCAACCTTACTAAGTCCCTTCTCATCCTTTCCATTCCATCTTGTGCATCAACCCTGTTGCAGATCTTTGTGTCGTCTGCAAAGAGACATACTTTTCCTTCCAGCTCCCTGCAATGTCACTTATAAAGACATTAAAAAGGACCGGTCCCAGTACTGAACCCTGCAGTACCTCGCTAGTAATCCTCCTTTCTTCGCTGTGGACTCAGTTTACTACTACCCTTTGTGTCCTGTTGTCTAGCCAATTGTTTATCCAGGCTACCACCTTGGAACCCACTCCAAGGATGGCTAACTTGTATATTAATCTTTTGTGTGGGACTGTACCAAATACCTTCCTAAAATCTAGGTAGGCCATGTCCACAGCCCCTCCCTGGTCTACTACTTTGGTCACCCAGTCAAAGAAATCTATTAGATTCGTCTAACATGACCTTCCCATCGTGAATCCATGCTGCCTTGGGTCCTGTGCCCCACTGGCCTATAGGTACTCAACAATTCTTTCCTTCAGAAGTGATTCCATCATTTTCCCTACCACTGACGTCAAACTAACTAGTCTGTAGTTTCCTGCTTCTGTCCTGCTCCAACTTTTGTGAAGAGGAATCACATCCGCCCTCCTCCAGTCCTCGGGTACCACCCCATCCTCCCATGATTTGTTAAAGAGAGTAGTCAACGGTGTCACTAGTTCTACCCTTAGTTCTTTCAGAATTCTTGGGTGAATCCCATCAGGCCCCATTGCTTTGTCCACCTTCAATTTTATTAGTTCTTTCAGAACCCTTTCTTCTGTAAATGGACTGGTTTCGGCCCCCCATCTTCGGAGTGTTTTTCTTGTTTGGTTTAGGTACCTCCCCCTCCTCTTCCTTTGTGAATACTGTGCAGAAATATTCGTTCAGTATCCCTGCTTTTTCATTGTCACCCTCTGCCCAAGTTCCCTCCCCTTTATTAAGCATCAGTATCCCTCCTTTGGTCTTTCTTCGCTCCCTAATGTACCTATAAAAGGTCTTATCCCCCTTCTTAACAGAGTTGGCTATCCTTTCCTCGGTTTGGGCCTTTGCTATTCTGACTGCCTTCCCTGCCTCTTTCTGCTTTAACTGATAAAAGTTCTCTGTCCTGCTCCTTCTGTGTTTCCTTATATTTCCTGAATGCTATCCTTTTCTCCTTAACCTTCCCTGCCACCTCTTTTGAGAACCATAGCATTTTTTTCCTTCATTGTGTTTTGTTGATTTGCTTTATACAAAGGCTTGTTGCCTCTGTGATGGCTGTTTTGATTACTCCCCATTGGTCCTCCACCTCTCCTTCTTGCCTGTTTGCTAGTGCTTTTCTGAGGCACCCTCTCATTTTTACTAAAGTCCAGTACTCTTGCTTTTGTATGGCTTGACTGTATGGCTGTGTTTATTGTGAACCACACCGTTTGGTGATCGCTTGTTCCCAGATGGCTACCCACTTCTAAATCTGAGATTCTTTGTCTGTCCCCATTCGAGAGTACCAGGTCTAAGATTGTTCCCTCCTGAGTGGGTTCCAATACTAGCTGTCGGAGGCATGCCCCTTGTAGGGCATCAAGAATTGCCCTGCTCTTGGATGTGCCTGCAGCAAAGGTGCTCCAGTTAACATCTGCCATATTCAGGTCCCCATCAACAATATATCCCCTTTTTCTGCCATTCTAAGGATGCATTCTATCATTTCCTTGTCCATTCCCTCCCCTGAGATGGGGGTCTGTATATAACCCCCATGCGGATTGTGGTGCCATTTCCTGTCTCCATATTATCAGATATGGGCTTAACAGATATATGGTGGGAGAGATACCCTCAGGCTAGGAATTACATGTGTTATTCCCCTAGATTTAAGACCTACTCAAGGCTCAACATGTTCTTAAACTTATTCCAAGGACTTGGCTTCCTTTGGACATATGTGGGTCAAGACGGCCACTCATTCGGACCATCAGCCAAATTTTTTTTTTTTTTTTTTTTTTTTTTTTTTTTAAGAGGTGGACCTCATGTTACCTAAAAAGAAAACACAATGTCTCCTTGTTGAGAGATAAGGAGACACAGCACTTAAAGCTGCAATTAAGTAAACGGTAGACCTCAACTCTAAGCCTGGTACCTCCCCACAAATACTATGGGATACCATGAAGATGATGTTAAGGGCAAATTAATCTCATAGCATCATACAAACAAAAGGAGAGGAGGAAGCAATTAGAGCAGTTAAAGAACTAGGTGACCTGGTGGCACAACAAACGCACAGGTAAAAGAGGACAACAGGGTTGTGAAAACACGAAAGCAGAGATGGAGAGAGCCTTATGCTACCTGAAGAAAACATATTTTGAGGGAGGGCCTAAGGTGACAAAATTCTTGGCCATCGACTGTGGCAACAAGTGGCCAAAGCCATCATCACTAAAATTAGGCATCCCAAAACAGGACACATAACACATAAAGGGAACCAAAAAGCAGACACATTTGTCATCTATTACAGAACCCTTTTATCATCCACAGATAGAAAATGAAAATTACGTACCTACCGTAATTCTTGATCTTCTTGGACGAGTCTCCACCACTCATTCACACTAGTGGGATTAGCGCCGGAGGCACTAGGACCCATCGGGAGCAAACTTTTTGCTGGAGGGTCGGCGCGGAGAGATGGCGCCCGCGAGGAGCAGTGACATGAGCAGCGGCTTTCGGCGGCAATCACTATCTCGACGGCGACCCTCCAACCGCCTCAGTACCTTTTTACCAAGGAGGTGCAGCGCAACTAACGTAAAGAGTAAATCTAACCTTAAAAAGCGGACATAAGACAGTCCGTGCGACCCGTGTAAGAAGGGTCAGCAAAGAAGTCTTCACGGCCTAAAGATTTGAGGGAGTGAAGACCAACACAGCGGTGAGCTCGGGGGATGGAGGGTGGGCGTGTGAATGAGTGGTGGAGACGTCCAAGAAGATCAAGAATTACGGTAGGTACGTAATTTTCATATCTTCCTGGACATAAGTCTCCACCACTCATTCACACTAGTGGGAGAGTACCAAGCTGATAATCCCCCAAAAGGGCGGCAGGAGAGCCAGAGCTCACGCGACTAAGACAGAAGTCCATTAAGGATAGTTCTGCCGAATGCCGCCTGGCATGAACATCCAGTGCATAATGCTTAACGAAGGTATGCACTGAGCTCCAGGTGGCGGCGTTGCAGATATCTGCAATTGGAACATTGTGAATTTCCGCTAGGGATGCCGCGACCGCCCTAGTAAAGTGAGCGTACACTCTACCTTCTAATTTAACTTAAGCCATGGAATAGCAATGTCGAAGGCATGCCACTAACCATGATGAGATGCATCTGATAGCGACAGGTTGACCCAGCCGGGTGTCGCTGAAAAAAAACAAACAGTTGCTGAGTCTTGCGAAAATTCTTGGTTCTATCTAAATAGAACCCCAAGGCGCTCTTAACATCCAAGGAATGAAGAGATCGTTCCCTTCATTTTGGAAATTAGCTAAGTAAGAGGGAAGTACCAGAGGTTGGTTTAGATGGAATTCTGACACAACCTTGGGAAGAAATTTAGGATGAGTACGGAGAACTACCTTGTCTTTATGGAATACAGTATACGGAGGGTCCGTAACCAGGGCATGTATCTCAGAGACCCTGCGGGCTGAGGTAATGGCCACCAGGAAGGCAGTCTTCCAGGTAAGAAATTTTAGCTCACAGGTAGCTAGGGGTTCGAAAGGCTTCCGAGTGAGCATGTCCAGCACCAGGTTAATGTCCCAGGCTGCAACTGGACGCTTAACAGGGGGTCTGGTATGAAGAATCCCCTTAAGAAATCTCTTCACCATAGGTAACTGAGCCAGAGTCAAGGAAGAAACCAGCCCATGGAACGCTGAGATGGCACTAAGGTGAACTTTAACTGTGGAGTACTGGAGACCTGAGTTTGATAGGTCCAAAAGATATTCCAGAACCTTGTCAGGAGGACAGGAAAAGGGATTCCAAGAGGACTTTGCACACCAGAGAGAAAAACGTTTCCATTTGGAAGCGTATGTTTTTCGGGTGGCTGGCTTCCGAGCAGCCAGAAGGATGTCTGAGACTCTACAAGAGACGTTGAACCGATTCACTTCTACCTCTTCAGGAGCCAAGCATGAAGGTGAAGTGATTTCAGGTTAGGATGGACCACAACCCCGAGTCAAAGATTGATTTGCAAGGGAAGTGGTCTCGGAGAGGCTGCCAACATACTGTTGAATAGAGAAACCATAGTTGCCGAGGCCAGGAGGAGCAATGAGAATCATTTGGTCCCCTGAGACTCGAACTTGAGGGTACTCTCTGGATTAGAGGAAGCGGTGGAAAGGCGTAAAGAAAGCGTTTGTCCACATAGCCTGAACGCATCCTGACAGAAAATGCCAGGCCCTGGATTTCTGGAGCAGAAGAGAGGCAGTTTTGTGTTGAGTGGGGATGCAAAAAGGTCAGGTCTGGAGTCCCCACTCTTCGAACAGTGACCGAGTTACGGCTGGATCGAGAGACCACTCGTGAGGGTCTGCCTCCATTCTGCTGAGGTGATCTGCTAGGTCGTTTTGTATACCTGGCAGATAAACCGCTGAATCAGAGACTTGTGCTCCAAGCACCACTCCCACACCCTCATTGCTTCCCTGCAAAGGGATAAGAATGAGCACCGCCTGCTTGTTGATGTAATACATCACAGCTTTGTTGTCCGCTTGAAGGAGAATGTTCTTGTGACAAAGGATATCCTTCAGAGCTCGGATCGCATAGAGGACCTCTCTCATCTCCAGGACATTTATGTGGAGATGAGTTTCAAACTGAGTCCACACACCTTGAGTGTGGAGGGAGTGACAGTGAGCTCCCCATCCCATTAGCGATGCGTCTGTGGTGATGGAGATCTGATGATCCGGGGAGCAAAGGGAACCCTTCCAGGAGATTGTCTCTTGAGACCACCAGGTGGAGAGACCTTCAGGGGCTCCGTCACCTTGATGGGATAAGACTGGGGTGAGAGGTCGGAGACCACTGAGTGGAGAGCATCCATTGGGTGGTTCTCATGTGCAACCGGGCCAGGGTGAACACCGAGGGCGCCATGAGACCCAACATGCGTTGCATCGAGAGAGCTGTAACCGATTGGTTCTCCCGATGTAACGGGCCATCCGAAGGATATCGAGTCTTCTGTCCTCTGGAAGGAAAGCCTTCGTGGAAGAGGTGTCTAGAAGCGTCCCTATGAAAAGGAGCCTCTGGGAGGGCTGCAGTTGTGATTTTTTCAAATTCAGCAGAACTCCCATGGACGTAAGAAGACGAGAAGTCGTTTGCACAGCTTCCAAAGTCCCTTGGCTGGAAAGGCTTGCTAGAAGCCAATCGTCCAGGTAGGGAAACACTCGGAGTCCGATCTTCCTGAGATGCGCAGCGAGAACTGCACAACACTTTGTAAAATCGTGACGCCGAGGATAGCCCAAAGGGCAGGACTCTGAACTGATAATGCTGACCCAAAGCTACAAACCTGAGGAACTTCAGTGTGGGTCGGTGGATGGGGATATGCTGGTAAGCGTCCTGCATATCCAGGAGGCCAGCCAGTCGTGCTGATGCAGCAAGGGTAACAGGGTACCTAGGGAAATCATTTTGAATTTCTCCCTGGGGAGAAATTTGTTTAACTTTCTGAGGTCTAGAATGGGGCACATTCCCCAGATTTCTTTGGAACCAGAAAGTAATGGGAGTAGAACCCTGTGTTTCACAGATGCGGGGGCACCAGTTCTATTGCCCTGTTGTTTAGAAGGCCCTGGATCTCGGCGGTGAGGAGGTCTGACTGAGAGACCGACAACCTGGGTTGTCGTCTGGGAGGACAATTCGGGGTCCAAGAAATTGAGAGAATAACCCTCGCGAATTATCCGAAGGACCCATTTGTCCGAAGTTATGGACTTCCACTGGTTGTAGAAGTACATCAGACGACCTCCCACCGGAGGAGAAAGTTCCACCTCGGGCAATGTGGATGGAACTTGGGCCAGCAATTCATAAGGTGGCGCTGGGGGCTTTAGGCCCCTGCGCTTTCTGCTGCGTCTTCTTTTGAGGTTGGGCAGGTTGGCTTTTATGGAAGCTTCCTCTGCCTCTGCCTCGAAAGGACTGACGACTATGAGACGCCTGTTCACATGCCCCGAGAGGGGTAGGCAGAGGTCTGGCCAACTTAATGGCCGATCTAGTCTTCTAAGTGGCCTCTAAGGCTTGCTCCACCTGAGGGCCAAAAAGATAGGAGTCATCAAAAGGCAGCGCCATTACCTGCTGCTGAGCATCATTCGTGAAGCCAGAAGTACGCAGCCAGGAATGGCGCCGAGTACAAATACCTGCGGCTGCTGAGCGAGAAGCAGTGTCGAAAGCGTCCATGGCGGCTTTGACCTGTTGGTTATTGGACTCAATACCTCTAATAACGGTCAGAAGAAGCTCTGACTTGGAGTCCGAATCTGGAAGAGCTTCAACCATTCTTTTCATAGAGTGCCACAGGATATACTCATACTGAGAAAAATAGCCTTGAAAACTGGCAATACGCATACTTAGAGTGGAGGCAGCAAAGACTCTCCTACCTAATGTATCAATCTTACGAGACTCTTTGTTAATAGGTCGAGCTGTAGTAGTTTGAGGAAGAATGACCTTGTCATTCTCTGCCAGGACTACAACAGGATCCGCAAAGGCTTGGGATGCCAAAATGGGACGATCCTTGGGAGCTGAATACTTCTTATCAATGGATTTAGCCACTGAGGGAATAAGAGCAGGATTATTCCAAACCATTTGAGACAGCGTCTCGAAGGA
Source organism: Neoceratodus forsteri (assembly GCA_016271365.2). Classification (NCBI taxonomy): domain Eukaryota; kingdom Metazoa; phylum Chordata; order Ceratodontiformes; family Ceratodontidae; genus Neoceratodus; species Neoceratodus forsteri. The sequence goes on from CM028135.1 coordinate 775,201,895, forward strand.
AGGCTGGATCGGAGGAGTCAAATCCGTAGGGATCTCCGAAGCATGAAGATACTGGAGTCTTAATATCTTCCCAGGATCGATGTCTGTAGTCTGGAGAGAAAGAGTGGATCTCAGGTTCTTCAACAGAGACTTAAAGGACAGGTCCTCGACCACAGGCTCTGTAGCAAAAAAGATCCTGTTTCTCCACTTCATCACCCAACCGAAGGTCTGGGTCAGGCTCAACATCATCTCCTGATGGTCCAGGAAGGACTGTTTGGACAGGAAAGGAGTGAAAATTAGGAGAGAAGGAAACAGCAGAGAAACAAGGAGGAGTCCCCAGGGCCCCCAGCGCCGAGAAGGCAAAGCGGGTTGAGCAGGCACCGCGGAGGGGCCGCGCCCAAGAGCAAGCAGCACTAGCAGCCCGGCGGCGCCGCGAGCACACGGGCGCCGCCGCCGACCAAGTGGCGCGCCAACGGGCGCCGCCAGACCTAACGCGCCACAGCGACCACCCGGCGCCGTGGACGGCACCGCAAGGCCCAGCGGCACCGAAAACGGTGCCAACAAGCCAACAGACCCTGCCGAGGGCGCCGGGAACGCCCCAGGAACCTGGAAAGCTAGAGAAGGAAAAAAACCAGGAGATAAGGGCATCGGTGTGGCCCCCTGCGCCGCAGCCATGTGAGGGGGGGAAACACCTAAGGGCGGAGTCGCTGGCACCGAAGAAGGCGCCGTGCGACTAGGAAGGTCCAACCGCCCTACCTGATCGCCGGAGGAGCCCGAGGGCCCCGTGGCAACCGAGCCAGGCAGAAGAACCAACCTCCGAGCCCATCGCTCCATAAGAGCGGCCCACTGATGAAACTGCTCATCTGGAGCCCTACCTATAGGCGGGGAGGGGCTCCGATGTCGAGGACGACGGTCACCGGAAGTTGGCGACTCCGAAGAAGGAGACCGGCAACTAGCTACGATAACCGATCATCGACGCGCAGACATACCAGAGGGCGACCTCGAGTGATGCCTTCTCTTTTTTGACCTGTGGGCCGAAGAAGAGCTCGAGGCCGAACGGTGCCGAGAATGCGACCGTTTATTTTTATGCCGACGGGGGGACCGCCCATCCCCCCGGGCATCGGACTGACCGTTGTCGGAACCCCGCTGAGGAGAAGGAGGCTGACCGGACCCAGCCCGGCTGACTGAACAGCTTTCATACGAAGTCTCCTACCGTCCACCTGACCTGCTCATGGTCGACTCCGGCCCAGTAGGCCGACTTTCTTCAAGTAAGTTAAATTTAAAATTTAACGAAAATAGAATAAAATTAAGCGATACTACTATCGTGATAATGTTACAAAACAATAAACTGAAAACTATCGCTAGTTTGAAGTTTGACTCCGACGAAGCTGACGGCGTTGTCACTGAAGCGCACTCGGTAGGGAAAAAGGAACTGAGAGGCGGTTGGAGGGTCGTCGTCGAGATAGTGACTGCCGCCTGAGCCGCTGCTCGCGGGCGCTGGTTCCTCGCAGCGCCATCTCTCGCACCGACCCTCCAGCAAAAAGTTTGCTCCCGATGGGTCCTAGTGCCTCCGGCGCTAATCCCACTAGTGTGAATGAGTGGTGGAGACTTATGTCCAGGAAGATCTACACCCCTTGACAAGCAACAGTTTCTGCAAGACTTAAATCTTCCCTCCCTAACACCACACCAAGGACAGGCCCAGACATCACCAATCACACAGCTGGAACTTACTACAGCTATTAAAAATGTAAAGATATGGAAGTGTCTGGGCCCTGATGGATGGGAGGGGAGGAACTTTACAAAGCTCTTGCTAAGGAGATTTTCCCACTTCTTATTAGTACTTATAATGAAATTTGGACAGGAGTGGACCCCGTACCCCCATCATGGAACTATGCTACCATTACGGTTATTCACAAGATGGGTAAGGACCCCTGATTGTGAAGCATATATACAGGTTACTCATCTGTAACAGGAGTTCTAGGAGTGATATATGTTGTTCATCCACACTTACTGACAGGTTCCTTGCCGCTTTAAATCTTGCCGGAAGGTCTTCAAGCTGGCTCCTCCCACCCAGCCGGATGGTAAAACTCTCGGCTCCGCCCCATGATGCCAGATCTAGCCCGCTGGAAGCCAGGTTGAGCGTCGAAGTCGGGGAGGTCGGGTGGGTTGTGTGGATGAACAACATATACCACTCCTAGAACTCCTGTTACAGGTGAGTAATCTGTATTTCTAAGGAAGTGGATATGTTGTTCAATCCACACTTACTGGCAGACTCCTAGCAGTTCTCCGGGAGGAGGGAGGGAGGGAGGCAAGGTACGCACCCCCTACTTGGGAAATAAGGACTGGAGAACCGAGATCCCAAAACCAGCACCCCGGCATGACTCAAGGTCGATGTGGTAGTGGGCAGTGAAGGTGTGTGCTGACTTCCAGGTAGCAGCCCTGCAGATTTCCTGGATAGGGACGTCCCTGGAAGCAGCCACCGAAGCAGCGGTATGGCGGGTAGAATGAGCTCTTATCCCTTTGGGAGGCTCCATGTCCGCCAACCTATAGCAGAGATCTACGCAAGAGGTGACCCACCTGCCTATCGTCCGCTTGGCTGCAGGTCTGCCAGGTGCGACTTCAGCGTAGGTGACAAACAGCTGGCGAATCTCTCCTCGAACTTCAGCCGTCCGCTCCTTATAATAAGAGAGTGCTCTTCTAGGGTCCAAAGTATGGAGCCTATATTCCGCATCCAAGGTGTGACTGGGGTAGAACACCGGCAGAGTCAACATCTGGTTAAGGTGAAACTCTGATGCCACCTTCAGAAGGAATTTCGGGTGGGGGCGCAGGACAACCTTGTCCCTGTGGAAGATCAGATAAGGAGACTCGATGGAAAGTGCCTGGAGCTCTCCCATCCTTCTGGCTGACATGATAGCCACCAAGAAGGCGGTCTTCCACGACAGGTGAGAGAGGTCACACCTGTGCATAGGTTCGAATGGCTTGCCCATTAGCTTAGCTAATACCAGGAGTAGATCCCACAGAGGTGGAGGTTCTCACACCGGAGGGGATATGTGATCAAGGCCTTTGAAAAAGCGCCCAACAACCTTCTCCTGCGCCACCGACTGCTTCCCGGCCCGCGCCCGGTAAGCAGAGATGGCTGCCAGGTGCACCTTAAGGATCGACAACCAAAACCCTAGCTGAGAAAGAGACCAGAGGTAGTCCAGAATTCTAGCCAAAGAACAGGAAGAAGGGTCCAACCCCTAATCCTGACACTACATGGACAATCTCTTCCATTTGAAAGCATAGCATTTTCTGGTCGACTCCTTACGGGATGCCTCAACAACGTTGAGGACCTTGTCGGAAAGACCCAAGGCCTGGAACTCTAGCCACTCAGGAACCAGGCCGTCAAGTGCAGGGATTGAAGGTCCGGGTTGAGTACCTTCCCCTTGTTGACTGAGATCAGGTCCGGGCAGGCTGGAAGCCGCCTTGGGAGCCTGGAGCTGAGGGTGAGGAGATCTGGATACCAGAACTGACAGGGCCAGTCTGGAGCTACCAGAATCACCTGCACCTTGTCCCTCTTCGCCTTGAGAAGCACGTTGTGGATCAAGGGAAATGGAGAGAAGGCGTAGAAGAGGCTCGGGGTCCACGGCCTCGAGAAAGCATCCCCTGCAGTGAGCCCTGCTGAGGGGGGAGGGCATGAAACAGCCTCAGCTTCGCATTCTCCTTGGAGGAAAACAGGTCCACCCGAGGGGTGCCCCAGTGGGAGAACAGATCTTGTACTACCTCCAGCAGGAGAGACCACTCATGAGATGCAGCACCTATCCGGCTGAGGGTATCGGCCAGACTGTTGGAGGCTCCTGCCACATGGATGGCTAGGAGATCCGCCTCCAGGCTGATCACGAGAGACCAAGTACGGAAAGCCTCCTTGCACAGAGGCAAGGAGTGCGTCCCGCTCTGTTGGTTTAGGTAGTACATGGTCCTGGTGTTGTCCGTCTGGACCTGGACCACTTGACCCCGTACAAATGGAGCGAAGACGGTGAGGGCTAGTCGGACCGCTCGAAGCTCCAGCAGGCTGATGTGGCATCGAGACTCCTGAGGGGACCAGAGGCCGTGAGCTCTGAGCTCCCCCAGATGGGCACCCCAGCCCATCAGAGAGGAGTCGGTTGTCAGAGTGACCGTTGGCTCGGGGCAGACAAACGGGATACCCTCCTGCAGATGAGCTGGAACGAGCCACCACTGGAGGCCGTTCCACATCTCCTGGATCACTGTCACTGGCTGGTCCAGAGGACCGGAGCGCTGTGACCATTGGCGGGCCAGCCCCCATTGCAGAGGATACATACGCCAGCACGCCCAATGGACCACGCTGGTGCAGGCCGCCATGAGGCCCAGAAGGCACAGGAAGTCCCGGGTAGGGTGCAATTGCCCAACCAGAAATGATTGGGCAGAGGAGGAAAGGACCTCAGCCCTGTCTACCGGGAGCCATGCTCTGGCTCGAAGAGAGTCGAGCTCTGCCCCCGATGAACTGAATCACCTGCGATGGCACGAGTTCCGATTTGGCCTCGTTGATGAGGAGGCCAATCTGAGAGCAGACCTGGAGGGCCAGATCCCTGGACAGGCTGCAATCAGCCAGTCGTCCAGCTAAGGGTACAGCTCGGCGCCGCAGGAATGCTGTCATCACTGCCATGCATTTGGGTGAAGACCCTGGGAGTTAGAGAGAGCCCAAAAGGCATGGCCCGGAACTTGCAAAGGGATCCCTCTGCCCTGAAGCGGAGGAATCGCTGGTGAGAAGGACGGATTGGGATGTGAAAGAACGCGTCCTGAAGGTCCAGAGAACAGAACCACACGCCTCGTTCCAAGGATGGAATGATCTGAGCCAGAGTGACCATCCTGAAGGTGCGAGACCTTAGGAACTTGTTCAGGTTGTGTAGGTCGAGAATGGGGTGCCAGCTCCCCATTTGTTTTGGGACCAGGAAGTACCTGGACACAAACCCTGGGTCTGGAGGAGGGTCCGCCACCTCCCTGATTACCTCCTTCTGGAGGAGCAGGGCAATGTCAGCTCGACGAGCCGACAGAGAGGCTGCAGAACCTGTAGCCCCGTGGGGCGACGGCTCGATAGTGTGGGAACAGCTCGAATTCCAGAGGCAGACCCCTGCCTACCACTTCCAGCACCCAGCGGTCCGTGGTGATAACGGACCAGGCAGAAAGGAAGTGGCAGAGCCGTCCCCCCACGGGGAGAACCCAGGGAGGAGTGACGAGGTTGGGGGCGACACCCCTCAACCCGTCACTGGGCAGGCTTGGCGGAAGAGCCGGCCGAGGAGCCGCCTGGACCTTTCCCTCCTGGCTTCCTGCTGGAGGAAGCAGCAGGCTTGGCTTTGAGGTGCCAAGTGCGAGCCTGCTGGCCCTGATGCTGTTGTTGCTGGGCCGGACGTGCCGCAGGGGCTGAAGGACGAAAGGGCTTACGCTGCTGCTGGCGGCCTTTGTCCTTCTGGGCAGACGTGACCGAGTCCAAGGTGGCATTGGACTTCTCGATCCGTTGGAGATGACCCTCCACCCCGGGACCGAACAAGTCGGTACCCAGGAAGGGTACGTCTGCCAGCTTGTGCTGGGTATCCGCCATAAAGGTGGAGATCCGCAGCCAAGCTCTGCAGAACATGGTCACTGCGGCCGCTACTGACCGGGCACACGAGTCAGCGATGTCCAAAGAAGTTTAGAGCTGCTGTTTGGCCACCACCCTTCCCTTATCCTGCACCTGCTTGACCATCGTTTGAAGGTCAGCCGGGAGATGAGGAATCACCTCATCCAGGGAGCCCAAAAGGGCGTGTGAAAAGTGTGCCATAAGGACGGCTGAGCTAGCCTGATGAAGGCCTAGGGAGGAAGCAGCATAGACTTTCCGCCCCTAGTAGTCCAATTTCTTGGACTCCTTTGGGTGGCTTGTCCACATCCCAAGCATTCCCAGACCGCCGGAAAACGCTGTTGGTCACTAACCCCTCCGCAGAGGGATGCTCCAAGAAACGGAAGGGACAGCATACTTCCGAACCATCCTGGCCGAAGGTGCTGGACAAGAAGCTGGCTGCTGCCACAGCTCCAGGGCTGGGCCAACAATGGCTTCGGCCACCGGGAAGGCCTCCTTAGGGGAATCCCCTCGGTCCAGTATCTCTGTGAGGGGATACGTGGCCCATTTTGAAATGGGTTCAAGCTTCATCCCAGTAGATTCTGAGATGAGTCGAAGCATTCCGAGGAATGAGGATGGGCTCTCGTCCACCAACTGACCCCCAGAGGACTCCAAGTCAAGCGGCCTGGAGAACAAGGAGTCATCGTCGTCAGACTCAGAGGAGTCTGCGAACAGCTGCCAAGCGCCTGAGCCACCCTCCACATGCTGAGGTCAATCGGGAGTGAGGGTGACCGACAACCTATGGGGCAAACCCTGACCCGACCGAGAATCCTTGGTCGGGGCCCCAGTCTTCAGTTGTGGAGGCGGAGGTTCCACCACAATGGGTGGCGCAGCAGGTTTCGGCCAAACAACCGGTGCCGGCTTCGGCTCCTCGACCACTACGAGGGGTTGCTTTAGGCTGCTCCGGTGACAGCCACTTAATGGCCGGAGAAGGCGACGGAGTCGGCTTATTCACAGATAATAAGAGCTGCTGCAACATTAAATCCTCGTAGTGCCGACGCAACTTGCGCCGGAGCCTATCCTCCGAGGAGGACGACGAGGATGAGCGGCGCCGACGCTTTCCATGGTGCGGAGACCGAGACCTCTGAAGTCGGTGGGACCGGCTGGACCTGGAAGAGGTCCGAGACCTTCGGGGATTCCGAGGGTGGGTCAGAGAGGGGGCTGAGGGAAACCCGCGCCTCCCTCGGTTCAGGGATCTTAACCGGGGATTCCGGCACAAGGAGGCACAGACAAGTCAGCAGTTTCCACCAGGAGAACCAGTGAAGAAGGGTTGTCGGCTTCTCCAGTCGACAAACCGTCCGACAGGTCGAGAAAAATCTCGACCGTGTCGACGGTTGTCTTGGCCGGCTGACCTGACGGGGACACCGTGAAACCAGCAGGCTTAGCCGCAACCTCGACTGAAGTCGACTGCTGACTATCCGGGGAAGGGGGCCTCTCCTGCTCCCACGAACGTCGACGGTGGGACTTACCTTTGGAGTCCTTCTTTTTGGACCGAGAGGAATGTCCCGATGGCCCTTCTCCCCTTGGTGGAGAGGGATTGGCAAAGCTCCTTAAATGAAGCTGTATAGGAGGAGCCCAAGGAGAGCGGGATAAATGCCGCGACTGAGGAAGATGATGATGCGGCCTGGGCCACCTCCTCTTCAAGGGCGATCAGCTGCTCCAGCTGTTCTGACCCGCTACACACGGACACCGCATGTGGTCTCCTTCGACTTAACTGGAGGATAACGTTTCTCAGGTCGCCCCAATAGCAATCGGGCAGCACGGTCCTCCAAGACCGAAGCCGAAAAGGATTTGCATAACTCACAAGCCTGTGAGTCATGGCCGAGTCCTAGGTAGTAAACGCAAATGGAGTGCGGATCGGTCCAGGAAATCATCTGATCACAGGGGCACCAACGAAATCCGGGAGTCGATTTGTCCATTGCAGCCACGAGGGAAAAAGAAGACCGAAGTGCGCGGATCAACCTGAGCTTCCAAGCGGTAAGGAAAATCTGGCGTCATGGGGCGGAGCCGAGAGTTTTATCACCTGGGTGGGTGGGAGGAGCCAGCTTGAAGACCTTCTGGCAAGATTTAAGTGCAGATTGAACAACATATCCACGTCCCTAGAACGCCCCACTTCCCTCTTAAACGCAGATTATAAGATCTACAGTTCCATCATAGCAGCTCGCCTGAACAAACTAGTCGCTCAGCTTATCCCCCAGACCAAACAGGGTTTGTAATAGGCCAACAGGCCCCGAACAACGTCTCACGCACCATCAACATTATTGATAAAGTCACTCAGGAATGTATTTCAACCTGTGTGATGAGTCTTGATGCAGAAAAAGCATTCAAAGTGTCTTGGCCCTTCTTACTCCTTGTAATTGAACAATTTGGCTTCCCTCAAATTTTGTCGAAGGTCTTAATGCCTAATATGCAGCTCCTCAGGCGTATGTCAAGAGTTAATGGTGGGGGATCTGATAGATTTTCATTGAGCAGAGGTACACTGCAGGGCCGCCCTCTGTCACCCCTACTGTTTGCTTTATATATATTGGACCTCTGGCTAAGGCCGTCAGGGAACATCCGAACATCATGGGGTAAGGGCGGGGGACACCGAAAGTACAGTTACGTAGGAACTTACCGTAACAGTAGATCTTCAAGAGAGGTTCCTTCACTAGGTCATTACTTATAGGCCAAGTGGTGCCAGTCCTATAAGTGATGACCTACTGAAGGAACTCTCTCAAAGTAAGATCATAAGATTTCACTTTATGCGGATGATATCTTATCGTATCTCACTAATCCTGAAAAATCGATTTCTCATGTTTAGTCACTGTTGGAAAAATTTGGGTCACATGTTGACTACTAACTAAATAAAACTAAACAGAGGTCCTTAAGATCCATTACCGCCCCTCATTGGAAATCCTAGAACTTCTGCCCCTTGATTGGAACAGATCTAAGTTTATATATATAGGAATCCAGATTCCTAAGAATCTGGGGAGGTTATTCGCCACCAACTTTGAGCCGCTTACCACCCAGGTTCGCCAGGACATGGCCAAATAGACATTACTGAACCTACAATTATATTCCAGAATACATTCCATCACCGTGAGTATACTTCCTAGGTTTCTGTATTTGTTTCAATGTCTATCTCTTAAAATAACAAAGAAACAATTTCAAGCCTGGCAGAGAATGATAAACTAGTATGTATGTATGGTCTCCTGGCAAACCTAGACTTAAGACCCTAATTATGCAATCGGATAAACTAAAGGGGGGGGGGGGCCACTCCTAACCTGGAGGACTACTATCTAGCGCACAAATGCATTTTGCCCTATTATGGAATATGGTGGGCTATGAAGCACACTGAAAACCACAGAAATAATCACCACAGAAGGCCCCGGGAGCGGATTTGCTGATTCCTCTCTCCAACAGGACAACAAAGGTTTACCACTCCTAAACATGTGTAACACCTTGGGAGTGGTACATAGGATCTGGTCTAAATATAAACTAATGAGTGCCATATGACTTCTACAGTGGTTTGCCTGGAGTCGCACCTTTCTCCCTGCCCATCTGGATCATGTATTCCAACAATGGTCAAGACTTGGTCTCTACCGCCTGGGTCAGTTGATGGATGGGAACATAGTTCAGGAATTCCATGTCATTAGGGAAGCCTATCATTTAAAAAAATACTGACCACTACCGTTTTCTACAGCTTAGAACATCAGGGGTCAATCTTAACATTATTTTACTGGCCCAGGGCATAGTGCAAATAGCCTCGGGCCAGTGCGTTGTTCCCCCGACTTTCCCAGCTTGGCTAGTGCAATTTAGCCCTTAACTGGTAAATGGCCCTTTAAGAATCGCTGGGTCCCCCTTTTTTTTTTTTTCTTTTGTCTGAATAGTAATTTTTGCAGGCTGGCAACTCCTACCAGGTCCTCTGGAGCCATCTGATTGGAGGAGAAGATGATTTGGCACCAGTCTGCAGCTCCCCCTCCCACCCCCACCTTCTGAGCTGCTGAGTTCCCACGTGCATGCATTGAGGCGCTGTGCTTGTGCAGAACGCAGCAAGTGAGTGAGTGACGACGGTGTGCTGGCTGCCCCAAGTTTGTTTTGGTAAGAACACTCAGCTAAATATTTTATTTAGCAAGCAATTTTTGACAATTGAGATGTGGAGTCAGATTTGTGAATGAGGGCAAAATGGTGATGCCTCGTCTCACGATCTAGGCAAGTCGCGTGGGGAACAGGTTAAACTGTGTGGGCCACAGCTGATGCAGTTTGCCAAAATGGTAATGGGGAGTTCATAAGTCGTTCGGTTCTGTGCTGTACCCACTAATTTTGTAGCAAGCTCGGAGTTACAGTGAGTCTAAATTGGCTGCATATTGGGTTTGAGCTCTTCCCCTCACCTCCGGTTGTGTCTCAGGGTTTGGTGAAGAACTGGCAGCAAAAGCAGATTCGGTATTAATTTTTATTTATCAACTTCCTTTCTGGTGACTGAACTGCTCGTTTACAGAGGTGTTGAGGGGCGTACATGCTGTGTTTGTCGGGGTTGGGCATGCCACTCTGCAGACTGTGAGCCTGCTTGTTTACTCTTTGGTTAAGGGCCACAGGGGAGCTACGAGGTAGCAAAGTCCTGCTACATTCTAAATCACAGGACAGGATTACCAAGCGGTGAGCCAAATTTACACTGGGGGAAAAATGGGTTGGGTAGGTTGCTAGGTGCATGACCGACGGAACAGGGATCAATGGCATGCAGAGAAGGTGGTTGGTTGGGCCCGAGGCTCGTATGCCACCCGGGGGAGGGGTGGTCCTGGTAGGTCTGGGACTGAAAAATTCTGTGATGGCCTTTGTGGAAGTCGAGAGATTTGCCAGCAAAGCAAAGGACATTCCAGTTGTCTTATTTACTCAAGTTGTGCAATGAAGAAATTTGTAATTATGCAGGGTATTTCTGTTTGGAAGTTGTCTGGCTTGTAAGTCACTCTCTGAACAAGACTTGGGGTTAAGGTGGTTGCATATGTCTGGCTGTTGTGGGCAGCTGGGTGCGTTTTGTTTGGAACCCCAATGGATCTGTATGATGCTCAGCTAGACAATTTTTTATGTTTTTTTTATTTACAGGGTCACGAGTAAACAGCATTTTGTGTCTGGAATGTTAGTGTTTTAATGTACTGCAGCAAAACCAAACAAAACTTTGAGGTGCTCAACTATCACTCAATGTGCAGTAAATTGACCTGGTGCTATATTCAGAAAGAGAAATAAATCCAAAAATCCACACGCTTTTTTAAAAAAAGCAATCCGAATGCACTAACCACAGTTGAATAAAAGACCAATATTTGACACGGCTTACTGTATCTTCAAATTTTATTGTAGTCTCAACTCATATCAAAGACAGCAGACACACGGAGTGCGGCGGCGGCTGACCAGACTAAAACAAACACGCTTGAAACATCAAAGTGAAATAAACATGAAATGGAGCATTTTTTAAAAAGACCGGGTCAAGCCAGAACAGCTCACATGCGTGATGAGGTGCGGAGTAACAGCTGACGTTTCGGCTAGACGCCTTCCTCAGAGCTGATTGGTCGACATGAACATCAAACATTTAAAGTGCACTGCATACATATTAAAACAACAGACAACCAATTAAAAACAACCATACTCATGAATATTCATATCTGCCCCTACCGAACAAATCTAGCTACAAATAACATTGTAATAATATCCTCATTCAAACCTCTCGGTTGAAGTGTATCCAGTTGTAAATCCAGAAACATTCCCTCTCATCGAGCTTTTTGGCTAAATCACCCACACGGGTTCCAACTTTAATTTTCTCAATGCCTACAAATTTTAAGTTAGCTGGTGAACCATGACCTGCAGTTGCAAAGTGCCGTGCCATCACATTAGTCATCACATTATTTCTAATTGCTGACTTATGCTCACTTATCCTTTCTCTCAACTGTCTTTTAGTTTGCCCTACATAACTTAAACCACAAGGGCATGTCAGCATATATATCACACCAGTACTCTTACAATTAATAAACTTACTGATCTCAAACTTTTGATTAGTATGTGGATGTAAAAAGTACTTACTATTATAAGTATTGTTGCATTGAGCACAATTCCCACATTTATAGTTACCTTTTGGAAAGTTTGGAATCCAGGTTGCCCTTGTTTTTTCTGGATATTGTACACTATGCACCAGCATGTCCTTTAAGTTGTTCCCCCTTCTATATGTAATTCTAGGTATCTTGTAAATTTCTTTCCTAAAAACAGGGTCACCATATAATACTTTCCAATGTTTTCTAGCCACTCATCACAGCTTTCTCTATCCCTTTCTGAATAGGTGTGACAGTTTCAATAAATATGTTCGATCTTGGAAGAGATACATAGATGATTGTTTTTTTATTTGGCAATCCGATCTGGCTACTTTGCAGGAATTTGTTAATTTAATAAATTCTTTTGATACTAATTTACATTTTACTATGCAGGCTGATCTTGTAAAGGTGCCATTTCTGGATTTGCTGATCTATAAGGATGGACAGAAATTAGGGACTACACTGTATAGGAAGCCTATGAGTAAAAACACATTATTACATTTTGAGAGCAGTCATCCACAAACTTTAAAAGAGAATATTACTGGTGGGCAAATGGTGCGTTTGAAACGTATTTGTAGCAATGAGAATATGTTTAAAACAAATGTTCAAGAAACTGCTAGACGTTTCAAAGCGCGAGGTTATGGAACTGATTGTATTCAGAAAGGGATAGAGAAAGCTGTGATGAGTGATAGAAATGAATTATTGAAGCCGAAACATAAAACTGATGATATTCAGGGAAGTATTTATTTCAGTACAGAATTTTCAAATCAGGCCTATGAAATTTCGAATGTGGTTAGAAAACATTGGAAAGTATTATATGGTGACCCTGTTTTTAGGAAAGAAATTTACAAGATACCTAGAATTACATATAGAAGGGGGAACAACTTAAAGGACATGCTGGTGCATAGTGTACAATATCCAGAAAAACAAGGGCAACCTGGATTCAAACTTTCCAAAAGGTAACTATAAATGGGAATTGTGCTCAATGCAACAATACTTATAGTAAGTACTTTTACATCCACATACTAATCAAAAGTTTGAGATCAGTGAGTTTATTAATTGTAAGAGTACTGGTGTGATATATATGATGACATGCCCTTGTGGTTTAAGTTATGTAGGGCAAACTAAAAGACAGTTGAGAGAAAGGATAAGTGAGCATAAGTCAGCAATTAGAAATAATGTGATGACTAATGCGATGGCACGGCACTTTGCAACTGCAGGTCATGGTTCACCAGCTAACTTAAAATTTGTAGGCATTGAGAAAATTAAAGTTGAACTGTGGGGGTGATTTAGCCAAAAGCTCGATCAGAGGGAATGTTTCTGATTTACAAACTGATACACTTCAACCGAGAGGTTTGAATGAGGAGATATTATTACAATGTTATTTGTAGCTAGATTTGTTCGGTAGGGCAGATATGAATATTCATGAGTATGGTTGTTTTTATTGGTTGTCTGTTTTAATATGTATGAAGTGCACTTTAAATGTTTGATGTTCATGTCGACCAATCAGCTCTGAGGAAGGCCGCCGCAGTCAAACGTCAGCTGTTACTCCGCAGCAATCACGCATGTGAGCTGTTCTGGCTTGACCCGGTCTTTTAAAAATGCTCCATTTCATGTTTATTTCACTTTGATGTTTCAAGCGTGTTTGTTTTAGTCTGGTCAGTCACCGCACTCGTGTGTCTGCTGTCTTTGATATGAGTTGAGACTACAATAAAATTTGAAGATACAGTAAGCCGTGTCAAATATTGGTCTTTTATTCAACTGTGGTTAGTGCATTCGGATTGCTTTTTTTAAAAAAGCGTGTGGTTTTTTAATGTACTGCAGACCTGAAGAACTTAGAAGGCTGCTGCTAGGGAAGGGAGATGCTAGTCCTTGGCTGAATTTGTGCAGCTGGCAGAGCATAACCAAGATGCCAGATTGACCTGCTGCCCAGTGACTGTGGGAGGAGAAGAGGAGTGAAGGGTGAGGAAAGGAGTCCCAGGACCTGAAAACCAGGCATCTTTGATTTGTTGGTTGGTTTGGGAGGGGGGGGGCTGAGGTGAACTTGAGCTTTGAGGCAAAATGATCCCCTTTGGGATAAAACCCTGAGCTGTGGTGGGCAATGAGTTCCCAATCAGTCAAAACCAATCACCATTACTGGTCACCTTTCTTGACTGCAGCTGAGCTGTGTGGGAGTGTCAGTTGCTTAGTTTGTAACTGCAGGCAGGCAGCTAATGCCCAGTTGTGGCTGATTCTGGGAGGGCACTAAATCTGCTGATTCAGGTTGGCATCTATGAATCCTGGTCAGCTTCGTACACAACTCCCTTCTGGCTTGTTGAGGGGTTGGGGAGTGTTGGTGAACTTGAGGTAAGATCCTCACTTGGGACAAAATCCTCAGCTTTGAGCTGTGGTGTGGGCTCTGTTCCAGTCAGTATGCCATACAGTAACAATGCACTTTGCAGCCCCCTTCGATCCACCAGCAAATGCTGGTCACATTTGACAGCAGCTGAGCTGTTAGTGCTGGGAGGTAGCAACTGCTGACTAGCTGCTGGCAAATCTAGGCCTGGGAGGGGTACTTTTCTCTGCTAGTCTGGCAACGTGGTGGGCAGAGAGTGAGATCCACGATGACGGGAGGGGATGGGAATAAAGCTCATTTGTCTCTCTGTTTCCTGTATATTTATGGGGCATCATCCATGGCGTCAGTCAATTTAATTATATTTTTTCTTAAAACAGTAAAAAACTGCTGTTTCAGGCATCTAACTGTCGCTGTGTGCTTCTTTTCATAAACTTTTTATGATAATGTTGGGTCTAGTGCAATCTCTGGGGGGGACAGTGTGGCTGGGTCATCAGTTTCCCAGGTGGACCAGTGCAAAAAAAAGTTAAGCGTGACCCCTGGAACATACATAAATTCGCTTAAAAGAGATGCCAGGATTCCCACACAAGCCAACCACATATTTGACACAATTCAGGCAATCACACATGGGAAGCTTGAGAGGGGACATATCTCGGCCCTCTACAGGGCCCTCAGACATTTCTACAATGATTGCACACTACAGCTAAAACAAAGGTGGGAAGGGGAAGCTGGCATACAGCTCAATGAAGAGGAATGGGACAAGGTCTTTAATCTGGCTAGAACCACCACACACTCGCCCTTATTGCAGGAATTTGAATGAAAAATTGGGACAAGATATTTCTATACACCTGTTATACTGCATAAGTGGGGAAGGGGGGCTTCTTTAAGCTGCTGGAGACTATGTGGAAAGCTGCAAGCTCATCATTCATACATTTTCTGGTACTGCCCAATGTTACAGCCATTTGGCGGCAGGTGGCACATGCGCCGACGGGTCTGTTTACCAGCTCCTCAACCCTAACTGTGTCACACTTGTTACTGGGCCTGCCTCCTCAGGAGGTTAGGGGACCAGATGGTATATACCTGTGAAATATTCTACTTGCAGTGGCTCGTAAAGCTATTACTCGCAAGTGGTTGGCCATGGACCCACCGAACTACCAACAATGGTTGTCCATAATCCAAGAAATACAAGACATGGAGGAACAGACATATAGTTAATTTAAGGTCTCATGTATTCACCTGCAGGTGGACATGATGCCTGATGTGGCCAAAAACTGACTCTAGCATGCAGCTCAGCGGAGTAGACCCATCTTCGACCAGCTATAACAAGGCACTTGTAATTAGTGGCCCTAGACAATGGGGGACAGAGGGTTTGAAATCGTAATCATTAATAATCATCTAAGAAGAGGGTAAGAGGGAGTGGGGGACGCTAACAAGACATGTGCAACATGAGGAGGATTGGGAGATTAATGAATGTATGGAATGTAATGGAAATTGAGATCTTATTGTCAGCTGGATTAAATGTGCATACAATAAGGATTTTTTTTTTTTTTTACTACTGTACCCGAATGTTTCAATAAATTTGAATTAAAAAAAAGCAGGGAATTACAGTAGCCAAGGTCAGAGTTGACGAAGGTACAAATAAGAGTTTCAGGAGAGGGGTACAGGTAGCAATGGATGTGGGTGATATGGCGATTACAGCAGGCATAGTTGCATAATACAGAGAAGTGGGTAGAAAAGGAAAATACTGGGCCAAGGAGAGTACTCATGTCTGAGAAACAGCAAAGGACATAGAACCATAGAATTTGATGGCAGATAAGGACCGCTTGGCCACCCAGTCTGCCCATTTCCCTACCTAATGGATAAGCTGCAGATCCTAGTTAACCAACAGCCTACTTCCTCCTACCCCCATCTAGAATTGCCTTATGTCCGTCCCATGCATTTTTGAATTCCCCCACTGTTCTTGACTCCACAACCTTCTCAGAAAGGCTGTTCCATGCATCCACAACCCTCTCTGTGAAAAAATACTTCACAACTACACATTACCTCTGAGCTGTCCCCCCTCTATCTTTAAATTGTACTCCCTTGTTCTTGCACATCTCTTTCTGAAAGATGCTACCCTCTTGGACTTTGTGGATTCCCTTGAGGTACTTGAAAGTTTTGTCATGTCCCCCTTCTTCCTCCTTTCCTCGAGGGTAAACATATTAAGCTCCTTTAGTCTCTCTTCGTATGTCTTCTGGTGCTGACCCTGAACCATTCTGGTTGCTCTCCTCTGGACAGCCTCCACCCTGTCTGTCATTGCGGAGATGGGGTCTCCAGAACTGCACGCAGTACTCCAGATGGGGTCTTGCCAACTGTCTGTACAGAAGGATAACAACTTCCTGTTTTCTACTGCTGATGCCTCTCCCTACGTATCCCAGTATCCCCCCAGCCCTCCTTACTGCCTTTTCACATTGCTTGCCCACCTTTAGGTCATTTAATACAACTACCCTCTGGTCCCTTTCAATTTTTGTTGTTAGTATCTCACCCGCCATTGTGTACTCTTCCCTTGGGTTTTTATTTCCCAGGTGCATTACTTTGCACTTCTTTGCATTGAATCTAAGGTGCCATACATTTCACCGTTCCTCCAACCTTGCCAAGTCCCTTCTCATCCTTTCCACCCCACCTTGTGCATCAACTCTGTTGTAGATCTTTGTGTCATCTGCAAAGAGACATACTTTTCCTTCCAGTCCCTCTGCAATGTCACTTACAAAGACATTAAAAGGACCTGACTCGTACTGAATCCTCAGGTACTCACCAATAAATACAGGTTACTCACCTGTAACAGGAGTTCTAGGAATGGTATATGTTGTTCATCCACACTTATTGGCAGGTTCCTTGCCGCTTAAATCTTGCCGGAAGGTCTTCAAGTTGGCTCCTCCCACCCACCGGTGGTAAACTTCGGCTCCGCCCCATGACGCCAGATCTGCCCGCTGAAGCTCAGGTCAGCGCCGAGCCGGGAGGTCGAGGAATGTAGGATGAACAACATATACCATTCCTAGAACTCCTGTTACAGGTGAGTAACCCATATTTCTAGGGACATGGATATGTTGTTCATCCACACTTATTGGCAGACTCCTAGCAGTTCTCCGGGAGGAGGAGGCAAGGTGCACACCTCTACTTAGGGAATAAAGACTGAGAACTGGAGGCCCCAAAACCAGCATCCCGGCGCACTCAAGGTCGATGTGGTAATGGGTAATAAGGTGTGTGCTGACTTCCAGGTAGCAGCCCTGCAGATTTCCTGGATAGGGATGTCCCTGAAGCAGCCACCGATGCAGCAGTATGACGGGTAGAATGAGCTCTTATCCCTCTGGGAGGCTCCATGCTGCCAACTTATAGCATCTATGCAGGAGGTGACCACCTGCCTATCGTCCGCTTGGCTGCAGGTCTGCCAGGTGCGGCTTCAGCGTGGGTGACAAACAGCTGGCGAACCTCTCCCGAATTTCCAGCCAGCGCCTTTAAATAAGCGAGCACTCTTCTAGGGTCCAGAGTAGAAGCCTATATTCGCCTCCGAGGTGTGATTGGGGTAGAACACCGCAGAGTCAGCACCTGGTTAAGGTGAAACTCCGACACCACCTTCGGAAGGAATTTCGGGTGGGGCGCAGGACAACCTTGTCCCTGTGGAAGACCAGGTAAGGAGACTCATGCAAAGCGCCTGGAGCTCTCCCATCCTTCTGGCTGACGTGATAGCCACCAAGAAGGCGGTCTTCCACGACAGGTGAGAGAGATCACACCTGTGCATTGGTTCGAATGGCTTGCCCATGAGCTTTGCCAGTACCAGCAGTAGAACCCACGGAGGTGGAGGCTTCTCGCACCGGAGGGGAAATGTGATCAAGGCCTTGAAAAGCGCCCACCTTTCCTTCGCGCCACCGACTGCTCCTCGCCCGCCGCCTGCAAGCAGAGATGGCTGCCAGGTGCACCTTTAGGGTCGTCGACCCAAGCCCTTGACTAGAAAGGGACCATAAATAGTCCAAAATGCTTGCCACAGAACAGGAGGAAGGGTCCAAGCCCTGTCCTGACACCAAATGGAGAATCTCTTCCATTTGAAGGCGTAGCATTTTCTGGTCGACTTTACCGGACGCCTCAACAACATTGAGGACCTCCGTCGAAAGACCTAGGCCTGGAACTCTAGCCGCTCAGGAACCAGGCCGTCAGGTGCAGGGATTGAAGGTCCGGATAGAACACCTTCCCCTGACTGACTGAGAGCAGGTCCAGGCGAGTTGGAAGCTGCCTCGGGAGCCTGGAGCTGAGGCTGAGGAGATCTGGGTACCAGAACTGGCGGGGCCAGTCTGGGACTATCAGAATCACCTGCGCCTTGTCCCTCCTTGCCTTGAGAAGCACCTTGTGAATCAAGGGAAATGGGGGAAAGGCGTAAAAGAGGCCTGGGGTCCAGAGCCTCGAGAAGGCATCCCCCTGCAGCGAGCCCTGCTGAGGGGGGCGGGCATGAAACAGCCTCAGCTTCGCGTTCTCCCTGGAGGCAAACAGGTCCACCTGAGGTGTGCCCCAGTGGGAGAACAGATCTTGTACTACCTCCGGCAGGAGAGACCACTCGTGAGATGCAGCCCCTATCCGGCTCAAGGCATCGGCCAGGGTGTTGGAGGCTCCTGCCACATGAATGGCTAGGAGATCCGCCTCCAGGCTGCGCACGAGTGACCAAATGCGGAGAGCTTCCTTGCATAGAAGCATGGAGCGCGTCCCGCCCTGGCGGTTCAGGTAGTACATGGTCGTGGTATTGTCCGTCTGGACTCGGACCACTTGACCCGGAGAAACGGAGCAAAGGCGATGAGAGCTAGGCGGACCGCTCGGAGCTCCAGCAAGTTGATGTGGCATCGGGACTCCCGCGGGGACCAGAGGCCGTGCACTCGGTGTTCCCCCAGATGGGCACCCCAACCCATCAGAGAGGCATCGGTCGATAGAGAGACTGTCGGCTCGGGGCGGACAAACGGGATGCCCTCCTGCAGATGAGATGCAACGGTCCACCACCGGAGAGCGTCCCACATCTCCTGGGTCACCATCACTAGCTGGTCCAATGGATCGCAGCGTCGTGACCACTGGCTGGCCAGTCTCCACTGAAGAGGGCGCATGTGCCAGCGTGCTCAACGGACTACGCTGGTACAGGCCGCCATGAGACCCAGGAGGCACAGGAAGTCCTGGGCAGGGCGCGATTGCCCAACCAGAAATGATCGGGCAAGGAGGTAAGAACCTCGGCCCTGTCTGCCGGGAGCCGTGCTCTGGCTCAAGAGAGTCGAGCTCTGCCCGATAAACAGAATCACCTGCTTGACTCGAGTTCCAACTTGGCCTCATTGATGAGAGAGGCCGACTTGAGAGCAAACCTGGAGGGCCAGATCTCTGGACCGCTCCACCTCCTGTCTGGAGGGGCTGCTATCAGCCAATCGTCCAGGTAAGGGCACACCGGACCCCCGCACCACAGGAAGCTGTCACCACTGCAATGCATTTGGTGAAGACCTGGGAGCTGGAGACAGGCGAAGGGCATGGCTTCGAACTCAAGAGGATCCCTCTGCTCGAAAGCGAAGGATCTCATGTGACGGACGGATAGGGACGTGAAAGAACGCGTCCTGCAGGTCCAGAGAGCAGAACCACACGCCGTGTTCCAGAGATGGTATTATCTGCGCCAGAGTGACCATCCTGAAGGTTCGAGACCTTAGGAACTTGTTCAGGTCGTGAGGTCGAGAATGGGCGCCAGCCCCCGTCCGCTTCGGAACCAGGAAGTACCTGGACACGAACCCTGGTCTGAAGGGGGTCTCTACCTCCTGATCACCTCCTTTGGAGGAGGATGGCGTCGGCTCAGCGAGCCGACAGTGAGGCTTCGACCTCGAGGCCCCCCGAGGTGCGACGGCTCTGAAGGGCAGGGCCTGCTCGAATTCTAGAGGCAGGCCTTTTCCTACCACCTCCAGAACCCACCTGTCCGTGGTAATAGCGGACTAGGCGGAAAGGAAGTGTCGGAGCCGTCCCCCCACGGGGGGGAACCAGGGGCAAGGTGACGGGGATGGGGGCGACACCCCACAGCCCATCACTGAGCAGGCTTGGAGGAGGGACCGGCCGAGGGACCTCCTGGGCCTTTTCCTCCCTGCTTCCTGTTGGAGGAAGCCGATGGCTTGGGTTTGGGATGCCAAGCTCGAGCCTGCTGGCCCTGACGTTGCTGGGCCTGGCGCGCCGCGGGCGCAGAAGGACGAAAGGGCTTAGGCTGTGGCTTGCGGCCTTTGTCCTTTTGAGCGGAAGAGACCGAGTCCAAGGTAGCATTGGACTTCTCGACCCTCTGCAGGTGACCTTCCACCCCAGGGCCGAAGAGGTCAGTCCCCAAAAAGGGAACATCCGCCAACTTGTGCTGGGTATCCGGTAAAAGTGGATATCCTCAGCCAAGATCGACGACGATGGGCCACCGCGCCGCCACCGACCTGGCACATGAGTCCTCAAAGTCCAAAGCAGTCTGGAGCTGCTGTTTGGCCACTGCCCTGGTCCCGCACCTGCCTGACCGTAGTCTGCAGATCCGCGGGAAGATGAGGGACGACCTCATCCAGGGAGCCCAACAGGGCATGTGAAAAATGTGCCATGAGGACGGCCGAACTGGCCTGACTAAGGTCGAGAGAGGACGCAGCATAGACTTTTTGCCCGGCATAATCCAATTTCTTGGATTCCTTGTCGGGAGGTTTGTCCACATCCCTGGCGTTCCCGGCACGCCGGAAAACGCTGTCGGTAACCAACCCCTCCACAGAGGGGTGTTCTGAAAAACCGGACAGGGAACCGGTACAACCGCATACTTCCTGGCCGAAGGCGCAGGGCAGGAAGCAGGGCGCTGCCAAAGCTCCAAGGCCGGACCCACTATGGCCTCGGCCACCGGAAAGGCCTCCGTAGGAGAATCCCCTCGGTCCAGAATCTCCGTGAGGGGATACCTGGCCCGCTTAGAAACGGGTTCGAGCTTCATCCCGGTGGACTCCGAGATGAGCCAAAGCAACCCTAAGAAGGACGAAGGGCTATCGTCTACTGACTGTCCTCCCGAGGACTCCAAGTCAAATCGCTTGGAGAAAAGGGAGGAATCATCCTCGGACTCGGAAGAGTCCTCAAAGAGCTGCCTCGGGCCTGAGCCACCCTCCACCTGCCGAGGTTTATCGGGAGTGAGGGTGACAGACAGCCTATGGGGCAAACCCAAAGCCGACCGAGAATTCTTGGTCGGAGCCCCAACTAATGGCTGTGGAGGCGGAGGTTCCACCAGAATCGGTGGGGCAGCTGGAATTGGCCGAACAACCGGCCTGGGAACAGGCTCCTCGGCTACAACGAGGGGTTGTTTCGGCCGCTCCGGTGACAGCCACTTAATGGCCGGGGAAGACGACTGGGTCGGCTTATTCCCGGTCAAAAGGAGCTGTTGCCACATGAGTTCCTCATACCTCCGAAGCAATTTGCGCCGAAGCCTCCCCTCGTCCGAGGAGGAGGAAGAGCAGCAGCGCCGCTTGCCGCGGTGCCGAGACCGCCTATGACGGCGGGATCGGCTGGACCGCGAGGATGTCCGAGACCGAGACCGAGAGTCTCAACTAGGCCGAGGAAGGCAAGGAGAAGTGTCGGAAATCGACACTCCCCTCGGCTCGGACGATCCCACCGAAGGCTCCGGAACCGGAGGCACAGACAAGCCGACGGGATCCTCAACTCCCACCGGGGGAACCGGGGAGAGGGGATTCTCAGCTTCTCAAGCCGACAACCCATCTAACGGATCGAGAAAAATCTCGACCGCGTCGGCGGGAGTCTCGGTCAACTGGCCTGACGGGGACACCGTGAAGCCAGTGGCCGAAGCTGAGGGGTCGACCAAAGTCGACTGTCGACAAGAAGGGGAGGGGGATCTTTCCCGCTCCCAAGAGCGTCGACGGTGAGACTTACTTTTGCTCTTTTTGGACCTGGAAAGGGGTCCAGAAGAAGTTGGACCCTCACCTTTCGTCGAGAGGGTCAGACAAAGCTCCTTGAAAGAAGCAGAGTACGAGGCACCGAGAGAGAATGGGACAAATGCCGCAGCGAGAAGCGGCTCGCCGCCTTCCTCTCTCGAGGCTTATCATCTGCTCGAGCTGATCCGCCGAGCTCGCCGCCGCGACACCGCCAACCGGCCTCTTTAGATTTAACCGGTGAATTTTTTCTCGGGCGCCCCAGTTGTAATCGGGCAACACGGTCTTCAAGGACGAGCGAGTAAAAGGACGCCGTCGAGGCCCGCGGGTCGCGTCAAGACCCAAGCAGTAGACGACGTGAGTGCGGATCCGCCCTAGACATCTTCGCCCGCAAGGGCACCTCCGAAACCGGAGTCGATGGTCCATCGCAGCCACGAGAAAAGAAGACCAAGTGTTTTAGCGAAAACTTTTGATTTCAACTTCAAGAATTAGGAACCAGTCTTATACGCAGAGCTGCTAAGGAGGAACCTGAGCTCAAGCGGTAAGGAAGATCTAGGCCATGGGGCTTAAGCCGAGTTTTACCACCCGGTGGGTGGAGGAGCCAGCTTGAAGACCTTCCGGCAAGATTTAAAGCGGCAAGGAACCTGCCAATAAGTGTGGATGAACAACATATCCATGTCCCTAGAACCCCCATTTCTTCACTGTGGACTCTGTTTACTATTACCCTCTACGTCCTGTTGTCCAGCCAGTGTTTCACCCAGGCTACCATCCTGAGACCCACTCACAGGCTGGCTAATTTATTAATCTTTTGTGTGGGACTGTGTAAAATGCCTTGCTAAAGTCTAGGTAGACCATGTCCACAGCCCCTCCCTGGTCTACTACTTTGGTCACCCAGTCAAAGAAATCGATTAGATTAGTCTGACAAGACCTTCCCGCTGTGAATCCATACTGCCTTGGGTCCTGTGCCCCACTGGCCTCTAGGTACTCAACAACTCTTTCCTTCAGAAGTGATTCCACCATTTTCTCTACTACTGAGGTCAAACTGACAGGTCTGTAGTTTTCTGCCTCTGTCTTGCCCCCACTTTTGTGAAGGGGAATCACATCCACCCTCCTACAGTCCTCAGGTACCATACCATCCTCCCATGATTTGTTAAAAAGGGTAGTCAGTGGTGTTACTAGTTCTCCCCTTACTTCTTTTAGAACTCTGGGGTGAATCTCATCAAGCCCCATTGCTTTGTCCACTTTCAGTTTTAGGAGTTCTTTCAGAATCCTTTCTTCTGTGAAAGGTCTGATATCGACCTCTCTATCCAGAGTGCTTCTACTGATTGGATTAGGTACCTCCCCCTCCTCTTTTGTGACTACTGAGCAGAAGTATTCATTCAGCATTCCTGCTTTTTCAATGTCACTCTCTGCCCACCCACCCTCCTCTTTATTTAGCCTCAGTATCCCTCCCTTTGTCTTTCTTCGCTCCCTAATGTACCTATAAAAGGTTTTATCCCCCTTCTTAACCGAGATGGCTATCTTTTCCTCAGTTCGGGCCTTTGCTATTCTGAATGCCTTCCCCGCTTCCTCCTGCTTTAACTGGTACAGTTCTCTGTCCTGCTCCTTCTGTGTTTCCTTATACTTCCTAAATGCCACCTTTTTCTCCCTAACCTTCCCCACCACCTCTTTTGAGAACCATAGTGTTTTTTTCTTTGTTTTTATTTATTTGCTTCACATAAAGGCTTGTTGCCTCTGTGATAGCAGTTCTGATGTTTCCCCATTGATGCTCCACCCCTCCTTCTTGCCTGTTTGCTAGTGCTTTTCTGAGGCACTCTCCCATTTTGACAAAATCAGCCCTCCTGAAGTCCAGTACCTTCACTTTTGTATGGCGTGGCTATACAGCAGAGTTTATCGTGAACCGCACTGTTTTGTGGTCACTTGTTCCCAGATGGCTACCCATTTCTAGATCTGAGATCCTCTCTCTGTTTCCATTTGAGAGTACCAGATCTAAGACTGCTCCCTCCCAAGTGGGTTCCAACACTAGGTGTCTGAGGCATGCCTCCTGTAGGGCATCGAGAATGGCCCTGCTCTTGGATGTGGCTGCAGCAAAGTTGCTCCAGTTAACATCTGACATATTCAGGTCCCCGATCAGCAATATCTCCCCTTTCTCTGCCATCCTAAGGATGCCTTCTATCATTTTCTTGTCCATTTTCTCCCCCTGAGATATGGGGTCTGTATACAACCCCTGTGTGAATTGTGGTGCCATTTCCAGTCTCCAGGGTGACCCACAGTGCCTCTCCTCCCTGTTTACCGTTTAGTTCCATTGCTTTGATCCCTTTCCTTACATAGAGAGCTACTTCTCCTCCTCTTCTACCCTCCTAGTCCCTCCTGCAGATTGTGTACCCTGGTATGTTGACATCCCAGTCATAATTCTCTGTGTATCATGTTTCTGTAACTGCCACAATATCCAGGCATCCCTCTTCCATCAAGGCCACCAATTCAGGGAGCTTATTACCTAGACTACAGGCATTGGTACTTATTACCCTCCATCTTTTGATGGCTTACCCCTTTTTGCCCCATCCCTGTCCTTACTGCCTTTGTCTTTTTCTCCATTTACCCCAGTCCTTCTTATCGACTTCTCTATCTTGGTGTTTACCTCACTAAATCTCCCAATTTTTTTTTTGGGGGGGGGGGCGCTAGGATTTCTCTTCTCCTTTTCAGTGCCTCCCTCTTGGCTAATTTAAATGCTTGCCAATGAAGCATTTAAACTGATCATCTAGGATCCCGGTTCCCCTCCTGCACAGATGCAGACCATAGTGCCAGTATAGGCCTGCATCCCTCCAAGTGGACCCCCAGTCCTCAATGAAGCCAAAACCCTGAGCTCTGCACCAGTTTTTCAACCACTTATTGAATCCCATGGTGCGGAGCACCCTAGACTCACCCATGCTATTGACAGGCAGCACCTCCAAGAAGGTTACCGTGCGTGTTACTTGTCTAAGGCCCTTCCCCAACTCCACAAACTCCTCCTGCACTGCTCTGATCCCTTTCCCAGCAAGGTCATTTGTCCCTAGGTGGACAATGACATCCAGTTCCCTCCCCCGTGCAGCTGCTCCTGTGATCCTAAGGATTTGCTCCCTGTTCCTCCAAGCCATGGCACTAGGCAGGCACCTTACCTCCCTCTCCCCTCCCCCAGTTCTACCCTCCCCTGTGGGGTCCCATGCCACCCTCCTGTGGGTCTCCTTTGTGGAGGTTCCCAGCATCTTCCTTGGTCTCCACTGTGGGTGCCTCCACAGAGGAACCATACTCTGCCAGAACGGCATATGAATTGTGGAGCGGTACAACTGGAAGGATGTGCCTCTTTTCTGTCACCCTCACCCTCCCTGAGCTCACTGTGGTTCAACCGCTCCTCTTTCTTGGCAGCCTCTGAGGCAGCAGCGGTGGCCCTGGTAGTCCCTGGGTGGGAAAGGAGGTCCACCGAATCCTGGCCAACTCAGCCTAGAGTTTGATTTATTTAAAAGTTGGAATCCAGGAAAGGCACACTGAGCTGAGGCTCGTTTCCACATGTGAATGTGGAAGTCAAATTGTGAAAGAGGGTTTTTATTTTTCCTGAGGAGGAACTGTTAAATCTATGGAGCCCCACACACACCTAATATGTAAGGCAGCCAAATTCTCTTTTCTCTATAAGGACTGTTTAGGATTAAATGTCTGGTTATGCATCACTGAAAGCAGTCTGTGCAACGCAGTCATATCTAGTAGTGGAAGTGGTGAACAGCAAAGCCAAAGAAGTACTGCCCGACTGCGGCAGCTGGGCACCTACAATGGTGGACTATCCGACAGCAAGTATGAAAATCTAAAGCTCTGGAAGCTCTTTGCTACTGAGTTGCTGCCTTGGTGGGGGGGGGCAATCCCACCGACACATCAGTAGGGCTGCTACTCACAATACAAATGACCCAGATTCAGGAACGTGCCCAGATGAGAGGGACAGCCGGGGGCCGGGATCCGAGTCCCAGGGGCACTCTCCCTCTCCAGGGTGGGAGACTGCCTTTCTCTGAGTGAATATTGCCGCCTGTGTATCCACAGCTGGAGGTGAACCTTGGAGGGGCAATGAAGGGACACTCGCTGACTCTGCACGATGCCACAGAATCATGCGCACACTGGAGTCCCTGTGTTTCAGCAGTCCCCGGGTGCAGGCTTAAAGGGGAAAAATAATTCTCCGCAGTCACCTGAATGATCTTCGTAGTCCACCACAGTAACTCCCCATCATCCATAGGACTTTCGAAGGAGGGAGGTGGACTTCCACTGGCTCCACCTCAGTGGGGGAGAAGATGAGAAGTTTGAAATCTGGGGGAGGCAGATGGGGTGAGGAATAGTGGCCAGAATGGAAAAGTTACAAATAAAATGCTGCCTCTGAGACTCAGGATCCTCAGTTTTGTTTCCGTCAAGGTTAGAAGTTGTCTGCCTAAGCACAGATATATCCAACAATAGAGTATGCACAATTCTTCACATACTGTCAAATAATCAGAGACAGAGAAGTATCACTTACCTGTCCAATGTGCATGCAATGTGCGCTGCAGTTACTTCAGTCACACATCCAGCAGACAGAGCGATCAAGTGTTGGTCTTGCCCGCTTACAATAACCCTGTCACCTGTCATAAGTGTTGTTTCTGATATTGTCCCATGACTGCGCCGGAAACGATGCAGGTACTGGCCTTCAGAGGCTGACAACACATTGTCCGTCCTCACGAGATTTGCAATGCAGCCTCCATCTTTCTCACTGCAATACAATACACAATGTCACTGTTATACAACATCAGAAATCAGGCCTGTAGGACAACATGAAACAAAGCCACAAAAATCAGAACACTTAAAGACCTAGAATAAATGCAATTTTTCTTTTTTTTTAACAAACTAACAAGGTGAAAGGCAAAGGAAAGCACAAAAGATACCCCAGTGCTTCAATTTCCACCAAGACTTCATCCGGCACTTGACAAAGACTTAATGGAAGTCAAAGTGCTAGTGTATATTTTTGTGCTTTTCTGTTCTTTCACCCTGTTACTTAGTTGAAAATATGTTCACTGCATTTTTTCTCAATGCACACATAATTCTGTTACTATGCCTTTATTCAGAACTTTACATTCACTGGAGCACCTAGATTTACCTGAGCAAACCAAGGTCTTCTGTTTCTGCTAGAACTATGTGAAACAACTGCAGAACTCAGAAAGTTACAAAAACACTGTAATGTTTGAACTGTCTTATAATACTGAAAAAATGCAGTACCCTTAGCTTCACCCTTGAAATGGGTGCCTCTGCTGCTGTAAGCAGCTGGGCAGGCCTATTCTATCAGCTGGCTGCCTTCCTCACTGTACTGCCCTCCGATCACCAGACCGCAGCTTCAGCCTTGACACGGGTGCCTCTGCTGCTGTAAGCAGCCCGGCGGGCCTCTTCTGTCCACCGGCTGCCTTCCTTGCCGTACTGCCCTCCAATCACCAGACCGAAGCTTCACCCTTGATACAGGTGCCTCTGCTGCTGTAAGCAGCCAGGCGGGCCTCTTCTGTCCGCCGGCTGCCTTCCTCGCGATACTGCCCTCTGATCACCAGACCGAAGCTTCACCCTTGACACAGGTGCCTCTGCTGATATAAGCAGCCAGGAGGGCCTCTTCTGTCCGCCGGTTGCCTTCCTCGCTGTACTGCCCTCCGATCACCAGACCGGCTTCACCTTGACACGAGGTGCCTCTCTGCTGCTGTAAGCAGCCGGGCGGGCCTCTTCTGTCTGCCCGGCGGCTCTTCCTCGCTGTACTGCCCTCCAATCACCAGACTGAAGGTACGCTGCTGAAACTTGACTGGCCAGAACCATCGTCTCTGCCTGCTGCAGTTCTTTAATTTCTTTGCTACTCCGTCTCCTTCTGGACTTTAAGCTAATGTTACTGGTTGTGGTACTGGTTAAGCCTCTCCAAATTGTTCTGTGAATCCCAATCTATACATGAACCTAAGCCTGTTTACAGCAATTTTGCACTGCAAGGGAAGTTTGAAGTGCAAGTTCTTTTAGGCTGCAGGTTTGAAGATTTAAAAGTATTACAGCTCTTTGTTTTAAGGTCCAGTGCTAATCTACCCTACTTTAAAGTGTTACAGTTTTTTCTGTTTAGACTAGATTTCATTTGGGTCACAGTTGTAAGCTTTGCCCTACAAATAATCCGATTCTGCTTCACTTTCTCTCCTACTGTCTCCTCCTTGCTTGGATTTTTATACCCACCCACCTCCCCCACCTCCAGCCTTTATTAAATACTCTCCCTCCCCCCCCTGGCACCACCCCTATGCATCTTCTTCCTTCCTTCCTTCTCACCAACATTGCAACTACACTTAAAGACACAGAGTGCAGCTATTAGGCCTAACACTTGTCCTATCCTCCCCTTAAAGACATCTTCCTTTTTAGGTCACCGCCAAACTGAGCTGGTATAGGTTATAAGCCGCCTCCCCTCTTAAAGAGATGCTCCTCCCCCTGAACTTGACTTGCACCGCATGCCCGTCCTCCCTGCCTACTGCTTCACCTCTAATCTAATGGCTCCACTGACAACTATTCTTGTCCTCAGCTGCTTCCTACTCCTCCCTTATGACCTCATTGTTAAAACGTATGGAGAATACAGTCCTACAAGACATGCCCAAGTACCAAGAGCTACATGGTACTGTACGGTGTTAGCTTACTATCTGACCTACTCCAAAGGTACTGACATCCACGCACTCACTGCATCTCCCCTCCAGCCCAGATCTTCCATCCATACCCGCTTATCGTTCCTCCTCCCAGTTAGAGTGACGATCTATGCCCTGCCCCCTCTCGCTGTTTTGCTACCCCCAGCAATGCAAACCACAAAACCTTGCACATTAAGCACTGGAATAAACTTGCGTTAAAAACGATTATAAATTGCCTTAGGAAACTATTAGTTCTTCTACTCTGCTCAGGGAGTGTGGAATTAAACCCCAGTCCACCCCTTTATATAGATGCACCCTCGGACCTCCCTCTGCTAAAAGGTCTCAGCTTTCTACATATGAATATCAGGAGCTTGCCTAAAAAATTCGACATGGTCCAAATCTAAGTACTACATACGGCCCCAGATATCGCTATGTTTTCGGAAACATGGTTCACGAACAACATTCCTGACAAAACTGTTAATATCCACGGTTATAATTTATTCAGGTGCGACAAGCCAACAAGCGGCGGTGGAGTTGCTATCTATACCAAAACCAATCTCTCTGTCTCTGATATTGTTTGCACCTCTATACCAAAGGAATTTGACTGCTTAGCTGTGAAATTGACCTTATCTTCTGGAGTGGCCCTCTTAATATCTGCTGGTTATAGGCTCCCTTCTGCAGGGTTTGGCATACTGAGTCACCTTCACTCCCTGTTGGAAAAAACAAACTCAGAAAGCATAATAATGGGGGACTTTAATCTCAATTGTAATGATGCTTTCTCCAACAAAATTAAAGAGTTCTGCGATGAGCGTGGCCCAATCCAGATTACCCTGGAGAATACCTGTCCTAACAAGAAATCCCCTGACCGTAGCTCATTACTGGATCTTATGCTGGTTAATAAGCCACACAATATCTCTCACACAGGGGTTTTCCACAGCGACCTGAGTGACCACTGTGCTACTGCCTGTATTAGAAGCTCCCCTTACTGGCCTCCTACCTCCACTTTTAAACTAAAACGAAGTCTAAAACACTTCTGCCAACCTGCCTTCCTGGCAGACCTAGGGAATATTACCTGACACCCTCTGTCTCAGAAGCCTATAATATTTTCCAAAACCTGGTACTGAAGGTGATTGATAAACATGCACTGCTTAGAAAAATCTAATCTAGGAAAAGGTCACTCGACTGGTTTACACCCGCCCTAAAGAAAGCTCTGAGGAACAGGGATGTACTGTGGAAAAGGGCACGGAAAACAAAATTGAATTCTGACTGGCTGGCCTTTCGGGTTGCCAGGAATGCCTGCACCAAACTTGTTAGAACTGAAAAATCACGTTATTTCCAGTCCACTCTCGAAGTAAATTAAAATTGTTCCACTGAATTCTGGAAAGTTCTTAGAGAGGTAGTAGGTCACTCGTCAGCCTCACCTTTGCCTGCCAAGATTGTGGTAGGAGACATTTCCTACACAGACAGAGTGGACATCATAGAAAAGCTAAATAGCCACTTTGCCACTGCAGGCCTTGCATTTGATGCCTCACCTGCCAGTAAAGTGAGTGTCTGCAGTGACGACAACGATGGCCCTAGCCCTGTCACCACAGCTATCCCGGGGTGCTCCTCCTTTAGCTGTCATCCAGTAACCTTTAAACAGGTGGAGGACCTCCTGCTAGCCTTGGACACTAAAAAGTGTGCCGGTGCTGACCTCTTAGAACCGTTCTTCTTGAAACTTGGCTGCTATCACCCGACAGCTCCAAATGTTCACCTTTTTAATAGTTCCTTGGCTCATGGTGAGTTGCCACCTCTTTGGAAAATAGCGTACATTATTCCTCTTTTTAAATCTGGTGACCCAACTGACCCAAACACTACCCCGATTTCCCTTCTCCTAATCCGATCAAAGACCCTGGAAAAAAATTGTTAACTCTCAACTCAGAGAGTTCCTTGACACCGAAAACATCCTAAACCCTGCCCAATCGGGTTTCAGGCCCAAGCACAGTACTGTATCAGCCCTTGTCAAAGTGTCCAACGAATGGCAAACTGGCCTGGATAATAAGCAATACATCTATGCCCTCTTTCTAGATCTTAGCAAGGCCTTCAATACAGTGGATCATCATATTCTACTGAACGACTTGAACAGCATTGGGGTAAACAACACTGCCTTAAAGTGGTTTGATTGTTACCTCACCAACCAAATGCAAAAAATCAAAGATCAAGGGGAACTGTCTCAGTTAAAGTCCCTGCCGCATGGTGTGCCACAAGGCTCCATCTTGGGTCCTATTCTCTTTGCTAGCTATATAAACCATATAGACTCCTATATTACGCACAAGTAACATTCATCTATTCGCTGATGATACTATGCTCTATACTACTAACACCTCCCTAATTGTAGCCCACAAGGAGCTTCAGTTAGACTTTGACATCCTTCAACGCAACTTGATAAGGCTCAAGCTTCTGCTTAATCCCAAAAAGACCAAAGCTATGATTATCTCGCCTTGTGCTACCCACTACACAGGACCATCTTCAAGCCTCCTGATTTATACCTTGCTTGACGAAGCCTTGGAACTAGTAAAAAAATTCAAGTACCTGGGTGTTTGGCTAGATAACAGGCTCAACTTCTTGTCTCACCTTAATGATCTAAAAAGCGAAGACAACGTCTAGGCATATTTTATTGGTTAAGACACCTCCTTACTCTTGAGCAAGGAAACGACTTGTCCAAACAACTTTTCTACCGCTACTTGATTATGCTGACTTTCTCTATAGTCACTGTCCTATTCAGGCACTATGTAAACCTGACACCCTCTACCATTGTGCGCTGAGATTTATCCTAAACATGCCATTATGCACCCACCACTGCCTGCTCTATCAGGCACTAGACTAGCCCTCCCTCACTCTGAGGAGGCAAAAAAATGCCCTCATGTGGACATACTGGGCCCTAACCAATAAACTACCGACCTATATTTCTACACTGTTTCAGCGTACTGAGGGAACGTATGGTCTAAGGAGTTTGTCTCTTGTTTCTCTTAAAAGTACCCAAAATAAGGACACGACATGGCTCAGCAACTATCATCTTTTCTCTGTCCACCCTTTGGAATGTCATGCAAAAAACTCTCAGGATGTCTTCCGTCCCGGGGCCTCACTCTTTCAGGAGGCTGCTCGCTCTCAAACTGAGAGCCCTGTGTGTATGCCGCAAATAACCACCTCCTCCATCTCCTGTGACTCTCCAAACTCTTGGCACTTACATGTATTCCCCTAGTACTTCTCCTCTTCTTTCCACCTTGGGATTATTCTGCCAACTCCCACCTGTTTAACTACATCTATTTCCACCCCTCACTGACCCTTTAATTTTGTTTTCCCCCTGCCCACAGACATTCGGTTGTTGTTCCCTCACTTACCCTACCTGGTATCCCTCATCTTATTGTAACGTTGTGACCTTTGTCTGAATAACCCAACATCCTGAGGGAATTCTTTATATATACAGTCAATTATCAACCCGGTTAGTGTTCACCGTATGTACTCCCCAGCCCTGATCTTATGTGTTTCTCTGTAACCGTCTTATTTGCTCATTGTGTGTACACTGCTTATCTGGTAATTTTGCTGTAGTTGTATATGTCCTACTTGTCCAGGACCATCTTGCAAATGAGCTTGCTCAAGGATGATTTTGCCTGGTTAAATAAAGTTTGATTGCTTGATTGATTAATTGGTAGTGCCGTGACAATGTTATTACTTGTATAAGCATAGGGTAATGCCAACATCTGTTAATGGTTATGAACACAAACCTCCAGATGGTTGTTTTTATTGTACATTGCTGTATGTGTGCGTCACTTATTGCTATCAATAAGAGGAATCAGAGTATTAAAAAAAAGCTATAATTCAAACAAAGTTCAGTTGCTTACAAGACAACAGTAGAGCTTCAAGAGAATCTCTTCCTTAAAGCCACACCTTTGGAACTGTAAGCCATCAGTGTCAGGACAACTTGGAGAAATTTGCCTGGCTGAGGCCACCCACACTGATGTACACTGGTGCCACCTATATAATGTGGGCTGGCTCATACCTCTTCAGTTTCCCACCAGAAATGTGCTTGAAGTTGTACCATACCATCAGGAACAGGACACCAGGAACCCGACCAGTAGGGTTACCACCTTTTAAGAAGCCCAAAGTGGGACATTTCTTACTGAAACATGATTTTTTGCAGGACAGTGCGTAACCTCGACCAATATAACAGACCTGTTTTCTCTACATTATCAGAATTAAGGCTAAGTATTGTAGTTTCTTAGTTGCTTCTATTGTTTCTTATTTTAAGGTATTTTAGATAAGGTATGATAGTTTTCTTCAACATTTAGTAGAAAATTAGAACATATTTTTACTACTATAAAGTCAGGACATGTAGCATTTTTCATGTTTTTTTGCAGGACACAGCTGCCCAAATCAGGACTGTCCTGCGAAAATAGGGACAGGTGGTAATCCTACTGACAAGGCAGACAGGGAAGGCGTGGTTTCAGAAGGGGAGGAGACACATTTGGAAGGGTGCCAAAAAGGAGATAATCAAGCATGCAGTAACTGGTATGTCTCTTCTCGAGTATGCCACCTGCCCTACAGAAGGTGGTAGGTGGGAGTGTGAGCTGTGCTCCAAGGAGGATATGAAAAAATTACTCACCTTAGTAATGTTGTTTCTTCTAATGGAGTCTTGCTATATTATGACATATGCAGTGAGTCCCAACCTTCGAACTGCTCTGGAGGTGAAAGAGTTAACTTTCCATGCCAGGCATGGAACGCTGAGCTCGAGCTCAGTTGAAACTCTGTCTGTTGTTCTTCAAACTCAAACCGTCAGATCTTTACGAGCTAAACTCACTGAGGTCCTGTGTGGAAGCTGTAAACCTACACTAGCAAACTGGCTACTAAACATAAGAACACATTTTTTGGTCCCAAAACAAAGACTCAAGTCAGGAGACCCAAAAAATGAAAAACACAACACCAAGTCACCCCAAAAAAGGAGGGGTGAAAACAACAAGGTGGGCATCTACTAAGTGACAACACTGCACTGCACACCCACATCCCAAAAACAGAGGTTCTGAAAGGGGCAGGCAGGGGGGGAGGTCATAATATAGCAAGACTCCATTAGAAAAACAACATTATTAAGGTGAGTAATTTTTTCTTCAAACAACATGAAGTCTTGCTATATTATGACATATGCAGACTACACAGCAGTACCTCCATGGAGGAGGTCAGAACCTACTTAGGAAATAGGCTCTGAAGCACAGCTGTGCCAAACCGAGCATCACTCCTAGCCTGGATGTCCAGGGAGTAATGCTTGGTAAAAGTGTGAACTGTTTTCCAGGTAGCTGCTTGACATATCTCTAGAATAGGGATGTCCCTGGCAGCAGCCAGGGAAACAGCTGTACCTCTGGTAGAGTGAGCCCTCAGGCCTGAGGGAGGAACCTTACCCAGCTTTTCATAACAGAATTGGATACAAGAGACAATCCACCTGGCAATGGATCTTTTAGTGGCAGGTTTCCCTTTACCAACCTCACCATAAGTGAGGAACAGTTGGAGGGAGTCAAACCTGTGACCCTTGGTACGCTCTATGTAGTAACTAAGGGCTCTCTTCACATCTAAACTGTGCAGCCTCTTCTTGCCAGAGGAGGAATGGTCAGGGAAGTACACTGGAAGAGATATAGATTGATTAAGGTGGAAATCTGAAACCACCTTAGGCAAGAACTTCCTGTTAGTCCTGAGGACCACCTTATCTCTATGAAAGGAGATAAAATCAGGCTTCATTGACAAGGCTTGTAATTCACTTATGCGTCTGGCAGAAGTAATAGCTACCAGAAACACAGTCTTCCAAGTCAAGTACTTAAGCTCTGCTGAAGACAAAGGCTCAAAGGGGGGTTGCATAAGCTGAGCAATGCAAACATTAAGATCCCAGGCAGGGGCAGGATCCCTGAATGGAGGGCTGGTGTGAAGCAATCCCTTAAAAAACTTGGAGAATACAGGATGAGCTGAAAGAGAAGAGAACCTGCTGAAATAAAGGCAGACACAGCTGCCAAATGTACTTTTAGGGTAGCTGGTCTCAGCCCCAAGGTATTTAAATGGACCATATAATTCAGGACTATGGGTAAATCAGCAAATTCTGGGGAAATATGCTTCCCAGAGCACCATATGGAAAACCTCTTCCACTTGGAATTATAGGTAGCCCTGGTGGAAGGTTTCCTAGAAGCCTTCAATATATCCATTACACCTTGGGAGAGGTGTAGACCAGCAAACTCTAACTCTTCAAGAGCCAGGCCTTGAGATTGAGAGATCTGAGGTTCGGGTACCAAACCCTCCCCTGAGCACAGGTTAACAGATTGTGATTCCTGGGAAGACACAGGGGAAGATGGACTGCTAAGGACAGTAGGGGTGGGTACCAGGGTTGTCTGGCCCAATCTGGAGCAATCGGGATCATCTTGCAGGATTGAGATCTGATTTTGACTAACACTTTGAACAGGAGAGGGAAGGGGGAAAGCATAGAGAAACTTCCCTTCCCAATTGAGAACTAAGGCATCCAGAGGGACTGAGCCCAACACTGGGGGCCTGCAGCAAAAAAGGGGAAGTTGGTGATTGTCTGGGGCTGCAAAAAGATCTATCTGCGGGGTGCCCCATCTGGCAAATATTACCTCCTGGACCAGGGGATCCAGTGACCATTCATGATGGCCCTGGGAAATCCTGCTGACAGCATCTGCCAGGACATTGTCCTTGCCTGGGAGGTGAACTGCCATAAGGGAGGTGTTCAGGGAGTAAGCCAGAGACCACAACTTCATTGCTTCGGTGCACAAGGCCGTAGACCGAGTGCCTCCTTGCTGGTTGATGTACCACATTGTGGTGGTGTCTGTTCTGACCTGTACAACTTTGTTCTGAACAGATTTGGAAAAAACTTGAAGTGCTAGAAAAACTGCTCTGAGTTCCAACAGATTGATGTGGAGCAGAGATTCCTGAGGGGACCACAATCCCTTGGTAGTGAGGTCGCCCATGTGAGCTCCCCACCCCAAGAGGGATGCATCTGTAGTAACGATTAAGGAGTGAAACTGAGTGACAAAGGGAACCCCTTGTCACAGATTGCTCTGATCCTGCCACCACTGTAGGGCTTGGATCAGGGTTCGAGTTACTGGGATCAATTTGGTTAGAGGGTCTTTCCTTTGAGACCAAAAGGCTCTCAAATGGAACTGGATGTCCCTCATTTGAAATCTTGTTCCCTGCACTACTGCTGCAGAAGCAGCCATGTGCCCCAGGAGCTGTAGAAAATGCCTTGCTGGTCGAGAGACCTGCAGGGTGAATGAGGAGGCCAGAGAGACCAGGGTCCTTGCCCTGTCCAAAGGAAGGAAGGCTCTGGCTTTCTCTGTGTTCAGCTCTGCGCCTATGAAGGTGAGGAGCTGGACAGGCTCTAGAACTGACTTTGAAAGATTCAGAAGCAAACCTAGAGAGGTGAGCAGTTGCTGAGATATCTGTAGATTAACTTGACTTGGTCTGGACACTGGCCTACTATGAGCTAGTCGTCCAGGTAAGGGAAGATGGCAACTTTTTGCCTTCTTAGGGAAGCAACTGCTACTGCCAGGCATTTTGTGAATACCCTTGGAGCAGAGGTGAGGCCAAAGGGCATTGCTCTGAACTCGTAATGGCCTGAGGGCAGCTCGAACCTGAGGTACTTTCGATGGGAGCTTCTGATGAGAATATGGAAGTAGGCATCCTTGAGGTCCAGGGACACTAGCCAGTCCCCTGGCTTTAGAGAGGGTAGAATAATTCCCAGAGTCACCATTCTGAATTTTGGTTTTAAAAGGTGCTTGTTTAAATATCTGAGATCCAGGATGGGCCACCATTCTCCTGTCTATTTTGGGGTAAGGAAGTACCTGGAGTACAATCATTTGCCCTGGTGTAGGGGTGGAACCCTTTCCACAGCTCTGAGAGCCAGGAGGGAAGAGACCTCTGCCTCTAGGGCAAGTGCCTCTGGTGGATTTGCAGGTGGAAAGGATCTGGTTCTCATCTTTGGAAATTTTTTGAAGTTGAGAACCAGTCCCTGGCTTACTACTTCCAGGACCCACTTGTCTAATGTCCAGTCCTGGACAAAGTAAGTCAGCCTGCCCCCTACAGGTAGCTGAGAATCGGCCCTGGCAACCCCATCAGGGTGCCTGCTTGGCAGGGGCTTTAGGCTGAGGGGTGGAAGCAGACCTGCTTGTACCCCGTCTGCCTCTCCCTCTAAAGAACCCCCTCTGGGCATAAGCAGAAGAGGAGGCTTGTGCTTGGTAAAAAGGCCTATGAAAAGGCCTGCCCCTGCCAATCTGCCTTTGAGAAGTGGCCTCCCTTTCCTTGGCCTGTGCACTCCTATAGGTGGTCCTATACTCATCCATTTTCTTCATGTAATTCTCTGTCTGCTCCCCAAACAGAGAATTACCCACAACAGGAAAATCCATGGCCTTAGTCTGGGTATCCTGTGACAGGCTAGTACATCTGAGCCAAGCCATTCTGCGAAGTGCCACAGATGTAGCCATGACTCTTGATGACACATCATTACAGTCCACTGCAGCATGGAACTGCACCTTGGATGCCTCAATACCATCAGCAGCCACCTCCTCCAGCTCCTTGGCAAGCTGGCCAGGGACCCGTTTTGCTAGAGCCATAACAGTATCCCATCTGGATTTCTGATATCTAGCAACATAAGCCATATAATTTGCCTGTCTGAGTCCCAAGGATGCTGCCATGTACTGTTTCTTTGCCATGGCATCAATCCTCCTGGAGTCCTTGTCAGGGGGGTGTGAAGCTAAGGGAATATTTGCCTTGTCACAGGCTGCAGCCTGCACTACCCCAACATGGCTGCATTGTTGTGTAAGGAAATCCGTATCAGAGCCTGACAATGTGTACCTCTTGTCCATTCTCTTATCCACAGGAAGTATAGTGTGAGGAGTTTTTAGAATTTTTACTGTCTGTTTCCCAAAAGATTTATGCAAAGGAATAGACAGTCTCCTAGACTCTGGGATATCCATCATTTCCACATAGTCGGGCTCCTCTTGATCATCCACAGCTTCCTCCATAGGGAGCTGGAGGGTTTCAGCCACTTTTTTATAAAACATAAAATGAGAAGGGGACTCAGAAAGCCTAGGAGGAGACACTCCTGAAGGTCTGTCTGGAGAGATGTCTGGGTCAATGGGCACATCCAGACTTTCAAATCCACATTCACTCTCCTCATACTCCTCTTCCCCCTCCTCCGGTTCATAATATTCCTCTAAATCATACTCTTGAACCAGTGGAACCGGCCAAACCGTATGCTTACCTGATGGTGCCAGTTCGGTCGGAACCGGGGAAAGTGACTGGACAATTTTAATCGCTTTGGCTATTTCTTCAGCGGTTGGAGAGGAAAGTTTTGGCTCCACACCAGCTGATTTCCTAGTCCTTTTCGCTGGAACCGACTCCTCAGAGTCGGATCTCCTTTTGGCCGAGGAAGTCTCACCCTGGTCAGAGGGCACTCCCTCCGGTTCGGCTGGAACCGAACCGGGCTGGCCATCCGGTTCAGCTGACTTTTTGGCCTCCCTTTCTCTGAGCCTACCAACTCTCTTTTCCAGGGTAGCTGCAGGAAAATTTTTACAAATCTGGCAGTCTACATTGAGGTTGTCAAACCCCAGACAATAAACACAGGTGGTGTGGGGGTCAGCCCTGGCAAAGACTTCCCCACAGACACTGCAGTGTTGAAACCCAGTGGGCCTGGTTTTTCTTCTGGGTTTCTCAGACATAATGCCAGCCTAACCAAACTTACCCGTTTATAGCAATCCACCAGGTAAGACCCTCTTATCGGTTCCCAACCGTGTCACGGGTTGTGGAAAAAACGTAATAAAATCCGTTTTTTTTAGAACTGATAAGAACCGGTAACCACACTCTAAAAGACAGATTAATATATTTTAAACAACCTGATCGGTTCAAACCGAGCCGATAAACCATTTACAAGTTCCACACAGAATAGAAATCAATGTAAAACCTATCTAGTACTCACAATACCACAGACAGAGTCTGAACCAACCGGTTGCGGTTTAATTTCGGTCGAAAACCGAGAAAAACAATACTTTAACTGACAAAATGACCCAAGCAGAAGGAGAAATCGCCGGAGCGACTGTTCAATGAGGCGGATTAAATAATCTGACGGTTTGAGTTTGAAGAACAACAGACAGAGTTTCAACCGAGCTCGAGCTCAGCGTTCCATGCCTGGCATGGAAAGTTAACTCTTTCACCTCCGGAGCAGTTCGAAGGTTGGGACTCACTGCATATGTCATAATATAGCAAGACTTCATGTTGTTTGAATCTCTCAAAGTTGTACCGTTACTATTGAGTAACTATCTCCATTGATGACATATTCCTCCATATTGCCAAATCTTTGGAAACAGTATAAATTGCAGAACAGGAGGAGAATGGCCAGACAGCAAGACCTTAAGACCCCTAAGACAGCAGGCCTTGGCAGACAACAAGGTAGAAGCCAGTCCATCCATCTATGGAAAACCAAATCTAAATGCCTAGTGTTTAGTAAAAGTATGGGCAGACCATCAAGGTGGCAGCTAAGCATATGTCAGCTGCTGAGACTCAACAAAAACAAGCCACAGTAGTACATGGGAAGCATGTCCATGGACAGGACCAGGAAAGCTCCTTACCATGCTTCCTATAACAAACAGAATAAAGTATGGGTCAGGGTGTGTAACGGGAAGTTTACACATACCCAAACGATTAGATGCTAAATAAACCCCAAGAGCGAAGCATCTAACCCAGAGGGTATGTGTAAACTTCGAGTTTACACACCCGAACCATATTTTATTTTATACAATTGTAGTTTGTTTCAATTTTTCGCCACAGCAATTATATAAAATAAAAAAAGACGACCCTGTGTGGTCATGGTCCGCTTGGGTTTGAGGTTGCGGTCCGCGATCGGTTTTATTTTATTTTTTTTAAAACGTTGTCCAAACACTTATTTGTACACAGAGCTAAAATGCTTCCTTTTTCTGTGAAATTTTCAGTTGTTGCTGTGACTTACCGCTGAGTCAGGAATCAGTATGGCGGTTCCATGTCCAAGGGAAAGGCGACAAGCCAGCAGTCCGGGAGGAAGAGTCACAGTAGGCACATGTGCAGGAGGAGGCAAACTGTGTGCGTGTTTGCCATAATAAACACTCCTTTATTATGGCAAATTACGCCACCATTTTTCAATGGGAAAAATGAAGACTCATTAATTATAAAAACAAAAGTACTGTCAACCATTTGGAAAGGCACCACTTAGAAACAGGGGTACCCACTATCCTAGGGGCAAATGAAACAAAAAGCTGCAAGAACTTTCTGCAGTCCTTTGTGCAGTCCAGATAGCTTAGGATGCTATGGACATCAAGAAAATGCAGGATAAATTCTGCATTCTAAGAAGGAAAAATACGTGAAGGTGGCTGTTCGGGTTCAATGTAAACTCAGAAACGACCTTGGGAAGAAAGAGAGGACGGATGCACAGCAAAATCCAATCCTGGAGAAAAACAAGGTACAGGAGGATCTGCAACTCAGAAACTCGCCAAGCAGAGGTAATAGCCACCACAAAAATTTGTTTTCCAGGAAAGATCCAGAAACAAATGATTTGATACCTTTTATTGGACCAACATAGATGTTACACAAAAAAAGAACAAAGTGCTCTAGCTTTCGGACCAACCAGGTCCTTCTTCACCTGGTTGGTCCGAAAGCTAGAGCACTTTGTTCTCTTTTTGTGTAACATCTATGTTGGTCCAATAAAAGGTATCAAATCATTTGTTTCTGGATCTGTTCTTAAAAGAATCAATACGGCACCTACACCATTTTTTTTCCAGGAAAGGAAATGCATTCCACAAGTGGTGGCAGGTTCAAAGAGCCTATGTAAGAGACTACAGAACCAGACTATTGACACAGATGTAGACGTCCTTTCAGGGCCCTGCAGGATACCTCCAAATGGGCCCAGTTTTGCCCCTTGAGAGGGCATTACAGGTGTACCTTTACAGAAGATTACTGAAGGTTTGAGCCAGTTAGTGACAGAAGGTAGTCCACGGCATGCTGAACAAAACATGAAAAAAAGGGTCCAGAAAGCAAGAGGCACACCAAATATTAAAACACTTTAATTTCAGAGGGTAAGTGTGCCACGGAGAAGACTTACAAGCCACTACAGCAACATTCAAAACCACCTGGGAGACCCTAAATGGGGCAAGTCTATGTCCTCAGGAGCCAGGCAAGAAGTTGCAGGGACTGAAGATCTGAGTGCAACCGACTGCTGTTGCCCTGTGTCAGCAGTTCCGCTCACAGCAGGAATGGAACAGGAAGTTCCACCACAATCTGGCCGAGCAGGAGAAACCAAATTTATCTGGGACAGGAGGCGGCCATCAATATCACTGTTGCCCCATCCACTTGTAGCTTGACGAATACCCACTGAATCAGAGGGACTGGAGGGAAGCCATATAGAAACCTCCAGTTCCAGGAGGGGAGAAAACACATACTGCCCAAAAAAAACAAGCCATGGAGTGAACAAGTGAGCAAAAACTCAGCAGTTCTGCAATGTGAGGGCATGCAAAAAGGTCCAGCTGTGGACAATAAGCCAAGAGGTCTGTGACCACATTATCCAGGAGCTGTCACTCATGGTACTAAACAATCATCCTGTTGAGAGAGTCTGCAGGACTTTGAGTGCTGATAGATACACGGTAATGATGTATACATTGTGAGGCAGGAATCTATCCCACATCTGCATGGTTTCTCTGCTTGGGGGTAGGAACAGGTACCTCCTTGTTTGCTGAGGTAGTGCCTGACAGAAAGGTTGTTTGGCTTTATCATCTGAGGGTGGCCCTGAATGCGAAGGGCAAAGGCCCAAAGGTCAAAAGAACAGCCCACACAATGGGTTCTGAGTGCACCTAGATGGACACCAAACCCATCAAGGAGGCATCTGTGGTGAGGACCTCCTGTGGGGAAGGGCAAAGAAACAGGGATCCCATGAAGCAGATGGGAGCAGCCTTGCCACCAGCAAAGTGCCAAGTACAAGGGGCTTGTGACAAGCATAGGGTAATCTAGAAGCTGGAAGGCCTGGGTCTACAGGGCACAAAACATCCACTGGGGAATGCAAATGTGGAAGCGATCCATGGGAACAGGAGCAGAAAAACAGGTTACTCACCTGTAACAGTAGATCTTCCACGGAGTGGTCTCCTGCATTAGGTCATTACTTCTGGGAGTTTCCAGCAGACGTCGCGGTGACACGGCAGCTCTTCTAGAAGTTTTGTACCAGGTACCGCCCATACATGACATTATCTTCCTGTTTCCTATATATGTGTCGTCAGTCCCTGGTATCCTCAGTTAATTTCCCACCATCTTCAGCTCACACAGCAGCTAGAACAACTTCTGAAAACAGCGGTCATCGACGAGAAAGAACATCGAAGATTCTACAAAAAGCAACCAGGGGCTCATCCAACAAGAGCTCCCCCATCTACGGATCTACATTTCTAAGAGGAGTGTCAAAAGCTGGATTTCCCTGCCCAAATCTCCTCTTTTCAGAACTCTATTTCTTGGATGAGAACCTCCCTAGACATTCTGCAGCCTCTCTTCCTGATCACCCTTTTTTCATAAAATTAGGGTTCAAATCCACGACAGGCAATGTAAGGATATGGCAGAATATCTTAATTATCCGAGAAGCCCGTTTTTAGTGGTCCCCCCCCCCACTAATGCAAGCTTTGAAAATATTATCACAGCTGTTCACCGCAAGGTGATTTAAATTCATCAAGCTCCTCTGGATCATCCTTTCCACTACCTAAACTGAGGCAGACTCTATTGGACTTACTGCCACTCATGATCATACTGAAAGAACTGAACACATGAGCTCCTTACCTCCTGAGAAGGAATCTTGAAAACCTGTCTGAGTAAAATTATATTTCCTACAATACCATGAATTTCAGAATTCTAAATTACATGGGTTATATGATGAAAATACCAGCGCATCCTGGGGTATCCTGCCATTGGTACCGTCAATAAACTCCCTCCTTCACAGAAAAAGGAAACAATTATTGGCTACAGTATCAATTAACAATTCTATTCCCGACATATACCCAGGTCAGGATATGATGCTGTAGATATCCCGGTCCGACCGTTAGCCTCTGACATTTCCTTGCGTCGCCCTAACTGGGTTTCACGTTTTCAGGTTTTACAAAATCTGATATGCAACAGAAAGTAGCTAACACCCCTTTCAATGGGTTCAAACTATTCGGCCAGGTATTCAAACCATAGACAATCTACAGGCATCAGGCAGAACCCCTATGTACGGTTCATGACATGTACCATACTCCGCATACAACCTACTGTACTCGACCCCCATCTATTACAAAAGAAGTGAAAAATATAGAGGCGGTTTCAGAGGTCATCCTCAACCTACCAGAGCCAACACCTCTTCCGCCTGGGGACTCCCACTCCCCTCATCCGGGTAGAGCTGGACTACCCTGCACCCATTAAGGACTTCACCCACACCTCCTCGACCGAG
Organism: Neoceratodus forsteri; assembly: GCA_016271365.2. Taxonomy (NCBI): domain Eukaryota; kingdom Metazoa; phylum Chordata; order Ceratodontiformes; family Ceratodontidae; genus Neoceratodus; species Neoceratodus forsteri. Next base: position 775,245,002 of record CM028135.1, read on the forward strand.
CCTCGGAGACTGTAGACGATCCTTTTGCCCTCCATTGGGAGATCTGTCAATAAATCGTTTCAGACAAATGGATACTCTAGATTATAAAGAGGGGTCATACTCTGAAATTTATTTCCAACCTTCCCCCATCCTCCTCGACATATTCATTACACACCAGATCATATACCCATTCTTCAGGAGCACTTGAGGACTCTACTGACCAAACAAGCTGTTTACCCAGTACCTCCCTCGGAGCATCAAAAAGGGATTCTACTCCCACTTCTTTTTGGTACCCAAACGAATTGGAGATCTTAGTCTGATGCTGGACCTCAGACATTTTAACCTCTTCATCCAGTACTAGCGGTTTTGCATGATAACTTAAACCCCATCATGCCAATACTGAAATAGAGAGATTGGCTTGACGCCCCAGATATGAAAGATGCCTATCTGCATATTATCATCCTCCTTGCCCACCACTCATTCTGTGCCTCCACCTATTACATCAAAGCTACCAATTCTGAGCACTCCCCTTCAGCCTCTCTTTGGCCCCAAGGGTGTTCACCAAATACCTAGCGGTGTGGTCCCAGCGCCTCTACAAAGAAAAGGGCATTTTTATCCTCCCATATCTAGATGACTGGCTAATCAAAGCAGACTTTAGAGCAGCTCTGCTTGCCTCCCTAGCCGCTACCCTGAAGATGCTCCACGCTCTAGGGATCACAGTCAATTAATCAAAGCCCAACTCAGACTCAGTCCCTCCAATACATTGGAACTTTCCTAAATACAGTCTCAGCCACAGCTTACCTTCCACCTGCTCGGCAGTATACACTTATCAGACTCAAAGTAGTCACAGACAGACAAATGCTACGCCTTCTGGGTCATATGGCCACTTCCATCCCTATGGTGCCATTCATCCATCATTATATGAGACCTGTCCAGTAGACCCCCCAGAATCAATTCTCTCAAAAAACAGGACAGTTCTAAGACAAGCTCAGGGCCACTCCCTCTCTGAAGTCAGCCCTGACATAGTGGACAACCAGAACCAATTTCAGCCAAGGAATGCCTTTATGGTCCCTCCCTCCCATGCAAACATTAACCAAGGCTGCTTCCCTGGCAGGATGGGGCACATCCCTAGGTCCTTATCGGACACAGGGCGAGTGGACCACTTCTCTCCCTCAGCCTCAAATCAATCTCCTAGAGCTGAGGGCAATCCACTTAGCCCTTCCAGCATTCCAGTCTCTTCTGAGACTAGAACCATTGCCGATCCAAATGGAAACACTTTTCCATATGATCTGCCTCCAGTTCATTGAATCCTTACTCTTGTCCACTGATGAAGATTTTAGACTACCTGGCCTCATTATCGGAGTCAGGTTTAAGTTACTCTTCCATCAAAGTCCACTTGGCCGCTATCTCAGCTTTCCATGAGCCTCTAGATGGCAGGTTACTATGCCAACATCAATTAGCCAAGAAGTTTTTGAGAGGAATGTTACATATTAAGCCTCCTATCAGAAGACCCACTCTTCCGTGGGATCTCAATTTTATAATACGAAAATTGACCCTTGAGCCATTCAAGCCAGTGGCCACTTGCCATCTCAGTTTCCTCTCATGGAAAATGCTGTTTCTCGTGGCAGTCACTTCAGCTTGCCATATTTCCGAGCTTCATGCCCTCATGTGCAGGGAACCTTACCTGATTTTCCACAAGGATCGGGTGGTGCTCCGCACTAACCCTTCTTTCTTCCTAAAGTAGTCTCCAAACATTCTTTGAATCAATCTATGGAGTTAGGGGTATACTACCATGAATACTCCAATCACAGTGAACATCTATTACATACTTTAGATGTCCATTGTATACTAAGCTATTATACTAAATCGGACACAGTCGATTAGGGAACACTTCTCAATTGTTCGTCCCAGGACTTCCAGTTGCTAATTGAACCCATTCTACCTGGTTGGCCAATTGCATTACATTTTGTTACAAAAAATACAACAAACCTTTATCAGGCCCTGTCCAAGCCCATTACACTAGAGCTATGACTATCACTGCAGCTTGCTTTAAAGGAGTGTCTATTTCGGTTATCTGCACTGCAGCTATCTAGTCCACAATACATACATTCACAAGGCATTACAATTTGGATATTGCCTCAAGACATAGAGCGGCCTTTGGCCATGCAGTCCTACAAAGTCTTCTATCATAATTGTCCACCCACATGGACATAAATGCTTGGGATTCTCCCAGAAGTAATGACCTACTGCAGAGACCACTCCATGGAACATAGTACCATTACGTAAAAACTTACCATAACAGTAGATCTTCAACAGTGTCTCTTGCAGTAGGTACAATCCCACCCTCCGTCCCCCTCCTTCTCTAAGAGAGCAAATTCTGGTCCAATGACTGAGTTGGGACTCCTTGGTACCTCGACTTCCCCTTGGTCCTCACTTTTGCAAGCTGAATCCAGCAGGGGAACTGAGGATACTAGGGATTGCCCACACTTCTATAGGAAACAGGAAGATGATGTCATGTGTCGGCAGTCCCTGGTACAAAACTGCTAGAAGAACTGCCATGTCACATCGACCTCTGCTGGAAACTCCCAGAAGTAATGACCTACTGCAAGAGACACTACTCTGAGATCTACTGTTATGGTAAGTTTTTACGTAACGGTACTTTCTAGGAGTAGTATATGTTCATCCCCACTTTCTGGTAGTGCCTTTCCCTTTCAGACTTCACCGGCATGTCTTCAAGCTGGCTCCTCCCACCCATTCGGGTGGTAACTCCCTCAGCTCTGCCCCATGATGCCAGGTCTTGCCCGATGGAAGCAGTTGTGTGTGCCAAAGCCAAGAAAGGTCAGGTGGGCCCGTGTGGATGATCATCATATACCACTCCTAGAAAGTGCAGTTACACAAAGACTTTTGCTGTAACAGTAGATCTTCTAGGAATGTCTCTTGCAGTAAGTCATTACTTCTGGGAGTTCCCGATAGGTGGCGCTCCAGCACGGAAGTTTCTTCCAGCAGTCTCCTCACCAGGACCCACCCACGACCTCCCAGTTCCTGGGCTGTACCTATAAAGTGGGTGGTCCCTGGTAATCTCCGTTCCCGCGGTTTCAGCTCAGAGCGAGGACCAAGGGGAACCGAGGCTCAAAAGCTTCCAAACCCTACATCCATTTTCCTGTTGCAAATGGCAGGGGTTGGAGGAGAGATCTTACTGCAAGAGACATTCCTAGAAGATCTACTGTTACAGCAAAAGTTTTTGTGTAACTGCACTGTCTTCCACAGAATGGTCTCTTGCAGTAAGTCATTACTTCTGGGAGATTTCCAAGCAGTTATTGAGCACAGGGTGGCCCTATATGGAGTTCTGCCTTATATCTTAGTGTGGTCTTAGGACCGAAAGGGTCTGAAAACAGTGTATCAGCATATTAAAAAAAAAAAAAGGGGGATTTTGTAAGTAATCCATTATATCATTCGTTATAGGATCATGGCTGAAAGACAAGCCAGACTGGCTATCAGCTGGCATCATCAGATAAGTCTAAGGAGATGTAAACCCGATTAGGGTATGGCACATCAAGTACTGTAATAGATCATAGGAAAGTTAGCCATATAATGGAGTAATTGGTAGATCTCAGTGGCATGCACTGGAAAAGACAGTCTATGTCAAAGTTCATTGGGTTCTGAGTCTGGGATAGTAACCCAAATAATACAATGTTATTTTGTAGTGTTACAATGTAGCAATTTAGTACAGTTTTTTTCGCTGTGAAACAATGCATCTATTTCATGAAGGAAGCCAGTGACACCTAGAGTCAGTGGCAACATCGTACCCCTTTTAGGGTAAGGACATAGAATGCAACAAAGTGATGTATTCAGTTCCATCCTGTGTTAGTAATTTCATTTGCAAGGGGGTCCCAAGCATGTCAGGGTCTACCGCGTCAGGCGTAAACCTGAGACGTTATGATGGGCCCTTTGTTGATACTGTTGGATAAACAATGATCTGGATACTTACAGATTTAGGAGTCGTGATCTCATGCGTGAGATTTGAAATGTAACCTGTCCATAGTTTGTTGTCCAAGTAGAATGGATCAGAAAGTTTGATAAATCATGCATTTTATACAAGTTTTATGTATTCACCATGCCCAGTCTGTCCAGACAATAGAAACCGTATCCATTTAGTAGTACTAGGATACTGAAGTAGCAGATACTGTTGCGAAATGAAACAATGCATCTGTGACCTAAAGGAAGTCAGTGATTTTTAGAATCAGCATCTATAAATGAAAATTATGTACCTACCATAGTTATGATCTTTCTGTGTATCTTCACTATTCATCACTTTTGGGTACATGGCCCGGAGGTCAAGACCCCGCGGGAGGTTTTTTTGGTTTTTTTGTAGGTGGAGCCGACGCACCATCGGTGCCCCCCTCGAGGCCGACGCATTGCATGGTGCTCACGGGTAGGCCGTTAGGCACTGTCAACTCTGCCTGCCAGTTCTGAGTCGCCGGAGAGGTAAGAGGAAGGGAGTGGAGGGTGGGACAAGAAGGTCCAAGGGACAGGGAAAAAGGAAAAGATACAAAACTAAAAGGAGAAATAACGACTGAGGACAGAAAGAGAGAAGTTGAAAACTAAAGGGATTGGGAGGGGCCCCAATCTCTGGAAATAGAGGAGGGAGGTAGGGTGGGGTAAAGAATTTAGAAGGTAGGAAGAAAGGGGGAGAAGGTCAAACACATCCCAGACCCTGATCCGTCTCCAGATTGCATAGGAACTGCAAGGAGTAGCCAAAGGCTTCTTGCCAGAATTCAAGGCACAGAATAGCTGGCAAAAACTCCATCTGAGCAGAATCGGCCATTCTGGAAGAAGGACAGGGCACAGAGGATTAACACCTTCTCAAGGAAAGATTTTGGTGAAAAAGGAAAGTTTCTTTTTTTTTTTTGTAATAAAGGATAGTCCAAAGGACAAGGAAAAATACGATGGATGGGAAAAAGGAGGCGGAGAGAACAGAGAGCAACTGCCAACTCCCACCCCACAGGGGTGGAGCTAACACACTGGAGAAGGAGTGCCCCCCATGCTGACCACTCTCCCCAGAACCTTACCTCCCTATGTGCCCCTGTTCACCCCACTCCTAACAAAGAAAGGGGGGGTGAGGTTGGGCACAGAGAGGGAGGTGGACCCAGAGACTGAGGCTCCAGGGGGATGGAGGGTGGGATTGTGATGAATGGTGAAGATACACAGAAAGATCATAATTACGGTAGGTACGTAATTTTCATATCTTATCTGTGTCAATCTTCACCATTCATCACTTTTGGTGAGTGCCGAGCCCCTGCCTCCTGGGGGGGTTTTTTTACACCCTAAGGGACAAAGTCCTTAGCTCTCAGTGGGTGACACACTAAGAGGGAGAACCTTCAGGCCTGGAGAGGCCCGAGAGTGTGGAGAGTGAGACGGGGACCCCCCTGAGGGAGAAGGAACTTGCCCCGACAAATGCTGTCTTGCTCTACGGGAGAAGAGATAGGTTCTCTGGTGAGAGGAGTTAATTACCCTATGCCGGGCAATGGTGACAACCGGGAAAGATGCAGCCATGCCATCCACCTAGTGCAGATCGCTGTCCCTACGACCCTGGTAGCTACATCGTTGGCGTCATAGGATGCCCTCACTTGTTGCTTTGCTAGCTCCAGGCCACGTGCAGAGAGTGCAATGGCTTATCTGGTTTGCTTCGTGTCAGGCAACGAGGCTAGGAGTTGACCTAGCCTGGACCACAAGAACCTGTCATATGCTGTATAGTGGGCCTGATGGGCAGAAATGGAAAGCAACAACCATGCCGAGTAGAAAGTCCTCCTACCCCAGAAGTCAAAATCCAAGGAATCTTGATCTGGGGGCCGGTCACGGTGAAGGGTGTAAAGCCCATCGGGAGTGTCCAACTGCATCAATCCGGACTGCGGATAAGGCATGGAACCTGGAGACTTGGGGGGGGCGGGGGGCGCACAATACCGCTGGAAGAGATCCCTAGAGGCAGGAACTCCGGAGAAGGACCTCTGCCAGGAGCACAACGCCACCTCCCGAAAGGGAGCAGGCCAGGGGGGCACCACAAGGGTGGCCTCGCTGAAACTGCTTAGAAAGGCGTGCGCCAAGTGCTATGGATTGCTTACAGTGGAAGGGATGAGGTGCAGGTCCTCCAACATCCTCATGAGGAAACACTGATACTCAGCGAGATCAGCGACTGAAGAGATGTGGACAGAAGGCTCCTCTCCCCCAGAAGAGGGGGATGAAGAGTTGGAGGGCACCGACTGCTCAGAGGGCGGCTGCTGGGGGGAGGTTGAAAAACCTGTCTGTCCATTGCCCTAACGTAAGCTGGGAACAGAGCAGCCACAGTCCTGAACTGCTCCCAGGAGAGAGGCCCGCTAGGACCAAGGATGCCTGGGAGCGCAGGAGAATGTGGCAGAGGGATGGGGACAGAGCCAAGAAGAGATGTCGGCTGACCTCCGCCTGAGTTAAGGAGCGGACCAAGAGCACCCGAAGAAGAAATTGCTCTGGAAGACTCCACAGCCGAACAACCATTTCGGCACTGCCTTGGCTGCGCCCGGAAGAATCCCCCTGTGAGTTGACCGGGGCCATATAGGTCCAGAAGGACGGCCCCCTACCTCAAAAGAATGGGGCTCTCTCAAAGAGACCGAGGAGGAAGAGCAGAGGTCCGCACTATGTCTTCTTCCAGAGCCCAGGTGGGACCCAGAAAAAGGTCACCATGCAGACCCCATGCCCCTCGACCCCTCGGAATCCGAAAGAGCCCTCCTCCTCGAGAGGGCCAGCCAAGGTAGCCGACAGCCCTGGCCAGCACCCGAAGGAGCTATCCAAGGTACAGTACCCACCCCTCCCATAGAAGCCCTGATCGGCCCCAAAGTTGGGCGATCCAGGCACACCACAGGGGGGAGTACCACTTCTGAGGGGTCAGTGAACCCAACAAGACTGGGCTGCAGAGCAATGGTGGCCTGTACCACTGCCCGCTGGTCAGCACCCCGACCCCAGTCTCGGCAGCCAACGACCCCACCTCAGAAGGGGGCTGACTCTGGCTTGTTGAGGACACTACAGGGCTGCCCACACCAACAGTCAACCCCAAAGAGTCAGACTGCTTGTCTGACTCAGAGCCCGACTCTGCCTCCGAAGAGGTAGAGGCCGAGGCCCTGAGCCAGACCGTAGGAGGGTGCCTGGTGCCATCCTTGCCAAATGGGGTGCCAGAAACCGAGACCACGCCCGAGCCAGTGCCCCCCACAGCATCACGAGCAGTATCCGTGGAGGACACGGCCCCAGCCCGAACAGTAGCCCCCAAGTAAGAACCAGTCACAGCGCCGTCTGGCCCGGCGCCGAGGGCAGGGAAGGCGCCGACAACTGCTCCAACGATGGCGCCGCCCAACTCCACAGCACCGCAAACGGTGCTGAGGTGAGAAGAGGACAAAGACGGCACTGTAGAGACTCCCACGGCGCCGCTAGCAGTATTGGTGGTGACAAACCCGGCGCCCGTTGGCGGCTCTGTCAGAGTCCACGGCACTGTAGAGCGGCACAAGGCCCAACAGTGCCGACCGGACCTTGTGGAACTGCAGGTCCAACACCAGGGAGCCTTCACCGGTGAAGAGATTGCTCACGGGCGCCCCACCCCTGAAGAGTGGGACGGCCTCCTGCACCGCGTGGAAGGAGCCCTGGCAATGGCCAAGCTACTAGAAGTCGAGGCTCCCTCCTCTTCGTTCCGTGTAGAACCGGGAGGGGACCCAGAGGAAAGGCTGAGAGTACGTGGCTTGGCCCAACGAGTGCAGACCCGACCCCCAAACGTCGGTGGAGCTCGCCACACAGCGTTGTTCAATGACTCGGTGGTTCATGGAGAAACAGGCGTCGCACAAATCCAACTCATGAAGCGGGCCAAGACACGTAAGGCAACAGTCGTGCTGGTCGGTGACGGAAAATTTACAGCCGCAAGGGCACCGTCGCATGCGGGGCTGTCCCGTGTCCCGTCCTCGAAGTCTTCTTGCCCTCCGACCCAGATATGACCTACAAAAAAAAAAAAAAACACCAAAAACAGACAACGTCACCAAGAATAAAAATAAATGGAAAGATCTTACCAAACGACATCGAGTAAGGCAACTAGAACCAGCAGGAAAGGAGCCGGCGGACTGTGGCACAGAGGAATAATAAGGCTGAAGACGAAACTACGTAGGTGGCAGGCCTCAAAAAGTTCTGTAGAGCTTCCACACAAGGTGACTCGACGACGGGAGACTAATAACAGGCTGGCGGAGTCTACAGCGCCTAACGGCCAACCTGCGAGCGCCATGCAATGCGTCGGCCTCGAGGGCGGCGCCGATGGTGCGTCGGCTCCACCTACCAAAAAAAAAAAAGCGGGGTCATGACCTCCGGCCATGTGCCCAAAAGTGATGAATGGTGAAGACTGACACAGATAAGATCCAGCCTTGTAGGTGGTTTAGAGAACATGCAAAGTAATACAGTGATGTTGATATATCTATCTTGTATTAATAATCTTACTTACAAGGGGGCCCCAGGTATGTCCGGGCCTGCAACCTTGTTGGGGCGTAAATCTGAAATATTCATATGAGGAGTCCAGTACGTGTACTGTTTGGAAAACAGAAGCTAAATAATGAACAATATAATCAAAATCATAAGGCAGTGGATCTCATTTTTGAGATTACATAAACACACATGTGTATATAAAAATGTTTTTTTGTTTTTTTTTGACCAAGCGAAAAAGACATGTAGAGTTTTTAAGACTTATGTCTGTATGGGTACTCACCCTTGTTCATGTGATCTAGTGAAAGCAGCTTACAGCAGTAGAAAATTGAAGATAATATAATCCATACCAGAATATATTGTTTAAGTCTCAGCATGTGAGTATAGTAGGTGGACCTGTTCATGGGGGGGCATTGAGACCAGTGCACAACAGGCCGAGAGGCATCCCGATGGAATGGCCGTGATGGTCTGTAACAGTGATACCTCTGAAAAGTGGTTAAGTGTATAGAGCCTGTTGAACAAAGCCTCAGGTTTCAGTTGAAGTCTTTAGTGAGAAGAAGAGGCACTAGGCCTGCCAGAGGGGCCGTCACGGGATTAAAGGCTTGTAGGTTATCCAGTCTCATTTGAGCCCCGGGGCCAAAAAGATGGTTGCCTTACAAGGGGCATTAGCCACATGCTGTTGAATATCAGGAACTAGCCCTGAGAGTCGGAGCCATGCCTGATGGTGTAGAAAATACTGACTGCAGAGGCTCAAGCTGAAGCATCGGTAATGTTGCATCCTGATCTTTTTCAGAGGATGCAGGTAGTCTATTTATAAGGTCACCAGCAGAGATACTTACCAAATGCTGGATATAGTTCTTGTATGTTCAGGTATGGCAGTACGGTTTTTGTTATAGTAGTCCATCAGCCCCGCTAGATGGTACAATATAAGGGGACTCATATTCTCTTGAATATTCATGAAGAGGCAAGACAGACGGGCAGTCCAGCCCCGTGCAGGCCAGTGTCAATGGAGGCTGAGAGACAGTCTGTGATAAATTATGTATAAGTATCATGCATGAGAGCAGATGAGGCTGGTAAGCCTCTGCGTTCTGTAGCATATAATTCTTTCTTTTGTAGTGATGCAGCCCCACAGAACCTTTTGATGCATGTTGTTGAAAGTGTTCATGGAAGTCCATGGTAAACTTTGTAATAAGGATCCTCCATAGTTGTATTATATGGAGGTAAAGATGCTGTTCTATGATGCAGGGGCTGCTCCATTGACGGTGGCAGCCGCCTCGTCGATGGAAGAGGAAGAGAAGCATGCCTCGTCGATGATATACTATGTTTTATAGCTATAGGATAAGTAAAAGCATGCTTTGTCGACGGTGGAATATACACCGTCGACGAGCAGGAAGACAGTACATACTCCGTCGACGGTGGGACATGCTCTGTCGACAATGGAATAGTGAGTACATGCTCCGTCGACTATGGAAATGCTGTCGTCAATGATGAGAAGGTGAATGCATGCCCCGTTGACGGAGGCAGGCATCCCGTCGACTGCGGAGCTTTGTAGCAGCCCTGTCAATGATGCAGTATGTAGAATGTGCTCCATCAACGGGAGAGGCAGCCCAGTCGACGATGGAGCATGTAGAGTGTGCTCCGTCGACAGAGGAGTTGGTGTCATCGACGAGGATGTCTTGTAGAGCCCTCCCGTCGACGGGGAAGTACACCCCGTCGATAGGGAAAGTAGCAGAACCTCTGTCTTCGATGGTGAGGGTAGCCTCGTCGACGGGGGAGCTGAAGAATGAAGATCCGTCTATAAGGAATGTTCCTTTAATGAGAAAGGGCCTGCATGTCGACGGGAGGTGAATGCCCGTCAGTGCTCTTTTAATGAAGTGTTGTCTGTCATCGACGGGGGTGAATGCCCGTCGATGATGAATGTCTTCTGGATGATCTCTGTTTCGGAAGTATGACCGCTGAAAGGCGGTCAGGCAGGACTTCAGGTGAAGGGGTTTCCTTCCCCTATTTTAGTTGTTGAATGTTGACAGGGAGACATCCACTGTAGTAGTCTTATCTAGTACAGGAGCTTGGTATCTTGTATGAAGTCCAGGCACCCCAGGCGACACTGTCAGTCCACTTCGTATAGTGCTGTAGAAGAGAGTCTGCCAGAGCTGAAGCTGGTGGGAAAATGAATGGAGATTACCAGGGACCACCCACTTTTATAGGTACGGCCCAGAAAGTGAGGTCGTGTGGGTGGTCCCTGATGTGGAGACTGCTGGAAGAAACTTCCGTGCTGGAGCGCCACCTATCAGAAACTACCAGAAGTAGTGACTTACTGCAAGAGACCATTCCGTGGAAGATCTACTGTTACCGGTGAGTAACCTGTTTTTCTAGGGATGTGGATATGATATTCTATCCACGCTTTCTGGCAGACTCCTAGCAGTTGTCCAGGAGGAGGGGGCAATGTGCACATCCCCTACTTGGGAAACAGTGACTGGAGAACTGAGGCCCCAAAACCAGCATCCCGGCATGACTCAAGGTCAATGTGGTAATGGGAAATGAAGGTGTGTGCTGACCTCCGGGTAGCAGCCCTGCAGATTTCCTGGACAGAGACATCCCTAGAAGCAGCCACTGAGGCAGCAGTATGATGGGTGGAATGAGGCCTTAGCCCTACAGGAGGCTCCCTACCTGCCAACCTATAGCAGAGGGCGATGCAGGATACAATCCACCTGTCAATCGTCCACTTGGCTGCCAGTGTGCCAGGTGCAGCTTCAGCATAAGTGACCATAAGCTGGCAAACCTCCCCCCAAACTCCAGTCATGTGCTCCTTGTAATAAGCTAGCACTCGCGTCAGGTCCAGCCTATGGAGCCTGTGCTCAGCCTCAGAGGTGTGACTGGTAAAATAACCAGATGATTAATCTTCCAGTGTAAGGTGAAAATCCGACACAACCTTCGGGAAGAACTTCGGGTTGGGGCACAGTACAACCTCGTCCCTGTGGATGACCAGGTAAGGAGACTCCATTGAGAGTGCCTGGAACTCACTGATCCTTCTGGCTGACATGACAGCCACCAGGAAGGCGATCTTCCACGACAGGCGAGACATGTCACACCTGTGCATCGGTTCGAACGGCTTGCCCATGAGCTTTGCCAAAACCAGCAACAGATCCCAAGGTGGTGGTTCACACACCAGAGGGGAAATGTGGTCAAGGCCTTTAAAACAGCGCCAGACCACCTTCTCCTGTGCCACCGACTGCAGGCCAGCCCACGTCCGGTAAGCAGAGATGGCTGCCAGGTGCACCTTGAGGGTCACTGACCGAAGGCCCGACAGAGAGGGACCACAGGTTGTCAAGAATGCTAGCCACTGGACAGGACAAAGGGTTCAACACCTTGCCCTGACACCTAATGGAGAACATCTTCCATTTGAAGGCATAGCATTTCCTGGTCAACTCCTTCCGAGATGCCTCCACAACAGTGAGGACATCTTCAGAGAGACCCAAAGCCTGGAACTCTACCCCTCAGGGACCAGGCTGTCAGGTGCAGTGACTGAAGGTGCGGATGGAGTACCTTCCCCTGACTGATGGAGAGCAGGTCTGAGTGGAGAGGAAGACACTTCGGGAGCCTGTTGCTGAGGAGACTGGAGTACCAGAACTGGCAGGGCCAGTCCAGAGCCACCAGCATCACCTGTGCCTTGTCCCTCATGGCCATGAGCAACACTTTGTGAATCAAGGGAAGTGGCGGGAAGGCATAGAAGAGACCTGGGGTCCAGGGCCTCGAGAAGGCATCCACCTGCAGCATTCCCTGCTGAAAGGGGGGCAAGAATAAAACAGCCTCAGCTTTGCGTTCTCTCTGGAGGCGAACAGATCCACCTGAAGGATGCTCCACTGGGAGAACAGACTGTGTACTACCTCTGGGTGGAGAGACCACTCATGAGACACCTCATCTAAACAGCTGGGAGAGTCTGACAGCTGGCTGGTGGCCCCTGCTACATGGATGGCTAAGAGATCGGCCCTCAGGCTGCACACAAGGGTCCACACATGTAGAGCTTCTTAGCACAATGGCAGGGAGTGCATCCTGCCCTGTTTGTTGAGGTATTACATGGTTGTGGTGTTGTCAGTCTGCCCTAGACCACTTGCCCCCGAATGTGAGAAGCAAAGACAGTCAGCACCAGCCAAACTGCTCGGAGCTCCAGCAGGTTGATGTGGCACTGAGACCCTTTGGAGTCAAGAGCCCATGGACTCTGTTCCCCCAGGTGGGAACCCCAGCCCATGAGAGAGGCATCGGTCGTCAGGATGACCGTCGGCACTAGGCAGACAAACAGGATCCCTTCCTGCAGATGTTCTGGGACCACCCAACCACCACTGGAGAGCGTCCACATCACTGGGTCACAGTGACCAGCGGGTCGAAGTGACCCTTGTGCTGAGACCACTGGCTGGCCAGCTCCCACTGCAGAGAGTGCATTCTCCGGTGGGCCCAATGGATCACGCTGGTGCAGGCCGCCATGTAACCCAGCAGATGCAGCAAGTCCTGGGCAGGGGTGCAATTGCCCAACTCGAAATGATTGGGCAAAGGAGGAGGAGGAGGCAGCCTCTACCCTGTCCACCAGGAGCAGGACTCTGGCTCTGCAAGAGTCGAGCTCCGCCCGATGAAGCTGATCACCTGTGAAGGCATGAGTTACAACTTGGCCTCGATGACTAGGAGGCCAAGGGAGATGCAGGTCTGGAGGACCAGGTCCCTGGACCGCTCCACCTCCTGCCTGGAGGGACCCGAGACCAGTCAGTCGTCCAGGCAGGGGTAAACATGGACCCCTCGGCACCTTAGGTAAGCTGCCACCACTGCAATGCACTTGGTGAAGACCCTGGGGGCTGAGAACAGGCCGAATGACATGGCCAGGAACTCGTAGAGGGCTCCCTCCACTCGGAAGCAGAGAACCTTCTGAGATGGAAGGATCGTGACATGAAAGAACGCATCTTGAAGATCCAGGGAGCAAAATCACATTTTCCTCTAGAGATGGTACAATCTGGGACAAAGTTACCATCCTGAAGGTGCACGACTTCAGAAACTTGTTCAGGTCATGCAGATCTAGAATGCCCCCCACCCCCACCCCTACGCTTCACACCAGAAAGTACCTGGAGACAAACCCTGAATGTTCCAGAGGAACCGCGACCTCCTTGCAGAGGAGCAGGGCAATATTGTCCCAAAGAGCCAACAGAATGACTGCAGATACCAAGTCCTACCATGGGATGCGGGCTCGGCAAGAAGGGTACTGCGCAAACTCCAGAGGTAGACCCTGACCGACCCGCTCGAGAACCCACCTCTCATAGGTGACAGCGGATCAGACAGATAGGAAGTGGGGAAGCCAGCCTCCCAACAGGAGGACCCAGGGGAGGAGTGAAGAGCATGAGGGAGGCACCCCTCATCCAGTCACTGGGTAAGCTTGGAGGAGGAGGAGGACCCAGCTGAGGCACCAACGACTTGGACTGAGGTCACCAGGCCTGAGCCTGCTGCCCAGCTTGGGCCTGGGCTGGTCTGGCCGTAGGAGTGAAGGTGGACCGAAAGGGCTTCTTTTTCTGCTGCTTACAGCCCTTGGGGTCCCTCTGAGCAGATGTCACCAAGTCCAAGATGGCATTTGGACTTCGCAATGCAGGTGAGCTGGTCCTCGACTCCGGGCCTGAACAAGTCAGTTCCCAGGAAAGGGCATCTTACCGCTTGTTCTGGGTATCTGCCATAAAGGTTGAGATTCGCAGCCAAGCCCTGTGACACATGGCCACTGAGGCCCCACGGAGCGGGCACAGGAGTCCCCAATGTCCATGGCTGTCTGGAGCTGTTGCTTTGCTACAGCCCGGCCCTGGTCCCAGACCTGTTTGACCATGATCTGAAGGTCCACAGGTAGGTAAGGAAGCATCTCATCCAAAATGCCCAACAGGGCATCGGAGAAGTGTGCAATGATAAGAGCCGAGCTCAACAGGGCGAAGGCCAAGCAAACAGGCAGCATAGACTTTTTTAGCCACACGGTTCAACTTCTTGGACTCTGTCAGGTGGTTTGTTGACATCTCCCATGTTGCCGGAGCGCCTGAACACAGAACTGGCCACCAGGCCCTCAGCCAAGGGCTGTTCTGTCAATCCCGACAGGGAACCAGTAGGGACCATGTACTGTACTTGCAGGCCATCCGAGCAGACGGTGCTGGGCAGGAATCGGGGTGCTCCCAAAGCACCAAGGCAGGGCCAAGAATGGCCTCTGCCACCAGGAAGGCCTTTCCCAGGGGTATCTCCCTGGTCCAGGAGCTCGGTTAAGTGGTAGCAAGCCCATTTCTGGAAAGGCTCCATTTTCATGCCCATGGACTCAGAGATCAGACGGAGAAAGCCTATAAAGGAAATTGAGACTTTGTACGTCGAGGGACCCCACCACCAACTCCATGTCGACCAGACAGGAGTTCAAGAAGGAATCCTCCAACTCCGAGAAGTCATTAGAGGGGTCGACCGCCAGAATCCCCGCTGACCCTCCGGGGACAGTCAGGAATGATGGTGACCGATAGCCGATGAGGAAGCCCCAAGGCCGGACGAGACTTCTTGGTCGGATCACCAGATTTTAGCTGTTTAGGTGGCGGCTCCATGGGAATCTGAGGAGACGCCAGGGTCTGCCGAGCCATGACTGTCTTAGTCGGCTCCTGAGGTGAAGAAGGCATCGGCTGTTGGGGTGAAAGCCAGGTGATGGTCGGTGTAGGAGCTTGGACCGACTTCATACCAGAGAACACCAGCTGCTGCCACATGATATCCTCATAGCATTGATGCAACTTGCGCCAAAGTCTCTCCACACCAAAGGACGAGGATGAAGAATAGCTGCGGTGCTGCTTCCCAGGGCATCCAAAGCAGGAGCACTGACGTCAGTGGGAACTGCTCAACCCCCAGGAGTAGGACTGAGATCTCGATCGCAACCAACGGTGGTGCTCAAAGGAATCAGGCGAAAGCCGAGGCACCTCCTGGTCTTGGTCAATGATCAGAGGCAGTGGGTTAGTGGACTGATCCGTTCCTCCAACATTCTGAGTCAAGACCGGAGTCCTGGAAAAAGAAGTGTCAGCCTCCTCAGTTGACAACTGATCAAGCGGCTCGAGAAAATCTCATCCGTCAGATCAACAAGCATCTTAGCCAACTGGCCCAACAGGGTTACTGTGGAGCCAGAGGCCGGGGCCGAAGACTGGAACAAAGTTGGATCTGGAAAAGCACGGGAATCTGAAGCCCTCGACTGAGAGCGTTCCCGATTCCACGATCAACGACGAGATCTTTTTTGGTCTCTTTTCAATTTAGATTTGTGGCCTGAAGAAGGGCCTTGACCAAAAGTCTGTAAAGCCTGGCACAATTCTTTAAACAACCCCATGAATGAGGCATCTGGCAAAAGCGTAACAAAGGCCGAAGCAGAGGAGGTGTGAACTGCGGCCCGGGCTGCCACCTCCTTATCCACCAACTGTTCGGTAGACCCAGCAGCCGGGGAGACCACCTGATGTGTATCTTTTGATATGACTGTCGGGTTCTGTTCGGATGACCTAGGGTGAGTCAGGTATGACCATCCTTGAGAACAGAGGGTAGGAAAGACCAACAAATGTTGCATGCCTGAGGATCGTGCTCGTGTTCCAGGCAGTAGACGCACGCGGTGTGCAGACCCGTTCGGGACATCTTCTGCCTGCAAAGGCACCGACAGAACCCCAGAGAGGGCCTGTCATCCATCGCGGTCAAAGATCAAGTCTGAAGACAAAGAGTTTTAATAGGTTTTAGAAGTAAATCCATAGATTTTGTAGCAAAGGTCTTCTCAGCACGAGAGTGGTAAGGAGGGAACCCGCTTCTTCCAGCGGAAAGGAAGATCTGGCATCATGGGCGACGCTAAGGGAGTTGCCACCTGGGAGGGTGGGAGGACCCAGCCTGAAGACGTTCTGGTGAGGTCTTAAAAGAAAAATTCTGCCAGAAAGTGTGGATAGAACACCATATCCACAACCCTAGAAAATATGTTTTTAAATAAAATCAGTAAGTAAATGCAAAGATAGTTCTTTATAATGTATATGAATGATGTACAAATTTACAAAGGTTTGTCAACCCTTTTAGATGCAGATTAGAACCTAATCAGAAAATACTGAACTAAAAAAACTACCTTTCGTCAGCTGAGAGCAACCATATCCGCTTGCGACCCCCTTTCCTTTCCATGGTTTGAGCTTCAAGTGTGCACATCAGGTACCACAGGCTGAAATAACGGAGATGGTCAGGAGTCAGGTGTTTAGTCTCTTGCTCTACGGTGCCCCTCATATCTTCAGGAACAAAGCTGCCCTCAATTTCCTGTTCTACAGCTCTATGGAGACAAGTAAATAAAGGCACAATAAGGCTACAAGTAGCAAAGGGCAACAAAATACTTCACACTAAAAAAAACTGAAATTTACCAATAAATTCACATACAAGCACATGACCATTAAAATTATAGATGGTGTACTCCTGTTGTAAGAGGAGGTTACTTACCCGGAACCATATTTCTACTGTTGGTATTAAATCTACATTTACACTGTGGCAGTTCAACAGAGCAAGCTCGGTGCCAGGAAAGGATTCCAAGCTTGACCCCTCCCTACTAGCCAGGCAGGCTTGTGGCCTCTGGTTTCCACTTCCAGTGCTTGCAGGTCTCGACCAAGGAAAACAGAATCAAGGACAAGACCAGCCAGAGGAGGCTGTATGGGTCTTGTGGACATCAACTAAAAACATGCAGTTGAAGTATGGTTACAAGTATGCAACCTTGTGTAAATGCCCACATTCTTCAGTTCACTATACACACTATGGTGGAGCACTTATCTGGGAGGAAGGGGATACAGGTGCCCAACCCTTAAGACAAGAAAAATTACTTATCAGTAACTCTTGATCATCTAGAGTATTTCCTCCATAGAGCCACTCTCTTTGGTCTTAAGGCCTGTGGTGCTACAGCCCAGTGGGAGTTAGAACTTTTGGGATGGATGGCACCAGTGCAGGAAGCAGCACACGCCAATGTCATTACTGGTGCTGCTCATACCAACTGCGTCTGCTTTTTTTTTTTTTTTTTTTTTTTACACTCTGGTGAGTTTAGATAAATAGGTAATAGTGAGGTGCCCCACCATATTGGTGGTCTCTGGGCTGCACTGTTGGGACCCCCCCTTAATCTCTCCCCTCCCCACTTGCAGAGCACACCGTGACTACTGGAGATAGGAGCAGCACTGATCATAGCTGGCCCAGGAAATACTGCTTTCCCAGGATGATAATGTATTCAATGCTTCCTTGATTTTGCTGGGTATTCTTATTCCTTACCAGTACTGTATTTGTGTCTGCAAACACTGAGTTTATGCTGGTGCTGTCTATTTGAATGTACATGCCAGAACGCAATTTGTACTACAAAACAAAAAAAACACAATAGAAATAAGGAGAAAATGATATGTCATCACAGAAGACATATACTATGATAAAATGTCTGAGGGGAGATTTATATACTGCTAGTGCAGGTACCAATGGTTATTGGTGTTGAACATAATTTAAAGGTAAAAAGGGGAGGGACACCCCATACCCTAAAGAAGGCACACAAAACAACAAACAGAAATTAGCCACCCAATCTCCTACCTAGGAGGAAGAAAAAATTAACAAAGCTGAAAAACAAAACTCTCCAATAAAACAGGACAATAGAATAGTTAAACCATCGCTACAGCATACAGATGAAAAAATATCACAGCGACAGAAACCAACAGAGCAGTTGAGAGGCTGTTTCTGTGTGTATACATGGGTAGAACAAAAATAAGGGAGGGCTACAGTTAGTATTGCGTACAAACATACAGCAAGAAAAACCAAGCAGCTTGCAAAACTAAGTATAGGACAGTAAAGGATTCAGCTTGAATATAGAAAACTGTACTGACACGGACAGAGCGTTGGTAGCACATCCGCCTCTGGACCAGAAGGTCATGGGTTCTTGTCCCACACTGGGATTGGACTTGCACCTAAAATCGCTGGCATCCAAGTGCAATGCAGAGGGGCACGGGGAGTGCTGTACTGTTGGGGTGTGCCGTCCTCTTGGATGAGACGTTAAACCGAGGTCCCTTCTGCCCATCCTGGTGTTGTCCTGGTGGGTGTCCAGGTGGAAGTAAAAAAAAACCCCAGGGCACTCTTCGCAAAGAGCAGGGAACATTCCCGGTGTCCTGGCCAACATTTCCCTTCCCATAAACCGGTTCATGCTATTATCCAGGCTGTGTGTGGGTGATGATGTGAGATATGGCCACCACCACACATTCAGTCACTTCACCACCAGTCTAGCATTGGCTGTAAAGAGCTTTGGGATACTGTGTATGAAAAGCGCTATATAAATGCTAATTCTTCTTCTTCAACTTTCACTTGCACATCATAAAGAGATACCGTGCATCTAAAATAGTTGCATCTAAAATAGTAGCACATACGGCCTAAACCCAACTTGCAGTGGGGGCAGAGGGAGGGTCAAGTACGGCTCTATGGAGAAGATGCTCTAGACCAAGAGTTAGGAGTTGCTGTCAAGTAAAGTGCAGTTACATATGAACTTACCGTAACAGTAGATATTCGAAGGCAGCTCTTGCAGCAAGCAACACCAGCAGGACTAAAGCCACTAGGTGCCAGGACCACAAAGAGAACTCGTAGCTAGCAGTCTATCACAGGGGGGCCGCCAACATCAGCATGCGGACGTCCACCAATCCTATAAAGAGGGTGGTCCCCCACACCTACCTCAGTTCTCCCGGAGACCCCAGGCAGGTGGCGAAAATGGAGAACTGAGAAAGTTTCTCAGAGCCAAGGAAAAGGAAAAAAGAGCACAGGAGAAGCAATTATCAGGGGGAAGGAGGGAGGAGGGAGGGAAAACAGCACCTACTGCAAGAGCTCCTGTCAAAGATCTACTGTCACGGTAAGTTCTTACATAACTGCACTATCTTACTTCGAGGGGGCTCTTGCAGCAGGCAACACCGGCAAGATCGAGTCCCAAGCAGTAATGGAACCGACCCAAAGGTCGGCCGGGAAGAGGCAGAAGATATGAGCAGAAGGTTCAGGAAAGAAGGCCCTGAAGGACTGCAAGTCTGAAATGTCCAGACTGTAGTGCCAAACAAAGATGTGGACAGAACTCAAAGTGGCAGCCGCACATATGTCTGCAGAAGACACATTCCTAAAACAGGCAGTAGAGGCAGCCATACCTCTGGTGGAGTGTCTTTCACTGCCTCAGGCAAGGGCTTGTTTTACTTACGGTAACAGTAAACAGCGCAATTTGCAACCATTTCGACAAACACTGTTTCAAAACAGGTGCCCCCTCTCTCTCTTGGGGGCAAATGAAACAAAAGATCAGTTTTTCAAACAGTCTTGGTGTGGTTTGTGTAATATCAAAGCACCCTGTGAATGTCCAAAGTATGGAGAAAGTCCTCCCCCGATTAGAATGTTCAGGGAAATAAACTGGTAGGTGAATGGATTGGTTCAATGTAAATTTAGCCACCACCTTAGGCAAGAACTTAGGATTAGTACACGAAGACGTGCTGTCTTTGTGAAAAACTAAGTAAGGCTCTTTACTCATCAGAGGCTGAAGCTCGGAAATCCTCCAAGCAGAAGTAACAGCAGCTAAAAAGAGCGCTTTTCATGACAGAAAGCGCAGCTCGCAACTCAAGGCTGGCCCAAAGGGAGGCAGAGTGAGCTTTTCCAGCATGAAACGAAGGTCCTATAGAAGGACTGGGTCCCGAATGGGAGGTTTAAGAAGCAAAATGCCATACAGAAATGTGTGGGACACCTCAAGCTGGGCAACAGTTTTGCCCTCAATAGGTGCATGGTACGCAGAGATGGCGAAAAGGTGCACCTTAAGGGAAAAGAACCCCAGGCCTGAATCTGAAAGGGAGAGTAGGTACTCCAAAATCAGATTCACTGGACAGGTGAATGGAGCTAGGCGGTGAGCAGTGGCCCATAAGGAGAAGCTCTTCCACTTCGCAGCATAGGTGGCTCTCGGGAAGATTTCCTAGCAGCCACCAGAACCTCAGCAACCATGAAACCACAAAGCGGGTGATAGCAAAGTCTGCAGGAGCCACGCACATAGATGCAGGGACTTGAGGTCTGGATGGACGAGGGTGCCCTGTTCCTGGGACAGCAAACCAGTGCAAAGGGACAAGGGTACTGGAGGTTCCACTGTGAGCTGCTGAAGCAGAGGGAACAAAAATTGCCGCGGCCAAGAGGGGGCTATGAGGATCATCTCTGCCACCTCTGACTGAAGTTTGAGAAGAACCCTCTGCAGGACAGGGAAGGCGTACAGGAACCTCCCTTTCCAGGAGAGGGACAATGTACTGCGCCAGAAAACTCCAGGCTGTGGATTGAGCAAGCAGAAAAGTGGCAGTTTTGCATTGAGTAGGGATGCAAAAAGGTCCAAATCTGGACAGCACTAACTGATGAAGAGATCTTCAGCCAACAAGGGCAGCAGTTTCCACCTGTGAGCCCTCAACCTGGACCGGCTGAGGCTGTCGGCCAGGACGTTTTGGTTTTGAGAGCCTGGAACATGGACAGCAGAGAGCTCTAGCTCATGCTTAATGGCCCAGTAACAGATTCTCATTGCTCCTCGACAAAGGGGGTATGAATGAGTACCTCCGTTTGTTGATGTAGTATACTACAGACATATTGTCCATCTGCACCAGCAGTGGCCCAGAAGAATGTGGGTCTGTGAGGCTTGCAGGGCATAAAAAACTAGCTGCATCTCCAGCACACTGATGAGGAGATGCTGCTCTGCCTGGGACCAGGACCCCTGGATCTGGCAGTCAGCCAAGTGAGCACCCCAACCAAGACCCGAGGCATTTGTCATGAGGATCTGCTGAGTGGATACAGCCAGAAAGGGGACACCTTTCAGGAGGCAGGCAGGGTCCTGCCACCACTCCAAGGTCCTCCTCACCGGATCGAAGACCATGACCAGTTGATCCAAGTCATCAGTGTGTTGGTCCACTGCACCCACAGGGACCACTGGGGAGCCTTCATATGCAGGTGGGCCAGGGGAAACTGTGGCTACGGCCGCAGCAATATGCCCCAACAAGTAGAGGAATGCTCTGGACAGGATCCAATGACTGGAGGAGACTACAGACGGGACTGGGCCTGCTCCATTAAACATTCTGCCTTGTCTGCTGGCAGCAAGGTTCTGCCCTGGGGAAAAGTCCAGGACCACCCCCAGTATACTGGAGGCACTGGCATGGAGAGAGACAAGACTTTGACAGATTGACCATGATTCCCAAGGCCTGGAAGAGATGAAAGGTGCATTCCAAGGCTTGCAACAAGCAGATCCCTGGACAGGGCTGTCAGCAGCCAGTCGTCCAGGCATGGGAACATGTAACAGTCCTGTCTCCTCACAGCTGCAGCCACCACTGCCAGGCACCTGGTAAAAAGCAGAGGTGCTGAAGAAAGGCCAAAAGGGCCTGGAACTGAAAATGGTCCTCCTGGAGACAGAAATGGAGGAAGCAGCGGTGGACCGGGGAAACCTGGATATGGAGGTAGCCATCCTGCATGTCCAACGAATACAGCCAGTCCCCCAAGGGAAGAAGGAGCAGCAGTCCCTGGAGGGTCATCATCCTGAAGTTGGTACACATAGGGACTAATGATCTCACCAGCCGGTCAGTTGTTTAGACCAAGGAACACCTAACCAGGCTGGGTGACAAACTATCATCAATTTCGTCCAGCTTCTCCTTCTCGGAGATCCTGCCAGTCTGGGAGAGGGGGACAGATGGACGGAAGGTCAGAGAAGGGGAGATAGGGGAGCTAAACATGTGGATCAAGGGCTGGTGCCAGGAAAAAGGACACAAATTTGTAGGAAACTGGCAACAGTTTTGGGTGCGAAAATTCTTTCAATTTGATGGACTGCATCTGACTAAGGAGGGAGTCAGTGCAATAGGGCAGAAGTTTGATGTCTTTGCAGAATATTTAGACTAGCAAATGGGGAGAGGGGTGCAACACCCAAAACGTCGAAAGGGAAGAACACCCCTCCCCCCCTCAGCTAGTGGTCAAACAGGAGTTAGGCATGATTGTAGTTCATTTGCATCACCAGGTAAAGAAAAAGGTCTGGCTCCCCATACGATGCACAAGGGAAACGCCGGACCTCGCCCAATAACTAACACACCGAAATCTGACCAATGGAAAATTATGTATACTACTGCTCACAGTCAGGGAAACAAGATCCCAGACCTGCAGGCAATAATGACAGGGGATAAACTGGACATAGCAGCCATTAGCGAGACATGCTTTACCAGTTACCACATTTGGGAGACTTCAGTACCTGGCTATGTACTATTCAGAAGAGACCAAGGTGCAAAAAGGGGGGGGGTGGAGTGGCCCATTATGTCAATGAAAATTTTTCAATGCTACAGAAATTCAGAATACATATAAGGAGCCAGAAGAACTGTGGGTTATCCTGGAAACAGGAAATGGGACAGCCATACGAACTGGGGCTGTGTATAGACCTCCAGACAAGGGGGAGGACATAGACACATTACTGTTAGAAGATATACCAAACATGACACCTAAAGGGGAGGTTCTGATAATGGGAGACTTCAACATGCCAGATACAGATTGGTCAGTCCCAGCAGGGGCATCTGCCAGAACTAGACACGTGGTGGATTCCCTGCAGGGGGAGGGCCTCAAACAACAGGTACAACAACCCAGAAGAATCAGGGCTATCCTAGATCTAGTACAGACTAACAGGGAAAGGATCACAGATCTCCAGGTAGAAGGTCACCTGGGGGCCAGTGACCATTACATGGTATGGTTCAATTTGGCCACTAGAACGAAATCATCCCATTCCAAGGCAAAAACATGGGACTTCAGAGTAGTTGACTTTGATAAGATGGCCAACAGAGTTAAGCTAGCCCTGGCAAAAAAAAACACAGGTGAGGGGGTACAGGCAAAGTGGGCAAGCATTAAAGATGCAATATTTGAAGCAACATCCCATTGTGTTAGTGAAAAAAGGAAGTGCAAAAGAAGAAGGAAACCACTTTGGTTCTCGAACACAGTAGCAGAAAATGTCAGAGCCAAAAGGCTGGCCTTCAGGAAATATAAGGGAATGCAGCAGGATGAAGATAGGGAGGCATACCAAACTTCCCTAAGGGAAGCAGGGAAGGCAGTAAGGCAGGCAAAGGCCCAAACAGAGGAAACACTAGCATGAACAGTAAAAGAAGGTGACAAGACTTTCTATAGATACATTAGTGAAAGGAGAAAGTCCAGAGGTGGTATTGTTAAGATCAAAGGTGATAAGAGCACATGTGAGGAGGAGGACCATGTAAAAGCATCTACCCTAAATAGATACTTCTGCTCAGTATTTACTGAAAAGAAGGTAGGTCAGGGCCCACAACTCTGCACCATGGACACAGGGGGGAGGGACGTGTGCACTAGTCCCTTCACAAAAGAAAGGGTCCTACAAGAGCTCGATAAGTTTAGGGTGGACAAAGCAATGGGACCTGCTGGAATACAGCCCAGGGTACTAAAGGAGCTAAGGGTGGAAATAGCAGAGCCATTAGCAGAACTGTTTAGTGAGCCTCTGAGAACAGGAGAGGTCCCAGAAGACTAGAGAGGGGCTCATGTGATCCTGCTCCACAAGAGTGGTAGCAGAGAGGAGGCATGGAACTACAGACCAGTCAGTCTTACCTCAGTAGTGGGCAAGATTATGGAGGCACTCCTTAAGGAAAGGATAGTGCAACACCTGGAATCCACAGGAGCACAGGATCCAAGACAGCATGGCTTTACAAAAGGAAGGTCCTGTCAAACTAATCTCATAGATTTCTTTGACTGGGTAACCAGAGTGGTGGACCAAGGGGGAGCAGCTGATGTTGCCTACCTTGACTTCAGCAAAGCTTTCGATACTGTTCCACATAGAAAATTGATTAATAAGCTGGGTAGGCTTGGGGTGGGTCAGACAGTCACCTGGGTGACAAACTGGCTGACGGGCAGAAAACAGAGAGTGGTGGTAAACGGTATACAGTCAGAAGAGATGCAAGTCACAAGTGGGGTACCTCAGGGATCAGATCTTCATCAGTGACATTGCAGATGGACTGCAAGGTAAGGTTTGTCTGTTTACAGATGACACCAAGATCTGCAACAGAGTAGATGATTGAGATGGGGTGGGCAGAATGAGAACAGATCTGGATAAACTAGTAAAATGGTCAGAATAGTGGAAACTGGGGTTTAACACAAAGAAGTGCAAGATCATGCACATAGGCAGGGCCCACAGTGCTCTGAGGCAGAATTTTCAGATTTCTGAGGCAGGCCTCCTTAGCTTCTGCAGCAGCATTTTTTGATTTCTGCAGCATGATTTATTCATTTCTTTGGCAGAAGGCAGTCCTGCCATTGACTAAATATGATGTGACGTCATCGATGACATCATATGCTGAGCATAGAGGAGTGGCTTCAGGATAAACGAGATGGGAAAGAAAGCCTGACACTATGGAAAAACAGTATATTTGAATGAAAATTCACCAAAAATGATGAATTCTGTGGCACTGTACATATTCTGCGGCATGATGCAAATTCTGCAGAAAATTCCACAACCGCAGAATCACAGAATTCCAGGGGCCTTGCACATAGGGAAGAGAAACCATGAAGCCACCTATAGGCTGGGAGGGGAGTTGCTGGCATTCACAAGGGAAGAAAGAGACTCGGCGCCATCATCACCGATGACCTGAAATCATCCAAGCAAACCTCTAAAGCAGTAGGTAAAGCTAGAGGGATGTTGGGTCGCTATAGTATCACAAGTTGTAAGAGGAGGTAATAACCCCTTTACAAGACACTGGTTAGACCCCACCTGGAGTACTGCGTGCAGTACTGAAGGCCACACCTTCACAAGGACATTAACCAAATTGAGGCAGTCCAGAGAAGGGTAACCAAAATTGTGCAGGGACTGCATCAGAAAACATATGAGGACAGATTAACTGAACTTAATATATATACCCTAGAGCAAAGGAGGGAGAGAGGGGAGAGGACAGACAAAAGAACTGATGCTGAGCAGTCCAAGGCTGAGATCGGTAGAGGGAAAGAACCAATCTAAGCACCTTATCAGACTCCTGGAGGTGGGAGATGATGTCTTAAGCACCCCCCATATAACAGGACACAACCTCTGAAAGGGACATCCAAGATACTGGCTTGAACTTCAGGAGCAAAGCCAGACACCTTAAGCCACAAATGCCAGCGAAGACAGATACCTGTCGCCGCCCCACGCCCGGAGGCATCAACAGTGATGTATGCCGCTCTAAGGACGTGAGTGCCCACATCTGCTCCGGACTTCAAAAACTGGGCCAATTGAATTTTAGTGGGTGTCATCGAGGCACATGTCAGGAAGCATAGGGAAAACCCAGGAACAGTTTTAAAATTCACCAAAAAGTACAGTTACATAAGAACTTACCGTAACAGCAGATCTTCGAGAACAGTTCCTGCAGCAGGTTACACCATTAGGAGTGAAGCCGGCAGGCACCAGGACCCCTCAGAAATTTTCTAGCTAGCAGTATTCAGCGGGGACCGCCCCCGACATCGGTCCCGCCCCCGACGTCAGGCATAGTACATAAGGGGGCGGTTCCCCAGAATCCCCAGTTCTCCCACCGGTGACTCCCAGCTGCTGGATGACATCAGAAAAGGAGACTGAGGATCCACCATCAAATGACAATCAGGGTGGTGTTGAGAACACCTGATTCTAGAAGGATATCGGAACAAGTCTACCTCCAGCGGGGGTGTGGGGGTGTACCTGCCACAAGAGCTGTTCTCAAGATCTACTGTTAGTGTAAGTTTCACGTAACTGTACCATCTTACTTCAGAAACAGCTCTTGCAGCAGGTTACACCATTAGGACTGATTCCTGCTAATACTGGAAATCCTCACCATTGGGAGGAGGGTAGAAATCACTAATAGAACCGAAGCCTAGGACAGGAGTCCCTGAAGGACTGCTAGACCAAAACCTGCTCTTCGCCTCGATGCAACATCCAGGCTATAATGCCTGATGAAGGTGAGCACAGTGCTCCAAGTAACTGCTGCACAGATGGCTGAGGTGGACACGTTCTTTAAGGCAGCAAAGAAGGTAGCCACCTCCCTTGTGGAATGACCCTCAACTGAGCCCGGTAAGGGTTTGTTACGCTTCTGGTAACAGAACGTGATACAATCTATGAGCCACCTGGATAGCGATTGTTTGGAAACTGGAGCTTCCATCATCCTGTGGGCGAAGGAGACAAAAAGCTGGTCAGATTTTCGGTGGGGTTTGGTTCTGGTCAGGTAGTATCGAAGACACCTATGCACGTCTAAAGTGTGCAACAGGGCCTCTCCTCTATTAGTATATTTAGAAAAGTACACTGGTAGATCGATGTCCTGATTAAGAGTGAGAGCTGAGACCACCTTAGGTAGAAACTTTGGATTAGTCCATAGGGATACCCTGTCTTGGTGAAAAAACAAATAAGGTTCTTTGCACATCAGTGTGTGAAGTTCAGAAATTCTTCAGGCCGAAGTAACGGCAACTAAAAACAACACCTTCCGTAAGGAGACGAGCTCTAATCCATGGCTGGTTCAAAAGGTGGCAGCATAAGCTGCTCCAGGACAAAGGGTAAATCCCATGGCGGATTAGGATCCTTATTCGGAGGTCTAAGGTGGAGAACACCCCTCAGGAAGGCTCGTGCAGTGTCCTACTGAGATGTGGGACGTTGACCGATAGGAGTGTAATAGACTGAGATGACACAAAGGTGTACTTTTATCGAGGAGTAGGCCAAGCCCGTCTGAAAGAGAGACAGGAGGTAGTCCAGGACCGATCTTTCTGGACAAAATATTGGTGAAAACCCCCGCGCCTGAGCCCAGAGGCAAAATCTGCGTCATTTCATGGCGTAAGTAGTGTGAGTGGCCAATTTTCCAGTGGCCGCTAGAAAGTCTACTACCTCTTGCAAGACCCTGTATCGCATAACGGCTATGTCTTTAGGAGCCAGGCGTGCAGGTTCAGCGAACGAGGGTCCGGATGGACCAAGGAGCCTGCCTCCTAAGACAGTAAGTGAGAGCTGATTGGCAGAGGCACTGGAGGTTCCCGGGACAGCTGATGTAGTAGAGGAAACCAGATCTGTCTGTGCCAAAACGGCGCGATAAGTATCAGCATCGCTTGCTCTCTGCAAAGTTGAAAAGGACTCTCTGGATCAACGGGAAGGGAGGAAAAGCATAGAGGAAATCTGCCCGCCCAAGAGAAGGACAACGCTTCTCGCCAGAAAACACCAGGCCCTGGATCTAGCGAGCAAAAACTGGGCAGTTTTGCATTGTATGGCAACGCGAAGAGGTCCAACTCTGGTGTACCCCATCTGTGAAATAGACTATCTCTACTACCTCCTGGAGTAGTTCCCACTTGTGGACTCTGGTCTTAGAGCGACTCAGGCTGTCTGCGATGACTTTGTCCACTACTGGGACATGAACAGCAATGAGGTTTGCGCCGTGTTGTAGAACCCAATCCCACACCCTCATGGTCTCCCTGCAAAGCGGGTAGGAATGGGTGCCTCTTTATTTGTTGAGGTAATACATCACCGCAAAATTGTCTGTTTGTAACAGAAGAGTAGCTGGTGGGATCTCCAACTGGAAAGCCTGCAGGGCGTAAAGAATTGCTCTCATTTCCAGGATATTTATGTGGAGATGAGCTTCATGGGCTATCCATAGGTCCCAAGACCTGACACTGTCAAGGTGTACTCCCCACTCGAGCCCTGAGGCATCTGTGGAGAGCGTCACAATTGGAGACGGCACGATGAAGGAGACCCCCGCTAATAGGTTCTTTGAATCTTACCACCATTGCCAATCCTGGATTACGGCATTCGTGATCTGAATTGGAAGCTGCAGATGGTCTTGCTTCTAATTCCATTGGACCGGTAACATCCACTGGGTCACCCGCATGTAGAGACAGGCTAGCGGGACTGCTGCAATGGCCGCAGCCATATGTCCGAGCAGGCAAAGGACCAGTCTGTCTGGGATGGTCTTCTTTGCCAAAAAGTCCCTGATGAGGGATCTGATGTGTTCTGCTCGGTCCCAGGGTAGAAAAGCTTTCCCCTGGACGGTGTCGAGAACAGCGCCTATGAACTGCAAAATCTGTGACGGAACCAGGCGTGACTTTTCCCGATTGATAATGATGCCCAACGTATCAACAGAGACTGAGTCACAGAATGGCGGACATCAGGGTTTCCCGAGAGGGCCATGAGAAGCCAGTCATCCAGGTAGGGGAACACATAGTGGCCTTGTCTCCTCAGAGTCGCCGCACGACTGCCATGCACTTCATGAACACTCGAGGTACTGATGACAGTCCGAAAGGGAGGGCTCGGAACTGATAATGGTGACCTTGAAATTCGAAGCAAAAGAGTTTCCTGTGTGCTTGAGCGATGGGTATGAGCAGGTAAGCATCCTGCATGTCCAAGGATGCTAGGAAGGCACCCTGCTTGAGCATGGGTATCAGACCTGGAAGGGTCATCATGCGGAAGCGTTTGTAGAGGACCGAAGCGTTGAGGTTGCTGAGATCCAGTATTGGATGGAGGTCCCCTGTCTTCTTGGGAACCAGAAAGAAGTGAGAATAATAACCTGCACCTCTCTGGTTCCACAGTACGTGCTCTATAGCTTCTTTTCCGAGAAGCGCGAGCACCTCCTGCTGTACGAAGCAGGGCGTGTTGACCGAATAACGGGAAAGCAGGGAGGTCTTGATGGTGGGTGGTCGAGAATTGATGGAAGTGACCTCTCTTGACCATTTGAAGAACCCACCCGTCGGCAGTAATCGACTGCCACCCTGAAAAGTGGCGAGCGATGCGACCCCCGGCCTTTTGTGCCCATTGATCCAGAGGAGGAGCAGTGGCTGGGAAGGAGTCATGCTGTGGAAGTGCTGGTTCCTGCAGGCTGGGCCGGTTTGGTGTAACGCTGGCCTCTGCCTGGGGAAGATTTAGCCTGGGCTTTACAATGGAAAGTTCCCCTTTGTTGCTGGCCAGAACATGGCTGCTGCAGTTGTTGCTGGCTGTGAAAACGGTTCTGGTTCCTACAAAAGGAACCAGGCCTTGATCTGTACGTGGCTTGGACTGATCTAACTGCCTTCCCGGCGTCCTGGAGCTTGGTGATAACCTTTTCCGAGTGTTCACTAAACAGGACTTCGCCATTGTATGGGACATCAAGAATGTTTTTCTGTACGTCTGGGGTAATGCCAGAGACATGGAGCCAGGAGTGTCTCCGGAAACAGACGCCCAAAGCTGCAGCTCTCGCAGACGAGTCTGCAGAATCATATGCGGCTCATAGCACTTGGGTTCCCACATCAGACCCTGTGCGGAGGAGGTTTAGGAGCTCCGCCTTCTGATCACCATCCAGTAATTTGTCAACAAGGTCCTGACCCAGTTCCCACAGGGCATTCTGAAACTGAACCATGTGAGATAGGTAGTTCAGGACCTGATGAAGCATGTAGCAGCCACGTACATGCGCCTCCCCAGGGCATCCAACTATTTGGATTCCTGGTCCGGTGGCTGTGTGCTCATATGCTGCGGTCGCTGGGAATGGTCATGAGAGGCCTTAATGACCAGGGAGTCAGCCAGAGGTTGTTGTGCCAAGTACTGGTCCTCTTTCAGGGCCTTGTACAGGTGGTCAGCTTTCTTCGGCACAGTGGGGGTGGAGTGCGGATGCTTCCACGCAGCCTTGGTGACGTCCGCGAAAGTGTCCACCAAGGGTGGCACTACCACAGGCTTAGGATCTTTCTGCCGAAGGTAACGGGCAAGGCGCTGTCTCTCGTGGTCGAGATCTTCCGAATCCCATCCCATGTTCTCCTGGATGTGTCTCAATCTCAGAGAAGGAGGGATCACCCAGAGGTGACCTGGGTAGGTCTTGTGGGTCAGATGATGGGATGCTGAGTGGAGAGGGAGACCTGGAGGTTACAGAGGTATCCGATCTACAATCCTCCCCTGGCGGAGTGTATCGTTGACGTCTGGGTCACTTGGGGCTGGGAGACCCTGAGGGAGATCTTAAGGGAGGCCTTCTCCATTCCTTAGATCTTCCCCTAGGAGGTGGAGTGTGCTCTTTAGGGGTTGGTGGTCGTTCTGCTGGCCCCTGTGGTGGAGGAGGGGGAGTAGGAGGTGAAGAAGTAGTGGGAGGAGAAGAAGAAGGAGGAGGTTTCACTGGGATCAGGATCACATCTTTCCGGATTGGGTCGCACCAGAAAGTGAAGAGATCCTTCACCTCTTGGATGTTCATGCCCGACAACGGGCCTGGCACCGGTGGTCTGTCGCCGGGTCCGAAGATGTCTCCAGGGTGGGCGAAGGCTCCCTTGGAAGTCCAGCGTCCTCTGTGTCGCCTGCCTGGTCCTCAGGCAATGTCGTGGTCCTCCTATGGAGTCCCGCACCGTGTCCACCAGTGACGGGGGCAGTCTTCGCCCCGCGAGTGTGTGACCGACATCGGGTCGCTACCGACGCCTTCGGGAGCTTGGCTGATGTCGGGTCCGTCGTGCACTTCAGGGACGTCAGGTCTTCTGTTTTCCTGGGTGGGGGATCCAGACCCCTGGGAGACGGATCTGGAGTCGGGGTCCCGGCGTCAGTCAGAAGAGGAAGACTTAGTCTGGTGACAGTCAGAAGACTTCGATGTGGCCCGGGAGGGAGTTGAGGAAGCCGAAGGCCTGGAAGTCTTTATAGGGTGAAGCAAAGCCGAAGAACCACCTGTAGCCTTAGCCTTGACCGGAGGGGGCTGAGAGCGAGCCCTGGAGGAAGAGCGGTCGGAGCATGTGGAGCCTGAGCTACGCGAGTCTGAGGCCCAGTTAGGGGATCGGGACCTTGCTTTCTCCAGGTGCTTGTGGGCTTTTGAGGAAGATTCACCTCTAGAGGAAGGTTCCTTATCCATTCTGTGAAGTTTTTCCTCCAAAAGGAACCCCTGAAGTGCCTTCTGACGGTGGATCTTGGTGCGGCTGTTGAACCCAACAGAAGGAGCAGGCCTTGGTGTCGTGGTCCAGGCCTAGGCACTGCAGACAGGACAAATGAGGATCTTTGAAGGGGATCCGTTTGCCACAGGCACACTTGGAAGGGTGTCCCTCTGAAGGAGGAGTTGGAGATGCCGACATTAGTTTGGTAAAACTGCTGCGAGAAGTTCTTAGTTGTTGTGCACTAGATTGGGACCGTGAAGCCGATGCAGGCTAGTCGACAGCGGGAAAAGAACTGAGGATTCTTGGGACCGCCTTATGTACTACTATGCCTGACGTCGGCGTCCCGCCGAATACCGCTAGCTAGAAAAATTTCCGTGGGGTCCTGGCACCTGCCGGCTTCAGTCCTAATGGAGTAATCTGCTGCAAGAGCTGTTTCTCCAAGTAAGATCT
Organism: Neoceratodus forsteri; assembly: GCA_016271365.2. Lineage (NCBI taxonomy): Eukaryota > Metazoa > Chordata > Ceratodontiformes > Ceratodontidae > Neoceratodus > Neoceratodus forsteri. The sequence continues at coordinate 775,276,751 of CM028135.1, forward strand.
TTATTTATAGGAGTAATATGAAAAAATAAACTTGTTCATAATAACTGTGTACAGAAGCAAAATAAAATCTTTTTTGTAATCCTCCTCTTGTTCTTCCACAAACAAATCTCTAACCCATTGCAGCTTATCTCTTTTATGTGTCTTTTCCACCCCCATCCTTAGCAAGCATCCTGTTTTTGCAGAACGTTCTGTCTTTTTAAGTATCAGGAGCTGCTACAACAGTGAGCTTCCTGAGGCCCCTCCAGTTTTTGCAAAACACTTAAGCATTTGCACTCAAGTAACCACTAGCTTTTTCAAGACATGCCAAAATACAATTAGTATACATTTCAACAGTAATAATAAATATTTTCTAAACAAAAGTGATCCCATTATCAGTTTCATTCCATGCATTGATTTGCATACAGTATACTTGTATATTAGCAGATCTAGATATGCAAGGGAGAAAAACAGACAGCAAGAGAAACAGAGACAGTGAGAGGCACAGAATTGCGAGACTGTTCGGGCTGATCAAGTCCAAGGTCTCACAGAAAAATTTGGTTACGCAACCAGACAGAGAAGAGACAGAAAAGGGAAAGATTCTTGCATTTAAACACATTTTCCATAACAAATGGAACAGGGTCCTATTCTACCCTTTCACAGTGGGATCCTCCGGAAGTGTTAACCAGATCCCTCGCCTGATCCCAGAGGGCATTCTGGTACTGCACCATATGGGCCAAATAGTTCACAGCTTGAATGGTCAGGGTGGCAGAGGGCTACATTCACTTGCCCCACTGATCCAGTTGCCTAGACTCCGTGTCAGGAGGATGGGTGCTAAGATGTTTGGGTCTCTTAGTGCGATCATGGGCCGCATTCATGACCACAGAATCCACCGTGGGGTGCTCCCCTAAGAAAGGCTTGCCCATCAGCGCATGGTACAGGCGGTCAGCCTTTTTGCCTAAGGCTGGCGTGGAAGACAGGTGGTTCCATGCCACCTTGGTGACGTCCTCATAAGAAATCAATTAAAGGAAGCACCACCAAGAGGAGGGTCTCCTTTTTCCGCAAATAAATGGCCAGGTGAAGACACGGCGAGTCAAGCTCCTCTGTTTCCCAGCCCATGAGGGACTGGATATGATGCATAATGTCAAGAAAAGGAGGGATATCAGGAGGGGATTTAGGGGCCTTCCCAGCCTGGTCCTGCCCTTTGGAGGAGACCCCTGAGCCCTCAGAGGACTCTGAAGAAGGAGGAGGAGTCCCCCGACAGCTCACTATCAGGGACCGGCGTTGGAGGCAATGTTCATCCAAATGCTGGCTGAAGCCTACGCCAGTACGCCCCCGAGGACCCCCGTGTTACAGGGGTAACTAGATCCTCTTCGGGTTGAGTGCTGAGGAGGGCAGTACTGGGCAGGTGGAGGGGAAAAGGGTCTTCTGGGTGTGTCTTGTTCTGCATGAAGGACCACCAAGCGTGAAAAGAGCATTATAATAACTGGGGAGCATTTTCTCCCATATGGAAACCCGGTTATAATTCATGAGAACTCGCACCGGGTTTCCAATGCTCCACGCATGTGCCTGCCTCTGCTCTCTCTTGGCACCGAACACTTCGCTAGTAGACTGGACACCACCAAGAACACTTGGCAGGAAGTGAAGAATAAAAAAAGAAACTTCCCTTTCAGCTGTTAACTCCAAATGTAATCCTTGCTTGGCTAAACCACGATAAAAAAAACTTCCAACAGCCACTTTGCTGCTGACCGTGGACTGCACTTCCTCCACACTGGACTGCGGCTGTTTTATATTATATAATTGCTGTGGCGAGAAAACACTTCCCAGCAATTATATAAAATAAAACACGGAGTGATGTGTTTAACAAGATTTTACACTCACCTCTCGGTGTTGGATGCTTAAATAAACTCCTCAAGCTTCGCCCTTGGGATTTAGGTAGCATCGAACACCTTGGGGTGTGTGTAAAATTTCATTAAACATACCGCCCCATGCATTATTGTATATATAATCCACCGGTGGAGGTGGATTACAGACTGGAAGATATGGGTATTGAGGAGGAGGGTACGGGTATGATGGCAGAGGAACCGGCGTAGGGTTCCCTGGCACAGGTCCACCCAGCGTGGGCTGTGGATCCCGCAGAGGACCAACAGGCACTGGATGAGGTCGAGGCGATGACAGTTGAGCAGTCTAAGCAGCGAAGGCTGGCGACAGTCTAGGAAAGTAGCAGACGGCCCCAAAGGTGAGGATGGCACCTGTGGGGATGAGGGCCTCCTAGGGCAAGGGCAGATGCAATGCCTGTGTAGAAGAAGAGACGAGTGCTTGCTCTGTACAATGCCCGGAAGGAGCAGCACCGGCCTTGGAGTCGGGGACCGACAAAGGCAATGCCTTGGCAGGGGGGCCACGGGCAAAGACCTGACACCAGCGGTTCCAACCCCGGCCGAGCCGCCTCACTGAGAGCCAGTGGGTGCTAAGAGCCTGAGCATCAGGGACTGAGAGGCAGGGGACGATGTCTGCTGCCCTGAAAAGCCACCGCCCGAAATGAAGATGAGGGCAGGTGGCTGGACCACCGGCAGCCCGAAGGAGGTAAGGGTTGACGGGGCAGGAGGGGCCAACCCCCATGGGAGGAAGACCCAAAGGTGGTGGCCAGTCTGTGCGGTGACCACGAGTGAGAGGCAGACAGAGGGCTGCCCCAGTGTTTGTGCTTCCTGCTCGATTTCTTCTCCTTCTGTGAAGAAGAAGAAGAGGAGGCCCTAGAAGACTGAGCTGGGGAGGTAGAGGAACTTTTGGCCTGTAGCTCCTTCTCCATCGCTGCCAATTTCTGTTTGAGTAGGTAGCTTTCTAAGGTCTTCAAGCGGCGTCTCAGTGTGGCCTAGTATAAGTCCTAGCAGTGCAGGCAGGCCTCGGTGCTGTGGTCTGGGCCTAAGAAGAGCAGGTAGGAAGAGTGACTGTCCTTAGTGGGAATCTGCTTGCTGCAGGCATAATTCGTCGGCCGGTTGGAAGATGAGGCTGGAGAAGAAGACAAACTCCGGTGAAGAAACACTGAAAATTCGATGTTTTGAGGCTAATTAGAAGAAAAAATAAAGTACAGGTCAAATGTGAAAAAAATGGCAGTTGACTGAAGCTGGCGTCCAAGAAGGTCCGAAGTGCGCCGTTCAACAGTGGGAAAGAATGGAGGTAGGTGTTGGGGGACCACCCCTTTTTATAGGATTGGCAGACGTCAGCGTGCTGACGTCGGCTGGGTGGTCCCCGTGACAGACTGCTAGCTAAAAGTTTTCCATGTGGTCCTGGCACCTAGCGACTTCAGTCCTACTGGTGCTGCCTGCTGCAAGAGCCCCCTCAAAGTAAGATCTTTCCTTTCTGTAGTCAATCTCCTCCATCAAGCCACACTTTTTGACTGAATGCACAGCAGTATCTGAACAAAAGGAGAGGGATATTAACAGTATGCTAGATGTAAGGTACAGCCCAACTACCTACTGTGCATAGTACAGCTACAAAGTGTTACCCAAAAGAGAATGTTCTCATGAAGACTGAATGGGACCCCAAAAAGGAGAGAACCAAGGCAGTTACTCCTCCTGCTGAGCAGCAGTCTCATTAGGAGAACACTGTGGGGCCTGAAAGGTGGCTCCTCTTTAATTGGTGGTAGATACATGATCTCACAGTTTTTACTGTTATAGTTACCGATTATTTATTTATTTTTTTTGCATTATTCGTTTATCTGCTTCCTCCTCGTCTCGACCGGCCTCTCCTCCGGGCCGCCAGGGACACTCTCAGCCCCAAAGAACCCATTGCCAGCTCTGCCTCACATTACAGCCACTCTACAGGGTAACCAGACATAACCCTTTGTCGCATGGATCCCTCTCTTTCCGGAGAGAATGTGCCTTGCAGCTTACCTTTCTTGGCCCTGGGTGCTGCTGAGGTCAGTACCGGCTGTCCGGGGGCTCCATAGTGGTGAGGGTCCAGGCAGTCATCATCCAGTCGGCAGAGACGCCATTTTCCCTGGTTTTCTTAGCCCCTGTGCAGCACCACTCTACAGTGCTCCCAGTCTTCACCGGGGGCCGCTACAAAGTGAGGTAAGCTAGCCAACCCTCCACAGGAGAGCAGTCCTCTGAACACTTAATCACCTTCCCCTGCCGACCCCCGGCGTCCCAAGTCCGCTTCCCGGGTCGCCGGCATGGTGCAAGATGCGTGTCCTGCATTAGCTTTCAGGGCTACCGGGGTAGCCCTTTGTTTTTATTTAATGTTTACTTTGTTAATTGTTAATTTAAGATTTATGTTTTTTATTTGCTATATATACTACATGTTTCCTTTTTGGTTTTTTAATCTAGTCACCTGTGAAAATGGGCTCTACGCTCATGGCGTTACCAGATTTTAAATAAATAAATCAAATGCTCACCACAAGACAGATCCATTTGGTGCTCCTCATTTGAATGTACCAGAGAGACTGACTCACCAAAGGGCCCTGGCAGAAGCCTTTGAGACAGATAGTGAAGTAGGAATTGCTTTCATACACATTCTGCTGTCTTCCACTCAAAACAGACACACTCCTTGAAAAGGAGATCCCACTGCTCTGTCAAGAAAGAGAGCTGGGGGCGCTAATTAGCAGTGAGGAGTGAGGACATGGTTTCCCGCAGCTTCCACCTCTACATTTAAAATCTAATAAATATCTACAGCATCCTGTACTAAAACTTCCAAATAAATAAAGGGGAAGTGTGTTTTAACTATTATTGACTAGTTCCTCCTTCAAAATCCTGGAAAAGGGGCGGCAGCTAAAAGTACGAAGAAGTAGACAGCCACTAAACAACCTGAAGCACTAGGCCCAATCTCTCTATCTGCCGCCAAGATGACATAACTGGGCAGACAGGTCACCTCCCAAGTAATGGAAGCACTGGAGTCCAGACTGGGCAAGATGGAACAGAAGTTGGATGCCCGTCTGCAAGCTTTGATAGATCAGTTGGCGACTAAAGCAGCAAAAATTACTGAGGCCAAGGAGCGGATTTCTAACCTGGAAGACACGGCTGAACCAGTCCCAGGCTGGATGACAGCACTTGAAAAAGAACTGGCCAAATTTAGGGGCTTATTCGACTATCAGGAAAATTAGCACCGCGCCGATTAGATCTACAGATTAGAGGGCTGCCGGAGGGAAAAGAGGAGCCAAACATCCTTAACTTCTGCTAGGAGACACTCCCGGTCCTGCTTGGGCTAAATCCGAAAGGCGGCCGCATCAAATTGGAGCAGGCCCACAGAGTGGTTGCCCCAAAACCACTGGCAGGGCAGCTCCCTAGGCAAATCGTCCTCCAATTTCATAATAACCACGACCGGGAGGCTGTTCTGAGGGCACATCAGGGAATGAAGGAACTGATTTATGAGGAGTCCAGGCTCTTTTTGCTCCAGGACTGTTCTACCCAGTTGCTCAAAAAAAAGAAGAGCTTTCAATCCTGTGCTAGCTCAACTCCGAGAGATAAAAGTGAAGGGTTTTCTGCTGTATCCCGCAGTATTAAAAATAAAGCATGAGGGAGCCACGTGCCCATTTGAGAATCAGATAGGGCCAATAGTTTCCTGGAGGATCTCAAAAAGAAAGTGGGCTAAGTGAAGGAGAAAACATGGTTTGGCAACTGTGAGAACAGCTTGCTTGCTTGATGGTACCTTGGTGGAAGTTTTGTGAAGGACTTGAACTGTAAAATGTCTCGGGGACCCTCCTTGTTCTTGTTGTGTTGGCATTAATGGCCCTTTGTTGCTGTTTATATGGGGATACCCCGGACTGAGGCATTTGATGGAGTAAATGGAATTATGATATGGAATTGGACCACTCCCCATTTATCCTGAGACGTCACAGGAGGCCTGAAGAAAGGAGATATGATTCCCGCTCTCACGCGGAAAAAATATTTTTATTTATTTAGTTTTTGTTGACTGGGTAAGCGCACTAGACAAATCCTGCCTATTTTCAGGCACGACCCGGGGGAGAGGGATACAGATGAATGTTTACCGACCTTGAACCAGATTAAGCTGTTGGTGGTATTTTTAGTGAATGAGGGAAATTTGGCCAGGACACCGGGGAAATTCCCCTACTCTGTAGGGGGCATTGCTGCTCACACGCCATGGCGGCAGTCGGTGTGGACTCGACAACGGAGAAGGACGTGGAGGAGGCAGGGGGGTTCGTTCCACCCCCGCTTCTCAAATCTCTGGAACGGAGCGGGCGTTGGACCCGACTTTTGCAGACCAACCAGTTGTGGAAACCTTACGGAAAACGACCCAGGATATGGATGACGATGCTTTTCTTACCTTAGAATGTCAAAAACGACAGCTTTTGGAAGTTATACGGCAACAAGAAGCGTTGTTGGCTAAACGAGTTACTTGTCAGCAAACTGTGCATGTACCTACTGTACTGACGGCGAGTGTTCCGCTGGAGGACCATGTTTCGGAGGGTAATTTGTTTTTTTTCTCCACAACAACCACTGTTTTTTTCGGAACCCAACCCCTTCGGAGATCCCTATGCAGTGTACCGTGATACCTTCCGATGTTTCCTTTTCGCCACTGTCAGTCCCAACTGCACAGCTGATTCAGAATGCTGACGTAGCAGCATCAAAGGCCTTGCCGCTTGAGTCAGCCTGTGCTGATGAACACCAGGGATTGCCTGTTTCGCCTGCACCTTCTACCTCGGATTTACTACAGTCTACACAAACGGAACCTTGGTCGGTAGACACTGCCTTGAGAGCTGCAGGGTGGGAGAAAAATGGAAAGGACAATGGCTGGGTCTCTGGTATGTCTCAGATTTCGATTTCTAAAGATGTTCCTAGTGTTGATATTGCTGACGTCCCTATTGCTTCTCCTCTTGGTGTTCCCTCTGAGGTTCCGAATCGACTGGTTGCCCACCAGCTGCATTTTCTGACTCAGCAGCTCCTTTGAACTCTAACATTCACCCTCCAAAAATCATTTGCTTTTTATTTCATCTACCGATAGCTCCTAAACGCCACAACGCTGTTCGCTTCTCTACAAAGGAGGTTTAGACTGTATCCCTGATCGTGTTTATGTGGGGAAAACCCTGCTTAAAGAGTCCTTACGATTTCTTGTGACTGAGATATATGCTCTTATACACGTATCTGGCGAACATACTTTCGATATTAGTTTTAAAACTACGGCTGGATTAGAAAAGTTTTGGAAAAGATATAATGAATTACGCGATTCCCCTCTATGGACTCCCTTCGAGGTTATACCCCTGACTAAACCTGCTATTAAATTTGTTACTGTCTTATTTCGAAATGAAGGGGTTAGTGTGACAGATTTAACTTACTGGATGAAGCAGAGATGTACTGTTTTGGATGGCCCTAATGCTATCTTTGATAGTGAACATTATTGGACTGGGGGATGGAAATTTAAGGTTTTGTTATCTTCGACTAGTGAGGGTCTTAAACATCTCCCCAATTCTTTTTTTCTAGGCCGTGATAGAGGAGTTTTATTTTATGCAGGCCAACCCAAGGCCTGCTACAAGTGTGGCTCTGAGGGTCATATGAGTGGTGTTTGTGATAAAGCTAAATGCTCTCTTTGTAATGAACTGGGACATGTTAGCAATGATTGTCTGAATGAAATAATATGTAGTTTGTGCGATGAAACTGGGCATTCCTACCAGAGTTGTGCTTGGGCCGCCCATAAAAAATCCCTGGTGGTGATTGTGAAGAACAACGTTTGCTTATAGCAGTTTCCCAGCGACAGCAATCTGACTTCAGGCAACCGTCTACCTCTGCTCCCACCTTTTCTGTTCCCTCACAGGTTTCTTCTCATTTGGGGATTCCCCAAATCGTAGAAGCCGATCCACGGGTGGGTCCTATAGTAGTTCCCCTTCCAATTTCCGTACCTTCTTCCTCGCAGCAGGATTTTTCGGGAACTAGGAAAAGTGCCTTTACCTCCTGAAATTTTAGATTCAGAAATGCCTCCTCCTCCTTTGGTTTATAATACCAGGAAAGGTACTCTGGCTCGGAAACGGGCAGAAAAACCAATTCCTGCTGTAAAACTGGCTAAAACACAGGTTATTTCTCTTTCAAACCGGTATCAAGACCTTCCCCTGGCTGATAGTGATTCTGGAACCCTTTCGGACTCATCTTCCGTGATTGGGGATGGGAAGGCGGGCCACATTGAAGTACAAAAGCTTGCCTCCCGTAAAGCACCCTTAAAAAAAACCTACCCTTCACATGTTAAACTTAAAACTCGATTGGGTACGAGAAGTGGGGGAAAAAAGAAATGATTTGTGTTTTTTTCTCTCCATATAAATTTATTTTTCCCTTTCTTTCTTATGCCTCTCTTTCTAACTTCAGTCAATGTAAATAGTCTGAAGAGTTTACTGAAAAGGACTGTGGTTTTTTCCGCTTTGCTTCATCAGGAGCCTGGTATTTATTTTGTGCAAGATACGAGATTGCATACTTTAAGTGATGTACAGACTGCTACTAAGGCCTGGTATGTGGGACCTTCTTATTGGTCAGTGGGTATAGACCAATGCTCGGGGGTAGGGATTCTATTTAATGGCCTTGACTTTACCTGTTTGAAGTTATTAGATTTGGTTCCTGGGCGAGCTTTATTGATGGATATTTGTGTCCAAAATAAATCCTTTCGTCTGATTAATATTTATGCTATGCAATCTAAAGCTGAGAGGGTTTCTCTGTTTAAAATTATTCAACCTTTTTTATTTATGGCACATTTGGTGATTTGGGGCCGTGATTTTAATTGTGGGTTAGATAAACGGGATAAGGGGTTACGGACTAAAACTCTAAAAACATTTTGTGATTCAAATTGCTTATCCGATGTGGTACACAAAGCAGACTTGGTTGATGCTATGTTATTGTACTTTCAAAGAGTTATACCTACTTTTTGTTGTGGTCCTACTAGGATTGTTTTTTTTCATTTCAACACTGCTTATTTCCACTGCTGACGTACAAGCAGTAGAATATTCCGACCATTCCAGACTTTCTCTTACCCTCGGCCCCAGGGTTCAAATTGGACGAGGGCCATGGAAATGTAATTCTTCATTACTTAAATCGGGTTAACTGTCAGATGCAGATACGATACTTTTTATCCGCCAAAAAAACAATATTTTTTTTATATGATTCACCGATTCAGTGGTGGGAGGATTTAAAGACAGAATTGATTGTTTTATTAAAACATATGGGTAAGAAAGAAGCTGATTCTCATTATTTACAGTATTTTGCGACATAGGAAGCAGTTGCAATCGTGATTTCTATCATATAATTCTACACATGATTATAGTGCTCAAATTTTATCTTTGAAAGAACATATGTGTCGTTTTCATCAAAAGAAGGCAGCTGTTTTAGCCTTTCAACAGACCTTTGGTTTACAAGGGCCACTTTCTAACATATGTCCATTTGATACCTGTCGCCAGCGTGTTAAATCAAAAAGAACTGATAGTCTACAGGATTCATTGGGGCATCTCTATGATACACAGGACGATATTATGAATATCGTATATCAAGATACTACATCTCTTTTCTCTGGCATTGATCTGCCTTCCGAGGGTTTTCAGTTTTTTACAATCTATTGAAGTTCCTGAGATTCCATTGGCTTTGAAACATGATATACAGAAGGATATTCATCCTTCTGAAATTATAATGGCCCTGAATACTATGTCTTCCAATAAATCTCCAGGAAAAGACGGGTTGACTACAGAGGTTTATAAATTTATTATAGAAGTTTTGGCACAAGAGTTGGCACAAGTCTTCACACTCATGTTACAATCTTCCCTACCCTTTAATATGGTGCAAGGTTCTGTAGTATATTTATACAAAACTGGGGATCGAAACCTTTTAACAAATTGGAGACCTATTTGTCCGTTGAATACGGATTTTAAGTTGCTTGCAAAAATATTAACTTTACGATTGCAACCAGTCGCAAATATTGTCATTAGTAGAGCACAGGCTTGTTCGGTGACTCATACAAATATTATTGAACACCTCCTCTTACTCAGAGAGGTTACGACTAGGGATATGGCGAAGGAAGTGGATGGATTTTTATGTTCACTGGACCAAAGTAAAGCTTTCGATTCAATTAACCATAGTTACATGTGGGAAGTCTTAAAATTTTATAGTATTCCGGATACTTTTATCCGTTGGATACAGTTGTTGTATGCATCTGCTACGGTGACTCCTATGGTAAATGGGCATGTGGGACCCATTATCCCAATACTCAGAGGCGTTAGGCAAGGATGTCCCCTTAGCCCGCTTCTATATGTTTTCTGCATTGATCCTCTATTACGACGTATTAATGAACATCCCAGTATCCGATCTTTACATTTAGGGTCCTTGCCAGTCCCAGCTAAGTGTCTCGCATATGCAGACGATTTATGTCTTTTATTGCCGGATGCAAAGTCTGTTTCTTTGGCTATTACACTTTGTAATGTTTATTCTTTAATTTCAGGGGCTAGCTTGAACCCACCTAAAAGTCAAGGTATAGTTTTGGGTATGCGATTTAATACTGATTCTCAGATCTTGGGAATTCCCATTGTCCCCCCTCCTATTAAGATTTTAGGGTTATTTTGGGGTGGTGGTAATTCAGATTTACTTAATTGGACAGTTAGGATGGAAGTAGGCAATGCGATGGTATCCAAATGGAATACGTGGAAACTAGATAAAAGAAAACGTGTAGGTTTAATCAAAATGAAACTTCTGCCACAATTTTTATATGTTAGTAAAGTTTTCCCCCCTTCGAAAATATTGGAAACCAAACTGTTAAGTTTGTTTTTTCGTGATGTACAGGGAAGTCGTCTAAATCCTATTAAAAGGAATATTATTTATTTACCTATTTTATCTGGGGGCTTGAATATGGTTAATCCAGTACTGTTTTTTTATTGTATTTTTTATGCAAATCTTCGACCCTTACTTATTAATCAGAATCAGGTTTGGACATCTTATTTTTATAATACGGTACAACCATGGTTTTCAATTTGGGAAGGATCTAGAGTCACTCATCTGAAGTTTAATTCTAAATTCCCTGAGTTTTATAGAGAAATTTTTATAAAATTAAGATTATGGGGGGTTTCTAGCCAATTATTGATTGGTAATTCAAGAAAACAATTGTACTGCCGTGTAATGGGCTCACATTTTACTGAGCTGATTACTTTTCCTCATCGACCTATGCACTTACAGTCTGCCCATTTAGCTTTGTTGAATGAATCACGAATCCCGAGAAAATTCTGGGATTTTCATTGGCTTAGTTGTCATGGAAAGTTCAACGTAAAAAGTAATCAAAAACACAAACAGCATGCTGAACGCAGTTGTATTCGGATTCATTGTATTTCCGCAGAAGAAACGATTGAGCATTTATTTTTTCTTTGTTCATTTATTAGGCCTTTTTGGTCAACTCTTGCCAGCATTTGGTCTGTACCTATTTTTTCCAATATGACATCGGAAGAATTGATGAATGGTGTTTTCATTCTGGGTGGCTGTATTTTCATAAAGGAACTCTTAATATTGTTTGTTTAGTGTTAAAATGGTATATATGGAATGCTAGATGTGGTTTTATGCTACAACAAAAGGATACCCCTATTGAAATGATCATTAGGAATGTTACTAGGGAATTGTCTATTATATTTCATAATGAAGGTATGGTTTTTCCAAAACATGTTTTAGATGCCTATTGGTGTAATATGCCTTGGGTGACCACATCAGATTTTCCTGTTACTTGAATGTATTTTCTTTTCTTATTGATGTTTTGATTTGTTTATTATTGTATTCCTTTTGTATGATTTTTTTTTCAATAAACTCCCCTACTCTTTTTGATAAGTGCCATGGGATCTTTAACATCCACCTGAACTACCACCAGTCCAGGCAGATTGGACCTCGGTTTAACATCTCATCTGAAAGACGGCACCTCAGAAGTGCAGCACCCCTCTCATGCTGCACTACAGTGTCAGTACTGGGATATTAACCCAAGTGCCAGATGTGGGAACTGAACCCACAGCCCTCTGATCTCCCAGCCTCAGAGGCGAGTGTGCTACCTACTGAGCCACTGACACTGTGATGTACAGAGCCTGCAGGGGACTTAATTGTTTATGATCTGGAGAATGTAGGGGATGCTGAAGCAGAAGAACGGCATGTAAGGTGAGCTGGGGGTTGGGGCTGGGGATGGACAGGCATGTGGTATTTGATTTGCGCTGCCCTACCCTGCGCCACCTCTGCAATCCTTGGAGAGTTGTGAGGAGTATATGTGCCTGTCACAGAATTTAAATTTGGGAGAGAGATGGCATATATCGGGAGGAAAAGGGGAATGAGGGAGGGTATAATGGTCTCTCGGGGCTAACCTGGGTGTACGGTGGCCTCTTGCAGGGCATCTGGCCTGGTATGGGGCTCACAGTAAGAGAGGCCCTTTGGAGACTAAGGCCTAGCTGGGTGTAGTGGAGACTTAATGTGGAGAGATACTACAATGCCAGGGAGGACCTCGGGTTGACATTAGCAGCTGTATATGGAATAGCCTTAGCAAAATGCAGTGGGGGCTGTAACAGCTGCATGAGGGGAAATGCTGGGTACACTCGGGGGAAAAAGAAAAAAGGGAAGGAACCAATGTTGCACTCTTTTTGGAAATAGAGAGATGCTGTACAAGGACAATAAGATTAAGTGGGGGCGAGAGGGAGGGAGGGACGTCTACTATGCAGTGGGATTGGTTAGTCTATTTGAATGGCACAAGTGATATATATTGAGTCTCGACAGTGTAAGGAGGGGGAGGGGAGGAGTAGATGGAGGACTGTATATAAGTTGGGAAAGTACTCATATTGTTATTCTAGTTGTTTGTACTTGTTTTCTGTGCCTTTTCAACTTTCCCATCGGAATTTGGAAATTCTCATTGTGCCAGTTTAACTTTTACAAGCTACAGAATTTAATCCTGCATACTGACGTTGGTTGTACCTTGGATGAAATTGTGTGTGTGGGGGGGGGAGAACAACAACAGTGACACAATGGTTGCCAATAAGAGTATAAATATTATTTCATGGAATGTCTGGTGGTCTCATCCCCAGTTAAAAGAGCCAGCTTACTCAATGCCCTCCGCAGACAAGGGGCGCAAGTGGCTCTGCTACAAGAGACTCATCCGAACCACAAGGAACATCAAAAAATGGTACAAGGGTGGGTGGGGGCATGTTATGCCTCATCCTATAACTCACGCAAGAGAGGTGTTGCGATACTGGTTAATAAGCATCTGCCATTCATTGTCATCTGCGTAGTTTTGGATCCAGTGGATGGCAGATGCATTTTCGTGGAGGGCACACTGTATGGTGAAGTTGTCACTCTAGCCAGTATATATGCTCCAGCCACTCTTAACCATGCTTTCTATCAGAAGATACTGGATATATCAGCTAAGGAACAGTTTAGAGGACTTATTCGGGGGTGGATTTTAATGCCACATGAATCCAAAATTGGATCATTCAGGAGCCAAAGGCAGGAATATTGGGGGGGTTAAGAGCCTGGTTTGGTAGGGATGGCTGAATTGGACATGGTGGATGGATGGAGGTCGATTAACCCTGGGGCAAGGGAATACACATTTTTTCTAATTACCACAAAACATGGTCCAGGTTGGATTATATATATGTACCCAGGGTATGGACAGATAGGATACAGAAAGCACAACATAGCTCCATTATCATACTGGATCATGCCATGGTAGTGCTAAAGTGTCGCATGGGGGAGGCTAGAGAGGATCCACCACCGTGGAAATTCCCCCAATATCTATTAGATAATAAAGATTTTTTTAAGATTATATTAAGACACAGTGGAAAAAACCAAAAACATGTTACTCACCCGTAACAGTAGTTCTAGAACTGGTATATTTTGTTTATCCACACTTCATGGCAGGTACCTTGCCACTTTAACATGTGCCGGAAAGTCTTCAAGCTGGCTCCTCCCACCCACCCGGGTGGTATAGTCCTCGGCTCCACCCTTTGACGCCAGATCTTAGCCTGCTGGAAGCCAGGTTTGTGCGTCAAAGCCAGGGAGGTCGGGTGGGTCAGTGTGGATGAACAACATATACCACTCCTAGAAAGATCAGTGACGCAAAGACTTTTGCCATAACAGTAGATCTTCTAAGAATGTCTCTTGCAGTAAGTCATTACTTCTGGGAGTTCCTGATAGGTGGCGCTCTAACACGACAATTGTCTTCTAGCAGTCTCCAGAGCAGGGACCACCCATACGACCTCACTTCCTGGGCTGTGCCTATAAAAGTGGGTGGTCCCTGGTAGTCCCCATTCCCCGCCGGTTTCAGCTTGTGATGGCGAGGGACCGAGGAGAACCGAGGTACCAAAGCCTCCCAACCCTATATCGTTTTCCCTGTTACAGAATGGCAGGGGGTCAGAGGGAGGGAAGCTATTTACTGCAAGAGACATTCCTAGAAGATCTACTGTTACGGCAAAAGTCTTTGTGTAACTGATCTAGCTTCCACGGAATGGTCTCTTGCAGTACGTCGTTACTTCTGGGAGATTCCCAAGCAGTTTATATGGCAGTGGGGTGGCCAGATATGGCATTCTGCCGTACATATAATGTGGTCTTAGGACCAATAGGTGCTGAGAGTAGTATATCAGCATATAAAAGATAATTTTGTATCCTATCTGTAAGTACTCTATTATAGTATTCGTTATAGGGTTATGGCTGAAAGAATCTAGACTGGCTGTTACTGGGCATCGTCAGATGAGTTAGCAGATGTAAACCCAATCAGGGTATGGCATATCAGATACTGTAATAAATCAGAAGAAATTCAGTCATATAATGGAGTAATTGGTAGGTCTCAGTGGCATGTACTGGACAAGACATTGTATGTCAAAGACTATTGGGTTCTGAGTTTTGAACAGTGACCCAAATAATACAATGTTCTTATTTTTTAGTGCTACAATGTAGCAAGTTAGTACAGTTGTTTTACCATGCCTATCAAGTCATTAGGAAAATGTATCCATTTTGACATAATAAGCTACATAAGTAGCAAACAATTATGTGAAATGAAACAATGTATCTATTTCATAACGGAATCCAGTTTTTTTTTTTTTTTTAGCTTTTAGAGTCAGTAGTATTGTTGTAATCAATATTGTACCTGTTTTAGGGTAACGACATGGAATGCAACAAAGTGATGTAGTCGGTTCTATCGTGTATAGTTATCTCATTTGCAAGGTGGGTCCCAAGTATGCCAGGGTCTGTAACCTTGTTAGGTGTAAACCTGAAATGTTTATAATATATATGTACTCACCATTGTTTCTGTAGCCTTTATGGCCAGGTGAAGACCGCATGTAGCAGTAGAAGTCTGGTAAAAATATTATAATATTATCAGGATACATCGATTGTTTCTCAGCACGTGAGTAGTAGTAGGCCCTGTTCATGGGACGGACACGAGGGTCCAGCGCACAACAGACCGAGAGGCATCCCGATGGAATGACAGTAATGGCCTGTAACAGTGATACCTCAAAAGTGGCTAGACGTATAAAGCCTCATGGGAGAGGCCTCAGTATAATTTCGAATCAAAGCCCCCATAAAAAAAGTCTCAGAGGCCTAAAAGAGGAGACCAGGGCGTGGTCTGAAGTTTTCTAATGAGAGGAAGAGGCACCTGGCCGTCCTAAGGAGCGGTCACAGGTCGGTTTAGATGTGTTCCTTACTCATTCGTTCTTTGCCTCTGAAGTTTCCTCTTTGGTTGTAGTAATTTCCAGTTTTGTATGAATAATTATACTGAGGGCGTGGTTTGTGGTACATACTGTATATTGTACTGCTTTTAGTTGTCTGCCTGAGGCTTGTAGGTTGTCCAGTACTGGTTGTGCCCCTGGGCCAAAGAGATGTTCGCCAGAAAAAGGGGCATTAGCCACTTTATGTTGAATATCAGGTGCTAGCCCTGAGAGTACGAGCCATGCCTGATGGCGTATAAAAATACAGACTGCAGAGGCTCTAGCTGAAACATCGGCAATGTCATATCCTGATCTTAATAAATGTCGAGAAAGGGAAGTAAGTGTGTTTATCATTGATGAGAGTTGCTCTTTTTCAGGGGATGTAGGTAGTTTACTTAATGTCCCCAGCAGAGGTGCCCACCATATGCTGGAAGTTTAGCATATGTCCCATGTAGTTAAGTATTCTAATATTTCATGTGTTTAGAGCGAACACATTCTTCCCCATATAATCAAAACGTTTATAGAGTCTTTTTTGGGAGGTACTGTACTTGTATATTTAAGGTTGCCAGTGCAGTTGTGAGCAGCTGCAATAACCACAGAATCCACAGTGGGAATATTTGTTAAATATTGATAATCAAGAGAAGCCTGATAAAGCCTGTGCGCTTTCCTAGGTAGCTCCTGTGCAGCTATGGGCTGACCCCATGCTTCAGTAATCGCATTTCTGAATGCTGGTATAAAAGGAGGGACTGCCCGGATAGGTCCTTCTGGGATGTTACGATATTCAGCCATATCTTTACTTTATCTTGTTGTGTTGTGTTAAAAACCCCATGTTTTTTGCATTTGTAACATCATTTCTGGGAATGAGGGGTCATCCGGTTGGGAAATGACTTTTAATGGTTGTAATATTTCTTCGTCCCAGTATGATGGTATAGAATATGAGGACTCAGGCCCTCTTCTAGTAAGGGAACCATCATAATTTGTGTCTTTGGAAGGTTCTGAAATTATCTGAGAATCTGGCAAATAATCCTCCGAATATTCATGAGGAGGCATAAATGGTGAGCGTTCTAGCTCTGTGCATGTCTGTTTTGATGGAGGCGGAGACACAGTCTATGATTGAGGGTTTTTTAATGGGGTGGGTGTATAATCAAAACCTACAGAATTCAACACTTTATGTATAATTTCTTCTATGTTTGGCACTTGTAAGGATGGAAATGCCATGTAAGTGGGTTCTGAGCCCTGTATGCTTGAAGTCGGGGATCAGCTTGTGCCTCCCTATAATGTGATCCAGTAAGTCTTAGAAATTTTTTGTTCATCACGGACTGGTGTCTGAGTATCGTGCATGAGTGCAAATGAGGCTGGTTTGCCTCTGCATTCTGTAGTATAGGATTCTTTATTTTGTGGTGATGCAGCCCCATAAGTATCTTTTGATAGATTTTTATAAAATATTTCATGGTTTTTCATGGTTAAATTTTTATAAGGATCTTCCATAAATGTTTTATATGCTGGTAAAGGTGCTGTTCTATGATGTAGGGGCTGCTCCGTCGACGGTAGGATCAGTCCCGTCGATGAGGAGGAATAAAAGCATGCCCATCGACGTTGTAATGTGTCTTGTTGATGATGGATAAGTGAATGCATGCTCTGTCAACGGTGGAATACTCCTCGTCGACGATGGGGAAGTCTGTGAATGCTCTGTCAACTGTGGGATGCTCTTTGTCGACAACAGAACAATAGGGACATGCTCCGTCGATGATGGAAAGTGTTTCGTCGATGAAGAGAAGGCAAATGCATGCTTCGTCGACGGTGGCATATTTCTCATCAACGATGGAGGTTTGGGAGCATGTCCCATCGACGGGAGAGGTAGTCCCGACGAGGATGAAGCAAGTAGAGTGTGCTCCGTTGACGAAGGAGGTGTTCTCGTCAATGAGGATATCTTAAGGAGTCCTCTTGTTGACGGGGGAGTGTGCCCCGTCGACGATGAATGCAATAGGACCTTCGTCGACGACAGTGCATGTGGTTTCGTCGATGGGGAGAAGAGGAATGATGTCCCCTCGACGATGAACGTTCCTTTCTATGTGAAGTTGAACTTCTATGTTCTTATGATGAAGAAGTGCCTTCAGTCGATGGGGGAGAGGGAGATAGTGACCATCGATGAAAAATGTTTTCTTGATGATATATGTTTAGGAGATATGACCGTTGAAGGGTGGTCAGGCAGGACTTTAGGTGAAGGTATTTCCTTCCCTATTTTGCTTCTTGAAGAGGACTCAGAGGTTTCAGAGCCCTTTGATTGAGCACCCCCGAGTCTGTAACAGGGAAACATCCATTGTAAAGCTCTTGGTCAAGCACAGAAATATGGTGCCGTGTATGAAGCCCAGGCACCCCAAGCTATGGGTTCAATCCACGTCGTAGACCACTGGCAGAAGAATAAGCTGCTGTCAGAGCTGAAGCCGGCAGGAAAATGAACTGAGAATATCAGGGACCACCCACTTTTATAGGCACATCCCAGGAACTGAGGTCATGAGGGTGGTCCCTGGTGTGGAGACTGCTAGAAGAAAACTGCCATGTTAGAGGGCCACCTATCAGGAATTCCCAAGTAATGACTTACTGCAAGAGACCATTCCGTGAAAGATCTACTGTTACAGGTGAGTAACCCGTTTTTCTAGGATTGTGGATATGTTATTCTATCCACACTTCATGGTAGACTCCAGCAGTCCTCGGGGAGGAGGGAGGCGAGAAGCACAAACCCTACTTAGGGAAGAGGGACTGGAGAACGGAGGTTCCAAAACTAGCATCCCAGCGTGACTCAAGGTCGATATGGTAATGGGAAATGAAGGTGTGTGCTGACTTTCAGGTAGCAGCCCTGCAGATTTCCTGGATAGGGATGTCCCTAGAAGCAGCTACCGTCGCAGCAGTATGGCGGGTGGAATGAGCCTTAAGCCCTGTGGGAGGCTCCCTACCCGCCAACCTATAGCAGAGGTCATGCAAGATGTAATCCATCAAGTTACTGTGTGCTTGGTTGCAGGTCTGCCAGGTGCGGCTTCAGCGTAGGTGACAAACAGCTGGTGAAACTCTCCCTGAACTTCCGCCATTCGCTCTTTGTAGTAGGCGAGTGTTCATCTCAGGTTCAGAGTATGGCGCATGTACTCGACCTCTGAGGTGCGATTGAGGTAGAACACCATCAAAGTAGTCACCTGGTTAAGGTGAAACTCCAACACCACCTTCAGAAGGAATTTTGGGTTGGGGCATAGGACAACCTTGTCCCTGTGGAAGACCTGGTAAGGAGACTCAATGGACAGTGCCTGTAACTCCCCAGTCGTTCTGGCTGACATGATAGCCACCAAGAAGGCAGCTTTCAACGACAAATGTAACATGTCACACTTGTGCATAGGTTCAAATGGCTTGCCCATGAGCTTTGCCAAGATCAGCAGTAGATCCCACGGAGGTGAAGGTTCACGCACCGGAGGGGATACGTGATCTAGGCCTTTGAAGAAGTGCCAGACCACCTTCCCCTGCGCCACTGACCGCCCCGAGCCCAGTAAGCAGAGATGGCTGCCAGATCCACCTTTAGGGTCATCAACCGTAGCCCCTGCTGGGAGAGGGACCAAAGATGATCCAAAATGCTAGCCACTGGGCAGGACGAGGGGTCCAATCCTTTGCCCAGACACCAGTTAAAGGCATAGCATTTTCTGGTCGATTCCTTACGGAATGCCTCAACAACGTTGAGGACCTCATCGGAGACCCAAGGTCTGGAACTCCAGCAGCTCAGGAACCAGGCCGTTAGGTGCAGGGATTGAAGGTCCAGGTGGGGTACCTTCCCCTGGTTGACTGAGAGCAGGTCAGGGCGTGCTGGAAGCCGCCTCAGGAGCCTGGAGCTGAGGCTAAGGAGATCTGGATATCAGAACTGGCAGGGCCAGTCTGGGGCCACCAGATCACATACACCTTGTCTCTCCTGACCTTGATGAGCACTTTGTGAATCAAAGGGGGTGGGCAAAGAAGAGGCCTGGGGTCCACAGCCTTGAGAAGGCATCCCCCTGCAGCAAACCCTGCTTGGGGGGGGGGGCATGGAACAGCCTCAGTTTTGCGTTCTCCCTGGAGGCGAACAGGTCCACCTGAGGAGTGCACCAGTGGGAGAACAGATCTTGTACCACCTCCTGGTGGAGAGACCACTCGTGAGATGCCCAGTCATCCGGCTGAGGGTATCGGACAGTTGATTCGAGGCTCCTGCCACATGGATGGCTAGGAGATACACCTCCAGGCTGAGCACAAGTGACCAAATGTGGAGAGCTTCCTTGCAGAGGGGCAAGGAGCGCGTCCCGCCCTGCCTGTTGAGATAGTACATGGTCGTGGTGTTGTCCATCTGGACATGAACCACTTGACCACAGACAAACTGAGCAAATGCGGTTATGGCTAGGAGAACCGCTTGAAGCTCCAACAGATTGATGTGACATCAGGACTCCAGAGGGGACCAGAGCCCATGGGCTCTGTGCTCCCCTAGATGGGCATCCCAACCCATCAGAGAGGCGGTCGTCAGTATGACCATCAGCTCAGAGCGACAAACAGGAACCCTCCCTGCAGGTGGGATGGGAAGAGCCACCATTGGAGGCCGTCCCACATCCTCTGGGTCACAGAGACCAGCTGGTCGAGAAGACCTGAGCGCTGAGACCACTGGCTGGCCAGTTCCCACTGAAGGAAACGCATATGCCAGCGGGCCCATCGGACCGTGCTGGTGCAAGACACCATGTAGCCCAGAAGACGCAGGAAGTCCCGGGCAGGGCGCAACTGCCTAACCATAAATGATTGGGCAAAGGAGGAGAGAACCTCCGCCCTGTCCGCCGGGAGCCAAGCTCTGACTCAGCAGGAGTCGAGCTCTGCCCCGATGAACTGGATCACCTGTGCAGGCACGAGTTCCGACTTGGCCTCGTTGATCAAGTTCTAGGCAAGTCTGGAGGGCCAGATCCCTGGACCGCTCCACCTCCCACCTAGAGGGACCTGCTATCAGCCAGTCGTCCAGGTAAGGGTACACACAGACCACTCAGCGCCTCAGGTACGCCACCACCATGGCCATGCATTTGATGAAGACCCTGGAGGCTGAAGATAGGCCAAAGGGCATGGCTTGGAACTCGTAAAGGGTTCCCTCAGCTCTAAAGCGGAGGAACCGTCGATGGGACGGATGGATCGGGACATGAAAGAATGCATCCTGAAGATCTAGGGAGCAGAACCACATTCCTTGCTCCAGGGATAGTATGATCTGAGCTAGAGTTACCATCCGAAAGGTGCGAGACCTGAGGAACTTGTTCAGGTTGTGCAGATCTAGAATGGGGCGCCAGACCCCCCTCATCTGCTTCGGCACCAGGAAGTACCTGGAGACGAACCCTGGGTCTGAAGGTGGGCCCACTACTGGGCACACCACCTCCTTTAGGAGGAGCTGAGCCAAGTTGTCTCTGGGGGCTGACTGAGAAGCTGCGGACACCAGATCCCCCCCGTGGGGCACGGGCTCAATAAGGAGGAGCCTGCTTGAATTCCACAGGCAGGCCTCGACCTACCACTTCTAGAACCCAACGGTCCGTGGAGATAGTGGACCAGGCAGAAATTAAGTGGCTGAGCTGGCCCCCCAAGGGTGGTCCCAGGGGAGGCGTGACGGGATTGAGGAAGGCACCCCCAACCCGTCACTGGGCAGGCTTGGAGGAGGGTCCGGTGGAAGGGCCGCTGGGACCTTCCCCCCGGGGGCTTCCTAAACAAGGAGGCCATGGACTTGGCCCAAGGACGCCAAGTTTGAGCCTGCTGGCCCTGCTGCTGCTGGGCCGGTCTGGCCGCAAGAGTAGACGAGCGAAAGGGCTTGTGGTTTTGACGCCTGGAGCCCTTGTCCTTTTGGGCAGATGTGGTGGAGTCCAAGGTGGAACTGGACTTCTCTATGCGCTGGAGGTGACCCTCCATGCCAGGCCCGAACAGGTGGTGCCCAAGAAGGGTACATCTGCCAGCTTATGCTGCGTATCTGCCGTAAAGGTTGAGATGCATAGCCAAGCCCTGCGGCCGCTACCAAACAGGTACGAGAATTGCCAGTATCCAGAGCTGTCTGGAGTTGTTGCTTCGCCACTGCCCTACCCTGGTCCCGGTCCTGCTTGACCGTGGTCTGGAGGTCCACCGGGAGATGAGGGATCACCTCATCCAGGGGGCCTAAGAGGGCATGGGAGAAATGGAACTACAGCCTGAAGGTGCAGGACTGAGAATAAGCAGCCAAATGTGTTGGAGCATATAACTACAGGTAGATCATGTTTATACAGCGTATTGATGGTATTTTTCCAGATAAATAGAAAAATAAAGAAGAATCAACAGCATTTATATAGAGCTTTTCATACACAGTGTATCCCAAAGTGCTTTACAAGCAATGCTAGACGGGTAATGAAGTGACTGAATGTGTAGTGGCAGCCATATTGCACAAACACCCACACACAGCCTGGATAATTGCATGAACCAGTTTATGAGAAGGGGAATGTTGGCTAGGAAACCGGAAATGTCTCCTACTCTTTGCGAAGAGTGCCCTGGGTTCTTTTACTTCCACCTGGGCACCCACCAGGACAACACCAGGACGGGTAGAAGGGACCTCAGTTTAACGTCTCATCCGAAGGACGGCACACCCCAGCAGTACAGCACCCCCCTAATACTGCACTTGGATGCCAGTGTTTTAGGTGCAAGTTCAAACCCGGTGTGAGACGAGAACCCACAGCCTTCTGGTCCAGAGGCGGATGTGCAACCAACTGAGCCACACTGACACCTAAAACAATATGACAACAGTGGTTTGTTTGAGCACATCGTTGTAAAAGATTGAAGGCACTCTCCTGATGAAGCATGTTTAATATGCGAAACGCTGAGTGTATGGCCTCATTAAATAAACTTTTAAGAAGGAAATGAATCAAAGTATCGTCTTTATTCACTCTGGAAATAGCACCCCTACTGATAATATTTTTTGTGAAGCTGATCTATGCACGCGAAGGGAGGAAGCTGAATTAAAGATGGTTCCTTTCCCATGAGGAATTGGTGTATATCAGCACACTGAACATGGTTGGGTTCATGGGAGAAATGTGCCATGATAACAGCCAAACTGGCCTGATGAAGGCCAAGGGAAGCGGCTGCATAGACCTTCTTCCCAGAATGGTCCAATTGTTTGGATTCCCTGTCCAGGGGTCTGTCCGCATCCCCTTTGTTGGCTGAGCACCAAAACACGGAGTCAGCCACCAACCCCACTGCAGAGGGGTGCTCCGAATAGCTCGACAGAGACTCCATGGGCACCGCGTACTTGTGGGCCATGCAGGCAGAAGGCGCAAGACAAGACGCCGGATGCTGCCACAGCTCCAAGGCTGGACCCACAGTGGCCTCAGCCACTGTGAAGGCCTCCACCGGAGTGTCCCCTTTATCCAGAATCTCTGTAAGGGATACTTAGCCTGTTTCTGCACAGGCTCCAGCTCCATTCCCGTGGATTAGGAAACGAGCCAACAAATACCCATCAGCGAGGAAGGGCCCTCATCAATGGAGAGACCCCCTCAAGGACTCTATGTCCACTGGACAGGAGACCATGGAGGAATCCTTGGACTCCAAAGAGTCTTCGTAGAGCGGGCGCCCACCCGTGTCGCTGTCCACCTGCCTTGGGTGGTCGGGAGAGAGAATGGCCGACAACCGATAGGGCAAGCCTTGTGCCGACCGAGAATCCTTGGTCGGAGCCCCAGCCTTCAGCTGCTCGGGCGGCGGCTCTATCCGAGTCGGTGGAGTAGCCGGCTTCGGTTAAGCCGGCGGGACCTGAACTGGCACCTCGTTGGCGAGGGCCATGGCCAAAGTCGCTCATTCTGGCGAAAGCCACTTATTTATTTAAGAGTCTTACCAAGCAGGCATACTGAGCAGGGTACCGCTCGATTCCAGATGCACCCTGGGGGTTGGGGGAGTGGGAGATGTACAGTAGAAATACAATATAGAAATAGAAAATACAAGAGAATACACAGTTAAACATACAGTTGAAAATACAATGGAATAAAATGTACAGTAAGTACAACTTAGTTGTGCACTAAAGAAGAAAATACAATAGTGAAACATGTATCGGCGAACACAGTGGGTACAGTTGTGCAGAACCACTAGTTACTAGCTGAGGGGGACTATATACTTAGCAGTATTCGCAGTGCTAACTTGTAACACAGCAAAACACTGTGTTACGGCATAGATAGGGTCTGTGAACGCAAGTGTGGAGCAGTGCAGCTCAGTAAATTGGGCAGAAATTGGTGACTGGCACAATACTAGGCCCTCAGCGGTGCAAGTTGCATGAGCATGTAGTAGAGAAGTGCATTTTGAGGAGTGAGTTGAGATGTTTTGTGCTGGTGGTGTGCCTAATGTCTACCAGCAAGGAGTTCCATAATTTAGGCATGCGGTATTTAAAGGCAGCCTGGCCAGTAGCAGTGGACATGTGAGGGACATGGAGAAGCTAGGAATCAATGTTCCTGAGCGAGTAAGCAGGCAGGGGGTAGCACTGCTAGGGCTGCCGCAAGGTAAGAGGGGAGGGACTGTGCCCAGAATTTCACTGTGGTCCTGGCACAGTGGATCAGTCTCCAATCATGGAGAGAAGGGAGATCAAAGGACAGGTATAGGTCACAGTGATAGGATGTGGGAGGGCAGTCCAGAGCGAAACGACAGAAAGAGTGAAAGAGAGGATCTAGTCTGGCTAGGAAGAACTTGGGAGCAGCACTATAGACTACGTCCCCGTAGTCCAGTATTGGGAGGATCATTTTCTGTACAATCGCCATGTGCGTTGGCAGGGGATGCAACTTCTGTTGCGGTATAAAGCACCCAGCATGGGGTGCAGTTTCTTGTGGATCACGTCGATATGCGCAGAAAAGTCAATGTGTTGATCTTGCCAGACCCACAGGTATCTGAAGGATGTACAAGCCTCCAGGGGGGTACCATAAATAGTGTGGAAGACAGGGGTGGAAGGAAGTCGGGGGAGTTTTGCCCTCGTGCCGAATGTCAGGGAGACAATTTTCTTAGGATTTAGAAAGAGCTGATTAGAACGAAACCAGAGTTGGACATTGTTGAAGTCCCGCTGGAGTCTGGTTGCCACTTCAGAGGAGGATGGACCAGAGGCATACAGTACTGTATTGTCTGCATATATGTGAATGGAAGTGTGTGGGCAGGCCGAGGGCAGATAATTTAGGAAGATGAAAAACAACATTGGGCCAAGGACCAAGCCTTGGAGGACCCCTGTAGTGACATGGAAGGAGGTGGAAGTAGAAGAGCCAATTCGGACTGACTGGGACCTGTCTGCCAGGTAGGAATGGAACCAGCTGATGGCAGATCCTGATAGTTCAGCAAGGATGAGCTTGGAAAGCAGCAGGGGACGAGAAACCATGTCAAAGGCCTTTGCAAGGTCGACGAACATAGCCGAGGTGATACCCCCATTATCCACTGCCATAAGGATGGTGTCGGTGAGTCTTAGAAGAGAGGTGATGGTGTAGTGTGATTTCCTAAATCAGCCTGATATGGAGTAAAGGAGGAGTCGTCGAGAAAGGAGCAGAGCTGAGAGCACGAGGTGCTCCTGGATTTTGGCTAGGATGGGGAGAAGTGAGATAGGACGGCGGTTGCCCGGGGAGGAGGGATCGCCACCTTTATGGAGGGGGATGACTGTGGCATGTTACAGATTAGGTGGGATTGATCCAAGCGTGAAGGAGAGGTTAAAGAGAGTGGCCAGTGGGCTGGCAATGGCTGGGGCAGATAGGTGGAGCATTTTGGAGTCCAGTCCCGAGG
This sequence comes from Neoceratodus forsteri, assembly GCA_016271365.2. NCBI lineage: Eukaryota > Metazoa > Chordata > Ceratodontiformes > Ceratodontidae > Neoceratodus > Neoceratodus forsteri. The sequence goes on from CM028135.1 coordinate 775,302,129, forward strand.
GGCATTTACCTTTGAAAGGAATTGAGTGACCATAGGGCTTTTATTACCTCTGTAGGAGTAACTTGGCGAAAAGAGAAGTGGGAGGACAGAGATGTGGCTGGGATGGAAGGGGGTGACTGAATGGGGTGGTGCAGAAGCAAGGACAAGAGGAAGGACGCACAGCTTGTGAAAAAGGCGTTAAACTCAGTGGCCAGAGAGCTCGGTACAGTGACAATGGTGCCTGCTACGTTGAGGCATAGTGTAGGGGGTTGGGCTAGAGGGGAAAAGAGATTTAACTGACTTCCAAAACCTTGCTGGTTGGTTAAAGTTAGTGCGAAAGGAGGCCTTGAAATAACTAGTTTTGGCCTGACGGTGACGGATAAACTTAGTGCAGGCATTCCAAAGTGAGCGGTAGTGTTGTAGTGCCACTTGTGAACCTGTTACCTTGTAGGTTTTCCAGGCTCGGTTCCTGACTTGAAGTTGATCTAGGAGATCGGCGGTCACCCAGGGCATGTGGACACCCCTTACTCTGGACCTTCTGAGTGGCGCACATTAATCCCAAAAAGCAAGGAATCTGGACATGAAGAATTTTAGGGCAGTCTCGATGGAGGGTGCCCATGGGATGTAGGACCAGTCAACATTATTCAGGTCAGTTAGGAGCGCTGTCAGGTCCAGGGATTTATAGGACCTGGTGAGTAAAGTATTGGGGGGGGTGGCAGAGCCTTATGTCTGAATATTTTCTACACCATGTACATCATGTGGTGATCGCTGAGAGTCTCCGGTAGGAGTCTAGCGTCAAGTATGCGATGGGGGGGTGGGAGGTTAGAGCCTAGTCCAAGAGTTAATGGCCAGAGTTGAAATCGGAAGTGGTTTGGACCCGGATAATACCAACTGCTGCCCCACGAGGTCTTCGGACCGTCGATGCAACTTGAACTGAAGCATCTCCTCACCCGAGGAGGACGAAGATGAGGAGCAGCAGCGCCACTTACTATGACGGCAGGAACAAGATCACCAGCAGAAGTGAGTCTTGCCCGATGTTGAAGTCGAGGAGCGGGACCAAGACCTCGAGAGGAGTCAGGGAAACCCTCGGCTCCTGGTCTGGTTCCTTCGTGGGCTGGGCTGACCCATCCAAGGGCATTGGGAGCACCGGTGTCCGAAAAAAAAAAAAAATTGTTGGCCGAATCGGGAGACAACCCACCGATCAGCTCAAGAGAGATCTCGGCCGCGTCAACAGGCGTCTCAGCCGACAGGTTTGATGGGGGTACCGTGAAACCAGCGGCCTTGGCCATGAATTCGACCGAAGTCGAGATAGGAGATTCCTATGAGCGGGACCGCTCGCGGTCCCAAGAACATCGACTTGTTGACTTTTCTTTGTCCTTTTTCGACTCCTTCTTGGAGCGCAAAACATGTAACCCCGAAGGGCCCTTTCTCTTGGTAGAGAGAGACTGGCACAACTCCTTGAAGGAAGCCGAATAGGAGGATCCCAGATGCAGCAGAATGAAGGCCAAAACCAAAGAGGAGCCCGCCGCGGCCTGAGCTGCCTCCTCCTCGAAGGCCTTGAGCTGTTCCAACTGCTCAGCGGATGCCACAGCCACAGAGACCACCCAACGGGCATCTTTCAATTTAACCGGCAGATAACGTTTCTCTGGTCACTCCAGCTGAAGTCGGGCAGTGTGATCTTCAAGCACGTTTGGAGAAAAGGACAGACAGTGACCGCAGGCCTGCGAATCATGGTCCACTCCTAGGCAGCACACGCATGTGGCATGAGGATCCATGCAAGACATCTTCTGTCCGCAGGTGCACTGGCAAAACCCGAGGGCCGAGTTTTCCTCCATCATGGGAGCGAGGGAGGAAGATGAAGACTGAACTCGAGAGAGTTTTAGAATCAGTTCTGGAAGTGAATCCATAGATTCAAGAACCAGGGCCTACTACAAGCGGAAGAGCTAAGGAAGGGACCTGAACCTTCCAGTGGAAAGGAAGATCTGGCATCATGGGGCGGAGCCGAGGACAATACCACCGGGTGGGTGGGTGGGAGGAGAAAGCTTTAAGACTTTCCGCACATCTTAAAGCAGCAAGGTACCTGCATGAAGTGTGGCTAGAACAACATATCCACGATCCTAGAAATGTACTGTAAGCTGATTGAGGGGTCGGTGCAATCTGCTGGAATATAGTGGGATGATGGAAAGGTCTATATTAGAGGGGCCATCATTAGCTTTGTTGCAAAATACAAGAAATAAAGGGAAATTAAGAGAGAGGAGCTAGGACAACATGTGAAAACATTAGAGAAAACCCTGGCCAGTAATGTTTTGCAAGGCACACAGAGAGTTAACGGCTGCCAGAGAAGCACTACATGCCTTCCTTTTGGGTGAAGCCCATACGGCATGTTTCTTCACTAGAAATAGATACTTTGAATGGGGAAACAGGTCTGGTCCATTGTCAGTCCAGCTGGTAAAGGGCAGAAGGACTTACACATTTCCGAAATTAAAACTACACATGGGACTTTGACAATGGAAAAGAAACTTATTAAAAAGCAGTTTAAACAGTTTTATCAGCAGTTATACCAAGCTGAATGTAAAGGTACTCTGGACAAAGCTAGAACTTTTCTGGATGACACTGATCTCCCACGTACTTCAGAGCTGCAAAGGGAACAGCTAGGAAATTAAATATTTAGGGCTAAAATTAAACAGGCCATTCAGAGCCTAAAGAAGGGGAAAAGCAAGTGGGCCGGATGGGTTTCCTTCAGAGTATTATAAAGTTATGCAGGACCAGTTGGTGGAAACCCTCTGGAGGGTCTTTGCGGTTGCTCAGCGGGAGGGGGTCCTTCCTGCCTCTTTTAATGATGCGGTTATATGCTTGGTCCCTAAACCTGAGAAGAATCCACAGGAATGCTCACCCTACAGGCCGATATCACTATTAAAATTGTGATGCTAAAATCTTAGCAAAAGTGCTGGCTGGGCGCCTTGACCAACTCCTCCCAGGTCTGGTTCATCCAGACCAGACCAGATTTGTCCGGGGCCGATACTCCTACCACAATATGTTAACGGTATTGAATGTTGTGTGGATGGCCTCTCAGAAGGCAGGTGGCACTGTGGTGCTGTCCATGGACGACGAGAAGGCTTCTGACCGCATAAAGTGGGAATATCTCATGGAAGTTATGCTGCGGTTCAGCCTGGGGGATGGCTCTGTGGGACTGATCCGGAAGATTTATAAAGCACCCACTGCCAGGGTCCTGGTGAATGGCTCGCTTACAGAGCAGTTTTCACTGTTAAGAGGTAAGAGGCAGTGGTGCCCCCTCTCCCCCTTGGCTATTGAGCCATTGGCAGTGGGAATACGTGAGCACCCCGACATAAGGGCGATAATGAGTAGATCAGGTCTTCCCCCATAAAGTAACGTTGCATGTGGACGACATGCTTTTGCATGTGGCAGACCCAGCTGGTTCAGTCCCACCACTACTTGAGTTGATACAGACTTTTGCAGCCTTCTCGGGCTATAAGATAAATTTTGGCAAGTCTGAAGTCATGCTGTGGGGGGAAGTGGGAGGAGAGCAGGAGCAGGCAACGTGGGGACTTAAGAGGGTCACAACATCCTTTAAATATTTGGGTATTCATGTGGGGAGGGATTTAGGATCCCTGTATCAACTGAACTATGTCCCAATTATCAAAGCCATCGAGGAGGAGTTGAGGCGGTGGAGGGAGCTTCTTGTGTCCTGGATGGGCCGCATTACTTTGCTAAACATGAATGTACTGCCACGAATTCTATATATAATGCAAACGGTGCATGTCGGACTTGTTAGGGCAGATCTCAAGAGGATAGAAAAGGCCTTTACTGACTTCTTGTGGACAGGAAGCACCCAAGAGCAAGCTTGCAGAGGCTGCAGGCAGATGGGTCCAGGGGTGGGTTGAACTTTTCCAGACTTTCGGAATTATTATCAGGCAATACAGTTTAGGTATATAAGTGACTGGGTTATTAGGTCTAAGGCGGCAGGTTGGCCAGACCTGGAGGAAGGGGAAGGGCTGGCGAGACTCTCGGCCTATCTGGTTCAGGGAGGGCAAAAGGCATATCACAGACTGGGCAATGGGAATCCCTTGGTTGCAGCTGTGCTGGATGGGTGGACACAGATCCTAAAGCTGATAGGAGTGGGACAGGAGAAGACTACTTCTTCCCGTAGCAGGGAATCCCTATTTTCTGGCTGGACTGGAGGACACGGGATTCCAAATGCGGGAGGCTAGAAGGATTAAGTATGTAAGAGATATATGGAAGAGAGATCAGCTATGTTCTTTTGAGGAGCTGAATCTAGATTTTGATATACCAGGGGCATACTTGTTTCGTTTTCTACAAATGAGAGCATATGCCAACTCTTTGGGCCGGGCGAGAGGTACCAGCTCCTCCCGGTGCAGGTAGAACACTTAAATCTTGAGCACCAGGGTGTACTCCAGAGGGTTAATTGGCAAAGCAGCCCGGTTGGGTCGATAGTTCCTTCCAGATTACAAGCAGAAAACCAAAAGGCTGTGGGAGGAAGATTTGGGTAGGGCAATTACGGAGGAGAACTGGCTCATAATACTGAGACTCCATAAAGAGATCTTGATATGTAACAACTTTCAGGAGTCTTACTATAGGTTTATACACGGGTTGTACTGTCCCCCGATAATGGTCCACAAGCTTAACCCTGCAGTTTCTCCTTTGTGCTGATGACATAAATTGGAGACGGATACTTATTTTTATTATTTCTGGTCCTGTCAGGTCTTGCAGAACTTTTGGGGTGCAACAGCACAAGAGGTGGGAAGGATATGGGGCAGACAACTGGGACTTACCCCATTATGTTTGTTATTTGGAGTGGATGAGACGGGCTCTGAAGAATGGGATGTTTTTCCAAGATGGGTCCAAGTACTGCTGACACAGTCTAGACACTATGAAAAAATTACTCACCTTAGTAATTGCTTTTCTTCTCATGGAGTCTTGCTATATTATAACAATAGCAGTCAGCCACTGCAGCTGAACTGCCCCGGAGAGGAAGGAGTTAACTCCAGAAGATCTGGAGTTCTACAGCTCGAGGGCGCTGTGCCCAAAGCTCTATCTGGCAGTTTCAAATGAAACTGTCAGATCTTTACTGACTAACATCAAAGGACGGAAAGTCTGTGTGGAAAAAACTACACCAGCCATGTGCTACCTACTAGTAGTAATAACAACAATATAAAGAACAAAGAAACACTCAGAGCCATAATAACAAAAATTGATGGTATTATGGTTCGTTTACCACCCTTGACAAGTTAATATATGAACCCCCTTCCCCAAAGACTCAAGTCCAGGAAGGGGCAATATAAATAACCTAAATGAAACAATCTAGATCCCTAACCCAAAGGAAAGAGGTAAGGAAAAACTACAATGGCATGACACAGTGCTTGCACCAATTCGCCACCCCTACCCAAGTAGAAGTTCTGGGGAGGGCAGGAGGAGGGTGGTTATATATAGTAAGACTCCATGAGAAGAAAGCAAATTACTAAGGTGAGTAATTTTTCTTCAAACACCATGAAGTCTTGCTATATTATAACAATAACAGATACACAGCAGTACCTCCATGGAGGAGGGTCAGAACCTACTTAGGAAATAGGCTCTGAAGCACTAGCTGTGCCAAACCGAGCATCTCTCCTGGACTGGACATCCAGGGAATAATGCTTGGTAAAGGTGTGAACTGTCTTCCAGGTAGCAGCTTGACAAATCTCCAGAATGGGGATGTCTCTAGCAGCCGCTAGAGACGCAGCTGTACCCTGGTGGGTGGGCCCTCAATCCTGAGGGGTACTCTACCAGTTTCTGATAACAGAATTGGATACAAGAAACAATCCACCTTGCAATTGTTCTCTTAGTGGCAGGTTTCCCTTTGCCAACCTCGCCATAGGTAAGAAAGAGTTGGAGGATTCGAACCATGACCTCTGGTGCGCTCTAAATAGTAACTAAGGCTCTTTTGACATCCAAGCTGTGCAGTCTCCTCTCACCTGAGGAAGAATGCTCAGTGAAAAATACTGGGAGAGAGATAGATTGATTCAGGTGGAAATCAGAAACCACCTTAGGCAAAAACTTTCTATTAGTCCTAAGGACTACCTTATCTCTGTGGAAAGAGATAAAATCTTCTTCACTGACAGGGCCTGTAGCTCACTTATGCGTCTGGCAGAGGTGATAGCTACTAGGAAAAGCAGTTTTCAAGTTAAATACTTGAGCTCTGCAGAAGACAGAGGCTCAAAGGGTGCATTAACTGAGCAATGCAAATATTCAGGTCCCAGGCGGAGCTGGTTCCCGAAAAGGAGGTTAGTATGAGTAACCCTTAAAAACTTGGAGAAACGGGTGAGAAGAAGGGAGGCAGGCTTCCTGCTGACACAAAAAGCAGAGACAGCTGCCAGATGAAACTTCAGGGTAGCTGGTCTAAGGCCTAGGGAATTCAGATGGACCAAATAGTCCAGAAGAATGGGAAGATCAGCAGATTCTGGGATAATCTGCCTCTCAGAGCACCAGATGGAAAACCTCTTCCACTTAGAATTATAAGTGGCTCTAGTGGAAGGCTTCCTTGAAGCCTTTAAAATATCCATGACACCTTGAGAAAGGTGTAAGTCAGCAAATTCTAGCTCCTCAAGAGCCAAGCCTTGAGGTGGAGGTTTGAGGTCCGATACACACTCTCCCTGTGCACAGGCCAGTAAGTCGTGGACTCTGGGCAGGCTCAGGGCAGGGGTGGACTGCCAGGACAGGAGCAGAGGGTACCAGGGCTGTCTGGCTCAATCTGGGAAATCAGAATCACTCTGCAAGGTTGAGATCTGATTTTACTAGTACCCTGAAAAGGAGAGGAAGGGGAAAGGCATGCAGGAACTCTTTCCAGTCCAACAGAAAGGCGTCCAGAGGACTGAGCCCAGAACTGGAGGCCTGCAACAGAAAAGAGAAGTTGATGGTTGTCTGGGGCTGCGAAAAGATCTATCTGAGGGTGCCCCATCTGGCAAGACAGACCCCAGCACTTGTGGATTCAGAGCCCATTCGTGATGGCCCTGAGAAATTCTGCTGAGGGCGTCCGCCAGGACATTGTCCTTCCTGGGAGATGAACCGCTATCAGGGAGGTGTTCAGGAGTAAGCCAGGGACCACAACTTCATTGCTTGGTGCATGAGCTGAAGACCGAGTGCCCCTTAGCAGTGATGTACCACATTGTGGTGGTATTGTCTGTCCTGACTTGAACCACTTTGTTCTGGACAGAATCTGAAAACACCGAAGAGCTAAAAAGACAGCTCTGAGTTCCAAGATTGATGTGGAGCAGAGACTCCTGAGGAGACCATACCCCTGAGTGGCAAGGTCGCCTAGGTGAGCCCCCACCCTAACAGGGAGGCATCCGTGGTGAGGGGTGAGGGAGGGAAATGGGAATGAAGGGAACCCCTGTCTTAAATTGCTCTGGACCTGCCACCAGTGGAGGTTAGGATCAGAGTTTGAGTAACTGGGACCAACTTGGTAAAGGGGTCCTTCCTTTGAGACCAATAGGCCCTCAAATGGAACTGAATGTCCCTCATCTGGAATCTTGCTCCCTGCAGACAGCTGTGGAAGCAGCCATGTGCCCGAGGAGTTGCAAAATGCCTTGCTGGTCGAGAGACCAGCGGGTGAAGGAGGATGCCAGGCGATGAGTCTGTCCACCCTTTCCGAGGGAAGAAAAGCCCTGGCTAACCTTGTGTTCAATTCTGCGCCTACGAAAGTTAGGACCTGAACTGGTTCCAGAACTGACTTTGGTAAGTTTAGCAGGAACTCAGGGAAGTGAGAAGCTGCTGGGTGACCTGCAAGTGGATTTCACCTGACCTGGAGACTGACCCACAATGAGCCAGTCGTCCAGGTAGGAAACACAGCAACCCTTGCCTTCTTAAGTGAGCCACTACTCAGCGAGACATTTGTGAATACCCTTGGCGCAGAGGTAAGGCCAAAGGGCATTGCCCTGAACTGGTAGTGGCCTGAGGGCAGTTCGAACCTGAGGTACTTTCGGTGAGAAGGCCTGATCAGAACATGAAAATAGGCATCCTGAGGTCCAGGGAAGCTAGCCAGTCCCTGGCCTTACGGAAAGCAATATCATTGCCAGAGTCAACATTTTGAACTTTGGTTTCAACAGATGCTTGTTCAAGTATCTTAAATCTAGAATGGGCCGCCATTCTCCTGTCTTTTGGGGTAAGAAAGTATCTTGAATAAAGCCCTTGCCCTGATGGCAAGGAGGAACCCTTTCCACTGCTTTGCAGTCCAGCAGAGCAGAAACCTCTGCTTCCAAAGCAAGGGCTTCTGAAGGATTTGCAGGTGGAAAATGCCTGGCTCTCATCTTTGGAAAGTGTTTGAAGCTGAGAACCAGACCCTGGCCTATTACCTCCAGAACCCATCTGTCCGTAGTTAGGGACAGCCAGTTCCGGCTGAAATAGGCCAACCTGCCCCCCACTGGTACAGGAGAATCGGCCCTGGACACCCCATCAGGGTGCCTGCTTAGCAGCAGCCTTAGGCTGAGGGGAGGGGGACGGTCTACTTGTGCCACGTCTACCCCTGCCTCTGAAGAAACCCCTCTGCGAGACAGCAGAGGAGGCTTGAAATTGGTAAAAAGGCCTGGAAAAGGGCCTGCCCCTACCTCTGGGAGCATGCCTTTGTGGCATGGCATGCTTCTCCTTAGCCTGGGCACTTTTGTAGGTAGTTCTGTATTCATCCATCTTTTTCATATAGTTTTCTGTTTGCTCCCCAAAAGAGAATTTCCCACTACAGGAAAATCCATAGCCTTTGACTGGGTATCTAGGGACAGATTAGTGCATCTGAGCCATGCCAACCTCAGGAAGCTACAGAAGTGGCCATGACCCTAGAAGAAACATCATTAACATCAACAGCAGTATGAAATTGAACTTTAGAGGCTTCAATGCCATCAGCAGCCACCTGTTCCAACTCACTAGCCAGCTGGCCATGGGCCTGCTTGGCTAACTGCAATACTGTGTCCCACCTAGATTTCTGATATCTAGCTACATAAGCCATATAATTTGCCTGCCTGAGTCCCAAAGAAGCTGCCATATACTGTTTCTTCGCCATGGCATCAATCTTCCTGGAATCCTTATCAGGAGGATGTGAGGCCAGAGGAATATTAGCCTTGTCACAGGCTGCAGCTTGTACCACACCTACATGACTACACTGCTCAGTAAGGAAGTCTGTATCAGAGCCTGACAAAGTATACCTTCTGTCCATTTTTTATCTACAGGAGGGACAGAATGAGGACTTTTAAAATCTTTGTTGTTTGCTTCCTAAATGACTTATGCAAAGGAATAGACAACCTCCTAGACTCTGGAATATCCATCATTTCCACATAATCAGGCTCCTCTTGCTCATCCACAGCCTCCTCTAAAGGAAGCTGGAGGGTTTCTACAACCTTTTTGTAAAAAATAAAGAAAGAAGGGGACTCAGACAGAATAGGAGGAGATTCTAAAGGTCTGTCTGGAGAAATGTCCGGTTCAATGGGCACGTCCAGACCCCCCCAGCCACACATATATTGATCAAATTCCTCCTCCCCTCCGTTCATAAAATCCTCAACTTCAAAATCCTGAACCACTGGGACTGAACGAACCAACCTTTACCAGCTGTTGGTGGTTCTACAGATCCCTGAGACAGTGACTGGACAATCTGAATGGCTTTAGCTATCTCTGCAGCAGTTGGAGACACAATTTTGGACTCCAGACCTACTGATTTCCTTGTCTTTTTACTTGGGACTGGTTCCTCTGAACCAGCCTTCCTTTTGGCCGAGGAAGTCTCGCCCTGGTCAGAGGGCACTCCCTCTGGTCCAGTGGGTACTGGACCGGGCTGGCCATCCGGGTCAGCGGACTTTTTGGCCTCTCGTTCCCTGAGCCGGCCCAATCTCTTCTCCAGGGTGGCTGCAGGGAAATTTTCACACACCTGGCAGTCTGACAGGAGGTGGTCAGCCCCCAGACAATAAACACAGTGGTGTGTGGGTCAGCCTTGGCAAAGGCGTCCCCACAGACATCACAGTGTTGAAACCCAGTGGGCCCGGTTTTTCTTTTGGGTTTCTCAGACATAATGCCAGCCTAACCAAAACTTGCCCTTTTGATGGCAGTGCCAGGCAAGACACCCTTATCGGTTCCTAACCGTGTCACGGGTATTTGAAAAAAACGTTATAATTCCGTTTTTTTTAGAACCGATAAGAACCGGGAACCGCACTCTAAAACCCACTGTACACTTTTAAAATGCAGAAAAAAAACAACCGATCGGTTCAAAACCGAACCGATAATTAATTTTCCACACAGACTTAAATTTTAGTACTTACGGTTACCAGATAGAGCTTTAAAACCGAAATGCGGTAAAAATAATAACTTTGCGGTTCAAATGAACGAAAATACTCTTGAACCGAGAATGAACCGAGCTGAAGGAGCTGATCTCCGGAGCGACTGTTCAGTGAAGCGGAGTAAAGAATCTGACAGTTTCATTTGAAACTGCCAGATAGAGCTTTGGGCACAGCGCCCTCGCGCTGTAGAACTCCAGATCTTCTGGAGTTAACTCCTTCCTCTCCGGGGCAGTTCAGCTGCAGTGGCTGACTGCTATTGTTATAATATAGCAAGACTTCATGGTGTTTGAAATACTCAACACACGGGTGTCAGCTTCAACCTCAACAATCCAGCAATGGCATACCCTGGCCATACAGGTGCTTGCACTCGGGCGCTTGACCTATACTATTAAAAATAGAGAGGATCTCTTCCTGAATATGTGGGAGCCCTTCCTTGCATCGTTGATGCTGGAAGAGGCTGCAGTTCTAAGAGAAAGCCTCTAGGGGGCCAATAGAAATGAAAGAAAAACAAAAAAAATGGGGATTTGAATTCCTGAAGTGGTCCTTTTCCTTATCCTAAATATTCAACTCTAAATGAAATCAGTGTTCAGGAGTTAAGTTTAAGGAGGCAGCATAGTGCAATGGTTTAAGACTCTGAGCTGCAAACCTGGAGACCTGGCTTTGAATCCCACAGGCCCCACTTGCATACTGTGTGACCCTGAACAAGTCACTTAACTTCCTTGTGCTCCCAGGTCGCATCTGTAAACAAGCTTTCAGCGTAGTGTCTCTCTCCTGGTAAAATAAATAATAATAAAAAAGTTCATGGAAAAAAGAGATGAAATTATATGTTAATAGCTGGGTATTTGTTGTATCCATTTTTATTTATCTGTAGCTCGATGTTTTCCTGAGAAGGAATTGTAGCGGAGCACAAATAGGCAGATGAACTTGGCACATTCTGGTGGTTGTTGTATATTATATTTTATTACATGTTAATTTTCTTTTCTTGTCTATGTACTTTTTCTGTATTATATGTGTTAGTGTTATGTACGGAAAAACTAAAACCTCAATAAACGGATGATGGGAAAAAAAAAGAAAGAGAGCTGAACTTAAAGAGATGTTAACTAAGCAAGCCTGCGCAACTATGTGGCTGATGCCACAAAGAGAAATGCCATTAGCACTGCATTGTACACCATGCAGAACTTATGGTGCGCTACTCTTTCACTTTACCAGGTTAGGTCTAACAGATGTTCTCTCTGACACATCCCATTCCTGCTAACAAAAAAAAGACTCAGCCAATAGGTCCCTGCTATAGTGGTCTGAATAGACGCCACAGTTACAAACCATGAAGAACAGGGACACAGATGAGTACAACTTGTGCCCCAAAGTATCCAGCCTTCTCGACTCTAGGGATGGTGGCTGCTAGTTTTGTGCTGATGCCCCGTAAGGGTTGGGGCCAGTCCAAAAGATGGGTGCTTGGAAGACCCAGGGTCCACTTTGGGGGATAAATAAAAAGTGCATATCAGCTTGTTTCAGGACCGTAGCAATTCTTCCGGGCTATTTTATTAGCTGAAGCCAGTTCAATATCGACTGCAGGAACAGGGAACTGTCATGAACAGGGATCTTATCAAAAAAAGAAAATTAGTTACTGTAACAGTAGCTCTACAAGAGAACCTCCTCCATTGAGCTACAAAGCTACAACTTTGGAACTGTAAGCCATCAGCATCAAGACCACTCAGAAATCTATGCAGGCTGGGGCTGTCCATGTTAATGCATGTTGGTGCTGCCTATGTAACATGGGTGGCCCCCTCCTCAGTTCTCCGCTGGAGACAAATTCAGAGAATATATCTTAGTGACAGGGACTAGAAGACCAGAACCAGGCACACGGGACACGTGATGGAACTGAAAATTGAAGCCCAATCAGGGCACAAGATGAAGACTCAGCATGCAGCACCAGGCAAGACTTCGTAGTATGCCATCTTAAATAGATACAAAGGAAGGGAAGGTGTGAGGGTGAGTTATGGCTCTACATAGAAGATTCTCTAGAAGATCTACTGTTGTGGTAAGGAACTAATCTATCTTTTTCTGAGGACATCTCATCCATAAAGCCATACCTTTGGAATGATTTCCAAGCAGTACATAATGCACAGTGGGAGATGGGTCCCACCGTAGGCACCTCTAGGACATTAAGACAGAAGGCCTTGAAAGAGGGCAAGGCTGAAGCCAGACCATCTCCAGGAAAAGTCCAAACTTTAGTCTTTAGTGAAAGTATGGACAGAATTCCAAGTGACGACAGAACATATGTTGGCAGACGAGACACAGTAACTTAAACACATGCAGTGTGGCCTGAAACAGGACAAAAAGCTTCTTGCCGTAAATCTAGTAACAGAAATGCAGGATGCCAACCACTTGGAAAAGGCAATGCTTATAAACTGGGGTGTCACCATCTTGAGGGCAAATAAAACAAAAAGCAGAAAGGTTTTTTTTTTGCAGTCAAACTAGAAATACAAGGTTCTTCGGACATCCGGGAAATGTAGTAGATCTTCCCTTTTTTTGGGAGGAAGGAAAATAGGAAGGTGGCTACAGTACGATTCAGAGTGAACGTAGACACCACTTTTGGAAGAAAACGAGGATGAGTTTGCAGTGAGACCCAATCCAGGTGAACAATATGGTACGAAGGAACTCCGCCTGAAGCTCGAATAGTCACTAATCAGAGGTAATGGCCATTAGACAAAGTGTCTTCTACAATAGGAAATGCATGTCACAAGTGGCAGTCGGTGCAAAAGGGGTCCTTGTAAGGGACTCCAGAAATAAGTTAAAGTCCCACACTGGAAACGGCTTACAGACAGAGAGACATGTGCAGGTACACTTTAAGGATCATGTGGGACACCTCCAACTAGACCACCATTTTGCCATTTGTAAGGACTTCAAAGGCCCAAACCCGCCACCATGTGCACTTTAAAAGAGGAATACTGGAGGTCAGAGTTCAATAAGGACACGAGGTAATCCATGGCCTGTTACATTGGATATGAAAAGGGGACCAGGGAATGAGAAGCACACCAAACACTGAAATGTTTCCATTTCTGAGAATAGGAATGCCTCGTAGATGGTTTATGAAATACTAGCAAAAAAATCTGTGACCGTAGGGGAACCTCAAAGCAGACGTTCTGCAGTAATATCAGAACCGGGTGCAGAGAGCCCTGTTCCTGCAACAGGAGTCCCATTCACAGAGGGAGCGGGACTGGAGGATCCAAAGACACTGCTGGAACACAGAAAACCAAATCTGTATGAGCCAGAACAAGGCCATCAGGATCAGTGTCACTAGGGAGGTCCTTCATGAAAACAGAACATTGAAGGGGACTCGGCACCAATCCCTGGGGACACCTAGGGTGTCTGGGAGGGAAGAAGAGATGAAGGAACACAGCTTGAATGACTGATCTGCAATACAGGTAGGACTTGAATCAACAAAGGGCGGAGTTAGACATGCCCGAGAAGGCTTATTTCAACAATAGTGGGAAGTGGTTTACAGTGTCAAACACTTTGGCAAAATCAATGAATATAGCTGCAGTGCCCTGCACAGATTCCATATGGTAATGGATGTGGTCCGTTTTGAGAAGGGAAGTGGAGGTCCAGTGGTAAGGTGGAACCAGACTGAAAGGGGGTGAGAAATCCACTACTGCCACTGAAGCCATCTTTTAAGTACATTGGGAAAATAGATAAACGTACTATAGTGGCGCAGTAGCACTATAGTTAGGGTTGAGCAGTCACTTCTATGTTAAGCTTGAAATTTTGCACTTCAATAACTTCGTAAGCATTCAAGCGATTTGCATAAGATTCTGCATGCAACATCAGGGACTAAAGATCTCTTGATGTTGCAAATTTCGTTCCGGATTGGAGTGTGGGTGCAGAGATACCGGGGGGGGGGGGTCAAAAATGTGAAATTTACCATTTTTTATTAAAATTCTTTGTCACGCCACTGCGTGAAAACAGTGTGGAATTTTGGTCTGAGATTTTTAAGGTATATAGGACTAGTGTCACAGTGGTGCCTTTTGAAGGTTTGGTGAAAAAAACAATCCATTTAAAAGTTATTCAATTTCAAACTTTCCCATTATTTCCTATGGGACCAGACAGATGCCCCACTCGACAAAGGATTCTTTATCGCAAATGCAGAATCCTTTGCTGCAAATGCGGAATCTTTTTGTGTGGCTGCCATCTTTTCAGTTAGAGGTGATGATAAAATGAAATAACTTAGACAGGTTTAGTATACAACAGTTGTCTTTACCTAATCGGGACCCTTACAATCCAATTTTGGGGTTAGTTTTTTGATAAGTGACTTAGAAATATGTTTTTTAACATATGGAAATCCTTTTCCGCAAAGCACAGAAAACAAATTGTGAAACAGGATCTTTTTTTCACAATTTGCGAAAAAGGATCGTCTTTTACCACAAACTGTAAAAAAGGAATCGCAAAGCAGCATCCTTTTTCACAAATATGCAAAAAATGATTTTCTTTTCCGCAAATTGCGAAAAAGAAACCGCAGAAAAGGGCTCTTTTTCTCAATTTGTAGAAAAGGAATTGTAAGACACCTGTTTCTTCGTCACTCCACAGTTTACAGACTATTGTTGATTTTTGGTCTGAGATGTTCAGGGTATAAAGGGCTTGCCCCACTGATGTGCCTTTTGCTGGTTTGGTGAAAATATATTGCTTTGCTGTGGGGTTCTGTGGCTTTAAATTTTGGTTTGTTTCTCACAGGATAACATCGTAAGGTGAGATTAAGACGGTTGTTTTTTTTTGTCACTATGCTGTGAAGAAACGGTTTTCAATTTTTGCTCTGAAATTTTCAAGGTACAAAAGCCTTGTGCTATCGATGTGCCTTTTGCTCGTTTTGTGAAAATATATACATTTGGAGTCGCTACACAGATTTCACATTTTGCTGTGTTAGGATGACATTGCAATGCGATGTGTTTTTTGGCGCTGCACACTATGGGATGAGAGCGCAGGGCTCTCCCATAGGCAAATAAGGATATCACTACACTATCTCAAGAATTAGGGATGGGAGTGCAAGGCCCAGTGGGCCCTGTGCCCCCACAAGCAAATAAGGCTATGATTATACTATCTCAAGAAGTAAGGAAATTCTTGGCAAAAAACATTGTTACTGCATCAGTTAGGGTTCCAGCAACAAACGTTTGGGAATGTGGTGTTGGGGTTTCTAACCCTAACACTCCACCCCCCACCCTGCATGCAGCAACAGGCATGGGTGCCTTGGGTTGTCAGCCTTAACGCTCTCCCCATTCTCCTATAGTGTACCCATCTCAGCTTTGCTCACTCATGGAATGGGGTGCGCGTTAGGGCTGACAACCCCATAGCACATGGGCCCACACCTGTTGCTGCATGCAGGGTGGGCGTGGGGTTCCTAGCATCACATTTCCAAATTTTTGTCACTGGAACCCTAACTGATGCATTAGCAAAGTTTTTCATCAAGAATATCTATAAAGATATGCTGTTTACTAATATATATTATTGGGTACACTTCCTATTTTGGAAATAGGCAGCCTATGAAATGTGTATGAATAAAAGTGTTTCAAGATTTCTAAATAGGAGATTTTCCTGGTGTGACCCATTGCATTTTCATATTCATATATATTCACTGAATTGCCCCAAAAATTAACATCTAGTGTACTATTATTTTCTTGCAAATATTACTGAAAGTTTGCATTAGCCAAAATGGTACTATGATCAGCTCTGCAATACTGCTCTTAAGTCTGGCATCAGAAACATTTTTGGCAAGTCATTTTAGTTCACTTTTGTCACATACTGTATATGGTGTGATCACTTTAAATCCAGCAGTATTTAACAGGGGCATTACGAATTCAGTAACCGCCTCTGACGGAGCCTGGCAGCTGCTCAGGTGAGACATCAGACGTTATGACATCATCTTGATGCATCCTGTTGTCAGGTGTATAGCACTATGTACCTGTCAGTATTTCATTCTGTAAACTGCACTCTAGCACTGTTTATTAAAACTTGTCTAAAGTCATGATACAAGTCTCACTAGTTCTCTGGAGGCTACAGGTGCACTATCCCTTTTGACTGTGGCCCGATTTATGCATACTGTAGCATTTCCCGGTGTGGTGTCTCACCTGTTCTTCCCATTCAGGGCTTGCTCTGCCACTTGCCATTGGAGACAAAAAATAATTTTATCATTAAATGGCGATTTTTAAAACTGGCGCGATTACAAAGAGTTGAAAGTGGATCCTGCCTACCACATGATGTAAAGAAATTTATACAATAGGGGTGAGTGTATATACCATTAGTTAAATATCAGTAAACTCACCTCCACTGTATAACTTAGCAATGACATATCCACAGTGGAATAACTAGAAATAAACTGCACTGTGGATGTCACCAACTAAATAAACCATTCCAGACACGCAACAGCCCCAGAACATACAACAGACCTAAAAATCCCAAAGAATGTAACTTCCTCCATGGGTATCTCAAGCAGCTATTTACAACTAAACACAGCATCAGACACTCCACAATTCCTTACTCATAAAACCCAGCACAGAATGTGAAAAGTGCACTTTACCTTATCTGCACGAAATTAGTAAATTGGACACTCAACCACACTGCTCCTACAGTGTCCGAAACCGCCCCAAAAAACCTTATTCCAGTATTAAGCAACAAATACCCCCCTGCACGCCAACCAGACTACAACCTCGCTCACCACCACAGTAAAACAAAAACTAAAAGCAAAAATCACAGCAGCACAAATCAAAATACCCTCCTACCACAAAGCTGACACTGTAATTCGGGACACCGAAAAGAAAGTCGCCATCTTCCAAGAACTCTCTGGCCCTCCTACATACAAAACGTACTACTCCTAAACTTCACACACCAGGAACTAAACCATCAGAATCAAAACCGCACCGCAGAATAAACCCTGACAAACGAAAAGTAAATAAAAATACTAGAGCAACGAACTCAGCAGAACTCTGAGATCCTATTGTATAAACAGCACACATGATGTGAGACTGTGGAATATGGTAAATATTTGCATTCGCGCAGTGACACTTGGATAATATCACTCGTGGCTCCACCACTCGTGATATTAACCGAGGTCACTCTGCACTCATGCAAATATTTACCATATTCCACAGTTACCCATGTATCTTCTATATACTTTGGCAAAAATACTGGCGAAAAACAAAGACAGAGCTAGCCCTAATATTTTGGAAATAGGCAGCCTTAGCCTTACAGATGAGTCTGGTGAACAACAGCCTGTCAGCTAATGACCCAGTCAATTTGTGTTTAGCCCAAGCAGTGTCCCACAGGAGGAAGTTTATTAGTTCAGATGTGACCCAGGGTTAGTGGAAGCCCCCAACTCTGGATCTATGTCGCTGTTACAGACAGAACTGAATGTACAGTGAAAATAAGATACAGTTTCATCAGGGTCAAGCAAGACAGAACAAGATGCCAATTAACTGAATGCAGGTCATGCAGAAATGCGTGTGGGTGAAATGGCGTTAAGATCTGCAAGCAGAATCTGGGGGTTAATGGTTTTAATTTTCCTCACACAGAAGGTTATGCAGTAGACACGAAAGATGGCTGGAAGGGCATCTCTAGCCACGATTCTGTGCTGATGAGACAGTAGTAACCAGTCAATAATATTATGGTTGACTTGGCACTGCTGTGGGTAGAGGATCACATCAGTTGGGAGTTATTAAGGGATTTATTTTGCTGTGCAGGGTAAATGACAGGGAAGTCTTACCACCTGTGGGAAGCCAGCTGGAATTACAATCCCCCTAGAGAATATGATCGCAAATGGAAGAGGGGGAGGAGTCCAACACAACTTGAAGAATCCCTGCAACAATCAGGGGATTTAGCTAGACTTCTAATATTTCTGTGAAAGACATGAGACCTTTAAGTATACAGGGTGTACTGCTGGCAGCAGTGGAGGACAGAGCCAGGACTGACCTCCATATCTCCTCCAGCTTTGCGCTTCACCCACTGCAGAGGACTACACAGAGCAGGAATCCTTTTCAGCAGGACAGAGGGGAACGGTCCACCACTCAATGTGTTCAGAACACCATGTGGTCTCAGACAACCTTCCTGACTTTTATCCCGGTCTCCTCTGACCACCTGGTAGCAATCAGCATTGGGGGGGGTTAGCAAGATACCAGCTCCCAACTCTCATGACCCCTGGAGCTTCTGTCCTAAGTTTGAAGAAATGGTGCCACCGACAGCACTGGATAGGGGAGTTAAAACAGGCTGGTACAAAAAACACCTGGAACCTCTCAGTCTGCTCAGGTACTGAACTGGTGTTCAGAGCACCATGTGGCCTCAGATGGCTTTAATGACTCTGATCTTTGTCCCTTCCGACTATCTAAGGTTCATCTTGTGCATCCTCCTCTTGTCCTTTGGCAGTGACTATACCCATTTCGAGTATGGAGATACTTATAAGCTTAGTAGTAAAAGTGTTAGAAACATAAAAACACAGAATTTGATGGCAGATAAGGACCGCTTGACCCACCTAGTTTGCTAATTTTCCTACCTAACGGATAAGCTGCAGATCCTAGTTAACCAACAGCCTACTTCCTCCTACTCCCCACTAGGACTGCCTTATGTCTGTCCCATGCATTCTTGAATTCCCCCACTGTTCTTGACTCCATTACCTCCTCAGGAAGGCTGTTCCATGCATCCACAACCCTCTCCATGAAAAAAATACTTCCTCATATTACCTCTGAGCTGTCCCCCCCATCTTCAAATTGTGCCCCCTTGTTCTTGCACATCTCTTTTTCTGAAAGATACTACCATCTTGAACTTTGCCGATTCCCTTGAGGTACTTGAATGTTTCTATCATGTCGCCCCCCTCCCTTCTTTCCTCAAGGGTATACATATTAAGCTCCTTTAGTCTTTCTTCGTATGTCTTCTGGTGCAGATACTGCGCCATTTTGGTTGCCCTCCTCTGGACAGCCTCCACTCTGTCTACGTCTTTGTGGAGATGGGATCTCCAGAACTGCACACAGTACTCCAGATGGGGTCTCACCAACTGTCTGTACAGAGAGATAACAACTTCCTGTTTTCTACTGGTGATGCCTCTCCCTATGCATCCCATCCCAGTATCCCCCAGCCTTCCTTACTGCCTTCTCACATTGCCTGCCCACCTTTAGGTCATCTGATATAATTACCCCCAGGTCCCTTTCCATTTTTACTGTTGTCAGTATTTCACCCCCCCATTGTGTACTCTTCCCCTGGGTTTTTGTTTCCCAGGTGCATTACCTTGCACTTCTTTGCGTTGAATCTACGCTGCCATACATTTGACCATTACTCCAGCCATGCCAAGTCCCTTCTCATCCTTTCCACTCCATCTTTTGTATCAACCCTGTGGCAGATCTTTGTGTCGTCTGCAAAGAGAAATACTTTTCCTTCCAGTTCCTCCACAATGTCACTTATAAAGACATTAAAAAGGAACGGTCCCAGTACTGAACCCTGCCAGTAACCCTCCTTTCTTCACTGTGGACTCCATTTACTACTACTACTACCCTTTGCATCCTGTTGTCCAGTCATTTTTTTATCCAGGCTACCACCTTGTGACCCACTTCAAGGCTGTTATCCCTCCTTATGCTGTGTAACCATAAATTCCCTGTTCTGAAAGCCTGGCCAATGCCAGTTTCCACAACATCACTGGAAAGGAAGTTTCACATTAGCCACCCTCTGTGTAAAGTTATGTTTTCTAATGTTTCCCCCTATTCTGCCTCTAAATTTGAGGGCATGCCCTTTAGTTCTGCTTGCGCTTACCAGCTCAGACATTTGTGTAAATTCCAACCAGTCCATTCCCTTTAGTACCACCTTCTCTTATCTAGGCCAAATAATCTGAGTATGATCAAAACCTCCTCCTAGCTCTTGCCTCCTAACCTATCAATCAGTTTTGTGGCCCTGTGCTGAACCTGCTTGATCATTTCAATATCCTTTTTGTGCAGCCAGATGTGACTGAACCAAGGCCCTGTACAGGAAGGGATTGCCTGTTCTGACCTGCTCTTTACCCCCCTCCTAATGCATTCAAGAGTTGCATTTGTTCTGACTGCAGCAGCTTACTGCCTGTCTGACTTCAGCTTAAGGTCTCAGTTACCCCTAGATCTTTTTCTTAAGTTGTGCAGTCCACTGCTGCACCACATTGGATGGTGTGTGCAACCAGGGTGGGACAAATCAGTTTTTGAGCCAGTGGTTAGTACCGCTAACAGCTTTCAAAATCTAGTAGCCAAATCAATATTTTTAGCGGCCATCATTTTTAAGGGCTTAAAAATCTTTCTGAGCAGATAGCCAGTTGGCCGGTAACTTAAAATTTTGGTAGCCAAACTATTTTTTAGTAGCCACTGTCCATCTGATTTGTCCCACCCCATGTGCAACTCAGATTCCTCGCCCCTAGGTGCAGTACCCTGCAATTTATTACATTAAATCTAAGCCCAAATTTCTCAGCACACATCTAATGTGTGCAGGTCCCCCTGTAATAACATCTACTGCTTCTGCTGTGTCCACTTTATTTGCCAGTGTGGTGCTATTTAACTTTAGCAGCCTTCTGCTAAGAGGTCTTTAATGGATATGTTAAACAATGGACCCAGCACCAACCCAAGATGCACCACTCAGCACCCTCCTCCACTCTGAATGGTGATCATCCACCACAACTCTGCTTCCTACCAGTCAGCCAGTTTGCTATCCAGCTCCTTGGCTGTGCTGCTTTCGCCATGCACTTTCCATCCAGTACTGTGTCAAAGACTTTGCTGAAGTGCAAATAAACTCCATCCACAGCCCTGCACCTATCCACCTCCCTAGTTTCCTCCCTGAAGAAGGCAATAAGATTTGGTTTGGCAGGATCTATCTTTTGTAGAACCATGCTGTGTGCTATAGCACAGTCCTTTTTATCCATGTGCTGAACCACCACATCTTTTATTGCTGGCTCAAATACACTGACAAGGACCAAGGCAAGGATCACAGGTCTGTAGTTACCAGACTGCCTATCTGAACACAGCAGAGGGCTCCCCAGACCACCGCAAGGGTCTGCTGTGACAGTAGAACCCTGATGTCTCTCTCCCTGGCTTGGGGCGCTCTACACTTGGCAGCAATCCCTGGCGATGATTGCCCTTATCATGACTCCCAAAGTCAGCTCCCGAACACAGGTAGCCAGCAAAGAACATACTTTTGATGGGCCATCGGGTGGACCATATGATGCCCATTTCTACTATAATCATACTCCATATGTTTAGACTTAGAAGAACACAATTATTTTTGAGAATGGAAAACCCTTCAGCTTTTAGTCTTCCAACCTTTTTTTTTTTAATCCAGCTGCATTGTTGAGTACCCACACACACACACACACTACTGAATCACAAAAACAAGCAACTCTCCCAGTCTAATATTTTACTTATTCATCATGCCTAAGCAGCAATCTGTAGTGGAATTTTACCCTTAGAACCTGTGCCATCTACGAACTAGCTTGTTAGGTCAGCCAAAACACTTTACAACAGATGCAACTTAATGAAAACCACAAGTCAGTGTTTTTGCACTACTACTAGATTAAGAGAGACTGCATGTATCTACTAGTTTTAAATAACTTTAAGCTATAGAGAAAGGGATTTTTTTTTGCAATGAATCAGAATTTAAACCTGTAAGTCAGTTCTCCAGGTGAAGAGCTATTATGTTTTCACAGCCTGTTATGTTTAATAAATTAACTAAATGAACAAAACAAAATTTCTGTTAGTTCAGATGTTCACTCTGCTGAAAACTCAAGGTAAAGGATTTTTTCCAAGGTACATCAACCTTGCATCTGAAGTAACAGTACACCAGGCCCCAGTTTAAGAAAGTATTTATTTTCTGTGCCAAAGGCAAAAAACCTTTTGAAAAATCGAGCCCTCGGAGTACTTTAGGAGGAGAGACCTCTGTAATGGTAACTCAATACATAAAGCAACTTCCAGTTAACAGGTGGACACTGGTTACCTGCTGTAGAGGGAGCAGTTCCGAATCTGTGAGCAAAATCTGCAAGCCTGGCGGTCATTGATTATGGGGGGTAACAAGGCAGGTCGGGATTTCTCACCCTCTGCAGTACCATTTTTTAAGCTGTTAACCAAGTGGAAAGCTAACTGGTTTCTCAGTTTAAGTAGCTCTGTAAAGAAAAGAAAAAAAAATGGCATGTTAGTCTTTAATGTAAAGAGGCAATAAGCAGAAATTCCATACAGTGCACAGACTGCACATATGGGACAACACAGAATTATTTTACGTATACTACAAATCTAGAGAATGTAAACATAGAATTTGTCAGCAGATAAGGACTACTTGGCCCACCTAATCTGCCCATTTTTCCCTGCCTGCAGTGTGTCCATAGACCCTACTTGATCTCTGGTTCTTTCTCCCTCTCCAAATTCCTTTCCACTAAGATTCCCTTATACCCATCCCATGCATTCTTGAACCCCACCACTTTTTTCCTGTCAAAGCCAGCAGCTGAAGTGGGTGCTGCCAGCACTTTACAGGTGGTCTTTCTGGGAGATTTGTGGATGGGTAAAAGCAACCTCTTAGTGTGACGGTACAGACCATCTGCCTCACAAAGCAACAGTGTGGGGTAAAATAACCTGGTGCATGAGGAGGGCACTGAACTCCTGCTCAGGGGAACTGTTAGGCTCTGCAGGTTCTCCTTCCTCCCCCTCCTCCTAATAGAAAACCCCAGCCTCTTCCTCCATGGGCACTGAAATGGGGGGGGGGGGCAGACCTACCCATGAAGGTCTCCATAGCCCGGAGGAACTGCCATGCCTTAGTCATGACCTCTGCTGAGGGCATCTTACTTTTGTCCAGTGACATCTCCCTTCACTCTTCAGGAAGAGGGCAGCGACACATTTTTCTTTTTGTTTTTTAGTAGCAGGCACCATTTCAGTGTCTGCTCAGAGACCCTCATTTTTACTGGAATCAGGGTTCCTCTGTTTAAACACCCTGACCTTTGACCCATCTGTAGCAGCCTTGGCCTTCTGCTTACTTTGAGAGGCTGGACCCTCTTCTGGCCCTTTAGGTGATGTAGAGGCAGACTGAGAAGCCATAAGATCTTCTAATTTTTTTAGCCCTTTTCTTGACCGTTTTCTTGAATGTTGTAAGGCAAAACTTGATACAAAGCTCACAATTAGAACAGCTGTGATCTGGATCCAGGCACCTGAATCAGAACCCATGGCAGTCTGCCTTAGCCAAGAGCTGGAAACAAATTTTTCAATTTTTAAAGCCTGTAGGTCCTGTTCTCTTTTTGTGTTGGTCAGTCATGCCAATTTTTGATGACCTTCAAGCACTTCAGTTCCCAAAACAAAATACACACGGAACTGCGGTTTAGTTCCTTAAACAAAAAAGAAAAGGGGAAAACTGCTGCAAAATAGTAATAATTAGAGAAAAAATAGGCCAAACAGTGTCTTGGGTCCTGTCAGAAAGGGGAACCAGGACACGAAAATAAGAACCGCAAAGTGGTTATCAAAAACGAAGGATAAAATTATGATTTGTTTGTTTTTAGACAGATAAGGTGGTTCCGCAACACAAAGGCATTGTTCTGGTTCATAGGAACCAATGAGGAACTGGAGAAAATAGGAAAATTACTAACAGAACACTCAAATAACACCCCAATGTAGAGTATCGAAAAAGAACAGTTATGTAAGGACTTACCGTAACAGCAGATCTTCGAGGAGCTCTCAGTCATCAGGTCACACCATAGGAACTTCTCAGTCGATGAAGCAGGCTCCACATGGAAGATTTTCCACAGTACCACTGGGGCCGTCAACATCAGTTGATGTCACCTACCCTATAAAGGTATGAGTGGCCAAGCTCCCTCCTCAGTTCTTTCCCCCGGAGACACAGGAAGCACAACTCTAGCCATGGAGTACAGAGAGAGAGAGAGAGAGAGAGAGAGAGAGATAGGTGCCTAGGCCTGAAATAAAGGCTGGATACACCACACAGCCATATCCAGAACAAAAGCCCAGAGAAGGGGGATGGTGGAAGGAAAAGCAGACCTGATGACTGAGATCTCCTCAAAGATCTACTGTTATAGTAAGTTCTTACACAGCTGTACTTTCTTCTTTGGGGGTATCTCAGTCATCAGGTCACACTGTAGGAACGAGTCCCAAGCAGTTACAGGTGCAGACAAACAGTCTGGGAGGAAGGCCAACCATAAACTTAGGTGAGGAGGGCCTGCAGCACAGACCTGCCAAAACCTGCGCTAGCTCTTGAAGCAATGTCCACATTGTAGTTCTTGGTGTAAGTATGGACTGTACTCCAGCTGGCAGCCGCACAGATGGCAGCAGCTGAGACTCCTAAGAAACAAGTCACAGAGGTAGCCACGCCTCTTGTGGAATGAGCTTTGACAGCTCCAGGCAATTCTTTGCCATATTTGCTGTAGTAGAACACAATGCAATTTGCCAGCCATATGGCTAAACACTGCTTAGAAACTGAAGCACCCTCTCTACCTGGGGAAAGGGAACAACTGCTCTGACTTTCTACATTCCTTGGTGTGAAGCAAGTAGTACTTCAAAGTTCTGTGCATGTCTAACGTATGGAACAGTGCTTCCCCTGGATTGGCACACTCAGGAAAATAAACAGGAAGGTGAATAGATTGGTTGAGTGTAAACTCAGAGAGACCACCTTAGGAAGAAACTTAGTATTTGTGAGCAAAGGCACCTTGTCTTTGTTAAATGTCAAATAAGGCTCCTCGCCCCAGAGGGCCTGAAGCATTGAAATTCTTCGAGCAGAAGTAATGGCAACTAAAATAATGCTTTCTAGGAGAGAAAGCGAAGCTCACTCGTGGCGACTGGCTCAAAGGAGACAGGGTTGGTTTCTCCAAAATAAAATTCAAGTCCCAGACCAGGACAGGAGAACAGATTTGGGGTTTCAGGTTTAGGATGCCTCTTAAAAAGGTATGGGAGACATCAGGCTGAGCAACTGTGCAGTCATGCATGAGCTCATGAAAAGCAGAAATAGCCAAGAAGTGTATCTTGAGGGAGGAGTACTGGAGACCTGAGTGAGAAAGAGCGATCAGGTAGTCCAGGATCTGGCTCACCAGACAGGTGAAAGAGTCCAGATTATGTTTGGCAGCCCAGATGGAAAACCGCTTCCACTTCATGGCATGGAAGGCTTCTAGGTGGACGCCAGAACATCTGCCACTCTGTTTGAGGCCCCAAACCTGGCAATGGGCTATGTCCTCAGGAGCCAAGCATGCAGATGGAGGGACCCGAGGTTGGGATGGACCAGGATCTCCTAAGCCTGGGTCAGCAGGCTCCTACACAGGGGAAGAAGAAACGGAGGTTCGTCCACAAGCTGCTGAAAGAAAAAATTACTCACCTTAGTAATGTTGTTTCTTCTAATGGAGTCTTGCTATATTATGACAGTAGCAGTTTGTCCCACCAGTAGAACTGCTCCGGAGGTGAAATGGTTAATACCATTCCAGAATGGAACTTTGAGCACGAGCTCTAAGAAGCAGCTCTGTCTGTGATATTTCAAAACTGAACTGTCAGATCTTTACGAGCAAAACTCACTAAGGTCTGTGTGGAAGCTGTAACCTACACTAGCCAAATGGCTACCTAAATATTAACAATCATTGCTGGTCCCAACACCCAAGACTCAAGTCAGGGACCAGAACTACTAATACAGTTCTAACAACAAGAGAATAAAACAACAGGATAATAAAACACACCCCAAACCCCCAAAAGGGAGAAAGCATAAAAGGGCATAAAAATAGGTACACACTAAATTGCCACTACCCCACCAAGTAGAGGTTCTGAGAGGGGCAGGCTGGGAGGTCATAATATAGCAAGACTCCATTAGAAGAAACAACATTACTAAGGTGAGTAATTTTTCTTCAAACAACATGAAGTCTTGCTATATTATGACAATAGCAGACTACACAGCAGTACCTCCATGGAGGAGGACAGAACCTACTTAGGGAATAGGCTCTGAAGAACAGCTGTGCAAACCGAAGCATCTCTCCTGGCCTGGACATCCAGGGAGTAATGCTTGGTGAAAGTGTGTACCGTTTCCAAGTAGCAGCCTGGCATATCTCTAATATAGGAATGTCTCTGGCAGCAGCTAGAGACGGCTGTACCCTGGTAGAATGAGCCCTCAAGCCAGAGGGGGATCTCTGCCCAGCTTCTGATAACAAAATTGGATACAAGAGACAATCCACCTGGCAATTGATCTCTTAGTGGCAGGTTTGCCTTTCCCAACTTCACCATAGGTGAGGAAAAGTTGGAGGGATTCGAACCTGTGACCTTTGGTACGCTCTATATAATAACTAAGAGCCCTCTTAACATCCAGGCTGTGCAACCTCCTCTCACCAGAAGAGGAGTGATCAGTGAAAAATACTGGAAGGGAGATAGATTGGTTGAGATGGAAATCTGAAACCACCTTAGGTAAAAATTTCCTATTAGTCCTCAGGACTACCTTATCCCTGTGGAAAGAGATAAAGTCAGTTTCTACTGACAAGGCTTGCAACTCACTTATGCGTCTAGCAGAAGTGATAGCCACCAGAAAAACAGTTTTCCAAGTTAGATACTTAAGCTCTGCAGAAAACAGAGGTTCAAAAGGGGGTTGCATTAACTGGGCAATGCAAACATTAATGTCCCAGGCAGGGGCCGGTTCCCGAAAGGGTGGATTAGTATGGAGTAATCCCTCAAAAAACTTGGAAAACACAGGGTGAGTGGAAAGAGGGGATGACTTTCCTGCTGAAACAAAAGCAGAGACAGCTGCCAAATGAACTCTCAGGGTAGCTGGTCTGAGACCCAAGGAATTAAGATGGACCATGTAATCTAATACACTGGGCAAATCAGCGGATTCTGGGGAAATATTTTTCCCAGCACACCAAATGGAAAACCTTTTCCATTTAGAACTATAAGTAGCACTAGTGGAAGGCTTTCTGGAAGCCTTTAGGATTTCAAGAACACCCTGAGAGAGGTGTAAATCAGCAAACTCTAACTCCTCAAGAGCCAGGCCTTGAGGTTGAGGGATTTGAGGTCCGGATACCAAACCCTTCCCTGGGCACAAGTTAATAGGTTGTGATTCCTGGGAGACAAAGGGAAGATGGATTGTCAGTGACAGAAGGAGTGGGTACCAGGGCTGCCTGGCCCAATCCGGGCAATCAGAATCACCTGCAAGGCTGGGATCTGATTTTGACTAATACTTTGAATAGGAGAGGAAGGGAAGCATAAAGAAACTTCCCTCCCAATCCAGGAAGAAGGGCATCCAGGGGACTGAGCCCAACACTGGAGGCCTGCAACAGAACAGAGGAAGTTGGTGATTGTCTGGGGCTGCAAAAGATCTATCTGAGGAGTGCCCCATCTGGCAAGACTATCCCCAGCACTTGAGGATCTAGGGACCATCGTGATGGCCCTGGGAAATCCTGCTGAGAGCATCCGCTAGGACATTGTCCTTCCCTGGAAGGTGAACTGCCATGAGGGAAGTGTTCAGGGAATAGGCCAGAGACCACAACTTCATTGCCTCGGTGCACAAGGCCGAAGACCGAGTGCCCCCCTGTTTGTTGATGTACCACATTGTTGTGGTGTTGTCTGTTCTGACTTGTATCACCTTGTTGTGGACAGATGCAGAAAATGCTTGAAGAGCTAAAAAGACAGCTCTGAGTTCTAGCAAATTGATGTGGAGCAGAGATTCCTGGGGACCACACTCCCTGAGTGGAAAGGTCGCCCATGTGGGCTCCCCAACCCAGAAGGGAAGCATCTGTAGTGAGAGTCAAATTGTGAGCAGGGGGAATGAAGGGGAACCCCAATCTTAAATTGCTCTGATCCTGCCACTGCTGGAGGGCCTGGATCAAGGTTCGAGTCACTGGGACCAACTTGGAAAGGGGGTCTCTTCTCTGAGACCAATAGGTTCTCAAGTGAAACTGAATGTCTCTCATCGGAAATCTTGCTCCCTGCACAACAGCTGTGGATGCAGCCATGTGCCCCAGGAGCTGCAGAAAGTGTCTTACTGGCCGAGAGACCTGCAGAGTGAAGGAGGAGGCCAGAGCCACTAAATTCCTCACCCTTTCCAAGGGAAGAAAAGCTCTGGCTAGCTTTGTGTCCAACTCTGCCCCTATAAAGGTAAGTAGCTGGACTGGTTCCAGAACTGACTTTGGTAGATTTAGCAGAAAGCCCAGGGAGGTGAGAAGCTGCTGGGTGACTTGCAGGTGAGATTTTACCTGTTCTGGGGACTGGCCTACAATGAGCCAATCGTCTAGATAGGGAAAAACAGCAATCCTTTGCCTCCTTAAGTGAGCACTGCTACTGCCAGACACTTTGTGAATACCCTTGGGGCAGAGAGTAAGGCAGAAGGGCATTGCTCTGAACTGGTAATGACCTGAGGGTAGTTCGAATCTGAGGTACTTCGATGGGAGCTTCTGATTAGGACGTGAAAATAGGCATCCTTGAGGTCAGGGAGGCTAGCCAGTCCCTGGCCTTAGGGAGGGTAAAATCATTGCCAGAGTTACCATTTTGAACTTTGGTTTCAAAAGATGCTTGTTCAGATATCTGAGGTCTAATATAGGCCGCCATTCTCCTGTCTTTTTTGGGGTAAGGAAGTATCTGGAATACAGACCCCTGCCCTGGTGCAGGGGAGGAACCCTTTCTACTGCTCTGAGAGCCAACAGGGTTGAGACCTCTGCTTCCAGAGCAAGGGTCTCTGAAGCACTTGCAGGTAGAAAAAATCTGGCTCTCAACTTGGGAAACTTTTTGAAGCTGAGAACCAGACCCTGGCTTACTACTTCCAGAACCCACTTGTCTGAGGTTAAAGAAGCCCAGTTCTGACTGAAGTAAGCCAACCTGCCCCCTACCGGTAAAAGGAGAATCTGCCCTGGGCACCCCATCAGGGTGCCTGCTTAGCAGGTGCTTTAGGCTGAGGGGTGGGAGCAGGCCTGCCCACCCCTCGTCTGCCTCTGCCTCTGAAGAAGCCCCTCTGAGCATAGGCAGAGGCGGCCTGAGTCTGATAAAAAGGCCTGTGAAAGGCCTGCCCCTACCCCTGGGGGTATATGCCTCTGGGAGTGGCTTGCAGCTCCTTAGCTTAGGCACTTTTGTAAGTAGTCCTATATTCATCCATCTTTTCATGTAATTCTCTGTCTGCTTCAAAACAGAGAATTTCCCACCACAGGAAAATCCATAGCCTTAGTTTGGGTATCCTGTGACAGGCTAGTACACCTGAGCCAGGCCAACTCTTTAAAAGCTACAGATGTGGCCATGACCCTAGAGGCAACATCATTAACATCCACAGCAGCATGAAACTGTACCTTAGAAGCCTCAATGCCATCAGCAGCCACCTGTTCTAGTTCGCTAGCCAGCTGGCCATGGGCTTGCCTGGCTAATTCCATAACAGTATCCCATCTAGATTTCTGATACCTAGCTACATAAGCCATATAGTTTGCTTGCCTGAGTCCCAGAGAGGCTGCCATATACTGTTTTTTCGCCATGGCATCAATCTTCCTGGAATCCTTGTCAGGAGGATGTGAAGCCAGGGGAATATTAGCTTTATCACAGGCTGCAGCCTGAACTACCCCTAACATGACTGCATTGCTGAGAAGGAATTCTGTATCAGGACCTGACAATGTGTACCTCCTGTCCATCTTTTTATCTACAGGAGGCACAGAATTAGGAGTTTTAAAATTTTTATTGTTTGCTTCCTAAAAGACTTATGCAAAGGAATAGACAATCTCCTAGACTCTGGAATATCCATCATTTCTACAAAATCAGGCTCCTCTTGCTCATCCACAGCTTCTTCCAGGAAGCTGGAGAGTTTCAACAACTTTTTGTAAAACATAAAATGAGATGGGGACTCAGATAGCATAGGGGGAGATTCTAAAGGTCTGTCTGGGGAAATGTCCAGTTCAATGGGCACACCCAGACCTTCCTAGCCACATTCATACTGTTCATAATCATCCTCCCCCTCCTCTGGTTCATAAAACTCCTCAACATCATATTCCTGAAGCACTGGAACCAGACGAACCGACCTTTTGCCAGATAGTGGCGGTTCGGACGGAACCTGAGACAGTGACTGGACAATTTGTATGGCTTTTGCTATCTCTGCAGCAGTTGGAGAAGGGGTTTTGGACTCCAAACCTGCTGACTTTCTTGTTTTCTTCACTGGAACTGGTTCCTCAGAACCAGCTTTTCTTTGCCAGAGTCTTGCCCTGGTCAGAGGCACTCCCTCCGTTCGGTTGGCACGAACCGGGCTGGCCATCGGGTCAGCGGACTTTTGCCTCTCGTTCCCTGAGCCTGCCCAATCTCTTTTCCAGGGTGGCTGCAGGGAAATTCTTACATATCTGGCAGTCTGACTGGAGGTGGTCAAACCCCAGACAATAGACACATGTGGTGTGTGGGTCAGCCTTGGCAAAGACTTCCCCACAGACATCACAGTGTTGAAACCCAGTGGGCCCTGTTTTCTTTGGGTTTCTTAGACATAATGCCAACCTAACCAGAAAACTTGCCCTTTACTTGACAATTATGCCAGGCAAAGACACCCTTATCGGTTCCTAACCGTGTCAGGTATTTGAAAAAAGCGTAATAAAATCCGTTTTTTAGAACCGATAAGAACAGGAACCGCACTCTAAAATGCTAAACTTTAAAGTTAATGAGTTTTAAACCTGGCTGATCGGTTCAAAACCGAACCGATAAACTTACAAGTTCCACACAGACAAAACCTTTTAAATTACTTACGATTACCACAGACAGAGCTTGAACCGAACGGTTTTGCGGTTAAAATAAAGCTATTCTCGGTTGAATCAGACCGAGAAAACACTGTTTGAACCGAGAAATGAACCGAGCAGAAGGAGAAATCTCCGGAGCGACTGTTCACTGAGGCGGAGTAAAGAATCTGACAGTTCAGTTTTGAAATATCACAGACAGAGCTGCTTCTTAGAGCTCGTGTTCAAAGTTCCATTCTGGAATGGTATTAACCATTTCACCTCCGGAGCAGTTCTAGTGGTGGGACAAACTGCTACTGTCATAATATAGCAAGACTTCATGTTGTTTGAATAGAAGAAACCATATCTGCCAAAGCTGGAATGTAGTTACCAGAATCATGCTGGTCCCCTCTATCTGCAGCTTGATCAACACCCCCTTAATTAGAGGAAAAGGGGAAAAGGCATAGAGGAACCTCCCACTCCAGGAGAGGGACAACGCGTCTCGCCAGAAGACTCCAGGCCCTGGATCTAGTAAGCAAAAACTGGGCAGTTATGTATTGAGTGGGGACACAAAAAGGTCAAATTCTGGGCAACCCCATTTATCAAACAACTCTTCTGCGATGGATGGGAGAAGCTCCCACTCTTGCATGCTGGACCGAGTCCACCTGAGGCTGTCTGCCAGAGTGTTTAGTACACCTGGGTTGTGGACTGCTGGGAGTGTCAGACCACGATCCAACACCCAGTACCACACTCTTATATCCTCCCTGCACAGGGGGCATGAATGGGTCCCCCCGTTTGTTGATGTAATACACCACACTGAGATTGTCTGATGGCACCAACTGCTGACCTGGAGCAAGGTGGCTCTGAACAGCCTGCATAACGAAAAATACCACCCTCATCTCCAGGACATTGATATACAGGGAGGTTTCTATCAGACACTAAGAGCCTTGGGTTTGGAAGGGTCCCAGGTGCGCTCCCCAGCCCAGACCAGAGGCATCTGTGGTGAGGATCTGCTGAGGAGTGGAGATTTGAAAGGGGACGCCTTGCAGCAGATTCAAGGGGTCCATCCACCACTGCAGCACCTTGCAGACTGGTGAAGAAACCAGGACTAGGTGATCTTAGACTCCTAGAGCATTATAAACTCTATCAGTCAGCAATTACTCATAAGAAGGCAGTGTTCCTGTCCGGAGAAATTGTTGCTGCTCAGAATCGACCAGCCCAGCTCTTCCGAACAGTAAACAGGTTGTGCAACCTAGCCTGTCTGCAGGTTCGTCAAGCCTTTTCACAGTTACAGTGTGTGAAGCTTGCTCGATTCTTTGCCGATAAGGTGGCCGACATCAGGGCCGAGATTCGCGCCGCCCCCTCCATGGGAGTTGAGGTGGTCCAGCCTATGGCTGCAAGCACACTGTTCACCTGGAATTCCTTCATAAGGCCGGAAATCGAGAATATTATAAGGATTGTCCAGGGTATGTGCACCACAAGCTGTAGTTTAGACCCGGGTCCCACAGGCCTGATTATGGGCTGTGGGGAGGTCATCTTCCCGGTTCTTGCCAGGATAGTCGGGTGTTCCTTGGACACTGGTGAATATCCCCGCTCCCTGAAGGAAGCGGTGGTGCCACCAGTGTTGAAAAAGGCATCTTTGGACCCCGACTCCCTGGCAAACTACAGACCCATCTCGAACCTCCCCTTTGTTGGGAAGGTAATCGAAAAAGTGGTGGCAGCCCAGTTGGACAACCATCTTACCATCCATAACATCTACGATCCTCTTCAATCAGGTTTTCGTAAGAGACACAGCACTGAGACTGCGCTGGTTTGGGTCCTCAATGATCTCCTGATGGCGAGAGACCAGGGAAAAACGGTCCATTTTGGTCCTTCTGGATTTGTCAGCAGCATTTGACACCGTAGACCATGGGGTGCTGCTTAAGAGCCTGAGATGCATCTGTGGGCTATCGGGCTTGGTGCACAGATGGTTTACCTCCTTCCTCACAGGTAGAACTCAGAGGGTGGTATCGGGGATTTTTTCCTCCGATCCTACTGCTCTGACCTGTGGGGTGCCTCAGGGCTCTGTGCTATCCCTATGCTGTTTGCGGTGTACATGCTTCCCCTCGGAGACATTGTAAGACGATATGGGCTGGAGTTTCATTGTTATGCCGATGATACCCAGCTCTATCTGTCTTTTGTACCTGACCAGAATAGTGCACTCTCAGTGTTTAACAACTGTCTCAGGGAGATCCAGGATTGGATGAGGTCCAGCTGGTTGAAGTTGAACTCCGGGAAGACGGAGGTGTTGGTTGTGGATCCTGGCCGCCGGATTGAGGGGTCCGGGGCACTTCAAACCTCTGGTTTATTCCTGGGAGATGCGGAGCTCCCGATTTCTGAACAGGTGCAAGACCTTGGGGTGATCCTTGACGATCAGCTGACATTGCATGCGCAAGTGTCGGCGGTCGTTAAGACATCCTTTTACCATCTTAGAAACATCACCAGGATCAAGCACCTTGTTCCATCCGGCGACCTACCCACGCTGATCCATGCCTTTGTGACCTTGCGTCTGGACTACTGCAACTCCCTTTACTTTGGGCTGCCTGGGTTGATATCTGCCGCTTGCAGCTAATGCAGAACTCGGCAGCCCAGTTGTTAACGGGGACCTCTCGTTCCTCTCATTACACCGGTGCTCCGAGACCTGCACTGGCTGCCGATTCAGTCACGGATCACCTTTAAAGTCGGTCTTCTGATTTATAAAGCACTACACGGGTTGGGCCCGGCTTACCTGAAAGAGCTCCTGGTGCCTTACCGACCGATGCGACCACTCCACTCAACCAACGAGGGGTTGCTAGAGATCCCGAGGGTCATTTTAAAATCTTCTGGCACCAGAGCTTTTATGTTCGTGGCACCGACCCTCTGGAATTCTCTACCACGTTGGATTCGAGAGTGCATGACGGTGGAGGGTTTTAAAAAGGGCCTAAAGTCTTTTTTATTGAATAAGGCGTTTTTAGATAATTTTGATGCCTATTAATTGCCCTGCTGTTAATTCAGTTATATGATGTTTTAGTATGTTTTTATTCTGTATTTTATTGTAATGCGCCTTGGTTTTAAGAAAGGCGCAGATAAATAAAGTTTATTATTATCTAACTCGTCCATGCGCTGGTCCCACTGTACCCTGAGGGTCCACTAGAGGATGCGCCTATGAAGCCTGGCCAGTGGGACAGTGGGTATAGCAGCCGCCATCAGACCCAGCATTCTGAGGTACATTCTAGCAGGAACATAGCGACTTCCTGAGCTTGGGCTATAAGACACTCTACCCTGTTCCAATATATTGCAGCGTTTGGGGTGGAACTAGGACCAACTTGGGCAGGTTGACGGTGATGCCCAGGGAGAGAAAAAGCTGGAGAGTTTTCTCCAGAGTCCGCAGGAGCCGTTCCCTGGACAGGGCATTTTGAAGCAAATCATCCAGATAAGGGAAGATGTACAAACGCTCTCTTTGGAGAGCTGCCGCTGTTACTAAGCACTTCGTAAAGACCTGTTGTGCGGAGGACAAGCCAAAGGGCAGCACTTTGAACTGAAAATGCTCGCCCTGAAACGCAAAGCGGAGAAACCTTTTGTGAGGAGGAAAGACTGATACATGCAGGTAAGCATTCTGCATGTCCAGCGAACACAGCCAGTCGCCTGTCTTGAGGAGAGGCATCAGACCTGGCAAAGTTACCATCCGGAACTTTTTGTAATGGACATACAGACTGCAGTCCTTCAGATCCAGAATGGGCCTCAGACCCCTTGTCTTTTTGGGGACCAGGGAAAAACCTGGAATTAAACTCGTCTCTCTGGCACCCGAGTACTGGCTCGACAGCCTGCTTGCACAGAAGGGACTGTACCTCCTCCTGGAGAACAGACAAGTGAGTCGGGGGATAACTGGGGGCAGGGGAGGGGTGCCTGGAGGTTGCTTGATGAGCTCCAGGGAATGACCCCTTTCAATGATCTGCAACATCCTGGCATTCGAAATTATGGTTCTCCATCAATTTTGATGGAGTGAAAACTGACCTCCAACCACCACCTCTTGGTCAGGGACCCGAAGAGAGGGGTCTGGCAAGGAGTCAAGCAGAGGCCGATTCAGCTGCGGAGGCTGGTCCCTCAGTTCTGGGATGCTTGGCCCCAGCTCCAGCACTGGAGGGGGTGGGCAAGGCAGAGGTGGCTCTGCAATTCCCTTGGAGGTGAGAGGCCGCACCAGGTCTTTTAGTTACTCAGCAAAAGGGAGGTACAGTCTACCTCTCGGGTGAATATGACAGAGAGAGAGTGGACAGACTTGATAGCCCTGCCTGAGGCCTGCAGATCGGTGATGATATCCTGGACGTCAGAACTAAACAGCTTAGTGCAATTGAAGGGGCATTAAGCACCTTCTGTTGGACATCCGCATCAAAACCTGAGACCCTCAACCAGGAGCACCTACGTAGGCATATGCCCATGGCAGCAGCCTTGGTAACAGTGTCAGCCTTGTCATAGAGGGCCCTGAGGAGGTACGTGCTAACGTTCTCAGCCATCTGTAGGCACTTAAGTTCCTGCTTCCGTGTGCTATCTAGGAGGGCTTGGGCAGCAGCCTTGCCCTTCTTCCAGTTCGAATTCTGGTACTTAACCATATGAGACAGGTAGTTTGCAATCCTCAACCCAAGGGTGGAGGAGGCATGAACCCTCTTACCCCAAAGGTCAATTCTGTGGGACTCTTTATCCGGGGGGGTTGGGGGATCTAAGTTGCTTGGGCACCTTAGACCTGTCGTGGGCTGCCTTAATGACCACAGAGTCTGTTTCAGGCGGGCAGTATAGCAGGGGAACCCCTAGTGGGCATTGTAAAGTTTATCCACCCTGTGGGGCATAACTGGCACCTTATCTGGCCTATGCCAGGCTACCGTGGGCGCATTCCTCAGAGCAGGCAAGATTGGAGGAATAATTTTGGAAGGAGACTCTGATCTCCAGGAAGTCTACCAGCTCCTTCATGGTGACATTCTCCCAAGACACTCAATCCTTCCTGCCCAGGCTGGCCCCTTGACAGCCAGCACTCGATCATGAACACCAGTTGCTGGCATTGTAAGAAGAAGAACTACTGCGGTGCTGATGGGCCAGCTTACTAGATATTTCTAAAGAGATGCTGTCAGCCTTTTTAATAGGGACATACTCTGGAGTTTGACAGAGAGGCTAGAGTGGAGAGCGACTGCCTTTTAGCACCACTCTTTCTGTGTCTTACAACAACACACTTTGCACGGTCACAGTTTAACCAATCATGATCTATACCCGACAGCTTGTACCACTCTGAATGCCTATCCACCTTGTGTAAGCATGTGCCAAACTTTTGATACTTTTCAAAAACCTGTGGGCCCCGTACATTTTGGTGGTTTTTGCACTGATTAGACATGAGACCAGAATAAGGCATCACAGTAATGGTTCCAGCCTCAGTCATTGAAAGTCAGTGATTTTTTGAGTCAACAACAGCCACGAGCTGAACACATTTTAAATACGACCACAGTCTTTGTGAGCCAAAAAATACCGTAAACTGTGGCAGGAGCACTTTGTTAAAGACAGTCCTTGTGAGCCAAGAAAGCAGTCTTAGGTGCAGGACAAACTGTTTAAAAGCACTTATTTTACTTTTTTATTCAATGCAGACCCGTTAAAATGGAACCATGAGGCTATTAAAGACCTAGTGTACTGCCTAAAACTAATATTAGATTTTAAAAGCGGCTAACCATTACCTTTTATATTGGAGGTACTTTTTCTTTTCCCAGTGTTTAATTGGAAGATTGTTTACCTGATGTTAGTAGGTGTGATGTGTGCAACAGCTCTTAGCCTAGCAACTGAAATATCAAGCTCTGCTACAGTCCTACACTACCATCGTCAGCAATGGGACCTCACTGATTGTGACATCACAGCTACTTAGGAACAGCAAGTGAATGACTACTAGGTCATTCCCCTGTGATGTCACTGTCAGGGAGATCATAATGCTGATGATGTAGTGCGGGGCAGTAGAGCTGGATATGTCAGCTGCCAGGCTAAGAGCTGTTCCACACATCCAGCACAATATCATCACGTAACAAACTTTCCGCTGAGCAAAAGAAAAAAGAAAAATACTTCAGAAATAAAAAGTTACAACTAATTAAAATTTGTATTATTTTCCTGTATGCCTGTTTTGGCTCCACTAGCTCGCTGAAATGAAACCACACCACAGTGGTTTGGAGTACAGCACTAATGTGGCCTAGGCCACTGTTCTCAGAACAATGCAAAAAAGACAATAAAATTACACCGATCAGAAGACGGCAAATGTTAATTTATATGTTAAACTGATAAACCTGTAAAACAAGAAAATATAATGACTTGGTCTTAGTTAGTTGGGAGCACTGCCCGGAGGTGACCATTCTCTTAAGCAGGAAGCTGAAGACCAGCACAGAGGAAAGAGTATTCATTCAGTAAACATTCCGAGTTCTGGACCATCATTCCTAAGGTGGGGATGAAGTATAAATAGGGCTAGCTTTTCTAATCCATGCCATTAAAATGTTTTAAACTTTTCCCCTTACATCAGAAACTCACACGTTTCTGCCTAATATAAACCCCTGAACATAAATACCCCCGAAATATAAAAATTCAGGGCCACTTGAAGGGAAAGGAAATTAACTCTGGTTTTATACAACTTTCATACGCACTGCAGTTCAGAGCACTTTATAATCGATGAACAGGCAGGTGACAGTAGCTATAAGAGGTAAGGACAGAGTGTGTAAATGAGATGAAGAAAGGTTAAGGAATGCTCAGGAGCTTTAGGCAGAGAGAGAGGGATTAGTGTCTCCTGCTTACACACACAGCCTGTAACAGGAGGTTTTCACATAATGTATTTTTTTATTTTACGCTTCTATTACACTTTTTTAAATTAGTACTACAGTACAATGTTCAAACCGTATGTATTAATAAAGAATCGGAATCCAATGGAAGGGAGGTTAAGTGACCTGCTCAAGATGCCAATGTGAAATGGGTGGTTTTAGGATTGAAACAAGGGTGTCCAGTTCAAGTCTCTGTGCTCTTACCACATGACTACAATGCCTTCTGGAAATGTACCCCTTAATCTTGTGACAGCATTACAGCAAATGGCAGAACAGGCATGTTACAAGCAACTAGGTCAGACTTCAAGGCATGAGCAGCTGAATCGGAGTAAAGGAAAATTAACGGAGCTATTTCACTTCACAAAATCATACGATGAACTATGGGATCTCTATTCAGCAAACCTTTACACTCAATATTTACACTTCCATTTGTTTAATAAATTAGCAAGAGAGTGTAAAGCACTGGTGGCAGGGTTGCTGTGGAGCCAGAGCCGAGTGGCAGCAAACTTCTGTAGCTCTGTACTGTAAACTTTAAAATACTCAAAATCGACCCTTGGGAGTGAAAATTTGGAGC
The DNA here is from genome assembly GCA_016271365.2 of Neoceratodus forsteri. NCBI lineage: Eukaryota > Metazoa > Chordata > Ceratodontiformes > Ceratodontidae > Neoceratodus > Neoceratodus forsteri. Next base: position 775,340,499 of record CM028135.1, read on the forward strand.
TAATTTTATTACTAATTGACAGAGGAGCCTTCAGAGTCTATTGTGGGTTACCCTCATAGACATAAAGGTGGTGGTTCCGGTGAAAATCGTCAAGAACTCATTCCACGAGGTCTGCTGTTGAAGCGCAGGCCGCTATAACTCAAGAGTCTGAAGAGACAATGTCTTCGCTAGGCCTCAAGATGTAGAGGCTTATTTCAGCGGTTTCAGATATTAATACCAAGCTGGACTCTTGTGCTACCAGAGTGGCCGTAGTGGAACCGATGGTGGAAGTTATTCATACTGAAGTATCCGACATTAGATGGTAGACAGAGTCTGCATCAGCTGCCACCACCTAACTAGTAAAAGAGAACACCCATTTACGAGCACGGCTTGAGACCCTGGAAAATCAGGCCTGCTCCTCGTATGTTCGTATTCTGGGACCGCCCGAGGGTATCAACGGGGATCACCCCCTCATGTTTCTGCAGGAGTGGCTGGGAGAGAAATTGAAGCCTGAAGGACAACAGACACAGTTTGGCCTCCAAAAAGCTTATCAGATAACCCCACAGGGTTATCGGGAGGACTTGGAGCACCCCCCCCCCCGGTACCTTGTTGTTGGTCACGGATGGAGTCGGGGCACAGTATAAAATCTTAAGACTGGCCAGGCAAGCAGGATCGCTTTCTCAGGATGATCGGGCGGTGTACTTATTTCTCCGATATCAGCTATGCTATCCGAATGTGCCGCAAACGCTTTGATGGTACTCGTAAGCAGCTCAGGAAAGCATCGATACTGCATGTCATTATCTACCCAGCCAGACTGAGGATTGTCCCTCAAGGGAAAGTCTAGGTGTTTTCCGACCCCAATGAAGCGGGTAAAATGGGCTTCCGGTTTCAATTCTCACCCTCGGAAAGGGAGTCAAGAACCTGGTGAAGCAGAAAGTGATCTGGAGGAGCAAGAAGCTGGCTGAACTGGGACTTAAGTACCAAAACTGTGTTACTGTTGTTCTCTTTGAGCTCCTATAATGTTAACTGAAATGTGTTCTGTAGTTTCAGTATCATGTTTATACGGGGGCTAAAAAAAAAAAAAACAGGTTACTCTCCTGTAACAGTAGTTCTAGGAATGGTACGTACATGTTGTTCACACTAGTTGGCATGTCCCTTTCCCCTTTAGATCTTTCCGGATGGTCTGAAAGCTGGCTCCTCCCACCCACCTGGGGGTATATCACTCAGCTCCACATCGTGACACCAGATCTTGCCCGCTGGAAGCAGAGGGTTGTGCATTGAAGCTGGGAGGTTGGGTGGGTTCGCGTGGATGAACATATACCACACCTAGAACTACTGTTACAGGTGACTAACCTGTTTTTTGTAGGATCATGGATATGTTCTAGCCACACTAGTTGGCAGACTAATAGCAGTTCTCCGGGAGGAGGGAGGCAAGGCGCACACCCCCTACTTGGGAAACAGATTGGAGAACTGAGGCCCTAAAACCAGCATCCCAGCATGACTCTAGGTCAATGTGGTAATGGGAAATGAAGGTGTTTGCTGACTTCTAGATAGGAGCCATGTAGATATCCTGGATATGGACATCCCTAGAAGCAGTCACCAACGCAGCAGTATGGCGGGTGGAATGAGCTCTCATCCCTACGGGAGGCTCCTTGCCTGCCAACCAATAGCAGAGATCAATGCAAGATGTAATCCATCTGCCAATCATCCGCTTTGCTGCAGGTCTGCCAGGTGCTGATTCAGCGTAGGTGACAAAAGCTGGTGAACCTCTCCCCAGACTTCAGCCGTACGCTCCTTATAGTAAGGGAGTGCTCATCTCAGGTCCAAAGAATGGAATCTGCACTCTGCCTCCGGGGAGTAACTGGGATAGTACACCGGCAGGGTCATCACCTGATTCAGGGGAAACTCAGATACCACCTTCGGAAGGAACTTCGGGATGGGGCACAGGACTACCTTGTACCTGTGGAAGACCAAATAAGGAGACTCGGAAGAGAGCACCTGGAGCTCCCCAATCCTTCTGGCTGACGTAATAACCACCAGGAAGGCGGTCTTTCATGACAGGTGTGACATCTCACTCCTGTGCACTGGTTCAAATGGCTTGCCCATGAGTTTTGCCAATACCAGCAGTAGATCCCACGGTGCTGGTGGTTCACGCACAGGAGGGGGAAATGTGATCGAGGTCCTTGAAAAAGGGCCAGACCACCTTATCCTGTGCCACCATCTGCTGACCGGCCCGCACCCGGTAGGCAAAGATGGCTGCCAGGTGAACCTTAATGGTCGTAGACCGAAGACCTCCTTTGGAGAGAAACCAAAGGTAGTCAAGGATGCTAGCCACTGGACAGGAGAAAGGGTTCAGTCCTTGCCCTGACACCAAATGGAGCATCTCTTCCATTTGAAGGCATGGCACCTCCTGGTCGACTCCTTCCTAGATGCCTCAACTACATGAGTAAATTGTCGGACAGACCCAAAGTCTGGAATTCTAGCCACCCAGGAACCAGGCAGTCAGGTGCAGGGATTGAAGGTCCAGGTAGAATACCTTCCCCCGATTGATGGAGAGCAGGTCCAGGCATGCTGGAAGACGCCTCGGGAGCCTGATGCTGAGGAGATCTGGATACCAGAACTGGTGGGGCCAGTCTGGGGAGACCAGGATCACCTATGCCTTGTCCCTCCTGACCTTAAGGAGCACCTTGTGGACAAAGGGAAGTGGATGGAAGGCATGGAAGAGGCCTGGGGTCCATGGCCTCGAGAAGGCATCCCCCTGCAGTGAGCCCTGCTGAGTGGGGGCGGGCATGAAACAGCCTTAGCTTTGTGTTCTCCCTGGAGGCGAATAGGTCCACCTGAGGGGTGCCCTACTGGGAGAACAGACTGTGCACTATCTCTGGATGGAGAGACCATACGTGGGATGCCTCACCCACATGGCTGAGGGCATCCACCAGCTGATTAGAGGCTCCTGCCACATGAATGGCTAGGAGATCCACCTACAGTCGGCTCACGAGGGTCCAGATGTAGAGAGCTTCCCTACAAAGGCCAGGAGTGCATGTCGCTCTGATTGTTGAGATAGTACACAGTCGTGGTGTTGTCCGTCTGGACCTGAACCATTTGACCCCGAAGAAATGGAGCGAATGCAGTCGGCACCAGCTGAACTGCTTGGAGCTCCAGCAGGTTGATGTGGCATCAGGATTCCTCAGTGGTCCAGAGCCTGTGGACTCTGGTCCCCCATGTGGGCACCCCAGCCCATGAGAGAGAGGCATTGGTCGTCAAGATGACCATCGGCTCGGGGGGGGGAGACAAACGGGATCCCTTCCTGCAGATGTTCCAGGATGGTCCACCACTGGAGAGTGCCCCCATATCTTCTGGGTCACAGTGACCAGCTGGTCGAAATTACCTAGTCGCTGCGTTCACTGACTTGCCAGCTCCCATTGTAGAGGGCGCATATGCCACCGGGCCCATCGGACCAGAGAGGTACAGGCTGCCATGTAACCCAGAAGTCGCAAGAAGTCTCGGGCAGGCTGCAAGTGCCCAACCAGAAATGACTGGGCAAAGGAGAGAACCTCTGCCCTGTCTACTGGGAGCCTGGCTCTGGATCGGCAAGAGTCGAGCTCTGCCTCAATGACGCATACCACTTGTGAGGGCACGAGTTCCAACTTGACCTCGTTGATCAGGAGGTCAAGGTTAAGGCAGGTTTGGAGGGCCAGATCCCTGGATCTCTCTACCACCAGTCTGAAGGGACCCGCTTTGAGCCAATGGTAGAGATAAGGGTAAACTCTGACCCCACGACGCCAAAGATGGGCCGCCACCACTGCTATGCATTTGGTGAAGACCCTGGGGGCCAATGACAGACCAAACGATATGGCTTGGAACTCGTAGAGGGTTCCCTCCACCCTGAAGCAGAGGAATCTTTGGTGATACGGACGGATCAGGACGTGAAAGAATGCGTCCTGCAGATCCAGAGAGCAAAACCACATGTTCAGCTAGAGGAATATGATGATCTGGGACAGAGTTACCATCCTGAAGGTGCAAGACCTGAGAAATTGATTCAGGTCATGCAGCTCTAGAATGGAGCACCAGCCCGCCATCCGTTTCGGGACCAGGAAGTACCTGGAAACGAACCCTGGGTCGACAGGGGGATCCACGACTCTGACCACTATCTCCTTGTGGAGGAGTAAGGCAATGTCATCTCGGAGAGCCGATTGAGTGTGCACAGAAACCATTTTCTCCCGTGGGGTGTGGGTTCAGCTTGGTGGGTTGTACTCAAACTCCAGAGGCAGTCCTTGGCTGACCACTTCCAAGATCCACCTGTCTGTTGTGACAGCGGACCAGGCAGAAAGGAAGTGGCAGAGTCAGCCTCCCACGGGAGGACCCAGAGTGGGCGTGATGGGTATGGGGTTGGCAATCCCCATCCTATCACTGTGCAGACTTGGAGGAGGAAGAGGATCCGGCCTGGGGACCGCCGGAAACTTTCCCTCCAGGCTTACGAGCTGCTGGGGCTCCTGGCTTGGGCCGAGGGTGCCAAGACTGAGCCTACTGCTGCCCATGGTAGTTGGGCTGCTTGGCCACAAGGGCACAAGGCCAAAAGGGCTTTCTCTTCTGCTTTTTGGAACCCTGGGATTCCTTCTGGGCAGGAGTAACGGAGTCCAAGGTGGCACTGGACTTCTCTATGTGCTGGAGGTGACAGTCCACTCTAGGTCCGAAAAGATCAGTGCCTAGGAAGGGAACACTCGTTAGTTTGTGCGGAGTGTCTGCCATGAAGCTCGAGAACCTCAACCAAGCCCTGCGGCGCATGGTGACCACAGCCGTCACCAAGTGGGCACAAGAATCCCTGCTGTCCAGAGCCATCTGGAGTTGCTGTTTGGCAACCGCCCGACCCTGGTCGAATACCTGCTTGACCGTGGTCTGGAGGTCTGCAGGGAAATAAGGGAGAACCTCATCCAGAGAGCCCAAGAGGGCATGAGAAAAATGCACCATGATGACAGCCGAGCTCGCCTGACAAAGGCCAAGCAAAGAGGCAGCATAGACTTTCCTGGCAGTATGGTTCAGTTTATGGACTCTCTGTCTGGGGGCCTATCAGTGCCTCCCTAATTACCTGAGCGCCGAAACACACACTCTCTCACCAACCCCTCGGCTGAGGGGTGTTATGTGAATCCCAACATGGAGCTGATGGGAACCACATATTTGCAGGCCATCTGGGCTGAAGGTGCAGAGCAGGAGGCTGGGTGCTGCCACAGCTCCAAGGTTGAGCCAACAATGGCTTCAGCCACAGGGAAGGCCTCTGTCAGAGAATCCCCTCTTTTGGGGCTATGAGTGAGGGGATATTCAGACCACTTTTGAACGGGCTCCAAGGGCATCTCTGTAGATTCAGAGATGAGACAGAGGACACCAATGAAGGACGTGGTACCTCCCTCCATCAAGAGACTCCTGATGGATTCCTCGTCCAAGGGACGGGAATGCAAGTTGGAGTCCTGATGGATCGGATGACCATCCACGTCACCTTCGACCCTCCAGGGGCGGTCGGGAGTAAGGGTGACAGACAGCCTATGCAGAAGGCCCTTAATGGGCCGAGACTCCTTGGCAGAAGCCCCGGAAGGAGGCTGCTTAGGTGGCAGCTCCACCCAGACTGGTGGAGAGGTCAGTTTAGGCCAAGCCGGAAGGATCTGCACTGGCTCTGCAACCGGCTCTGGAGGAGTCGGCGTCAGCCTGGAGGGAGACAGCCAAGTGATGGCTGGTGTGGAAGCCAGGGTCAACTTCGAACCTGCCATCATCAACTGTTGCCACATTAGGTCCTCGTAGCACTGACGTAGTTTGTGTCAGTTTCTCCTCATTCGAGGAGGACGAGGATGAATGGCGGTGGCGGCGCTTTTTAGAACGCCCGGAGCATTTATGAGATTTCTTCAGCCTGTCGGTCGAAGGTGTCCTAGACCTCGACCGTCGAGGGGGGGGGGCCCCGACGGGAATGCTCAAAAGGAGCCGGGGAGAACTGCGGTTTCTCCAGGTCGGGGAGAGGGACCAGGAGGCTTCTAGCAAGATGGGCCTCTTCCTTGGTAGGACCAGTCAGGACCTGGGTCCTGAATAAGGAATTGGTCTCATCAAGCGACAACGGGTCGACGGGGTCAATTATAATCTCAACTGGGTCGTCGTCCCGTGTCTTGGCTGGCTGGCCTGACAGGGGTACAGTGAAGTCAATGGCCAAGGCTGCAATCTCGACCGAAATCACGACAGCAGATTCCTGGGACAGAGACCTCTCTCGATCCCAAGAACATCATCGACTAGACAAATCTTCTTTCGACTCCTTGTCCTTCTTACAGGAGATGTGCACACCCGAAGGGCCTTCTCCCTTAGTCGGGAGAGATTGGCACACCTCCTTGAAGGAGTCTGAAAAGGTGAAGCCCAATTTGAGCAAGACAAAGAATGATGCAGAAGACGACTGATCAGCGGCCCGAGCTGCCTTCTTTTCGAAAGACTTCATCTGTTCTAGTTTATCAGCAGACCATGCAGCTGCAGAGACTGCCCAAAAGGCCTCTTTCGATTTGACCAGCGGGTTCCGTTTTTCTGGACAACCGAGCTGAAGTCGTGAGAGTCTATCATCCAGGACATTAGGCTGGAACATGCGACAAAAGTCGCAAGCCTGGGTGTCATGGGCATGGCCCAGGCAGTAGACACACGAGGCATGTAGGTCAGTGCAAGACATCTTCTGCCACAAGAGCACTGGCGGAGCCCAGGTGAGGACTTGTCCTCTATTGTGGTCGCGATCGCAAAACGATGCGGAGAAACTCGAATGAGTTTAATTTTAGGTAAATCAGAGGATTTGTTCTCCAGGGCCTACTCAATGCAGGAACGATAAGGAGGAAACCTGAATCTTCCAGCAGAAAGGAATATCTTGCATCAAGAGGCGGATCCGAGGAATAGACCACCCGGGTGGATGGGAAGAGCCAGCTTTCAGACCATCCAGCAAGATTTAAAGTGGAAAGGGACATGCCAACTAGTGTGGCTAGAACATATCCACGATCCTAAAAGTCTGTTTTGCTTATATTTGAACTTTTAGAGTTAATTACCCCACTATATTACTAACCTCTACAGAGGTTGATTGTAGTTATACCTTGTATAATGGTTTTTGCTACCTGGAATGGTTGTTGGAAATTTTTTCTTTCCTTTTTCTTACGATTTATAGTATGACGCCATAAGCCCCATAACGGGGTATGACATTTTTATTTTCTGGACTTTAGTTCAACGGAACAGTCATAATGCTCATGGGCTCAGTACTACCGCGAACATTCTATTGGACTTGTAGCTGATTATTTTAGTTATACCTCCCAAAGTGGTATTAAATTATTTGAGATGCATCTTTTCTCTGATTAAGGAGAATGTTCGTTTCTCCAGAAGGTATTATAATTTCTGTATAGTATGTCTCAGATATGGCATGGTTATTGTTGTCATCATATATGAAAACAAAGTTTAAAAAAAAAAAAGGACTGTAAAGCACTGACGCACACACTGCAAATGGCAGGTCCAGCCACCATTCTTGCTTCTGGAACCCTGTGGGAGAACTACAACATCCCAGGTGTACAAATTGTTGCTTTTAAAGCCCAAATGTCATTAGATCATTTTGTTCTAATCATATATGGCTTTGGAATCCTGGAAACTTTATTGGTCTAAACACATTACCTGACTGTTCATTAATTCCCAGGAAATGTACAGTTCGTAACTAACCTATCCTAATCTAACAAGCAACATCTTAACTATACAAAAATAAAACTCTTGTCCATTAAAAGAAAGACTTTTTATAAGCACAATAACCCATTTCAGGCCATGGGTTTCTTGAGCATGAATGTACTGTCCGGTAGCACTGAAAGCCACTCGGCTGTTTGCCTCATGTCTTACAATTCCCCCATGGGTGTGCATTAATTCTCTAGAAACCCATGCCCTGCCGTGGGTTACTGCTTACTTCCGTAGACACCGTACCTCTCCTGTCCATGTGGTTGCTTGGTACTGGATACATGTTACCAGTTTTGAGGTAGATCAGAAATCCGGCTTCAGGATCCGCTCTGCGCTCCATGCTCAGTAGTGTGTACAAAATCAGCTGAAACAACAAGCCACCAGCACATTTACCGACAAGCAAGAAGACTGAATTCCTATGAACAAATCACCCAAGAAACTACCCAGAACAGAGCCTTTCCTTCTATAATGTGAGTTACACACAGACTTTCTTACAACGGATTCAGAAACATGGGATGTGGACTGCTACCTTGCCACTGGACACTAGCAGTTATATTTTTCATTCCCAGTTCTATTAATTATTTCCACGCTGCAACAGTCACTTGCTAAACAGTGCATCAGCTCCACTGGTTTCTACACTGTATACCAGACTTTAGGCTGAGAGACTGCAGCAACTGGCTTGGACAGAGAGCAAGGAAAAAGAGCCATTTTACAGACCAAGCATTTATTTGCACTCAGACTGCCAGAAAGCCAAGTCAAACAAATGCCCTCAAACCAGAATTTAAATAATGGCTAAAATTCTGAGTACCATTTGAACCATGAAAAACAGTGGGTGGAACACCAATTTTTTGGCTGCCTATGCTGTGTTTTGAACACTAGCTTTCTTTAACAATATTCTACAGTATCTGTAACAACATGGTAGTGCTCTGTTTAGTCTGACGTGACCTACAATTTGCATATGAGAAAGATTAAGTGCCCTAGCTGGGATTTGAAGCCAAGCCTGCTTGGAATACTAATCCTCAGCTCTGTCAGTTGAGCTACCAGTGCAACTAGAAATCCTGAACTCCTAAATGCACTCATCATTCTCAATGCAAAACCTAATGCCACATGAATCAGAAATACAGGTTACTCACCTGTAACAGGAGTTCTAGGAATGGTATATGTTGTTCATCCACACTGTCTGGCAGGTATCCTTGCCGCTTTAAAACTTGCCGGAAGGTCTTCAAGCTGGCTCCTCCCACCCACCCGGGTGGTAAAACTCTCGGCGCCGCCCCATGACGCCAGATCTGGCCCGCTGGAAGCTCAGGTTGTGCGTCGAAGCTGGGGAGGTCGGGTGGGTCGTGAGGATGAACAACATATACCATTCCTAGAACTCCTGTTACAGGTGAGTAACCTGTATTTCTAGGGACATGGATATGTTGTTCATCCACACTGTCTGGCAGACTCCTAGCAGTTCTCCGGGAGGAGGGAGGCAAGGCGCACATCCCCGATACTTACTTGGGAAAGAGAGACTGGAGAACTGAGGCCCCAAAACCAGCATCCCGGCGTGACTCAAGGTCGATGTGGTAATGGGTGATGAAGGTGTGTGCTGACTTCCAGGTAGCAGCCCTGCAGATTTCCTGGATAGGGATGTCCCTGGAATAGCCACCGATGCAGCAGTATGGCGGGTAGAATGAGCTCTTATCCCTCTGGGAGGCTCCATGCCCGCCAACTTATAGCAGAGATCTATGCAGGAGGTGACCCACCTGCCTATCATCCGCTTGGCTGCAGGTCTACCAGATGCGGCTTCAGCGTAGGTGACAAACAGCTGGCGAACCTCTCTCCGAATTTCAGCCGTGCGCTCCTTATAGTAAGCGAGCGCCCTTCTAGGGTCCAAAGTATGGAGCCTATATTCGGCCTCCGAGGTGTGATTGGGGTAGAACACCGGCAGAGTCAACACCTGGTTAAAGTGAAACTGCAACACCACCTTCGGAAGGAATTTCGGGTGGGGGCTCAGGACAACCTTGTCCCTGTGGAAGACCAGGTAAGAAGACTCGATGCAGAGCGCCTGGAGCTCTCCCATCCTTCTGGCTGACGTGATAGCCACCAAGAAGGCGGTCTTCCATGACAGGTGAGAGAGTTCACACCTGTGCATTGGTTTGAATGGCTTGCCCATGAGCTTTGCCAGTACCAGCAGTAGATCCCACGGAGGTGGAGGTTCTCGCACCGGAGAGGAAATGTGATCAAGGCCTTTGAAAAAGCGCCAGACCACCTTCTCCTGCGCCACCGACTGCTTCCCGGCCCGCGCCCGGTTAGTAGAGATGGCTGCCAGGTGCACCTTAAGGGTCGTTGACCTAAGCCCTTGCTGAGAAAGGGACCACAGGTAGTCCAATATGCTCGCCAAGTAACAGGAGGAAGGGTCCAGGCCCTTGCCCTGACACCAAATGGAAAACCTTTTCCATTTGAAGGTGTAGCATTTTCTGGTTGACTCCTTACGGGATGCCTCAACTACACTGAGGACCTCGTCGGAAAGACCCAAGGCCTGGAACTCTAGCCGCTCAGGAACCAGGCAGTCAGGTGCAGGGATTGAGGGTCCGGATGGAATACCTTCCCCTGATTGACTGAGAGCAGGTCCAGGCGAACTGGAAGCTGCCTCGGAAGCCTGGAGCTGAGGCTGAGGAGATCTGGGTACCAGTACTGGCGGGGCCAGTCTGGGGCTATCAGAATCACCTGCGCCTTGTCCCTCCTTGCTTTGAGCAGCACCTTGTGCATCAAGGGGAACGGGGGAAAGGCGTAGAAGAGGCCCGGGATCCACGGCCTCAAGAAGGCATCCCTGCAGAGAGCCCTGCTGAGGCGGGCATGGAACAGCCTCAACCGCATTCTCCTGGGGCAAACAGGTCCACCTGAGGTGTGCCCCAATGGGAGAATAGATCTTGTACTACCTCCGGCAGGAGAGACCACTCATGGGACGCAGCCCCTATCCGGCTTAGGGCATCGGCCAGGGTGTTGGAGGCTCCTGCCACATGAATGGCTAGGAGATCCGCCTCCAGGCTGCGCACGAGTGACCAGATGCGGAGAGCTTCCTTGCATAGGAGCATGGAGCGCGTCCCACCCTGGCAGTTTAGATAGTACATGGTCGTGGTATTGTCCGTCTGGACCCTGACCACTAGACCCTGAAGAAACGGAGCAAAGGCGGTGAGAGCTAGGCGGACCGCTCGGAGCTCCAGCAGGTTGATGTGGCATCGGGACTCCCGCAGGGACCAGAAGCCGTGCGCTCGGTGTTCCCCCAGATGGGCACCCCAACCCATCAGAGAGGCATCAGTCGATAGAGAGACCGTCGGCTCGGGGCGGACAAACGGGATGCCCTCCTGCAGATGAACTGGAACGGTCCACCATTGGAGAGCGTTCCACATCCCCTGGGTCACCGTCACTAGCTGGTCCAATGGATTGCAGCGTTGGGACCACTGGCTGGCCAGCCCCCACTGAAGGGGGCGCATGTTCCAGCGGGCCCAACGGACCACGCTGGTACAGGCCGCCATGAGACCCAGGAGGCGCAGGAAGTCCCGGGCAGGGCGCAATTGCCCAACCAGAAATGATTGGGCAAAGGAGGAAAGAACCTCGGCCCTGTCCTCCGGGAGCCGTGATCTGGCTCGAAGAGAGTCGAGCTCTGCCCCGATGAAAAGAATCACCTGCTTCGGGCTCGAGTTCCGACTTGGCCTCGTTGATGAGGAGGCCGACCTGAGAGCAAACCTGGAGGGCCAGATCTCTGGACCGCTCCACCTCCTGTCTGGAGGGGGCTGCTATCAGCCAATAGTCCAGGTAAGGGTAAACCCGGACCCCTCGGTGCCGCAGGAATGCTGTCACCACTGCCATGCATTTGGTGAAGACCCTGGGAGCTGGAGATAAGCGAAGGCATGGCTTGGAACTCGAAGGAACCTTCCGCTCGACAGCGAAGGAACCTTTGATGGGATGGACGGATAGGGACGTGAAAGAACGCGTCCTGTAGGTCCAGAGAGCAGAACCACACGCCGTGTTCCAAGGATGGTATTATCTGAGCCAGAGTGACCATCCTGAAGGTTCGAGACCTTAGGAACTTGTTCAGGTCATGTAGGTCGAGAATGGGGCGCCAGCCCCCCGTCCGTTTCGGAACCAGGAAGTACCTGGACACGAACCCCGGGTTTGAGGGAGGGTCCGCCACCTCTCTTATCACCTCCTTCTCGAGGAGGAGAGCGATGTCGGCTCGGCGAGCTGACAGCGAGGCTTCGGACCCCGAGGCCCCCCGAGGTGCGACGGCTCTGAAGGGTGGGGCCTGCTCGAACTCCAGAGGCAGGCCCTTTCCTACCACCTCCAACACCCACCTGTCTGTGGTAATAGCAGACCAGGCGGAAAGGAAGTACCGTAGCCGTCCCCCCACGGAGGGAACCTGGGGTGAGGTGACGAGGTTGGGGGCGACACCCCTCAACCCGTCACTGTGCAGGCTTGGAGGAGGGACCGGCCGAGGGACCACCTGGGCCTTTACCTCCCTGCTTCCTGGAGGAGGAAGCCGCAGGCTTGGGCTTGGGACGCCAATCGCGAGCCTGCTGGCCCTGGTGTTGCTGGGCCGGGCGTGCCGGGGGCGCAGACGGATGAAAAGGCTTGGGTTGAGGTCTGTGGCCTTTGTCCTTCTGAGCGGATGAGACAGAGTCCAAGGTGGCATTGGACTTTTCGATCCTCTGGAGGTGGCCTTCCACTCCAGGGCCGAAGAGGTCGGTCCCCAGGAAGGGGACATCCGCCAATTTGTGCTGGGTATCCGCTGTGAAGGTGGATATCCTCAGCCATGCCCGACGCATAGCCACTGCAGCCGCTACTGACCTGGCGCATGAATCACCGATGTCCAAAGCAGTCTGAAGTTGCTGCTTGGCCACTGCCCTGCCCTGGTCCCGCACCTGCTTAACCGTGGTCTGCAGGTCAGCCGGGAGATGAGGGACCACCTCGTCCAGGGAGCCCAACAGGGCGTGAGAAAAATGTGCCATCAGTACGGACGAGCTGGCCTGACGAAGGCCAAGGGAGGACGCAGCGTAGACTTTTCGCCCGGCATAGTCCAATTTCTTGGACTCCTTGTCGGTAGGTTTGTCCACGTCCCTAGCGTTTCCAGCATGCCGGAAAACGCTGTCGGTAACTAACCCCTCGGCCGAGGGATGTTACGAGAAACCGGACAGGGAACCGGTAGGGACCGCATACTTCCTGGCCATCGTGGCCGAAGGCGCAGGGCAGGAAGCAGGGCGCTGCCAGAGCTCCAAGGCCGGGCCCACAATGGCCTCAGCCACAGGGAGAGCCTCCAGGGGAATCCCCGTCCAATATCTCCGTGAGGGGATACTTCACCCGCTTGGATACGGGCTCGAGCTGCATCCCGGTGGATTCCGAGATGAGTCTGAGCAACCCCAGGAAGGACGAAGGGCTGTCGTCCAGCGACTGACCTAGAGAGGACTCCAAGTCCACTCGCTTGGAGAAAAAGGAGGAATCGTCGTCGGACTCAGAAGAGTCTGCAAAGAGCTGCCTCGGGCCTGAGCCACCCTCCACCTGCCGAGGGCGATCGGGAGTGAGGGTGACCGACAGCCTATGGGGCAGACCCTGAGCCGACCGAGAATTCTTGGTCGGAGCCCCAAACCGCGGCTGTGGAGGCGGAGGTTCCACCGGAATCGGTGGGGCAGCTGGTTTTGGGCGAACAACCGGCCTGATAACAGGCTCCTCGGGTAAAACGAGGGGTTGTTTCGGCCGCTCCGGTGACAGCCACTTAATGGGCGGGGAAGGCGACGGCGTCGGCTTGTTCCCAGTCAGAAGGAGCTGTTGCCACATGAGGTCCTCGTATCGTCGACGCAACTTGCGTCGAAGCCTCCCCTCATCCGAGGAGGAGGAAGAGGACGAGTGGCGGCGCCGCTTACCGCAGTGCCGAGACCGAGACCGCCTATGATGGCGGGATCGGCTGGACCGCGAAGTCCGAGACCGAGAACCTCAGCTTTTCCGAGGATGGTGTGGGGAGGGGACGGGTGGAACCGGCTCCTCCCTCGGCTCGGAGGAACACCCAAGGGCTCCGGAACCGGAGGCACTGGCAAGCCCACGGGATCCTCAACTCCCACCGGGGGAACCGGGAGAGGAGTTTTCGGCTTCGCCGGTCGACAACCCGTCCAACGGGTCGAGAAAGATCTCGACTGCATCGACGGGAGTCTCGGTCAACTGACCTGACGGGGACACCGTGAGACCAGTGGCCGAAGCCGAACGATCGACCGAAGTCGATGGCCAACAACTCGGGGAGAGGGACCTTTCCCGCTCCCAAGAGCGTCGACGAAGAGACTTACCCTTGTCTTTCTTCTTGGACCGAGAAGAAGGTCCAGCAGACGTTGGTCCCTCTCCCCTAGTGGAGAGGGACAGACAAAGCTCCTTAAAGGAAGCTGTGTAAGAGGAACCCAGGAGAGCGGAATAAATGCAGCGGTTGAGGAAGATGCCGCGCCCGCCTCCTCTTCGAGGCGATCATCTGCTCTGAGCTGATCCGCCCGAGCTCGCCATGGCCTGAAACCACCGACCAGGCCTCTTTTGACTTTACCGGAGGAAATGTTTCGGGCGCCCCTAGTTGTAAACGGCAGCACGGCCTCGGAGGACGAGGCTGAGAAGGAAGAGCACAGGTCGCAAGCCTGTGGGTGGTGCTCAAGGCCTAAACAGTACACACACATGGAGTGCGGATCTGTCCGAGACATCTTCTGCCCATAAAGAACTCGCCGGCTCAAACCGGAGTCGATTGTCCATCGCAGCCGCGAGGGATAAAGAAGATCAAGTCTATTAAGCAAAACTTTTAAATTCGGAAACCAAGAATTAGGAACCAGTCTTATACGCAGAGCGTTAAGGAGGGAACCTGAGCTTCCAAGCGGTAAGGAAGATCTGACGTCATGGGGCGGAGCCGAGAGTTTTACCACCCGAGTGGGTGGGAGAAGCCAGCTTGAAGACCTTCCGGCAAGATTTAAAGCGGCAAGGATACCTGCCAGACAGTGTGGATGAACAACATATCCATGTCCCTAGAACTGTATTTTATTTACTAGAAGTGAGGTGTGCATTTATTTGAATGAAATTTATAAACTGCATTTCAAATATGATGCAGGCAGTCTCTTGTGACCAGAAGATACCTGGGATAAACATAAGAGAGAAAAAGGGTGTCAGGGACCAGCTATCCCCAACAGTCATCTTGGAGGTCTCTAGGTCATTGAGAATTACCTCAGCATCTGGTCCAAACAGCTTGTAGCCATTAAAGAAAGCATTCAGGCCCGAAAGCTGCACATACTGGGCAAAACAGCATGGAGCCAGGAGCGATGTCTTAAATGCCAGAGGCGGTGATCCTAGCAGCGGCATCTAGAAACCTAAACAATGACGGCAGAAAAAGACCAAAGGTCCCTCCAGTCTGCCAAGGTTCCCTATTTAGTCCTGGATCCTCCAGAGTCCCAGCCTCTCCACACCTCCCCCCTCCGTTCTCCTCCCCAATTCTGATACCCTGAGCAACCACTATACCCTTCATTCTGTCCCAGCCATGCTTATAACCACTAATGGCTTTTGCACCCACCACCTCGACTGGCAGCCTATTCCATGGCTCTACCACCCTTTCTCTAAAATAGTATTTCCCCATATCCTTCCTGCACCTCCCTCCTGTTAGCTTCCACTTATGACCACGTGACGTCGAGTTGGTATTCAAGTTAAGTAGTTCCCTGCAGTTCACACTGTTTAACTCCTTTTAGGAATCTGAAAGTCTCTATCATATCTCCCCTCTCCCTTGTGGACTCCAGCGAATACATGTTCAGTGTCTTGAGGAGCTCCTCATGGTTCACACATTTTTCAGCGTGGTCGGAACTTGCGCAGTGTAAATGTGTGCTGCACAGACTGTGTAATGTAGCATGACTGAAAACCACACTAGATTAAATAAACTCTGACCATGCACACACAGTTTTGACAGCATGGTTTCAACTGCGCATCTCTACCTGCGTGATCTTGATGGGATACTGCTTCTCACAGGTCACAGAACATGCCCTGCTGACCTGGAATAATTTTTGCAACTCTGCACTGCACCGTCTCGAGCCTACCCTATCCTTCCTGAGGTGAGGACCCCAGGACTGGGCACAGTACTCCAGTTGCGGCCTCACCAAGGATCTATATAGGAAAAGTATCACCTCTCTTTTTCTGCTATCGGTACCCCTCTTGATACATCCAAGCATCTGACCTGACTTGATCATTTTAGGGAGCCGCTGATGACAACTCCAAGGTCTCATTTCTCAGCCGTGGTACTAAATCTCAACCCTCCCATCCAGTACTCTGTCCTGGGGCTCTTGTTCTCTAGGCACATCACCATGCCCTTTTTGGTGTTGAATTTCAATTGCCAATCCCTTGACCACCCTTCCAGCTTTTGCGAGTCTCTCTGCATTTACTTTATTCCCTTATCACTATCCACCTTCCCAGAGAGCCCAGTGTCATCTGAAGAGAGACACAACCTGCCCTGGATCCCCTCACCAATGTTGTCGAACATGTTGAAGAAGACCAGACCCAGGATAGACCTCTGTGGAACCCAACATGTGACCTCCCTCTCTTCTGATTTAACATCACTGACCACTACCTTCTGCTGCCTCTCCTTCAGCCAGTTATCTACCCAGTTTACAATGACCTCAGCCACACCAGATCCTCCATCTTCTTCAACAAGCATCTGTGTGGTACAGAGTCGAAAGCCTTGCTGAAATCAAAGTACAGCAAATCCACAGCATGGCCCCATCCAATTCCCTTGTCAAAGAAAAGCATCATGTTACTCTTACGAGACTTCCCTTCCATGAATCTGTGCTGCTTACCATCCTGGAGCCCACTGCTGTCCAAGTATTCCATGAGATCCTCTTTGACCAGTTACTCCATCAGTTTTCTCATAATAGAGGTAAGAGAGACAGATTTGTAGTTCCCTGCTTGCTCCTCGTCCCCCTCCTCCCATAAAGCGAAACTATGTTCGCAGCCCTCCAATCCTTTGTAACCACCCCTGCCATTAGAGAGCTGTTAAACACACCTACCAAGGGACCAGCCAGTTCCACTGCCGATTTCCTGAGTGTACTCAGATGCAATCCATCTGGTCCTGGGGACTTATCAATCTTTAGGGCTGCCAGTCCTTTAAGGACCCTTTCACTAGTAAATGCTGGCAGTCTCATCTCCGGGACCCCTTTAATGGCCCCCCTGGCGCCACCCTCTGCCAAGAGCCCTCCGTCCTTCCTAGTGAAAACTAAGCAAAAGTAATTAAGGACGGCAGCCTTTTGCCCATTCTCCTCAATCACCCTATCCTTTCTGTTAGCCTCACAATTCCCCCTCTTTTCTTCCTTTTTTCATTAATATACCTGAAGAACTGCTTTTCTCCACTCTTGACCCACTCCTCAATACACAGCTCTGTGTCTGCTTTTGCCTATTTTTCAGCAAATATTCTTCTCATTCCTTTCCCTGCTTTTCTTTAAATTCATAGAAGGTTTTTTCTTGGCCCTCACTGCTTCCCTGACCCTTGCCAAGAAGTGCAGTGGTTTCCTGAATCTGATCTTTTTGGTTACCGTCCTCAAGCACACCTTAGATGCCCCGAGAACAGCCGCTACCCAATTGCCCCCCATCTCTCTCTGACTCCATCTATGTTGTTCATTCCTTTATCCCTGACCAATTCTTTCAGCCTAATGAAGTCTGCCCTTCTAAAATCAAGGACTTCAGCTTTCGATTGCAGTTTAGTGGACCCGTGGACCAGTTCAACCCAAACAGAGTTATGGTCACTGTTCCCTAACAGCTCCCATACTCCCACAATTTCTACCACCTCCGAGCTGGTGAGCGCCACATCTAGAACTGCAGTCTGCCAGGCAGGCTCCTTAACCAACTGTACCAGCAGAAGTCCTGAAATGCAGCCAGCAAGACTTGGCTTCTGGTGCTCCTGACCAATGGAACATCCCAATTGATGTACAAAAGATTCAGATCATCTACCACCCCTACTTCCCCCTTTGCGATCCCTCTTTCCAGTTATTCCCTGAGCTCGTTCCCTCTCCTCCCCTTGCCCTGATGGTGTACAGATTGCCCCCAACTGCAGTTTCTTGCCCGAAGCTGCCCCGAGTTGCACCCATGGCGACTCAGTCATCTTTCATCATCTCTACACCTTCCTTGAAATAAAAGGGCTACACCTCCCCCTCTACCCTTCCTGAGCAGGGTACCCAGGGACCTTCCGTTCCCAGTCATTATTTTCCAAAGCCCATGTTTTTGTTATGGCCAACATTTCCACCTCAGTGACTCCCACAAATGCCTGGAGCTCACTAATTTCATTACTGATGCTCCTAGCATTAAGGCATCCCCTTCCGTCTGACCCCCTGATCCTGCTTTACTACTACACATGTGCTTCGCTTGTCCTCTCATATCCCCTTGTTTTTCTTGGTGCTTGCACGCTTTGCACCCCCCCTCTCCAAAGTCCCTTCATCTAGTCCAGTACTGGCCACAGCTTTCTTTGTACCTGCTATGTTGTTACAAGCCCTCAGATGTGGTGGAGTACTAGCCAGTATCCCCTTCCTCTCCTCTGCCATTGAGGTTCCCCTAGATACAGTCTCCCCCACAGTCAGTTTAAACAACTGATATGGATGTCAAACTTCTGCCCCAGCATGCAAGCCCTCTCTCGTCATGTGAAATTCATCACCCTTGAAGAACCTCCTGTCCCAGAAGGACCACCAGTGCCCCACAGAGTGGTGCCCCTCAGCATTACACCATTCCTTATGTCATCCATTAAACTCCTTTATTACCTCACTCTTTATCCTATCCTGCTTCCCCTCCCTGACCCACACAGGGAGGACTTTGGAAAAGGGCAGGGAGGCTGAGTGTGCCGCCAATCCATCCCCAGTCTAGGAAAGTTCCACTTCATCATCTCCACTGACTGGTTCATGAGATCACTGGTACCCTGGGGTACCAGCACCCCCAGCTCCCCCTGCTCCTTTCTCCACCATTCTCACTATCTTGTCTAAATCTCAGATGGCAGATGCCCCAGGAAGACACCAGACCACCACCCATCCTGTCCATCCTCCCATCCACCACCCTCTCTGCCCCCCCCCCCCGATCACAGTCCCCACCACCAAGCCTCTCCTGGCAGACTTGCTCTCTTAGATGCCAACATGCTGCCTTGCCCTTTCCTAACGACCATCTCGAAGACCCCCACTCCCCCAACAAATGTCAGGTGCCTGAACGTCTTCTTGGGGTGCAAAGCCATTCGCCATCTGCACGATGAGGGGCTGGACAACCTCCTTGTGGCCAACCATGCTTTCCCTTCCTGTCCCCCTCCCCACCACTCCCCAACCTCCCAGACCAGTGGGTCTTTGGGGGAGTGGAGGTGTGGGGGGGGGGGCCTCCTGCTAAGCTGATGACACAGCTGAGATGCTTTTACGCTTGCTGCCACCAGCTGAGCCTGGAGCTCCATCAAGGTCCTGCAGATGGGGCTGTGCCCCCTCCTCCAAAGCATAACCCTAGAGAAGAGTGCCCCACAGCTGGCACAACTGACTGCCATGTCTCTAAACCCCGCCATACCAATAAAGCCCGGTACAAAGCAGACGTCCAATTTAAATAATAGGGCCCACCCAGATACAGTCTAGCTGTAAGTCTTAGCTACAGAACATAAAAAGAGGGATAAAACAAAACTACCTTGTAGTGCTCATCATGCTAGGGTGTAGCTGAAGGCTTGGTTACAGCACAAAATAAAAAAAGAGTTAAAGCTACCTCGTAGTGCTCACTTAGATAGGGTGTGGTTGTAGGCTTAACTATAGCACAGAAAACTGGAGTTAAAATAGCTTGTAGCTGTATGATTTAACTAAAGCATAAAACAACCCAACAAATGAAATGTTCACCAGCTATAGCACAAACCTTGTTGTGCAAATAAACTTTACAATAACTGGTAATACACTCTTCAATATATTACTTTCAGAACTCCACATGACACTCCCACAGACTATTCTGTTAACTGTCCATACACAGTTTTACCTGGGATGCAACGGGCAGAGTTCCTGGCTGCTGGCTGACTCTCTGGCAGACTCCTGTGATCTAAGTCATCATAGACCAATCTCAGAAGGTGCATCCCAGCATCAGAGCCCTGGGACACAAACAGGGGTGCCAACAGAAATTTCCCGGTCCAGGATACACCTTTAGGTCTGCGGCCCCCTCCCATCCCCAAGACATATAAATGTGTAAATCTGGGCCCCCTGAGCTACCTGAGCCTGGGACAATTGTCCTGGCTGTCGTCCCCCTCTGCACCCTGGACACAAAGGCGAGGGCTTCTGATTCTAGGGACCCATCAGGCATTCTGCTGACAATAAAAACCCTCCACATGCAGATCTGGTACTACTGCATGCATGCTTGGTAAGTAGCAGTGCACAGGTCACAGCAGACTGAGGCAACTGTGCTCTTGTCTATAATGTCAATTATCTGGACTCCTTGTTAGGAGGTCTGGTGCTCATACTGCCCACCCCCCCCCCCAAGACCAGTATTATGCAGCCATGTTCATCACTGAGTCAGTGTCAGGATGTTTAAAGTAGTACTTTTTCTTATTCCTAAGGGCCAGATACTGCTCATCTGCCTTCCTGGGGATGGCTGGTAGGGTACTGGGCCTGCGCCAAGCAGACAGGGTGGCTTCCTCTAAAACAGTAAGGATGGGTGGGAGGACTAACAAGGAGGCAGTTCTGACCTCCAGGAAAAAAAAAAAACATTCTTTTTTAAGAATTCTCCTTCTACAAGAAATTTCAAAATCTCCTGAATTTAAGTCACCAAAGACTGGAGCGTAGAGTCCTCAGGGTGGGGGTGGAGGATGAGCCCTAAACAAGACGTGCCAGAGGAGATAGTGGAGACAGAAGAGTCCTCCAGCCGCACAGGATGAGGACCTTCCTCTTCTCCCCCACAATCCTCAACACCATCCAGGAGGTCAAGGTTGTACTCTGCATCCTCTGTCCCCCGTGCAGTACCAGCATTTAAGAGGAGTTACCTCAGTGGGCCTAATGGCAGTACTGGACCTTTTGGGACTTCTGACCGATAGTGACCCAGGCCCCATTGTTCTTGCCCATCATAAGGCAGTAGAAGGGGCACTGGACATCACTGCTCCAGTTCGTGTTCATCCCCTGACCCCTCGTCCCAGGGCCCAATGGTATGATGGGACCCGGCGGGAGTTGAAGAGGCAGGGATGAAGGTTGGAGAGACACTGGCGGAACACCCACCTGGAGGAGGACATGCTTAGATTGGTAGACTTTATAATGGTCTAGCAATCAGCAATTTCCAATAAGAAGGCAGCATTCCTATCCAAGGAGATTGCTACAGCGCAAAACAGGCCAGCTCCACTCTTCCCCACTGTGGACAGATTGTGCAATCCAGCCTGTCTGCAATCTGGTCAAGCATTGTCACAAGAAAAGTGTGATGAGTTTGCACAGTTTTCTGCGGATAAGGTTGCCTCCATAAGGAAAGAGATCATCCACTGCCTCCCCATTGGTCCTTGCATTGATCAACCCAGTGGTAGTTACTCGGGTGACTTGGTCCAGCTTCAGCCTGCCACTAGTCGCTGATATTGTGAGGATCGTCCAGACTCTGCGGCCAACTTGCTGTAGTTTGTATCTGGGCCCAACTCACCTTCTGGTAGGTGTGTTGAGGTTATCAGCCCAGTCCTCGCTGGGATAGTGAGGAGTTCTTTGGAAAGGAGGATCTTTCCAGACCCCCTAAAAGAGGCAGTTGTCCGACCCCTCTTGAAAAAGCCCTCCTTAGACCCTGACTGCCCAACTAACTACAGACCAGTCTCTAACTTGCCTTTTACAGGCAAAGTTATTGAGAAGGTGGTCCCTCTGCAGCTGGAGGATCATTTGATCCTCTCCAGTCAGGTTTCAGGAAAGGACATAGCACAGAGACATCCCTGGTTCGAGTATTTAATGATCTCCTGATGGCCAGAGATCAGAGATCCTGTACCATCTTGGTTCTCCTTGATCTCTCAGCAGCGTTTGATACGGTGGACCACAGGGTGCAGCTCGAGCACCTGCGGTTCTTCTGTGGAATGGGGGGGTGGCAGTCCTCAGTTGGTTTTGATCGCTCTTTGAGGGCAGATCTCAGAGGGTGGTGTTGGGGGTTTATTCCTCGGCCCCTATGAGCTGCCCTGTGGGATGCCGCAGGGATCAGTGCTGTCCCCATGTTGTTCACAGTATATATGCTACCATTAGGAGACATTATAAGACGGTATGGTCGGAGTTTTCACTGCTATGCAGATGATACTCAGCTATACCCATCTTTTGTGCCCGACCAGGAGAGTGATATGATCCCGGTGTTTAACAGCTGTCTGACTGAGATTCAGTACTGGATGAGTGCTAGCTGGCTGAGGCTGAACCCAGAGAAAACAGAGGTACTTGTCATGGACCCAGACCGTAGGTCAGCCAGGATGTTGGTGGGACAGCCCTCTGGATTAGAGCTGGGAGGAACACCACCAACTGTCTCAACCAAGAACAGAACCTTAGCATGATTTCTGATGAAAGCCTGACCTTGAAGGCTCAAAGTGTCAGCTGTAGTCAAATCGTCCTTTTACCTTCTTAGGAACACAGCTAGGGTGAAATACCTGGTTGCGACTGAATATTTTCCAACTCTGGTCCACACCTTTGTCACCACTCATCTTGATTATTGCAACACCCTTTACCTAGGGCTACCGGGGGATGACATCCGCCGATTTCAGCTAGTGCAGAACGCGACAGCCAGGTTGTTAACTGGAGCCCCTAGATCCAGGCACATAACACCTGTGCTGCGTGAACTGCACTGGCTGCCTCTACAGTGGCGGATAACCTTCAAGGTCGCACTGCTGACCTATAAAGTCTCCACGACCTGGGCCAAAATACCTGCAAGACCTTCTGTCTCTTAGCCCCCTCCCACCAACTCCGATCCTCCAACGAGGGATTGCTAAAGATTCCCAGGGTCCGTCTAAAAACTTCAGGAGGAAGAGCGTTAGCCTATGTGGCTCCGACGCTGTGGAATTCTCTACCTCGTCGGATATGTGATAGCCTGATCGTGGAGGGTTTTAAAACATCCCTTAAAACTTATTTATTCAATCAGGCCTTCTCTGGCATTTAAGACTGACAGTATTTCTGCTGAATATAAAATCTAATTGGAAGATTTGTTTTAATATTTCTTATATGCATAATGTGATCAATAGTGAGGATTTTATAATTGAAGATTTTATGTGTTTTAATATTGTAAGGGCACCCTGAGCTCCGGAAGGGCTCTTCTTAAAAATAACATTTAATGATGATGATGATTATCCTCCTCTAGGGACAGGGGGCGTTGGTGAGTAGCAAGCTGTGGGAGGTTGGCTCCAGCTGGTCCAGCCAGAAGCACTGATGGTGAGGGCTACGGGACAAGCTGAGGCAGAGAAGGCAGAAACATCTTTATCAAAATGAACAATTCTGCCAGAATAGCACCCTTAGCAGTGATGAAGGGCAGCGACACTGTTACTTTTGACAAGCCAGTACTAAACAATGTAGTCCCCGAAGTATACATGGGAGGCTGCTGTGCCACTGAAACTGGATTCAAGTCATTAGCAAGGTGGGAGACTGGCCCAACAGAGGCTGAATCTACCCATTTTGCCAGTACACCGAACAAAACAGACTAACCATCCTGGTTTGAGAGTGGGGATCTGGATTGCTGAAGCTCGGGGGTGCCAACTTGCCAATGAGTGGCCAAACTGCTGGTGATCCCAACAGCTCTCCTCTACATGGTTAATGTGCTGTCAGTGACTCCAGCTCTGGACACCCAAAAGGAGCATGTGCCAATTGAACCGGGCCGGTGATGGAGTCAGGACGACCAGTGTCAGGTGGAACAGTGGGGGCCCAACAACTGGGAGTTCAGTTGGACATAAGCTTGAGTTGGGTGGTGGTCAGTACCAGTGTCCAAGTGATGGAGGAGTCACCTGCCTCACCAGACTCGTTTCCGACAAGATCAACCTTCGTACTGACTGCTTGGATGCAGCTGCCCCAACAGCAACTCCGTTGGGAGAGAGGACTCCAATGGAAACCAATCACGCAGACCCTCCAATCAGTCCCTCGACTGACAGCGAGCCAACAACCAGTGCAGACTCTTTTTTTTTACAATTCTTTTTCCCTCCCGTCATGGCCTGCGGAGCACCTCTCAGGCATCCTGCCTGTTCCTGCCCGCCTGAGGTTCTCTCGGCCCTAAGCCTCCTCTCCCCCCCCCCCACAGCCAGTACCCCCAGCTTAACCACTCAGGGGTTGGGCGCCCCTCCTCTTGGGGCAATCTTACAAGTCAGACCCTGGCTGTAGGTGATGACCTGGGAGAAGGAACTGGAAGGCTGGGCGAGACGGATCCAGCAGTGGGCATGGGGGTCAGATGGTGTCGCCTACCCCACAGAGCCAGGCTTTTCCGTGTTCTGGTGCTCTCCCCCATCGTGGGCACCCCAGACACCATGGTGCACGGCAACCCTGCCAATGTCAACCACGCTGCTTAACATGCTGTCTGCATACTGCAGCGTCCCAGTCTCCACCGGGAGCCACTGGTATGCCGGACAAAACCCAACCCTCGCCCTGGGGGAGGAGAGCAGCCGTGCAGGCACTCAAACTTTGCCCCGTCCCTGCCAACCCCCGGCGTCAGAGCTCGCTCCCGAACTCGGGTCGCCGGTGTGACGTCCAGTGCCTCAACCCTCAGCGCCACCGGGCCAGCACGCAGACTCTTCTTAAGTTTACATCATTGACACAGAAACTCACCATGAAGTGGATTGACACAATGCAATTCTTAAAGCTTTTGTCTTCCTAAGGAGTAAGGATATCCAATGTGTACTCCTCCTCCACTGACAGAATATCCAGGGCCAGCATATTCCGTTAACCTCTTCCATCTGCATGGCCAGCAACTGTGCTGCCAACCCTGCAGCCGTGGACAGACTGCGCCCTGCTGGCTTACCCTGGAGTGTTCGCTGCCTACATGCCCCTCAAGGGCTGAAGCATACATGGCCTGACACCAGGAGGAATGCGCCACGTCGTGGTTCGGACCTAAACAATAACTGTAGGTATCATGTCAGTCTGTCAGACACACAGGGTACCTGCACAGAACACACCTCCTGAACCCTGGCTGCTGCTTCTGTTCTATAGCATATCACGACTTTGGTGCACTAGCTACTGGAGAGAATGAAACAAAATTTTGAATAAATTACAGCAAAAAAAAAAATGAAAACTAGCAGAACCCTTAATGTCTAGTAGGCATGGTGAGGGTGAAGATCTGTTCCTTCATGCTGAAAAAAAATATATGAATGCAACTGGGGTCAAACTGGAGGACTATATGGTTGGCTGGTAGGAACAGTCAAGCTTAAAGACTGTTCAAGGGACTGCTCAAGTATGACCAGAGAACTAAAACGGCAGTTAGAGCTCTTTTTTTTTTCTCTCTGCATTTAGCTGTTTTGAGGACAGAATACTTACAGAGATCACAATTTTCTGGCAAATGATTAGGCTCCAACATTTAGTGTACTGGTGGTGTCTATCTGCTTTGGATGGTGACTTTGTTTTTTGAAGCTTTATATAGTTCTTAAAACTGGGTGGTACAATTATCTCATTTTGGCTTTGATAAAACTGTTGTCAAGGAATAATAAAACCTGGTAAAAATATTTAGCAAACCACTAAATGAAACACAAAGGTGATAATTTTTCTGTGACGGAACTGCTAAAATTGGTTGGCGAATCAAGAGGGAGGAACCATTAAAACTGGTAAATGTGAAAAATAAAAATTTCACTCTAAATCAAAACCCTGTATCCCAGGATCCAGTGACTGAATGAAGCACTGCAAGCCCCAAAATGCCTAGAGCTGAGCAGGAGCCAAGACCAGAGTCGCCAACATCTTCTGTGAGCAGAATGATCAGTCAGCACAGTGTAGTGTGAAAAAGCAGGACCGAGAGATACACAATAGTGGATAAGCAAACATGCACAACAGAATTTACTGCAATTCTATTAAGGGATTCAGATGACATCACAAACTATGACAGTGAAGCTCGAGTGGTCTAATGTCATGAGAATCCAGAGATGGAATCCTAGTTCTGTAGTGCCCCCTCCCCAGCCCCTTCCCCCCAATTCCACTTATAGTGTATGGTGGAACATGTTTCTAACAAAAAAAGTTAAACATTATTCAATTAACATATTTTTTGTAGATCGGACAGCGTGGGGTTAAAAATAAAAAGCTTTTAAACTATAACACTTTCAAACTACCTGCAATAAAACACATAAGCAAAAAAACAATGTTTAAATGTAAAGTTCCACAATTTGTGGAATGCTTTGGAATGTCTGGTCTGGCAATCACAAGGGAAGAAAGAGACTTGGGCATCATCATCACAGATCACCTGAAATCATCCAAGCAGACCACTAAAGCAGTAGGTAAGGCTAGAGGGATGTTGGGGTGTATTGGTAGGGGTATCACAAGTCGTAAAAGGGAGGTAATAATCCCTCTTTACAAGACACTGGTTAGGTCCCACCTGGAGTACTGCGTGCAGTACTGGAGGTCACAACTGAACAAGGACATTAACAAAACTGAGGTAGTCCAGAGAAGGGCAACCAAAATGGTGCAGGGACTGCATCAGAAAGCATACAAGGACAAATTAACGGAACACAATATGTATACCCTAGAGCAAAGAAGGGAGAGAGGTGATATGATCGAAACATTCAAACATCTTAAGGGCATTAACAAGGTGACAGAGTCTAACATGTTTCAATATAAGAAAAATAGCAGGACAAGAGGACACAGCATGAGATTAGAGGGAGGCCGATTAAGGGGTAATGTGAGGAAGTTCTTTTTCAAATAAAAGGTGGTGGATGCATGGAACAGCTTACCTCAGGAAGTGATGGATATGAATACAGTGCAGGGCTTCAAACAGGCATGGGATAGGCATAAGAGAGCAATACAGATGAGTACGAATAAATGGGCCATTGACAGAATAAAGGCCTATGGCACATTCATAAGGTAGGAAAGATGGGCAGACTGGATGGGCCTTGCAGCCCTTATCTGCCGTCAATTTCCATGTTTTTATGTTTCTGTGTAATGCTGATGGTCTGTCTATTGTCTGATGTAATATTATGACTGACAAAGATATTCATGCACAACAGCGGACCACACCTATACACAACAGATGACTGACAACTGTAAACCACACTCAGAAACACTGTGCTGTCACTGAATTCTACTGTTAAAAATGAATTACACACTCTAGTACACTATCTGTTGTACAAAACATTTTATCAAAAAAAATAAGTAAAAACATAAAACAAATGAAGTGCACAGCTTTCCGATTAGTTTCATCACGTTGATCTAAAAAAGTACTACAAACAGACATGTAAAGACAATTACTGTAACTGAATAGCAGCAGAATACAACAAATCATTTTATGGGCAAAGATAGCATGGGCATGTTTGATTGCTTCCAAACAATGAAGGTGTGGTTTCTTACCTGACTCCGGTGTTCAATGGAGTTTGTTTCTCTGCCAGTTTTAAGCTCAAGTGGCATAACAATGGTCTGGGGCTTTACCCTGCGATGGATTTTGACACTGGCTGTGACATCAATCTTTCCTTTCAAACCAAACCTGGGGGACCAGATGTTCTCTTCAATATCCACGAAGTCTGTTACAGAGATATTACATGCCATGTCCAGTTTACTCAAGTTCCCGTCACTAGGTCTAAACAGAGTGCAAAAGGAAAACTAGTACATCACAGGTGGAATATACAAGATATTATACGTTATTCAACTAATTACAAGGCACATGGGTAGGCTCCTAGAATGCTGGGATGCATAGGGAGGGGCAGCTCAAGTCAAAGGAAGGAAGATATCCTGCCTCCCTTATCCTCCCTCTATCCCAGGTGATGTCACACTTGCAATACTGTGTCCTGTTCTGGACCTCTCACCTTATCATAAAATAAAAAAAACAAAAAACAAAAAAAAACATAAATCATCCGGAAGAGGGTGATGAAGATGATCAGTGGCCTTCAGCATCTCACATATGATGAATTAAGGTTCCAGATGCTGAATATGTACTCGCTGGAAACAAGAACAGGAGGGATACAGGATATGTACATTTTTCTGCACGGGGTGAATAGGGCGGCACTACCGAGTTGAGTACAAGGAAAGGGGTCATAGCCACTAGGGAACACAACTATAAGCCGGCTGGGAGTCTGTTCCTAAGACAACTTATTCACAGAGAGGGTTGTGGAGCAAAGTAATGGCCCGCCAAGCAAGGCGGCAATTGCTGGAACTGTAGCAGGGTGGGACTGATTTATAAGGGTGCTGTGTGGTTCAGGGAAATCTATCCCAGAGTAGCCAGCTGGTGTTTGGGTCACTAGGGTAGGCACCAGGACAGACAAGATGTGCTATGGGCCACGTTTCTGTCCTCAACATTCTGTTACTTATAACACATTTTATTGCTTTTGTTACTCCTCACTGCGCGCACACACACACACATACACACACACTTTCCCTATAGTTGTACCCTTCCTCTGTCTAGGAGGGCAGGTGGCGTGCTGCTTTTGCAGCAGACATCAGTGGTACTCCATAATGAGCCAGCAGCAGGGGCACCAGTGAAAATGGCTTGGGTTCTCCCCCAAGAACTGAATGCCTCACCTCAAAGAAACTATATACACAGAGCAGCCAGAGGGTGGACCTGTGCAGCACGGCACTGGCTAAGGTACAGCCACGGTCTATCCACACACATCCATTTACAAGACTCTGTCATCACTGTA
The DNA here is from genome assembly GCA_016271365.2 of Neoceratodus forsteri. Taxonomy (NCBI): domain Eukaryota; kingdom Metazoa; phylum Chordata; order Ceratodontiformes; family Ceratodontidae; genus Neoceratodus; species Neoceratodus forsteri. The sequence continues at coordinate 775,368,937 of CM028135.1, forward strand.
AAAAGATGGTGGAGCAATAGGCATATTTGGAGTACATATTGTTAGGATTATGGCTACTCCTTAGTTCATAGTGACCCAATAAGACCACTCTCTAGCAATTCTGTTACATGATAGCTATACTTTGCTGCTTGCCTCCTCGTCCCCACCCAATTACCAGTATGGGATTCCATGACTTGCTCCAGAACCCTCATCTCCCAAGCAGTCTCCCAGTGGAACATCTTAACTGCTTATATTTCACTGGAAACAGACGATATCCACAGGAGATACATAAAGTTAAAAAATAAGCAAAAATACAAGTGTACACAATTTTTTAATTCAGTTATGGCAAGGCACAATTTCTGGGGCAAATCCAGACAAAGTAGCTCACTAAAGATTAGATTTTAAATTATCCATCCTTTATTAAATCTCTTCACTCTCCGCTCCAACATTTCCAACAGGGAGGGTGGGGGCGATCAATCCATAAACAAATAAAGGGGTTTCAAGTGCTTGTCAAAGGTTCAGTGCAAATCCTTAATTGTACAGCAAGTGTGCAATATCAGCAGTAAAATACTAGCATCACTTTACTAAGGTTACTGGCTGACATTTTGACAACTGATTGTCTTCTTAAAGACAACCATTCAACTGTCCATGCATCAACCAGCCCTGCCTCTCTGACAGAGAAAATGCGGGGTAGAGGCTGGAGCATCAGACCAAGTTCACGCAGAACAGTGCAATACCTTAATTGTTTAGTAAACTGCTGCTAGCATTTTGCACAATTAGGAATTTGTATTGAACCTTCGTCAAGCACTTGGAACCTCTCTGCTAAAATTGTGGATGTTCCAGTGAAGTGACTCGATGGGATCACAATGGATACCACCACTCTGACCACCATCCAGTAAAACTGAAGTATAAGTTATGTTATCTGCCATTATTTATGGTGGTTGTTTGAACTACCTGTATTTTCACTGTCATAAGAGTTGCTCTGCCCAAGTGTACTTCTTTTTTCAATAAAAATCAAGCTCTACCGAAACAACACTACATTTGGAATGCTTTCTTTGAACTTTTAGTTTGGTTCCTATTTAAACTTCCTAATTGTGGTCGGACTGCATGTTTTGCTTTGCCCATCTGTGACACTATGCAAAGTTAGAAGGAATCCCAAACTTTTCGCTTCAAGGAACTTTAGAGCTGGGGACTGTGTGAAATTTAATATATTAAAGGGTCTAACATAGAGCACTAGTACATATTTAGAATTTTGGGGGGGAAATGCACATTGAACCGAAGCTCATTTCCAGGCAGGAACAGAATTAAGCACAGGAAGTTAAAATGACTTAGTCAAGGTCACACAGTATGCCTGTGGCCGTTGAGGGATTCAAACCTGGGTCTCCAGGTGCAAATCTGTGAGAACTACTAGGCTATAATTTGCAGCCTCCAGAACATACGGGTTACTGTGAGGTATACGTTAAATGTGATACACGGTCTCTGTATGGCATCTACAACTTTTGGGATCGGTGTTTAATTAATAAAATGCCTTGTCTTAAACGATATCTAACCACCAATTCCTCTATGGAAGCAAAAAGCACCTGTACAAAAGAACTGGACTGTATAGGAAAGACTGCAGGCATTACTTGTATTACCAGCAGACTGTAAAAACGGTATTGTTCGTTTGAATATTGTAAACAAAATGGCTTTTTTTTTTTTTTTTTTTTTTTTTAGTACTGCTCTGCAACAACCCTAAAATGACTATTAACATCATGTGCAATGGCATTAACAAACTGGAGTGCTTCAGCTGTAATACTGTACCCCACTGACCTGATTGTTCAACCATAAAATGCTACATTTCAAACATGTATTAGACTTTATGCACAAGCCAAATTGCTTTGTGACTTCGTTAAAAACCAGTCGATGGGATATACACTGTACCATGTTCCTAAGACTGAGGCATTTTCTGGTAGACTATTCCAAGCAAACATTGAATTTGCTATGGTGAGGGGAGAGCAGGTTACTCACCTGTAACAGTCATTCTAGGAGTGGTATATGGTGTACAGCCACAGGTTCTGGCAGTGTCCTTTTCCCTTTAAATGCTGCCGGAAAGTCTTCAAGCCAGCTCCTCCCAACCACCCGGGCGGTAACTCCCCAAAGACCGCCCCGTGACGCCAGTTCTTGCCCGCTGGAAGCAGTGTCATGCACCACTGCCAGAGGAGATCAGGTGGGTCCGTGTGGATGTACACCATATACCATTCCTAGAAAGTACAGTTACATAAAATCTTACCGTAACAGTAGATCTTCGAGGAATGTCTTGCAGTAGGTAATTACTTCTGGGAGTTTCCAGCAGAGGGCGCTGTGACACGGCAGCTCTTCTAGCAGTTTTGTACCAGGGACAGCCCACACATGACATCATCTCCCTGCTTCCTATGTAAGTGTGGGCGGTCCCTGGTATCCTCAGTTCCCCCGCCAGATTCAGCTCGCAAAAGTGAGGACCAAGGGGAAGCTGAGGTACCAAGGAGTCCCAAGTCCAGAATTTGCTCTCCTAGAGAAGGAGGGGGACGGAGGGTGGGATCATACCTACTGCAAGATACATTCCTTTAATATCTACAGTTACGGTAAGATTTTACGTAACTGTACTGTCTCCATGGAATGGCCTCTTGCAATAGGTAATTACTTCTGGGAGAATCCCCAGCAGTCATGTCCATATGGGAGGATAACTATGATAGGAGACCTTGTAGGACTGTACAACTGAAGACCGTCCTACATCGTGAGGCAATATCCGGATTGTAATGCCTTGTGAAAGTATGGATTGTGGATCAGGTAGCTGCATTGCAGATATCTGAAATGGAGGCTCCTTTAAAGCAAGCCGCAGTAGTGGCCATAGCTCTAGTGGAATGGGCTTGGATAGGTCCAGGTAAAGGCTTGTTGTAACGAAATGTAATACAATTTGCCAACCAGGATGAAAGCGTACGTTTAGCAACCAGGAGGCCATCGCGACCCGGGGTGAAAGAGACGAACTGTTGAGACGTCTTTCCAATCGATTGTGTCAGATTAGTATAGTGTACGGTGGACATCGAAAGTATGTAAGAGATGTACACCCTGATTGGAGTAGTCTGGATAGTAAACAGGAAGCTCCAAGGACTGATTTGGAGACTACTTTAGGAAGGAAGGAAGGGTTGGTGCGAAGGACCACCCAGTCCTTGTGGAAAATCAAGTAAGGTTCTCTACACGAGGGCATGGAGCTCGGAAGTACATTGAGCGGAAGTGATAGCCACTAGCAATAGGGTTTTCCATGAAAGAAAACGGAGGTCACAAGTGGCAGCCATCTCAAAAGTTTCAAGGGTCAATTTTTCTATCATAAAATTGAGAGCCCACGGAGGAGTGGGTCTTCTAATAGGAAGTTTAACAAGTAACATTCCTTTCAAAAACATCTTAGCTAGATGATGTTGGTACAGCAACGTGCCATCCAGCGGTTCATGGAAGCCCGAGATGGCGGCTCAGTGGACTTTGATGGAAGAATAATTTAAACCAGACTCAGATAGTGAGGCCAGGAAGTCCAGAACCTTCGTCAGTGAACAAGAATAAGGGTCCAAAGATCGAGAGGCAGACCATATGGAAAACCGTTTCCATTTGGAATGATATATTGCTCTTGTTGCTGGCTTATGGGATGCCAAGAGAAAATTGGTAACAGGAGAGGACGTTTGTAGGCTAATTATGAAAGCATCCCCAGGAGCCCAGCATGAAGGTGTAGAGCCTTCACGTAGGGATGTAACAGGGTTCTTTAATTTTTAGTCAAGAGGTTGAAGACTGGAGCACCTCCTTGATTGTCGAGGTAGAATATCACTGCAGTGTTGTCTGATTGGATCTGCAATGGTCTAGCTTCAAAAGAGGATGAAATGCCGGAAGGGCTAAGCGGAATGGCCTCAGCTCTAGGAGACTGATGTGAGGCCGAGGGAGAGAAGTGGTCCACGCGCCCTATGTCCGATAAGGACCCAGGTATATGCTGCATCCGGCCAGAGAAGGGTCCGTGGTGAACGTCTGCATGGGAGGGAGGGACTGAAAAGGCATTCCTTGTCATAAATTGGTTTTGACTGACCATGAAGTCGGAGCAGACGTCAGAGAGGGAGTGACACTGAACTTGCCATCACATTTTTCTTGGTCTTTGAGACCACTGATTCTGGAGGATTCACTGAAGAGGTCTCACAGGAAGACAGGCAAGTGCTACCATAGGGATGGCAGCGACCATGTGACACAGAGGGCAAAGCAGTTGTCTAGCTGTGACTACTTTCTACGTCTGTATGCATGATGCCAGAGACAAGGGTGTGGCCTGTCAGACGACTGGACGGTAAGTGCTGGCTGAAACCGTTATCTAGGACAGTACTGGAGACTGTACTGGACTTTGGCCAATTAACTGTGGTCCTTAGAGTGTGCAATTATTTGCAGGATAGCCTCTAGGTGAGAAAGCAAAGCTATTCCACTTTGATTGGTCAGCTATCTTGATATGGGAAGATAAAGTACCATTTCCTTCTTAAAGCTGTTAAACTACCTTTAGGTATTTGGTGAACACACTCAGGGCCAAGGAGAGGTCAAACCAGAGTGCTTGAAACTGACAGTGTTAATCTAGCAGGTAGAAATGAGGAAAACTGCGATGAGCAGGGTGCATGCAGTTAGGTACCCTTCATATCTAAGGCACAAAGCTAATCTTCCTGTTTCAGTATTGGCATGATGGAAGTCAAGGTTATCATGCGAAACCGTTTGTCCTGGATAGAAAGATTTAGTTTTCTGAGGCCCCATATCGGACCAAGGTCTCCAGTTCGTTTGGGTACCCGAAAGAAGTGGGAGTAGAATCCCATGTGAGAGGGGTACTGGAAAAATGGCGTCGCGTCACCAGTAGAGCCCACAAATCCTCTGAATGGATAGTTATATGATCTGATGATTATAATGAATATGACGGGGAGGACGAGGGGGAGCCTGGAGATAAATTCAGAGTGAGCCTCCTCTATATAATCTGGGTACCGTTAGATCTGAAGTGATCGCGGTGCCCAGCCTATAAATGGACGGCAAAACGATCACCACCTCCAAGCTAGGTCGAGGAGGGGTGGAAAGAAAACCCTAGTGGGTCACTAGGTGTCGGTTTACCCAGCCCCCCTGGAAGGGTGGGGGCGGGATCCAGAGGCAGCGGAAGGATCGCCTGTTGAGTACAACCTCCATAGCCGACTGCATTGGTATCTCTATATTTTCCACCTCTTTCAAAATAGGATGGGGATCAAGAATGGTAGGTTGTATGCAGAGCAAGGTACATGCCATGAACCGTATGGAGAGTTCTGCCTGATGCCTGTAAAATCATCCAGTAAAGTTTGAGTACCTGGCCTGAATAAATTGGACCAGTGAAAAGGGGGCCTTAGCTATTTTATGTCACGCATCAGGTGGAAGACCCGAAAAGCGGAGTAATTTTTTTATTTCTGTGTATTTTTTGTCTTCCTTTTACCAATTAGAAACTTTTCTATGCAATAATATTACACTGGATTTGTGTTATAGCACTCTGCCTGGCAGCTGACATACAGTATTTAGTCATACAAAGAAAAAGACTAAAGGAGCTTAATATGTATACTCTTGAGGAAAGAAGGGAGAGAGGGGACATGATAGAAACTTTCAAGTACCTCAAGGGAATCAACAAAGTCCAAGAGGGTAGTATCTTTCAGAAAAAGAGATGTGCAAGAACAAGGGGGCACAATTTGAAAATTGAGGGGGGACGGCTCAGAGGTAATGTGAGGAAGTATTTTTTCAGAGAGAGGGTTGTGGATGCATGGAACAGCCTCCCCGAGGAGGTTGTGGAGTCAAGAACAGTGGGGGAATTCAAGAATACATGGGGCAGACATAAGGCATTCCTAGTGGGGGGTAGGAGGAAGTAAGCTGTTGGTTAACGAGGATCTGCAGCTTATCTGTTAGGTAGGAAAATGAGCAGACTAGGTGGACCAAGCGGTCCTCACCTGCCGTCAAATTCTATGTTTCTATGTTTAGTTCTATTCCTTCCACTACAGCATCAGCACTGTGACCTCTTTGACACTGACATCACAGCTGACTGACCTGGCAGCTACTCAGTGGCTCCTCCTGCACAGCTGTGATGTCATTAGTGAGGTCACAATTCTAATGTTGTAGTGTGAAAAAAATAAGTCAGTTGTTGGACAGAATGCTGATCCACACATCAAACCTACTAACATCAGGTTAAAAAACTACATATATATTCTAATTAACCAAAGGGGAAAGAAAAAGTCACTCAGATATAAAAGGTAATACCCTACGGTTTTGTTTTTTTAGCTCCCACTTGCCCACCAGTACCCCACTCCTTCGCCCCCCCCCCCCAACTCAGCCCCTCTTTTCCCGCCAGCCTCACCCATTGCTTTCACTCTTCCAGGTCATGTTCCTGTTCAGTCCTCAAGATCCTGTGTGCTGGCTTGTCCTTGCCGGGGGCCCTTCCCTGGTCATCGTCGTGAGATAGACTACCTGAAAATTCCTCTACTTCCCTCTCCGTGGCCGGCTTGTCCCCACCACAGTCCAATGGAGGAGCACTGTGTCAGTATTTAGAGGGGGTGGGTACATCACAGTTAGTGTGGGGGGATCCCTGAAGGAGGCGTGTGTTGAGAGACTGAGGAGGGTCCAGGCATGGAAAGGATCAAAAGGCTTTCATATGGCATACCAATGCAGCATTTTCCCATGTTCTTCATCCTCCCCCCAAATTCACACACATGGATGGCTGGCCGGGGTGGTTGTGTCAGACTGTGCGTGGTCACTCACACCATCATCAGCACCTCCACCAGCCACCACTAGGAGCTGCTACAGAGTGGCGCTGTGAGTGAGCTCCTCCCAGAAGGAGAATTTCCAAAGGACACTCGTAACCCTCCCTGCCAGCCTCCACTCCTGATGTCCCAAGTGCAGAGCATGAACCTGGGTCACCAGCATGCCAAAGCGATCCCCCATTGTTCTGTGCCACAGAGCCGACCACTTGACAGCTTCTATAAACTACTATTAGTTTTAGGCAGTGCACTAGCTCTTCAAAGGGGAATAGTCAGCACCAAGGGCCGAACAACCAAGTGCGAGGCTGGTCCCAATGTGCATTTTGTGTGCGAAAACATTTTGTTTTACTTACTGTTTACTGCAGTATAGAAGATCATATCAGATTAATTTTGCATACTTCCAGGCAGACATCTGTACCTACAAATCCCAGAATCCCCTGCAGCTAACCTCACAGCAGGGCTGCAGCAGTGGGAGATTCAATAGGCTGCAGTGCATGTTAGAGCTTATAACATAACACTGGGAGCAGCCTCACACTTGGGTGTGGGGCCCTGCGTGCTGGCTGTTCCCCTTTAAATTTGAGTATTACCATACCCCACCCCCCACCCCAAACCTGTAAATTAGCTTTGCTACATTTTCTGATAACCAAATTTTACATTAAAAAAAAAATTAAAACTGTAGCTACCACTGAGGAAAAGTTCCCATTATAACTATGAATGACTATTCAGGGAAAGTGTCGGAGAAAATAAGTACGTATCTACCGTAATTCTTGATCTTTCTGTGCATCTTCACCATTCATAACTGGTGGGTTCTGGCCAAAGAAACAGGACCCCACTGGAGCATATATGTGTGTGTGTGTGTGTGTGTGTGTGTGTGTGTGTGTGTGTGTGCGCGCGCGAGGGAGGACCCAGCGCCAAGAATGCACTGCCCTCGAGGCTGACGTACTACGTGGCGTGCGCAGGATGGCCAGTAAATGGCGTTGACTCCTCCATTACCTCAGTTCTGCGTGGCCAGAGTGTGTTATGAAAACAGGGGATAGGGAAAAGAAAAGAGAGGGCAAGAGAGCCCAAGGGATAGCTAAAAGGAAAGGTAACAAGCCTTTGTGTGAAGCAAATAAACAAAACCAAATGATGTAAGAAACCACTATGGTTCTCAAAGGAAGTGGCAGTGAAGGTTCAAGAGAAAAAGAAAGCATTCAGGAAGTACAAGGAATCACAGAAGGAGCAGGACAGGGAACTGTATCAGTTAAAGCAAAAGGAAGCTGGGAAGGCAGTCAGAACAGCAAAGGCCCAAACCGAGGAAAAGATAGCCAACTCAGTTAAGAAGGGATAAAACCTTTATAGGTACATCAGGGAGGCGAAGGAAGACCAAGGGAGGGCTAGGAGGCTTAATAAAGAGGAGGGAGGGTGGGCAGAGGGTGACTGTGAAAAGACAGAGATACTAAACAAATATTTTTGCTCAGTATTTACAAAGGAAGTGGGGAGGTACCTAAAACAAACAGTAGAAACACTCTGGATACAGAAGTTGATACCAGCCCATTTACAGAAGAAAGGGTTCTGAAAGAACTCTTAAAACTGAAGGTGGACAAAGCAATGGGGCCTGATGGGATTCATCCCAGAATTCTAAAAGAACTAAGGGTAGAACTAGTGACACCACTGACTACCCTCTTTAACAAATCATGGGAGGATGGGGTGGTACCAGAGGACTGGAGAAGGGCAGATGTGATTCCCCTTCACAAAAGTGGGAGCAAGGCAGAAGCAGAAAACTACAGACCTGTTAGTTTAACCTCAGTGGTAGGGAAAATGATGGAATCAATTCTGAAGGAAAGAATTGTTGAGTATCTAGAGGCCAGAGGGCTCAGGACCCAAGGCAGCATGGATTCACAGCGGAAGGTCATGCCAGACAAATCTGATAGATTTCTTTGACTGGGTGACAATAGTAGATCAGGGAGGGCGGACATGGCCTATCTAGACTTTAGCAAGGCATTTTGACACAGTCCCACACAAAGATTAATATACAAGTTAGCCAGCCTGGGAGTGGGTCCCAAGATGACAGCCTGGGTAAAGAATTGGCTGGAGAATAGGACACAGAGAGTAATAGTAAATGGAGTCCACTCTGAAGAAAGGGGGTTACTAGTGGGTACCGTGAGGTTCAGATAGGACCAGTCCTCTTCAATGTCTTTATAAGTGACATTGCAGAGGGACTGGATGGAAAAGTATGTCTCTTTGCAGATGACACAAAGATCTGCAACAGAGTTGATGCACAAGGTGGGGTGGAAAGGATGAGAAGGGACTTGGCAAGGTTAGAGGAATGGTCAAATGTATGGCAGCTTAGATTCAATGCTAAGAAGTGCAAGGTAATGCACCTGGGAAACAAAAACCCAGGGGAAGAGTACACAATGGGGGGTGAGATACTAACAACAACAAAAATGGAAAGGGACCTGGGGGTAGTCATATCAGATGACCTAAAGGTGGGCAAGCAATGTGAGAGGGCTGGGGGGATACTGGGATGCATAGGGAGAGGCATCACCAATAGAAAACAGGAAGTTATTATCCCTCTGTACAGACAGTTGGTGAGACCCCATCTGGAGTACTGCGTGCAGTTCTGGAGACCCAGTCTCCGTAAGGACATAGACAGGATGGAGACTGTCCAGAGGAGGGCAACTAAAATGGTGCAGGGTCTGCACCGGAAGACATATGAAGAGAGACTAAAGGAGCTGAATATGTATAGCCTCGAGGAAAGGAGGAAGAGGGGGAACATGATAGAAACTTTCAAGTATCTCAAGGGAATCAACAAAGTCCAAGAGGGTAGCATCTTTCAAAAGAGGTGTGCAAGAACAAGGGGGCACAATTTGAAGATAGAAGGGGTGGCTCAGAGGTAATGTAAGGAAGTATTTTTTCACAGAGAGGGTTGTGGATGCATGGAACGGCCTTCCGGAGGAGGTTGTGGAGTCAAAAACAGTGGTGGAATTCAAGCATGCATGGGACAGTCATAAGGCAATTCTAGGGGGTTGGGGTAGGAAGAAGTAGGCTGCTGGTTAACTAGGATCTGCAGCTTATCCATTAGGTAGGGAAATGGGCAGACTGGGTGGGCCAAGCGGTCCTTATCTGACGTCAAAATCTATGTTTTTATGATATAAACTGAAAAAAATTAAAGCCAAAGGAAAAAGACAGGACAACCCCAGGGGCGTGGAACGTAGGGCGCCCCACCTCTGGGCATACGAGAATAGACAGAAAGGACAGGGAAGAAAGAAGAAAACAAAGAAGAAAAGGAAGAAGGAAAGAAAATGAGGGAGAAACCCCCCATAATGACTCCTCACAGGAGGACAGAGGCCAAGGGAAGGACACCCAGAGGGCTCCCTTGAAGGGATTATCTTCTGTAGGCACTAAACAGACCACCTTCAGCAGAAGTGTACTACCTCCAGGGAGGAGGTGGAGTTGAGAAAGCAGAAGGTTAATAGTGCAGGCCTCTTCCTCTAATTCAAAACCGAGAAGTCGAGGGGTCTCCTGCCCACATTCCCAATACTACGGCATGAGGAGTGCCATAAGAGATTTAAACCTACCTCTTTATGGAGAAGGTCTAGAAGGACTATCCCCATCCTTAACAAGGGAGGAGAAGGAGGGAGAAGAAGGCAAATTACTGAATTTAGCAACCAATGAAGAGTGTTAAGGGAAGAGGGAAGGGAGGGGCACCAATGCCCTACAACCCCGCAGTCCGGGTGAAGATCTCCTCACTTCCCAAACGAGAAGCAGACGGAACCCTTAACCTTAATAGAGCTATGGCTCCCAGGGGAGATCCACACCCCGGTCCCAGGAACAGAGCCACAGGAAGCCCCCCAAAAAAAAGAAGAGAAATTCCTTCTGTCCCTCCCCCTACCCCACATAGGGTGTGATCCTTTCCAAGGGATTGAAGCACCAGAGGCACCAGGTGAATTCACCACACACCAAGGGGGAATAGGCAGGGGAGGAGGCACAGTCCAGAGTGAGGCCCAAGAGGGTACAGGGGGAGGGAAGCAGTGATGAATGGTGAAGATACATAGAAAGAGCAAGCATTACGGTAAGTACATAAATACAGGTTACTCACCCGTAACAGGAGTTCTAGGAGTGGTATATGTTGTTCATCCACACTTGTTGGCAGGTACCTTGCCGCTTTAAGATGGGCCGGAAGGTCTTCAAGCTGGCTCCTCCCACCCACCCGGGTGGTAAAACCCTCGGCTCTGCCCCATGACATCAGATCTAGCCCGCTGGTCGTCGACCGAAACCTTTGCTGAGAAAGGGACTACAGGTAGTCCAAAATGTTAGCCAATGGGCAGGACGAGGGGTCCAGCCCCTTGCCCTGACACCAAATGGAAAATCTCTTCCATTTAAAGGCATAACATTTTCTGGTCAACTCCTTACGGGATGCCTCAACGACATTGAGGACCTTGTCGGACAGACCCAAGGCCTGGAACTCTAGCCGCCCAGGAACCAGGCAGTCAGGGTGCAGGGACTGAAGGTCCGGGTGGAATACCTTCCCCTTGTTGACAGAGAGCAAGTCCGGGTGGACTGGAAGCCGCCTCGGGAGCCTGGAGCTGAGGAGATCTGGATACCAGAACTGGCGGGGCCAGTCTTGGGCTACCAGAATCACCTGCGCCTTGTCGCTTCTCACCTCGAGAAGTACCTTGTGGATCAAGGGAAATGGAGGGAAGGCATAAAAGAGGCCTGGGGTCCATGGCCTCGAGAAGGCATCCCCCTGCAGTGAGCCCCGCTGAGGGGGGCGCGCATGGAACGGCCTCAGCTTCACATTCTCCCTGGAGGCAAACAGGTCCACCTGAGGAGTGCCCCAGCGGGGAGAACAGATCCTGCACTACCTCCAGCAGGAGAGACCACTCGTGAGATGCACTGCCTATCCGGCTGACGGCATCAGCCAAACTGTTCGAGGCTACTGCCACATGGATGGCTAGGAGACCCACCTCCAGGCTGAGCATGAGAGACCATATGCGGAGAGCTTCCTTGTACAAAGGCAAGAAGTGTGTCCCGCCCTGTCAGTTGAGATAGTACATGGTCATGGTGTTGTCCTTCTTGACCTGAACCACTTGACCCCGGACAAACGGAGCGAAGGCGGTCAGGGCTAACCGAACCGCTCGGTGCTCCAGCAGGTTGATGTGGCATCAGGACTCCCCTAGATGGGCACCCCAACCCATCAGAGAGGCATCGGTCGTCAAGATGACCATCGGCTCGGGGCGGACAAACTGGATCCCCTCCTACAGATGAGCTGGGACGAGTCACCACTGCAGGCCAGCACTGAGACCACTGGTGAGCCAGTCCCCACTGCAGGGGGCGCATATGCCAGCGGGCCCAATGGACCACGCTGGTGCAGGCCACCATGAGACCCAGAAGGCGCAGGAAGACCCAGGCAGGGCGCAATTGCCCAACCAGAAATGATTGGGCAAAGGAGAAAAGGACCTCCGCCCTGTCTGCCGGGAGCCAGGCTCTGGTTCGGAAAGAGTCGAGCTCTGCCTCAATGAACTGGATCACCTGCAAAGGCACGAGTTCCGACTTGGCCTCGTTGATAAGGAGGCCTAGTTGAGAGCAAGCCCGGAGGGCCAGATCCCAGGACTGCTCCGCCTCCAACCTGGAGGGGGCTGCTATCAGCCAATCATCCAGGTAAGGGTAGACCCAGACCCCTCAGCGCCGCATGAATGCTGCCACCACTGCCATGCATTTGGTGAAGACCCTGGGAGCTGAAGAAAGGCTGAAGGGCATGGCCCGGAACTCGTAAAGGGTTCCCTTTGCTCGAAAGCGAAGGAACGCTGATGGGACGGATGGATTGGGACATGAAAGAACGCGTCCTGAAGATCCAGGGAGCAGACACACATGCCTAGTTCCAGGGATGGTATGAGCTGGGCCAGAGTGACCATCTGGAAGGTGAGCAGCCTTAGGAACTTGTTCAGGTCGTGCAAATAGAGAATGGGGCGCCAGCCCACCATCCGTTTTGGGACCAGGAAGTACCTGGACACAAACCCTGGGCAAGGAGTTGTATCAGCCACCTTGCTGACTACCCCCTTCTGGAGGAGCAGGACAATGTCATCTCAGCGAGCCAACAGAGAGGCTGCTGATCTGGTTGGCCCCTGTGGGGCGTGGGCTCGAAAAGGAGGGGTCTGCTCGAATTCCAGAGGCAGACCCCTGCCGACCGCCTCCAGCACCCAGCGATCTGTGGTGATAGCGGACCAGGCGGAAAGGAAGTGGCTGAGCCGACCCGGGGGGGGGACCCAGGGGAGATGTGACAGGGTTGGGGGCAGCACCCCACAACCAGTCACTGGGCAGGCTTGGAGGAAGAACCGGCGGAGGTGCCACCCAGACCTTTACCTCCGGGCTTCCTAACCGAGGAAGCGATAGACTTGGCCTTGGGGCGCCAAGAATGAGCCTGCAGGCCCTGCTGCTGATGTTGCTGGGCCGGACAAGCTGCAGAAGCGGAAGGACAAAAGGGCTTACACTGCTAATGGCAGCCTTTGTCCTTCTGGGCAGATGCGACAGAGTCCAAGGTGGGGCTGGACTTCTCGATCCGCTGGAGGTGGCCCTCCACCCTGGGCCCGAACAAATCAGTGCCCAAAAAGGGGACATCTGTTAGCTCGTACTGGGTATCCGCCGTGAAGGTTGAGATCCGCAGCCAAGCCCTGCGACGCATGGCTACTGCAGCCGCTACTGACCCGGCACAAGAATCACAGATGTCCAGAGCAGTCTGGAGCTTTTAGCCACCGCCCTTCCCTGATCCCAAACCTGCTTGACCATGGTCTGGAGGTTGGCCAGGAGACGAGGAAGCACCTCATCCAGGGAGCCCAAAAGAGCGTGGGAGAAGTGTGCCATCAGAACAGCTGAGCTAGCCTGATGAAGGCCTAAGGAGGCGGCAGCATAGACTTTCCCTCCCGGATTAGTCCACCTTTCTGGACTCCTTGTCCGGGGACTTGTCCACGTCCCTAGCATTTCTGGAGCGCCGGAGTATGCTGTCGGTCACCAACCCCTCAGCCGAAGGGTGCTCCGAAAAACCGGAGAGGGAGCCAGTAGGGACCGCATACTTGCGGGCCATCCTGGCCGAAGGCACAGGACAAGAGGCCGGCTGCTGCCAGAGCTCCAGGGCTGGGCCCACTATGGCCTTAGCCACGGTAAGGCCTCGGAAGGGGAATCCCCCTTGTCCAGGATTTCCATGAGAGGGTATTTGGCCCGTTTCTGCACGGATTCGAGCTTCATCCCAGTGAACTCCGAGATGAGTCGAAGGACACCCAGGAACAAGGATGGGCCCTCATCCACCGATAGACCCCCTAAAGATTCCAAGTCGACTGGCCGGGAATACAGCGAGGAATCAGCCTCCGAAGAGTCCGCGAACAGCTGCCGACCTCCTGAGCCACTCTCCACTCACAGAGGACGGTCAGGGGTGACAGTGACTGACAACCTGTGGGGCAAGCCTTGGCCCGACCGAGAATCCTTGGTTGGCACCCCAGTCTTCGGTTGAGGAGGCGGGAGTTCCACCATTATGGGTGGAGCAGACAGTTTAGGCTGAGCAGTCGGCGCCGGGGTTGGCTCCTCGACTGAGGAACCGGGGGCGGGTAACGGCTTTGGCCGATCAGGCGACAGCCACTTAATCGCCCGTGTGGGAGCCGGCACCCATTGACCACTGGCTAAAATAAGTTGCTGCCACGTAAGGTCCTCATAACGTCAGCACAACTTGCGTCGAAGCCTCTCCAAAGAGGCCGAGCAGCAACGCCACTTTCTGCTATGTCAGGACCAGGACCAACACCGTCGGTGGGACCAACTCGATGCGGAAGAGGACTGAGACCGTCGGCAGTGGGTCAAGAAAGGAGCAGGGGAAACCCGCTGATCCTCCAGTTCAGGGTCCTTGGCCGAGACTTCAGCTCAAGAGTTAAGTCCCCAGATGGCACTGGGGGTACCCGGTGTCACAAGGAGAGAAATGTCAGCCTCTTTTGTCGACAACCTGTCGGTGAGCTCGAGAAAGATCTCAGCCTCGTAGACAGGAGTCTCGGCCGACTGGTCTGATGGGGACTCCGTGAAACCAGCGACCCACCTCGAGAGAAGACGATCCGGGGAGCGAAACCTCTCCCACTCCCAAGAACGTCGATGCTGGGACTTACCATTGTGATCCCATTTTTTGGATTGAGCGGGAAAAGACCCAGAAGGACCCTCTCCCTTAGTCCAGAGGGCCTGACAAAGCTCCCGAAAGGAAGCCGAATAGGAGGAACCCCGGGGGAGAGGAATAAAAGCCGAGGCTGAGGAGGAGCTCGCCGAGGCCTGGGCCGCCTCCTCCTCAAGGGCCATAAGCTGTTCCAGTTGTTCCGCGGAACACGCCGCCGCAGACACTACCCAAAGGGCCTCCTTCGATTTAACCAGTGGGAACCTCTTCTCCGGTTGCACTAGCTGAAGTCGGGCAACACGGTCCTCAAGCACCAGAGAGAAGGGGAGACACACGTCGCAAGGCTGCAGATCGTGGTCGTGCCCAAGGCAGTAAATGCATGTGGCGTGGGAGACTGTTCGGGACATCTTCTACCAGCAAGGAGACCGGCAGAACCCGGGGACAGAGTTATCTTCCATCGTAGCTGCAATATATGAAGACTGAACTCAGGTGAGTTTTAGAATAATCTTAGGACAAAAATACAAAGAAACAGAATCCAGGCCTTCAAAACGCGTGAGCGTTAAGGAGGGAACCTGAGCTTCCAAGTGGTAAGGAAGATCTGGCGTCATGGGGCGGGTGGGAGGAGCCAGCTGAAAGATCTTCCAGCCCATCTTAAAGCGGCAAGGTACCTGCCAACAAGTGTGGATTGAACAACATATCTACATCCCTAGAATTTTCATATCTTATCTGTGATAATCTTCACCACCGGGAAAGGCGAAGCCATGCTGTCTGCCAAACGCAGATCGCTGTCCCCACTAGCCTGGATGCAGTTTTACTATACTGCTGCGACATCCACCGCGCTGACATCCCCGACAGCAACAGCCGCAATGCCAAGTGTCCGGCATTGCACTGTTGGGGATGCCTCTGTATTTTTATTGGAAGGCTGTGCCCCCTGAACCCCCTGGTCTCTAGGGACACAACTCAGATTCAGAGTTATCCCGGGGAGGGGGCGATACACCAGGCGAGGCAGTCCCGGTACCAGCAGAGACCATCACAGTGACGCAAGGTTTTCGCATTATTCCTGTCGCTGTGATGGTCTTCGCGCTAGTCGGTTCGCTCTACCCTCAACATACCCCTGGATGCCATGTCATTGGCATCATAGGATGCCCTTGCTTGGTGCTTTGCAAGATCCAGGCTACGTGCGGAGAGGGCAATGGCTTGCCTGGTTGCCTCCGTATCAGGCTTAGATGCTAGGATTTGCCCCAGCATGGACCATAAGTGCCTGTTATAGGCAGAATGATGGGCCTGATGTGCTGCAAGAGAAAGGGAGAGGAGCACTGAAAAAAGACTCTCCTTCCCAAGTGGTCAAACTCCGCAGAGTCCACATCCGGGGGTTGGTCGTGCCTCAAGATTCTATGCCCAGAGGGAGTGTCCCGGAGCATCACGCCGCATCCAGGAGTGGGTTGTGCATCGAGCTTCTATGCCCGGAAGGAGTGTCCAGGAGTGTCACGCCCGAAGAGGGGTGAGAAAGGTCTCCTAGGGATCCCAGGGGTGCACAATACCTGCACAGGCAGTCTATTAAGGCTGGGGAAGGGACTGATGGACGTTGCCAGATGCAGTATGACACTTCCCTAAAGTCGGAGGGCCAAGCAGGAACCACCAGATGGTCTGCACTGAATTCGCTTAGAAAAGCACACATCCCCTGATCAGGACTCCATCTTGCCAACCATGAAATGTGGAGCTTGTCGACCAGCCCCAAAAGGAAACGCTGATAGGTGGTCTGGTCAGCGTCTGAGGACAGATGGACAGAAGGATCCTCCTCCTCCTCCCCTAGGCAGAAGAGTCCGAGGAGTCAGAGTCCGGCTGCTGCAGGGGAGACTGGTGAAATATCTGCTCGTCCATAGATCTGACGTAAACTGGAAAATGAGCAGCATGGCTCTAAACTGCTCCCAGGTTGGAGGCCCCGTAGGAACAGAGTGACCCGGAAGACGGGGTGGGGTAGGAAGAGGTAAGGGAGCCGAATGCCTCCGGGAAAGAAGACGCCCTCTGCCAGGGTTATAAGACTGTACAAACGATCCAGCACCCTGGAAGGATCCACCGGTCAATACAGCCACTGGCCGTTCAACTATCCTGAAATGCTTAGGACTAAGCCCTGAAGGGAATTCCCCCCGTGAGGTGACCGGAGCCGCACCCGGGAGACCTCAGGAGAGAAGACAGGCCCGGCACTGTGGCTTCTTCCCAAACCCTTGCAGGCTGTTAGGGAACGGTGCTGCTCCTGGCCTTGTCCCCTCAACCCCTCAGACTCCGAGAGGGACCTCTTCCTCAATACCAACCAAGAAGACTCCACCTCACTTGCCAGCCCCCAAAGGGCAGCTGGTGATGGAGCCTCTGTCCCAGCCCCAGATGTCTGAGCGTCCCCAGAGGTGGGTCCAGCCTAGACACCCAGGACGGAGGACTCAACTCCCTCAAGAACGGAGGCCCTACCGGCTGCGGCAAGCCCTCCGGTGCCGCCCCAGCACCGGAAGGCTTAACGGCACAAGCCGGAACCACAGGCTCCAAAGGGGGGAATGCCTAGTCGGGTGCAGGAGTGCTACATGGAGGAGAGCCCTGAGAGACTTAAGAGTCAGGAAGCCAATCCGGGTCTGCCACTGAATCGTCCTGCTCTGAAAAGGAGTGGATCGGGACGACCTCAAGAGAAGCCGCCCCAGGACCCCCTGCTCCCAGTGCCAAAAGCGGCACCGCCTATGGCGTTTCCCCGATCACTAGCGCTGCGTATGACTCTGGGATCCAAGGCGGCGGTGAGGAAACCACCCACCAGTCCGGGTCTGGCAGACACAAGCTGTGACACTGGGGGAGCCCTCACCTCCGAGGAGGTTATTGCCAGAACGGTGCCTCCAGCCTGACCCCCGGAAGAGTCAGACCTGGCCTCCGGCACCTTAAGAGGGGTCTCCGCCATGGCGAGACTAGAAGAAGCGGAGGCTCTCCTCCTATGTGGTCTGTACAGAACTGGGGGAGACCTGGAGGAAGGGTCAGGGGACCTGCGTCCCTAGTGTGAGACTGTCCTTCAAAAGTTGGCGGTGTACGGCAGACTTTAAACACGCGGCTTTCCACAACTCTGTGGTCCATGAAGAAACAGGTGTTGCAATGGTTCATGTCATGGTTGGGGGCCCAGGCAGGTCAGGCAACGATCATATTGGTCCGAGACAGAATACTGCCAGTCACAGGGACACCATCGAATAGGGGGCCAGAACACCTTAGATTTCTTCTTGTCCCCCGGATGAGGCATGATCAGATGGAAATTTGAACACAGTAAAAGGTCTCCGCACCGAAAATAAGGAAAGATCTTACAGACTCCGGAAGAAAAACGGTGCCGAGAACATTAACGGCTTTGCAGAACTAGGTCGGAATGGTCTAGGCCACGATGCTGTCATTCAAAAACGCTCTTTCACATGGTTGTGCTCACTCAATGGCGGGAGAAGCAGAACTGAGGTAAGGGAGGAGTCGACACAGTTTACAGGCCATCCCTCGAGCGCCACATAATGAGTCGGCCTCAAGGGCAGCGCCAGCTCCTCCTGCACACATTAAAAAAAAAATAAATAATGCTCCCGCGGGGGTCCTGTTACTTTGGCCAGAACCCACCAGTGATGAATGGTGAATATCGACACAGAAAAGATTGGAAAATTCTCACTGGGGGAAACCCACCACCCCTGGGATAGGTGATATCCAAGAGGAGTCTATGGACATATTTCCTCATTATATGTTGCATTTTACACTGGATTTTTAGTCAGTTGTAGTAGGCCTTCTCTGGGGATTTTACATTACATCATTCCCTTTCCTATTTTGCTTATGGAACCATTTCATTCCTGGAACCAAGTACTCCCAGGTTCCTCCCCACTTCCAGTACTAAGGCCAGAACCAACTGTGGGCCATTCCAGTCAAACGTACGCAACCAGCACCCAAGGGGCCACTACAGCAAACGCTACTGCAAGATAAAACAAGCATTTGTCAATGCCGAATGTTGCTTGCTTCTATGTGCTGTTTAGGTATTTGGAAGTCATTGGAGTGCAAATGTGAAAATCCCTTGAACTGCAGTCGCGTGGAGTCATAGCGCCTCATCAAAACAGTCATTTTAGGAATTTTTCACCAAATTTTCAACATAGCCATTTAAGACCTCTGCTCATGAACAGTGTCACTGTGATTTTCTTAATAATCCCCGCATACATTGAGTTCGCACACAGACTCTTTGCATTATGTAGCTACATGAGGAAACACGCTTTGGGCAGGATGTGAAAATGACAGCTGTACTGCTCATAAGGAGGTGTGGTAAAAATGGCAAAGTTGAAAATCTGGAGTGAAAATATTGAAATTCGTGAACTTACGGCGTGCGTAGGAACTGCGCAGCACTGCGGCGTCCAGTAAAACAGTCATTTTAGGATTTTCCACCAAATTTTCAAATAGGCTTTTGAGAGCTCCACCCCATGAACACTGGCAGTGTTGTTTCGTTAATCATTCCGAAAGGTGATTTCGCCGCAGTGAATGCGAAATCACCCTTCGGGCCCGAATAACGCCACGACAGTGACAGCATTCATGAGAAGGGGTCCCAAAAACCCCATGTTGAAAATTTAGTGCAAAAATTCCAAACAATGCCTGAGATATGCAATGAAGTTGAAAAAACCCTATCTATCCCATTATACAGCTTACCGGCATTTCCTCAGTTCGCGGTCGGCTTTGAAGAGTGCAGACGTGTTCCCGGTCCACCGAGGATCATCGCGCCGAGCTCTGGAGGTAAGTATGGGGTGGGGGTGTGTGTGGAGGCAGGGTGCGCAGTGGGTGGATGCGGGTTGTGGGAAGGGGGCAGGGAAACTACGAGGGACAGTTTTTTTATTCACAGGTTTTGGGGGTTTTTGTTTGTTTTTACGAAGACGAGCGGGATGTTTGCACACTGGGAGCCCAGCTGTTCGGGGACATGGAGTCCCCTTGGTCAGCCAAAACAAGACGGCCACGCTGGGGTGGCCCAGCATGGCACCGAAAGCTTTTTGGGGGCGGCGGCAGCCTTGGAGCCGACGGGGATTGGGCACCCCTGGGTTATAATAGTTTTTGCCACGCCAGTGGGCTCCCACCGTGGCACCTGGACAGCTGTTGGGGCGGGTGGAAGCAGACGGGGATTGGGCACCCTGCCGGCCATACAGTGTGCAATGCAGATTGAAGCATCAAGAAATGTGTGCTTGCCGTGTGTGTGCGTGGGGGGCTCTGCCCACTGAAGCAGGGCTCTCCCTTTGAACTGTATGCCACTGCATTTTCAGCTTGTCATAGACAGCTGCAGCAGTGATTGGGGAACTGGGGCCGCGCCTGCAAACACACTGCCTGCATTGGAAGACGGGCTGACACACCTCCGAAAACTCGGATGATAGCACTATGTTTCTTGCACATGCGTGCAAGCAACATAATAAATGATACAACTGCATAGATAAATGAAGCAATCAGATTATACAATATCACATGACCGTGCAGTTACATTTGTTTTACCACACTGCTATAATCTTGCTCTCTAGATATTTTATTTTTCTACACTACAGTCCATATTTACAAGTACAATAACCCACTTCAGGGTGTGTGTTAGCTGCATCCTATTACACCTGTTAGGTGCTTGGAGGCATAAAGATACACCCAAAGCATGCAATAAGATCAGCCTTACAGCACACCCCGTTACACAGATACTAAAATCGAAGAACTGTCATAAGCAGCTTTTTTGTGGGTAAGGGGGGGGTTGAAGCATGAAGCAAGTTTACTGAACTGCTGAGCAGTTCCACTGAAGGAGATCCTATCTGGGTACATGGCATCCCTCTCCAAAGAGGGAAGTGTTCTGAAATGAGGGCGACTCCCTCCAGGCAATGGCAATTGGCTGGCTTGCTGTTGTGGGTTACTGCTTATACAAAGAACCACAGATGAGCTCTACCAATTGCTAAAAGCTTGTCTGAAATGCTAACACCAGTTCTTGTCTCAGAACACCCAGCTATGGTCTATTGATCCTCACAGTTTCAGCTCCATTTGAGGCCTGGTTGCCCGAGGACAGCTTTCTAGGAAATTTCTTGCCCAGCTCGTTAATGATGGCAGATATTCCTCCACTTCCTGCATTACTTCTGCCGGATTCAGTTTCAAGCTGTAACTGAAAAATAAAAAATAGGAGGCATCAACAAACCATTTACAAAATGGGGTCAAAGAAGTCCTAGCGACAGACTGAAGAAAAAACAAAATCAGTTGGTTAAAGTTACATTTTTAATGCATATCCGTGTTCAGTTGCTACTTAAAATAATTTGCACTGTCCAATGTAGTGACGTTGGCTGGTACTGCAATGCACTAACACGGAGAGACCCCGGTACAATTCTCAGCTTGACTCATAACCTTAAGTGGGGGGAGGTCAGGACAAGATGCAGAAGCACAGCACTCTGACCATGGGGGCAGGAAGCTTGCTTGCCTGTTCCAATAAGCATCTCTTACAGTGAAAACTGGGAAGGCACTGAATCTACAGGCGACACTGCAACGTCAGCCTACAAAAGTGACGCGGACGGCAGACTCTAATCAGGTGGTGGGAGGATTTAATGGGGTAAAAGGGGCTTTCCCCATGTACATGATAGTAACAGCTGGCCCACCCACCTCAAACTTGTGAATGCACCCACCAGATAACAGCCCCCCCCCCAAAACTGGCTCCATTCACACACTAGACCAGGTACTGCAGCCCGAGTCAGAAGTGCCATGCCGCAGGCGGAGGGGTTGAAAGATCGTGGGGGAGGGATCTGGAATGGAATCCCAGAAAGGGTCAGTGGCAGTGCCAGAGGGGGCACAGCAGCAGCAGCAAACCTTGAGGCTGGGAGACAGTGGAGAAGCAGTGGCGGGGCGCATTAAACAAAAAAAGGAAAAAAAAGTTCTTCCTCTTGGAATTCACACAGATTGGGTGTGCTATGATAAAGTAATAGTGATTTCTGCTGTATGTTTATATGTTTTCTGTGGGGAATATCTTATGGAAATGTAACTGTTTCACACATGGAGCAACAGGAAAGTAAAGTAAAGCAGAATTATTTAAAAGACAAAGAACCTCTGTGCACAAACACTGAGGCAAGAGTTACCCCAAAGGGCATTTGGCTGGGAAGCCAAGTTTCAAGAAAATACAAAATTACACATGCCCACAAAATGCAAAGCATCATGGGCTGCATATGCAAATCACCACAAAATGTTATGCAGGTTCAACTTTAAGCAGAATTGCATGGTGCCGAAAGGCCTCTCACACAATTTGCAAAGGGTGCTAACAGATGACATAGACACGTGTTTCGTCCTACCAAGACTCATCGGTATGCCTCATCTGTTTGACACCCCAGTGGAATGAACCAGCTACCCTAAGACGTTCTGTCTGGGTTATGTTGTGGTGAACCCATTAAAATAAAAAAATATTTAAAAGACAAAGAACCTCTGTGCACAAACACTGAGGCAAGGGTTACCCCAAAGGGCATTTGGCTGGGAACCCAAGTTTCAAGAAAATACAAAATCACACATGCCCACACAATGCAAGGCATCATGGGCTGCATATGCAAATCACCACAGAATGTTATGCAGGTTCAACTTTAAGCAGAATTGCATGGTGCTGAAAGGCCTCTCACACAATTTGCAAAGGGTGTTAAAGCAGAATGATACTTTCAGCCCTAACAGCACAAGAGGACATTATTTTTCAGTAAGAGATAACCCACATTAAAACACAATTATATGTAACTCACGTTTTCTAGAATATATTTTAAGTTTTTTTTTTTTATTTTAAAAGATTAATGTGGCACCCCTCCATGATACTGCAAGGCAGAATCTTTCACTTGAAGCTCCCACACCTGACACCAACTGCACACCAGATAAGAGGTCCTATACTACTCCATGTAGAATGTCTGAAATCACTCAAGAGATTGTGTTGCCACAAAAACAGATCAGTGAAAGTAGGCCCAGAGAGGTGGCAGAGACACAGGTTCACATGCAGCTGTAGCGGTTTTATGATGGGACCGGTAGGGGTGGGGTGGGTTCATTGCACAGGTGTGTCACATGCCGACTGGCATTACTGCACCCACTACTCGATGACAGAGCAGCACTGGCATCAACTGCAAAGGTAGCCTGTTGCCCACATTTCCTAACCAAAGGACCAGGTGTGTCCCTGGCAAACCACAGCATTCCGGCTTTAGTTCACAATTCAGCATTTCACATACAGTAGTCTGTGGATTTATTTTTCTTGCTCAGAGAATTAACGGCTATACAAAAGGTAATTGCAGATCTCCCCCCCCCCACCCACACAGTTTACCCAAATAGCCCAGCCAAAATGCAACATTTCCTTTCCAGTGGGGTCCTGCTTCTACCCAGTTCTGCAGCAGCTGGGTGGACTGGAACACTGAGAAGATAAATGACGTACCCAAGGTCACACAGGGAAGTATTTGGCTCCAGCACGGTTTGAACCTGCAATCTCCTGGTTCCGAGTCAGGAGCTCTAATCACTAGACCACACCGTCTTCAAGTAGTCAGAAGTCTTACAAGGTAGCGTAACATTTTACTTACATTTCTTTTAGGTACTTGGGGTCCTGTATAGTCCTTTTGGCAAGGTCTTGGAGTTTGTCTTCATCAAAACCGCAGGTAGTTGCTGCTTTCTGAAAGATGTCATGCATGGCTGTACCAACTAGCATCTGTCTGGAACCTTTGTCACTAGCCTGTAACAGAAGTACCATGTAGCCTATCAAATACACCATTATAATTACACAATGGGCAGATAGACAGACAGACTACAAATACAAGCTAGAGTTTGGGCTTCTAGTAGGCAGATATTATATTATGGCATTTAGTTTGGTTTTGTGAGAGGGATCCTTCATAGGGGAATGTGGCAGTGGACTAAAAAACGATCTTTTTCACAATGTACTGCAATATAGTACAAGAAACAGTTATCATGCTGCAAGAAAATGGACAATATCAAGTGTAACCAGTAGTTATCAGGAAGCCCTCACTTCAGTCCATATTTATTTAACTTTATTTTAAAATATGTATGACATTTTGGAAGGTGTTTGCAGCTTTCTGTTACCATGTTAAAAAAAAGTACTTTTTCTACACACCTACCCTTTTATTAGATAGAATGATATAACAGGATGATCTCACTACTGCAATTTTATTGAAGATTACATGATTGCTGTGGATTGCTGCAGGATAAAATACACTGCCTTCCGATTAGAGAAAAGGTCCATGTGTAGTCTATTTAAGCAATAATATGAAAGTGAATATACTATGTTTAGCAATAATCCAACTGCTTCATGGAAATAATATACTGTATATACCTGGCAACTGGTCTTGAACGCCTTAAAGTGCAAGGTGCTGCATTTTGGGATGAAGAACCCAAGGAGGAGTTACCAGCTAAGGGGAGTGCAGCTAGCCCACACAGAGGAGGAGAAGGATCTGGGTGTGCTCATTACAGGGTCAATGAACAACTCGGCACAATGTAGGAAGGCAGCTGCAAAGGCCAACAAAATGCTGGGTTGTATTGCAAGGGGTATATCCTCGAGGAGGGAGGGAGGGAGGAGGTGATTCTGCCACTGTATAGGTCATTAGTTAGACCACACCTGGAGTACTGCGTGTAGTACTGGTGTCCGTATCTGAAGAGGGACATTAAGTTACTGGAGGGGGGTGCAGCGCAGAGCAACAAAGATGATCAAGGGACTGGGGGACTTATCATATGAGAGGAGGTTGAAGGAGTTGAACATGTACTCACTGGAGGAGAGGAGAGACAGGGGTGGCATGATTGAAACCTTTAAATACATGAAAAGAATAAACAAGACGGGTACAGAGGGGCTGTTCAAAGTAAGGGAGGGGAGGGTCACCAGGGTCCATGATGTGAGACTGGAGCAAGGAAGGTTCAGGAGGGAGATGAGACGACACTTTTTTACAGAGAGGGTGGTGGCTGGGTGGAATGCGTTACCTGCTGAAGTGGTATGCAGTAGAACAGTGGACTGCTTCAAATGAGGATGGGACAGGACAAGGGGGAGGGTTAATGAAGGGGAAGGGTGGAAGGGAGGGGCAGCTGCAGAATAAGAGGTGCTAGCTGCACATTCGAGCAGACTTGATAGACCTTTAGGCCTTTATCTGCTGGCAAATTTCGTATGTTCGTATCCATTCCACAATCAGATTGTTGCCTTTTGTAGTGAATCCACTATCATATTATCACATTAACGATGCTTACCAAGCAGCAGCAACTTTTAAGATTTGCAGTGTGGTAAAGGAATGCATTGCTCATGCTTAGAAAGACTATTGACTGATCCGGGGCAATATTTCAGAGACTATTGCCAGACCAGAGTTTATTCGCAGGTTGTTTTAAGACATAGCATGGCATGTAAATAAAAGTCAAAACAGGAAGTAATATCACCTCCTGTTTCTGCAGCCTATCACTGCGTTTATTTACGTGCCATGCCTCATTTTAAAATGACCTGTGAACAAGGATTACTGCCCTCCTTCAGTGTACAGTGCAATAGTACAGTTACGCAAGAACTTACCGTAACAGTAGATCTTCAGTGCAGTAGGTAATTACATATAGGACTGATGCCGGCGGGAGTCAGGACCCCGCGGAAAAATTTCTAGCTAGCAGTCTCTGTCGAGGGATAGCCCCACGTCAGGTGACCGACGTCAGTATAAAGGGGCAGTCCCCCACGCCCGCCTTCCAGTTCTTTCCTGCCAAAGGCCAAAAGGCGAGACGAGTGAGAAGTGAATATTTCCATCTTGGAAAAGGAGCTGAAAAAGCTTAAGGGAATGGAGGGCAGGAAGGTATTACCTACTGCAAGAGCCTCTCAAGAAAATCTACTGTTACGGTACGTTCTTACGTAACTGTACTATCTTACTTCGAGAAGGCTCTTGCAGTAGGTAATTACATATAGGACTGAGTCCCAAGCAGTCTGGAACAAGGAGAAGCAAATGGGAGGAGGAAAGCTACTTAGGAGTAGACCCTCTGGCTGTGAAGGTCTTAGGAAAGGAGTCCTTGCAGAACAGCCAACCCAAAGCCTGCTCTATGGCGAGAGGCAATGTCCAAACTGTAATGCTTTGTAAAGGTATGGACAGAAGTCCAAGTGGCGGCAGCACAAACGTCAGCCACGGACACATTCATGAAACAAGCCGCAGAGGCAGCGACCCCTCTAGTGGAGTGGCCTCTGACCTGACCCGGCAGGGACTTCTTGTACTTGTCATAACAGAAAGTGATACAGTGAGCCAACCATTTAGACAGGCATTGCTTGGAAACAGCATTGCCTTCTCTTTTATGAGCAAAAGAGACAAACAGTTGGTCAGTCTTTCTGAGATCCTTTGTCTGGTTAGTGTAGTATCTCAGAATCCGGTGAACATCCAGAGTATTTATTTATTTATTTATTCAAGAGTTTAACCAGGCAGGCATACTGAGCGGAAGACCACTCGTTTCCAGATGCGACCTGGGGGAAACAAGGTGGGGTACATGAGGGAAGGAAGGAGCAGTAATTATACAGACATTCAATTACAAATGAGGAGGCAATGTTGTGAGCCTATACAGTAGGTAGCTAAGGTAGGCTTGTTCTTATATCCAGATAAAGTGCAACAGGAAGATAGAGCTTTGGTGTAAGGGAGCAGAGTGCCATCATAGATTATTGAGCTAGATTAGGAGGAAGGATTGGGAGAGAGGGAGGGAGCCCTAAGTGGAAGTGTAGCTAACTAGCCGGTTAGTTATAAGATGCAATTTTAGGCTGGTTGGTACGCCATCAGGAAGTTAAGGTAGGCAATTGAAGCCTCTTAGGGAGCAGGGCGGGAGCAAGAGCAGACCGAGAGGAAGTGCTCCGAGAGGCGGGTGTTGAGGTGTCTGAGATTGTAGTAATGGCGGATATCTGCTGGTAAGTCATTCCAGAGTTTTGGTACACAGTAGCTTGGTGCTGCTTGGCCCATGGAGGTGCACATAAGAGGGATGTAGAATAGTCTAGCATCTGAGTGCCGAAGCGAGTACGCTGGGGGGAGCTGAGAAGTTAGGGATGCAGCCAGGTATGGGGGGAGAGAGTGGGACCAGAATTTAGCGGCAATTTTGGAGCCGTGGATTAGCCGGCGGTCAGCAAGTGAGGGGAGGGACAGGGCGCTGTAAAGGTTGCAGTGGTGTGTTAGTTTTGGACAGTCCAGTATGAACCGGCAGAAGGAGTGGAAAAGGGTGTCCAGGCTGGACAGAGTGGACGGTGCAGCGGTGCCATAGATCACATCATGCAGAAGGTACTCACCCAGATTGGAGTGCTGCGTAAAAAAGGCAGACAACTCCATGGATTGATTCAATGTAGATTCCGCTACCACCTTGGGGAGAAACTTAGGGTTGGTACGCAGAGCCACACGTTCCTTGTGAAAGATCAGATATGGGATTTTGCACATAAGGGCCTGGAGCTCGGAAATCCTTTGAGCAGAAGTAATGGCCACGAGGAAGAGAGTCTTCCATGAGAGGAACTTCAGGTCCACTGAGGCTGCCGGCTCGAAAGGCGGCAGAGTAAGCTTCTCAAGAATAAAATTCAGATCCCAAGGAGGGTCAGGAACCCAGATAGGAGTCTCAAATGGAGGACCCCTCTGAGGAAGGTTTTAGAGACTACCAGCTGAGCAAAAGTCCTGTCAGCAAAGGGAACATGGTAAGCCGAAATGGCTGCCATGTGGACCTTCAAGGAAGAATGACTGAGACCCAGATCGAAGAGGTGCCGCAAGCAATCCAGTAGCCGCCCCACAGAGCATGAGAAGGGCTCGAAACCATTGCAGGAGGCCCAGATAGTGAACCGTTTCCATTTCATGGCATAAGTAGATCTAGTGGAGGGTTTTCTGGCCTCCACCAGAATCCTCAGCTACCGAGAGACCTCGAATCAGGCTTGAGCTACGTCTGCAGGAGCCAGCGCTGCAACTGAAGGACTTGAGGCCTGGATGGACCAGGGTCCCCGATCCTGGGTCAATAAAAGCTGTGACAGAGGAAGAGAAAGAGGTTCCTCTGAGTACTGTTGCAGAAGAGAGAACCAAACTTACCTGGGCCAGAAAGGAGTGATCAGAATCATTCGAGCGCCTTCTGAAATGAGTTTCTGTAAGACCCTCGGAATCAAAGGTACCGGAGGGAAGGCATAGACGAATCTGCCCTTCCAGTCTAGAGACAGAGCATCTCTCCAAAAAATGCCACGCCCGGGAACAAGCGAGCAGAAGACGGGAAGTTTTGCATTTAGAGGGGATGCGAACAGGTCTACCTGTGGTGTTCCCCACTCCAGGAAGATATCGTCTACTACCCCCTGATCTAGTTCCCACTCATGAGCGTGAGCAGATGACCAACTGAGACCATTTGCTAACTTGTTCTCGACCCCCGGGACATGAATGGCCAGGAGGTGAAGGTGGTGCTGCACTGCCCAATCCCAAACTCGCATCACCTCCCTGCTAAGAGGGTAGGAACAAGTTCCTCCCTGCTTGTTGATGTACCAGACCACACATATTGTCTGTCTGTACAACCAAGTGTCCGGGAAGGAGATGCAGATGCAGAGCGTGGAGGGTGTACAGCACGGCCCGAAGCTTGAGCACACTGATGTGAAGGGATTTCTTGAGCTTGGACCAGGAGCCCTGGGTCCTGTGAGGCCCGAGATGGGCTCCCCAACCCTCACCCGAGGCATCAGTGGTAAACGTCTGGGAGGAAGGGAGAAGGAAACTCCCCGGCAAAGGTTGTCCAGTACCATCCACCAGTGCAAGTCCCGGGTCATAGGGGAGGATATCAGCACAAGCTGATCTAAGTCGTCCACCAGCTGGTCCCACTAAGACCAAAGCGCCCACTGAGAAATTCTCATGTTGAGCCGAGCGCGAGGGACTGACTGAATCGCAGCCGCTATGAGCCCGAGAAGGCGAAGGACCGACCTTGCACTGACCCACCTGTGGTCAGACAACAGGCTGACCTGAGCCTGGAGTGTGGCCGCCCTGTCCGGCAGCAGGAGAGCCATGCCAGAGGTCGTGTCTGGGATCGCCCCAATGAACTGAAGCCTCTGGGACAGGACCAAGTGGGACTTGGAGTGGTTGATGGTAATACCCAGGCAGGCAAAAACCTGTCGGGTAAGGGAAAGGAAGCGCAGGAGCTCCTCCTTGGATGGGGCCACCAGAAGCCAATCGTCCAGGTACCGGAAAACCTGCACCCCCTTGGTACGCAGGTAGGCCACTACCACGGAAAGGCATTTGGTATACACTCGAGGCGCCAAGAAAAGACCAAATGGGAGGGCCTTGAACTGGTAGTGGTCCCACTGAAAAGCAAAACGAAGGTATTTGCGGCGGGAAGGGTGGATAGGGATATGCAGGTAGGTATCCTGCATATCCAGAGGGCACAGCCACAATCCCGGCCGAAGAAGGGGCAAGAGGCTCTGAAGAGAAAGCATCCTGAACCTCTTGTACTCCACAAACACATTCAGGGAGCTGAGGTCTAGAATCGACCTCAGGTCCCTCGACGACTTCGGGACAAGGAAGAAATGTGAATAGTACCCCGCCCCCAAAGAGGAGGGGGAATGGGTTCTATGGCCTTCTTCACGAGAAGGGCAAAAATTTCTTCCGAACGAGGAGAAGATGATGCTCCTGGGAGTATGATGACCTGGGGGGTTCGAAGAAACTCTATTGAGTGTCCCTCTGCAATCAGCTGGAGCACACAAGCGTCTGAAGTTATCCTCTCCCAACCCGAACATGAAGGGAGAACCTCCTCCTACCGTTCCTCTGGAGACCCCAGAGGCTGTGGGAGAGGAAAGGAGTCAAGTGGTGTGAGGCAGCGCGCTGCCGAAGCTTCCGCTGCTTTTTTTGGGTGGGGGCCGATGCTTATTGGCCTGCTTTCCTGTGGCTTCACCTTTGCCAATTCCGCCTGCGAAAGGGACGGCACTGCGGCTGAGGGGGATTGTACATGGAGTACACAGACTTCAGTGCAGTCCCCTTCTCCTGCAGGTCGGTGATGATGTCCTTGATATCACCCCCGAACAGCACCGGACCCCGGAAAGGCACGTCCTGAATAGCGGACTGTACTTACGGGACCCATCCTGACATACGGAGCCAGGCATGACGCCGTAAACCCACAGCGAAAGCCAACCTCCTACCAGCAGTGTCCACTGCATCGTATGTCGCACAAAGAATGTGGTGACTGGCCGAACGTGCAGAACAGACAAGGCCAGCCACTTCCTGTTTCACCTGCGAGTCAGGAAGGGAGTCCAACTTTGATTCCACCTCACTCAGAATAGTCTTCTGGTAATCCCCATATGGCCGACATAATTCAGGGCCCGAATCCCCAGAGTGGAAGAAGTGAAGACCTTCTTGCCATACTGGTCCAGAAAATAAGATTCTTTGTCGGGTGGAGATGAGCTCAGATGCTTCAGGTTAGCTGACCAACCATGAGCGG
Organism: Neoceratodus forsteri; assembly: GCA_016271365.2. NCBI lineage: Eukaryota > Metazoa > Chordata > Ceratodontiformes > Ceratodontidae > Neoceratodus > Neoceratodus forsteri. Next base: position 775,399,219 of record CM028135.1, read on the forward strand.
CACGGATCACAACTGAGTCTGCGCGAGGGTGGGAATTAAGGTAATCCACACCCTCGGGAGCCTGATATAGCCTGTCCGACTTACGAGGAAGAGGGATATTACTGATGGTTGCTTCCAAATAGTGAAAACAAGATCGGCATGAGGCTCAATCCAGGGTGGCACCAAGGTCAGAGCAGTCTCGGGCAGATCCAGGCGCGCAGCGAGCTTTTTATGCTGTGGATCCAGCTCCAAGGAGTGCCATTGATGAACCTCCTGGATTTTGTGAAGCAACTCCGTGAAGGAAGGATCCTCCGGAAGAGTCCTTGACCTGGGTTTATCCAGAGAGCGTGGCTCGTCGTCCAGATCGGAGCACCCATCGGAGGAGTCCGAGGAGGAAGAAGAGGGAGACTCCCCCTCTACTGGCACGGGGAAGGAACGGACCCCTTGGGAAGCCCCCGGGGAAGCTTGTCCTGCCCTGGAACCGGAGGGGTGGCCTCTGGTGTCTGAAGGTGGGGAGGGGGTCTCTCGTCTCGGACGTACAGGAACCAGGGTCTGTACCATCGTCGGGAGAGGACTCTCCACCTCTCTAGTGAGTTAAGCCTAGGCCTCAGCCCACCAGGAGGCTAGAGTCTCCTTCAAATCCACCGGTGGCTGAGAGGGCGGTGGAGGTGGAGAAGGAGGGGTGGATACGGATAGTGAGAGTACCCGTATGGCGAGTATCCGAAACCCGACGAATGAGGCACTGTGTACTGTGCCGTCGGATAGGAAGACGCCGGATACTGCGGACCCGGGTATAACGGTGTCGGATATGACGGGGGTAGGGTACTGGGGGAGTAGACGGCCCGGCAGGAGGCCCAACAGGTAGGCCTGGAGCAGAAGACCCAGTGGGCGGAGGGCCCAGCATGGGAGCAGCATCCGGGAGAGGGATGTCGCCCGGCATCGGCAGGACCGGTGTCAGGGCTGGCGTCCGGGGAACCGACATCAGGTCATCCAGTCCAGCGGAAGGAAGGCCTGATTGGGGGCAGCAGGAACCTCGGCATCGCCGGGATGGAGGAAAATCGGGTCAGCTGAGGAGACCCAGGTTCTCGAGGCAGCAAAGGCCGCGGGAGCCGAACGCGGACGAGAGGGTTCAGGCCGGCTCAGCCACCGCGTGGGCGTCGAGCAAGCCAACATCCGACTTATCGGCGGAGTCCAGGCGGACGTCCGAGGAGCCGACGTCCGACTTAGCGGACCCATCGCCTGAGGCAGGTCGCGAAGGGGGAGCGGCCTGGTCGGATGGGAGACAGGCCAAGCACCGCCCCGAAGGGTCATGCGACTTATCGACCGTCTCCGTGCGGGCGTCAGAGGAGCTGACATCTGGCTTACCGGAGCCGCTCGAACCAGTAGGCCGCACGGTGGCGGCCTTACTGGGAGCGGAGGCCTCTAATAGCCCGGAGGCGCCCAAGAAGCTCGAGTGCGAGCCAGACAGGCGGCGCCGATGCCCCCTTGGAAGCCTCCAAGACGGTCGTCGCTGAGCAGTCCCCCAGAGGGGACGTTACTTGGAGCATGGCGACTCCAGCCGAAGTCACGGTGGATAAGGAGCCCCGGTCTCGGTGCTTCTCCTTGTCCTTCTTCTTATGACGGCCTTCGGGGGAAGTGGACGCCTGCTGGAGCTTTTTCAACAACTCCTCCATGGAGGACATTTTCTTCTTGAGGATATGGGCCTCCAGGGACTGCTGCCTCCATCTACGGGTGGTAGCGTTGAATTTAAGGCAGTGCTGGCACTTCTCCACCTGATGGTCTGGGCTCAGACAGAAGAGGCACTGGGAATAGCCATCCTTGTGTGGAGTTGGGCACCGCAAGAGTCGCACTTATTTTTGTGCTCGGAGGGTGTAGAGGATGACATACACTACCGGAAAACTGACAATTTGTTCGAATAAATTGAAAAAACGACGGTAAAAAACTACCGATGACAAAGCTGACGAGCGTTGAACTTTACCACAAGGCGCTGACACGAGCTAATGGCGGGAAAGAACTGGAAGGCGGGCGTGGGGGACCGCCCCTTTATACTGACGTCGCATGACTGTCAACTGACGTGGGGGTGGTCCCCCGCCAGAGACTGCTAGCTAGAAATCTTTCTGTGGGGTCCTGACGCCCGCCGGCGTCAGTCCTATATGTAATTACCTACTGCAAGAGCCCTCTCGAAGGAAGATCTTTTGTTTCCATGTGTCCAGGTGTTAATCAATCCGGTATTTTAAAACAACAATGCATGAATGTGCTGAAAATTCTGACCTATACTTTTTTATTTTATATTACCCCTTATCTACTGACTTGTATGATACCCTTTTTTCCACAATTTGAGTCTGCTTTAGTACTTTTTTTTCACATCTAAAATAATGAAAGGAGCGCTCCTTTTAATATGGCTTAGATCAGGTTTTCATCAGTATTCAAAGAATCACAGAAATTTGATGGCACAAAAGGACCCTTCTGGCCCATCCAGTCTGTCCCCTTTCAAATACCCCTCTCCCCACCTGCCATCACCCTTCCCCAATACTCAGCCCCATGTGCTTGCCCCATGCCCTCTTAAATTCCTCCACTGTTCCAGCCCCCACCACGTCATCTGGCAGTCCGTTCCAGGGCTTCGTGACCCTCTCCATGAAGAAGCACCCCCTCACATTTGCCCCTGAAACTATTTCCTTGCAATCTGAGGCTGTGCCCTCTAGTTCTGGCTCCCATCTTCGTCTTCAGCAGTCCCCCTTCACCAACTTTATTGAGCCTCTTTACATATTTAAAGGTTTCAATTATGTCCCGCCTTTCCCTCGTTTCCAGCGAGTACAGATTCAACTCCTCACACCTCTGCTCGTATGTCTTCCACTGCATAACCTGCACCATCTTTGTTGCCTTTCTCTGAACCCACTCCAATGCATCTATTTCCTTGCAGAGGTGTGGTCTCCAGAACTGAACTGTGGCCTCACCATAGCTTTGTAAGAAAAAATTACTCACCTTAGTAATGTTGTTTCTTCTAATGGAGTCTTGCTATATTATGACATAAGTAGTTTGACCCAGCCTTCGAACTGCTCCGGAGGTGAAAGAGTTAACTTTCCATGCCAGGCATGGAATCTTGAGCGCGAGCTCGGCTGAGAACTGTCTGTTGTTCTTCAAACTCAAACTGTCAGATCTTTACGAGCAAAACTCACTAAGATTCTGTGTGGAAGCTGTAAACCTACACTAGCCAACTGGCTACTAAAATATTAACCATTTTTTGGTCCCAAAACAAAGACTCAAGTCAGGGGATCAAAAAAATTAAAACACAACACCCAAACACCCCAAAAAAAGGGGTGAAAAAAACAAGGTGGGCATCTACTAAGTGCCAACACCGCACTGCCCACCCACATCCCAAAAACAGAGGTTCTGAGAGGGGCAGGCAGGGGGGAGGTCATAATATAGCAAGACTCCATTAGAAGAAACAACATTACTAAGGTGAGTAATTTTTCTTCAAACAACATGAAGTCTTGCTATATTATGACATGTGCAGACTACACAGCAGTACCTCCATGGAGGAGGGACAGAAACTACTTAGGAAATAGGCTCTGAAGCACAGCTGTGCCAAACCGAGCATCACTCCTAGCCTGGATGTCCAGAGAGTAATGCTTGGTGAAAGTGTGAACTGTTTTCCAGGTAGCTGCTTGACATATCTCTATGATAGGGATGTCCCTGGCTGCAGCTAGGGACGCAGCTGTACCTCTGGTAGAGTGAGCCCTCAGGCCTGAAGGGGGAACCTTACCCAGCTTTTGATAACAAAATTGGATACAAGAGACAATCCACCTGGCAATGGATCTTTTAGTGGCAGGTTTCCCTTTACCAACCTCACCATAAGTGAGGAATAGTTGGAGGGAGTCAAACCTGTGACCCTTGGTACGCTCTATGTAGTAACTAAGGGCTCTCTTCACATCTAAGCTGTGCAGCCTCCTCTCGCCAGAGGAGGAATGGTCAGTGAAGTAAACTGGAAGAGATATAGATTGATTAAGGTGGAAATCTGAAACCACCTTAGGCAAGAACTTCCTGTTAGTCCTGAGGACCACCTTATCTCTGTGAAAGGAGATAAAATCAGACTCCACTGACAAAGCTTGTAACTCACTTATGCGTCTGGCAGAAGTGATGGCTACCAGAAACACAGTTTTCCAAGTCAAGTACTTAAGCTCTGCTGAAGACAAAGGCTCAAAGGGGGGTTGCATAAGCTGAGCAATGCAAACATTAAGATCCCAGGCGGGAGCAGGGTCCCTGAATGGAGGGTTGGTGTGAAGCAATCCCTTGAAAAACTTGGAGAATACAGGGTGAGCAGAAAGAGAAGAGGGCTTTCCTGCTGATATAAAAGTAGAGACAGCTGCCAAGTGCACTTTCAGGGTAGCTGGCCTCAGCCCCAAAGTATTTAAGTGACCATATAATCCAGGACTGTGGGCAAATCAGCAGATTCTGGGAAATATGCTTTCCAGAGCACCATATGGAAAACCTTTTCCATTTAGAATTATAAGTAGCCCTGGTGGAAGGCTTCCTAGAAGCTTCAAGATATCGGTACACCTTGAGAAAGGTGTAGGTCAGCAAACTCTAACTCTTCAAGAGCCAGGCCTTGAGGTTGAGGGATTTGAGATTCGGGTACCAAACTCTCCCCTGGGCACAGGTTAACAGATTGTGATTCCTGGGAAGACACAGGGGAAGGTGGACTGCTAAGGACAGAAGGAGTGGATACCAGGGCTGTCTGGCCCAATCTGGAGCAATCAGAATCATCTTGCAAGGTTGAGATCTGATTTTGACTAGCACCTTGAACAAGAGAGGGAAGGGGAAGGCATAGAGAAACTTCCCTTCCCAGTTGAGAAGGAAGGCATCCAGAGGGACTGAGCCCAACACTGGGGGCCTGCAGCAAAATAGCAGAAGTTGGTGATTGTCTGGGGCTGCAAAAAGATCTATCTGAGGGGTGCCCCACCTGGCAAATACTACCTCCAGTACTAGGGGATCCAGAGCCCATTCGTGATGGCCCTGGGAAATCCTGCTGAGAGCATCTGCCAGGACATTGTCCTTGCCTGGGAGGTGAACTGCCATGAGGGAGGTGTTCAGGGAATAAGCCAGAGACCACAACTTCATTGCCTCGGTGCACAAGGCCGAAGACCGAGTGCCCCTTGCTTGTTGATGTACCACATTGAAGTGGTGTTGTCTGTTCTGACCTGTACCACTTTGTTCTGAACAGATGCAGAAAAAACCTGAAGTGCTAGAAAAACTGCTCTGAGTTCCAACAGATTGATGTGGAGCAGAGACTCCTGAGGGGACCACAATCCCTGGGTGGTGAGGTTGCCCATGTGAGCTCCCCACCCCAAGAAGGACGCATCTATAGTAAGGGTCAAGGAGTGAGATTGAGGGATGAAAGGAACCCCTTGTCTCAGACTGCTCTGATCCTGCCACCACTGTAGGGCCTGGATCAGGGTTTGAGTTACTGGGATCAATTTGGTTAGAAGATCTCCTTTGAGACCAGAAGGCTCTCAAATGGAACTGAATGTCCCTCATCTGAAATCTTGCTCCCTGCACTACTGCTGTGGAGGCAGCCATGTGCCCTAGGAGCTGCAGAAAATGCCTTGCTGGTCGAGAGACCTGCAGAGTGAAGGAGGAGGCCAGAGCCACCAAGGTCTTTGCTCTTTCTAGAGGGAGGAAAGCTCTGGCCTGCTTTGTGTCCAGTTCTGCGCCTATGAAGGTGAGTAGCTGAACAGGCTCTAGAACTGACTTTGGGAGATTGAGATGGAAACCTAGAGATTAAAGCAGCTGCAGGGTAACCTGAAGGTGTAATTTGACTTGGTCTGGGGACTGGCCCACTATGAGCCAGTCGTCCAGGTAAGGAAAGATGGCAATCTTTTGCCTTCTTAAATGAGCAACTGCTACTACCAGGCATTTTGTGAATACCCTTGGGGCAGAGGTGAGGCCGAAGGGCATTGCTCTGAACTGGTAATGGCCTGAAGGCAGTTCGAATCTGAGGTACTTCGGTGGGAGCTTCTGGACGAGAACATGGAAGTAGGCATCCTTGAGGTCCAGGGACGCTAGCCAGTCCCCTGGCCTTAGAGAGGGTAAAATAATTCCCAGAGTCACCATTTTGAATTTTGGTTTTAAAAGGTGCTTGTTTAGGTATCTGAGATCAAGGATGGGCCGCCATTGTCCTGTCTTTTTTGGGGTAAGGAAGTACCTGGAGTACAGTCCTTTGCCTTGGTGTAGGGGAGGTATCCTTTCTACAGCTCTGAGAGCCAGGAGGGTAGAGACTTCTGTTTCCAGAGCGAGAGCCTCTGATGGATTTGCAGGTGGAAAGGATCTGGTTCTCATCTTTGGAAATTTTTGAAGCTGAGAACCAGTCCCTGGCATACTACTTCCAGGACCCACTTGTCTGATGTTAAAGACTCCCAGTCCTGGACGAGTAAGCCAGCCTGCCCCTACAGGTAATGGAGAACCGCCCTGGCCCTCCCATCAGGGTGCCTGTTTGGCAGGGGCTTTAGGCTGAGGGGTGGGAGCAGGCCTGCTCGTGCCAGTCTGCCTCTCCTCTGAAGAACCCCTCTGGGCATAGGCTGAAGAGGAGGCCTGGGCTTAGTAAAAGGTCTGTGAAAGGCCTGCCCCTGCCCCTGGAAAGCTGCCTCTGAGGAGTGGCCTGCCTTTCCTTGGCCTATGCACTCCTATAAGTGGTCCTATACTCATCCATTTTCTTCATGTAATTCTCTGTCTCCCTAAACAGAGAGTTACTCACAACAGGAAAATCCATGGCCTTAGCCTGGGTATCCTGTGACAGGCTAGAACACCTGAGCTACATTCATGTAAAAGCCACAGATGTAGCCATGACTCTTGAAGATACATCATTAGAGTCCACTGCAGCACGGAATTGCACCTTGGATGCCTCAATACCATCAGCAGCCACCTGCTCCAGCTCCTTGGCAAGCTGGCCAGGGGCCTGTTTCATGAGGAGCCATAACAGTATCCCATCTGGATTTCTGGTATCTTGCCACATAGGCCATATAATTTGCCTGTCTGAGTCCCAAGGATGCTGCCATGTACGGTTTCTTTGCCATGGCATCAATCCTCCTGGAGTCCTTGTCAAGGGGGTGTGAAGTCAAGGGAATATTTGCCTTATCACAGGCTGCAGCCTGCACTACCCCAACATGGCTGCATTGTTGTGAAAGGAACTCCGTATCAGAGCCTGACAATGTGTACCTCTTGTCCATTTTTTTATCCACAGGAGGTATAGTGTGAGGAACTTTTAAAATTTTTATTGTCTGTTTCCTAAAAGATTTATGTAAAGGAATAGACAATCTCCTAGACTCTGGGATATCCATCATTTCTACATAGTCAGGCTCCTCCTGTTCATCCACAGCTTCTTCCAAAGGGAGCTGGAGGGTTTCAGCCACGTTCTTATAAAACATAAAATGAGAAGGGGACTCAGAAAGCCTAGGGGGAGACACTCCTGAAGGTCTGTCTGGGGAGATGTCTGGTTCAATGGGCACATCCAGACTTTCAAAATCACATTCACTCTCTTCATAATCTTCCTCCCCCTCCTCTGGTTCATAAAATTCCTCTATATCATATTCTTGAACCGGTGGCACCAACCGAACCGACTGCTTACCTGATGGTGCCGGTTCGGTCGGAACCGGGGAAAGCGACTGGACAATTTTGATCGCTTTGGCTATCTCTGCAGCGGTTGGAGAGGAAAATTTGGCTCCACACCTGCTGATTTTCTAGTCCTTTTTGCTGGGACTGACTCCTCCGAGTCAGCCCTCCGTTTGCCGGAGGAAGTCTAGCCCTGGTCAGAGGGCACTCCCTCCGGTTCGGTTGGCACCGAACCGGGCTGGCCATCCGGGTCAGCGGACTTTTTGGCCTCTCGTTCCCTGAGACTACCAACTTTCTTATCCAGGGTAGCTGCAGGGAATTTCTTGCAAATCTGGCAGTCTGCATTGAGGTGGTCAAACCCCAGACAAACACATGGGGTGTGTGGGTCAGCCTTAGCAAAGGCTTCCCCACAGACACTACAGTGCTGAAACCCAGAGGGCCCGTTTTTTCTTTTGGGTTTCTCAGACATAGTGCCAGCCTAACCAAAAACTTGCCAGTTTACGGCAATCTGCCAAGCAAGACACCCTTATCGGTTCCCAACCGTGTCACGGGTCGTGGAAAAAACCGTAATGAAATCCGTTTTTTTTAGAACCGATAAGAACCGGGAACCGCACTCTAAATGCAATTTAATAAAGTTTAACAACAACCTGATCGGTTCAAACCGAACCGATAATATCGTCTACAAGTTCCACACAGAAATAATGTAAAACCTATCTATTGCTTACGATACCACAGACAGAGCTTGAACCGACCGGTTGCGGTTAAATATAGACAAAATCGGTTTAAAAAAAAACAAGAAATTACACTTTTAACCGAGAAAATGAACCGAAGCAGCAGGAGAAATCTCCAGGCGACTGTTCAGTGAGGCAGAGTAAAGAATCTGACAGTTTGAGTTTGAAGAACAGACAGACAGAGTTCTCAACCGAGCTCTCGCTCAAGATTCCATGCCTGGCATGGAAAGTTAACTCTCTCACCTCCGGAGCAGTTCGAAGGCTGGGTCAAACTGCATATGTCATAATATAGCAAGACTTCATGTTGTTTGAAAGGGGCAGTATCACCTCCCTCCTTCTGCTAGTAATACCCCTGCCTATGCATGCAAGCATACCATTTGCCCTTCCCGCTACCCTGCTACATTGGATTCTTACCTTGAGGTTTGATGAGACTGTGATCCACAGATCCCTTTCCTGTTCTGACACTTTGATTTCTTCCCCACCCAAGCACGTAAGCCTGAGAGAGTGTACCTCTTGTCCATTCGCCTGTCCACATGAGGGATAGAATTAGGAGACTTAAGAATTTTTTGTGTCTGTTTCCCAAAGGATTTGTGTAGGGGAATAGACAGTCTCCTGGACTCTGGGACGTCCATCATCTCAACATAATCAGGCTCTTCCTGATCCTCTACTGATTCCTCCACAGGAAGCTGGAGGGTATCAGCCACTTTTTTGTAAAACATGTAGTGTGAAGGGGACTCAGAAAGCCTAGGAGGAGAAACACCTGAAGGTCTGTCTGAGGAGATGTCTGGGTCAGTAGGCACATCCAGACTTTCACCATCACCATAATCCTCCTCATACTCTCCCTCCTCCGGTTCATAAAATTCTTCCAAAATATAATCCGGAACCGGAGGAACCGACCAAATTGAACCCCTGCCAGATGGTGCCGGTTCGGTCAGAACCGAACTAAGCGATCGCACAATCCTTATCGCCTTGGCTATCTCATCGACGGTCGGGAGTATATGAAATTCTGGGTCGAACTGATGATTGTCTTTCTTTTCTTGGAACGATTCCTTGGAATCGACTCTCCTTGCCCAAAGTATAACGCCCTGGTCAGAGGGCACTCCTTCTGGTTCAGTCGGAACCGAACCGGGCTGGCCATCCGGGTCAGCAGACTTCTCGGCCTCCCTTTCCCTCAGTCTACCTAATCTCTTTTCCAGGGTAGATTTGGGAAAATTCTTGCAAATTTGGCAGTCTGAATCGAGGTGGTCAAACCCCAGACAATAAACACAGGTGGTGTGGGGATCAGCCTTAGCAAAGACTTCCCCACACACACTGCAGTGTTGAAACCCAGTGGGCCCGTTTTTTTTCTTGGGTTTCTCAGACATGGCCAATCCTATCCAAAACGTACCCTTTTTTCGGCAATCCGCCAGGCAAGACTCCCCTATCGGTTCCTGACCGTGTCACTGGTCTTGGAAAAAAACATAATTAAATCAGTTTTTTTTTCTTTTAGAACCAATATGGACTTGTTACCACACTCTAAAGTAAGCACAAGTTTTTTTTATCTCAAACTGATCAGTTCAGCCGAACCGATCCACAATTTACAAGTTCCACACAGAAACAGAACAAAAACCTATCTAGTACTCACGGTACCACAGGCAGAGACTTGAACCAACTAAGCAGAAACAGCAATTCGGTAGAAACCGACCAAAAACTGACACTTCAACTGACTTTTTGAACCGAGCAGCAGGAGAAATCTCCGGAGCGACTGTTCAGTGAGGCGGAGTAAAGAATCTGATGGTTGCAGTTTAAACAGCAGCAGACAGGGGGCTTCAACCGAGCTTATGATGAACATTCTATGCTAGTCATAGAAAATTTAACTCTTTGTTCTCCAGGGCAGTTGAAAGGTAGGACCTAACTGCATATGTCAGAATACAGCAAGACTTCATGTTTGAAAGAGAGTTTTTGTCAAGACCAAGGTGGCAAAGCTTACACATGAGAAGTGAGTGGTTGACTAGGTCGAATGCCTTCGATAGGTCGACAGAGTGCACCAGTGGCTTTGCCCTGGTCCACAGCCTGGAATATATCAGCGGTGAGCCTCAGGAGAACAGTTTCTATCCCATGCGATTTTCAAAAGCCATGCTTGTTACTAGTGAGGGTACTGGTCTGCTCAAGGTAGGATGATAGTCGATTATAAAGTATTCTTTCTTGGATTTTAGCACTTGGACACAAGATAAATGTGGGTCTATAGTTTTCAATAAGGTCGGTCGGACCATTTTTATATACTGGGACAACAACTATGGTTTTCCATTTGTCTGGGATGGTTTGCATGAGGAAGGATCTACTGATTATGCAGGAAATCAGGTAGGCAAGTGCAGGTGCACCTATTTTAAGAAATGTGGGTGGTAGGGAGTCAAACCCTGGTGAGCTGTCAGGGTTAAGTCCCTTTACCAATTTAAAGATCTCTTTTCGGAAGGTAGTTTTTAAGTGGAAGAGTGGGTGTGGAAATTCCAGACGGCTAACTGGTGGCGCAGGACAATTAACAGGAAGGTCGGTCCTATAGGCATCAAGGTCCGTAAAGAAGTGGTTCAGCCCTGCCGCTATCTCCATGGGTAAGGATAGTGTGGAGCCTTTTGCTGTCATTGACTGGGGGAAGATCCTTTCATTACTCTTTAGGAGCACATTGATTTCCTTCCAGAAACATTTGGGGTTGGAGCGGTGTTGTTCCTGTAGTGATAGGAGATGCTCCCTTTTGGCTTTGCCTATCTTAGATTTACAAATATTGCATAGCTGGCAGTAGGTGTTACAGTCAGAGTGGAGTCTAGAGATTTTGAAGGCATGACATGCTTTGTCATGACAGCGCATGAGATGCCTCAGTTCCTGTGTGAGCCAGGGAAAGTGGGTGCCCTCTGATCTTCTTAGTTTGTGGGGAGCATGGTGGTCAAGGATGGAGGTGAAGGTATTGACCAGATATTCTTATGCTAGGTTTATGTCAGGAAGGGAGGTTACTGGTGACCAGTCAGCTGCAGCGAGACTTGAGCAAAAGGCTTCAGCAAAAAAGTTGGTTAGGTCCCTAGTTTTATGGACTTTGGGGTGCAAAGAATTATTCTTCCAGACGCAAAAAGTCAGAAAATGGTCACCGAGTGCATCAGGGAGGATTCCAGCGGCCTTAAAGGGGAAGTCTCCCATAGTTTCACACCAATATTTTCCCAGCTCCTTATGTGTCACTGTTGTGTGCCTCCTCCAGTTGCCAGCAGTCCTATTGCTGTCCAAATCTAGATTATATATAAAAATATACAGCCCCCAGAAGTCATCAATGTGTTCGTCCTCCATTTTACCATCTATGTTGCTGGAGGATGATGGCATCAGAGCAACAGATAATGGTGCCGCACTAAATGCAGTTCCACCAGTAAACCAAGCCCACAATGTTTGATTCCCCACTTGAGTACTGGAGGAACCCTTTCAAGTGCTGTGCACATCCTGAAATGCAGGTCTAATAGGGATTAGGACCATACGAGTGTGATGCAGCACTGATTTGAGGTATACACAGTATTCATATAAGGAAGTGCCTGTATGTGTTGTGTTACTGTTTCTGATGGGGAAAAAAAAAAACAGTTTACCCAATAAATGACTCTGGGTACAACAAGAGTTTTAAGTGGTGGTATACAGCTGTTGTATGTTCTGTGTGTGTTAGCATTCTCTGTTTTGATTGACACCAGCAGTGGGAAACAATCTTGCAAATATGCCCCTTTCCCTTTGTAACTAGGCAGTCAGTGACTGGATGGCTACTGTAAGGCAATAAAGAGTTCAGCTATAACAAGGAATGGGTTACCAGGAAAGCATCAACTGCAGCATATGGAAGAAGGCTGATCTAGTGGTTAAAGCACAGGCACAAGAACTGAGAGATTCTGGTTCAAATCCTACTAGAGTCCCTTACTCATGACCCTTAACTAGTTACCCTAAACTCCTTGGAAACTGTGATGGCCCCTCAGGTCCATGACTTTAAAAGTGCCCCCATTCCCATTATAAATCATTAGCAGTGATATGAGAACTACAGCACTTCACTTGAAGGTACCGAGGACAAGCTGTGGCAGCCCCCGCTTTGTACTGCCAGCATTTGAAGTAGGATGTCCCTCACAAATCAGATGCTACACTAGGTTCAGCTGTTGTTGGTAAAGAAACTAATCAGTGTCAGTGTTTGTAGTGCTCTGTATTTGCTTAGCTCATTCCTCCCATGTCGTATGCATTCTGTGTCTCGGTATTTCCAGTCAGAAACTCAGATATAAGGAACATTTGAAATGTAAAACAATACACTTTATAAAGTAAGTGATCTAGCTCTCCACTTTCAGGCTGCTGAAAGTGGGTGTGTATCATTTGTGCAAAGGAGGGATTCAGTCTTCTGTGATCCTTTGGGAAACTGCTTAGGCCCACCTTGTAAATGAATCTTCTCAAGGGTGTTCACCTGGTTCAATACAGATTGACTGCTTGACTGACCGATTCACTCTACTGCTCTCCACAACATGTTACAACTGTCTCACAGAGAGAAAGGAGCAGCACAAAGAAAGAGATTTCGTTTCCTGAGAAAGAAATACTATTAGATGTATTATTTGCTCTACGCATACATTATTAAGGCTACTAGCACTACTCCCTGTGTGAGTTGCAGGACAGAACTGTCTTAAGCCATTGCAAACAAACTAAAATCACGATAGACAGCACTGATACCCTTATGTTTTCTTCTGTACTGTTGCTGCAGTGACATCAAGGAATGGGAGGGGGCTATAATACAAGTGATTCATTTGCATGTAAATGGAGGCTTGCTTGACACTTTACTAACTTGTTTTGGAGCCTCAGACTCTAGATATGTGTTGCAACAGAAGAAATGACTGATCTCTTATTGACATATGTACAGTAATTGATGTAATGCACTGTATAATAAATACATCAAACATATCCAACTCCTAGATATACAGGAGTCTTCTCCTTTACTAGAATTTGGATTATTAGTTAGTATCCAATCTAAGAGAGTATGCTTGCCTGACTTCATGTTCAGTCTTGAGGGATCGTCGAGGAGTTACTCCAGTTTAGCATCCAGTAGGGCTGCCTGGTACTGTGTTTTAAGAGGCCCAAACCAATTCAGGTTAAAGTCACCACATATTATAGTGTCTTTCTTAGGGAAGGAGTCCAGACTAGCGAGGAATTCGGCATAGGAAGACACTTGATTTGGGGGTAGACAGATGCACCCTACTGTTACATTCTTGACTTGGCCAAGAGTAACTATGATAAAGACATACTCTGCAGCAGAGCTGATCTTTAAGTCAGTCAATTCACTGACTACCAATCCATCTCTAGCATAAATTACCCCCCTCCCCTTTTTCTGGGGACCCGGTCCCATCTGAAGTAGGTTTAGCCAGGAAGGGTGACCTTGTGACATAGTATGGATGGTTTTAACCATGATTCGGTAATGCAGAGAATGTCCAGTTTGTAATACAGTATCCAGGATTCCAATTCTGCCATTGTTCCCCTAATGCTCTGTATATTCATATGCATTATTTTGAGATCTTTGGAGTTTTATTTATTTTTTATTTATTTCGTTTTTGTTGACCGGGTAAGTGCATTAGACAAATTCTGCCTATTTTCAGGCACGACCTGGGGGAGGGTGATACAGATCAATGCCAACTGACTTTGAACCAGGTTACACTGTTGGTAGTATTTTAGTGAATGGGGGGGGAAATTTGGCCAGGGCACCGAGGAACTTCCCCTACTCTTTTCGAGAAGTGCCATGTGATCTTTAACATCCACCAGAACTACCATCAGAACAGGCAGATGGGACCTCTGTTTAACGTCTCATCCGGAAGACGGCACCTCAGGAGTGCAGCACCCCCCTCATGCTGCACTGCAGTATCAGTATTGGGATACTAGCCCAAGTGCCTGGTGTGGGGCTAGAACCCACAGTCTTCTGATCTCCCAGCCTCAGAGGCAAGTGTGCTACCTGCTGAGCCACTGACACTGCCTATTATAGTGTCTTTCTTAGGGAGGGAGTCCAGACTAGCGAGGAATTCAGCATAGGAGGATGCTTGATTCGGGGGTAGACAGATGCATCCTACTGTTACATTCTTGACTTGGTCAAGGGTGACTATGATAAAGACATACTCTGCAGCCGAGTTGATCTTTAAGCCAGTTAATGAGTTAAGCCAATTCAGGCAGAAGGTTAGGGGGTCAGGATGGCCCTCACTGTGTGGCTGGTTTTTTGCCTCTTACCGGGTCCCAGGGTTTAGTTCGACATCGCCTGACAGTAGTAGGAGGCACGAGCAGGATTGGGGAGAGGGTGGACGGAGGAAGGGTAGTTTGTGTATTCGTTTGGAATGCTGCAGAAGGAGGACGGTTTTAATACGCTGAGTCAGGGTTAATAATGTTAAGTGAGGGAAAGACCCATGTGGGCAAGGAGGCAATAGGTCAAGGGTGCTAGGTAGAGATATCATTAAAGTGGAGGGTGGCACAGATTCAGGGTTTGCAATCATATCTGCTGGTTGCAGGTGTGCCAGGAAGGACAAGCAAATGAGTAGTCCTTTGGTGATAGGGAACATTGCAGGGTATTAAATAGTCGGTATCGCATCGCACTTTGCGATGCAATCTGACAGCTCATGCGAATCGATCTTCTCAATGGATCGCAAAAAGTGCGATCCATTCCACAGTGACTTGTTGGGTTCGCTCTGCTATCTCTCCACGTCTCCCGGTCATAAAGCTTGTCAGAAATGGGCGTCGCTGTACCTCTTCTGAAGTGTGAAGCTCTGCTCATTGAATAAGTGTTGCGCGACCGCATCCCGCGCTACTGGAGCGTGAAGGAGAAGCTGCACTGCACACAACATACCTCCTATAGTTGCCGGCGGCACTGAAGACTGAGGGCAAATGCCAAGAAATAAGGTGGATACACACTGTCTGCTTGACTCTGATATCAATCAATCAATCAATCAAAATCTTTATTTAATCAGGCGAACATCATTGAGCATAGCTCATTTACAAGATGGACCTGAGTGGTCAAGAAGTGCAAGTGTTATTACATTGACAAGGGTATCATAAACAGTGATACAATGACATGGGTAACAAAAACAGTAATACAATGACATAAGTGCTAGTATATAACAATATACATATGTACAAGGCATTAACACTTTTAATCTGGGAGACAGTAGGCAGTTGGCACATCAGAGTTAATATGTAGATTATAGGACCTAGCAGGCATTTTGAGGGTGAATCTTGGGACTGGGAACTGGAATTTTCAGCATATAGAAACACGAGCAGAAAGGGGGGTGGATAGGGCAGTGAATTAGGCCTTGTGGAAGCAGTTGCAGAGTTCTGGGAATAGGGTGGTGAATAATCTTTTGAAGGATATTAAGGGTGGGAGGTTATTTAGCTTCATGGTTTTTTGGAGTGAGTGCCAAACAATTGCTAGTGAGTGGCTGATAGCAGCCCTCCCAAGCTGGGTGCAGGCAATGGGGACCTTAAGAATGATAATTTTGCTGATCCTTAGGTTGTATGGCCTAGAAGTGATTTGAGTAAAACAGTCCGAGATGTAGGTAGGTAGCTTGCCTGATAAGGCTTTGAAAATCCAAATTGCAGCATTCCTGTTTCTTCTGTGTTGTAATGATGACCAGTTAACTGCCTTATAAAGGGAACAATGGTGGGTGCTGAAGGGAAGGTCAGTAATGAATCTGATGGACCTGTGGTATAGGGTGTCCAGTTTATTTAAGAGGGGGAGTGAACAGTGTCCATACAGAAAGTCAGCATAGTCAATGAGGGATAGGAATGAAGCCTGGATTAATCTTTTTTTGGAGTCTCTGTTGAGGTAGTGCTTTATTCTAAAAAATAAACCAAGCCTTTGTCTCAGTTTCTTTAGTAGCTCCTCAATATGTACAGAAAAGTCAAGTTTGTTATCAATCCAGACACCAAGATATTTGAAGTTATCAACGTATTCCAGCTTCTCTCCAAGTAAGGTGGTTAGTTGTAGGGTGGTAGATGATGGGGTAGTGGCAGAGGAACTTTGTGAGGAAAAGAGCATAGCTTTTGTTTTTTTGGCATTTAGAAGTAGTTTTTTATCCAGCAAGTTGTGTTGTAGGATGGAGAATTCAGATTGTAGCAGTTCACAGGCTTTAGACAATGAAGGATTGCTAACATATAGCACAGTATCATCAGCAAACAGATGGATGTTTGATTGAGTGAGGTTAGCATCAATATTATTAATATAGATGGCAAAGAGGATGGGGCCAAGAATAGAGCCTTCGGTACACCTCTTAGCAGTGGTTTTAAAGTGGATAGGTAGTTTCCATTTTTACCAGTTGTGATCTGTCTGATAGATAGCACTTGAACCAATTGAGTGAAGGGAATCCAACCCTATTGAACCAAGGGAGGTGATCAGTGATTCATGATCCACTGTGTCAAATGCTTTGCTCAAATCCAGGAACACAGCACAGGTACTATTCTTCTTATCCATAGCAGTCTGCCAGTTTTGGTTACTTTGCCATAGGGCTGAAATGGTGCTGTGCTTGATCTAAATCCTGATTGTACTATGTTTAGGAGGTTATTGTTATCCAGGTAGACCCTTAATTGTGAGTTTACTAACTTTGAGCATCTTGGACAGAACTGATAGGATGGAAATGGGCCTGTAATTATTGAGATCCATGGGATCACCAGATTTGAGTAAAGGAACTACTTGAGCTGTTTTCCAAGTGGAGGAATGGATCCAGTGGTGAGGGAAAGATTGAAGAGATGAGTGAGGGGGCAGATAAGACTTGAGATGCAATCTTGAGGAAGTAGGGGTCCAGGTCTGTACCTGCACTTTTGAAGTATCAAGTTGGAGGAGATCTTCCACTTCTTTCAATGTTATTGGGTTGAAAGAGTTGATATAGCCTTTGGCCCATGGTGGATTGAAGATTCAAGGAAGATCTCAGGAGATTTGCAGGTGAAGAGCCAAATGCTAGTCCAGCTGTGGTGAAGTGGTCATTGAAGGTATTTAGAATTTCTTGTTTATCCGTAATTTCTGTGTTATTTAGTAGCAGTTTGCAGGTTAAGGCAGGAGTAGAGTTTTGACCCAAGATACCCTTTATAGTTCCCCAGAGCCCGGTAGGGTTATTATAGGAGGCATCCAATTCAGCTCTATAATAGGCCGCTTTGGCAGATCTTATTTGTGTTGTACATGAATTTCTTGCTTTTCTGAAATTTAGCCAATCTATGGAGTCTTTAGTTTTTCTTGCCTTTTTCCATAGTTTGTCTCTGGATAGCAAGGCTGTTTTAAGATCAGTGGTGAACCAGGGGCAGGACCTTGCTTTAGTTCTGATATTGGTGAATGGTGCATGAATATTTAGAGCATTAGTGATAATGTCCTTTAAGATCTGGAGAGCTATTTCCACTGAGGTTGTAAGGTAGAAATCTTGCCAATATATTGTGTTACTCAGGTCATGGAGGTAACCTGGTATGTTGAACTTCTTTTTTGACCTTTTGGGGACAAATTCAGCAGGGTTGGATGGTTTGAGTGAATATCTTATGCCAGCTATGGGACAATGGTCACTTACATCATTCGGTAGTACTCCTGCATGAGTATATAAGTGAGGCTTATTTACCAACATAATATCCAGGAGTGAGCTGTTGCTGGAATTTTTTAGGTTAACCCGGTTGAGTCTTTTATTAGCTGTGTAAAGCCATAGGTGTCACAGAATGTTACCAATGGAGCAGATGCATTAGATAGCCAGTTTAAATTCAAATCACCAAGGATGATGGTATCTTCAGGGCCTAGATTGGTTATTGACCCCAGGTGAGATAGTAATTTGAGGCCTGCTGGGGGGGCCTATAGCAGCCAATCAATATAAATGCATTTAAGTGTTGCATTTTTTCTAATATTGGTAAGGCATCAGACATTGTCGTGCCCCCCACCAACGGAACCCTACTTACTATGCGGGTTGCCACTAAGGTCAAGGATGCTGTGCCGGTTTTGTCCTCGCTATTTTGACTTCACCCGATGGCCACTGGAGTCTCTCCTCGCTGGTTTCGTAGTGAAGACACAAACTGCAGATAGATTGCCGTCAGAATATGGTAGGTTGCTGTGTCTTCACTAACCTGCACCCCCGCAGCACCAAAGACAAAAAATAAAATAATAATAATTCTGCTCCTCCAGTGTTTCTCCGGGATCTAGACCCCTCCCCCCTTGTAAATCATGAGTCAGCATGCCGCAGTTCTTAAACTCCACCACAGTCCCAGAGCCTGCATGGATTTTGGAGTAAAGATGGTGCAGACTGCCGGTGGGTGCTGTGTGTACTTTTTGCCCGACTCCTTGCTTTTCCTCACTGAATCCCCCACGCAGCACTCCAGTCCAAATGTCTGGCTCTTCCTGTAGCTGTCACTGAAAGTCCCGGTATAGTAAGCCGTGGAATTACTGACCGCTGGACCAAGTGTTTGAATGTCTCTGTATTAAGGTGTCTGAGGGATCTTCACGATCACTAAATGGTACAGCCTGCAGTACCTCAAGTGGAAAGAAACCCCAATGTCCAAATGTTTTTATGTCTCTCAGGAGACTGTGATAATGGTGTTGTATTTTTCTCTGAATTATTATTAATTAAATGAGGTTGTGATTTCTGGGTAGGGAGACCACCATGCTATAAGGTCAGGAGATGGAGAGACTTGTTTGGTCCAGCACGTCTATTTTCCAAGGCATACCTGCAGAAGGGGTGTCAGCTGTAGTCATGTTCAATGTATTATTATTTGTTGTGTATTATTTTTGTGGGGTTTCTAATTAAAGAATGCACTCTCACAATCACTCATTCAGGTGACAATTGGTGAGGGCTCCCCTTCTAAATGCCATCTTCATGCTGCTGAATTGTACAGTCTTAGCACAACTGCACCTGACTTGCTCACTCAGTGCCCCCTGAAATATACAGTATTAAAAACTGACCTTTGTGATACAAGTCAGTAAAATTAGATATCTGCCATCAGTAAGTTTGCCAGGCTCCAGTATTCATTTATAGTGAGTGTGTCATTTAATTTTAAGTCACTGTCAGACACAATCTCTAGTTATTCTGTGAATACTGGAGCCTGGCAAAACTTACTGATGGTAGGAATCTATTTATTTTACAGACTTCTAACACAAGGTCAGGCAGGTTTTTTAACAGCTGCAGGGGCACTGAGTGAGCAAGTCAGACAGGTGCAGCTGGGCCGAGACTGTACAGTTTACTTTAGTTTTAGCAGAATTAATAATTTTGGCTTTTTCCTGCCTTGTCCCTGATTTGTCATAGGTCTTACTGATATACCCTCGAAGAAGATCTGGTGCATACAAATATCTTTAACATTGCTAGTGTTTATTATTGTGTTTGTGCTCCATGAGTCAAGCTTCTGAGTTTACCCTTGGGCTGGCCCACCCTCACCACTAACTTGTGTGATTTCTGACATCTGAGGGAGAGCCCAGGGAGAGTGTGTGTGTTTCTGTGAGGGGTGGGGGGGCACAGTTTAGGTTGTTTGTTTCAGTCCAGTTTCCCTTTGCTCCCTATAACAAAAACCTGCCTTTGATGTCTTATCTCCTTAATGTGCATAGCATCCATCCTGCATTCTGCCCTAATTTAGGATCTGAACAATGTCACTGTCCCCCAAGTGTCTCCTTTGACACCTAATCAGTACAGCCAGTCTGCAGCAAGGGGGAAGGGTGCAGTAATTGAGCTGCATTTTATAATGCTGGCTTAGGCTATCAAAAGTATGGCCATTATTTTACCCACCATCCAACACTGTATATTTATTCAAGATTAAAGCAGATCAAATGGGTGGACAGTGTACTAAGACTCCTCTGAGCTCTTGGGGGCTCGTTTGTAAAGTTTAGAAGTTCACTTCTAGGTGATTGCCTGGTAAGGTATGCTAACGGTCAGTTACTAAATATTAAGGGTTGTTAATTTACTGAAAACAAGTCCTTGACCTTGTAACACAAACATATAGCTATCATTCTGTCCATGTTTGTTCTTTTAACTCTATGCATCTGAATCTTGAAGTCAGTAAAAGTGCATTGAGGTTGAACTGTGTGAACCTGTGGTAAATTGACAAACTGTGAGTACTTTTTTATGCACCACACACCAAAGGAAGTCATAAAAGTGCTCATTTAGGTGAGAAAAAAATGCTGTTTTAGCGTCTCATAAAAATAGTTATGATAATGTAAATGTGCTAGACAATTTGTTCTAAATGCTACACATTTGCTAAATTGATTAGCACTTTTACGCGCAAAAGTGCTACTCAATTGACAATGCATATTTAATACCCTGCATTGTGAAGCAGAAAGTAGAAGAAATCAAACCAGGGAGGATGCGTGATGTAGAATACCACCACTAGGCAGTTAACGACCAGAGGGATCCGGTGAGCTGTGTGCATCAGCGTAGTACCGGTATCAAGGTCTCTGCATCCTAATTGATGGCAGGAGGACCTAAGGCTTGTCCAGGGGAACCTTCGTAAGAGAGAAAGTTACTGAGGAGAGAAAAACTGGCTAGTTTCTTACTTTTAACTCCATGAAAAAGGGGTCCTCTTAGTTTTCACACTGTATTTCCAATGAGAGCAAGCCAAACCACCAAACGTTAAGGTGGAACCCCACAGTGGATCGAAGATGCTGCACAGTTTCTTGAATTGCATCTGTGGGCTGCTGGCGGTGTTGTGCGGCAGTGATTCTGCGGGGTCGCTGAACAGTCCACACCTTACGGGAGTTTTAAAGCCAGCATGCCCTGAGGAGCAGATTTCGGGATGGTGCCTAATTTAAGGCCACATGAGGGTAAGTCCTTCATTGCTGCATCGACTGTTTCAAATGTTTTGGCTCCACCTTCAAGGAAGACCACCAGGTGAGCTGGGTAGGGGGGCCTGAACTTGAGGTTTCGTGGCTTTAAGACCCTCAAAATTGGTAAATAAGTTCTCCTTTGTGCTGTAACTGCCAGAGAATAGTTATTGTCTAAATATATTTTAACCTCTTGGAATTTTACAGATTTTAACTTCCAGGCAGTGTGTAAAACCGCCTCCTTATCTTGGTGTAACCCCTAGATGGCGCTATCCCAAGGGCTACTACCCCTGCCTGATTTGCCACTAACAGGTTGAGGGGCCTGGATCCAATGGCGGGTGCCTCCACCCAGAGGTCAGGGTTTGCAATAGTTAAACTTACTTGGTCACAGCCCTCTGGGACACTGCAGCCCCTTTCTTCCACTAGTGGCCCACACAATATATCAAGATTACCTTCACAGTACACTTACCCCCAGGGCTGGTTCAGGCACTGGGACCTCCTGTAAAATGAGATACAGTGCAACAATCACAGTACAATACTTTAACATAGACAAATACCTCAGGCAGTATAACTTTGCTGAAACAAGCAGCTCTGATTTATTTAGGGGGATATAACAAGGACAGGGGGAAATCAGGTTAATTAGATTATCACTCTACTCATCTACCTATGGCTCTGTGCACAGACCTATCCCTATCAGTTACTGTCCCTGGGTACCCAAGCCCTAGTGGCTAGTCCAAACCGTGGCAGCTGGTAGGGGCCCTTTCACACAGAGAAAAGAAAAATTAAACAGTCAGCAGTACAGTAATTCCATTTGGATTTAATGTGGCAATTCAACAGGAGCGACCTGAATTAGTACTCACGACCTCCAAACAAGATAGGGTCCTTCAATGTCAGCAGGGCTACTCTTGAGCTCCAAGAGACTCCTCACACATTTATATGGTAAACAGTCACAGGCAAAAAGTCACTTAATAGCAGCAGGATTCACTTGAGGTACACAAACCTCTGCACACATTTATATGGTAAAAGAAAGCACTATACCAGGCAGGCTGCATCTGTATCCCGATCGCAATTACTGCACAATACCGGGAGAACACACAGCAGATTCAGTTCCTGACAGACCGAGTGCAATTCAGAAATTTCTCCAGTCTTCTACAGGGTGAGCCTGGTTTCAACTCTTCAGATATCCTTTGATTCTCTTCACAGGACAGTTCAGTCCTAACAAGCAGTTACACAAGCTGCAGGCCGGAACTCTGGACCTTACACATGTTTTTGACTAAAACTGCACTGAAGAGCACAGGGTTCCTTTCCCTTCACTGCCAGAGCTAAACTGAAACTCCAACAGACAAAACCGGGCACTTCCTTTGAGTTCCTCCCAGTTCTTGACTGGATTGGCTGTCACTCACAATAGACTGCTGCTGTTGGTCCAAAAAGGCGCCGAAGTCTAAGCTACATCTCCCAGAGTCACTGCCCATACAATCCTCTTGTGGCTGGCTCAGATTATGAGTCCAAGTTCTGATTCGTCCAAGGCATCATTTTAGAGCTAGCTTACCCCACACTGATTGGTCCAGTTCAGCAGTTCAAAACCAGAATGGGGAACTAGGCAGACACAGTTCTGACTGCAAAGAAAGTAGGTTAGACAAACTGTATTTTCATTATTACTCTAAATGATTTCTGGCAAACAGTTACATCTTTCAGATAGGTTCCTTTGCACTCCTAGTGACTGCAAAAATGGAGTGAATTGGCAGCAGTTCAAGTGGTACTCAAGCAGAGAAGCACACAGTCCCCCCATACAAACTAATTATGTCTGCAAGCAGACAGCTCTTAAAGAGACAGTACCAGAGGCTCTAAAAACACTCACTGATAAATGGCTTAAACGCCAAACACCATTCAGGCTTGGAGCATTCAAGCAAGCTCCTGGAAGTCTTTTGGGAACCCCCATTTGCAGGGGGGTTACATTGGTAGTGCAGGAACTGCACAATAGAGCGGAGACGGCCTCTTACAGCAGGTCTGTGGCCTTTCTGTGTGCCCGGTGAGAGATTTAAAGCTGTCTGCAGAAAAGCGTTCATGAATTTCAGAGTGTCTGTGCCCTCCGCACCTTCAGGGATGTTGTAAATGCGGAGATTATTGTGCCTCGCGCAACATTTTGCATCTTCAGTCCGTTCCTGTATGGAGTAGTGTTGCTGGAGAACTGCACGTCTTGTCAGATCCACGTGGGAGTCTTGCTTGGCGAGCTGGGTGTCTACCTGTGACAGTCTATTTTCTATTTTGTTAATGTCTGTCCGTAATACTGCTGTAGTTATTTTAATTTCTTGTCTGAATCTGCAGATTTCAGTAAACATTATGTCCATTTGATACTGCAAAGTCCCGGATGAGGGAGGTGGCAAGTCTCGGTATGTGGAGCATGTGGTACATGGTGGCAGGGGGCCCTCGCTGTCAGAGCCTCCTTGTTGTATTGTCCACCGTCTAATGATTCCGCTGGAGAAGAAACCCTGTTGTTCAGGCACCTTTTCCCAAAGTACTGAACTGTGTTTAAATGTGTTTAAAGAAGGACAGGGATGGGGCAAAATGGGGTAAGACCATCAGGAAATGGAGGGTAATGAGTACCAATGCCCGTAGTCTGGGCAACAAGCTCCCTGAACTGGTGGCCTTAATGGAAGAGGGATGCCTGGATATCGTAGCAGTCACAGAAACATGGTACACAGAGAACCATGACTGGGATGTTAACATACCAGGGTACATAACTACAGGAGAGACAGGCCGGGAGAAGAAGGGAGGAGTAGCTCTATGTAAAGGAAGGGATAAAGCAACTGAACAAAAGAGTAAACAGGGAGGAGAGGAGGCACTGTGGGTCACCTTGGAGACTGGAAAGGGCACCACAATCCGCACAGGGGTTGTGTACAGACCCCATGTCAGGGGAAGGAATGGACAAGGATATGATGGAAGGCATTCTTAGAATGGCAGAGAAAGGGAGATACTGTTGATGGGAGACCTGAATATGCGGATGTTAACTGGAGCACATTTGCTGCAGCCACATCCAAGAGCAGGGCCATTCTTGATGCCCTACAGGTGGCAGGCATTAGACAGCTAGTTTTGGAACCCACTCGTGAGGGAGCAATCTTAGACCTCGTACTCTCAAACGGGGGCAGTGAGAGGATCTCAGATCTAGAAGTGGGTTGCCATCTGGGGACAAGTGACCATCAGACAGTGTGGTTCACGTTAAACTCAGCTACAGAGTCAAGCCATACAAAAGTGAGGGTACTGGACTTAGGGGGCTGACTTTGGCAAGATGGGAGAGTGCCTCAGAAAAGCACTAGCAAACAGGCTAGAAGGAGGTGTGGAGCAACAATGGGAATTATCAAAACTGCCATCACAGAGGCAACAAGCCTTTGTGTGAAGCAAATAAACAAATCAAAGCGAAAGAAAAAGCCACTATGGTTCTCAAAGAGGTGGCTGTGAAAGTCAGGAAGAAAAAGATAGCATTCCGGAGTATAAGGAAACACAGAAGGAGCAGGACAGAGAGCTGTACCAGTTAAGGCAGAAAGAAGCAGGGAGGAAGTCAGAATAGCAAAGGCCAAACTGAGGAAAAGATAGCCAACTCAGTTAAGAAGGATAAAACCTTTTATAGGTACATCAGCGGTAGAAAGACAAGGGAGGGATAGTGAGGCTGAATAGAATGAGCGATTGGGTGGGCAGAGGGGACAGTGAAAAAGCAGGAATACTGAGCGAATATTTCAGCTCAGTATTCACACAAAGAAGGAGGAAGTGCCTAATCCAATTAACAGAAGCACTCTTTGATAGGGGTCGATCCAGTCCTTTCACAGAAGAAAGGGTTCTGCAAGAACTCCTAAAACTGAAGGTGGACAAAGCAATGGGTCCTGATGGAATTCACCCCAGAATTCTAAAAGAATTAAGGAAGGAACTAGTGAAACCACTGGCTACTCTTTTAATAAATCATGGGAGGATGGTGTGGTACCCGAGGACTGGAGGAAGGGATGTGATTCCCTTCACAAAAGTGGGACCAAGACAGAGGCAGGAAACTACAGACCTGTCAGTCTGACCTCTGTGGTAGGGAAAGTGATGGAGTCACTTCTGAAGGAAAGAATAGTTGAGTACCTAGAGGTCAGTGGAGCACAGGATCCAAGGCAGCATGGGTTCACAGCGGGAAGGTCATGTCAGACTAATCTAATAGATTTCTTTGACTGGGTGACCAAAGTAGTAGACCAGGGAGGGGCTGTGGACATGGCCTACCTAGACTTTAGCAAGGCATTTGACACAGTCCCACACAAAAGATTATTAGTCAAATTAACCAGCCTGGGAGTGGGTCCCAGGGTGGTAGCCTGGGTAAAACATTGGCTGGACAACAGGACACAGAAGGTAATTGTAAATGGAGTCCACTCTGAAGAAAGGGCGGCTACTAGTGGGTACACCGTGAGGGTTCAGCATTGGGTCCAGTCCTTTTAATGTCTTCATCAGTGACGACTGGAAAGAAAAGTATGCCTTTTGCAGATGACACAAAGATCTGCAACAGGGTTGATACACAAGGCGTGGAAAGGATGAAAAGGGACTTGGCAAGGTTGGAGAAATGGTCAGGCGTGTAGCTAGGATTCAATGCAAAAAGTGCAAAATAATGCACCTGGGAAACAAGAACCCAGGGAAGAATACACAATGGGTGGGAGGTAGTAACAACAACAAAACAAGAAAGGGACCTGGGGGTAATCATATCAGATGACCTTAAGGTTAGCAAGCAATGTGGGAAGGCAGTAGGGAGGGCCGGGGGTATACTGGGATGTATAGGGAGAGGCATCAGCAGCAGAAAACAGGAAGTTGTTATCCCTCTGTACAGACAGTTGGTGAGACCCCATCTGGAATACCGTGTCCAGTTCTGGAGACCCCATCTCCGCAAGGACATAGACAGGATAGAGGCAGTCCAGAGGAGGGCAACTAAAATGGTGCAGGGTCTGCAAGAGAAGCCGTATGAGGAGAGACTAAAGGAGCTTAATATGTATACCCTTGAGGAAAGAAGGGAGAGGGGGGACATCATAGAAACTTTCAAGTACCTCAAAGGAATCAACAAAATCCAAGAGGTAGCATCTTTCAGAAAAAGAGACTTGCAAGAACAAGGGACACAATTTAAAGATAGAAGGAGGCGGTTCAGGGGCAATGTGAGGAAGTATTATTTCACAGAGAGGGTAGTGGATGCATGGAACAGCCTTCCTGAGGAACTTGTGGGGTCTAAAACTGTGGGAGAATTCAAGAATGCATGGGACAGACATAAGGCAATTCTTGTGGGGGGCAGGAAGATATAGGCTGTTGGTTAACTAGGATCTGCGGCCTATCCTGTAGGTAGGGAAATGGGCAGACTAGATGGGCCTAGCGGTCCTTATCTGCCGTCAAAGTCTATGTTTCTCTGTTTCTATGTTCAGTTGCTATGAAAAAAAAAAAAAAGGTGCTTTGTTGACGAGTTTCCCTGTAGCTGTTATGCATAGCTGTTTATCAGGTCATGACATCATCAGAAGTCCAGGCACTGTGTTTTTCCACCCAGATCATTGATGTGCAAGAACTTCATCACATGTGCATGTGGAGAAACTTGTGCATGTGCTACACATCACTCAACAACCCTCCCCACCATGCTGCACAGGGTGCACTGCCACCAAACTTCCCCTTGGTGGCAGTCTAAGAGTTGTGCAGCCAGTCCACCTTTCCCAAAAGGACAGCAGTCCATGGGATGCTGCATCTGTCCCCCATGGGACCACAGTCCAATATTGCCAAGCCAGCTAAACTTAAAACTTAAACCTTTTCATTATACATAAACCACAGCACTTGATTTTAGTTGCTGCCTCCCCTACTACAACGCTGTCTGAGTACTGTGCAGACAAAGGAAGCTCTGCCAAGTTAAGTAGGGTTCCATTCCTAGAGGTGCAATGGGAACATAATTTCTTTAGGCTAAAAGGAGCCCAATGAAGGAAGCAAGACACTGGAGAAGGAAGGATGGATGGATGGTGGGAACAAAGAAGCGGATCTTCCGAATAAGGTTTAAGGAATCTTGTTTATATAGCCCAGGAAGGGGATGTGGCTGGTTGCTTCTGAACAGTAAACATCTGGCGCAGGCTTTTATTTTAAAGGGTGTAAGCAACCGCAGTGTGGAGTAATACTTGTGCAACACGTTGATAACCAAAGGCTAGCAGTATTGTTAGATTGTTTGACTGTTATGTCTAGTCAGTTTGGACATTTGCATACTCTGTCCCTAGAGGGACTACCACCCTGTCATGATACCGTAAAGCAAAGGAACCCTTTTTAGGAGGGTTCCATCCCCTAGAGGTGCCATGGGATCATAATTAATTTAGGCTAAAGGCATCTTAGGAAGGAAAGAACTGCAAACACAGAAAACACAAACGAGCAAAGTGATGACAGACTTCTGATAACTGGTAACTACTGACAGCAGACAGAGGCATGACTACCAGAGGGGAGTGGGAATGGCTGGATTGTAGAATAAGGCCAGCCACCATACGTCCCCAACATAAAGCAGAAATCCTACTACTAGGTAAAAGCTATAATAGGAAACTACATGAAGGCCCTTTGCACTCAGAAGAGAAAAGAGAAAAAAAAAAAAAAAATTACGGAAGAAAACTCTGGGGGTGCCTGGCCTCAGCAGCTATTCCTCCTGGTTAGGGTACTATTATGGCTCACTCTGCCAATTCAGAATTCCAATTCAGGGGAAAACCTTTGGAGGAATAACTCTCGTTTTCTCCCTCTTAACAGGATAATGTTGAGAGTGCACCACAAGTCCATCATGCAGCTAAACGAGGTTCCCCTGCGAAGGAGGCCCACCCTCCCAAAACATAGACTGAGGAGAGTAGGGACTGTTGAAATGCTAGCACCCAGCCTTGTGGAGGCCGAACCTTGACTAAAAACTAAAGGAAGGATACACAGAATGAGACTAGGTGGACCGTAGGCAGATGCAGAGAGAATTGTTTTCCGAAGTGTTGCTGACATGGTCTGCACGGCTAAAGGAATCCATGTGGCCATAAGGCCCCACCCTCCTGCAGCTGAAGTCTTAAATAGTACACTGATGTACAGACTATGGGTCTACACAGCTGAAGCTCCCCCCTGACCACTGAACCTTCTCACCAACCAGTGGAACTGCCAGGAGGCACTGCAAGAGACAAGAAGCCTGAGAAGGACCCCAGCCCTGCAAGGGCCTCACCCTTAAGATGCGAACTTCAAGGGGAGCAAGTGAGCAGGATTCTGGCCAGAAGTAACGCATTCATAGAGCCTGATGGCATGATGTAGAAAAGAACGGACTGAATAATGACTGCAGAACGAACGACTGATAGATTGGACAAAATGAGGACTGCTGAAGAAAGACTGATGGAAAATGAACTGAGTGATAAGGTACTGAAAACATCAACACATAAATAAGGCCATTATCATGGTGAACACTCAGCCATGAGCAGGAAACTGCAGAAAGCTGCAATACAACCATGACTATAGTGAAAATACTGAAACAAACTGAGTGAAGGCTGAATGACTGAGAAAGCTGGCTAAAATGGCTGGAGTTTAAGTGACTGCAGCTGCTGGCTGGAATGGAATGCATGCAGAGGGACTGCAGTGGAAAGGCTGCTAGTGCCGGCTAAGAACAGCAGGTAAAACAGAAAGAAAATATAACCGCATAACTGAGGCAGGACACAGTATCAAGTCAGCACACTGAACACACACTGCAGTCAAGCAATTTAGTTAAATAGGGACAAGAGGGCAGCAGGAGTGGCTGCCACAGAGAAAAACAGGAAGCACAATACCACAGCCAGAGAAGGCAAAACAAACCAATCAATCAATCAATCAAATCTTTATTTAATCAGGCGAACATCATTGAGCATAGCTCATTTACAAGATGGACCTGAGTGGTCAAGAAGTGCAAGTGTTATTACATAGACAAGGGTATCATAAACAGTAATACAATGACAGGTGTA
The DNA here is from genome assembly GCA_016271365.2 of Neoceratodus forsteri. Taxonomy (NCBI): domain Eukaryota; kingdom Metazoa; phylum Chordata; order Ceratodontiformes; family Ceratodontidae; genus Neoceratodus; species Neoceratodus forsteri. The sequence goes on from CM028135.1 coordinate 775,428,261, forward strand.
ACAAAAACAGTAATACAGTGGCATAAGTGCTAGTATATAACAATATACATATGTACAAGGCATTAACACTTTTAATCTGTGAGACAATAGGCAGTTGGCACATCAGAAATTAATATGTGATTATAGGACTTAGCAGGCATTTTGAGGGTGAATCTTGATACTGGGAACTGGAGTTTTTTTTCAGCATATAGAAGCACGGCCAGAAAAAGGGGGTGGGGTGGGTAGGGCCGTGAAATTAGGGCCTTGTGGAAGCAGGTGCAGAGTTCTGGGAATAGGGTGGTGAATAATCTTTGAAGGATATTAAGGGTGGGAGGTTATTTAGCTTCATGGTTTTTGGAGTGAGTTCCAAACATTTGCTAGTGAGTAGCTGATAGCAGCCTCCCAAGCTGGGTGCAGACATTGGGACCTTAAGGGTGATAATTTTGCTGATCCTTAGGTTATATGGCCTAGAAGCAATTTGAGTAAAACAGTCCGAGATGTAGGTAGGTAGCCTGCCTGATAAGGCTTTGAATATCCAAATTGCAGCATTCCTATTTCTTCTGTGTTGTAATGATGACCAGTTAACTGCCTTATAAAGGAGCAATGGTGGGTGCTGAAGGGAAGGTCATGTAATGAATCTGATGGACCTGTGGTATAGGGTGTCCAGTTTATTTAAGAGGGGAGAACAGTGTCCATACAGAAAGTCAGCATAATCAATGAGGGATAGGAATGAAGCCTGGATTAATCTTTTTGGAGTCTTTGTTGAGGTAGTGCTTTATTCTAAAAATAAACCAAGCCTTTGTCTCAGTTTCTTTAGTAGCTCCTCAATATGGACAGAAAAGTCAAGCTTGTTATCAATCCAGACACCAAGATATTTGAAGTTGTCAACGAATTCCAGCTTCTCTCCAAGTAAGGTGGTTAGTTGTAGGGTGGTAGATGGTGGGGTAGTGGCAGAGCAACTTTGTGAGGAAAAGAGTATAGCTTTTGTTTTTTTGGCATTTAGAAGTAGTTTTTTATCCAATAAGTTGTGTTGTAGGATGGAGAATTCAGATTGTAGCAGTTCACAGGCTTTAGATAATGAAGGATTGCTAACATATAGTACAGTATCATCAGCAAACAGATGGATGTTTGATTGAGTGAGGTTAGCATCAATATTATTAATATAGATGGCAAAGAGGATGGGGCCAAGAATAGACCAACCCAAAGAGTTGCATAAGGAACAGACCAAACAGAAGCCGAAGGCAAAAACAATAAAAAAAAAAAAATGGAAAGGCCCAAAACAAAGTGGAAAGCAAAAAGCACAGGGGGGAAGTAGAGCCTTCAGCGGCAAAGAAAAAGAGCATCGGAATGAGCCTGAAGGAAGCTGGTTCATATAGCCCAGGAAGGGGTGTGGCTGGTTGCTCCTGCCCATCAAACCTCAGGCATAGCCTTTTATTTGTAGCTGCAGCTACCAGGGCCTTATCTGCAGTCACATCAGAGTCCTTAACTGAATCATTTAAGCCAATCGCCATTTTCTTTTTTTCCAAGAAAGGTTTTTACTGCTCCCTGGCAGGCTGGGCGGCTGTATCAGCCCATCCCATGATCACTGGCTGTCCTGATCCCCTTCCCACTTCCCAGGACCAGGTGGGCAGATAAGAGATCTCAAGGAGGGCTTCATTAAGCCCAGCCTCCACGATTTTCCACTATTTTCTTCCCTGGGGTCCGCGGCCATGTAGTGGGCGCAGTGTCAGAGTTCCACTTCTGCAGAGACTGTCCCCGTGCCCGAACGCAGTTTCACCTTCCCTTGAGTGGTGATTAGCTTGCCATCCAGCCATCGAAGGGTGGCAGGTAAGCAACGCGCCACACTAACCCCCATCCCCGAGGAAGGAGAGCTATCTTAGGACACTCAGTCCTTCCTTTCCCTGCCGACCCCAAGTAACCAGAGTCCATTCCCGTCCCCAGGTCGCTGGCATGGCAGGAGGTAAGGCACCCAGCACCTCAGCCTTCCACACCACTGGGCCGGCTGTAGGTACTTTATTTTCTGTTAACATCAACCTCTCAGAGAACAAGTCAGTTCTCGTCTTTATGCTGCACAATCTTTGTTATGGTGGTAATTGCTGCCTATAACATTTCTAGTGAAGGGATCAATGCATCTGTAGCATGGTTGCTGAAAGCAGCCTCCAAGTGCTTTATTTGACCGCCACAAGGCTGAAAAATATCCTGTTTTGGTGGATTTTCAGGTCAGACCATATTAAGATTTGTGTCAAAATATTCATCAACAGAAGATCTACCCGATAAATCTTTTTGTTCTCCACTTTAAACAGTGAACAAGTCTGAAAATTCAAGTAGTTTGAATCAGATTTGAGGCACTCGAGAGAAACATGGTTGCCAGCTGCATTGCTGGCTTTCATTCTCACCCCCCCCCCCCCAGCTCCTTACCATGCTTCCAGTTAAAAAAACAAACAAAAACAAAATGCAAGATGCCGACCATTTGGAAAGGCACTGCTTAGAAACAGGAGCACCTACCATCCTTGGGCAAAGGAAGCAAAAAGCTGTGAGGACTTTCTAAAGTCCTTAGTTTTGTTTTTCTTGACTGGGAAAAGAGGACCAGACAATTCTGCCTATTTTCAGCCTCGTCCCGAGGGAGGGGGGATACAGATGGATGCCAGCTGACACTGATCCAGATTAGGCAGTTGGTGATATTTTTAGTGAATGGGGGAAATTTGTGCAGGACACTGGGGAAATGCTCTTACTCGTCTGTAGGGGAACCACTAGCTGAGAGCTATGGCACGCGTGAGTTGGCCGTCTGAGGAGAAGGGTGTGTGTTTGGATGAGGAAGACAACCTACGTGGAGAACCTGTAGAGGTAGAGGCCTCTAAGAGCAGGGTTTCTGATGAAGAGGAGCTGTTTGAGTCCGCTCAGGCGACACATATCAGAGGCAGACTCCTCGGAGCAAACCGATTTAGAAATGGATGCAGATATAGAGATCGAGGAGGATTTTCACCAGACTATGAAGCATGACAAAAATAAAGTATTTGTTCACCTGGAGCAGATTATGGAAGAAAAGAGGATCTCTGTTCAACAGATTTTGGAGGAAGACGATGAAAGAAGAATGGAGGAGCAGAGAATAGAACCAGGTCGCAGAGGGAGCCCGGAACCACGTACGAGTACTAGCGAGGGTAGTTTGCTGAAGGAAAGTACCATGGGGAAAGAAAAAGACATCACTCAAAGGATGTCGGCTAGGCAAGCGATTGTTCACGCATTTGGATTAAAACGCAGAGGAAACGCCAACGGAGGAGTGGTCCCCTGGGCCTGCACTTCAGGGTGCGGGCTGGAAACAAAGATCGGATGGTCGGTGGGAATCTGAGCAGGAAAGGGTCTCCATTTCTCAACGTGGTAACGTACTACTACCTGATAATAGTAACAAAGATAAAATCATGGAAGGTTTGGTAACTGGGGCAAGCGATCCTGTACTCCTGGGACCTGATAGGGATGGGGGTCAGGCAAGTAAGGATATTGCTGGGGAGAAAGAGAGCAAAGAGCCCCGACTGAGAATGAATTCCCTGTTGTGGAGGAAGGGGAAAAGAGTCAGGGTGTGGCTGGTCAGAGAAACAAAGGCTCCACTGGTTCCCAACCCAGGGGAACTAACAATACTAGAGGGGGTACATCAAAGTCTTATTCAGAGGCACTCAGAAGTAGAAATACAGCAGAAGAACAGGAGGGAGGGCCCCCCTCGGGGCAGGGAGAGACCAGGCCCACCTCCTGCAGCAAGCTATACTGAATCTCCCCCCAGGAGATTTGTAGTATGACTACGTTACAAAGGAGGCCTGGATGTCTTCCCAGAGAGGGACTATATGAGAAGAACCCTCTTAAAAGAGTCCATGAAATTTATTACAACAGAAATTTATGCATTAATCCACGTTTCAGGGAAGGATGTATTTGATGTTGGCTTTAGATCGATAATGGGTCTGGAGAGATTCTGGCAAAAGTATAGCCTGATGATGTTCTCGCCCTTTCACGGCCATCCCCTTTACCAAACCCACAATAAAAACCATAACTGTTCTATTTTCAGAATGAATGTGTACATGTGGTTGAATTCAGAAGTGTGAAGTACTGAGCCCCCAAGCAACAGATATGGAATTTCTATGGACAGAGGGATGGAGATTCAAAGTGAGTCTACACCATACAGCAAATGGAATCAAACATATCCCGAAAAGCTTTTTTTCTGGGTCAGGATAGGGGGGTGGTTTTCTACCAGGGCCAGCCAAAAGTCTGTTACAGGTGCGGGTCAAGATCACATCTTTCAAATGTCTGTGATCCTATCAGGTGTTGTCTGTATGGAGGAGGAGGGCATAGTAATTCACAATGCAATAACCACATGCGCTGTAACATATGTGAGGAATATGGCCATTTATATCAAAACTGCCCTTGGGCGGCCAGAAACAACTCACGCAGTATGAATCAGGAAGATTTAATAAATAATGCACAACAAGGGAAATCAAGGAAGGAACCTTTTATACCCCAAGAGGAGGAGAAGGTTGGACCCAGAGGACACCTCCTTCCCCCACCTCTCAGGAAACCCCCAGCCACGTCAAATGACTGGAACGATCAGTTGATCAGAAAGAGGGGAATGAAAGGGGAGCCCTCAGCCAGGATAAGGGTAGAGGCAGAAGAAGCAGGAGAAATCATTATCCAAGAGGAGGAAGAAGTCCTGGAGGAACAAATAAGAGAGAACATAAGAATGACAATAGAATAACTGCCCCCCCAAAAAAAAGTGCCAGCCAGTGCTCAGGAACAAGGAAGAAGAATGAGTCCGAGAAGCAACAAGGCAGTAGCACAGGATATAATACTGGGAAACTCTTTGGAAGTTTTGAGAGATCAAAAGGGGGAAGGAAACACCATGGGGATGAGGACTCGGATGCAACATCCTCTGGTCATTCAGGGCAATAAAACACTGAGGCAACCAATCAATTGCCAGAGGAGAGCATAAAGAAAAAAAAGAAGAAAAACATCTTAAGGAAAATTAGTTATGGACATGTTCGTAAACAAATAATGTATGGTACTGTTTTCCTTGGCTTCTACAAACGTTTGTAGTATACTTTATGGGAAAAAGAGGGAGGCAGTGTGGGCTGAGTTAAAGGGTTTGGCTCGTGAGCAGAGATTTCTGTACAGAAGACGTGGTTGAATTCTATGCTTTCTGTGTCACAGGCGCAAAGAGAATGTGCATGGGGACCATCTTATTGGTCATTTGGATCCGAGAGAGCGGACAGAGTTGGTATCCTGTTCTCGGGTATGGAGCTGAAATTACAAAAAAAATAGTTATCTTACAACCAGGGAGAGTACTAGTGGTGGATGGCCTATGGTATGGTCAGCCAAGTATATTTGTAGTGGTGTATGCATCCCAGATAAAAGCTGAGAGAATGGGCTAGCAGTATAGCCTAGAGGTTAGAGGAACGAGGTGTGAACAAGCTTGATACATCCAGCAGACCAGACCAGAGTTTGATTCTCACAACCTCCACTTGCATACTGTGCGACTCTGAGCAAGTCACTTAACTGCCCAGTGCTCCCAGGTCGCCCCTGAAAACAGGCACTTGTGCCTAGTGGGCCTTACCCAGTTACCAAAGACCAAAATAAAAAAAAAAAAAAGAATGCAGTTGTTTGAACAGGTGCAACCGTTCATGTGTACACCTAGAAATGTGTATTATGGAGTGGATTTTAACTGCTCTTTGGATATACTGAAATGGAAAAACTCGGGGGTGGGGGGGGGGATCTATTGCGACTCACATGCTTTGCAGAAATCGGTGGGAGTGGCTGAACTGAAGAATGTGTTTACCAAAGTGGCACCACCAGCTAAATTTGCTTTTTCTAAAGGCAAACTATTCTCTAAAAATCAACTATGTGTTTGTAACTAACAGATTAGAGATTTTAAAGACATCCATTATTCCCAGTTCTTTTTCACATCACTTATTGATTAAAACTATATTATGCACTGAAACTGGTATAGAGTAGCCAGAATCAAGGTGGAAGATGAATGCAGCCAGTCTGGAAGAAAGCACAGTGTGAAAGTGGAAATGGCAAACCTATTTGTTACCAGGGCCTCAGTTTTAGGTCTGTACAACGATCATGTTATCTGGTGGCAAGATTTAAAAAAGGAGGCGTGTGACTGGATGAAAAGCTTTGGGAAAAAAAGGCAAGACATAACTTCACAGAGTATTTGGGACTTAGAAACCAGCTATTTCGTCTTTATGAGGCATCATACACAGGTAGAGAGGACTTGTCAGGACAGATCGAGAAAATCAAGGAAGACATGAAGAAAGTGCAATATGATAGAGCAGCTTCTTTAGTAAGAGAATTACGTTTTGGGACACAACAAAAAAAAAAAACCTTCCTCTGATCCTTGTGAGGCTCTGAAAGACAAAAAGAACAGGTCCAGAATAACTGGTTTAAAGGACAAGAATGGGAAAGTAACCAATTCTACTGAAGGGGTAAGGAGGGTGATAGAAGAATATCTATACAAAACTACTAGTAGCAGTGAATTAAATACTCAGGATATGCAAAATTATTTACAAAACTTAAATAACAGATTTAGAGCTAACTAAGGTAGACAACCTTAGAAAAGAAATAACAGAATCTGAAGTATATGAAGTTATAAAACAGCTAAAGGATGGGGTAGTCCCAGGAGAGGATGGGCTACTAAATGAATTTTATGAAAACTTTCCCAATAATTATGGCAGCTTTCCTAACTAGAGTTTACAACAGCATGTTTCGTAAACAAAACGTTCCGGCAGAATTCTCTATTAGGGTAGTTATATTCTTATTTAGAGCCGGGGAAAGACGGGATCTGGATAATTGGAGGCCGATAAGTGTTTGAAATTCGGATTTCAAGATTCTCACCCAGGTACTCCAGAAGAGGCAGAGAGGGGTGGCAGCGGATTTAATCCATGAAGCACAAACATGTGCAATACTATGCAGAAATATCCAGGAAAATGTCATATTAACTAGGGACATTTTTTTAATTTTGCCGAAAAGAAGGGTGCGTAGTACAGTTAGAGCAAAGTAAAGCTTTTGGCCAGGTTAATCATGAATTTTTGCAGAAGGTACTGGAAAAATATAGTTTACCAGAAGAATTCCCATCATGGGTTAAAATATGATATGAAAATGCTGTAATTAGGCCTGAAATTGGAGGAAACAGAGGAAAACTAATATCAATACAAAGGGGGTAGGACAGGGATGCCCCCTAAGCCCACTCTTATACATTTGCCTTGGACCCAGTAATAAGAGAAATTAATGCTGCAGAGAAAATTAAGGGAATTAAAGGGGACCAGCCACGTAGGTGATGAAATTAAGGTGTCCGCTTGCGTTGACGATTTAAGTATTTTTTTGGCATCTCATACAGGGGTTCCAAATCTGATGGAACTAATGAGCAAATTTTCACGGGTCTCTGGGGCAGTGGTAAATGTAGAGTAAATGTAAATAAGAACAAGGGTATGTGGTTAGGTACTCCAGGAACACTTGACATAGATAGTAGCGGAATAAAGATTTTAGAAGAAAAAAATATATATATTGTGGGTACAGTTTGGGAAAGGTGACATGGCAACAGTAAACTGGACCGAGGCAGTTGAGATTGGGGAACGCAAGGTAGAAAGATGGAAGTCTTGGAAAATTTCTAAAGCTAAAAGGGTTTTTGTGGTGAAACAGTTTTTACTCCCTTGTTTTCTGTACATAGCAGGAATATTTCTCCTACCGGTAGCTTTAGAAACAAGGGCATTGGGGCTTTTCTCTCAACTATTATGGGGCAGCAGGCTGAATCCAGCTAAAAGGGAAATAACTTACAACAATCAGAAAAAAAGGAGGATTGGGGATGATTAACCCCAATTTCTTTTTCCATACATTATTTTGGTATAAAAATCTAAGTAGAATTTTTGAGAAGGATAGGAATGTGGCAGGAATGTGGGGGAAAAATGCATTAGGAAAATGGGTAGAGAGTTGGAGTGAAGAAATACCAAACAGATTTAAAGAACAGCTATCTAGGTCCCTGGCCCAAGAAGCATAACAAAAGCTTACCTGGGCAGAAGTCCTAGGATGCCCATATTTTATTTTTTAATAGACCCTATTTTAGAAGGGAAGGGATCATATTTTGGCTCGTAGAGCTGAGCCTCGCTGATCCCTTCCACTTCCTGATAGCACTTCAGTCCGCGATCTGCCCGCCCGCCCCCACGCCATACGCTTTTGTGATGTCATGATTTGTGTAGTGTGGGGGTGTGCTTCTATAGAAATGAATGGGGTCTGTTTTTAAAGTTAAATTTATGTTGTTTAGATAGCCGTTTGGTACAAATCATGGCCACCGCTCAACTAACAAGGACCTTGGTTTAACATCTCATCCAAAAGACGGTACTTCAGGAGTGGAGCAGCACCCCCCCTTCTCCCCCCCCAATGCTGAACTACAGTGTCAGTATTGGGATTTAACCCAAGTGTCTGGTGTGGGAAATTAACTCACTGCCTTTTGATCTTCCGGCCTCAGAGGAGAGTGTGCAACCTGCTGAGCCACTGACACTGCAACTTAGCGTGGTCCAAACAGAAGAACAAGGCTCTCTGGACATACAAAGAATGGAGCAAAATGTCCTCCTCTTTTTTTTCTTTTGAGTGGGGGTATTGTGTAGTACATACCATGGTATCCTCACTGTAAGAGGACAAGGTGAAGCTGGAGTCAGTACATCCAGGCAGCTCAAAAGAGTCTTCCTCAAAATCCTCCTCCATGCGTAGGAAGTCAGGATTATACCCCCCCCCCCTTTCATCTGGCACAAGAAGTGGGACATAGGGTAGGGCAGGGCCAAACCCAGACATGGCTAGACCTAGACATCAACAGCATCAATGGGCAGAAGGTGCAGTGGCAGCTATCGATGGCAAGAGTTGTCTGAATAGTTCAGTGACAGTAACCAATGGCATCTGTGTGTCAACTGTCAGCCAGTGGAGTCAACGACACAGCCGACTTCAGGACAGCGCCAGTCATCAACGGCTGAACGCCGCTATTAGCCAAGAGTCAGATCCCAACTTTGGTGCTGTGAAAATGGTTGGGGAGGCGCCTGTACCAGAGGACACTGCCTGTTGCCCTCAGTAGTGGAGCAATGTGGCGACTGGAAACAGGAGGGCAATGGGAGTCCTTTTCTCGTAGCATGCTTACTTTCATGCCATTTCGAAGACTGTGCATGTATGTCCTTTGATCTCAAGGATAACATCCACTGGGTGCTAATATGGTTACCCAGCCGGAAGAATGACTGGCCGTCAGAACAGAATCTGATAATGATAGCAATAGCAAGGTAGAAGCCAACACTGAATGCTGTGTGTTCCTCATCTTCTGAAGAAAAATCTCCAGAGCTTTTTGATCATCTCCTCATAGCCTAGTTGAAATTCAGGCAAATGGCACAGTTCTTCACTTTATGTAAGTGGCCCACGTTACATATACAATCCGTGTCAGTGTCGTCTTTAAAAAATCTGCATGCCACATCTACAGAAACAATAAGGCAGCTCCTTCGATGATGGAAGACAACACCATGAAAACATAAGAAAGAAAAGAGAAGCCCAAAGTAAATAGACATTGGCTTTTTTCTTCACTGATCCGAAGAGCAGTTGATGGCGGGAGAAACAACTGAGGAAAGACTGGGCCACCCACACTGGCGCTGCCCATAAAATGCCCCAGCTGGCTAAAGTTTCTGAGTAGTTCTGCCCCTAACACCATACAGTTCCGAAGGTGAGGTTCTATGGAGGAGATGTCAGCAAAGAAAATATAATATTTTGCTGATGTTCTTGAACAAAAAATGCTATAACAGAGATAATTTGCTTAACACACAACTGATACATACTTTTACTATGATTTCTAGGACTTCAGTCATTTTGTCCATGAAAATATCATATGTTTTCTCCAAAACTTGCCATGGAAAAAGTGTAGCCCTAATAATATGCATAGACTTGCATGCTTGTTGATTGATCTGAGATTTGCTCCTACCTTAAATTTTTCACTCAGCACGGCTCTCCTCATGCACCGAATGCCGTTAGGTATGCTTGTTCCTGAGAAAAGGCGATCAGGATGCAGAATGAGATATCCAGAGTTTCTTTCTGCTACCCAGTTATTTGAATTACACTCCCCTTCCAAATGAATAATGTCCCCTGGCTTCACAGGGACAGAATGCCTGAAAAAGAAACCATTATTAGATTACAATCCCATGGCAATAATGAACAAAGGCCACCACAATTAAACAGTGTGAAGAAGGAATGCAAATGTCTGTACTACATGTAAGCAATACCATACAAATGGGTGAGTGACCACTGGGGAATATACGCACAACTGATGAGAAAAGTGCATGTACTCCCCAATGACTGCAGATCTAAGACTGCATTCGAGCACTTACAAAATAGCTAGATGAAAAAACAAAACAATCCCACCAAAAAAAGTACTTTAAAAAACTACTTAAACTCACATCTCTAAGTACATACTAAAGTACCTTTCTGGTGGCCTAGCGGTTACACACTGTGCTATCATGCAGGTGCACTGTGTTTGGAATTGGAATCGGGAACCTGTAACTGACTAGCAAGAGCTCGAAGGGGTGTTGGCTATGGCAGCACATTCCAGCCTGGGGAAGGTGGCACCACTGCAACTGTGACCTCTCACTGGTGGCTGGGGACCTCACAACCTCGGGAGAGGATGGTACTGGCGCCGATGCTGCAAGAGGTCAATAGAGGACTGTACACAGCATTGAGGACAAAGGAGGGTCAGGGATCAGACAACCATAACCGGCACACACGTGGGCCTTGCCTCGATAATGAGACAATAAAAAAATGTGGTCTGAATGATGACCTGAAAAACTCAGGCCTCCAGTTACAAACAAACCCTCTTGCCAACCAGATGGGGACACAGGTGTGGTGGGAGACACATTGACCCAAACACACAGCCGAGGGGGGTGGGGTGGCAGGGCAAGCTCTTGATGACTACAGAGGAAATACTAGTACATGGAAATGTTTTCCTCACTCTTGAGTGGTGTAACTTGTCTGATTTAACATTTTACAGACTTTTTACAATTTTGGATATACTCCTATATCCGTAATTAAGACTTCTAAGACTGTTTAATTGTCCTAACTTCTATTGGATGGATCCCGTTATGAACTGTTCAATGTATGGCATGAGTTGTGCTATATACTATTTGTTTTTTTGTCTAAAGCAATAGAGTATAATTTAAAAAGAGCAAAAGAAAGACAAATGGTGTTGGGACTGGGAGATTGACGCCTTATACTGTGATTAGTGTGAAGGTGACAAAAACAGAAAGACGGGAGGCTCAATGGGTCTATTAAACACCTACACTGAACCAGAAAGCTGGAAAAGATAAAGTATTCATGAGCATGAAAGAGGCTTCCTTGGAGGTGGGAGGTCCAATGTGTCTGGGTTGGCTTACCCCCTCAGCCTTCCGTCAGTTTACTTCCTATTGCTTTATAAACAATATTATCTCCTCTCAGATACCTGACAAACTGGCATAACTGCTCAAACCTGCTACCTCTGCCTACCCTCCGAGATCAGTGGATAGCTCCATCCTTGTCCAACAGAGATGTAAAACCAAAATGGAGGAGAATGCTTTCTCTGTTAGTGCCCCTAAACTATGGAACTCCATTCCACAGAATCTAAGAAACTCCCCTTCTCCACATAGCTTCAAACATGAGCTTCATAAGGCTCTTAAAAGCTCTAAACCCTGCTCTTGTTCCCTGCCCACCCACTCCTTCTGTGGTTCCTCCAAGCTGCCAATGGACACTACCGTCTACTACTCTCAAACCGGACTGTGACACCTTGCTATTTCCTCTCCACTAGCACTTACCCACTAGTTGTATGCACTTATACCCCTGTCTTGCTGTTACATACTGTCACAGATTCTTGAAAATGTAGGTCTTTGCCGAAAATTTTGTAAACCTGTACTGTGACTGATCTCTATATTGTTCCCATGATGTTTCCTGTATTTACCATCATCTGTAAACCCGTTGTTGTAATCTACCTGAAAATAGGCAGCTATGCTGTCTAGAGTACCTACCCGGTTAACAAAAACTAAATAAAATAAAATAAACACATTCCAGAGGGCATCAGGAAGAGGCTTCCCCGTGGGCAGAAGGGCCATTGTATACACACCCCCACAGAAAGCATCAGAAGGGGCATCCCTGCGAGCAGGATGCAACAGGAAGGGGGTTTTCTTGTGAGTAGGTGACCCAATGTGAACACTGCCTTGGAGAGCACCAGGAATGGGCTTCCCTGTGGGCAGGAAGCCTAATGTGTACACAACAGTGGAAAGCATCAGGAATGGGTTTCCCTTCAGGCAGCTGGATTGATATGTACATACGTGTACTTGACATGTGGGCTTGTGAAACATCATATCTCACTCTTGTAATATAAACGTGTGGATGTTTCATTTGTGTTAAACAGTACAAGCTAACAATCTGCTTTGTTTTGGTCAACTCTCATTTCTGCTTTGTTTATTATTAAGGTCTGTTGCTTAACTGTCTTTTAAAAAATGTTTTGTTACTTATATGTGAAACTGTGACCAATGCAAAATAACTTTGTAAATGAATGTATTTATTTTTTGATGACCGGGTAGGTGCACTAGCCATAGCAATGACTATTTTCAGGCACGACTCGGGAAATGGGTCTCTTGAGACCTAAGTTTATATCCTGTTGAAAAAAGTGCAGTTACACTGGAACTTACCGTAACAGCAGATCTTCGAAAGTATCTTTTGCAGTAGGTCACACCTGTAGGAACATCCCACCGCTGGCGCCAGGCTCTACATGGAGGATTTTTACCAGCAGTTCACCTGGAGACCGCCCATGATGACATCACGTCATCTAATACATTCTACTTAAATGTGGGCAGTCCACGATCCACCTTAGTTCTTTTCCCGGCAGCAACTGAGCCGTGGAGGAACTCTGAGGGAACCAAGGAAGACTGAGTTGCCCCTAAGCTATCTGGAACAGAAGATGTGCCTATGTAGAGCGGAACGAATGTCCTGACTAAGAGTAAACTCGGACACTGCCTTCGAGAGAAACTTAGGATTAGTACACAGGGATACCCTGTCCCTATGAAAAAATCAGATAAGGCCTTTTTTTTTTTTTTTTTTTTTAACACCGGAGCACGGAAATCCTCCACGCGGAAGTAACAGCCACTAAAAACAACGCTTTCCAAGACAGGCAGCGTAGCTTATAACTTGCGGCCGGCTCAAAGGGAGGCAACGTAGGTTTTTCCAACATGAACAAAAGATCCCATGGGGGAACAACGTCCCTCTTGGGAGGCTTGACATGCAGAATACCATACAAAAAGGTCTTGGACAAGTCCAATTGCGCCAGGTTCAACCATCCATTGGTACATGGTAAGTGGACAGTGCAAAGAATTTGTACCTTTATGGATGAATAGTTAAGGCTAAATTAAACAAATTGAAGAATAAAGAGACACTGCAAGTCTCTAAAGGATAAACAAACCCAAAAGGGCCACCATGAACTACAAAAAGTGAGGGGGGTACAAAACCCGGGCTGCCAGCCCGAAATATACGACACAGTTCCAATGTTATGCACTCCAATTACAGCCAAGGACAGCCACGCAAGTTGCAAACGGCACATAATTTTATTTAATAACATGCAGTCCTAGTACAGGTATTTGCCAAATACCCCGGCCCTTCAACGTCAAGCCTTCATCGGGGGTGTGGCTACAGGATACACAGTACATCACTTTATAGTCCCCTCATTAATTCATGTAAGGTGAAACTATTCATTTAATTAATTCTTAAAGTGACTGTCAAATAAACCATCTCAGTATACAAAATCATAGAACCGTAGACTTAGAAAAAGAGACCAATGCATTTTTAACCATCTTCAAAAGCAATCAAACGTATTAAACATACTATTGCATGTTTTATTCTATTATATCCATTAATGCTTATAGTATTGGCACTTAGATGGTCAAAAGGTCAAAAAACATTTTTAAACACTTTCATGATAATGTGCATATCAATTTCACTTAACAGTACTCAAAGTGAGCCGGCCCGGTGGTGCCGAGGGTTGAGGTGCTGGACACCACACCTTGCACATGTCAACGACCTGGGTTCGGGAACGAGCTCGGGCTGCCGGGGGTCGACTAGGGAGAGAGAGGAGAGTGTGTTCCACGTTAGCTTTCCTCTCTCTGGGTTTGGTGGGTACGTCTCTGACTCTATGGCTGCTACCTGTGGAGGATAGGGCAGCATCGGACAATGGGGAGACTTAAGAATGTGGCATCTGGACACGCACATGCTCGGCCGTCGGGAGCTACCAGAAAAATCGGAAAACCCACTGGCTGGCTTATTGAAGCCCCGCGTGCCCGTGTCAGCGGCTACAGAGCCTTCCAGGCCCACTCCAGATATCGCTGGGGGCTCTCCTTCCGCCCCCAGGAGCAATCCGTGGGGATCACAGGGCCAGAGGCGCTTGGGGTGGCATAGCAGCTGAGAGCGACTGTGAAGGGGTGGAAGCGCGCCGTCAAGTCGCAGGAGGAAAAAGGACTTATAGAGAAAAAACAAAATAGTATTCAAAGTGTTTAATTACATAAATGCAAGGGGGAGAGAGAGAAAAAGGTGGGCAGACAGAGAGTTACTGCGATCACCATTCCAGATAGTACTGCGTCTCAATTTCTGTAGGATCCATATCTCACATCAAAGTCTTGCTTAAGCCTAGGAAGAACAAAGGTAGAGATTTATAAGAAATTGATTATATGCTGATATCTATAACTGTTATAGGTACATCGTACTTATTTTCTTCTATTCTTCAAAAATGGTTTTAGATCCAATTCATCATTTAGACCTATAGGTTTGAGGCTTCTGAGTTTGTAAATCCACAAGCTCTCATTTTGCAAAAGCAGGTTAACCCGATCACCACCAAATTTAAGTACTGGGGCATAATCAATTTCCATAAATCTTAAGCACTTTGGGTTAGAATCATGCTTTTGAAGAAAGTGAAGGCCTACTGGCTTATCAATACATTTACTGATAATGGATCTAACATGCTCTTGTAGTCTTGTTTTAAGGGCTCAGAGTACGTCCAATGTACACTACCTTGCAGGAACACCACAAAACATTAACCACAAATGTGGTATCACATACAATGAAATCCCCGAATTTTGACAGTGTTGCATTATTTGGATGTTTAAATTCAGAGCCGGTCATACAATATTCACACACATTGCATCTTTTACATTTGTGCATGCCTGCAGGTCTGTATGGCAACCAACCCCTTTCTTTTTTACTTTCAGCGAGTCTACTTTTTACCAGTTTATCTCGGATGCTCAACTGAAGCGAACTTGGGGTTGTGGGCCAATGATCATAGCTGGGGGGGGGGGTCACTTAAGATTTTCCAATTCTTATAACACACATTCCCAATACGTCCTGCTACGTCATTAAACTCAGTTACAAAAACTTACTGGTTCCCTTTCTGTTGGTTTACTGGCCTGGGTAGCTCTATTCACAAGGAGCTCTGATCTCTTTTTCACAAAAGCTTTATTTTTTGCTTCTCTAAGTATGTGGTGACTGTATCCCATTTAGAAATCTGGACTCTAGTTCCTCAGCCTACTCCCAATAAGCACTGTCACTTGAACAATTTCAATGTAATCGCAGGAATTGGCTATAGGGAATCGAGTCCTTCAGCTTCAGAGGGTGGGCACTACGGACAAGTAGGACTGAGTTTGTTGCAGTTTCCTTGCGATAGCATCTAGTCTCAACTCTGTCTTCATTGCCAGTAGGACTGGAAAGTGTAACAGCAAGGAAGTTGACACCGGTGCGACTCACAGAATGGGTAAAATGAAGGCCCAAATCATTCTTATTGAGCCATAACATACATTTTTCTGCATCTGCATGATCACCAGTCCATACACACAGAACATCGTCAATAAAGTGATGCCAGCAATAGATGTTCTGTCTGTATGGATTTCTGTCAGAAAACACAACTGAATCCTCCCACAATCCTAAAAATAAGTTGGCATAAGAAGGGGCCATCGAGGCCCCCAATGCCATTCCGCAAATTTGTAAATAGTAAGCAGCATGCTAGGAGAAACCTTAGGTTTTATTCGCCACTGAACCAGCATATGGCCGGTTATTGCAATAAATTGTGACCTGTTTGATATCCATCTGGTCAGAGTATTTTCGTTTGGTGCAACAGGTGCTTGGATCTTTCCACAAACTAAATAGTAAGAGCCATTAAACTCAAAACTATTATGTGTAAGGATAAATAGCAATGATTCAAGTATAAATGGGATTGGCATCTCTTCCTTGTTTGGGCTCCTTTCGAGACAAATGTATTCCAAGTTCTTTACTTGTAGTGAACCCATTAGTTTCTGCATCTTTTAGTAACCCAAAAAGTTCTTTTTTTTAAATACAGGTAAAGGGTTTCCTGTAACTTTTTATAGTTATTAACATCATTCAAAAGAGACATCATCATGTTTATGTATTGTGACCTATCTTGAACTACAATGTTACCTCCCTTGTCAGAGGGTTTAATCACAATATTTTCATTATCAATCAGTTCTTTTAGTGCTGCTTTTTCATTTGTTTTAAAGTTATTACTAGGCAAGTTTCCTACAGAGTTAAAAGCATCTCAATTTCCTTATTTATCATTTTCTCGTAAGTGTTAATTACTGGATGAAAAACATTCGGGCAGAAAGTAGAAGTGGGTTTGAATCTTCGTTTTCTTTCATCAGTGAATATTCCCAAAAAGTCAGAATCTGTTACAGAGCCTTCTGTATTAAGTAGATCAAAAAGTTCAGCCTCACTAATTTGTTGCAGAAGGTGTGTATTAGAAACATGCTGAAGTTCCAAAGGATCCCCCAACTCAGATAATTCATCAATTAGATAATCAATGTCCTCACCCAAAGGGGATGGGGATGGGGTAGTGGTGGGTCAACAGTACTCTCAGTAAATCCCACTGTATCAGTAACCGGCAAGTTTTTAGTACTAAACAAGTACCGTAGTTTAATCTTTCTGATAAATTTAAACAAGACAATATGAATTTGAAATCTGTTAAGCTGAGGAGATGGTACAAACTATAGTCCGTGTTTAAGTACCAATTTTTGTGCAACCGTTAATTCGAAGGATGACAGGTTTATTATTTGAAGCCTTTCTTTTGCATTGGATTCTTGTTCCTCAAGACCCGCCTCAGTTGTATAGAACCTGCTGATACCTCCCGTCTTGTTTCGTTTACCTTCTCTTGTTTTTTTCTTTCTTTTTGCCTTGTCTAAAGAAAAATCTCATCACCACTAGAGCTTTGCGTCTCGTTTTGTTTACTATGGGAGAGTTGAAATCTCACACGTGATCTACTCCTTCTACGGCCGCGGCTACCACTACACTTCCTGCTCCAAGATACAATGCAGTTAGACTCAAACATTTTGGTCTCTGGCAAGTTTTCTTTGCTTTCTAGCAGTTAGTTCTTCATACTTGTTTATTTTGCAATTTAGCGTCTAAATCTTTAAACTGTGCTCTATCTTTAAATTTGAAGTACTTCAGTTTTTACATCCTTAAGTTCATCAGATAACTTTTCATGTTTACTTACATCAGCTTTTATGATGAGTTCAATAAACTTATTTGAGCACTAACTTGCAGTGGCTAACCATTCGTCTTCGAACTCAAAAGTCTTCGATACCACTCGAAGGAACAATAGTGATCCTGAGACCTCTCGGTGCTTGACCAATTTCAGGGTATTTTTCAATTGTTATAATAATGTTAAGTAAGGTCCGGTTCCTTAAGTAAGAGCCTCTCCAGTTGCACAAAAGCCGCTTTGATATCACCACCTGGTTCAATTGCAGGTGTCTCCTCTGCACACCACAAACTCTCTCTCGCTCTTTTCCTTCTGTCAGAAAAATCCTCATATCGTGCTTTTGCAAAAAGAGAGCTTGTGGATTTACAAACTCAGAAGCCTCAAACTTACAGATCTAAAACTATTTAGTTATAGATATCAGAATATAATCAATTTCTTACGAATTTCTATCTTTTTTCTTCCTAGGCTTAAACAAGACTTTGATGCAAGATGTGGATCCCCCAGAAATTGAGACTCAGTACTATTTGGAATGGTGATCAGAGTAACTCTCTGTCTGCCCATGTCTTTCTTATCTCCCGTATTTATGTAATTAAACACTTTAAGTACTATTAAGTGAAACTGATATGCACATTATCATGAAAAAGTGTTTACAATGTTTTTTGACCTTTGGATCCTCTGAGTGCCAATACTATAAGCATTAATGGATATAAAAGAATAAAACATGCAATAGTATGTCTAATACGTTTGATTGCTTTTGAAGATAGTTAAAAATGCATTGCTCTCTTTTTCTAAGTCTGCGATTCTATGATTTTGTATACTGAGATGGTTTATTTATGACAGTCACTTTAAGAATTAAACGAATAATTTTACCTTACATGAATTAATGAGGGAACTATAAAATGATGTACTCTGTATCCTGTAGCCACACCCCCTGACAAATGCTCGACGCTGAAGCACCGGGGTATTTGGCAAATACCTGTACTAGGACTGCCTGTCATTGAATAAAATTCTGTGCTATTTTCAACTTGCATGGCTGTCCTTGACTGTAACTGAGGTCTCTAAAGCAGCCCCATTATGTATAGATCCCCGAGATATAAATTAAAGAGCTAGTGTTCATATTAAAACATAGAAACATAGAATTTGACGGCAGATAAGGACCGCTTGCCCAACCCAGTCTGCCCATTTCCCTGCCTAATGGATAAGCTGCAGATCCTAGTTAACCAGCAGCCTACTTCTTTCTACCCCCAACCCCTAGAATTGCCTTATGACTGTCCCATGCATGCTTGAATTCAGCCACTGTTTTTGACTCCACAACCTCCTCCGAAGGCCGCTCACGATCCACAGCCTTCTGTGAAAAATACTCCTTACATTACCTCTGAGCCACCCCTTCTGTCTTCAAATTGTGCCCCTTGTTCTTGCACACCCTTTTTTGAAAGATGCTACCTCTTGGACTTTGTTGATTCCCTTGAGGTACTTAAAAGTTTCTATCATGTCCCCCCCTCCCTCCTTTCCTCGAGGCTATACATATTAAGCTCCTTTAGTCTCTCTCCATATGTCTTCTGGTGCAGACCCTGCACCATTTTAGTTGCCCTCCTCTGGACAGCTTCCATCTTGTCTATGTCCTTGTGGAGATTGGGTCTCCAGAACTGCACACAGTACTCCAGATGGGGTCTCACCAGCTGTCTGTACAGAGGGATAACAACTTCCTGTTTTCTACTGGTGATGCCTCCCCATGCATTCCAGTATCCCCCCAGCCCTCCTTACTGCCCTCTCACATTGCTTGCCCACCTTTAAGTCATCCGATATGACTACCCCCAGGTCCCTTTCCATTTTTGTTGTTGTTAGTATCTCACCCCCCATTGTGTACTCTTCCCTTGGGTTTTTATTTCCCAGGTGCATTACCTTGTACTTCTTAGCACTGAATCTAAGCTGCCAAACATTTGACCATTTCTCTAACCTTGCCAAGTCCCTTTTCATCCTTTCCACCCCACCTTGTGCATCAACCCTATTGCAGATCTTTGTGTCGTCTGCAAAGAGACATACTTTTCCTTCCAGTCCCTCTGCAATGTCGCTTATAAAGACACTGAAGAGGACCAGTCCTAATACTGAACCCTCATGGCACCCCACTAGTAACCCCTTCTTCAGAGTGGACTTCATTTACTACTCTCTGTGTCCTATTCTCCAGCCAATTCTTTACCCAGGCTATCATCTTGGGACCCATTCCAGGCTGGCTAACTTGTATATTAATCTTTGTGTGGGACTGAGTCAAATGCCTTGCTAAAGTCTAGGTAGGCCATGTCCACAGCCCCTCCCTGATCTACTACTTTGGTCACCCAGTCAAAGAAATCTATTAGATTCGTCTGACATGACCTTCCTGCTGTGAATCCATGCTGCCTTGGGTCCTGTGCTCCTCTGGTCTCTAGGTACTTGACAATTCTTTCCTTCAGAATTGATTCCATCATTTTCCCCATCACTGAGGTTAAACTAACAGGTCTGCAGTTTCCTGCTTCTGCCCTGCTCCCACTTTTGTGAAGGGGAATCACATCTGCCCTCCTCCAGTCCTCAGGTACCATGCCATCCTCCCATGATTTGTTAAAGAGGGTAGTCAGTGGTGTCACTAGTTCTACCCTTAGTTCTTTTAGCATTCTGGGATGAATCCCATCAGGCCCCATTGCTTTGTCCACCTTCAGTTTTAAAAGAGTTCTTTCAGAACCCTTTCTTCTGTAAATGGGCTGGTATCAACTTCTGTATCCAGAGTGTTTCTATTGTTTGTTTTAGGTACCTCCCCCTCTTCATTTGTAAATACTGAGAAAAATATTTTAGTGTAAGGCATATGCCCATTTTTGTAACATGGATATACATATGCGTATCTACGTATTTGGGGAAGGATGAGGTTACCTGGCACAAGAGACCTAGGTTTGGCTACTCTGCACAGGGGCACCCCAGTAAATCCAACTACAGGAAGCAATAACTGTAATGTCCAGAACCAGAATTGGGATTTTTCAGTGTGGCTTTATTTATTAACTCACTGAACATAAACAAAGCACTGCATGGTCCCTCACAGGGCTACGTAACTGTAATGCAGATTAGAGGTTAAACACAGCGGTCCATTTGAGGAATGAACACAATACAAAAGTTGTCTGGCTTTGGACCCACCAGGCACTCAGCCCGGACTTTGCATGCGCATTGGATACATAGCCCGACTGGCCCGGCTCCCCTGCCACCCACTCGACTGACGGTCCACTTGGCGAATGAACCCAAACTCTACTTGGAAAGACATCCCATCAAACAAGAAGGCTCCCAAACTGTGGCTCCCCACACCACTTGAAGTCTGCGACTCCTAGAGAGATTTTGTTTTCGGACTTCCAATTCGAAACTCCCATCAAACAGGGAGACTCCCACCAAACAAGGAGTAATGTTCCCATCCTGTGGCTCCCCACACCACTTAAAGTCTGCAACTCCTAGAGATTTTCAAGTTGCGACCCATGTCTGGGTACCCACCCATCACTGGCCAAGCGCATGAGGCAAGTAGCAAAAACACAGAAGAAAGATGGGGGGTTTTCCCACCTCCAGCTCCCACAGCCCATACTCGGCCATTTCTCTGGACACTCAGAACTTTAGACTTTAAAATGTAGTTTGACGGTGGATGACCTGAAGCACCCCCTCTACAACGAACTTTAACACTTTAAACAGATGACTGCTCTATTTGTTTGTTCTAGTTGACATAGTCCTCCCAAATAGCAGTCCCCAATACTTGAAATCCAACTGAAGAAAAGAAGTTGTTTGCCCCTTCCAATGGGGCCAAACACTCACCCATTCGTTGCAGGTGCCCCACAGGCGAAAAAATGTAATCTTTGCTGTTATACATGAACAGACTGAACTTAAATTAAAACAGGCAGCTTTCTTCCCAGGGTGGGAGAAGGGGATTGCCCCTGGAACCCACAAAGAATTTTTCCTCACCCCCCCTCCCCCCGAGGGAGGGGGGTAAACAGACACTACAAGTGTCCTTCTTGTTTGCTTAAGGACAAACTGAAGACTCCTTTGAATTCCCAAGATTCTAAACTTACTCTGAGCTGAAGATTCCAAATGTGGCTCATGCAGCTGTGACAATTCTATTATGATGTCACTCCTCTAGTCTCAGCTGTGACTGAGGACAGAGTAAGACAGTGTGAAACCCATTTAACTGGAGTTTCACAAGCTGTCTTCCCTGCCTACCACTAGGTCTTACTGGGATTCTAGTAACCCCGGGTAACAAAGGGGTTACATTTAGTATCTCTGCCGTTTCACCGTCACCCTCTGCCCTCCCCCCTTCCCTTTATTAAGCCTCACTATCCCTCCCTTAGTCTTCCTTCGCTCCCTGATGCACCTAAAAGAGGTTTTATCCCTCTTCTTAACTGAGTTGGCTATCCTTTTCCTCGGTTTAGGCCTTTGCTGTTCTGACTGCCTTCCCAGGTTCCTTTTGTTTTAACTGATACAATTATCTGTCCTGCTCCTTCTGTGATTCCTTGTACTTTCTGAATGCTTTCTTATTCTCTTGAACCTTCACTGCTACCTCCTTTGAGAACCACAGTGGTTTCTTACATCGTTTTGTTTATTTACATAGATACATACATAGACAGTGTCGGCAGATAAGGGCCTATGGCCCACCCAGTCTGCCCATTTAAGTTTGTAAGTTCAGTTTATGTTTTCCAGGAAGTCTGTTGCCCCTTACCCCTGACCTCCAGAATTCCTTTATGTCTATCCCATGCATTTTTAAATCCAGTGTTGCTTCACACAAAGGCTTGTTACCTCTGTGATGGCAGTTGTTATTATTCCCCATTGTTCTTCTACCCCTCCTTCCTGCCCATTTGCTAGTGCATTCCTTAGACACTCACCCAATTTGGCAAAGTCAGCCCTCCTGAAGTCCAGTACTTTTGCCTTTGTATGGCTTGACTCTATTGCTGTGTTTATTGTTAACCACACTGTTCGATGGTCGCTAGTTCCCAGATGGCTACCCACTTCTACATCTGTGATCCTCTCTCCATCTCCATTTGAGAGAACCAGGTCTAAGATTGCTCCCTCTCGAGTGGGTTCCAATACTAGTTGTCTAAGGCATTCTCCCTGTAGGGCATCTATAATAACCCCACTCTTAGAAGTGGCTGCTGCAACTGCACTCCAGTTAACATCTGGCATATTCAGATCACCCATCAGCAGTATCTCCCCTTTATCTGCCATTCTAAGTATACTTTCTATCATTTCCTTGTCCATTTCCTCCCGAAGTCATCTCTAGCCCTGTGCGGATTGTGGTGCCATTGCCTGCCTCCAAATTGACCCACAGTGCTTCTTCTCCTCCTGTTTACCCTTTTGTTCTGTTGCTTTGATTCCTTCCCTTATGTAGAGAACTACTCCTCCTCTTTTACCCTCCCTGTCCCTCCTGTAGATAGTGTATCCTGGTATGTTTACGTCCCAGTCATGGTTCTGTGTGTACCACGTTTCTTTGACTGCCACGATATCCAGATGTTCCTCCTCCATCAAGGCCACTAAATTCAGGAAGCTTGTTACCCAGACTATGAGCATTGGTACTCATTGCTCTCCATTTTTTGATGGCTTTACCTTCTGTAGCAGCATTCCCCCACTGACCTTTCTACCTTGGTCTTTTTTTCATTTAGTACCCTGTTTTGTAGGGGGAGGAGGCTGGGATTTTCCTGCTGCTTATCAGTGCCTCCTCGCTTGACTAGTTTAAAAGCTTGCCAATGAAGCATTTAAACAGACTGCCCAAAAGACTTGTTCCCTTCCTGGACAGATGCAGACCATCCTGCCAGTATAGGCTGGTGTCCCTCCAGGAGGAACCCCAGTCCCCAGTGAAGCCAAACCCCTGTGCTCCACACCATTTTTTCAACCATTCGTTAAACTGCATGGTGCAAAGTACCCTCGCCTCACCCATGCCACTAACAGGCAGCACCACTGAGAAGGATACTGTGTATGCTACTTGTCTTAGGCCCCTCCCCAACTCTGCAAAGTCCTTCTGAACTGCTCTAATCTCATGATGAGCCAAGTCATTTGTCCCTAGGTGGACAACGACGTCCAGCTCAGACTCCCGTGCGACTGTTCTCATGATCCTAAGGATGCGTTTCCTGTCTCTCCAAGCCATGGCACCAGGCAGGCACCTACTTCAGTTTTCCCTGCTCCCTCCAGTTCTATCCCCAATAATTGAGTCCCCACCAGGAGTTGCTTCCTTTCCTGTGGTGCCCTCTGCCTCTTTCCTGAGGGCCTCCCTTGCGACAGTTGTCTGCAACCTCTTTAGTCTCCTCTGCAGGTGCATCCATAGGGGGAACTATGCTCCCTCAGAATGATGTATGGATTGTGGAGTGGAACAACTGACTGGGTGTGCCTTTGTTCCCCCACACTTACCCTCCCTGAGCCCACTGTGGTCCAACTGCTGTACTTTCTTCGCAACCTCTGAGGTAGTGGTGGTGGCTCTGGTGCTCCCTGGATGGGGAAGGTTCCCTTACTACTGTCCAGTGCGGTCTGAAGATGGGCAACTTCCTCCCTCAGGGCAGAGAGTTGTCTGCAAACAGGGCAGCATCTCAGCCTCCAGAAAGACTCCTGGAAGACTGCTGCCCCACAGCCATTACATTGCACTACTCCCCACATGTCTGTCTACTTTCGTTTTTTGTGTGTGTGTGTGATTGGTTTGTTATATAGAAATATATATATTGTATAATGTGTATGCTTATGTTGTCAGTGCAGTGTGCTAGAGAGGATATCACAGTGATATACACCTTGCCCTCTTGAGGAAATGATGTCAGAACCCCAGGTATAAAAGAACTATTTCCAGGGGTGGGTGGGGTGAGGGGTGGGAAGGGTTTGGGCCTAAACTGTGCCCTCACCTAAACAATCAGGTAAAAGCTCTGACCTACTGCTGCGATGAGTGCCTTCCTGTCAGCAAGATGCCCTAGACGACAATTTGACAGAGAAAAAACCCTGCTAATCAAACAGAGAAAGATCCAAACATCCAAGTCAGACACAGGTAAACCTCCCCAGCCCCAAAACAGCCTGGTGACTTGTGCTCTGAAAGCAGTCAGCCCCAAAACACATCAGTTGTGCACAAGGACAGACACAGTAAACAGTACTGAGTCGCTGTGAGTTTAAACTCTTCCTGCACTGACAATCTTAACAATTGTAACAAAAGTAAAGCAAGCTCCACCTCCCTCTGTTGACTGAAAGACTGCCTTTTCTGATCATTCTAAGTTCCTTATTTCACCCTTCAGTTAAAAGTATCCTCCACCTGAAGAATATTAACTTTCCTAAGGAATCTGCTTCAAACCAAAAACAACTGTAAATTGTAAGGTTCACCTCCCTCTGTTGTGAGCACAACTCGCTTTCTTGCAAATCCTAAGTTCACTGTTGCAGCTTCCAGCCAGAGGTAGCTCCCCCTGAAGAATCTTAGGTTATCTGATGAGCCTGCTAAAATTAGTACTATCAGGTCTGTAAGATTCTTTCAAAGCTATTGGCTGATAAGTAGCTGTGATGTAGGCACTTCCTGACACAGTCTGGCCTGGCCTTTTAAGGCACACAGAGACAAACAAAAGTTCAAACAGAACTAGAAAACAATACAGCACATGTATAAATACAATAAATGTGTGTACCGTTTGCATATATAGAAAATAAGAGACAAACCTCAGGAAGGGGATTTTCTATAGAGGGATTTCCCATAAGTAAAACCTCATTATGTAATAGAGGAGGAGGTTCCTATTTAGGGACCATTCTAGAACTAATTGGATGTTATTGGTGGGACTTTCCCATAAATGGGAAGGCTATATAAACCCTCCTCAAACACCAAGAGACAGATTAGCCAGAAAGCCAGTCTCACTTACTTGAAGGAAGGTAAGCAGAAGGACCTGTGCCTGAAACAGGGCATTTATCTCGGGCAGCAGGAAAGCTGATGATTGAATTTCGAGATACCTGATGTAAGGTGAAAGAATTGTGCTACTGTTTATTTTTCTAGTTCTGTTTGAACTGTTTATTTATATTTGTTATTTTTACTTTTGTATAAAAATAAACACACTGCGGGTGTGTTGTACCCTATTTATTGTGCCCTGTGTCATCCTTTCAAACCCACGTACCTGCGACATCAGATGGGGAAAGAAGGTATTACAGGACTGAACTCACCGGACAGATGAAATGATCCAGGAGATGGAACAAGGCCCACAGGCAGAAACATTTCCATTTCATGGCATATGTGGCCCTGGTCGACAAGTTTCCTTGTGGCCACTAGGACCTCTGCTACCCTAGAAAACACCCCATACCTATCCCTGACTAGGTATGCAGGTGCAGAGTCTGAAGGTTCGGGTGTACTAGAGTTCCCTGCTCCTGGAAGAGTAAGCGAGGAGACAGGGGTAAGGCAACTGGTGGTTCCGATGGCAATTGCTGCAGCAACGGGGAAACAAATCTGTCGAGGTCAAAATGGTGCTATGAGGATCATGCCAGCTCGTTCCGCTTGTAGCTTGAGCAGTACTCTCTGAAGTAGAGGGAAGGGAGGAAAGGCATAAAGGAACCTCCATGCCCAAGAGGGACAATGCGTCTCACCAGACAACACCAGACCCTGGATCTAGCGAGCAGAAATTGGTCAGTCTAGCATTGAGTGGGGATGCAAAGAGGTCCAGTTCTGGAAGACCCCACCTTTCGAAAAGGTAGTCTACTACGTCCTGTGGTAGTTCCCATTCGTGAGCCTGAGACCGAGAGCAGATGAGCCTGTCGGCTAGGGTGTTTTGAACTCCTGGAACGTGAACCGCTGCAAGTTCCTGGTTGTGCTCCACTGCCCAGTACCACAAACTCACGGCTTCTCTGCAAAGGGGGTAAGAGTGAGTGCCCCCTTGCTTGTTGATATAGAAGACCACTGGCATATTGTCCAACTGGATCAGTAGGGGCCCTGTAAGAAGAATCATCTGGAACGCCTGTAAGGCATACAGAAGGGCTCTCATCTCAAACATGTTGAAAACTGCGTTCCAAAGAGGTCCACATCCCTCTTGTCTGGTGGGCTCTGAAATGCGCACCCCATCCTAGTCGCGAGGCATCCGTTGTTAGGATCTGCTGAGGACTGGGATTTTGAAAGAGAGCTCCAGATTCTAGCCAGGAAGTGGGGGAGCCACCATTCCAGACTCTGACATGCTGCTTTGGAGATCCATACTGGATGTTCGAAATCAACCAAGCACTGGTCCCACTGAACCCTGAGGTTCCACTGGAGAATCCTCATGTGCAGACGAGCTAATGGTACTGTTACAATGGCGGCTGCTATATGGCCTAGTAGCTGCAGTACTATTAGACCTTAGTCGATCTACCCTGTCTGAGGGAAGGAAGGCCCTCCCCTGGACGGAGTCCAAGATGGCCCCCTATGTACTGCAACCTCTGGGTAGGCCAGGGGGATGACTTGGGAAGATTCAAGATAACCCTCAAATCTTGGAACAGAAGGTGGTGTCTTCCAGTGAGCATCACAGCTATTCCCTTGTGGGCGCTGTCAGGAGCCAGTCGTCAAGGCAGGGGTAGATATAGTGTCCCTGCCTCTTGAGAGCTGCTGCCACCACTGCCAGGCACTTGGCGAACACTCTGGGTGCCGAGACATGGACAAGTGGCAGCGCTCTGAACTGGTAGTGCTCTCCCTGGAAGGTAAAGCGGAGGTACTTTCTGTGGAACGGCAGGATCTTTATACGCATGTAGGCATCCTGCATGTCCAGAGAGCACAGCCAATCCCCTTGGTGAAGCATGGGCAGCAATCCCAGCAGTGTCACCATCCTGAACCTTTTGTACTCGATGAAAGTGTTCAGCTGGCTGAGGTCCAGGATAAGACGAAGGTCCCCTTCCTTTTTCGGGACTAGGAAGAAGTGGGATTCCCCTCTGACTTGGTGGCACTGCTTGGATCGCTTTCTTGCTCAAGAGGGCTTGGATTTCTGCTCAGATGAGGGCTGCGTGGGATGGAGAGCAATGGGTGGGAATTGGTGGATTGTCTGGTGGAATTTGGGAGAATTCCAGTGTGTAACCCCTTGCTATGATTAGGAGTACCCACTGCTCTGCGGTGATATTGGACCAGCCGCTGAGGCAAAGGGAGACTCTCCCTCCACTGCTCTGTAAGGAATATGTACCAGATCTACTGCATTATTCTGTTTTACATAAACACTTTGTATCACCATTCCTTCGACACAGGATTTTCTGTGCTGGAGTATATTGAAAAAAATGCAATAAAAATAAGGTGAGAAAAAAAAAAAAGCTTTTGACATGGTTGACCATCCATTTCTAGATTCTCAAGTTGTTTCCCAAATTCTTGTGGGGGCTCTCCACAAGAGAAAGGCTTAACATAAACATAGCCACAGAGTACAGAAGGGGCCAAATTAGAAACACAGAACACACACAATGACTGCAGAAAAAGGCCAATGGTCCATCTAGGCTGCCTGTGGTACCCTATCTAACCCCAGGACCTACTATCCCATCCAAGGTCCTAATTAGGGTCCAAATTAACCAGGGTCTAACCCTCAAAATCCACCCCATCCCCCTCCCAGTTTCTGTCATCTCAAGCACCCACTATAGCCTTTATTCTGTCCCAGATGTGCTTGAAACCTTTAATGATTTTAGCGTAAATTCACAGATGTTGTGGTCTGGCTGAAGGTAGGGGCAAATAAGAAAACAGATCCCTAACTTTACAAGCAGAAGGTCAAACTGGCTTCTACTTTCCTAGTGCTAAAGTAGGCTTTTTTACTCTGACAAATTTAAAGCAGCAGTACCACGAAAAAAAAAATCTGCGCTTTTTTGACGGTTTATTCCCTGTGCTCTGCTGATCATATACCTGGTACTCTTTCCCACCGGCATTGTACTATCACCGAATAATTTGCTCAGTTATCCTCCGCTTATTTTACATTTCTGCCACCAAGCATGTTGCACTGGAACCCCCTCTGCTGCCAACTGGACACCTGTACGACTTGCAGGGACATCGGTAATTGTTAGCAGAGGGT
Source organism: Neoceratodus forsteri (assembly GCA_016271365.2). NCBI lineage: Eukaryota > Metazoa > Chordata > Ceratodontiformes > Ceratodontidae > Neoceratodus > Neoceratodus forsteri. The sequence continues at coordinate 775,456,770 of CM028135.1, forward strand.
CCCACTGCTGTAGCCAAAAGATGTGATGCGACCTGAAGGAAAAGCGCAGCTGAAAATTAGTCAACCGCCATATTTATTGTAGCGCCACAACAATTCAAATAAATTGCAAATATCTAAAAAACTAAAGATGACCGAAAAGAAAAAATTACTCACCTTAGTAATGTTGTTTCTTCTAATGGAGTCTTGCTATATTATGACATATGCAGTGAGTCCCAACCTTCGAACTGCTCCGGAGGTAAAAGAGTTAACTTTCCATGCCAGGCATGAAACGCTGAGCTAGAGCTCGGTTGAAACTCTGTCTGTTCTTCAAACTCAAACCGTCAGATCTTTATGAGCTAAACTCACTGAGGTTCTGTGTGGAAGCTGTAAACCTACACTAGCCAACTGGCTACTAAAACATAAGAACACATTTTTTGGTCCCAAAACAAAGACTCAAGTCAGGAGACCCAAAAAATGAAAAATACAACATCAAGTCACCCCAAGAAAGGAGGGGTGAAAAACAACAAGGTGGGCACCTACTCAGTGCCAACACTGCACTGCCCACCCACATCCCAAAAACAGAGGTTCTGAGAGGGGCAGGCCATAATATAGCAAGACTCCATTAGAAGAAACAACATTACTAAGGTGAGTAATTTTTTCTTCAAACAACATGAAGTCTTGCTATATTATCACATATGCAGACTACAAAGCAGTACCTCCATGGAAGAGGGACAGAACCTACTTAAGAAATAGGCTCTGAAGCACAGCTGTGCCAAACCGAGCATCACTCCTAGCCTGGATGTCCAGGGAGTAATGCTTGGCAAAAGTGTGAGCTGTTTTCCAGGTAGCTGCTTGACATATCTCTAGAATAGGGATGTCCCTGGCAGCAGCCAGGGAAGCAGCTGTACCTCTGGTAGAGTGAGCCCTCAGGCCTGAGGGAGGAACCTTACCCAGTTTTTCATAGTAAATTGATACAAGAGACAATCCACCTGGCAATGGATCTTTTAGTGGCAGGTTTCCCTTTACCAGCCTCACCATAAGTGAGGAACAGTTGGAGGGAGTCAAACCTGTGACCCTTGGTACGCTCTATGTAGTAACTAAGGGCTCTCTTCACATCTAAGCTGTGCAGCCTCCTCTCGCCAGAGGAGGAATGGTCAGTGAAGTACACTGGAAGAGATATAGATTGATTAAGGTGGAAATCTGAAACCACCTTAGGCAAGAACTTCCTGTTAGTCCTGAGGACCACCTTATCTCTATGAAAGGAGATAAAATCAGGCTCCACTGACAAAACTTGTAATTCACTTATCATCTGGCAGAAGTGATGGCTACCAGAAACACAGTCTTCCAAGTCAAGTACTTAAGCTCTGCTGAAGACAAAGGCTCAAAGGGGTTGCATAAGCTGAGCAATGCAAACATTAAGATCCCAGGCAGGGGCAGGGTCCCTGAATGGAAGGTTGGTGTGAAGCAATCCCTTGAAAAACTTGGAGAATACAGGATGAGCTGAAAGAAGAGGGCTTACCTGCTGAAATAAAAGCAGACACAGCTGCCAGATGCATTTTTAGGGTACCTGGTCTCAGCCCCAAGGTATTTAAGTGGACCATATAATCCAGGACTGTGGGTAAATCAGCAGATTCTGGGGAAATATGCTTTCCAGAGCACCATATGGAAAACCTCTTCCATTTGAAATTATAAGTAGCCCTGGTGGAAGGTTTCCTAGAAGCCTTCAAGATATCCATTACACCTTGGGAGAGGTGTAGATCAGCAAACTCCAACTCTTCAAGAGCCAGACCTTGAGATTGAGAGAGTTGAGGTTCGGGTACCAAACCCTCCCCTGAGCACAGGTTAACAGGTTGTGATTCCTGGGAAGACACAGGGGAAGATGGACTGCTAAGGACAGTAGGAGTGAATACCAGGATTGTCTGGCCCAATCTGGAGCAATCAGGATCATCTTGCAGGGTTGAGATCTGATTTTGACTAGCACTTTGAACAGGAGAGGGAAGGGGAGAAAAGCATAGAGAAACTTCCCTTCCCAATTGAGAACTAAGGCATCCAGAGGGACTGAGCCCAACACTGGGGGCCTGCAGCAAAAAAGGGGAAGTTGGTGATTGTCTGGGGCTGCAAAAAGATCTATCTGCGGGGTGCCCCATCTGGCAAATATCACCTCCAAGACCAGGGGGTCCAGTGACCATTCGTGATGGCCCTGGGAAATCCTGCTGAGAGCATCTGCCAGGACATTGTCCTTGCCTGGGAGGTGTTCAGGGAGTAAGCCAGAGACCACAACTTCATTGCTTCGGTGCACAAGGCCGTAGACCGAGTGGCCCCTTGCTTGTTGATGTACCACATTGTGGTGGTGTTGTCTGTTCTGACCTGTACAACTTTGTTCTGAACAGAATTGGAAAAAGCTTGAAGTGCTAGAAAAACTGCTCTGAGTTCCAACAGATTGATGTGGAGCAGCGATTCCTGAGGGGACCACAACCCCTGGGTAGTGAGGTCACCCTTGTGAGCTCCCCACCCCAAGAGGGATGCATCTGTAGTAAGGATTAAGGAGTGAGACTGAGTGACAAAAGGATCCCTTGTCTCAGATTGCTCTGATCCTGCCACCACTGTAGGGCCTGGATCAGGGTTCGAGTCACTGGGATCAATTTGGTTAGAGGGTCTTTCCTTTGAGACCAAAAGGCTCTCAAATGGAACTGGATGTCCCTCATCTGAAATCTTGATCCCTGCACTACTGCTGTAGAAGCAGCCATGTGCCCCAGGAGCTGTAGAAAATGCCTTGCTGGTCGAGAGACCTGCAGGGTGAATGAGGAGGCCAGAGAGACCAGGGTCCTTGCCCTGTCCAAAGGAAGGAAGGCTCTGGCTTTCTCTGTGTTCAGCTCTGCGCCTATGAAGGTGAGGAGCTGGACAGGCTCTAGAACTGACTTTGAAAGATTCAGAAGGAAACCTAGAGAGGTGAGCAGTTGCCGAGTTATCTGTAGGTGTAACGTGACTTGTCTGGGTACTGGCCTACTATGAGCCAGTCGTCCAGGTAAGGGAAGATGGCAATTTTGCCTCTTAGGGAAGCAACTGCTACTGCCAGGCATTTTGTGAATACCCTTGGAGCAGAGGTGAGGCCAAGGGCATTGCTCTGAACTGGTAATGGCCTGAGGGCAGCTCAACCTGAGGTACTTTCTGTGGGAGCTTCTGATGAGAATATAAGTAGGCATCCTTGAGGTCAGGGACGCTAGCCAGTCCCCTGGCCTTAGAGAGGGTAGAATAATTCCCAGAATCACCATTTTGAATTTTGGTTTTAAAAGGTGCTTGTTTAAATATCCGAGATCCAGGATGGGCCGCCATTCTCCTGTCTTTTTTGGGGTAAGGAAGTACCTGGGTACAACCTTTGCTCTGGTGTAGGGTGGAACCCTTTCCACAGCTCTGAGAGCCAGGAGGAAGAGACCTCTGCCTCTAAGGCAAGTGCCTCTGGTGGATTTGCAGGTGGAAAGGATCTGGTTCTCATCTTTGGAAACTTTTGAAGCTGAGAGCCAGTCCCTGGCTTACTACTTCCAGGACCCACTTGTCTGATGTCAGAGACTCCCAGTCCTGGACAAAGTAAGCCAGCCTGCCCCTACAGGTAGCTGAGAATCGGCCCTGGCAACCCCATCAGGGTGCCTGCTTGGCAGGGCTTTGGGCTGAGGGGGAAGCAGGCCTTCTTGTACCCCTGCCTGCCTCCCTCAAAGAACCCCTCTGGGCATAAGCAGAAGAGGAGGCCTGGGCTTGGTAAAAGGCCTGCCCCTGCCCCTGGGAAGCTGCCTTTGAGGAGTGGCCTGCCTTTCCTTGGCCTGTGCACTCCTATAGGTGGTCCTATACTCATCCATTTTCTTCATGTAATTCTCTGTCTGCTCCCCAAACAGACAATTACCCACAACAGGAAAATCCATGGCCTTAGTCTGGGTATCCTGTGACAGGCTAGTACATCTGAGCCAAGCCATTCTGCACAGTGCCACAGATGTAGCCATGACTCTTGATGACACATCATTGGAGTCCGCTGCAGCATGGAATTGCACCTTGGATGCCTCAATACCATCAGCAGCCACCTGCTCCAGCTCCTTGGCAAGCTGGCCAGGAACCTGTTTTGCTAGAGCCATAACAGTATCCCATCTGGATTTCTGATATCTACCAACATAAGCCATATAATTTGCCTGTCTGAGTCCCAAGGATGCTGCCATGTACTGTTTCTTTGCCATGGCATCAATTCTCCTGGAGTCCTTGTCCGGGGGGTGTGAAGCCAAGGGAATATTTGCCTTATCACAGGCTTCAGCCTGCACTACCCCAACATGGCTGCATTGTTGTGTAAAGAACTCCGTATCAGAGCCTGACAATGTGTACCTCTTGTCCATTCTCTTATCCACAGGAGGTATAGTGTGAGGAGTTTTTAGAATTTTAAATGTCTGTTTCCCAAGAGATTTATGCAAGGGAATAGACAGTCTCCTAGACTCTGGGATATCCATCATTTCCACATAGTCAGGCTCCTCTTGATCATCCACAGCTTCCTCCATAGGGAGCTGGAGGGTTTCAGCCACTTTTTTATAAAACATAAAATGAGAAGGGGACTCAGAAAGCCTAGGAGGAGACACTCCTGAAGGTCTGTCTGGGGAGATGTCCGGTCAATGGGCACATCCAGACTTTCAAATCCACATTCTCTCTCATACTCATCTTCCCTCCTCCAGTTCATAATACCTCTAAATCATACTTGAACTGTGGAACCGTAACCGGCGCTACCTGATGGTGCTGGTTCGGTCGGAACCGGGAAAGCGACTGACAATTTAATCGCTTTGGCTATTTCTTCAGCGATTGAGAGGAAAGTTTTGGCTCCACACCAGCTGATTTCCTAGTCCTTTTTGCTGAACCGACTCTCAGAGTCGGATTCTCCTTTTGCTCAAGAAGTCTCGCCTTGGTCAAGGGCACTCCCTCTGGTTCGGTTGGAACCAAACCGGCTGGCCATCCGTTCAGCAGACTTTTTGGCCTCCCTTTCCCTGAGCCTACCAACTCTTTTCCAGGGTAGCTGCAGGAAAATTTTACAAATCTGGCAGTCTGCATTGAGGTGGTCAAACCCAGACAATCAACACAGGTGGTGGGGGTCAGCCTTGCAAAGGCTTCCCACACACACTGCAGTGTTGAAACCCAGTGGGCCCGGTTTTTCTTTTGGGTTTCTCAGACATAGTGCCAGTCCTAACCAAACTTACCCGTTTATGGCAATCCGCCAGGTAAGACCCTCTTATCGGTTCCCAACCGTGTCACGGGTCGTGGGAAAAATACGTAATAAAATCTGTTTTTTTTTTTAGAACCGATAAGAACCGGTAACCACACTCTAAATCACAGATTAAAATATTTTAAACAACCTGATCGGTTCAAACCGAACCGATAAACCATTTAATTCTCTTCTGTGTGGAACTTGTAATGTAAAACCTATCTAGTACTCAAAACTACCACAGACAGAGCCTGAACCGACCGGTTGCGGTTTAAATTCGGTCAAAAACAGAGAAAAACAATACTTTAACCGACAAAATGAACCGAGCAGAAGGAGAAATCTCCGGAGCGACTGTTCAGTGAGGCTGAGTAAAGAATCTGATGGTTTGAGTTTGAAGAACAAAAGACAGAGTTTCAATCGAGCTCGAGCTCAGCGTTTCATGCCTGGCATGGAAAGTTAACTCTTTCACCTCCGGAGCAGTTTGAAGGTTGGGACTCACTGCATATGTCATAATATAGCAAGACTTCATGTTTGAAAAAATATTTACAGGTATGGAAACTGGAACTGTGGCTGCATGCTTACAGCTAAAAAGCAGAATTCTGATAAATCACTTCCCGATTTGGTAGTACTGCTGCTTTAAATTCATCAATTTACAGGAAGTAATGCAAGCTCAAAACTAAATTAAACATGTCAAAGATTCATCAGACTGTGTCTTGATCACCGTTTTTAAAACAAAAATTTACTGCAGTGTGCTACAGGCTTAATTGAACAACGCTGCTTGTGAAGGGGTTCAAAACATGTTGGAGAGCCATTACAAGGGTGAAAAAAAAAATAAATTTAATAAAATTCAGCTGTAGTCCTGGAACCAAGGGCTCACAGAATTTCCCTCAGCATCTTAACAGACCACAAGGAGCCTAAGCAGCAGGGTTTTCAGGGATAAGAGTAGCCACATCCTTTATGCTCAGTGAATGGGTGATGCTGCATGCGCATATGGGTCAAGACTCCTTTTCTCCCTTGCACTTTTAACTTACTTGCACCTTCTCAGTATAGTAAAAACAACCCCTCCACCACCCATCTGAGCCCCATCAACGTCCCCACTCAGTCCTTAAGACACCCATTCTCCTACCTAGTTACATTTTAAAATTATTTACTGTCCAGTGCAGCACTTTGATCCTCATGGTCTCTCACTCACTGCCAGGCCTGAATGCTGTTAATCTTTCCCAGCAGTGCTTTCTCCTGGTATGCTCAATCCTTTTACTTCCAGCACCCCAAAACCTGGGTCATCGACATTGTGGATGGTAGTTCTATCACTGTGCCAACAGGCTGGTCATCATAGAGTTAGGAATTGCCACTTTAAAGTCTGAGTTTGCAGCACCTTCTCTGGCCCTGTTCACACTACAGTATGGTAATTTAAAATGTTTTTAAATAAAGATTAATTACCATGCTGTAGCATCCACACTATCACTAGCATGTTGTAAACTGTTATTAAAAACAGTTTACAGCATCCGCACTACTGTCTCAGGACTGGATTAACTAGCGACCGGTTCCCATTCGGGGACATCCAGCTTCATGAAAGGGAACCATGCCTGACCATCCGCACTGCAAACAAGTCCGATTTAACTCCTGAAACATTTTTAAAACCGTATTTATGCCTAGGTCTTATCAGGGTTTAAACACGGTTTTAAAAATCAGACTACCAAGCATGTAAAGTGCAAACACGAACTCCGCTAGGGCACTTAAACGGTTTAAGCTCTTTAAACCGTTTTAAATACTCTAGTCTTAACAGGGCATCTGTGTGGCAGTGGGCAACACCTTTTCCATGCGGGATGAGCAGGAGTAGGGCCAATGATTTTCCATTTTTATAATGGAAAACCCTGGTAACAAAACAAAAACAGAATTCATACATTTTTAAGCCAGCATTTTGGAGTCAATTTTTCATGAGGAAAAAAAAAAAAACTAATTTGCACCACTTTATATCCTGCAAACAACCTCACTTTGCACCAGCCTTTTTTGAGCCCCCCCCCCCCCGAGCCAGATATTGGTAGAAAATATGCTTATATGCTCTCAATTTGGGGGGGAGGGGGTGGATTCAGATTTTTTTTTTTTTTTTAACCAGAAAGGCCATTTTGAAAACAGAAAACAACTGTGCCTATATAGGATGGAGCAATTTTGAGAGATAAAATGAGAGATGTTCCTCATGTTCGTAATATGGAATGGTTGAGAGATACTGGGGAGGGGGGAGATGACGGCACCACACTGGCGCCTCTTAAAATGTTTTCAAGGACCCAAAGATTTTTCCTATAGAGTATTCCAGACCCTAAAAAACCAAAATCCTACATGGAAACTGAACAGCTCCTTAACTTCGGCAGCATAACAACATAGTAACGCACAGTGCTTTGAATTAGAAGCCTCTTAATGTAGACACTGGATTCCAAAAACCAACAGGTTTGCAGCCTAGTAGTCTGCCACAAAAAATTTTTTATTAATTTCTAGCCTTGCATCATGAAATATTATCTTAAGGCCCTGATTACTTACCAGTCATCCTTAAGGATGCATAACTCTTTGTCTTCAGATGACTGGGAAGCAGTTATGGTAAGGTGTTTCTCAGGATAACCCCTGGAATTCATCGTCTCCTTCACTGCCAGAACAAGGTATCTATTATACAGACCCCTGCAGAGTTTGGCATCTGTGGGAAAAACATTTTTCTTCCTGCAATTGAAAATTAAGGACATACAAAAGTAAGTTTTTAATCTGAAATACTAAATTTTACAAAATGTGCCCAGTGCAGGTTGCTCAGAACTGGCAGTGCATATGAACAGTGTGTGATGCACAATGGGAACAGACTTGAATAGTCTTCTACTCTCTCAGTTGGAGTGGCTAGGAGGTGAGACCACAAAGATCAGTGCAAGACAGTGGTGATCACATTTTAATGAGGTACAAAACTCCACTCTGTAACATGGCAAGTAATCTCCGTTGCGAATCCAGTAGTACGATAGGTGGAAACGTACCTCGTTGTACAAAATAAAGTGGGCATTAATTCCCTAGTAATGCCCGCTTCGTTGTGTAATATTTGAAGTCTCCACGAAAGAACTGCCATCTGAGCAATTTAGCAATTCACTGGTTACCACCCACCCACCCACCCTACTTGCCATTGTAAAACTTGTCGCAACTCGAGACACAAGCAGCAGCCCGAAAGCCCTCTGTACCCAAAGTGTGCATCTGTAAGCATGTTGTTTGTATCTTCCCATAGATAAAAGCTTACCCAAAATTACTTTTTACAATGCATAACCTCGAAGTTGTTTTCGTTTCATGGATTCATCAGTGTTTGCGATAAGCCAAATTAATGTAGGCTTGCAGTATGCAAATTAGGTATTCCATCATTCCATTCACCTTGAAAGCCATCAAAAAACTGTTGCTTTCAAGTGCAATATCTCTCTTAATGTTAATATTTAGAAAATTTAAGCTCACTTTCTAATGCTGCTGTCCATTAATGTAGCACATGGTTAGATTTGAACTGTAGTGAGCAACCAAAATGTAAAAAGATGTTGCTTTGATCAAAATGACAGTTGTAAAGTTAAAATAAAAATAAAAATCAGAAACCGGACTCTGTATTTCTTTCAAAGTAATATGCTTTTGTATCAATGTTTAAAGCACATGCCATGTTACAAGCGCATTAATGAACTCCAGAATCGGGCTCTACTAGGAAATTAGTGCCCAGCTGGTGGTTGGAGGTACTCTGCCGACCCCCCCAAAAAATGGGCAATAATTCGCTAATAGTATATGGTTAGGACTTATTTTAGATGGAAACCACTGGCTTCTCAAATGTTGTTGTAGGACAGTTCAAAGGTCAAAAAAGTTGTTGTACTATCGTTCTGACGTCAGTTCAACAGTACAACAACTTTTCAGCCTTGAGCTGCTACATGACTGGCTGAAAGCAGAGCAGATCAAAAACTGCACTCTAAAATGGTGGAAGTGCTCAACGAGCAGTCTGCAATGCCATTAATTCAGATAGTTTGGACACGGGCTGCCACACTCTGCTCCGTGTTGCCAAACTATCAGTCTGACAGTTTTTTTGGTTTTTGTTTTGTTTTTTTATTTCTTGTGCAGTTTATCCTCCAGAGCAGAGTGGGACCACAGGAAGCACCGGTATCTTCAGTGTTGGGACTGGAGCGGAGACTGCAACACAGACCAGGAGCAAGCAGGAGAATACTCACAAGGTAGGAACCTTGCCAGAAATTAAACTTCTTACATTTTGGGGAACCATACACTATATAAAACAGTATATGGTTTACCAAACACAACTAAGCTTTGTTGCCATCTCGGGGATGTGATTCCGTCACATGGACTTCTCAAGGTCTGTGTGACTTCATTACATCCCCTTGATGGCAACATAGCCTTGTTGTGTATGGATAACCATACACTATTCTATACATAGAGCCCTCCTCTGTCATGCATTAATGTGTACATGGATCACATTTCTTGTTTTGTTAATTTTTTTTTTTTTTTGAGAAGTGCCACAGGATCTTGCAAGAGGGTGCAGGTAAGCAAGTGGATCCAAGCTGGTAGTCTGACACTGCAGCGATTTTCAAAAGTCAAATTTATTTTATCATTTTGATATTCTCTTCATAGCAGGGCAAATTAATTACAGCGTACTGGAACGACAGCAAACATAATATGAAAAATGCAATCAGCCCATTAATTAGACTAGACCAAGTCTAACATTTTCTTGAAACATTTAGCAGAGCTCCCTGGAGTTCTCTCCAGACTCAAAATCTATCTGACTTCACAGCTCAAATGACAGTTCTTTTATACAGGATGAAATCAAATGATGGGCTAACTCCGCCCATTGACATTAAATACATAAAATTCAACAGCCCAAATGTATTCATGTTTTAATACATGATAATAAACCATACAGTCAAGCACAGTTACTTTTGATGGATTTTTAACATTTTTATCCTAAATATCCCCTGAAACACCACCCATCAATCACTTGTGCAGGGTTAAGATATGGCCGGATGGCGCTACAGCGCGAGTCCTGGAGCAGCAACAAGTTTCCCCTCAGCTCCCTGACCCAATCCCCACCATAACCATGACACAGGTACTTGAAAACATGCCTTCCTTTATTTTATTATTCCTTTCACATTGTACTAAATGCCTTGAACATACAAAGAAGCCAGCAGAAGGACATTTGATCTATCTAGTCTGCTCGTATTGCAGGGTACACAGCTTGAGCAACTGTCCTTGCCCTCCCTTCCCACACCTCCCATCCTCCCTACCCATGATCCTTACCTTCCCCTATGCCTGACCCAGCCTTTCAAAGCTGCCCACTGTCTTCAACGAGATCACCTCTTCCGGCAGCGCATTTCTAGTGACCACCACCCACTCTGTGAAGTGCTTCCTGACCTCCCTCCCTCCTAAACCTCTCACCCTCCAGCTTAAGACTGTGCCCCCTCGTGTTATGGTTGCCACTCAGCTTAAAGAGACTCTTTATCCACCTTACTTATCCCTTTCAAGTACTTGAAGGTCCCAATCATGTCCCCTCTCTCCTGTCTTCCGGGGAGTACAAGTTGAGTGCCTTTAACCTCTCCTCGTATGCCTTACCCTGCTGACCAGCTATCATCTTTGTAGCCCTCCTCTGGACCTTCTCCAGCAGGTTAATGTCCTTTTTTAGGTGTGCGCACCAGTACTGAACCCCATACTCTAGATGAGGCCTTACCAGTGACCTATACAAGGGAAGTATAACCTCCTCTCTCCTACTACTGATCCCCCTAGATATGCATCCCAGCATCTTGTTTGCCTTTGCTGCTGCTTTCTTGCATTGAGTGGACTGCTTCAGGTCACTAGTGAGTATCACGCTCAGGTCCTTCTCCTCCTCTGCTGCAGATACTCCACCCAGGTAGTACTCTGTTAATCCTGAGATGCTACCCAACCCAAATGAAACTGGAGATCTCCCTGTTCCATAGTCTCCTGCCTGGCTGCTTTAGGTTCAGAGGAACATTCTGAAAGAGGTATAAAGCCCTGGGTAGAGTGAGCATTCCTCATTGCTTCAACTGTTTTGAGAGACTCGGTTGGAGCACAACCCATCGCTGAAGGTCATGCTATGTAAGCAATGCTGTGATTCACAGAGCAATAAGATGCCAAAACTGTTAGGCACTGACACTCTGCTCATAATACACTGATAATCTCTTGGAGGAGGTTCTTCAGGTGTATGTTAATGATCCCACAGCACTTCTCCAAAAAAGTATGGGAATTTTCCAGTGCCTTGACCAAACTTTATTCACTAAAATACCACCAACAGCTTAATCTGGTTCAGTTTCAATTGATTTCTATCTGTGTCTCCCCCCCCCCTCCCTCCTCCACCACCGGGGCGAGGCTGAAATAGGCAATTGCCTAGCTCTCCTTTCCTGGTCAAGGAAATAAATAAAACTCAATTTTCTGTATTTCTTTTTACCACTGTATAATGATCCTGTGCCGAACTCTGAGTAACCAAACTTTCACACAGTTTGGAGATGGGGAGACAGAGTAATCAGCCAATGACTGAGAGCAAGAAAGGGAACAGCCCACAAGAGCGTCACAGGGAGGCAGCCTACTCTGAAGCCCTTCAGAGAAGCAGTCCTGGAGGCGGTAAAAGAACTCTCAAACAAAGTGGATTCTTTTCTGCTCAGGAAACCATGTTAGAAACCAAGATGGAGCAGGTGGTCACTGATACCAAAGTTGACACAGACTTTTCTAATAAAACTGACTGTGGTCACAGGGTTTGCAAATGAGAACACAGGATTCTTAGACATAGTCTACAACACCTGAAGAACTCTGCCAGAGATGCAAATATTCACCTTATGGGAATATCAGAGGGTCGGGAGGGACTGAAATATGCGTGTCAGCTTTTTTCCATCTTTTGTTTTGAGGATTTTAATGGTATTTCTATCCACCCAGTTTACAGGAAAGAATTACTCTGGGCAGGGCTCCAGATAAGGGGAGTACCGACCTTTTTATTCACTTTATTTTTGGAAATACTTTTCAGAAAAATGTTTTAATGAGTTGTACCGATACTTGAACCAACATTTGTAAATACTCCACATCAAAAAATAATGCTTCATAACATAACTGGTGAATAAAAAAAAAAAAAAAACCTTTTAAACACAGATTTACAGCACTCGTATGCATCCCAAGTTTGATTTACTCACTATTCATACGAACATACGAAATGCCAGCAGAAACAGGCCACATGGTCTATCGAGTCTGCTCAATTGTGCAGCTAGCCCCTCATCTTGTACAATGGACCAAAATGGTGAATGACAGCTTACGGTACCCACTGCAAGCCCACTGGTCGACATGGTCTAGCAATGGGCGTACAGTAGTAAAGTATGCTATCACTCACAGACAGCTCTGTCGGCGGGCAGCCGTGGCAGTGTGCGGGTGGGTTGAACTGCCTGCCGACATTCGGCAAATGCTTTGGACGGTGGGAGCGAGGTGGGGGTGCCTGAGTGGGCGAGGGTCCACTGGACCACCAGGGATACTTTTGGTATCCGATTGTCAGTGCAATCGGGTCAGGGCAGGGTGAGGGGTTCCAATAGCCTAAAAGGGCTGACGATTTTTATACGACATTACAGGGTTATGGGCGAGGGGAGGCTTGATCATCAGGAATGCCTGGTGCCATATCTGACAGTACGGGATACAGGCGGTGGGGGGTACCACTGAACTATCAGGGCTTCTTGGTATGCTGTACTGCATTTATGGGATGAGGGGTTCCACTATACCACCAGTGCTACAGTGACAGCAGTTCAGCAACTATGGGGCTACGGGCCGGGGTGGGGGGGCACTAGACTAGGATGTTGTGTTTGTGTGCACTGCCGAAATTGCAGGGCGCCCAGTGCATTCCGCTGGATGCATCCCTGCAGGCTACATGCAAATGGGGCCATAATACAATGCAAATGGCCCCACTGTGCCTTGCATGCCTAATGGCCCCATTGCATGTTTGGGGCTGTGAATGGAAACATTGGGCACAGCGCATCTGGAGATGCACTGCCCCATCAGTTTCCCAGCCCGAACAGGGGGATGCATAGGCACTTCTCGGGCAGGGCACAACTGTGGTATTCACAGAGTGGATGTACCTGGAGCATGTTCTGGTGCATCTTCTGTGAATACCACGGGTTGGGCATGGCGCATCCCATTTGCGCTGGGGCAGCAGAGATGCACCATGCACAACTGCTTTGTGAATCCTGCCCAGTAATTTTATTTAACTGAAGAACCTGTACTGTGTATTCAGATTAGCTCCTCTCACTCCCTCTGTTAGTCCCTTACTCCGAGGGCTGGTAACCCTATGCTCCTACTCTGCTAGTTCCCTCCTGTTCCCATGCAGCATTTTTTTGGGGAAGGGGCTAACGAAAAGACAGATTTTTAACAGCTTTTGAGTTTCTAAACAGAGTTTTTAAGCAAAAAATAGCTTTCTAAATGCTCCACTCCGAACTAACAATCTAGCACACTATTAGCACCCTCCAACCTATTGCTCAAAGTAATCAGGCAAGTGTGTCGCACAGAACGGAGACTACACTGTCTGACAGAAAAGGACAAGAAGTTAATGAAAAAAGTTTTGTCTGGTCTGTAATCTAACATCCACCCCTTCAGTCTCTCTCATATGCTAGAAAGATGTCCATCAGGTGCCTGTCACACTGCCAAGTCAGGAGGGCAGTGCTCTAGATAAGATGAGTACTGGTCTATTTTACTCACAATATTTTAAGAAATCCTCTTCAAAATGCTTTTTTAAGAGTACTGATACTCATCTCAACCCATGGAAAAGCTCCAGATATACTTCAGAAGGTGCTGTTTTTTTCCATACAGTATTTTGCTCACCTAATGTCAAAAATGACAGCTGCATTACCCTTGAATGCCAATATTATCACTCTGAAGCACTGGCGGAGAGGATCCTATTGTCACCGACATTCACAAACACGTGTCTCTGTGCTTCTCTCCCCTTTATCAGCTGATTACTGAAATTGCAGTCGTGTGTTTGCATTCCATACAAGCACTCCCCCAGCCAGCCCCCAACATAATGACATGCTGACCAAGGAAATGCAGGAAAAAATGCAGCATGCACAAATACTTAGGCACCCAAAAGGGTAGGCACTAAGGAACAGTAGGTGTCCTGACACAAAAGTGCCTGCCCTGGGGCACCTAAGATACAGTATAGGAGTTTTGCACCCTGTCCACTACTCTCCAGTCTTCTGAACTACCTTATCTTTAACTGAGCTACTAAATAGCCCTACTAGGGGTTCAACCAGTTCCACAGCCAATTTCTTGAGCACCTTTGGCCGTATCCCATGCAGCCCTGAGGCTTTATCTACTTTTAGGGCTTCAAGCCCTTTCTGGACCCTTTCTCTGGTAAATACTGGCTGCCTCATTTCAGGAATGCTCCCGACAGTCACCTTAATACCACTTTTAGGCAGGGACCCACCGTCTTTCTTTATAAAGACAGAGCAGAAGTAATCACTGACTGCTCTGTGTTCATCTTCCATTAGTACCCTCCCCCTCTTGTAGCCTAACAATACACCCCTCCCTGCTTCCTTTCTTCCTTAATATAGCTGAAGAACTAAGTCCCCTACACACTGGCAGGAGTATTCATATCAAAACTTTTAGGACTTGCCCAGCCAGGCCTGTAGCTGAATTTTCACTTGCCCCCATTTATTTATTCATTGAAAAATGTTTCACCAGGAGAGGCACACCGAGCAACAAGATGCTCGGCTCACGGTGCGACCAGGGTGGGGTGGGGTACAAGGGAGGAGGGTGTACATGAAACAAGCAATAGATTGTACATTGGAGTCACGCTATTCAAGCAATTGTTACATAGTTAAGGGTGGCTTTACATATTCATTACAATGAAATTAGCTCTCCTTTTGTACTTGCCCTTCTGGGAAATATACTTGCTTTGGACAGGGAACAACATGATTTGCACACCACGGCACACTGGACTCCCTCATAGTAGTCTTTGCTTCCCTAGTCTTTATTTGGTATTCTGCCCATTCCTCCTTCCCGTGCTTTTCTTTGTATCTGGTGAAAGCCTTTTTTCTGTCCCTCACCACTTCTCTGACCCTTTCCGAGTTCAATATCGGTCTCTTGAACTGGTTTCATTTTCTAACAATTCTCGTGCACAACTCTGTTGCCTCAAAAATGGGCCTCCTGATTGTCCCCCCAAAAAAAGTATTTTTTCCTCTACACCTCTGATGCTGTCCACCTTGATCAATTCGTCTCAGAACAGCTTCTTCATGTGGCTGAAGTCTGCTCTTCTTGCCAGAGGGCACCGTGAGGTGAACCCACAGTGGCTCTACTTTTCCTTTGCTTTTCTGGATGAGTCAGTCCTCCACACCTCTATACCTCCCCCTCCCAAAGACATACAGGGCAACACACACACACACACACACACACTTTTTGTCTTCCCATCTATCGTGTCTAAATACTGTGTAACCTGGGACTGAGAAGTCCCAGTTATTCTCTGTGGTCTAAGTTTCTGTGATGGGTATGAGGTCTGCCTCAGTGTCTGCCACTAATGCATAGAGCTCATGGATTTATTACCCAGACTCCTGGCATTAAGGCAGACAATCTTCCAACCATCTCCAGATCCTCTCTTGCTGTTATGTGATCCTACATCTGCATTCCCTTCCATTCTCCTAATCTTATTTTACAAACTGCTTGCAGACCCCGAGAGCCTTCCCCCCTCTGCCTCTTCCACTACTCCTTTTCTGAACTGCAACCTTAAAATTCTGCCCACCTTGCTGCTACCTGTCCCCTATAAAGGGGGAACACTAGCTAGAATCCACTTCCTTTACCTTGATACCCCTAGCCTCAATGTCCCCTGCAGTCAGTTTAACTGTCTAATGTAGGTCAAACGTCTGCCCCAACACCCTTGTCCTCTCTCTTGTCACGTTAAGGACTTTCACCTTTGAAAAGCTCCTGTCCAAGCCCCCACCAAAAAGTGGTACCCTTTCTCCTGACACCATCCCTTTAACCACCCACTTAACTCCTCTAGCTCTTCCCTCCTTATTCTAGCTTTCCATCCCAGCCACTCCACACGTGGAAGGCCTCCAAAAAGGCCAAGGAGGCCAAGTGTGCCTGCAATCGGTCTCCTGGCCTCTGAAAGTTACACTTCACTTGCTCAATTTTTTATCTTATTTCATTCTAGGACTACAACACCTTTGAACCATAGGTTCCTTTTACAAAGGTTCCATGTCATTAGGATATAGTCAGCTGACAAAAACAAACAAAAAAAACATAAGGCAATGTGGGAGAAGAAAAGAGATAATTCAAAACAATACAAGTAGGGTAACATGTATGGCACTGAATCTAGAAATTCAAACAACAGGTAGTAGTGCAGTCGGTAAACTGACATTGCCAACTTAGGTTGTCTGGGGGGTCTTGAGGATGGGAATGTATCGGTAAAGTATCATATAAAGGCACTAAAATCAAGAAATTCATTACAAGTAAGTGCTCATGGGGCTGGCTCACCAGATTGTTGGTACCAAAGTTGTCACAAATTCACTCCTGGGGCCAGGTCCACTGAGCTCACAGTGCCCACCCATACTGCAATCCGTGACAGTGGAGAACAGGAGTACCCTCCAAGTGTCCATCTAGAGGTTCCCGACTGAACACCAGTCATGAGGTCCCAGGGCTTCCTCCATCTAATTTGAGTGAGGATACAGTAGTCTCCAGTCTATAGCCAGCAGAGAACTCTCCTCGGTTGCTGCAGGGGTGTGGGGACCCCAGGCATTCTCAGCTCTTGGGGTTTGCCTTGTAAACTGGAATGTGTCATCTCCCACAGGATGCGCAGCACCCAGTTCCCCCTTTACAGACTCCTCCTGAGACCTGTGCATCACCCTTATTAAGGCACCCATATATTCCATTTTTGGATCCTAGACTTGGCAGTAAATGGTGACACCCAGGAGTAGCATTAACTGTGTGCTCTGAGCATGGTCAGCGATTACAGGAGCACATTTTCTTTGTAGAAAATTCAGTTATCTGTGCTCCTCTTATCTTTCAGGAGCACAGTTAGAGGTTCCAGGCAGTGGAGGGTGGTGGGGGAGTCCAGAAGGGATACTGGGACAAAGATCAGCTTTTGTTATTAATTTGGCAGAGTTCAAAGATTGATTGACAAGCTACTGGGTGAGCAAGAAACTGTCAAGTTAGTAGGTGGGCCAGCAAGTTATTGTGCACTACAGCACACTGGCAAAGAACACATGTGTTGGTAGCCAGCACAAGCTAGTATGTACATGGGCAGGCAGAGAACAAGTATGAGTATGACAGCACCAGGCAGACAAATGCCCATGTAGGCAAGCAGATAAGAGATGAGCGGGTGTGGTTTCATGGGCTTTTACTGGCAAGTTGGAAACAAGTGAGTGGACAAGCGGCACAACAGCAGGCAGGGAACAAGGGTATGTGCACTCTCTGGCTATGAGAGCGCATACACTGTATGGAAGGATGGCAAGGAGGGGATGATGGTACTGACTATGGGGCCAACAGTTAAATGAAAATTAGGGGATGGGGGGGGGATTTATACGTTTTACTGTAAGCAGACAACAGAAACCTGCAGACATCAAGGGAATTTTCCCATTTAGTAACATATATAATAAGTAGTAGATAGGAGCATGGCCAGGATCTGAAGAACAAATGTTAGGGTACGATTTGGAGGAGCACACCGAGATAAATCCTTAACACCACCCCTGGAAAGGGACCTGGGGGTAATCCTTTCTGATGACCTGAAGGTAGCCAAGTAGTGTGACAAGGCACTGGGGAAGGCTAGCAGGATGCTTGGGTGCATAGGAAGGGGTATCACCAGTAGAAAGGTCATATTACCCCTGTATAGATCACTGGTAAGACCCCACCTCAAGTACTGTGTCCAGTTCTGGAGGCCCAACCTCCAAAAGGACATGGATAACAGGAAGGCAGTACAAAAGAGGGATACCAAAATAGTGCAGGGCCTGCATCAAAAGCCCTACAAGAAGAGACTCAAGGAACTGAATACGTGCTCTGTGGAGAAGAGGAGGAAAAGGGGGGATATGACAGAAACATTCAAAACACCGAACAGGTATTAATAAAGGTACAGAAAGGTACCATTTTCCATAGAAAAAGAAGCTCAAGAACAAGGGGTCACGCTATGAAGTTGGAGATGGGGAGGCTCAGAGGAAATGTAAGGAACCACTTCTTCACGGAAAGGATGGTGGACGCCTGGAACAGCATTCCAGCCGAGGTGGTGGGTGTCAAAACCGGGACAGTATTCAAGCATGCATGGGACAGATACAGGGAGACCTTGGTAGTAAGGCAAGGAGAGGAGATGACTGGAGATCAAGTAGGGTCTGCGGTGGCACAGTAAGCTGGGAAAACTGAACAGACTAGGTGGGCCAAGAGGTCCTCATCTGCCTACAACTTCCATGTTTCTATGTTACTCTTGTGCAACAATTAATGCCTCAACTTACCAGCCCAGCACTACACTGATGTATATTAAAAAAAAAAAAAAAAAAAAATCCTCAATTTTGGCCAGGGTGTGGTTGTGGGCACACAAATAAATATATAGCCCATAAAGTGGTCTATCCCCCAAAGTCCATCTTGGTCAAATGTAGGGCGATTGGGACTGAGCTTACTCCTAGCTCCTTACCAAGGTCCTGCTTTGGTAAAAAACAGAAGGATATGACCAGAGTAGAACACAGTTACTTCAAGGGGCTGGTATGTTCATTTACATAGTTACAAACTCTATACAGGCTGGATGCTAGGGATTTCTTTACGCATCTTCAAATTAAACACCAGCTCCTTGCACATCTTGCCCGACAGATAAACCAGAATGCTCCTGCCAAAGTAAACTATACTCTTCTCAGTGAGGCTTGAAATCGCTATCCTAATGTATAGACTACTGTACAGTGCTTGCTGGGCCTGATGAAACTTTAGTCCAGTGTGTACAATGATCAGAAGAGCATACTACACCCCAGTAAGCCTACATAGGTTAGATCCAAAAATCTAATCTCTAGCATGCCCTAAATGCAAGGACCAAGAATGGACTTTCACACATTTAATGTTAATGTTTCTTTACTCTGAGAGGTATCAGTTATCAGAAAGCAGCAACAAGGGCAAACAAGATGCTGGGATGCATAGCTAGGGGGATCAGTAGTAGGAGTGAGAAGATTATACTGCCCTTGTACAGGTAACTGGAGAGGCCACATCTAGAGTATGGTGTTCAGTACTTGTGCCCACACCTCAAAAAGGACATTAACCTGCTGAAGAAGTTGCAAAGGATGGCTACAAAGATTACAGCGAGGGGAGAGAGAAAGAAGGGGGGGGGGGGGAGAGAGTCATGATTGAGACCTTCAAGTACTTGAAAGAGATAAATAAGGAGGATAAGGAGTGTCTCTTTAAGCTAAGAAGCAACTATAACATGAGAGGGCACAGTCTTAAGCCAAGTGTGGTTTTGGAGGGAGGTCAGGAAGCACTTCACAGAGAGGGAGGTGGACACCTGGAATGTGCTGCCAGAAGAGGTGGACTTGTTGAAAATGATGGGCAGCTTCAAGAGAGACTGGGATAGGCATGGGGATAAGGTAAGGATCACGGGTAGGGAGGCTGGAAAGGATAGAAGAAGTGGGGGGGCAGGGTCAGTAGCTCAAGTTCTGGACCCTGCAATACAAGCAGACTAGACAGACCAAATGGCTGCCTTCTGCTGGTTTCTTCATATATATTTGTATGCAGTGACAACACTGTTTTTTTTTTGTTTGTTTGTTTTTTTAAAACATGGGTCGAATTGGACCCACTGGTGTAAAACGTGTGTTTCTAAAGAGCAACCTACTGAGTCAAAACATAATCAATGGCATATTTTGAACAGGTCACATTTCCTTCCTCTACTTTTTTTAAGTAACCGGGTAAGGCCCACTAGCCGCACATGTCTGTTTTCAGGGGAGACCTGGGAGCACTAGGCGGTTAAGGGACTTGCACAGAGTCACACAGTATGCAAATGGAGATTGTGAGAATCAAACCCAGATGTGGTCTGCTGGATTTACCAAGCTCGTTCACAGCTCATTACTCTAACCTCTAGGCTATACTGCCAGCCCAGTATATAGATTAGGTACATCCATTTTGAACCCACTGGCAAAGGAAAGAGGGGGTCAGTTTTGGGCAGGATGCAATTTTTGACCTTTTGGTGCATGTTAGCGCTGTCCCTGCCAAAGACAATAACAAGGTAATTAAGTCAGGTGGAGAATGTGATGCCCAGGAGACATAATCCAAGAAAGCCCCAAAATTGGTCACCCAAAGGACAAAGGTGCATGACAACATGGTTCTATGCATCTCTCGTCCGATTCCAACACCCTAAGACAATAACATGCCAATTACATTAATTGGAGAATGTGATGCCCAGGAAACATACTCCAGGAAAGCCTCAAAATGAGTCACTCAAAAGACAAAGGTGCATGAAACCACGGTGCTATGCATGTCTCACCTGATTCCAACACCCCAAGACAATAACATAGCAATTAAGTTAACTGTAGAATATGATGCCCAGCAGACATACTCCAGGAAAGTCCTAAAATGGGTCACTTAATAGGGTAAAGGTGTATGAAACCATGGTGCTATGCATTTCTCGCACCATTCCAACACCCAGTGACAGCGCTGGGGGGTTTAAAAACATGGGCCAAATTGGACCCACTCGTGTAAAAAGTGTGGATCTAAAGAGGAACCTACTGTGTCAAAAAATAATCAATGGCATATTTTGAACAGTTCACTTTCCTTTACATATTGCTAGAGTAGGCGCATCAATTTGGACCCACTGGCAAAGGAAAGAGGGGTCAGTTTTGGGCAGGATGCAATTTTTGCCCTTATACTACATGTTAGTGCTGTCCCTGTTCGTATGTTGTTACGTAACTAGCTGCACCATTAAAGTCTGATCTCTCACCACTGCAGCTCCTTTTGGGGGTGGACCATCCCCAACTGTGGGACAATGATTACCCATTACCACGAATGCATAAAAATAGAAAAACAATAAATGGTACAACAATGGAAGGGGAAAAGAGAAACTAACTGGAGCTACTGTAGATGTGCCTATCCCTAGTAATACAATACTCTGTTTGCATCTGCATCACCACTCACCCCAATGAGGCTGAAAGTAGGCAGCATTTTCTAGCTCTCCTTTCTCAGTCAACAAAAACTAAATACATAAAGCTCAGAGAAAGGAAGGGAAGTTTGTGAACTTGTGGTCCCCTTCCTAAATTAGCTAGACTCAGCAACATTACAAATCGAACTGTAGGCATCATGGTAAAGAATATGAATTTGCCTCCTCCTCCTTCTCTCCCACCCCCACCCCAATGACATGATGATGAACGCTGACATATGAAGCAGTGGTGTCATATGTAGAATTTCATACCAGCAAGGGTAAAATGTGGCCTGGCCTCAGACTCCTTTTCACTGGATAAGGAAAAGGTCCATCTCAGACCCCACTCTGGTGGGACACAGGGGGTATAAACCTGGTGCGCACAATGGTGGCTCTCAGGCAAATGATGGTGCCATACTCTCCTCATCCAGTTGTGGCTCTCAGAACTCTAGATTCCCTGCTCCTTTCCTGGACAGAAAAGGTCTGTCCAGCTCTTCTTTCATCTGGCCTGCCCCACAGAGCAGTAAGTCAGGGACTGGCAGCAAGCAGATTTGGTGCCACTGATAACGACTCCTGTAGGTGTGGGATCTAGGACTAGTGGACAGGCTTAAAAGGAAAACTACACTCTCATATTTTGTAAATGTGTTTCAGGGATTTATTTAACTCCAAAAATTGATTAGCGTTTTGCTCATAAAAGTGCTAAAACATTGTGAAAATGCATAGCACTTGCCTCACTGTGTTTAACAAACATAACACTTCTAGAAAACCTATATAAATACTTTCTGTACAGTTAGCATTGTCCCAAGAAAAAAACTGCTAATCAATTATTTAAAACCCTGTGTTTCTATGTCAGACAACTCTATTTGTGTAGCTATTAGGAACACACGACTGCTTTATTTTCACTATTCATACTAGCCCTGTAAATATCCAGGGGTCTCCATTTTCTGGTTTCGAAAGCTCACTGTCCCGGACAGCTGTATTAGCATATGATAACATAATGTGTCAGCACCTTTAGACTCCACCGTATGCCTGTCTACCCAATTAGAATTCAACAAAGCAAGTTGCAGCAAGGTGTGAAATACAACATTTACCATCAGTTAGCTTTGTAAACTGAGTTGTTATGCAAGAGTTTTCCATTTAAACTGCATTTAATCAGTATGTTTCTAGAGTTTTTTTTCCAGGATATTTGTATTTTCAGCATAGAGATACATGGTATAAATGGGTGCTGTGACATGTTCTCATATGTTAATGCAGCAGTCATGGAGAATGAGATTTCAACAACCATAAAAGATCCCCCAGAAAATACTAGTTACAGAGAACTAGCATGAACAGTGAAAAGAAAAAAGAAAAAAAAAAAAAAAACTACAGCAATCACATATATCCCCAAAAGCTACTGGAAGGAGCTATGTGTTGACACGGAAACAAAATTCACAGGATATGAGTGTGTAGTTTTCCTTTAAGAGAGCCTAGCCCACTGGGCTAGGAGGAAATCAAAAGATACAATTTTTTTTTTTTTCCAATTTAATAAAATTTTTTGCTTAATACTTGCAATCAAGCACTCCTACAATTAGATTACCCCCGTTAATCACCTTTCTCAGGTCGGCTTGAGCTCCTGCTGTTCATCACCTAAGCAGAGTATTTCGATGACGTTATTTAAACCCTGGCCAGGCCATATAGCTTAAGCACAAACCAGGTATTTAAAAATCATTGCACCCCAGGCTCTGTGGTGCTGGGCAGCAGATCACCCAGGTTTGCACCCCCAGCTCATAACGCTAGGAGCGGAAGAAGGTAAAGAGGAGTCAGAGTCCTTTAGATGCTCTCCTCCCAGCAGGGTGGGTTGCAGTGTGCCATCTGTAGCAGCTCCTGATGGCAGAAGCACACTAGCCAAATCAAGTGACCACACACTGCCAAGTTTCAGGACATTGCAGCTTACATGCACTGGGGAGGTGGGTGTAAGAAAATGAGAAGAGCAGCCCAGTCAGGCGTGCTGGGTGACATCCTTCATGGCTCCTTCCAGGCCACTGGCTCTGCTCCCTTCGGCCAATACAAGTCTGCAGTATCAGTGCCCACTTTTCCTTGGTCCTGGTCAGGAAGCCCCAAGGCAGAGTTATGCCAGAGCACTGAGGACCTGAGGAAGACAGACAGGGGACTGCAGCAGCTGCTGGCTCATAGCAGGCCCAATTGAGTACGGTACTGTTGGGTAAGAAGAAAGAAATGATGCAAGTAAAATTAAAGAGAGAATACTTGAAAAAGGCTGTTTTGTAATTTAATAATGCACTCCATCTTACTTTTCATTCTTTACTATTGCTTCCTCTGTAAAGCTCTGGTCCAGAACTTCCTCTAACCAGCCTTCTTCCATTTCATCATCAAGCAACTCGGCTGATTCATGTCTAGACTGCTCTGAAGAGAAAGCACCAGGCTCCATGACCTTTGTCTCCGTAATGCTATCCATGCCAGTTTCACACCTTCTAAGACAACCTGAACTTGAGATAACATTCTCGCCTATACATTTCTCCAGGTCACCCTTTAAGACAACACTTTGCTGAAGTTCTGTATTTACTATAACATGCCTTGCAATGTCGGCATGAGCTTTCCAGTCATGTGCCTCATGTTTCTGCAAATGATCATTGTGTCCAACATGGTTGGTTTTTACCCCTGGTTTGGAGGAACACACCACTGAATCATTCTCATCGCTGGACCTCTCACAGCGTTTTAGTTTAGTAATTTTAGTAAACTCTGATCCGCCACCATCACTTGAGCCGCTACTTCTACTGTTACTTTTGCAAGAAGAATTAATATTTCTGAAAGCGTTTCCACTCAGTAGGTTTACAGATATTTGCTTCAAAGGAACTTGTTCAAGACTGTTTCTAACTTTCAAAGGACAATCCCCAACGGCTTGGAAATATTGCGAGAGGTTACTCCCAACTTTAAGTTCTTTCTGCACTTGACTCTTTTCAAACACATTACTCTTTACCATACACAGAGGAGAGTCCCCTTTATCCTGTAAATATTTAGCGATGCTACTCCCACGTTCTCTTAGCGGTTGCTTTCCAGGCTCCCTTTTTATCCTTTTATTTTCAGGCTCTCCTTCAGGACTGGTGACTGTTCGTTTTACGGACCGTTTTGATGGACTTAAGAATTTGCTCAACTGACACTGCAGTGCAGGTCTGCTGGGATTAGACACGGCTGTACCGGTCTTCTCAGTGGTAGAACTCCCAGCTGCAAAAAAGTATGACGTTATGGAATGGTTTTTCTTCAGTTTGTTCCGTTTATTGCAGCACTTGAGCGATATCGGGGTTAGGTCTCTCGTGGTTGCAGGGATCCTCTTCTCACTCTTCATACGACAGATTTTGCTCTCTGGGGTTTCAGGTACAGACAAAGAATCTGCCGCTGGAGATTCTGGAACAGCCTCATCAATAATGCAGTCATCATCACTACTGCAACTACCCAAAAGCTGTGCAACCAAAGCCATTTGGTCTTAACTTGGTTACAGACTGCTGCAGACAATCCAGCTTCTGGCTTCTACACATAACACTGCAATGAAATAAAAGAAACAGAACATTTGTAACTTTTTTTTTTTTTTTTTCCAGATCACAAGAAACACTTTCTCACTCTCAAAGTGTGACAGTAACTTCAGTATTCGAAAATGGTAGTGCAGATGCTGCATACGGCCTATGGAGAGAAGCTAAGTGTGCCAATATTACGTGTATATACACACACACACACACACACACACACACACACACCTGTATTACATCAGAACCTGTGACACATAAGGCATATTGGTTAAGGAACCTTCAAAAAAACAATGCAAAATACAGTTTTCTGGGGGGAGGGGGATCAATTCTGTTTATGTCTCCAGTTCAGGTAGGGATGTACCCTGGTTTCAGTCCCTTGTGCTGCCCACCCAGTATCCTCCCCAAACTGGGTGGCCCGCATCCTTCCCAGTGCAGTGGGCCCCCCGGGGTGGGGGGGGGAGGAGAGACTAAGATCAACCAGAGTCCCAAGCTGAGGTTTACACCAGGGGTATCATTCAGGAGGGTGCCCTAGGAGCGTCATACTGCTAGTGTTTGAGGGTTTTCTACTTGTGGCTCTCCCAGAGGTGCAGATGTGCAGTGACATCAGTGCATGGATGTGTGTGCTTCCACACTCATCCCGGAGACGTCCACCGCACCTCAGCAATACATGGTCTCAGCCGGTGTACAACCAGTTTCCACTGGCCGTCACTAGCATGCCAGGAACTCACGGCACCCCACACCAGTGAAGGAAAGCTGTCCATAGGACACTTGTCCAACCTCCTCTGGCATGTTCCTCTGATGCTCTGGGCTTGTTCCCGAACCCAAGCCGCCAGTGTCATGAGCGGTAGCGCTACCACTGTGCTGCCAAGCTAGCTTGCAAAAATACAGTTTTGAACATCACTTTTTATTCGGGTTCAATTAAACATGGATCATTTAGGGTATTTATTTCTGAAACTGAAAACATTATAAACTACCAGTTGGAAATTATTTCCTACCCTCTTTAAGAGTGCCAGTTTAAACAAATCAAGGCCACTACACAACTGTTTTTCACCTGCACCATTTCTGCTGGCAGTCTTCCAAGCATCTACCACCCTTTCAGTGAAGTAGTACTTCCTCACATCAGTCTTAAAAACTCACCCCGCCAACTTCATCACAAACTCCTTGTCTTGGTCCTCTCTCCCTCTCATTTGAAAGAGACTCACCCTACAGCACCCTGCGACTTTCTTATGGGTCCCAATCATGTCCCTTCTCACTCTCCTCTTTTCCAGCATGTACATGTTGAGATAATAATAATAAAATTATTTATACAGTGCCTTTCTAAAAATCAAGGCGTTTCACATCAACAATATAATGAAATACACATACAATAAGTACTAATTCATAAAACAATAAATTAAGTCATGCACACTTGAAACCACAAATGGGTCTTCAGCACCTGTTTAAAATTCCTCCACAGACATGCACTCCCGAAGCACGCTGGGTAGAGAATTCGAAAATGTTGGGACACCATACATAAAAGCACGTGCCCCGGAAGATTTCAAAGAAACTCTTGGAATCTCTAGCAACCCCTCATCTGCCGGGCGGAGAGATTGCCCAGGGCAATAAGGTACCAGAAGCTCTTTCAGGTAGTCAGGGGCAAGTCGTGCAGGGCTTTATATGTCCAGAATCGACTTAAAGGTGATCTGCCACTGTACCGGCAGCCAATGCAGTTCGCACAGCAGGGGAATATGACAGGTACAAGTACCACCCGACAATAACCGGGCTGCAGCATTCTGCATTCGCTGCAGGCGGCGGACATCAACCCCTGGTAGCCCTAGATAAAGGGAGTTGCAATAATCAAGGCACGAGATCACAAAGGCATGGACCAAAGTTGGCAGATCACCGGATGGAACAAGGTGCTTAATCCTGGAGATGTTCCTCAGATGGTAAAAGGATGATTTGACGACCGTCAACACCTGCAATCGTAGTGTCAGCCAGTTGTCAAAAGTCACCCCAGATTTCGCACCTGTTCAGAGTAGGGGAGTTGGGAACCACTGAGAAAAAGTCCAGAAGGTAAACTAGCCCCTTCCCTAATCCGGCGACCTGGATCCACAACCAATACCTCCGTCTTTACCGAGTGCAACCTCAGCCAGCTAGTATCCATCCCATTCTGGATTCAGTGAGGCAGTTATTAAATGCCGAGAGAGCTCTACCCTGGTTCGGTGCAAAAGACAGGTAGAGCTGGGTATCATCAGCATAGCAGTGAAACCTCAGCCCATACCTTCTCACAATGTATCCGAGGAGCAGCATACACACTGCGAACAACATGGGGGACAACACCGAACCCTGAGGTACCCCACATGACAGAGAGACTGGGCTGGAGGAATTAACCCTCGACACCACCCTCTGAGTTCTGTCAGTGAGAAAAGATCTAAACCACCCAAGGACTGTACTAGACAGGCCACAGATGAACCTCAGGCATTCGAGAAGAACTCCATGGTCCACAGTGTCAAACGCTGAAGAGAAATCAAGAAGGACCAAGATGAAACGGATCTTCCGATCTCTCACCATCAGATCATCACTGAGCACCCGAACCAGCGCATTCTCGGTGCTATGCCTCTTTCGAAAACTAGACTGGAAAGGTTCATAGATGTCATGGATGGTCAAATGGTTCTCCAGCTGTATTGCCACTACTTTCTCAATCACCTTCCCCGCAAAGAGAAGGTTAGAGATTTGCCTGTAGTTCGCATGGCAGTCTGGGTACAAAGAAACTTTCTTCAAGAGGGGCATCACCACTGCCTCTTTCAGAGAGCTAGGAAACTCACCCATCTCCAAGGAGCACCAGACTATCTGTGCTAGGACCGGGCCAATGGTATCCCAACAACCCTTAATCAAGGAGGTCGAGCCCGGATCCAAACTACAGCATGTAGGGCATATACTCTGGACAGGCCACATAATATCAATGAGTTCCGGTCGGGCAAAGGAACTCCAGGAGAACTTGGGGTTTGCGACCAAACGCCGATCCATAGCTTCTCCCATAGAAGATGCAGGTAGGA
The DNA here is from genome assembly GCA_016271365.2 of Neoceratodus forsteri. NCBI lineage: Eukaryota > Metazoa > Chordata > Ceratodontiformes > Ceratodontidae > Neoceratodus > Neoceratodus forsteri. The sequence goes on from CM028135.1 coordinate 775,484,640, forward strand.
GAAATACCCTGATGTTGGCCACCTTAGCCACAAAGAAGCAAGCAAGCTCTTCACACTCTACTTGTGGAAAAACTCTTCGAACCTGTAGGCAGGCTGGGTTGCACAGTCTGTCCACAGTTCGAAAGAGCTGAGCTGGTCGGTTCTGAGCAGCCACAATCTCCCTGGACAGGAACTCTGCTTTCTTATGGGAGATTGCAGAATGATAGACTTGATAGTGCTCCATCAAGTTACGATGGTCTGCATCAAGGGCAGATCTCCGCCAATAACGTTCTAATCTTCGTCCTTGTTGCCGCATCTCCCTCAAAGTCCCATCAAACCAAAGGGACCAAGGGCCAGGGGGGGGGGTGGGGGAGGACGAACACGGACTGGAGCAATGATATCCAGAGCAGAGGAAATGGCCTTATTATAAGCCAACACCAAGGCATCTGGGTCACTGCTCACTCCAGAAAACTCTGACAGGTGAAGCACTGCCATCAGGCCTTCCGAGTTTATATCTCGCAAAGGGTGGTACCTGACCATCACCACAGGGGTAGGTCTGCATAGGGGGATGCAAAAACGGAACCCCACAGTGTAGTGATCGGACCATCCAACTGGTTCCACCCCCAAATCGAAGGCATTGATCCCCAGAAGAAAGACTAAGTCAAGGGAGTGACCACCTTTATGAGTGGCAGAAGAAACAACTTGCATAAGGCCCAAAGATGTCATCAATGGGAGGAAGGGTTGTCCAAATTGTGAGAGTTCGTCATCGACCCAGGCGTTGAAGTCGCCCAGGACCATCAGCCTAGGCGACTTGAACGTCATGTCTATCACAAAGTCTGCAACTTCCTGCAGGAAGCACTTATCATCATCTGGTGGATGGTAAATGAGGGCGATCCTACACCCACACCCACCACTACGGTACACTCTAATGACATCCTCTCCAACTGGTACACTCCTGAGGTCCAGCTCAGTCTTGAAACAGACCGCAACCCCCAAGTGGTCCAACCTCGAGCGGTGCAACACCGAGTACCCAGCCAGAATAGCGGCCTCTAATATGGAGCCTGCATTCTCATCCAGCCAGGTCTCAGTAATGCACGCCAGATCCACAGATCCAACAAGATCTGCAATAACTGCAGTCTTGTTTTTAATGGATCTGGCATTGCATAGCACCGCTCAGGTAGGACGGGTCTCTGGAGCTGCTCAGGCTATGTGCCCACCAATACTGGTGGTGCCCTTGGGTATGGAAGCTAGGCATGGAAGACCACGTTTCAGATTCCACTTCGCCCCAGGGCGTCTTCTGGGTCTCACTACCCAAATTCGATGGACCTGCTCATTCAGCCTCCACTGTTCACACCCCCCATGCCCCCTCCCTCTCTTACGAGCAATATGAAGGGCTCTACAGCGTTGGTATGCTGATAACTGTAATGGGAGAGGGAAGGATGAAGGGCGCAAAGAGCGGAGGACGAATAGCGCACGACCGTGGGGATAGGCCTCCCCAGTCTCTCCTCGTAGGGAACCTCGTGTAGCCTTGCACCATATCTGCTGCCCTCCCCTGTACCGCCTCCACCCTATATGTCCTTTCTCAGCTGTGGCCTCCAAAACTGAACACAATACTCCAGATGAGGTCTCACTACAGAGTGACACAGTACTCCAAGTAGGGTCTCGCCAGTGAGCAATACAATGGCAACACCACTTCCCTCCTCCTGGAGATACCCTCCCCTGTGCAACCCAGTATCCCACAATCCCTACCCATTGATCTGTAACACTGCCCTGCCACTTTGAGATGGTCAACTATGCTAACCCCAAGGTCTCTTTCCTGCTTAGTAACTGTCAGTACCTCACACCAATATGCTCAGCCCTAGGTGCAGGATTCTAGTTTTCTGGCACTGAACCCCAACTGCAATACTCTTGACTATGCCTCGATTTTCTGAAGATCCATAAACATTCTCTCTATCCCCTCCCGAGTGTCCACCCTATTACGGATTGTGGCATAATTTGCAGAAAGGCATACCTTCCATTCCAGTTCTTCTGCCTTCTGAAGACACTGAAGAGGACAGCTCCCAGTACTGAGCACCTCAGCACCCTGCTGGTCACCCCAGGCAAAAATCTGATGTTTTCAGAAGGACCTCACTTTAAATCATAAAAAGGCTGGCACTTACAACAGTGACCCACCCCCATTAGAAATTACACCTAGGGGGCGCTGATGAGCAGCTAACTGAACGGACGTGTTATCCCGCACTGCTCTCTCCAAACAGCCTAAAAATTAGTATTAAAACAAGAAAAGAGCGCCTAAGTCCATGGAAAAATTAACCTTGCAGTATAGGAAGGCAGGATGGATGAATCTCTCACCCCAGGCTCCTCGAAAAGTCAAAGGATTGCCTCCAAGAACGCAAAAAAAGGAAGAGAGAATGGCGGCCTGGTCTCGCTGTCGGCGGCTGAGGTTGCCGCTTTGGGTAGAGAAGTTACAGGGAAGGATATCGCAGCCCCTGAAGCCAAGGTTAATTAAACTAGAGGGGAAACTAGACCTAAAGCTCCAAGAAATATAGGAACAACAAGAGGTGCAATCAGGACGAATATTGGAGGTGGAAGAGAGGGTCTCGCATGTTGAGGATCAATTACTGGCAACACCTGGGCAAATAACAGCTCTCCAAAAGGAACTAGCCCAACTAAAAGAAGCATTCGACTACCAAGAAAATTACCATCGATGGCTAAACTTGCGGCTAAGAGGACTACCAGAGGGCATGGAGGGGAAGAGCGCGATCGACTTTTGTGCAAGGGTGCTGCGAAGGGAAAGTTTAAACCAGAACAGGCTCATACAGCGGTGATGCCCAAACCGCCCCAGGATCAGCCGCCGAGACAAATCATTTTTCGGTTTCATCATTTCCAAGATAGAGAAATGGTGCTGAAGGCTTTCTGGGAGAAAGGCACAGTGGAGTATGGATGGTGTGGTACCCGAGGACTGGAGGAGGGCAGATGTGATTCCCCTTCACAAAAGTGGGAGCAAGGCAGAAGCAGGAAACTACAGACCTGTAAGTTTGCCCTCAGTGGTAGGGAAAATGACAAAAATCACTTCTGAAAGAAAGAACTGTTGAGTACCTAGAGGCCAGCGGGGCACAGGACCCAAAGCAGCATGGATTTACAGCAGAAAGGTCCTGTCAGACGAATCTAATTGATTTCTTTGACTGGGTGACCAAAGTAATAGACCAGGGAGGGGCTGTGGATATGGCCTACCTAGACTTTAGCAAGGCATTTGACACAGTCCCGCTAAGAGTTATTAATCAAGTTAGCCAGCCTGGGAGTGGGTTCCAGGTGGTAGCCTGGGTAACAAACTGGCTGCACAACAGGACACAGAAGGTAATAGTGAATGGAACACATTCCAAAGAAAGAGGGGTTACTGGTGGAGTACCTCACGGCTCAGTACTGGGTCCAGTCCTCTTTAACACCTTTATAGGTGACATTGCAGAGGGTCTGGAGGAAAAGGTATGCCTCTTTGCAGATGACACAAAGATCTGTAACAGAGTTGATACACAAGATGGGGTAGAAAGGATGAGAAGGGACTTGGCAAGGTTGGAGGAATGGTCAGACATATGGCAACTTAGATTCAATGCAAAGAAGTGCAAAGTAATACACCTGGGAAACAAAAACCCAGGGGAAGAGTACGCAATAGCAGAAGAGGTACTAACAACAAAAATGGAAAGGGATTTGGGGGTAGACATATCAGATGACCTAAAGGTGGGTAAGCAATGTGAGAAGTCAGTAAGGAGAGCCAGGGGGATACTGGGATGCATAGGACGGTGCATCACAAGTAGAAAAAGGGAAGTGGTTATCCCTCTGTACAGACAGTTGGTGAGACCCCATCTGGAATACTGTGTGCAGTTTTGGAGACCCCATCTAAGCAAGGACATAGACAGGATGGAAGCAGTCCAGAGGAGGGCAACTGAAATGGTGCAGGGTCTGCATCAGAAACCATATGAAGAGAGACAGAGAGCTTAATATGTATACCCTTGATGAAAGGAGGAACAGGGGGGACATGATAGAAACTTTTAAGTACCTCAAGGGAATCAACAAAGTCCAGGAGGGTAGCATCTTTCAAAAAAAAAAAAAAAAAAAAGAGATGTGTAAGAACAAGGGGGCAAAATTTAAAGATAAAGGGGGACAGCTCAGGGGTAATGTGAGGAAATTTTTTTCACGGAGAGAGTGGTGAATGCATGGAACCACCTTCCTGGGGAGGTTGTTGGGTCTAAAACAGTGGGGGAATTCAAACATGCATGGGACAGACATAAGGCAATTGTAGTGGGGGGTTGCAGGAAGTAGGCTGTTGGTTAACTAGAATCTGCGGCTTATCCAATAGGAAGGGAAATGGGCAGACTGGGTGGGCCAAGTGGTCCTTATCTGCTGTCAAAGTCTATGTTTCTATATGTCGCAAGATTACTCGGCCCAGCTGCTCAAGAGGAGAAAGCTCTTCAATAATGTAATGCAACAATTTAGAGAGCACCAGACTGAGAATTTCCTCATATACCCAGTCACCTTAAAAATAAAACATGAAGGGGCAACGTACTCATTTTGGGAGGTGGAAAAGGCCGAAGATTTTGTCAGAACTCCGAAGCAGAAACTGCGATGAAAAGGCAGGACAGAAAAGTATGCTTTGTGGAGTTTTAAGACTAAGTAAGAGAGACTATTAGTGTTTCATTGTTGAACTATGTTTTTTCTGCCTAACTCTGAAGAAGCTAAAGAACTGTGCTGGAGAGAGGAAGGTGTTTATGTCACATGTGGTCGATGATTGGGATGGGACTTAATGAGCTCACCCACCTACCGATCTCCCTTGCTGTGCGTGGAGCGGATTGAGGGTTTGATGCGAGGATACTGAGAGCAAAAGGGGAAAGCCACCTGATGGAGGGACTCGAGCTGCGATGAAGAAGCATGCAGGAATAGGAAGTAAAAGGATAACAGGAGAAGACAAGATGATGATGCTGCAAACCTGCATGGGTGAAGGCAGGAGGGTGGGTGGGGAGTAGGGCTTATGTGTTTTTTTTTTTTGGCGTGGCCTATTCTCCTGCTGGCCTTAGCCTGTAGCCTGAGCATCCATTTCATAGAATCAGACTCAAGCTACCGGGGGTATGGGAAAGTAGAAAGAGCCTGGGAGGGATCCATGGTGGTTGAAAAGGAAAATGAAGGACAGTGGAGGGGGTTGTGTCCAAACTGCAAGGGAAAAGAGCATTAGTATATGGTGGCTGGACGAGGGAAGAAGGTTAAAATGGCTGTGGAGGGAGGGCGTGGGAGCATCTATGTCAGTACAGGGGGATGAAGCACACACTCGAGTCGGGAGACTATTAATTTCTAACAGAGTAGAAGGAAAACAGGGGGATGGAAGGAAAAGGAAAAGGAGCTATGGGGAAGACATGGGGAGGAAAAAGGGGGACTGGCAAGTATGTGGGGCAGAGAGCAAGTGGTGAGAAGGATGTAGTTGTGAGACCTGGGATCAAAGGGGAGGAAGGTGGCGAAAGGGGTGGGGGAGTTGGGGAGGAAAACAGCAAGTTTGGGGAGAGGAGGGCTTGGGGAGGAAGAGGAGCAAAATGGGGGGGGATGTATAAAGTTGTATACTGAAGTTGATATTAAAGTTGAGTACTTTGAAAATGATGTTTTTTTTTGTTTTTTTTGTTTTTTTTTTTTAAAACAAGGTGCAACCAAAGACACTGTATGTGTGAGATAGCTATGCTCTTATTTAAACTTGTGGAACTGAAATTGAACAGAATAAGGTATATCAATGTCTGGAAAGCATTCTGTTAATGCGATTACCTGGAATGTTCGGGGCATTATAAATCCAGTAAAAAGGACAATGCTATTAACAACACTTAAGAGTGGGAACCCAGATAGCATTGCTACAGGAAACACACCTGACAGAGAGGGAGCATGCTAAACTGGCTCAAGAGTTGGTAGGGAAGTGCTATGCAGCATCTGCCTTGGTGCGTAAGAGAGGCGTAACCATTTTGATACATAGAGCAATCCCACTAGAAGTGCAGAGGGTGGTAAGGGATACAAAGGAGGGCAGATACATTTTCATTTTTCGGATAATGGAGAGGGAACAGATCACGTTGGGCTTGGTGTATGCCCCCGCAGTATATGATCAACGATTCTATACCTCTTTGTTGGATTTGTTGGTCCGGGAACAATTTCCGGGGTTAATAATGGGAGGAGACCTGAACTGGACAGTGGACCCTGAAATGGACCATTCCGAATGGAAAGGGAGGGATTCAGGTGGCATGCAGCAATGGCAAGAGGGCATGGCGGAATTAGACTTAGTGGATGCCTGGCAAACGGCAAACCCCAGAGTAAGAGAGTATACTTTTTACTCAAATCCCCACAAGATGTGGACACGGCTGGACTATTTTTGTGTCACACGAGAATGGTACTCCCAAGTGAAGGATATTCGGTATGGTCTGATATGTCGATGGTAGTAATGCAAATCCAAGGAGGAGGAAAGCGGATGTCACCCACCCTTTGGAAATTTCCCACATACATGGCCCAGAATGAGGAATTTAAGAAGCTTCTGGAGGGGAGATGGGATTTTTTTTATGGCAACAAATGATACAGAGGAGGTTTCTAGAGATACACTTTGGGAAACGGGTAGGGCATATGAGGGGAACAATTATAGAGTACATGTCACGCATAAACAGGAAAAGGCAGGAGCAGAGAAAAGAGCTGGAAAGAGAATTAAAAAAAAAACTCGAAGTGAGGGTAGCGAGGGGGGAAAAAGGGGAGGTGGTCCGATCGCTGGACGTGGTAAGGGAGGCCCTGAATGTTCATTTGAGGACAGAAGCAGAGAGAACTGGATTATTTAATAAGAGGTATACATTTGAGTGAGGGAATAGATCAGGCCCAATGTTAGTCCTCCTTATGAAGGGTGGTAAGAGAATGGGCAGAATAACAGGGATAAAAGATGAGCAGGGAATGTTACAGAGGGAAGATGAAGGGATGCAGAGGGCCTTTTGTTCCTTCTATTACCAGTTATATCAAGCGGAAGGTACAGGAACAAGGGGACAGATGTTGGAGTTCTTGCAGAGAATCAAAGTACCGGTAACCAGTCAGGCACAGAGGGATGTTAGGACAACCAATATCTGTGGAGGACGTGATGAAGGCTATTCAAAATCTGCAGAAGGGAAAGGCTAGTGGACTGGATGGATATCCGGTTGAATATTATAAGTTGATGGAAGCCCGGACTGTTAGAGTACTAAAAGAAGTATTCCAGCAAAGGGGAGACCTGGGGGAGATAGATTTGCCAGATACCTGCTATGATGCTAATATATGCCTTATACCTAAGGAAGGCAAAGATCTGCCTTCATGCGCTTCTTAAAGGCCAATATCGCTGTTGAACTGCGACTGTAAAATCTTGGCTAAAGTATCGGTCAGTAGATTAGAGGAGATCCTCCCGGGGTTGATTCACCCAGACCAAACTGGATTCATCAAAGGGCGACACTCATATCACAACATGAGGAGACTGCTAAATATGGTGTGGAAAGCAAATAGAGGGAAGGAAGAAATAGGGATTTTGTCAATGGATGCTAAAAAAGCGTTTGATAGGGTAGAATGGGAATATCTATTTGAAGTGATAGGAAGGTTTGGTCTGGGTGAAGTATTCCTGAGAAGGATAAAAGCGATGTACACGGAGACCCGGGTGCAGGTTTTAGTGAATGGCAGCAGGTCGTAAAAGTTTAATCTAGGAAGGGGCACAAGGCAGGCATGCCCCCTCTCTCCACTACTGTTCGCAATAGCGATCAAACCTTTAGCTGTGGCCATAAGGGGAAGCAGGAGGCTACAGGGGGTGGGGGAGGAAACAAAGCATAAACTAACACTGTATGTGGACGAAATGCTGTTGTTCCTGAAGAACCCGAGTCAATCGGTACCCCCTCTATTAGCGTTGGTAGAGGAGTTTGGGGCCTTCTCGGGGTATAAGATTAATTTAGGGAAGTTGGAGGTAATGTGGCGTGCAGGGTCAGGGAATGAGGTGCAGCCATGGGGGCTAAAATGGTAGGGACTGGCCTGACATACTTGGGGGTTCAAGTGGGTAAATCCCCAGGGTCCCTGTATAACTTGAATTACACAAACTGATTAAAACCATAGAGGCGGACCTGAGGAGATGAACACAGTTACCGGTGTCGTGACTGGGTAAAATAAATCTCATAAAAATTAATGTGCTGCCCAGGATACTGTACTTGTTGCAAATGCAGGTATTTATTTAACTCCAAAAACTGATTAGCGTTTTGCTCATAAAACGTACTAAAACACTGTGAAAATGCATAGCACTTGCCTCACTGTGTTTAACAAACATAATGCTCCTAGAAAACCTATATAAATACTTTCTGTACAGTTAGCATTGTCCCAAGAAAAAAAAAACTGCTAATCAAGCATTTAAAACCCTGAAATGTTACATATGGGGCTGAATAAGGAGGGCATTCATAGGCTGGAGAGGACCTTCTCTTCCTTCATCTAGAGAGGGAAACACCTGAGGATAAGCTTCGGAAGACTGAAGGCTGACAGAGAAGGGGGATGCCTAAATTTCCCAGATTTGAAAAATTACTTTTTGGCTATACAGCAAAGGTATGTGGCGGACTGGGTGCATGGGTGCCTTCCTCAAGCAACTGATCATGGAACCAATTCGGCAGAAGGCAATACTGGACCTTGTGCTCACAAACAGGGACAGTGTGATGGAGGTAACAGTGGGGGAGCACCTGGGGAACAGTGACCACCAGTCACTGTGGTTTGAAATCACAAAAGAGCAGAACCAAACACACAAAACACGATCCTGGATTTTAGGGGCAGACTTTGAAAATGGGAGAAACTTGAAGAGGCATTAAGGGAATGGGGCATAAATCAGAGTTGAGGAACAGTGGGCAGTATTTAAAATGGGGATTACAAGAGCAACAGAATTATGTATTAAGCAGGTTAGCAAGAGGAAAAGGAAGAGGAGACCATTATGGTTTTCCAAAGAGGTAGCAAAGAAAGTGAAAGCCAAAAAGATTGCATTCAGGCAATACAAAAAGACACAGGCAGAAGGGGATAGGGAGAAGTACCAGGAGAAGCAAAGGGAGGCAGGGAGGTCAGTAAGGGAAGCCAAAGCTCAGACAGAAGAACACATTGCAAAATCAGTGGGTAGAGGGGACAAAACCTTTACAGGTATATAAGGAAAAAGAAAGGCAAAGGAGAGATAGTGAGACTGAAGGGGAGGATGGGGCTGTGGAGGATGACAACAGTAAAGCTGACATACTGAACAGGTATTTCTGCTCAGTCTTTACTGAGGAAGAGGAGGGTAATGGGTCTGAACGGAGTACAAGGGGTGAGAATGGTGCAGAAATGGACGCAAGTCCTTATACACTAGAAAGGGTCCTGAAGGAACTGGAAGTAATAAGAGTTGATAAAGCAATGGGGCCAGATGGGGTGCACCCAGGGTCCTTAAAGAACTAAGAGAGGTGGTGGCTGAACTCTGTCTATCCTGTTTAGCCGATCACTGGAAACAGGGAGGTACCCAAAGACTGGAGGATAGCAGATGTAGTCCCCTTATACAAAAGTGGAACAAGAGGAAGCGGGAAGTAAGACCAGTCAGCCTCACCCCTAGTAGTGGGGAAGATCATGAAGCACTACTGAAGGAGAGATTGGTGGAACATCTGGCTGTCAATGGACTACAGGACCCAAGCAGCATGGTTTCACCAGGGGAGGCTCGTCAGACCAACCTCATTGAATTTTTGACTGGGTGACTAGGGAGGTGGATCAGAGGAGGGCAGTGGACATGGCCTATCTGGACTTCAGCAAGGCCTTTGACACTGTGCCACATACAAGACTATTGTACAAACTGGGGAATATGGGTGTGGGCAGGACAGTAGTGTGGTGGGTAGGTAACTGGCTGGGCGGCAGGACACAGAGGGTGGTGGTAAAAGGCTGTCACTCCACAAAGGGAAGAGTGACCAGTGGGGTACCACAGGGATCAGCGCTGGGACCAGTCCTATTCAATATCTTCAGTGACATTGCACAGGACCTAGAAGGCAGAATTTCACTGTTCGCTGATGACACAAAGCTCTGTAACAGAGCAGACACACCAGAGGGTGTAGACAGAATGAGAAGGGACCTGCAGAAACTTGAAGAATGGTCAGGGGTTTGGCAGTTAAAATTCAATGCAAGGAAGTGCAAGATAATGCATATGGGGCACAAAAACCCTAGCACAATACATCAGTTGGGGGGTGAGGATATAGCATGCACCAAGCAGGAAAGGGATCTTGGGGTTATCATCTCTGATGACCTCAAGGCAGGGAAATAGTGCGACAAGCAGCAGGTAAAGCAAATAGGATGCTGGGATGCATAGGCAGGGGCATCACCAGCAGGAAAAGGGAGGTCATAATTCCACTATATAAGACACTAGTGAGGCCCCACCTGGAGTACACTGTACAGTTCTGGAGACCTTACCTATGTAAGGACATAGACAAGACAGAGAAGGTTCAGAGGAGGGCAACAAAGATGGTGCATGGATTGCATCACAAGTCCTATGAGGACAGGTTGAAGGAACTGAACATGTACTCCCTGGAGGAAAGGAGGGAGAGAGGGGATATGATAGAGACATACAAATATCTTACAGGGAGGAACAGGGTGCAGGAACACACTATTTTTAAGCTAAAAAGATGTTTAAGGACTAGAGGGCATGGGATGAAGTTGGAGGGAGGACGATTCAGAGGAAACGTGAGGAAGAATTTCTTTACAGAACGGGTGGTGGACAAGTGGAACACCCTGCCAGAGGAAGTGGTGGGGCTGAAACAATCACGAGATTTAAGAATGCATGAGATAGACAAAGGAATTCTGGAGGTCAGGGGTAAGGGGCAACAGACTTCTTGGAAAACATAAACTGAACTTACAAGCTCAAATGGGCAGACTGGGTGGGCCATAGGCCCTTATCTGCCGACACTGTCTATGTATCTATGTATAGGCCAGAGGTAGCCAGCTGGGTCGAGCTGGAACAAGGGACGGCTATGGGAAGGATAACTGCATATCTCTACAGCAGGGGATTGAAGGCATACAGAATGGGAGAGGAAGTTAATCCCCCAGTAGTGCAGGTACTACTAGCTTGGAGGATGCTCAGGAGAAGAGGGTGGACACGAAGTGGGGAGACACTACTGCCAACAGTGGCAGGTAATCCCTATTTTTTGCCAGGGTTAGAGGATAAAGGTTTTTGGAGATGGGAATACGGAGTATGGGACACTTACTGGTGCGGGGGTGGCTCTGCTCTCTGCAGTCATTGCAGGAAGTGGTGGGGAGGGAAGTGGACGAGAAAGGTTCAGGTATCTGCAAATAAGGGCATTTATGGGAAGTCTGGGAAGAGAGAGAGAGCAAGGGGTTATATGAGATGGACCCGGTGGAAGCAATGATCTATCAGGCTCAAAGCAAGGCGGTGAAGAGAGGGAAACAAGTATTATCAGACAGGACCATGAAAACCAAAAGGCTATGGGAAAGGGACTTGGGTAGAAGCATTACAGAAGAGAACTGGAAAATGCTGCTTCCTATGCATTCTGGGATCGTGGTCTGTAATAGGTACAAGGAGGCGTACTTTAAATTTATCCACAGACAGTATCACCCACCGGAGACTGTGCATAAAGCACACCCAGAAGTGTCACAGAGGTGTGGGAAGGAGAGGGGAACGTATATACATTGTTTCTGGGCTTGCCCAGTGCTACAGAAACACTGGAAGGAGGTGGTCACTGAGGTGGGGAGGCATGCTGGAAGGGAGTTACCACTGGACCCCTTGAACTGCTTATTTGGTGTGGAGGTGGGAGAAGAGGAGGAGTGGGTACAACTACCTAGATGGATAAGGATCCTATATGTGCTGGCTCGCTGTGGAATTCAAAATACGTGGGTCTCACAGGACACTCCAACTGTGCAGGTCTGGTGGAGGATGGTGCTGCAGGCCTTGGGATTGGAGAGGCTGACTTATAAAATGTGGGGGAGAGAAAAAGGGTCTGCCAGAAGTTGGGCCCCGCTCCTAGAGTCTTTGTTGGTGGAAGAGAGATGGATTCTGAGGGAATGTATTATAAGTTAAGGAAGTAGAGACAGGAGAAAGAGAGAAGAAGGTAAAGAAAAAGAATGACACATGGATGGAGTGATGTGCCTGGAGAAAGGAAACAGGGAGAGGAGAAAAGGGAATGGACTAGGAAATATGTGACGGGGAAAGAAGTATATGAAAATGATTAATGGGTTGCACCATTTAATTTAATGTAATTTAAGCTAGTATAGTTAATTTATTTGCATGCTTACATGTTTATGATTTATGCTATAAGTTGTTGAGACGAAGTGTTATGGTTCAATGCTAAATCAGTTTGTTGAATGTCTGTATGTTTATTGTCTGAAGGAAAAGCAAATAGAAACATTATACTAAAAAGAAATTACACCTAGACCATCACCGATATTCACAGGAACCTCGCTCTAAAAAGCCACCCAAGCACTGGCATCTACAGCAATGATTACCCCCCTCGCACCAAACACACACACACACACACACACACTCTACAAGGACAGCACTCATGACCATCCAATCTTCTTGGTCCACAGAGGAATGTGGTGGCAACTGGATACAGAATCCTGTCTCCAGTGGGTCCCTGCTTCAGACTAAATTTCCAATTGAGCAGTAAAATAAATAAATAAATTAATGTGAGGTTGAGTGGCTTGTTGTACATCACAAAATGAGCAAGCAGCAGAAGTAAGGCACTGCACCTCTGACCTACAATTACACAGTTGTGTGCCCAAAACGTTGGACGACAAGGCCTCATGCAGATCGGAGAATACTGGACTACCACTACTTGCGTAGCATAAAGCTTTTGTGACTACAGCGTGGACTTGTGCTTGTTGTTGATTTTGGTTTCAGTTTGTTTGAATTGAGGAGCTTCGCGCTCCCCCCACTTTTTTTTTTTTTTTTAATGGGGGTGTAACTTAAATAAACTAATACAAAATAACCGAAAGGTTGTTTTGAGAGAGTAGCATAACGAACTCTATGCTAATAGCATGGGTCCCGTCGTCTCCAGAATCACTGAATTTGGTACAGTTTGTAAACTAACATGCCATCCATAGTGAAACTTAAACGGGGGTGCCCCCCCCCAATAAATTTAACTGCATCTTAGTCTAGCAAAGTATTCCTCTACAAACATTGTTTTTTGCATTTCCTCCATGTAGTACAGCTGCAAGCAGCATTTTGTTACTCATGGAGAACTATGCTGAACCTGCAAATCACCCCCCCACAGAAGCTGTTTTTTTAAATACTGGTAACAGTTGACCCCCCCCAAACGGTGGGAGCTTACCTTGCATGCAGTCTTCCAGTGAATGTGCCACCAGTTCCCAGTCCAGTGTGACCCCTGAATGCTCCTGCCAACCCTGCTGTCCTATGCTTCTGGGGGGCCGGCAGAGCGAACAAAAGAAAAGCCACTCGCTTGGCAGTTCAGCCGATCGCCACGCAGCTCAGTGCGCAAGCTGCTGCAGTCAGCGCTCCTGTCTCTCTCACTCCCTCTCATACTGAAGTGAGTGCTGCTGTGCTCAGAAGTGAAAGCCGCTCCGTGCGGCTACTCCAGAGGCTCTGTTCTGTGTGCCCAGGCTCTGGCCCGTGAGTAGTAAAGGGGACCCAGAAGCACTTGGTGGAGAATAAAATTAATGACTTAAAGTGCTCTTAAGCACTAGTACTTTAAATGGGCACCTCTCATTTTAAAGAGCAGCCAAGGCTGCTCATGAATAATTAATAAATGAGCATCTTGTGTCGAGGGGGGGGGGGGAGCTAGCACTACAGAGGTAGCGACAGGCACATGAAGCCCTGAATTATACCCACTCTGCAGTCGCTTGAAAGAGCAGAGGGGCAGCTACAACTGTGTGGGTGCAAATAAATGTATAACATTACTGTTTGCCAGTATTTTTAATGTTACAGTGGGACACTATGTAAACTGTTTTGCTGGCAGCCTTGTCTGCCAGTCTGGTGACCACTGCACAGCCAATGAGAAAGCCAGGATCCTGAGGGGATGCAGTGAAGGCTTCTGGGTAAAGGGCTGGTGCCAGCTTTTGCAACCGAGACAGCCAGCCAATAGGGTGTCGAATAAGCCCATTAACTGCCTTTCAGCAGCTGCCAGGTTCCCCTCATTGTATGTTCAATCAGGAGCTGTGTTTAGCTCTTGAAGCCCATGAGGAAAGACAATTGAGTTCAGTTTCAGATTGAATTCAGCCAGTTGGCTAGAACCCCTCCTGATGGAGGTGGGCTTCTGCCCCTTGCTCAGTGATCCTGTGGGAAGCAAAGAAGAAAAAGTTGTCTGGGAGCTTCATGAGAGAAAGGAAGTTCTCCCTGATATTTTCTGATTAAAGAAGAAGGACAATCCATAACCCAGGAAGTGCCCGTGTTGTCTTCCACTGAAGGGAAGGAAAAGTTTCTAGAATGAAGATGTTGTGTCAAACAGAATCAAGGTCATCGGCTGGGAGTCCTGAAGGAAGAGGAAACTACCCGGAAGCCTGGGAGGTCTGAGGATATATGGAGGCCTTTTTGGGTGCCTGCATAGCCACTGAATGCCCAAGGAAAGCCTGCCTGATGGTCCTGCTTGGGGCTTGTGGAGCCACGTTTAGTCAAGAGGAACCTGCCTGAAATTTTCAGTGTAATGGAAAGTGAAACTGAGACTGCACCTGATCAGTAAGAGTTTTGTTCTTCTACAGTATTTGACACAGCACCTGCACTTTGAGAAAGAAAGGGTCTTCTGTTATTCAGAGACTGTTTGGCAAGGTCAGGGTCTTCAGCGGAGCCCTTGCAAATATATCTACATCTCACTGTGACTGCCCAGTGTGAGTTCAGAGACTGTGTCCTGTATGCAACAGGCCACAGCTGCTATGCTGGCAGTGTGGTTGAAAATGACTTTTAGTCACCTGATGTGACTACAGGTTTCTTCTGAAATGAAGTGGCTAAACTGATTGCGAAGCTGTGAGACTGAATTCTTGCTCCAGCCATTTGTCCAAGAGGGAAGGGAAAGGGAACATTGTTTAACCAGGAGTAGCACACTAAGACAAAGCTCGTTTCCAGATGCGACCTGAGAGCACACGGAAGTTAAATGACTTGCTCAGGATCACACAGTATGCAACTAGACGGCTGTGGGATTCAAACCCAGGTCTCCAGATCTGCAGCTCAGAGCCTTAACCCACTGCGCTATACTGCACTACTGCATAAATATGCTGCTGATTTCAGTGCAGGTGAAACAACATAACTGCAAGCTGCAACCTGGAGCCACGTAGGGAAAAGTAAAGTTACGTAAGAACTTACCGTAACAGTAGATCTTCGACAACAGCTCTTGCAGCAGGTTACACCATTAGGACTGAAGCCGGCAGGTGCCAGGACCCCACGGAAATTTTCTAGCTAGCAATCTTCAGCGGGGACCGCCTCGGACGTCGGGCGTAGTACATAAAAGAGGCGGTCCCCCCCATAATCCTCAGCTCTCCCGCCGGAGACTCCCGGCCGCTGGATGACATCAGAAGAGGAGACAGAGGATCCACCACCAGGTGGCAAAACCAGTAAATAGGAATGTCCCATCTAATGAGATGGGTGCTTGACTCCGACCTACCTCCAGCGAGGATAGTGGGAGGGAAAGTACCTGCTGCAAGAGCTGTTCTCGAAGATTTACTGTTATGGTAAGTTCTTACGTAACTGTACTATCTTACTTCGAGATACAGCTCTTGCAGCAGGTTACACCATTAGGACTGATTTCCAAGTAGTAGTGGCAATCATGCACCATCGGGAGGAGGAAAGGTAGAGACCTCAAGGTAACTCGAGCCTAGGACAGAAGTCCCTAAAGAACAGCTAGACCGAACCCTGCTCTTCACCTCGATGCAATGTCCAGACTGTAATGCCTGATAAAGGTATGCACAGAGCTCCAAGTAGCTGCAGCACAAATAGCTGAGGTGGAAACGTTCTTTAACGCCGCAAAGGAAGTAGCCACCTCTCTAGTGGAATGACCCTTGACCGCACCCAATAAGGGTTTATTGAGCTTCTCATAACAGTAGATAATGCACTGGATGAGACACCTAGAAAGTGACTGTTTAGAGACAGGAGCTCCCTTCATCCTGTGAGCAAAGTAGACGAAAAGTTGGTCCAACTTTCGATGTTGTTTGGTTCTGGTCAGGTAGTATCTGAGGCACCTGTGCATGTCTAGGGTGTGCAGAAGGGCTTCTCCTCGATTAGCGTACTTTGGAAAATGCACTGGTAGATCAATATCCTGATTAAGGGTGAGAGCAGAGACCACCTTAGGCAAAAACTTTGGGTTTGTCCTTAGGGATACCCTGTCCTGGTGGAAAACTAAATAAGGCTCTTTGCACATAAGAGCGTGCATTTCCGAAATCCTTCTGGCAGAAGTAATTGCAACTAAAAATAACGTTTTCCAAAAGAGAAAACGTAGCTCGCAATCCACGGCTGGTTCAAAGGGTGGTAGCGTAAGCTACTCCAGGACAAAAAGTAAGTCCCATGGAGGGACTGGATCTTTAATGGGGGGCCTAAGGTGGAGGATGCCCCTTAAAAAGGCACGAGTCGTGTCCAGCTGGGCCACTGTCCAATGGCCTACGGGGGCATGGTAAGCTGAAATTGCACAAAGGTGCACTTTAATCGAAGAGTAAGCCAGTCCGGAGCGGAAAAGGGAAAGCAGGTAGTCCAGCACCAGCTTTTCTGGACAGTCTAATGGGGGAAAGCCACACGCTTGAGCCCACAAACAAAATCTACGCCATTTTATGGCATAAGTTGCGTGGGTAGCCGGTTTTCTGGCGGCAGAGAGCACATCTGCCACTTCTTGCAAGACCCTGTATTGCATCATGGCTATATCTCTAGGAGCCAAGCGTGCAGGCTCAATGAACATAGGTCTGGATGGACCAAGGAACCCGCCTCCTGAGACAATAGATGGGAGCTGATTGGCAAAGGCACTGGAGGTTTCCGGGATAGCTGGCGCAAGAGAGTGAACCAGATCTGTCTGGGCCAGAAGGGTGTGATCAGAATGAGCGTCACTCGCTCCCTGCGAAGTTTTAAGAGAACTCTCTGGATCAACAGGAAAGGAGGAAAGGCATAGAGGAACCTGCCCGCCTAGGAGAGGGACAATGCGTCTCACCAGAAAACACCAGGCCCTGGATCTAGCGAGCAAAAATTGGGCAGTTTTGTGCGGATGGGGACACGAAGAGGTTTAATTCTGGAGTACCCCATCTGTGAAACAGATCCTCTGCCACCTCCTGCAGAAGTTCCCATTCATGGGGTCTGGCCTGAGAGCGGCTCAGGATGTCTGCTATGATGTTGTCCACTCTGGGAACATGAACTGCAATTAGGTTTGATCCGTGTTGAAATACCCACTCCCACACTCTCATGGCCTCCCTGCAAAGCGGGTAGGAGTGAGTGCCTCCTTGTTTGTTGAGGTAATACATCACCACGGAATTGTCTGTTTGTAACAGAAGTGTACCTGGTGGAATCTCCGACTGGAAGGCCTGCAGAGCGTAAAGGACTGCCCTTATTTCTAGGATGCTGATGTGGAGATGAGACTCCTGGGCTGTCCACAGGCCCCGAGACCGAACACCACTGAGGTGTGCTCCCCACCCGAGCCCTGAGGCATCTGTCGAGAGAGTCACAGTCGGGGACGGCGCTTTGAAGGGAATTCCCACAGAGAGGTTGCCTGGATGTAGCCACCATTGCCAATCTCGAATTACAGTTTTCGTGATTCGGATTGGATGCTGCAGATGGTCTCGCCTTTGGTCCCACTGCACCCGTAACATCTACTGGGTTACCCGCATGTGGAGATGGGCTAGCGGGACTGTTGCAATGGCCGCAGCCATGTGTCCAAGCAGGCAAAGGACCAGTCCGGCTGGGACGGTCTTCTTCACCGACAACTCCCTGGTGAGGGATATGATGTGTTCCACTCTGTCCGTGGGAAGGAAAGCTTTCCATCTGACGGTGTCCAGAACTGCTCCGATAAACTGCAGCTTCTGGGACGGAACCAGGTGTGACTTCTCGTAGTTTATGAGAATACCCAGGGATTGAAAAAGAGACTGGGTGCAGTGAATAGCAGTTATCAAGGCCTCCCTGGAGGGCGCCATGAGAAGCCAATCGTCCAGGTATGGGAACACGTAGTGCCCTGTCTCCTCAGAGATTGCTTTCGACCGCCATGCACCTCTCGTGAACATGCGAAGTGCCGATGACAGTCCAAAGGGACGAGCTCGGAACTGATAATGGCGGCTCTGAAACTCGAAGCACAGGAACCTCCGGTGCACTTGAGCAATGGGAATGTGCAGGTAGGCATCCTGCATGTCCAAAGACGCCAGAAAGGCATCCTGCTTTGCATGGGAATTAGGCCCGGAAGGGTCACCATGAGGAAGCGTTTGTAAGCGACTGAAAGGTTGAGGTCGCTGAGGTCCAGTATTCAATAGAGGTCCCCCGTTTTCTTTGGAACCAAGAAGAAGTGAGAATAGTACCCTAGTCCTCTCCAGTTCTCTGGAACGTGCTATAAGGCTTCCTTTTCCAGAAGCGCGAGCACTTCCTGCTGTATGAGCAGGGCATGCTGACCTGAATAATGGGAAAGCAGGGGAGGTCTTGTAGGTGGGCTGCCTACAAACTCTATATAATGGCCTTTTTTGACCAGCTGCAGAACCCACCTGTCGGTGGTGATCGATTGCCACCCTGGAAAGCGGCATGCGATACGACCCCAGACTTTCTTTTCCCATTGATCCTGGGGAGGGGCCGGGGCTGGGAAGGAGTCATGCTGTGGCAGCATTTGACCCTGCAGGCTGGGCTGACTTTGAAAATCGTTGGCCTCTGCCTGGGGATGACTTGGCCTGGGCCTTGCCTGTGAAAGTGCCCCTCTGCTGCTGACCGGAACATTGCTGTTGCCTTTGTAGCCGGCCACGAAAATGGCTCTGGTTCCTACAAAAGGAACTAGGCCAAGACCTGTACATAGCTTGTACAGATCAGACTGCCTTCCCTGCGTCCTGGAGTTTGGTGATTACTCTTTCCGAGGCTCCACCAAACAGGACCTCGCCGTTATAGGGGATGTCTAGGATGTTTTTCTGGACGTCTGGGGTAAATTCAGAGACATGGGGCCAAGAGTGTCTCCGGAGACAAACGCCCGAGGCTGCAGCTCTGGCTGAAGAGTCCGCAGAATCATATGAGGCTCTGAGCACTTGGGTCCCCACATCTAAACCCATGCGGAGGAGGTTCAAGAGCTCCTCCTTGTGTTCGCCATCGGGCATCTTCTCAACCAGGTCCTGACCCTGTTCCCACAGGGCGTTCTGGAACTGAACCATATGGGTCAGATAGTTCAGTGACCTGACGGCGCAAGTAGCAGCCCCGTATGTGCGCCTTCCCAGGACGTCCAACTACATAGAAACATAGAATTTGACGGCAGATAAGGACCGCTTGGCCCACCCAGTCTGCCCATTTCCCTACCTGATGGATAAGCTGCAGGTCCTAGTTAACCAGCAGCCTACTTCTTCCTACCCCCAACCCTAGAATTGCCTTATGACTGTCCCATGCATGCTTGAATTCCACCACTGTTTTTGACTCCACAACCTTCTCTGGAAGGCCGTTCCATACATCCACAACCCTCTCTGTGAAAAAATACTTTCTTAAATTACCTCTGGGCCGCCCTCTTCTATCTTCAAATTGTGCCCCTTGTTCTTGCACACCTCTTTTTGAAAGATGCTACCCTCTTGGACTTTGTTGATTCCTTGAGGTACTTGAAAGTTTCTATCATGTCTCCCTCTCCTCCTTTCCCGAGGCTATACATATTAAGCTCCTTAAGTCTCTCTCTTCATATGTCTTCCGCAGACCCTGCACCATTTTAGTTGCCCTCCACTGGACAGCTTCCATCCTGTCTATGTCTTTAGCGGAGATTGGTCTCCAGAACTGCACGTAGTACTCCAGATGGGGTCTCACTAACTGTCTGTACAGAGGAATAATAACGTCCTGTTTTCTACTGGTGATGCCTCTTTCTATGCATCCCAGTATCCCCCCAGCCCTCCTTGCTGCCCTCTCACATTGCTTTCCCACCTTTAGGTCATCTGATATGACTACCCCCAGGACCCTTTCCATTTTTGTTGTTGTTAGTATCTCACCCCCCATTGTGTACTCTTCCCCTGGGTTTTTGTTTCCCAGGTGCATTACCTTGCACTTCTTAGCATTGAATCTAAGCTGCCATACATTTGACCATTCCTCTAACCTTGCCAAGTCCCTTCTCATCCTTTCCACCCCACCTTGTGCATCAACTCTGTTGCAGATCTTTGTGTCATCTGCAAAGAGACATACTTTTCCTTCCAGTCCCTCTGCAATGTAAGCTATAAAGACATTGAAGAGGACCGTCCAATACTGAACCCCGCGGTACCCACTACTAACCCCCTTTTTTCAGAGTGGACTCCATTTACTATTACTCTCTATGTCCTATTCTCCAGCCAATTCTTTACCCAGGCTGTCATCTTGGGACCCACTCCCAGGCTGGCTAACTTGTATATTAATCTTTTGTGTGGACTGTGTCAAATGCCTTGCTAAAGTCTAGGTAGGCCATGTCCACAGCCCCTCCCTGATCAACTACTTTGGTCACCCAGTCAAAGAAATCTATCAGATTTGTCTGGCATGACCTTCCCGCTGTGAATCCATGCTGCCTTGGGTCCTGTGCCCCTCTGTCCTCTAGATACTCAACAATTCTTTCCTTCAGAAGTGATTCCATCATTTTCCCTACCACTGAGGTTAAACTAACAGGTCTGTAGTTTCCTGCTTCTGCCTTGCTCTCACTTTTGTGAAGGGGAATCACATCTGCCCTCCTCCAGTCCTCGGGTACCACCCCATCCTCCCATGATTTGTTAAAGAGGGTAGTCAGTGGTGTCACTAGTTCTACCCTTAGTTCTTTTAGAATTCTGGGATGAATCCCATCAGGCCCCATTGCTTTGTCCACCTTCAGTTTTAAGAGTTCTTTTAGAACCCTTTCTTCCGTAAATGGGCTGGTATCAACTTCTGTATCCAGAGTGTTTCTACTGTTTGTTTTAGGTACTTCCCCCTCTTCCTTTGTAAATACTGAGCAAAAATATTTGTTTAGTATCTCTGCCTTTTCACAGTCACACTCTGCCCACCCTCCCTCCCTTTATTAAGCCTCACTATCCCTCCCTTGGTGTTACTTGCTCCCAGATGTACCTATAAAGGTTTTATCCCTTCTTAACTGAGTTGGCTATCTTTTCCTCGGTCTGGGCCTTTGCTGTTCTGACTGCCTTCCCAGCTTCCTTTTGCTTTAACTGATACAGTTCTCTGTCCTGTTCCTTCTGTGATTCCTTGTACTTCCTGAATGCTTTCTTTTTCTTGAACCTTCACTGCCACTTCCTTTGAGAACCATAGTGGTTTCTTACCTCGCTTCGTTTGTTTATTTGCTTTACACAAAGGCTTGTTACCTCTGTGATGGCAGTTTTATTATTCCCATTGTTCTTCCACCCTCCTTCCTGCCCATTTGCTAGTGCATTCCTTAGGCACTCACCATTTTGACAAAGTCAGCCCTCCTAAAATCCAGTACCTTTGTCTTTGTATGGCTTGACTCTATTGCTGTGTTTATGTGAACCATACTGTTAGATGGTCGCTAGTTCCCAGATGGATACCCACTTCTACATCTGTGATCCTCTCTCCATCTCCATTTGAGAGAACCAGGTCTAAGATTGTTCCCTCTCGAGTGGGCTCCAATACTAGTTGTCTAAGGCATGCCCCCGTAGGGCATCTAGAATAACCCCACTCTTAGAAGTGGCTGCTGCAACTGCACTCCAGTTAACATCTGGCATATTCAGATCACCCATCAGCAATATCTCCCCTTTTTCTGCCATACTAAGTATACTTTCTATCATTTCCTTGTCCATTTCCTCCCCCTGAGAAGGGGGTCTGTATAGAACCCCTGTAGGGATTGTGGTGCCATTGCCGGTCTCCAAATTTACCCACAGTGCTTCTTCTCCTCCCTGTTTACCCTTTTGTTCTGTTGCTTTGATTCCTTCCCTTATGTAAAGAGCTACTCCTCCTCCTCTTTACCCTCCCTGTCCCTCCTGTAGATAGTGTATCCTGGTATGTTTACATCCCAGTCATGGTTTTATTGTGTACCATGTTTCTGTGACTGCCACAATATCCAGATGTTCCTCCTACATCAAGGCCACTAATTCAGGAAGCTTGTTACTCAGACTATGGGCATTGGTACTCATTGCTCTCCATTTTTGATGGCTTTACTTTCTGTTGCAGCATCCCCACTGACCTTTCTACCTCGGTCTTTTCCCCATTTAGTACCCTGTTTTGTAGGAGAGGCTGGGATTTTCTGCTGCTTATCAGTGCCTCCCTCTTGACTAGTTTAAAAGCTTGCCAATGAAGCATTTAAACCGATTGCTCAAAAGACTTGTTCCTTCCTGGACAGATGCAGACCATCCTGCCAGTATAGGCTGGTGTCCTCCAGGTGGAACCCCAGTCCCAGTGAGCCAAACCCTGTGCTCCACACCATTTTTCAACCACTCATTAAACTGCATGGTGCAACGTGCCTTGCCTCACTCATGCCATTTACAGGCAGCACCTCTGAGAAGGATACTGTGTGCTACTTGTCTTAGGCCTCTCCCCAGTTCTACAAAGTCCTTCTGCACTGCTCTAAGCTCATGTTGAGCCAAGTCATTTGTCCCTAGGTGGACAATGACATCCAGCTCAGACTCCCGTGCAGCTGTTCTCGTGATCCTGAGGATGCGCTTCCTGTCCCTACAAGCCATGGCACCAGGCAGCATTTACTCAGTTTTCCTGCTCCCCCAGTTCTATCCCCCAATAACTGAGTCCCAAACCAGGAGCTGCTTCCTTTCCTTGTGGCATCCTCTGCCTCCTTCCTGTGGGCCTCCCTTGTGACAGGTGTCCTCAGCCTCCTTAATCTCCTCCGTGGGTGCATCCATAGGGGAGCTGTGCTCCCCCAGAATGGTGTATGGATTGTGGAGTGGAACAACTGACTGGGTGTGCCTCTGTTCCACCCTTCTCACCCTCCCTGAGCCCACAGTGGTCCAACTGCTGTGCTTTCTTTGCAACCTCTGAGGTAGTGGTGGTGGCTCTGGTGCTCCCTGGATGGGGGTCCCTTCCTACCATCCAGTCTGGCCTGGGGGAAGGTTTTCTTACTGCTGTCCAGTGTGGCCTGAAGACGGGCAACTTCCTCCCTCAGGGCAGAGAGTTGTCTGCAAATAGGGCAGCATCTCAGCCTCCAGAAAGACTCCCGGAAGATTGCTGCCCCACAGCCATTACATTGCACTACTCCCCACATGACTATGTACTTGTTTTTTTGGGTTTTTTTTTTTTTGTGTGTCTGTGCTTGTGTGAGTGATTGGTTTGTTATATAGAAATATATATATATATATCTCATAATGCGTGTCAGTATATTTTCAGTGCTGTGTGCTAGAGAGGATATGACATTGATACGCACCTTGCACTCTTGAGGAAATGATGTCAGAACCCCAGGTATAAAGGAACCATCTGGGGATGAGGGGTGGGAGGGGTTGGGCCTAAACTGTGCCCTCACAAAACAATCAGCTAAGAGCTCTTACCACCGCTGCGATGAGTGCCTTCCTGTCTGCAAGATACTATACACAACAATTTGACAGAGAAAATCCCTGCTAATCAAACAGAGAAAATCCAGACATTCAAGTCAGACAGGTAAACCTCCCAGCCCCAAAACAGCCTGGTGGTTTGTGCTCTGAAAAGCAGTCAGCCCCAAAATAAGTGAGCTGTGCTTGAACTCCTCATGCACTGAAAATCTTAAGAACTGTAACAAGACTGTCTTTTCCTGATAATTGTAAATTCCTTATTTCACCTTTCAGTTAGAAGCAGCCTCCACCTGCAGTATATCTGCTACAAAGCAAAGACAATTGAAAGGTTCCCCTCCCTCTGTTGTGAGCACAACTCGCTTTCTTGCAAATCCTATGTTCAGTATTGCAGTTCCCAACAAGAGATAGTTTGACTAGGAAAAAACTGCTTGGATTCCTGGTCCGCTGGCTGGGTGCTCAAATGCTGAGGTCTCCGAGACCGGTCATGCGAAGCAGTGATGACCAGGGAATCAGCCAAAGGATGGTTCACCAAATACTGGTCCTCCCTAGGGGCCTTGTATAGGTGGTCCAGCCTTCTTGACACCCCGCAGGAGTGGAATCCGGACATTTTCAGGCAGCCTTGGTGGCGTTAGACCACCTAGCAGGGTGGCACTACCACAGGCTTCGGGTCTTTGCCAAGGTAGCGGGCAAGGTGTTGTCGCTCGGGGTCAAGCTCCTCAGCATCCCACCCCATGTTCTCCTGGATGTGCCTCATGATCTCAGCGAAGGAGGGATCATCTGGAGGAGACCTGGGTAGGTCGGGAAAGGGAATGCTAAGAGGAGGTGGTGATCTGGAACACTCTGAAGTGTCTGACCTGGAATCCTGCCCCAGAGTGTACCGGCGTCGTCTGGGTCTCTTGGGGCTGGGTGACCCTGAGGGGGATTTGGAGGGAGGCCTTCTCCTTTCCAAAGATCTACCCCTAGGAGGTAGCGTCTGCTCCTTGTGGGAAGGAGGTCGTCCTACGGGCCCCTTAGGTGGAGGAAGGGGCGTAGGCTGTGAAGGAGTGGGTGGAGGCGAAGTTGCAGGTGTAGTAGGAGGAGGATGTGCGGGGACTACATCTTTTTTGATGGTGTCCCACCAGAAGGTAAAAAGCTCTTTTACCTCTGCAAGATTCATACCCGACAACGGGCCTGTCGCCGTGGTCGGGCGTCGGGTCCTCGAGGGGTCTCCCACTCCGGGGAAGGTTACCTTGGGAGCCCGGCATCTCCGGTGTCGCCCGCCTGGTCCTCTGGCTGTGTGGCGTCCTCCTCAGTGGAGTCCCTCTGACCCGCGTCCGCCGGCAACGGGGGTGCGGTCCTCTTCTCCGGGGTAGCCGACGTCTTCGGAGGCGAACGCCTGACCAGCGACGGGTGTCTGGGTGTCGTCGGTTCCTGTGAGCGCCGGAGATGTTTGGCCTTCGGGTGAGCCGACGTAGGGTCATGATGTCCGTCTGAGGGACGTCAGGTCCTTGGTTTTGCGGGGCGCCGGATCCGAACCTCAGGGTGGCTGGGAGACTGACCTGGCGTTGGTGTCCCAGTGACGGGAGGAAGATTTATGGCACTCAGCTGACTTCGACGAGGCCTTGGAAGGAGCAGAGGAGGCCAAGGGCCTCGAAGCCTTCAGAGGCTGGAGAGAGGAGAAACCGCTGGATGACCTGACCTGGCCCAGGGGAGGTTGCGACCGAGACCTGGAGGGAGAGCAGTCCGATTTAGAGCTGGAGCTTCGGGAGTCTGAGGCCCTCGCAGGAGACCTGGACCTCCCCTTTTCCCGGTGCTTGTGGGTTTTGCTCGAAGGCTCTCCCCGGGAGGAAGGTTCCTTGTCCATGCTTTTGAGTTTCTCTTCCAGGAGAAACGCTTGAAGTGCCTTCTGGCGGCGGATCCTGGTGCGACTGTTGAAGCCCTGGCAGAAGGAGCAGGCCTTAGTGTCATGGTCTGGGCCTAGGCAGCGCACACAGGCCGAATGGGGATCCTTGAAGGGGATCCGTTTGCCACAGGCGCACTTCATGTGGTAACCCTCTAAAGATGTAGTTGGAGAGGACATCAGTTCAAATTCGAAATTAAGACGAAAATCGTCATAGTTCTATGGTCGTCGCGAGCTAGAAAAGGAGACCGAGAGGCAGATACTGGCGAGTTGATGGCGGAAAGAACTGAGGGATTATGGGGGAGACCGCCTTATGTACACGCCTCGGCGCCGGGTGAGACTGACGCTGGCGGTCCTCATGAAGATTGCTAGCTAGAAAATTACCGTGAGGTCCTGGCGCCTGCCGGCCTCAGTCCTAATGGTGTAACCTGCTGCAAGAGCTGTATCTCGAAGTAAGATCTGTCAGCCCCTATCGAGTGGGGCAGAATGGGCCACAAGGAGCCACGGGTGTGGGCCCGAGTGCTAGGGCACACTAGATCAAATGGTGGAGGAGCCAGACTGTGGGGTCACTCCTGGATCTAAGTTTCTTTGTGGTCTGGGACGCCTTGCATTGTGCTCTGCACCTAGCCTGCTCAGTAGGCTGAAGGGGACAAGCTGCTAGAATCTACAAGTAAGCAGAGCGGCACCAGTGTTTCAAGCTGCGAGATGCCTGCTTCACGTCTCAAGCTTCCCAAAGTATTCATATTTCTGCATGTTCCATCTACCCAGAGTTGCAGTTTCAATGCCACTAGAGTCTGTCTGCAGAACCATGAGTAAATGCAGGGATTGTCCTGCCCCTGGGGAACTGTACATAGTTTGTTTTCAAGTTTACTCCCCACGGCGTAGAAGTTTTAAAGTAAAAGGTAAAAGTGTTTGATTTGTTCTAGTGTGCCAACTGCCAGCCAGCTGCATCACAGGCCTGCAACGTTCATACTGGGTACCCAGGGACAAAGTGACAGGATTTGTGCGACTGACTCCTGGTAGCAGTTGGGGAATGGTGTAATGGGTAACATTTGAAGCTAGTTAGTCAGAAAGTACATTCTGAACCTACACAGGTTGGTGGGGGTTCATCTAAAAAGGTTTTAAATGCAAACAACTTAATTGTTTCTGATGTTTATTGCTAATTGCCACCAGCACAAATAACACTGTTGTTTTAAACTCTACTCCAGTTTACCTTTCTAACCCTCCCCATGTAAATAAATGTTTTACTGTTTTGGAACAATCTCTGACTTAGGAGAATATTATTAGCTAGAGTCTCCAATTACACAGTTATTGAAAATGTGATTTTTGGTTTTAGGTATGACATGTGTGGGGTGACTGTAAGGGGAGGTGGGTAGGTACAGCATCCCAGGGGGGTTGTACTGCTAAAAAATATCATCTGACCCATTTTATATATTTTACTCTGGGTGGAGGCACCGTTCATATTTATCTAACTTTTCAACTTCTTTCCATCAGAAATCGATCCCAGGCCTCTCAACTTTGTTTGAGCTTGTCTGAGCTGACAAGGCTGGGGTAGTAGCCCTTTTAGACACTGCACCATGGGTTACACTTTCACTGCGTTTACATGCACGCTAGCATTACCGGGTAAGTAGGTACTGGCTAACAACAGACTTACCCAGTAGCTCCTAGCCGCACATATACATGCTGCAGGTCTTTAACGGGTGCATCCAGATCTTTGCGCGTTCATGTTACAATGATCAGCTGGAGCAGTCCTGTTCAACTGAGCATGCCCTCCAAGTGGATCAGCAGCGCGTTCCTATAGAGTATCCTCGTCATGGTTATTTATTTATTTTTTTAACCAGGAGAGACTCACTAAGCTAAAAGTTTGTTTACAGCACAAGGAAGTTGCGACTTGCTCAGGGTCACACAATATGCAAAGTGGGGCTGTGGGATTCAAACCCAGGTCTCCAGGTTTGCAGCTCAGAGCCTTAAACCACTGCGCCATACTGCCTCCTTCTCCTACTACTAACTTTCCGTGTAAGGGAGCAGCAAAAGCAGATATTGTGCATAGACAAAATTATTTTCATGCAGATGTCCTCAGAAATTGAGAAATTGAGGCAGTATAGCGCAATGGTTTAAGGCTCTGAGCTGCAAACCTGGAGACCTGGGTTTGAATCCCACAGCCCTCACTTGCATACTGTGTGACCCTGAACAAGTTACTTAACTTCCTTGTACTCCCAGGTCACACCTGTAAAGAAACTTTCAGCTTAGCGAGTCTCTCCCGGTTAAAAAAAAAAATTGTATTCAAAATAAAACCCAAAATACTGCATTTTTCCAAGTACTACATTTATCTAAGGTTTCCTCTAGCAGAGCTGTTTATCGGTTCAGCTCAGTTTAGTCATCTTGATGGGTGGGTGGTGCTTTGGGACAAACTGGTGGGTGGGTCAACAGAAGACATTATACAAAGTAGGGGTGGGGTGTAGACTAAGGACACATTTTCAAAAAAAGTTACTAAGCTATGTTGGGAGTATGTTTTCTGTCAAGATAGTTTAAGGGGGCAGCAGGATGGGTTCAGGACCTGCTGATAGGGAATGGCACTGAAGCCTGATTCTAGAGTGGTGGGGGTCAGGAGCTGTTACCAAGTCACAGGAAGGGGCTCAGGACGCAGAGGACATGGTAAGTGTGGCTCAGGAACATGAGGACATGTCATTTAGGGCTTAGAAGTCTGTGTCCAGAAGAGCGGGGCTCTGGAGCCTGCCATCAGTGCTGAAGTTAAGAAGTACCCATCTCTGCTCCCTCTACTCTTCCCTCATCAGTGCTAAAGTAGTACCCATAACTGCTCCCTCTACGCTTCCCTCTCCATTCTCTCCTTGCCGTCTTGTCGCCAGGTCCACTGCATTGCCTTTATTACCAAATACTGGTTTGGGACCCTCCTATCTCTGTTTCTTGCCATCCTCTGCTCCATGCTTTTCTTATTCACTTCACTTCAGGGATTCCCTCTCCTCCATTCCCCACCCTCACTCCTCTGCTGGCCAAGTGGCCTTCCTCTGTTACCCTTCCTACCTCTGGAATCTGCTCCCCTCCACCTCTCCTCTTTTCTCCCTGCCCTCCAGTTCCTGTCTATCCCTGGCCTAACCTTATATCTTCTCCCTGGACCCTCACATGCTCTGTCCCCTGGTTGCTTCTCTTCACCTTTTTACCCATACCCCAACAATCACGATGCACTTCCCTTTACACTGGATGTATTTTCTATTATGTATTTATGGAGTTTTTACCTGGTTTTCACCCCCCAAAAAAACACATCCTTGGCATGAGCATGTAAGTGTGGAGGCACATGCACCCTGCGCACTGCAGTACGCGCCACCCTACCGGTCGCTTATACCCACCTGCGCCACCACCGACCCTCCACCCAGTGACAGCGGGACTGCAAGAGGGCAACCCCTATCCCTGAGAGAGAAAAGCAGCAGCTCAATCCTGCCCCCCGTGTTGGCACCCTGACGACCCAAGGTCATTCACAAACCCAGGTCGCTTGCATGGCGCAAGGTGCGGCATCCAGCACCTAAACCAGCAGTGCCACCAGGCCCACCACACTGGACTTTTTAATGTTTAGTGCTATATACAATGCTGTATTTATATTATGTCACATGTTACTGCTGCCTCTGTATACACCTGTTAACTTGCAGTTGGTATGCTGACCCCAAATTATATTTGTAGCTGTTCTCTATATAACCCCTTCCCCATTTTGCACCTGGAAATCAGCCTTTGGTCTGTGTGATTTTCCCGGTTATCAACTTTTAGATTAATAAATAAAGGAGTGGAAGGGTGTGGGGTGGCCCAAGAGCTAGAGGCCAGGGGTGGTGTGCGGGCTTGAGAACATGTCACCATGGTTGGAGAAGGGTGCCTAAGGCCAGTGATGTAGGCCTTTTGGAATAGTAGACCATGGTTGGAGGTGTGATGTTTGGAAATCCAAGGCCAGGGCTGGGAAAGGGGTCAGTGAGCATGAAAACAGGCTGTGGGTAGTAGGGAGCATTTTCATGCCACCAGGGATGGGGGGGGGAGAGAAGCCAGCTGCCAGGGCTTGGATGTGAAGGTGGGCAAGGAAGCAGCTGTGGGTGTGAGCTCAGGTAGACAGAAGATGTTGGTTAATGACACTATAAAGGATGGGAGAATGACTAGTGAGGTACCACAGGGCTTGTAACTGGGATCAATTAAGCAATAAGGTATGACCAGAGGTTAGATGAACAGCCTTCTATTCACTCTCTTGGGGAGTAATATGGTACAAGCTGCAGCCCAATTGACTGTTAATCTAACCTCTGGTCATACCTCTAATCATACCTTATTGCTATTATTATAAGTCCAACGTCTGTTTTATATAAGTAGCCTGTCCTGAAACAAATTTGTGTTTTGAAAATAAATTAGTCCTTCCGCCCGATGTAGAACTTTGAGGCTCGAAACAGGTATGTGGCTGGCAAGATCATTACGGTCCAAAGAAGCTTTCTTAAGAAGAGGTTTCACGATCGACCTTTTCAGGGCAGAGGGAAACCCCACCTCAAGAAGAGAGCATTTAATCTCAACCACAACTGGACCAAAAGCATTCCATCACATCACTCCAAAATGAATCTGATTGGACCCGGGTCCAAACTACAATAAGTGGCCTGCAGTCCCAATGCCATCTGCAAGATATCAATACAACCAGACCACCACAACACAGTGCCAATTTCTCCCATGGGCTGGACATGGTCACCTACCAACAAGCTGACTCTAGAGATCCCATCTATGATAAATAGATACATAGACAGTGTCGGCAGATAAGGGCCTATGGCCCACCCAGTCTGCCCATTTGAGCTTGTAAGTTCAGTTTATGTTTTCCTAGAAGTCTGTTGCCCCTTACCCCTGACCTCCAGAATTCCTTTATGTCTATCCCATACATTCTTAAATCCCGTGATTGTTTCAGCCCCCACCACTTCCTCTGGCAGGGTTTTCCACTTGTCCACCACCCGTTCTGTGAAGAAATTCTTCCTCACATTTCGTCTGAATAGTCCTCCCTCCAACTTCATCCCATGCCCTCTAGTCCTGGAACATCTTTTTCGCTTAAAAATAGTGTATTCCTGCACCCTGTTCCTCCCTGTAAGATACTTGTATGTCTCTATCATATCCCCTCTCCTCCAGGGAGTACATGTTCAGTTCCTTCAACCTGTCTTCATAGGACTTGTGATGCAATCCATGCACCATCTTTGTTGCCCTCCTCTGAACCTTCTCTACCCTGTCTATGTCCTTACGTAGGTATGGTCTCCAAAACTGTACACTGTACTCCAGGTGGGACCTCACTAGTGTCTTGTATAGTGGAATTATGACCTCCTTTTCCTGCTGGTGATGCCCTGCCTATACATCCCAGCATCCTATTTGCTTTACCTGCTGCCTTGTCACAGTGTTTCCTACCTTGAGGTCATCAGAGATGATAACCCCAAGATCCCTTTCCTGCTTGGTGCATGCTATATCCTCACCCCAACTGATATATTGTGTCAGGGTTTTTGTGCCCTATATGCATTATCTTGCACCTCTTTGCATTGAATTTCAACTGCCAAACCCCTGACCATTCTTCAAGTTTCTGTAGGTCCCTTCTCATTCTGTCTACACCTCTGGTGTGTCTACTCTGTTACAGAGCTTTGTGTCATCAGCTAACAGTGAAATTCTGCCTTCTAGGTCCTCATGCAATGTCACTGATGAAGATGTTGAATAGGACCGGTCCCAGCACTGATCTCTGTGGTACCCAACTGGTCACTCTTCCCTCTGTGGAGTGACAGCCATTTACCACCACCCTCTGTGTCCTGCCACCCAGCCAGTTACCTACCCACCACACTACTGTCCTGCCCACACCCATATTCCCCAGTTTGTGTAATAGTCTTCTATGTGGCACAGTGTCAAAGGCCTTGCTGAAGTCCAGATAGGCCATGTCCACTGCCCTCTCCTGATCCACCTCCCTAGTCACCCAGTCAATAAATTCAGCGAGGTTGGTCTGACATGACCTCCCCCTGGTCAAACCATGCTGCCTTGGGTCCTGTAGTCCATTGACAACCAGATGTTCCACCAATCTCTCCTTCAGTAGTGCTTCCATGATCTTCCCCACTACCGAGGTGAGGCTGACTGGTCTGTAGTTCCCTGCTTCCTCTTTGTTCCCGCTTTTGTATAAGGGGACTACATCTGCTGTCCTCCAGTCTTTGGGTACCTCCCCCATTTCCAGTGATTGGCTAAACAGGATAGCCAGAGGCTCAGCCACCGTCCCTCTTAGTTCTTTAAGGACCCTGGGGTGCATCCCATCTGGCCCCATTGCTTTATCAGATAGAGGATATCTTGTCTACAAATAAACAAGCAAACTCCTCACATTTCTCCTGTGAAAATGTCTTGCACGATTGTAGACAGACAGACAAGATGTAATAGTCTGTCAATAATACTAGAAAGCTGAACCAGTCAGTTTTTTTTCAGCAGCGATCACTCCTGATAGAACACTGTCTTTTTCAGAGTGATCACCTACTGATACTCATAATAATGAGTCCTCAAGGCCAATCCATCAGTCTCCAGACCGAATCTTCACCAGCGACGATCCAACCTTAACCTCTCAATTTTCAGCTTTCTCAGCTCAGCATCAAACCAGGATGAACTGAAGCGTGAGGACATTGTAACTGGAGCACATGAGCCGGAGGACATGGCAGTTGGGACTCAGAAGCCTGCATACAGGGCAGTAGGTCTGTGGAGCCTGCTGTATCAGTGGAGGGGTGTGATCCCCCAGAAGCTTGAGGCCAAGGGTGGTGTGTAAGCTTGAGAGTATGCCGACATGGCTAGGGAAGGGTGCCATAGGAGACATGTGGCTAGTGATGTAGGTGCATGGGTGTAGGAGGACAGGATTGTGGGGGGGATGGAAACCAGTCTCCAGGGTTGGGAGTGGAGCCATGAATATGAACAGACAGATATTGGTGGTGGGGAGGCAGCAACATGCCACCAGGGATGGAGGGATTAGGAAGCCTCCTGCAAGGGCTTGTGTGTGAGGCTTGGGAGCCTTCTGCCAGGGCTGGTGAGTGGGTGGGCTAGGAAGCATGCCTCCATGGATGGGGTGGGCTCAGGAGCTCAGATACATGTGTACGCAAATTCCTACATCCTGTTTGGCTGTGACTTAACCATAGCCCTGACCTTAAGAGAGCACTACCAATGGCTAAAAAGTCATTGTCAGTCTGGACACAAAGCATTTCATATCCATGTATCTGCCTTATAGAATTATTTTTTTTTTTTTCCAAAACAGTGGTATTTTGTTTTCTGGTTCTTACTCAATTTCTCAATATTTTGACATTAACCTTTCTTGAACTGTACAATGACAAAGAAGAAGCTCCACCTGGAGTGATGCAGGCCTATACTGGCGTGATGGTCTGCATCTGTCAAGGAGGGGAACCAGGATCCTAGGTGATAGGTTTAAATGCTTCATTGGCAAACATTTAAACTAGCCAAGGGGGGAGGCACTGGAAAGAAGAAGGGAAATCCTAGCCCCCTCCAAAAAAAAAAAAAAAAAAAAAAAAAAAATCAGGGTAGTAAGTGAGGTAAACACTAAGTTAAAGATGTCGATAGGGAGAAGGGCAGGGGTAAATGGAGAAAATGACAAAGGCAATAAGGACAGGGATGGGGCAAAAAGGGGTAAGGTCATCAGGAAATGGACGGTAATGAGTACCAATACCCGTAGTCTGGGCAACAAGCTCCCTGAACTGGTGGCCTTGATGGAAGAGGGATGCCTGGATATCGTAGCAGTCACAGAAACATGGTACACAGAGAACCATGACTGGGATGTTAACATACCAGGGTACACAACCTACAGGAGAGACATGGGGGAGAGAAGTAGCTCTCTACGTAAGGGAAGGGATAAAAGCAACTGAACAAAAGAGTAAACAGGGAGGAGAAGAGGCACTGTGGGTCACCTTAGAGACCGGAAATGGCATCACAGTCCGCACAGGGGTTGTACACAGACCCCCATGTCGGGAGAGAATAGACAAATATATGATAGAAGACATTCTCAGGATGGCAGAGAAGAAAAAATTACTCACCTTAGTAATCTTATTTCTTCCAGTGTATTCTTCTATATTCATACCTGTATGCAGTCTGCCTCCTAAGTAGAACTGCCCGGAGAAAACTGAAACTATATGCAAATGACAGAACCTATCATTGCTCAAAAGACACATTCAAACTGCTGCCCTCATCTACTGCAATATTCCATCAATGTTTCAGATTTCGAAAAATAGCCTACAAGGCAGAAATACTAAACGCCTATTGAAAACTATCTGTAATGCCTAAAAAGGGATAACTCCCAAAACCCATTATACACCCTAGTGACTATTTCACTAGAACTGAAACGTACTGTAAGTTTTATCCTGGAAACTCAGGTAACCAAAGGAGGAGGAGGAGCCCTGCCCAGGTAAAGTGTACCCCAATGGGGGTATACATGCTTGTAGAAAATCCAAGATGACATCAGTAGGCATACTGAGGCTCTGGTTCTGCTAGGCGAGGCAGGGAAGGGAGAGTTATGAATATAGAAGAATACACTGGAAGAAATAAGATTACTCAGATGAGTAATTTTTTTCTTCTAACCCCATGCATTCTTCTATATTCGTAACCGTATGCAGACTAGAAAGCAGTACCTTTGGAGTGGGCAGAGAACCTACTTGGGAAAGAGGCTCTGCAGGACTGCGGTTCCAAATCTGGCATCACCTCTGGACAGTATGTCCAAGCTGTAATGCTTAGTGAAAATATGTACTGTCCTTCACGTGGCAGCTTTGCCTATGTCCAGTAGGGGGACATCCCTTGAAACTGATACAGAAGCAGCTGTTCCCCTGGTTGAATGGGCCCTAAGTCCCAATGGGGCCTGTTTGCCTGCTTTTTGATAGTAGAACTGTATACAGCTATCTATCCAGTGAGAAATTGATCTCTTGGTGGTTGATATACTTTTTCACATCCCCATCGGTAAGGAATAACTGTTGATTATCCTGCCTGTGATCCGTAGTACGAGATATGTAGTAACTAAGAGCTCTCTTCACATCCAGACTGTGAAGTCTACACTCACCTGAAGTAGAGTGTTCAGTGAAAAACACTGGTAATGTAATGGACTGGTTCAATGAAAATCTGACACCACCGTAGGAAGAAATTTTCTATTGCTCCTGGTACCACTTTATCATTATGGAAAGACAAATAGTCCATTTCCACAGATAGGGCCTGAAGCTCACTTATCCTTCTAGCAGAAGTAATAGCTACGAGGAATACAGTTTTCCACGTGACATACTGTAGGTGGGCTGAGGACACAAGTTTAAAAGGTGGCCTCATAAACCGAGTAATACAATGTTCAAATCCCACCAAGGGACAGGTTCCCTAATGGGTGGATATGCAAGACACAGACCTTGAAAAACAGGGTCAGATGCAATGGAAGTGGGGCGTCCCAATGAAATACGAGCAGAGATAGCTGCTAAGTGGACCCTTAGTAAAGTATGCTTAAGGCCCTGATCATGTAAGAAAGTAAGGTACTCAAGTAGGGTTGGAATTCCTGCTGAAGCAGGTTCGATGCTGTGCAGGGTGCACCAAGAGAGAAACCTTTTCAATTTGGCTGAATATGTTCTCTTAGTGGAGGGATTTCTATATCACCCAAGTATGTGTAAAACTGCTTGGGAGAGGTTTAGGTTTGCAAATTCTATGTCTTCAAGAGCCAAGCCTTGAGACAGAGAGAGCAGAGACTGGGATATCCTATTTTCCCTTGGTGGGAGGTTAACAAGGTGTGCCTCCGGGGAATGTATTGGTGTGGATACCAGCATGGATAGTAGAAGAGGATACCAATGTTGTCTGGGCCAGTCTGGGGCGATGAGAATCACTGAGGCAGACTAGGACCGGAGCTTGATCAGGACTCTGAGGATGAGAGGAAAAGGAGGGAAAGCGTATAGGCTTCTCCCCGACCAATCCAGTACCATGGCATCCACTGGGACTGTGCCCGAGTGGGGGTCTGCAACAAAACAGTGGTAGTTTGTGATTCTCTGGAGAGGCAAAGAGGTCCACCTCCAGGGTACCACACCTTCTGAATACCGAACTGGCCACCTGTGTGTCCAACAACCACTCGTAATGGCCCTGACTGATTCTGCTGAGGGCATCTGCTAAAACGTTGTCCTTCCCTGGGACATGGACTAATTGCAGGGTTACTTTTATAGAGTATGCAAGATCCCCCAGTTTCATGGTCTCTGAACATAGAGGGTCGGACCTTGTGCCTCCTTGCTTGTTTATGTAGTACACTGTTGTGGTATTGTCTGTTCTGACCTGTACCACACTTCCTGGCACCAAATGAGCAAAAGCTTTTAGAGCTAGGAATACGACTCGGAGCTCCAAGAGATTTATGTGCAGAATGGATTCTGCCTTGGACCAAGTCCCATGGATGGTGTGTTCCCCCATGTGGGCGCACCATCCCAGTAGAGAAGCATTTGTTGTGAGAACAAAGGAAAGGTTTTCCATCTGGAAAGGGACACCTTGCCTTAAGTTGTCTGAATTTTTCCACCACTGTAAGGCTTGAATAACAACCTCTGTTACTGGGACAAGCTCTGACATCTTGTCCCTTCTCTGCGACCAATGGAACCTGAGATGAGACTGTAAGTCTCTCATTCTGTATCTTGCCCCTGAAACTGTACCTGTTGCTGCAGCTATATGGCCCAGAATCTGTAGAGAAGTATCTTGCTGGGCATGGCTGGTTTAGCTTGAAAGAGGCAGCCAGGTCGAAAATACCCTGCATTCTGTCTTGAGGGAGGAAAGCCCTTCCCTGGGTAGTATCCAGTTCTGCTCCTATAAACTGAAGCAGCAGATGTAGTCCCCTTATACAAAAGTGGGAACAAAGAGGGAGCAGGGAACTACAGACCAGTCAGCCTCACCTCAGTAGTGGGGAAGATCATGGAAGCACTACTGAAGGAGAGATTGGTGGAACATCTGGTTGTCAATGGACTACAGGACCCAAGGCAGCATGGTTTCACTGGGGGAGGTCATGTCAGACCAACCTCGTTGAATTTATTGACTGGGTGACTAGGGAGGTGGATCAGGAGAGGGCAGTGGACATGGTCTATCTGAACTTCAGCAAGGCCTCTGACACTGTGCCACATAGAAGACTATTACACAAACTGGAGAATATGGGTGTGGGCAAGACAGTAGTGTGGTGGGTAGGTAACTAGCTGGATGGCAGGACACAGAGGGTGGTGGTAAATGGCTGTCACTCCACAGAGGGAAGAGTGACCAGTAGGGTACCACAGGGATCAGTGCTGGGACCAGTCCTATTCAACATCTTCATCAGTGACATTGCGCAGGACCTAGAAGGCAGAATTTCACTGTTCGCTGATAACACAAAGCTCTGTGACAGAGTAGACACACCAGAGGGTGTGGACACAATGAGAAGGGACCTGCAGAAACTTGAAGAATGGTCAGGGGTTTGGCAGTTGAAATTCAGTGCAAAGAAGTGCAAGATAATGCATATGGGGCACAAAAACCTTGGCACAATATATCAGTTGGGGAGTGAGGATATAGCATGCACCAAGCAGGAAAGGGATCTTGAGGTTATCATCTCTGATGACCTTAAGGTAGGGAAACAGTGTGACAAGGCAGCAGGTAAAGCAGATAGGATGCTGGGATGCATAGGCAGGGGCATCACCAGCAGGAAAAGGGAGGTCATAATTCCACTATACAAGACACTAGTGAGGCCCCACCTGGAGTACAGTGTACAGTTCTGGAGACCTTACCTATGAAAGGAAATAAGACAGGGTAGAGAAGGTTCAGAGGAGGGCAACAAAGATGGTACATGGATTGCATCACAAGTCCTATGAGGACAGGTTGAAGGAACTGAATATGTACTCCCTGGAGGAAAGGAGGGAGAGAGGGGATATGATAGAGACATACAAGTATCTTACAGCGAGGAACAGGGTGCAAGAATACACTATTTTTAAGCAAAAAAGATGTTCCAGGACTAGAGGACATGGGATGAAGTTGGAGGGAGGACGATTCAGACGAAACGTGAGGAAGAATTTCTTCACAGAACGGGTGGGGGACAAGTGGAACACCCTGCCAGAAAAAGTGGTGGGGACTGAAACAATCATAGAATTTAAGAATGCATGGGATAGACATAAAGGAATTCTGGAGGTCAGGGGTAAGGGGCAACAGACTTCTAGGAAAACAAACTGAACTTACAAGCTCAAATGGGCAGACTGGGTGGGCCACAGGCCCTTATCTGCCGACACTTTCTATGTATCTATGTACCACTCCTCAGACACCCAGTCAAAGAAATCTGTCAGATTTGTTTGACAAGATCTGCCTGCTGTGAATCCATGCTGCCTCGGATCCTGTGCTCCTTTGGATTCGATATATATCACAATTTTTTTTTTTCTCCATCACATCTATGTTTTTCCTCCTGCAGCAACTGACCTGCTGTGAATCCAGCCATCGCTCTGCTTCTACCGACTACCTCGGCAGTACATCCCCATATCAGCTAGCACATGCAGCTGTACCCACCAAAGGGACCCTCCCCTCGGTCCCTGCGCCAGGCCAGGAACTAATACTGGCATGTGGCTGCACACAACAAGCCCCGTCAGGCTCATGAAGCTGCGGCTATCAAGCTGCCTTGGTCAATGCTGCCATTTTCCTCCCTGTAGCTTATTCCCCGGAGTGCAGGCGTGCAATAACATCGGCACAACAACGTGCCGACATCCGCTGCACTCACCCCTCACTTGCACTGACTCTAGCAGTGCCTCTGGTCATCACCAAGGGCCACTGAATAGCAGTGGCAACTCACATCCCTCCCTGGGATAGGAGAGCAGTCCTCCGGACGCTCAATCCTATCGCCCCCTGCCGAATTCTGACAACCCGGGCTCGCGTCTGAACCAGGGTCACCAGCGTGGTGCAAGGTGTGGCGTCCAGCGCCTCAATCCTCAGCGCCACCAGGCCAGCTACAAACCTTTCTTTTTAGTAGTGATTCTTTAAGTTTCCCCACCACCCAGATCAGGCTGACTGGCCTGTAATTGTCAGCCTCCTGCCACTTTTGTGGCGATAGACTACATTCACCATCCTCCAGTCCTTTGCCACAACACCTATCTCCAGTGAACTGTTGAGCAGGGCTGTCAGTGGAGCTGCCAGCACCTCCCAGAGTTCTTTCAATACTCTGGGATGTATCCCATCCGGCCCCATTGCCTTGTCCACTTTCAGATTAGCGAGTTCCTTTAAGACTCTCTCCTCCTTAAATGGATTGGTGTCCACCTCCCTCCTAGTGGTGCTTCCATCGTCTAACTTTGGTCCCTCCCCTTCCCCTTCTATAAATACAGAAAAAAAATACTTGTTCATGATTTCTGCTTTTACTTGCCCCCCCCCCCGCACACTTCCCTCCTTCCATTTTTAGTTGCACAGTCCCACCCTTAGCGTCATTTTTCTTTCAGTAACGTACCTGAAAAGTTATTGCCTGGGCTATTTTTTCCTTCTGTTTGTGCCTTTGCGCTCCTGACTGCTTTCCCCACCTTGCTCTGCTTTTACAGATACAGTTCAATCTTCTTTCCTCTGCGTTTCCTTGTACCTCCCAAGTGCCACCCTTTCAACCATAACATTTTTTACTACCTTACCCCCACGATTCCCTTATGCCTGTCCCAGGCATTTTTTTAACCCAATCACTGTTTCACTCCCACTACCTCTGCTGGAAGGCTAGTCCAGGTAACCACCACACTTTCGGTGAAAAATTACTTCATCACAACTTCCTGATTTACCCCCCTCCTGTTTCAAGTGGTAGGGTAGCAGCGGATCAGCCATGTTCCCACACAGCTGGAACCCCACACAGAGCAACCATTCCTCATGCAGCTGGACCCCCTTTCCAAAGAAGATACTAGCTGTGTGCCCATACCCCTCATCTGGAATCCTGCCGGGGAGGGGTGGGCTGTAAAGGGAGTGGATGCCAAAGTCTAGGGGACAGTGGACAAGTCACCCCACTCACAGCTGAAATCTCCTTTTCATCGACCCCCGGCCAGACTGTGTTCATCCCCTAGCATAACCCCTTCCCACAAATCAGCCACCCCTGCAGCAGACCCCCGGGCAGACCAGAGAGTTCAATATACTAACATACATACTAAAATACTAAAAGCCAGCAGAATAGGACTAATGGTCTTTCGTGTCTGCTCGGTTGCCAGCCCCTATTGGGCACTAACTCCTCCTCCAACCTTGGCTTCAGTAGACCCATGCATCTGTCCCACCCCCTCCTGAAGCCCTTCACAGTGCCAAGCTCGACTAGACTCCTGGACAGTGCATTCCATGGCTCCATCACCCTCTCAGTGAAGTAATGCCTTCTACGTGCTCCTCTGTAGGTTCCCCCCTCCAACTTCCAGTCATGCCCCCTTTCTTTAGCCTGAACATTTCTTTGGCTCTGCCCCTGTTAATCCCTTTCACATATTTGAATATCTCAATCATGTCTCCCCTGTCTCTCCTCTCCTCCAGCGAGCACAGTCAAGGACTTCCAGCCTTTCCTCATAGGTCCTATCACTCATGCCCCAGATCATCCTGGTTGCCCTCCTCTGGACCCTCTCCAACAGTGCTATGTCCTTCCTAAGGTGAGGTCTCCAGAACTGCATGCAATACTCAAGATGCGGCCTGACCAAGGCATTATACAGAGGTAGGATCACCTCGCTCCTCCTGGATGTTATTCCCCGGGGCTATGCAGCCCAGTATCCTGTTTGCCTTTGCTGCCGATCTTCTGCAGTTTCAGTGTTGTTCATTCTGGTGTCTACCACCACCCCCAGGTCCCTTTCACTCGATGTGGCTTGCAGTGAGACACCTCCCAGGGCATATACATGACCTGGGTTTCTGACTCCCAGATGCAACACCCTATACTTCCCCGGATTAAACCTCAGCCCCCACCTCCTTGACCAACCCTCCAGGGTATCCAGATCCCCTCTGGACTGCCACCCTTGCTTCCTCCCCGTCAGCCAGTGCTCCCAGTTTTGAGTCATCCCTGAAGAGGCTCATCCTACTCCTAACCCCATCCCTATATCAGAGACATAGACGTTGAACAGGAGTGGTCCCAGTACTGAACCTTGGGGCACCCCACTGAAGACCTTCCTAGGGGAGGAGACTATCCCGCCAACCACTACCCTGTGTGTTCTATCTGTAATCCAGTTTTCTACCAATCTAAGAAACTGCCTTCCACCCCATCCCCCCCAACTTTGTCAATAATCCAATGTGGGGTACCAAGTCAAAAGCCTTACTGAAATCCAGATATAAGACGTCCACTGATCTCCGTCACCCAGTCGTAAAAATCTATGAGGTTGGTCTGGCACAATCTCCCCGGGACGCAATCATACTGTTTGTCATCCATGCACCCCAGCCTTTCCAGTTGCCTCACAAGCTTCCCTTTGGTGAAGCCCTCCATTAGTTTGCCTATCACCAACGTTAGGCTGACAGGCCTGTAAATTTCCCATCTCCTCCCTAGACCCCCCTTTGTGGATAGATACAACATGGGCCACCCTCCAATCCTGGGGAACCCTTCCTGTCTGGAGAGAGGCACTGAACAGCGCAGCTAGTGGAGTTGCTAGTTCGTCGGCCAGTTCCTTCAGCACTCTTAGATGCAGCCCATCCGGTCCGGGTGCCTTGTCAGTTTTCAGCACCCGTAGGGCCTCCCTCACGCTGTCCTCTGCAGTTTCTCCCTTCCTAACCCCCCTCAAAAATGCACCCATCCCCTTCTAGGACTGGCCCACCCGGTACCCCAGTCTCTTCTGGTCCTCTCATCTCCATCTGTCCTCTCCTCTCAGCTGTCCCCCCCCCCTTTCCGGTTGAAGGGATCCCATGTCTCCCTCCCTAAATACCAACGCAAAGTACTTGTTTAGTACCTCTGCCTGCTCCCCTGCCTCCTGAGCCCATCCTTCCCCAGTCCTAATCCTGGAGATCTGTGCTCTCCCTTTCCTCTTTTCCCCTTTGTATCTATAAAATCACTTTCCACCCCTTCGGATATCCCTAGTCAGGTTTTGCTCCATCCTTGCCTTGGCTCCCCTCACCACTTGTGACCCTTCAAGCTGACAACTCGTACTCACCTCTCTCCTTTTCCCCCCTGAAGCACTTAAAAACGTGTGTAGGCAGCTTTCTTATCCCTCACCACCTCTTGTACCTCCCTGGTCCACCAGCACAGTTAGTTGGCTCTACCATTTTTACACCACACCCTTGCACACAAGCTAGCAGCCTCCTGTACCCCTTTTTTAATGGTTTCCTACAAGCTACCAACATCCATGTCTGACCTAATCTGGCTCAAGCTCCTCCTCAGAATCCTGCCAATGCCCACAAAGTCTGCCCCCCGAAGTCCACTACTACTGTGTTTGAGGGGTTGTCCCCCCAACAAACACAGCAGAGACCAGACCATGGCATGGTCTCCTCCTGCCAGCGGGCTACACACGTCCAGACCCCTTATCTGGTTGCTGTCTGCAAGGACAACGTCCAGTATCCTCCCTCCCAGTAGGTTCCCCCACCTGTTGGACCAGAAAGGCATTCTGAAACACATCCATCAGCCTCTGCTCCCTGGCCACCGCTGAGGTCATGGTGTCCCAGTCTTCCCCCAGCATATTTAGGTCCCCCATGATCACCACCCTACCCTTCCACAGTTACAGTGCCCCTTAATGTTCTCAACCAATTTTCCCTCCAGTTCTCATCCATTGCGGGGGTCTGTACACCACCCCTACTTTCAATCTTTGCCTCCCGATTGTAGGGTTACCCAAATCGCTCCACTCCCCCATCTGCCTCCCTCCACTCCACTCAGCAATATGCCATTCTTAACTTTCAGTGCTACACCCCTCCTCTACCTCTTCTCTATCTCTCCTGAATATTGTGTAGCCCTCCAAGTTTAGGTCCCAATCATTCTCCTGGGTGGCCCATGTTTCCATAATCGCTGCCACATCCCCTGACACCTCTGCCAGCATCGCCTGGAGCTCGGGCATTTTGTTGCCCATACTCCTGCCGTTGATCAGGATCGTCCTCCACCCCATCCCCCCTCCTCTACCCAACTGACTCGGCCCTGCGCACTACCTATTTGCCCCTTCCTGCACAGCTCTTGCTTTGTGTACATCACAGTCTCCTGCCCTCATTTGCTGCCCTAGACCAAGGACCTCAGTCAGTCCTCCTGTCTCCATTCCTTCACTAATCCCTCCCCCCTTTACAAGTTTAACCCCCACTTCTCATTTATGAACTCAGCGAGTTTCAGTTTTAAGATCCCCTTCCCCACTAGGTTAAGATGTATCCTATCCCTAGCATATAACCCCCTTATCATCCCATGTGTCCCCCCAGTCCCCCACCAACCCACACCCTTCTGCCATGCACCAATCCCTGAGCCACTGGTTCACACCTCTGAGTTTGTGCTTGGTCTCTC
Source organism: Neoceratodus forsteri (assembly GCA_016271365.2). Classification (NCBI taxonomy): domain Eukaryota; kingdom Metazoa; phylum Chordata; order Ceratodontiformes; family Ceratodontidae; genus Neoceratodus; species Neoceratodus forsteri. The sequence goes on from CM028135.1 coordinate 775,527,482, forward strand.
CGGATGCCCTAGGTACTGGCAGGATTTCCAAGAAGGAAACTGAACTTCCTATAGAATGGCAGACTCTGGCCAGTTCCCGAAAACTCGCCTGGATTTCCAGATCGCTGTGTCCTTCCAAATCACTTGTGCCCAGATGTACTAGGAGATCTGGGGACCCCCCCATATTCCAATGCTAATGAATATAGCTGGAATTTGGCCTTGTAAACGGATAGGCTCGGAATACATTTAGCCCTGACCAGGCTGCTTCTACCCTTCCCTACTCCCTCCCAATTTACTCTTCACTCCCCCACCTCCTGGATGGCACTGCTGCCCCCCCCCGAACTCCCTTTTTGGGTCAGAATCCACAGGTTCCCCCTACACACCTTTCTACTGCTTCCTCCCGCCTCCAACCCCGGTCTTGTCTCCCTCCCATCTGGCATACTTCTCCCTACACTCCTCATTCCCTCCCATTCTCAGCAGATTTCTCCTCCCGACACTGGCTTCTGAGTGCCCCCTACTACCCCTCCCTTCTGTTCCCATCACCTCTCCTTGCCTCCAACCCCCTCCCGGTTTACTGGTCGCACTCTGCCTGCCCCTCCAGTTTCACTACTCCTCAACTCCCATCCCCGACTTGCTGCCCAAACCCTCTCTGACCGCCTGCTTCCCCCAGTTTCATCCACCTTCTCCTGGGTACAGCATGGTGTGTCGGTTGCCAAGTGTGATACCTGCCCCAGACACGTTTTCTCTAACCCCTCCCTCCTTTGCTCCCCCCTAGTCGGCCCCCCTCCTGTGAGGTGTCTTCCATCCATTGCTCATATCACGTCCTATCCCTCCGGAGTTTCCATAGGGCCCATGCTTACCTGCTTCCTGGGGTATGCTGTAGTGGCCTCGCCTCCTCCAATGGACCATTTCCACTCTTCCCCCCATGCCTTCCAGTTCTCTTCTGATCCACTCTACCTCCTCCCTAAGTCCTGCCAGCTAGAAACACACTGGACGCCCTCCGTTCTTCCATGCCCAATTTAGGATTATTGCTGCACCGCACTCCATATGCCCAATCACCCTGCCGAAGATGCCTGCTCCGGCCAACCCCAAATCCACCCTCATTTTGGTGTGAGCAGTACCAACCGCTTGCAGCCCAATTTAGTTCTTGCCCACCTCACAAGATCAGACAGGAATATACAATTCAGCAGATATATCACAATTCACAGTTATCAAATCCCACAGCTATATATGTATTTATTCAGTGGTGCCCAAGCAGACACAGCATACAGTCCCCCTTTCCTGCAACCTGCCACAAACCAGAACCAGCCCCGTTTTTGCCTACCCACCAAAGTTCAGCAGCAGTAAACAGTTCAGCCCCGAATCAGTTCACATTCATCGCAACCCGCAGCTATATATAGCAGGTAGTCAATGGCGCCCAAGTAGGCACAGCATACAGTCGCCCTTTCATTTAAATATCCAAAGTCCAGTCCCCCTCACTCAGCTTGCTCTTCCCAGATGATCAGTGTTGCCCACGCAGGCACAGCATACAGCTCCCTTGATCCCAGAGCCAGTCAGCAGCAGCAGTCCAGGACACCCACTCACAGCCTTTCCCCCACCAAGGCTCCACCCCCACTGACTATTTAATAGAGATCAGGGCCGATGTGGGACAAAGAAAACAGCAGCAGCACTCGCGACTGGGCTAATGGCCTTTATAGCCCAGTCGCTCAACCAAATGTCCTCAGTAATGAAAAATGACAGGCACTACACAGAAAGAAGAAGCATATGCTAAGCTATGACTGAATATTAAAGTTTTCCTAGCTATGGGGCGACACTAATTTTAACAGAGCTTACCAGCCTTCAGATCATGTGTTATGATGAAAATGTGGAATTTTCTCACTCGTAGAAATCTCCTTTAGTCCTGCATACTCCACCTCTTCATCTGATTTAATTCACCACTTGGATGTTGCTGGCAATTTCAGTCCTTCCACAGAGACTCAGCACCCCAGATCCTTCGTGGACTCCAGTGCCCAGAAATACATGGGATTGTTTGGGTTACTGGTTTCCCCATATAGATGGAGGATAGGATGCAGACTCCAATCTCTCAGTTGAAGCCATGCGTCCACCATATTACAGGAGGATTGAGGTGCTGGCAGATAACCCATCTAAAGTTCAAGAAGGATTCCTGCTAACAAAGAGTGGGCACGTCATGCACCCTCACAGCTGGATCCCCCCTTCCCTTTCTCCAGTCCAGCAATCCCCCTGTAGCTGAACACTCCCTCCTGGAAAACATAGTGTGTGTGTGTGTGTGTGTGTGTGTGTGTGTCCTAACCCCACAGCTGAACTACTCCTTCCCACAGAGGAGGTATGGTGGGTTGTAAATGGGGTGTATAGCAAGGGCTGGGGTCAGTGGATAAGCCATGCCCCCTCAGTTTTTTGGTTTTTTTAATTCTCCGCTAACCGGGTAAGGCCCACTAGGCACAATTGCCTGTTTTCAGGGGCAACCCAGGAGCTTTAAGCTGGTTAAGTGACTTGCCCAGAGTCACACACACTATGCACGTGCGGGTTGGGGGGACTCAAACCCAGATCTGTTGAACCAAGGCTATTCACAGCTCGTTACTGTAACCACCAGGCTATAGTGAAAGCTGGACTCCCCCCTCCCAAACCAGCAACTCCTCTGCAGCAGAGGCCCCCGGCAGAGCAGACCACCTGTGCTCCCCACCGCAGCACAGCATCCATTCACTCTACTCCTTTTCAGACCTCCCAGCACAAAATAGAAGTGAGCCACACACACACACACACACACACACACACACACACACACACACACACAGCTGGAGCCTGGACACCCCTAGCTCCAAACACACCAGTAGCCCATTGCAGCTTAGCCTCCCCGGCCCCACCCCCGCCAACAGACCAGTATTCCCTTGCAGCTTAGCTCTCAACCCATCACCCTTTGCACAGTTCAGGAGAGAGCCAGGGAGCAGAAGCCACATATATACACACACACACACACACACACACACACACACACACTACAGACTCTAGTGTCAAACTGATACGCCTGCATCACAAGAGAGAGGGAACTGAGACCACACACCCAAACATCAGCGCCATGACATCACAACAAGCTGGAAGAACCAAGGAACTGCTGATCGCATGTTTACATTAGTGAGGTTACCAGATATCCGTAACGTTATCCAGGCATCTTTACCAGGCAAGTAGATGCCCGGATACTTCCTGAAATTGCGTTTACATGCAGCTACCGTTACCAAGTTACGCTCGGAGATCTCCGCAGTGGCTGTTTCATCCACATGAGCCTTTTAGCAATCTAAGTAGATGCTTCTGATATATGCAGTTGACAAGTACTATTTTAGAATGGTATGTTCTTTATGGGAACTTGCTGAAAATCGGAATGCTAGAACCAGGGACCAGACCGGATCAGTAAAGTCAGTAGTCGAACTGGATGTAAATCGCAAAAATTTATCTGGCCCACTTTTTACTGCGCTGGTCAAGTTCCAGCTATTTTATTCGAGTTTTGGTAACCAGGTAAGACCACTAAGGCAAAAGCAGTCCCATTTTCAGGGTTGACTCGGGTTTGCAACAAGCAAACAGAAACAAAACATAAACATATACAAGCTAAGAAATAACACTGAGTTGAATATACAATGAGAGTTAAATATAGCAGATATGCAAGTGTGTAAAGAATGAAACAATTCAGAATAGTCAAGCAGAAGATGAACGTAGAGAAGGTTTTACGAGGAAGGGGAGGGAGGCAGATATAAGGGCTCTAGGGGCATGTCTAATGCGTATCGTCTCACTAAGGCAAGGAAGTGTGAACTTGTGGACTAGTTTATGCACGAAACAGTGTAATAAACCTTAATTTTGATTCATAAGGTAGCCAATCCAACGAGGAAAGAACGTCACAGTGGTGGTAACGAGCATCACCTCCCAAGGCAAATCTACCCACCCTATGGTAGGCCTGGGAGAGGAGAGACATGGAAGAGACACAGGTAGAGAGCAGTAGCGCAGCACCATAAGTGAGGAGAGGAAGAAGGGATGAAGTAGCAATCCTGTGACAGGTGACAAAAGTGAGGAAAGGATGAATGCGAAACAGAAAACTTAGCCTTTGGTTGAGGGTCTTTATGATGTTGGAGACATCCGTACTGAGTGAGAGCGATAAGTCAAGCGTAATACCGAAGTATTTAAAGGAATGGACAGCCTCGAACCGTTTAGGGAGGAAATGCACAGCTGGGAGAGGGCATGAGAAGAGGAGGGCAGGTGGAAGTATAGCATACTTTTGGTCTTTTTGATATTTAAGACTAATTAATTACGCATAAGCCAAACGTCCATGGCAGCAAAGTCGGATGCAAGATCCCTATTAATTAGATTAGCATCGGGGGATGACCAATAGATAACTGTGTCATCCGCATAGAGGTGTACAGTGGAATCTCCACAAAAGCTAGGTATATCATTAATAAAAAGAGAGAATAACAGTGGGCCCAGTATTGAGCCCTGTGGGACCCCATGGGTTACGGGTCGGAGGTCAGAGATGGAACCTACCCACTGAGACCAGCCGAATAGATAGCCATTGATCCATGCCAGGGAACTAGAATCAAGACCGATAGTATTGAGTTGTTGAAGCAGTAGACCATGGTTAACCAGGTCAAATGCTTTGGTTAAATCGACAAAGATGGCACCAGTGAAGGAACCTTGGTCCATAGCCTGGAATATAACAGCAATAACTTTTAATAAGGCAATAAGGGTACTGTGATGCCTTCTAAAGCCACGCCGATAGGGCGATAACAGGTTGTGTTGCTCCAAGTAGTTCCGGGGGCGATTATACAAAATGGCCCAGATATTCAAAAGGGTTGCGCCATGCACAACCCACTAATGCACCCCAGCGCAATATTCAAAAGGGAAAAGTGCGCCGCACAAATCCCGATGCGCGGAGCGATCAGTAATGTATGCAGGCACAGGGGCGTGCCATGCATAACCTGCACAGCCGGGATGTGCAGAGTCATGCACACGCAACCCTACCTGCACAAAGTTAAGCCAAAAAAAAAAAAAAGCAAGGAACAAGTATTAGCCACCACAGGTGAGCTGCCGCATTGCAGGCGCCAACCGGCGGCTGCCACATAATGGTGTCTCACTAATCCCTACCGCACCTAGCGGAACCCATGCCCCATCGCGGGCATCTGTGTAGCTAAATCCCTCTCTTTATCCCTGGTGGTCCAGTGAACGCTATGTGCCCGATTGCGGGCATCAGTATTATAACCCCCCCCCGTCCAATATCCCTGGTGGTCCAGTGGACCGCTATGTGCCCGATCGCGGGCATCGGTATTATAACCCCACCTCACGTCCAATATCCCTAGTGGTCCAGTGGACCAATCGCGGGCATCTATAAATCATAAAATATTCCTATTACCCTGGTGGTCTAGTGGCACCCCCTCCCCACCTACCCACTGAGCCCCACCGCCCCGCTCCCCCGGTCAGCCGGGCAGGCGGCAGCACCCACCCACCAACTGACAGCTCGGTAGGGCTGCACGCCCATTGGTACACAGCGGGTACTTGTGTAGCCAGAGCTGCACGCCCATTGGCTCATGCTGTGAACACAATGCGCGCAGCCCCATGGAGCTGTCAGTCGCGGGTGGCGGGCGGCAGGCAGGTGGTGCTGCCGCCCGCCAGCTGACCGGGGAGCAGGGCAGTGGGGCCAGTGGGCGGGTGGGAGGGGCACACTAGACCACCAGGGTAATAGGAATATTTTATGATTTACAGATGCCCGCGATCGGGCAGCGATCGCCCACTGGACCACCAGGGATATTGGACGGGGTTAATACCGATGCCTGCGATCGGGCACATAGCGGTCCACTGGACCACCAGGATATAGGATCGGGCTTATTCTTGTAGACAAATGCCCGCGATCAGGCTACAGGGGAGTCGGGTCCCCGGGTTGCCGTTGCTCGGCAGGGCGCCAGGCGCAGTCGCCGGGGATCGGCGACCTGCATGTTAATGGGATGCAAATGGGACCATAATGACATGCAAATGGCCCCATGTGCGCCTTGCATAAATTATGGCCCCATCTGCATGTCCCCTTTTGAATATCGCAGGTGCTGTGCATGGCGCAATGGCACTTGCGCTAGTGCATCTCCATGCTCCACTCTGGCCACTTGCGCTGGCGCAGTGCCACTGCGCCATGCACAGTGGGGGTGGCCAGGGTGCGATATTCAAAGCTGCTGTGCCATAGCGCAGCTCCATTGAATATCGCCCAGGCCACACCCCTGAGCAACAAAGTTGAGCTGCGCCCAGGCTTGCGCCACAGCCTGGTGCAATTTGAATATCCGGGCCAATTTGTTCTTGGATTTTAGCCAATGGGCAGAGAATAGATATTGGCTGAAAATTTTCAACAACATTGTTTGGCCCTCCCTTGTGCACAGGAACTACAGCCACCTTTCATTTGTCAGGGACCATGCAGGAGAGGAAGGAACAGCTGAATAGGTCACGTACAGGCCGTGACAGGGCTGCAGCACCAAGTTTTAGAAATGCAGGCTCCAAGGCATCATGCCCAGACAAGCTCTCAGGCTTTAAGTTACTGAGAAGTAGCTGAACTTCTTTGAGGGAGGCCAGCTTCATGTGGAAAGCAGGTCGAGTCCCAGGGGAGGGGAGACTAAAGAAAAAGAGGGTGAGTTACAGAAAAGTGAGGTGTACTTGCAGAGATCAGTAAAGAAATCGTTAAAGCCAGAGGAAACAGATGTGGGGTCAGATGGGAGAGTACCCTGGGTATTGATAGAGCTAGGGTTTTCAGCGACCTTTTTTACCCATGCCTGGGACTTGCCAAAAACTGGACCACCAGAACACATTTCATCGACTGGGGTCTGGTCCAATTCTGATAGTCAGGTTTTAACCCAAACCCTAGTACATGTCCTTCAGAACCTAGACTCCTGTAGAAAACAGATGCACTGGTGGCAACAATTTATGAGTTTTATATTATACTGTAAGAAAATGGAACTCAAGACACCTACTGTACTGCGTGGAAACACTGAACACCCACTGAGCCAGTATAGATGGAACAGAAGAACTGGATCCACTATTTAAAATCAGCACTGGGGGAAATAGCACGCACATTCATGGTATACAAACAGTATGCACATGCAAATTAGGATTACCACCTTTTAGGAAGCCCAAAGTGGAACATTTCTTACCGAAACATAATTTTCCGCAGGGCAATACACCTAGACCAATACAACAGACTTGTTTTCTTGGTTGCTTCTATTGTTTCTTGTTATTTTAAGGTACAGTAGTTTTCTGAAACATTTTGTGAAAAGTTAAAAAAAATAGTTTTTCTACTATAAAATCAGGAGATGTAGTATTTTTTTTTTTTTTTGCTAGACACAGTTGCCCAAATCAGTACAGATGGTAACCATACAACATCCTAGTCAGTCCCTAACGCCCAGACACAAATAATGAAACCTGAGACCTTCAGGTTCTAGTTTGCGCGGCGAAGACAACAGAATCACGAGAAAAGGCTGGAAATCTAAATGTGTATAATTTTCACCTGAAGAGTTTGAGACTAATCCACCAGCCGATGGTGCTGCAGAATCGCAGTCCTTACAAACCTGAAGATCTCGTTTCAAAGTAAGCGCGACATCTTTTTCCCAACCACCCCAAGGCCATCCGACGTGACGTGCCTGCGCCGCGAGTGCATAAGTCCGCTCACTCAGCCGCTCAAAGCTGCCGCGGTGCAGTGCACGCAATACGTCTGACTCTGGAATGGTGTCATTATCCCAGATAAAAAGACACGAAGAAAACCAAAGCTATTGCGTGTGCAAGTCTTTTTCCTCCTTCTGCGGTCACTGAGCCTCAGGGCTCCCGCGCTCCCTGATTGGTCCGCATTTTTTGGCCCCTGATTGGCTACGTTGCTCTATTACTCTCGATCTGCTATTGGCCGATTCCGTTTGTTCCCCTCAGCCTGTGACTGGCAGATTCTACGTCTGCTCTCATTGGCTACAGCCCCAGATGAGGAAAAGGCGCGTTGTTCAATCGCCAACGACACGACCACAGGGGCGCTCTCCACGGTGCAGTTTCAAGTGAAACCTGGCTCCCACGATCACCAGGCAGCCTCGGGATGAGGGCTTCGGACGCACGGATGGAGCACATACCTCTCAAGTGTCCCTGATTTTGCCTCAAAATGTTACTCTGTCCCTCCTAAAATTTGTGTTTTTGTGGCTAAACGGTGGAGACTGTAAGAACTAAACAATGTCAAGCATTAAAGTTACAGACTCGTTCTTCTTTAGAAAATGCAATTTGCACTAAGCCCCATATTCTGCCAGCTTTCTGGGTGGATATCTCTAATTTTGAAGATATGTCCCTGATTCTGGTCCTTTGTCCCTGATTTATGAGGTATGATGGAGCATCAGAACAAAATCGCTACCTTCCACAAAAGAGGGGACACTGCCGGCCGAGCCCTCCGAAATGAAAGTTCAGAATGCAGCCTCTAATGGGATCGGGACGAGAGTTATAACAGCAGTACAGCACTGACTATGATTGCCGTGACACTCACTGAAAGGCAGTAAGCGGTTGATTGTCGGACCGTGCAGAGCATTTGATCAGGGTATTGCAGGCTGTGAAAATAAAAATATACTGTACTGGTACTATGGAGGGAATGATGCCACAGACTTCCAATCTTAAGCTTCTATACTTAATTTGCCGTTAACTGCTGGAGTTCATTATGAAATTATATTACAAGCCATGGACCAGCCTGCTGCCACTGTATAAACACTTGACTCACCTTATGGCACGTTAACTGGATGCCTAGTGTTGAGTGAATGGCGACTTGTTTGAGAAAATAAAATAACTCTGGAGCAATTATTGCAGATCTGATATTCCGAAGTGGACATAATCGTGCTGTAGGTAATACTGATGGCGGTATTACATGAGCTACTGCTGGTGGTGGGGTCATAAATATGTTAAAGAGGAGCAGGTGACAGTGGTGTTGCAAACAGGACAACATATGGTGTTGGAGTTACATATTGGACACAGGGATGTTGCAATCAATCAATCACTTTATTTAACCAGGCATAACCACCATTGAGCAAGCTCATTTTCAAGGTGGTCCTGGGCATTAATACAATACAGTACACTTCATAAGATTACAATTATGGTGGACAACGGTGCAAAAAAAAAGAAAAAAACATTGTGAAGGTGCTGGTTAATATGGGCCTATACATACCGGTCAACATAATTAACATGCAAAGGTACATAATGATAAGCTTTACTGAAATGAGAAGAGATAGCAATCCCATATAGTCTCCGCTAAGTAAGAGCTCATACCTAAATGATAAAAAATAAGGAGGTATTAAGGAATAGAGTAGAAATTGGGGTGAAAGAGTAGGCAGCCAAAAGGGAGCCCAGAATAGGTAAAAGGTAGAGAATAGGCAGGGCCATCTTGGATTAAGGGAACTAGGCTTGCAATCGACGGGGGGGGGGGCTGATGGTGATACCAACTGGGCATGAATACTGTAGCCAGTGGTAGTGTTACAAAGTGAAGAAGGGGGAGATGGTGATGCTGGAGTTGTTACAGCTTGGATAAAGGGAGCTGGTGATGGTGGGCTTGTTACAGTCTTGACAAGAGGGAGCTGGCGGTGGCGTTACAGACTGGATAAAGGTGTATGATGGTGCAGTCATACCACACTGGACACAGGAGCCATGATTGTAGTGATGGTAAAAAGAGAACAAAGAGAGTTAGTGATGATATCAATGATGATCTTATAATGTGGGGGCTGGTTATTATACAATATATAGCAGCGTTATGTCAAGAAGCACCCCCACACCTCATTACCTCTATACGCACCAGCAATTATTGCTGTCACTGGGGCCTTTTGCTCATTTGGGTTTCCAGCCAGCACCATTATATCTAGTTGTTTTTTAAATGCTATTTTTTATATTAATAATATATTTGTTAAAAAAATTAAAGGCATAAATGGGCTGTGCAGATCCTTACTATGTGAGTAATGACTTGAGAAGGGAGGGACCAGCAAAACCAGCACAGATGGAAGCAAAGAGTTAAGGTGCAGGGAGTGGAAGAAATGAGATTGGGGTGGGGGGGGGACCTGAGGAGCTCCGTTCACTGAGTGAAATTATAAATCCAACTCAGTTCCTGGAGCAAAATAGGGAATGACAGGTCCTGTGATAAATATAACCCCAATGGCATAAAACTAAGTAAATAAAATGCGGCAGAATGAAGAGGCACATCCCCAGACCCGGTCTAAGGAAGCATGTCTCCAGACTTGGTCAGGTAGGTTTGACTGGTCCTACGTAAGAAGTGGTGGGTGCCCTTAGTGAATTACTGTATTTCTATTTCCAGTACTGGGTGCATTGTCTAGTAACTTCAGATTTCTGCTCCTAAACCTACTCAACTGACTGTATACAAAGTAACATTATGTGCATGTAAGATAGAATAAAAGATGTGGCCAATGTGGGTGGAGTAGGTAGGTCCCAAGACTAATCTCACTAGCAGCAAAATACTTAAGCTAGCACTGACCATAAATCACATGCATATCTTCTATACCGTCGACGACTGCTGGCTTCTCTCTTACCTCCATCGATGGTTGCTCCGTCAACTGTGAGTTTGAGGATCAAATTACAGCTTCAAAGAGCTGCCTTACCCTTCAGTGCTGTCTAGTCATCGTCCGTCAACGATGGCTTAGCACCATCGACGATTCTACCATTGTCGACCTTGCCTTATGGCCCGTTGATGATTCCTGGCACTCCGAGATGTTGGCACCAAGGGCTTCAAGCCTGTCAACGATCGGCCTTGCCCCACAAGGCTTACTGCTTGGAGGTCACAACAATAACCTCCCTGTACGAGGACCTGAGAAGGAAAAGTAAAATTAAAGAAGACACTATAGCTAGTCAAGAATGGGGAGGGGTGCCCATAGGTGGCCAACCTTATGGACTAGAAATTATAAAGAATAGATTAGGCTAAGAAATAGAAGAACTGTTGCAAAAGATTTAACAAAAGGTTGGTCCTCAAGAGTGGCAGAAGCTCCCTGTCACACACCTGAACAACCACCAGAATGGGCAGACGGGACCTTGGTTTAACGTCTCATCCAAAAGACGGCACCCTCAGGAGTGCAGCACCTCCCCTCATGTACTACAGTGTCAGTATTGGGATTTAACCCAAGTGCCTGGTGTGGGAATAGAACTCACAGCCTTCTGATCGCCCAGCCTCAGAGGTGAGTGTGAAACCTGAGCCACTGACACGGTTACTTCACAAGGGTTCCTTGCTCCTGTCTTTTGCAACTCCACAAGTAGCTACTGTGATTTCCCTCCTAGGTTCCCATCGGAGGCATTAGAAATGTTTTCACATTCGATCGCCAGGATGGAAAAGAACTGAGGAATAGCTGGGAACTCCCCCTTTTTTATACCTGCCAGGCAGACATCACCAGATAGTGTTAGGGGGAGGTCCCAGGGTCTACTGCTGAGAACTCATCTGGAGGAAAGGACACCTGCGGCTGAATTCCCATGTGTTGTGACCTGCTGCAAGAGATACTCTTGAAGATCTACTGTTACAGTAAGCTCTAATGCAATTGTACTTTGCTGCTGACCACACTGATTAAAAGAGTGTGTTATTCATTCTTTTTCATATTGTTGTGTCACTCTCTGCATGATGCAAATAAAGTTTATGTAAATCTGTCACTGTGTGCGCATCCTTGTGTTATGGTATTGTGGATGTGTTAGAGGGGACATACAATGCAGTATTATCTCTGTTTATGGTTCACTAACTTGTTATTGTGTAAACTGTCCAGCTCAGCAAGTGTCAATGAGCAGTTGCTCATGGCAAAGCCCTATTGTAGTGCCCTGGAGTTTCTGGTGCCCTCCAAAAATGGACATCCAGGTGCTCTAGTTGCTGGTTAGGTAGGGAAGGTGCCCCAAGTAATTGGGTGCCCAGTTTCGGGTGGTGCCCCAAGGAGAGAGGTACCCCTGTTAGATCGACCTCCCCCAACACAAGCTCCAGCAGGTTGCGTTTCAAAATTGTTTTTGTTTGTTTTCTGCTTATATTCCCTGCCTGAAGCATTGTGTTCCAATCCCCCCACTTACCTTGCGCTTAGCATCAGCATGTGTGGGCCCAGTCAAGAGGGCAGGCAGGGATTAGCTTGAGAAGATTCCGTAGGGAATCCTCAGCACACTTGAACGGCCACAGCCATTGAGATTCATTTAGGAGACTAGGAGCAGCAGCACTGATGGAGAGGAGGAGTGGTAGGCCACCCTGAGCTTAGCAAAAAGGGAAGGAGTTATCTGTGGTCTTGCATCCCTCCCGATGTCACAGCAGGTCTTGCAAGTGGATGGCTCCCTCTCTTTGCGGTGGTGGCATAAGTCTGATGCCACGGGGGTGAGAAGTTCCGACGTGAGGGGTGGCAGTAGGCAAAGCCGGACAGCATCTATGCAGTGTTCGTTGGGAGGTGCACCAGGTTCAGGCAGTTTCCTCCAGTCCGGCAGCCCAGTCCAGCAGTGGAGATTGCCGTGTGGTGGGATCAAGGCCTCCCCCCATGTACCATAGCAGCAGAAGGTTAATTTGGTGGGGGTGGCGGGCACAGACTAAGGCCATTCCCTCCACTAGCAGGTCAGCAGCAACAGTGCTCCAAGATAGACAGGTATACCGGCCTAATCTTTCAATTTACGATGCAGAGGATGGTATCTCTGCAGATTCCTGTATAGATTGATCTCACCTTTCAGAATTTGCTTGTTACCCCTTAGAAAATTGGTGGATGGCCCCTCGGGGGGCCAGTTTCTGATCTTGGATGTTGTGGGCCCTCCAGGCCCCATAGTTCGGCCTAGGAATGCCAGATATATAATTCCAAGGTGTCATTTTCTACATTTATTGCCAATTTGGATGGAAAAACTTAGAAAATCCAAAATGGCCACCAAAATCCAATATGCCACCATATCGCTAGTAAATACTTAATTCGCTAATAATTTCCAAATCCCTAGCTTCCAAGATACCGATTATCATTGATTCATGAACGGGGAGTTTATTATTATTGTGTTTAATATAAACACATACTAAATTAATATAATAGAACATAAATGTAAATAACGATGCATAATGCATCAATCTGCTTGTTTGTGTCATTGACCAAAAATTGCGTCCACTCTGTGAGAATTTGCCATTTTGTTCACAGGATTGTGTGGCGTGTTCATGTATGTTGTATGCCTGTTTAGTTTGTATTTCTAGTTTTTAATTTTAGTTTCTGTTTCAGAAACACAGATAGCCCTCTAGCCATACCTGTTGGATTGGTCTATCCATCCAATTTGCCTACCTGTGTTCTTTGTGAGAACCAAATTAGAGATACGGAACTACAAGAAATATTAGAAGAGAATGGGCTGAATACCTTCAAGGCTTTTGCAGAGAAATGGTCAGTCACAAAACCAACTTCTGAGTACACCAGAAACTTCAACCTCATATGGAATAAAATCCATGACCATCTTCCCCCCCGGCGCTGGAGAAACAAGCCTTCCTGTTCATACAAGGTATCACCCAAATTTCATCAGTGAAAGGAAATTAAACACCAACTCAACAAAACAACTTTCTTTGGATCAGTCTTCTGAAGCGGAATTCTCCGACATACCCGACCCATAGACGTCCAGTAGCAGTGAAGCGATCCATGTAACTCGTAAAAGGAAATACTTGGAATTTAACAAGGATGAGACCTACTTCATTTGTGATAAGGAAAGGAAAAAGAGAGGAAATATGGAAGAAAAACTCCAAAGAGTTGCACTTGAAGATGAAAAGATTACATTCCATGAAACCATGTTACGAAATGAAAATTCAGATGATGCTCTTTTGTCTGGTGCAGCCAGACGTTTGAAGATCGCTACCACCAATGTTGACGTCTTTGCTGCAGGTGTCAAAAAACATCAAAGTTGTTACAACACTTTCGTCTGCGTTGGCAAACAAGAGAGACAAACACCAGGTGGATTGGAAAGCATTCTCACAAAGAGTGCTAAAATGGAGTTTCTTCAAATTGTGAGAAGAAAGGTTGTTGAGCAGAAATGTTGCTATTTACTCCCAGAGTTACTGGATGATCTTCATAACCTCTGCAAGTTACATGGATGCGAACAAGATGCTGGAATAAATCACACATTTCATTTTGAAGAATCTTATCAGCAAGAATTCGGAGATGAGATGGGTTTTACTGAGGGGAAGGGGATACACAGGAATCCTTTCATTCTTCACTCAACAAAAGAAAACCCACTTGATTATTCTTTGGCAACCTTGAGAGGAGCTGGCTCAGAGAGAGTGACATCACCAAGGCATGTGCAAAGATGATCAGTCAGAAATTAAAAGATAGACAAATTGAGTCACCGCAGTTTTCATATGACATACGAAGACTTGCTTTCTGAGCTTGATAATTATGAACCCATTCTGGAAATCTTCAATGCGATATCGCTCTGTATAAGCCCTTCTAAGAAGATTAATGCTCTAGGTTATGCGACCATCCCAACAGAAATTCAAGCTACCAAGATATGGTCCCTTGCTAGTGACTGGCAATGCCTCATTACCGGAGAACATTCTCCAAAGTCAGTAGTTTTATCCATGGTCATTCATCATCTCACCGGAAGTGTGGGGTTCCTCAGAGCTCTATATTGTCCCCCATGTTGTTTGCAGTGTACATGCTTCCCCTCGGAAACATTGTGAGACGGTATGGACTGAGGTTTCATTGTTATGCCGATGATACCCAGCTATACCTGTCCTTTGCACCTGACCAGGAAGGAGCTGTCTCGGTATTTAACAGCTGCCTCAATGAAATCCAGGATTGGATGAGGTCCAGTTGGCTGAAGTTGAACTCTGGGAAGACGGAGGTGATGGTTTTGTATTCGGATCGCCGGATAGGGGGACCTGTGGCCGGCTCCCCCATCTGAATTGTTTTATGGGGATGTCGAGCTACAGGTCTCTGAACGGGTACGAAACCTGGGGGTGATAATAGATGCGGGGCTGACTTTACGGTCCCAGGTGTCGGCTGTGGTTAAGTCATCTTTCTACCATCTAAGAAACATCACCAGGATCAAGCACCTGGTTCCGTCCGGTGATCTGCCAACTCTAATCCATGCCTTTCTGACCTTGCAACTAGACTATTGCAACTTGCTTTACTTTGGGCTTCCGGGGGTTGATATCCGCCGCTTGCAGCTGGTGCAGAATTCTGCAGCACGGTTGTTGGTGGGTACTCCTAGATCTTCTCACATTACACCGGTGCTGCGGGATCTGCACTGGCTCCCAGTTCAGTGGCGAATCCCCTTCAAAGTCGGATTATGGACTTTTAAAGCCCTGCACGATTTGGGCCCTGACTACCTGAAAGAACTCCTGATCCTTTAACACCCTGTGAGATCGCTCCGCTCAGCCAGCGAGGGGTTGCTAGAGATTCCAAGGGTGACTTTAAAATCTGCTGGGGCCCGTGCTTTTATGTTTAAGGCCCCGTCTCTTTGGAATTCTCTACCCCGTTGGATTATGGAGTGCACGACTGTGGGGAGTTTTAAACAGGCTTTGAAATCTTTCCTTTGGGAAAAAGCCTTTGGTGGTAATGTTTTCTGATTTGATTTGTCTGGTTTTATGATGCTGATTTTTGTATTTATATCTTATTGTAATGCGCCTTGAAATTTGAAAGGCGCACAATAAATGAAGTTTATTATTATTATTAAGAAGTCAATCTTTTACGTCGTTTGGTGGCTGGTATTTCTTGCACAGACGTCTGAAGATAAAACAAGAAATTGGCCCATGATAGTAAATCTGAGAGGAAAAAAAAGCACTGCACACGATTCATAGAAACATAGAAGTTGATAGCATATAAGGACCGCAAGGCCCATCCAGTCTGCCCATTTCTTTTTCTGCCTTATAAATGTGCCATCGGCCTTTGCTCTGTCAATGGCCTATCTATTCATACTCATCTGTAGTGCTCCTTTATGTCTGTCCCATGCCTGTTTGAAGCCCTGCACTGTATTCATATCCACCACTTCCTGAGGTAGGCTCTTCCATGCATCTACCACCCTTTCTGTGAAAAAGAACTTCCTCACATTACCCCTTAATCGGCCTCCCTCTAATCTCATGCTGTGTCCTCTTGTCCTGCTATTTTTCTTATACTGAAACATGTTAGACTCTTTCACCTTGTTAATGCCCTTAAGGCATTTGAATGTTTCGATCATATCACCTCTCTCCCTCCTTTGCTCTAGGATATATATATTGATCTCCGTTAATCTGTCCTCATATGTTTTCTGATGCAGTCCCTGCACCATTTTGTTCCCTTTTCTGGACTGCCTCAATTTGGTTATGTCCTTGTGAGAGGTGTGCCTGCAGTACTGCGCGCAGTACTCCAGATGGGGCCTAACCAGTGTCTTGTAAAGAGGGATTGTTACCTCCCTCTTCCGACTTGTGATACCCCTACTAATACCACCCTAACATCCCCCTAGCCTTACCTACTGCTTTAGTGGTCTGCTTGGATGATTTCAGGTCATCGGTGATGATAATATCCAAGTCTCTTTCTTCCTTTGTGACTGACAGCAACTCCTCTCTCAGCCTATAGGTGGCTTCAGAGTTTCTCTTCCCTTTGTGCATGATCTTGCACTTCTTTGCATTAAACCCCAGTTGCCACTCTTCCGACCATTTTGCTGGTTTATCCAGATCTCTTCTCATTCTGCCCACCCCATCTGGATCATCTACTCTGTTGCAGATCTTGGTGTAATCTGCAAACAGACAAACCTTACCCTCCAGTCCATCTGCAATGTCACTGATGAGGATATTGAAGAGGACTGGCCCCAGGACTGATCCCTGAGGTACCCCACTTGTGACCTGCATCGCTTCTGACTATATACCGTTTACCACCACTCTGTTTTCTGCCCGTCAACCAGTTTACCATCCAGTTGACCAACTTCTAACCCACCCGAGCCTACCCAGCTTATTAATCTATCTTCTATGTGGAGCAGTATCGAAAGCTTTGCTGATGTCAAGGTAGGTGGCATCAACTGCTCCCCCTTGGTCCACCACTCTGGTTACCCAGTCAAAGAACTCTGTAAGATTAGTTTGACAGGACCTTCCTTTTGTAAACCCATGCTGTCTTGGATCCTGTGCTCTATGGATTCCAGGTGTTGCACTATCCTTTCCTTAAGGAGTGCCTCCATAATCTTGCTCATTGCTGAGGTAAGACTGACTGGTCTGTAGTTCCCTGCCTCCTCCCTGCTACCACTCTTGTGGAGCAGGATTGCATGAGCCCTTCTCCAGTCTTCTGGGATCTCTCCTGTGCTCAAAGACTCACTAAACAGTTCTGCTAATGGTTCTGCTGGTTCCACCCTTAGCTCCTTTAGTACCCTGGGATGTATGCCATCAGGTCCCATTGCCTTGTCCACCTTGAGCTCTTGTAGATCCCTTTCTTTTGTGAAGGGACTAGTGCTCACCTCCCCCCCCCCCCATGTCCATGGTGCTGAGCTGTGGGCCCTACCCTACCTTCTCTTCAGTAAACACCGAGCAGAAGTATCCATTTAAGATAGATGCTTTTACATGGTCCTCCTCCTCACATGCCACCTTATCTCCTTTGATCTTAGCAATACCCACTCTGGACTTTCTCCTTTCACTAATGTGTCTATAGAAAGTCTTGTCACCTTCTTTTACTGTTTATGCTAGTGTTTCCTCTGTTTGGGCCTTTGCCTGCCATACTGCCTTCCCTGCTTCAATTAGGGAAGTTTGGTATGCCTCCCTATCTTCATCCCGCTGTGTTCCCTTATATTTCCTGAAGGCCAGCCTTTTGGCTCTGACCTTTTCTGCTACTGTTTTTGAGAACCAAAGTGGTTTCCTTCTTTTTTTCCACTTCCTTTTCTCTATAACACAGTGGGATGTTGCTTCAAGTATTGCATCCTTAATGCTTGCCCACTTTGCCTGTACCCCCTCACCTGTATTTCTTTTTGCCAGGACTAGCTTAACTCTGTTGGCCATCTTATCAAAGTTAGCTCCTCTGAAGTCTCATATTTTTGCCTTGGAATGGGATGATTTAGTTGTAGTGGCCAAATTGAACCTAACCATGTAATGGTCACTGGCCCCCAGGTGGTCTTCTACCTGGAGATCTGTGATCCTTTCCCCCTTAGTCCATACTAGATTTAGGATAGCCCTGTCTCTTGTAGGTTGTTGTATCAGTTGTTTGAGGCCCCCCCCCTTGCAGGGAATCCACCATGTGTCTGGTTCTGGCAGATGTTCCTGCTGGTATTGACCAATCTGTATCTGGCATGTTGAAGTCTCCCATTATCAGAACCTCCCCTTTAGCTGTCATGTTTTGTATATCTTCTAACAGTAATGTGTCTATGTCCTCTCCCTGGTCTGGGGGCCTGTAGACAATCTCATTTCTTATGGCTGTCCTGTTTCCAGGATGACCCACAGTTCTTCTGGCTCCTTATATGTATTCTGAATTTATGTAGCTTTTATATTTTCCTTGACATATAGGGCCACTCCACCCCCCTTTTTGCACCTCGTTCTCTTTTGAAAAGTACATAGTCAGGTACTGAAGTCTCCCAAGTGTGGTTACTGGTAAACCACGTCTCGCTAATTGCTGCTATGTCCAGTTTAGCCTCTGTCATTATTGTCTGCAGGTCAGGGATCTTGTTTCCCAGACTGCGAGCATTTGTGTACATGATTTTCCATTTGCCAGATTTCGGTGTGTTAGTTGTTGAGTGAGGTCTGGCATTTCCCCTGTGCATCGTATGGGGAGCCGGACCTTTTTCCTTACCTGGTGATGCAAATGAACTGCAAACATGCTGAACCCCTGTTTGACCACTAGCTGAGGGAGGAGGGGTGTTCTCCCCATTCGACGTATGGGTGCTGCATCCCTTTCTCCATTTGCTAGTTTAAATATTCTGCAAAGACGTCAAACTTCTGCCCCAATGCACTGACTTCCTCCTGGACAGACAATTCATGTCGCAATTGATAACTCGTATGGAAAGCAACAGACATTAACAGGAGTTTCAACAACACATGACACTAACTCAGTTTCGCGTCTTGCTGTCATCTGCGATTTGCTAGTACAAGAACAGAACATCCGAAGCAGCTCAATAACAGAAGTCCATGAAATGTTTGAGAGCTCAGAACCTATTGACTATGGGGATTATAAAATAGGAAAGAGAAAACCCCCACCAATCATTCTATCCTATGATGAGCATGAAAAAAGGACCAAGCTTGATCTTCGTTTGAGCAAAGATTGTATTTGGGCTCTGGCAGCAAGCATGGAATCTTCCAGAGAAGACGAATCTCTTCTAGTCCTAGGATCATGGACAGCTTTCAATAAAAAAGCAACATCAACCACTACCTTCAAATCCGAAACTGATTTCCTGCCCATTATACCACGTGAACCAGATGATGCAGTTTGCAAATGTTACCATGACATTCTCATGGATCTAAGGGATGACCTACAAATTGACCACATCTTCAGCCATAGCGATCATGCAGTGTTCTACAAGATTGCACAAATAATGTGGAAAGAAGAAAAATATACAAAAGTGGTTAATTTGATGGGAGGATTCCATGATCTGATGGTGAGGCAGAAGATCCTGCTTTAGGCACCCTTTTAGCACAGCAGCTTTTCGGCTGGTCTAAACCTTTGGGACTCTAATTTTTGCATTATGTTGTACTGTCGTTTATGAATTCCTCATTGTTTTTTTCCTTAATTACTATAGAGTATTTTGCTGCATTTTGAGCCCACTTGGTACAGTGATACTTGTATTTTGAGCCTGCATGTCCCCGCTGAAAACTGTTTCTGTACTATATCTGCCTTTTCTCCTGCCCCTGTAGCTAACTTCTCTACCTTATCTCCATCCATTTTCTCAAATACCACTGCCCCTCTCATTTCCAGCTCACAAGTGCCTTGTTTTACTGCCTCCCTCAACCCGACTGTAATAACAGTGTCCTATTTTTCTCTAACTTTTGCTAGATTCTATTTTTTGCTATTTAACTCTGAATGAAACTTCCCTACCCCCATCTCATCTCTCATCTTCTCTAGGCAAATTGCACACTCATTAATGCTAATCCCTCTAACCCCTCCCCTGTCTATCTTGCAGCTCCTGGCTTTTGTTTACTTGATCGCCTCCACCTCCTGCTGTTAACCTGCTGTCAGCCCCTTTTGTCCTCTCTCCCTACTTTAACCAGCTCTCTTTTCTTTCCCCCTAGAATTCACCACCCGAGCAGTGCCCCGCTTCTACGAGATGGAGCTTCACGGCCGCCGTATCGATCGCCGCCTTTCCCGACTTCACCAGCCACAAGCAGCCGACCTCCTGGTCCCCCTCCTCTGACACACCACCAAGGTACATATCGCTGTCCTGCTCCACTGCCTACTAAACTCCTGATTGGAGCAGCGCCACTGCATCCCGGAGCTGATTGGCATGCCCTGCCGTGTTGCTGACTACTGATTGGAGCACCTTTTCAGCTTCCAAACTGCTGCTTTAGGCGCCCTTTTAGCACAGAGGCTTTCCAGCTGGTCTAAACCTTTGGGACTCTATTTTGTCACACAGCCCTTCCCCCACCCAGGCCCCCATTAAATACACCTTAGCCCCTTCTTCTCAGCCCACTTCTCTTACCATTGGCTCATTTCTGTTGCCCAACAATCACATAAAATAAATTCCCCTAGTTTCTCACAGGCCTTACTCCACCTTTTTACATTTTATATTGGAGCCATCTTAATCAGGTTTAAGCTGCTGCCGGTCTCCCCACCTTTCCCCATGTTCTTGCCTGGTCTACATTTTTTGGTCACCCTGTCCCCAACAACTGACAACCTTTGGTGACCTAGATCCATTTCAAGATACAGTCCCTCATTATCTCTACTTGCTGCCTCCAGCTCTATACTGGTCTCCTTTCTGCCTCAGTGGCAGCTTAAGGAAAATGATCCAGCAGACGGTACTGTTCTTTCTTATGTGCTCTCTCCCGCTGCTCCATCTATCTATGCTCTCCTCACCTCAACCTCCAACTATGAGTCTCCACTTCCTAGCAAATGACTACCTCTTTTCAAACTGTTTACTGCTTCATACCCCACACTGTGACCTATCCCCAGTGCTACTTAATAGAACCTGGCATACCTAGTTACCTATGCCCTAAAGAAGTTTCATTTGAGATCTTATAACCTATGCCCCTTCCTGCGCCACAAGCTCTGGTACATCCTTCTTATCACCATTCTGCTCTCTGGTGATGTACAATTAAATCCTGGACCTACACAAGCTCTACCTGACTTGATCAGTAATGCAAAAGACTTGGTTGTACATCACAGTATCAGGAGTCTCACTCACAATCTAGCTGATCTAGAAGCCTGGACCACCCTATACAAGCCCAACATCATATGCCTGACCGAAACCTGGCTAAATCCTTCCACCTCCGACTCTCTGTGCTCCCTTCCATCCTATAACCTTCTGAGACGTGATAGCCCTTCCCCCAAATGAGGGGTTGGTTCTGCTGTCTACTTTAAGGACCATCTACATCTCACTGCCATTAAATCACCTCACCTTGCCCACTGTGAAGTACTTCATACTCTTCTTACCCTTGGTACCAAAAAACTCCATATTACCTGCGCCGACAACACTCCATCAAACAGCCAAAAGGGATTGGAAGAGTTGCTAGACCAGACCTCCAACCTTGTTGGTAAACATGAGGTCCTCATACTTGGGGACCTAAACATAAATTGATTGGGGGTCGCTCAATCTACATTACCAGCAAGACTGCAAAGCTTTAACCTACACAACCTGATATGTGATCCCACTAGGATAAAACCCCACTCCAATACAAGCACGCTGCTGGACTGGATCATGACCAACCACCCTGGAAACATCTTTGCCTCTGGAGTATTACCTGATGCCATCACAGACCACTCCCCTACCTACTGTGTCTGGGGTAAAAGCAAGCCTGTTCCATCGAAACCCCATCTCATCACTTTCCGCAACTATGCGACCTTCAACTCGAGACTCTTCCTACATGACATTGCTTCTACTGATTGGTCCTCCTTTCTAATATCTAAAGGTGCTCAGACCTCTCTTAATCTATTCATAACTCACTTCCTTACTCTTCAAGATAAGCACTGCAAACTAGTAACTTGTAGGGTAAAAAATAGGCAAACTCCTGGCTAAAAACTGATCTTCTTGCTAAGTTAAAACATAGAGATAAAATCTGGCTCCAATACAAGAACTCAGGGCTAGCCTCTGACCTAAATACCTATAGGGCTCTGCACAATTCCTGTAAAAAGGACATCAAAAAGGCTAAAAGCTCTTACTGTAAAGAATTACTAGCAAACTCCTCTGGTGACTCAAAAAAATTCTGGTCCTGTGATAGGGCGCAGTGTATGTGGGCAGTCATATAGAAAAGATATCTCACCATTCCTTGTAAATATTTCAGTTTTAATTTATTCTTCTCCAGACGTTATTTTCAACAGGATAGTTTCAGTATGGTATAGTACTTTTCTCATCTTACACTTCCATTTGGACAGCAGACATTAAAGCAAATGGCATCATCTGATATTTGTAAGACTTCCATGTGAGGCAGTAAACAGAAGCAAACAGCGAACAGAATATTCTGGCAGTTCTAAGTCTTCAAATTCAGAGCATGAAATAACATAGTTTATCAAAAACTCCACAGAGCACTTTTCAGCAGCATCTAGAGCATACCTCCAGACCTACAGCAAACAGAATCTGATCTACTAAATCAACTGTTTGCCTTTTATACTCTAAGAGGGTCAGGTGACTTTAAAACCCCACCCCTACATATTGTTCTAACAACATTTCTTTATTTACTACATATCTATTTTATTTAAAGAAGTAATACACCTTTAAATCCATATAACACTATACATTCAAGTTTATAAGTGATTTACACTTTTTTTAAGCGTTTTAATCCTTATTTCTGGCATCAGGAAGTACCACCCCTTTTAACAATAGTATTTAAGGATGCATAGAATGGCCGGCTGACTCAATTACTGCTGCCACTCCTCAAAATTAGAAGCCCTATCTACAACTACGGGGGGGGGGTTCAGGTAACAGTTACAGCCAACACTCAATCTGAACAGCCTAACTGTGTAACATGAGCACCTTTAAGATAGCAAAAAGCGGAGATTTCAGGTACCCCAGCATTTATATAAAGATTATTTCGGAGCCCTCAACCCTTCACAGGGACACCCTGTGACATTCCTCCCCGCCTAAGAGGGCAACCAATAATTTGGTTGTCCTACTTTATCAATATCACCTGTTAGAGAAAAGAAAACTATAATTAAACCGGTGGAGCTCTAGCCCACCCACACCTAAAGCTCCACCCCAGGGTCCCTTAATACTTCAATCTCTTAACCTGTTTGAAAATTTCAACTCATTCATACCCTGGGGCTTCATTTTACAGTCACTACTTCAAAGTCTATGACATACTCTCCAATGAACAACATAGGAATTACACAGAAGTAACACAATTAGAAACAGTTAATATACCCCGTCAATTCCAATACCCATAATTAGATAATTCTAACTCAGCAATAGCCCTCACAAAAATGCTTTAACCAAATAGTAGCAACACCCTGTATCCTATAGTTATTGAAACTCCTCCACATGGCTATTCTCTGTCCACCTCCCCTTAAACTTTTTAATTCCCAACAGAGCAAACTTGTACTGCTCAGGTTAGGACATCCCAAACCTATCCCAACCCAGCGCAACCCTCTTTGGAATATCTACCACCTAACACATCTAACATCCTTATTCTTATAGGAAGATTTCCCCTTTCTTCAGGGTAGCCACTTGCTGTGCCTATCAGCCCCTCGGGTTACATCCTTCCCATATATTCCCACATGTCTCCTACGTTCCCATAAATACACTGCCACCTGTCGATACATCCCAGGCCAGTGAAAATATGGTACTAGACATTTTAATACTTCCCCACAATCTAAGTACCCTTTCTTTTTACAGATTTCTTCGAGAACCCATGTCCTATACTTACAAGGTATTACCACCCTTGAATCTACCTGATTAGTACGGGGGTTTGGTTTCATATGGTATAATATATTATTGTTCACCTCGTACCACCATAACTTCCCATTCCTCCCATCCACACCTACATTTTTATTTTGTGGTTTGGCATATTTACTGAGATGTATAATCTCAGGATCCCCAGCCTGCAACACATCCCAGTTAACAGTACATAAATCATCTTTGGGTACATGACAAAATATATTAACAGTCTCTCCATTAAACTGTACTTCTTCACTTGTATTTGTTGACTTCACCCCACAGTCCTGAACAGTATCATTTGGGGACTTACTTGAAAGACACTTTTCCACTGTAACAGGGAAAGAAGAATAGTCAAAAGTACAATAATCTTCTGTCTTCACCCCAATGTCCTGAACAGTCTCACCAGGGGACTTATTAAAAGTTGGACTTCCATCTTCTATCCAGTATAATCCCTCAAACTCAGGTAAATCAGGAAGTTCATTACCTTCTTGAATTAGTGGCTCTGACTCCTCTCCAACAGGTTCCAAAACAGTGCTCTCTTTAGTAGATACTACCAGACGTTTCAGAAGATTATGATATCGCAATTCAGCACCTCTGCAGCGTGTCTCTGCCTCCATCCATCGCTCATATAACCATCTCAACACCTTCAGATGATTACAGTTCTGCTCAGCTCATTCAGACATGGCCTTACATTCTTGCTCCAGGAACCCCATCACTGAAAACAGCTCCTTTACACAACCTGTTGTAGTGTCCCATCAAATGCAGTAAAACAACTCCTTTCAACAGCAGCAGACAAATCTGTTGTAATGTCCCGACAGAAGCACTGCCCATCAGACCTTTGCACAGGCCACACTGATCCCACTTCTGACGCCATATGTGATAGGGCGCAGTGTATGTGGGCAGTCATATAGAAAAGATATCTCACCATTCCTTGTAAATATTTCAGTTTTAATTTATTCTTCTCCAGACGTTATTTCCAACAGGATAGTTTCAGTATGGTATAGTACTTTTCTCATCTTACACTTCCATTCGGACAGCAGACATTAAAGCAAATGGCATCATCTGATATTTGTAAGACTTCCATGTGAGGCAGTAAACAGAAGCAAACAGCGAACAGAATATTCTGGCAGTTCTAAGTCTTCAAATTCAGAGCATGAAATAACATAGTTTATCAAAAACTCCACAGAGCACTTTTCAGCAGCATCTAGAGCATACCTCCAGACCCACAGCAAACAGAATCTGATCTACTAAATCAACTGTTTGCCTTTTATACTCTAAGAGGGTCAGGTGACTTTAAAACCCCACCCCTACATATTGTTCTAACAACATTTCTCTATTTACTACATATTTATTTTATTTAAAGAAGTAATACACCTTTAAATCCATATAACACTATACATTCAAGTTTATAAGTGATTTACACTTTTTTTAAGCGTTTTAATCTTTATTTCTGGCATCAGAAAGTACCACCCCTTTTAACAGTTGTATTTAAGGATGCATAGAATGGCCGGCTGGCTCAATTACTGCTGCCACTCCTCAAAATTAGAAGCCCTATCTACAACTACGGGGGGGGGTTCAGGTAACAGTTACAGCCAACACTCAATCTGAACAGCCTAACTGTGTAACATGAGCACCTTTAAGATAGCAAAAAGTGGAGATTTCAGGTACCCCAGCATTTATATAAAGATTATTTCGGAGCCCTCAACCCTTCACAGGGACACCCTGTGACAGGTCCCACATAAAATTCTTCCTCGGCCTAAATCCTGCAGCCGCACCCACTGCCATGTTACTAAATGGTGTCCACTACAACAATCCTCTTTCGGATGAGACGTTAAACCGAGGTCCCATCTGCCTGGATTGGTGGTAGTCCAGGTGGATGTTAAAGATCCCATGGCACTTATCGAAAAAGAGTAGGGGAATTTCCCCGGTGTCCTGGCCAAATTTCCCTCATTCACTAAAAATAGCACCAACAGCTTAATCTGGTTCAAGGTCAGTTGGCATTCATCTGTATCCCCCTCCCCCGGGTCGTGCCTGAAAATAGGCAGAATTTGTCTAGTGCACTTACCCGGTCAACAAAAACGAAATAAATAAATAAATAAATAAAATCCTCATACTATCGCAAATTTCTTCAATGAAAAGTTCTCAAATTTATCCACTTACACCTCCGCCTTCCCTATCCAATCAAATATTCCCCCTTCATTCCCTGCCAATGGTCTGCATTTCTTTTTCAAGGCAGTCTCCAGGCGAAAGGTACTCTAGTTACTATATAAAATCTCCGACTACACTGCTGCTGGTTCGGACAACCTTCAACCTAAGCTCCTAAAGCTAGCTTCCCCCTTTATTGCTGCTGCCCTAGCCAAAATGTTCACATTATCCCTGTCCCAGTACTATAGCCCAGATTTATGGAAGATTGCTAGGATTTCTCCTGTATTCAAAAAAGGTGATTGCAAAGACCCCACAAATTATCGTCCCATAGCCATCCTGTTTGTTCACAATAAAATTCTGAAGAGGCTGGTAGCTACTCAAATGATTGACTTCCTGCTGAAATATGAACTTCTTAACCCAGCCCAGCATGGCTTTTGCAAGGGTCATAGCACTACTACTGCCCCCCTCAAATTTACATTGGACACCCTTATGGCAATGGATGCTGGCCTTCCCACGGGGGCTATTTTCATTGATATGACCAAGGCATTTGACCTTGCTGACTACTCCATCCTCCTAACCTCCCTTGAGTCACTTGATTTCTCTCAAAATGTTGTAAGGTGGTTTGGCAGCTACCTATCTGGCAGGTCTCAAACTGTGAAATATAACTCCACCTGCTCTGACAAAACTTCCATAAACCTTGGGGGTGCCACAAGAGTCCATCCTTGGACCTCTGCTTTTCTCCATTTTCATCAATAATATCACCACAAGCCTCCAAGGGACTGGTTCACTGCTATATGCTGATGATATTGTTCTTTACACTAGTGACAAATGCATTGATGTCATCAATCAAAAACTTTCTTCTGACTTTCAGCAGATCTGTCAATGGCTAACTAGTCATAGGCTTGTCCTAAATGAGTCCAAAATCCAAGCTATGCTATTCGGGTCTAAGGCCAAGCTTAAACTCTCCCAGCCTAAATTTAGTGTTTCCTTCTCTAATGGTTTAACTCTAGGGATGGTAAACTCATTTAAATATCTTGGGGTCACACTAGACCCATCATTAAACTTTGATCTGCATATTCAACAGACCTGCAAGCTGGTCAACACTAAACTTGGGATAGCATACCATACCAGATACATGCTAACTCCCTCTACTAGGCTTGCCCTTGCCCGTGGCATACTCCTTTCCTCTCTCACCTATGGGATTGCCACCTATACCTCTGTGTCCAAATCTAGCCTCTGAAAATGGGACGTCACATACAACAATATTTGCCACTACCCTTCCTCCTCTCTTCGGCTGAAACACCACTGTCTCCTTTACTCAGATCTGGGATGGCTTCCTCCTACTGAACTCCGGCTTTATGCCTATGGCTCCGTCATTGCAACATTGTCCATTTACAAATACCAAAACCCTTAGCGGATCTCTTCCTTAAACTTACCCCACACTATGGCCTATGGTCTGCTGACAACGCACCAGTCCTCACTCCCAGACATTATTCTTCTAAAGGTGCTATGGCTTTTGCCTGCCATGCCCCCCTGTTCTGGAACTCCCTCCCACTTGCCCTGCGTCAATCTTCCTCCCATGCTTCTTTTAAGACAGGTTTATATAGCCACCTTGCCACTTCCCACAGTTGCGCTTGCTTTAAACCCCCTTAACCTGTTTCCTCCTTCCAAGCTGCTCCTTTCTTTTCTGTCACCTCTGTTGTGCCTTTCAACATTAAGCACTTTCCCTGTTTTTCCCCATCTTTTCCCTTTTCCTTTTCCTCTCACATGCCTCCTTCTAAGTAACTCCCCTGGCTGTTCCACTTCCACCTCCTGTCCCCCTCTTACCTCCCTACATAAATTCTTTATGAACAGCTTAGTACTACTAACCTAATATGTTTTTACCACAGATGAGTAATTTATGTTATCTAGCCACTATCTACAAGACAGTCTTGTGTTTCTTGTATATTTTAATACTGTTAACTTTAGCCACTCTAGACATGTTATCACATTATCTACTGTGATGTTATGCTATATGTATTTCAATTGTTTCAATCATGCCTAATCTTGTATTTGTGATGTGTTCATTCCATGTTTTGTACTATACCCTCCCGGGTCATGCCTGGAAATAGTCATTGCTATGACTAGTGCCCTTATCCAGTAAACAAAAACTATATAAATAAATAAAAATCCTCTACAAGCGATATGGTGCTATGGGACTTCATGACTGGTGGGTTCAGTTGGGGATAATAGCGGATGTATCTGTTGACCAGGCCTTGGAAGGATGCCACTATTCTAGATTGATGAGGTTACGTAAACAGTCCCTCAAGGCTCTCCTACAATTCATAAGATCCAAGATTCACAGCTCACTAACGGACGCACTACGAGAAAAGCTCATCAACATGAGAAGATCTGTATTGGCAGAATCCCTGAATCTTGTCCTCTTGGATGACTTTTTCCCTGAAGTGCAGTCACAAATGCTGGAAACCTCTGGCACCATGGGATAGTGGGTGATAGGCTGCAGTGGTGACACCAGCTCTCTTCTCGCCCTGGTCGCCGCATACAGAGACAAGAATCTGAACTTGCATCTGCAGGCTCAAAGAGATATTCTACCTTTACTTTTTGCATTCAACCATCAAAACTACTCTCTGTAGTTGACGTGTCATCATGTAGACCTCATCAATGAGAACACCAGGAATATGGTATTGGGGCTAGTCTGTCCGGTGAGGCATTCTCCACCATACCAGGTGACCAAGTGACTGAGGTCTCAATCAACAGAAAGGTCAAGGTGAGGGGTGGACCCATGAGAGGCGGTTACAGTACGTCTGAGGAAACTGCTGGTGACTTCGGTTTGAATTCCCACAAGCTCACTAAAATTCGTTTGTCACTGAAGGAGAAGATGCTTCTGAAAACATCGGCCACACACAATGAGTTGACATATGATACCATGAAGAAACATGATGGTCAAGTGAAAGAGCTAGTGAAGAAACTTCACGCATATTCAGATCCATGTCAGGGTGTAGCACGACACATCACAATGGACATTGAAATACTATCAGCAATAGTAGAGGGCCTTTTGAAGGCAAGAGCTATAGGGGAGTTATGTTGAGTGCATTTATAAATGACCGCCTCCTATCAAGGAAAGTTGATTTCTTCGAGCCCATTAAGTGCAGCGGAATTTCCACAGGAATGGACAAAAAGAAACCCAAAGCAGAATCAGTCTTGAAAGAAGACCGTCAGGCTCTCTGTATCATTGTTGCAAAGTGCCCCAACAAGAAAGATGCGTTTTCCCCATCTGCTGACAACATATCCTCTTGCAATAGCAACTCTGGACGGAAACCTCTACAAACCTATTACCAAACATGTCTTAAGAAATTATCTCATTGATGAAGCAGAAGCTCTAAGTTCTTCCCCTCCTCCATTATGCTTAGTGTACATATACGACTCCATGGTGATGGTCAGGGCAGTTCCTGCACAGCGTACATGGGACAGCCTTTGGAAAGCACTTCTTGTCGCATTCACACCTCCATCTATAGCAAACCCAGTGGAAGTCGCCGTTTTTGATAATTATAAGGATGATCAGGAGTTCTCGGTGAAGCAGCAAGAACGAGCTGAGCGAGTGGTAGGAACAGGAGGAATGAGACTTCACATGGGATCAGAATCACAAGAAATGCCACAGGGAAAGGTGTATCAGCAGTATCTTCACAACAACAAAACAGATGTCATGACTTCCGGTGATGTCAGCAACCGGTATGGCAGCTTAATTTTAAGCTCCGAGGTGGCAGTGCGACAATCCATCAGAATCCAGTGCCTTTAATGGTCAGAGTGCGATTCTTGTTGACAACCTGATAAGAGGAATGAGTCAGCCAGCAAACCCGAGGGCTAGAAGCTCAAAAAAAAGTACCACAAGATGCAGATCGAGACCGGAACGTAGCCCGAGTATTCCTCTGTCTAGTGCCTCGGAATTGGCTGCTGGCTCTGGCGGGGAAGAGGAGGAGGAAACTACCTCGCTGGGAAGCTCCCTGGACGGCTGAGCAACGGCACACATTCAAAATGCTTCAAAGGATTGATACTAATCTAAAAGATATCAAACAGGACTTAAAACATCTGGAGAGGAGAACGGAGGATCTAGAATCAGGCCTGGACGGGCTCCGAGAAGACTCTATAAGGCTCACCAGGGCAGTGACCTACTTGGCCAGGAGGGAGAGGGAACTTACAGCTAGGGTTGAAGATGCGGAATCCAGGAGCCGCAGAAAAACTATTTGCATTTTCAGCTTCCCAGAGGGTGCCGAGCAAGAAGACCCGATGGAATTCATCAAGATCTGGTTCAGGCATGAGCTTGATATCCCTGACATGGAACCCCTGGAGCTTGAACGGGTTCACCGGGCCCTGGGCCCTAAACCAAAAAAAGATGCCCCCCCCCGGTCGATCCTGGTTAAATTCACCCGCTATCCAGTAAAAGAAATGGTGCTTCAGAAGGCGTGGAGTAAGAGGACTTAAATCTAGACGGGAAGCGAGTGTTTCTTGATCATGACTTTCCCCCTACCACTATGCTGAAATGGAAGCAGGTCCTGGTGGTTATCAAGCAACTGAGAGAGCAACAGATCAAGGCCTACCTGCGGTATCCAGCGAAGCTACTTGTGCACTGGTCTATGGGCAGTAAATTGTACGACTCCCTTCTACACGCCAGCAAACCGCTCCAGAAGGCAGGAGTCACCCTCCCCGATTTGCAGCAAGATCTCTCAGAACAAACTCTGTTGCAACTGCGTTGGTCCATGGTGGAAAAAGGATCTGCGAGAGGTGGGATGCTTAAGGGGTCAGGCCCTGACGAGCAGCTCTGCAATGATCTGATGCACCTCAGTAAAGGTTTGCTGTCTGTTCAGCGGAGAGGAAGTTTGCAGTGAAAGACGTTGCTGTCTGACTTTGCCATTCCCCCCGATACCTCTGGGGACAGCTGCTAAGTGCCGGGTGCCAGGGATGATTTTGCTGCCTGGTGGGCGGGCGGGGTAAAGGCCGCAAGGGCAACCGGCTACCAGGTAGCTGACACACGTAAGGGGGGGAGAATAATGCTGATCCAAGAACTGAAGTCCTGGACTCTGATCTAGTATGGTGCAAGACAGTTTCCCTGGAGGCTACATCACTAAGAGTCTTGTAGGCCCCTAAACAGCCTCAAGGTCGAATTGTCAGTTAAAATGGCCTCTCGGGGGGGAAAAACAGTTGGGGATGGTTCATGTTTCTCTTCTTTTAAGGTTTTGACATAGATTGCTGATTTTTTTTTAACCTCCCCTCTTTACGGGAAGAATGTTATATGTTTAAATGGTTAATAGGGTAAGATCTCTCGGGGCTGAAAACTGACCTGGGCCCAATTGGAGGGCACAAGGGGGGGCTCCCACTGATGGGATCTGATAAAAACCATTAATACACTCTGATTGTCTTATGGAGCTGGCACCTAACTAATAATAGCACTGGGCTTGGTTTTTGAAGGTGGAGAGGTGGGTGTTCGGTTTTTCCTTCTGGAACCCTCACCCGCCTTGCACATAACATACGCATTCGAACCAGAAGCCCTCTCAGGGGATAGGTCACCCATCGGAGGTCACTCAATCTTTTCTGTTTTCTATCTTCGGACCGAGTGGCCCCAAGAGGGGAATTTTGCCTTCCCACTGATAATCCACCCTGGGAGACCACCTTTCCGGTCACTTCCATCTGGGAGTGCGGGGTGTGTGGAGCTAGTTCGTAGCTCATGCTCCCGGGCTGAGGGAGTTTCCCTCCGAATGAGGCCTTGACCGGCCTGCCTGTAAATAGTTTTGTTAGGGTTTTTCTTGTTGTCGTAATGCAGATGTTGAGTTGGTGTAAGGGGAGGGGGGTTGGGGTGCTGGGTTATGGGAGGAGTAGGGGGGTGATGGTGAAATACAGTGTTTAGGAAGGGGGGGCTGGTTCTGTGCACCATCCTCCAATGAAAAAGAGGCTATAGAGGTTGGCATTTAGGTAGGGAATATGAGGAGAGACTTAGCTCTGGCTCACTATGGGGACCTTAAAGTTGGTTTCATTTAATGTTAAGGGGCTAGGATCGCCGGTAAAGCGGTACAATATTTTAAGGGACTTAGCGAGGGTCCATTGCGACATAGGTCTCCTGCAAGAAACCCACCTCTCAGCAATGGAGCATAAAAAACTATACTGTATGTGGGTTGGAGAGGTTTTCACCTCATCCCACAAGAAGGCGAAAAAGGTAGGGGTGGCTATCCTGGTACGGAAGGGCCTGGGCTTTACCCAGTTGAACTCCCTTTCAGATGAGGAGGGCAGGTGGGTGATCCTTTTGGGCAGAGTGGTAGACAGAGTAATACACATTGTGAATATTTATGCTCCTACCCCTGCTAATTCGGAATTCTTTAGGCATGTTTTTGGAGTGATTGCCTCGCTCCCGGAGGGTCAGATTATCATGGGGGGGACTGGAACTGCATAGGAGATATGAAAAGGGATAGATCCTCGGGAAAGGGGAGCCGGGATAATGGAAGGGGGCCCAAGATCCTCTCGCACTTGTGCGCTGAGGCGGGCTTGGTAGACACGTGGAGAGATAGATATCCCTCCAGCAGGGACTTCACCTTTTATTCGTATTCACAGGAATCATACTCCCGGATAGACAGATTTTATACCCAGAAGGCATGGGTGGGTTCGATAGTGGATCAGCAGATCTACCCTATATGCTTATCAGACCATGCCAAAGTCAGTCTCACAGTTGACCTGGGGCTCCAACATAAGCAATCCCTGTGGCGCCTGAATGCGGGGCTCCTTGGGGACAAAAAGTTTGTCTCCAGGACAAAAGAGGTGATAGAAAATTACATTAAAGAGAACTCAGGCTCTGTGACAAAGGTGAAGTTCCTCTGGGATGGTTTAAAAGCTGTAGTGAGGGGAGAGATAACCTCGTATGCAGCTCAGAAGAAGAAGGTTAGGCAGCAGAAACAAGATAAGTTGGAACAGAGAATCAAAGCGTTAGAGGACATTCACAAAAAAGGGGGCCAGCACAGTATACTGACAGAGTTGAAGTCAGCAAGAGACCAATTACATCAGCTCCTCTTGGTAAAAACCGAGAATGCCCTTAGGTTTACAGCTCAAAAGTACTATACGGGGGGAACAGAGCGAGTAGGCTGCTAGCTTTCAGGCTGAGAAAGCAAGAGGCGGATAGGTACATTTCTGGAGTCTCTGACCTGAGAGGATCAGGATGACTGGTTACGAGGGCTCCCCAAATAGCGGATTGCTTTAAAAAATTTTATGAGGACTAGTATAAGTCAGAAGCCTCCACTAACCAAACAGAAATGATTAAGAGCTTCCTGTCTAGATTAAAGTTGCCCAGTCTCTCTGCTGCCCTCCAGGAGGAACTTGATCGGCCCTTTTCTCAGTCAGAGCTTGCTGAGGTAATTAAGAAGCTAAAACACAACAAAGCCCCAGGCCTGGATGGGTACATAGCTGAATATTACCAAAATTTAAAGAAGAGTTGTCCCCGTTACTGCTTCAGGTATGCAATGTAGCCCACTTGCCTTCCGAGGCTCCGGATACATGGGCCCAAGCTCTAATTTTGGTAATTCCATAACAAGACAAAGACACCACCTTGTGTGGGAGCTATCGCCCTATTTTACTGTTGGATGTGGACGTTAAAATTCTGGCAAGAATGATAGCTAATAGACTTCAGAACATGGTGACCCAGTTGATCCATCCAGATCAAACTGGATTTATGCCGGGGAGGCACCTCCATGATAATGTCAGGAGATTGCTCACAATTATGGCCCATTCCCAATCTGGAGGGAAGGGAGACACCTCGTTGGTGATCACTCTCGATGCTGAAAAGGCATTCGACCACCTTGAGTGGGGATATTTAGGGGAGGTTCTTCAGAGATTTGGGTTTGGCCCGAAGTTTCAAGCATGGGTGAGTGCCCTTTACAGTAACCCCTCGGCGAGGGTGAGGATAAATGGGGTATTCTCCCATCCATTCCAAATCAGAAGAGGTACAAGACAGGGTTGCCCCCTCTCACCCTTACTATTTGCCCTTAGTATGGAACCACTAGCTGAGGCATTTCGGTAGCATTGGGAGTATCTCCGGAATTGAGGTGGGAGGAGTGGATAATCGCATATCCCTCTATGCCAACGACACCTTATTGTACTTAACAAACCCCAGCTCCTCCTTACCGACCGCCATGAATCTCCTTGGGGAATTCGGCGCCATCTCAGGATTCAGAGTTAATGAATCCAAGTCTGAAATAATAGCAATGGGAGCAGACGTTCCCGGACAAGTGAAGTCTCTCACTAATTTAAAGTGGTGTACTAACAACTTCAGATATTTGGGGATACAGATCCCGAGGAACCTGAGCAAGTTATTCCAAATTAATTATGTGGCACTCTTAAATAGGGTGCGAGAGGATTGTGAGAGATGGGCAGCTTTACCGCTCTCAATTACCAGTAGGGTGGAGTCAGTAAGAATGAATATTCTTCTGCGGCTGCTCTTCTTGTTTGATGCGCTCCCCCTGACCCCTCCAAGGAAGTTTTGGCAGAAATCCCAAAAAGTGATAAGCAAATTTATTTGGACGGGGAAGAGGCCTAGACTTAGTTGGGCTCTCTTGAAACTGCCTAAAGGGAAGGTAGGGCTGGGGGTCCTGGATTTTAAGATGTACCACAGAGCAGCTCAGTTGCAGCACCTAGCGGCATATACTTCCTTAGGGGAGATGCAAAGCTGGGTTAAAATGGACTTGTAATTGCTGAGGCCACTTACCTTTACATTAATCCTATTCAATAAGATTACCCCTAGGATAATACAAGAATTGAAGAATCCAGGGTTTAAGACTTTGATTACACTATGGTCACGCACTGTGAAGGACCTGAGAATACAGCCATGGTTGTTAAGGCAGGGTAAGATCCTTGAGAGTGTAGACTTTTCACCGGGGAGAGAAAACCCGCTGTTTAAGCGCTGGCAGGGGCTGGGACTTGGAAAATTTTCACAGCTTCTTACGGGAGATATTGTTAAAAGTGTCACCCAATTGCAGCAGGAATTTGGCAACCCCACCTCAGATTTGTATGGCTATTTACAGATCAGGCGCCACTGTAGAGAAGAGTAGTTTAGAGCTGAGGTCAGCTTGGCCTCGCCCACTCCTGAATTTGTTTCAGGAATTACTTAATGGGTCAGCCCCCCCGACTCACCTAATTTCTAAATTATATGCGGTGGGGGAACCAGATGGCTCGGAACCTAGATCTCGAATACAAGCCAGCTGGGAAAGGGAATTGGGACTGGGGGACGAGGTGCCCGGCTGGGAGGTGATATAGAGGATGGCGCACAGAACCACGGCCTCACCCTCTTGGAGGGAGTTCACATGGCAAGTGCTTACAAGATTTTTTAGAACACCAGCGGTAACCAAGCACTTTGACCAAACCCGTTCAGACAGATGCTGGAGGGGTTGTGGGCAAGTGGGCTCGCACTAACATATTTTTTGGAGCTGCCCTAAGGTTAAGGGTTATTGAAGCCTGGTGGCTCGAGGATTAGGGCAGATCTTCCAGATAGAAATTCCGGAGCGGCCTCGCTATCTTTTGTTGGGGGAGCCTCCTCCTGGGCTGAAGGGTTCAAAAGCCAAATACTTGTTCCCAGTCCTTTTGGCAGCAGCCCAAAAGCAATTACAAGGCTGTGGCTAAGTGAGGCATCCCCGGGAGAAGAGCATTGGCTGGCAGACTGTAACCAGATTAAAATAATGGAGAGGATCACAGCCAACTTGAATTTAAGGCTCGAACAATATAAATCTCGTTGGTTCCCCTTTTTCGAGTTTCTAGGAGCTAAGGAGGGGGTTGCCACCCTGGAGATCCTGGCCAGGGAGGCTCTGGACTAAGATCTGGGGAGGGTTTCTGGTTTGGCGCCCCCCCCAAAGGGAATATAAACTAGAATATATTGGTATGGGCATGGATTTAAGATGACTGGTATAAATTCACCATCTGCTGTGGGGGGGAAGGGGATAAGGTATGATTAGGTTGTTACTACTTTGTTTATTTCTTCCTATGTTTGTCTTATAGTGATTAATTATAGGACTATTCATTTAGAATATAGACAGAAGTGTGGAGTTCAGTTCACAACCTAGCTCAGACGTTCTTTACCAGCTGGGTGGACTATCCTAGTAATTGTTTTTGGCTGGACTCATAAGTTAACTCATGACTCTTATGATGTAAACTAAGTTGG
This sequence comes from Neoceratodus forsteri, assembly GCA_016271365.2. Classification (NCBI taxonomy): domain Eukaryota; kingdom Metazoa; phylum Chordata; order Ceratodontiformes; family Ceratodontidae; genus Neoceratodus; species Neoceratodus forsteri. Next base: position 775,563,756 of record CM028135.1, read on the forward strand.
TATAGCAGTAATTTCTGTTCATGAGTATGTATTGCTCTTTTTAATTTTTTCCCTTCATTCTGTAACCTGTTCTTCTTTGAAAAAGTGGAATAATAAAAAATAGCAATTTCAAAAAAAAAACAACAGATGTCATACAGCGCTTCAATGAGTATGTTAGACAAGAGGATGTCAGAAGAAACTTACCCGCTTACTATCAGCAGTGGCAGAAGCACGTATACCATATACCCAGATTCAGAAGAATTCCTTTCTTCCTGCAACCATAAGGAGGCAGATACGAGGATAGTGCTGCATTGTGCTCTTGTGAAAGACCCAGTTGTCGTCCGAGCCAAAGATAAAGACATCCTCATCCTGATGGTTTATGCTTTCACAAAGACCCTTCCAGATTCACCATAGATGCTCCAAATTGACCCCGATATATTTGTAAATATAGGATCTATATACAATCACATTGGACTCGCTGCAAGTCTCAGTTTACCAGCATACCACGCTGTCTCTGGATGTGATGCAGTGACTTACTTCTACAAGGTATCAAAAAATTAGTCTTTCAACATTCACACAGGGTCGAAGAAAGAATAAATCTGTTTTCAGGGCTTGGGGAAAGCACATATGCTTCAAAGACACCGAACAAAACGTCAAGACCTTCATTTAATACTGCGTGTACAATGGTACAGAAGGAGAGGATCTGGTAGACACACGAGTTAGACAATACTCTATCCCAGTAAGTAACCTGTAACTAAAGGATAGTTTCTTGTTAGCCTCCCTCCTATGTCTCTCCTTGGTTCCCAGTCTCACTGATTAGATATTATGACTCTGGGTCCTTCAAGACCCTACGGAACTGTATCCTGTCTTATCTCTGACCCGGAACCTTCTTTATGCTCCCTATTGATGTAACCCACAAATTACATATATGCCAGGACTGTATGACCTTGTATTATTACTTTATTATTGTATGTTTACGTTTTTGTTTCCTCTGTACTTTACTTTTATCTGACGTGGAGCCCTTACAAAAGAGTCTATGACTCAAAGGATTGTAATTCTGATTCTATTCAATAAATAAATAAAATACAATAACCTGAAAGTGAAAACTACACAAACGATTCTACCAGACTCAGCGAGCCTATGTCAGCACATAAAGAGAGCAAATCTCATAGCCTACTATTGGCGCCACTGCACAGAGCCGGAAACCCCGAAAGTTGACCCTTGTTTGTCAGGATGGAAACGAGAGGATGAAACACTGAAACCTGTGTAGTTCACTGGGTTTCGGTTACCTGACGTCCTACATCATAGAAGAAAGGGCGGAAGGTTAGCTGGACGACAATGTGCAGCTGACGGAGATGAGTCAGACGTTGAAGGTGAGTCGACACCTCAAAGACACACACAGAAGACCAAACAAAAACCTTCAACCACAGCGCCAATGACTGATTGTACAGGAGATGATGACACTGAAAATGACACATCGGCAGCCAATGAACAAACTTCTGCAGAAGAATCTTCAAGCTTCAGGAGTGAATGTGACAGTTCAGATCCAGTGTGGACTCCAATATAATGACTTAAAAACTGGACATTACAACCAAGGTGTACTGTTGACCCAAAATATTCATAGTGTTGTGTCAAATTGTTGATAAAATGACTTAATTCTGAACAACAAATCAGCACATACAACTTTTAGATTTTAAGCATTACTGTACGTACGTCAAACTATTTTATCAGTAGATTGCATTGTGAATTCAATTGTTTTATATAGTATTACTGTGTGCATTTGGTCCTGTGTCTAACAGGGAGCCTCAAAGCAAAATACAGATGTCATAAATGTTCAATATATAGATGTTCATTAATCATTGATAATTGGAAGCTAGGGATTTGGAAATGATTAGTGAATCAAGTATTTACTAGCGATATGGTGGCCATATTGGATTTTCTAAGTTGTTCCATCCAATTTGGCATAGCAATAAATGTAGAAAATGACACCTTGGAATTGTAAATTGGGCATTCCTAGGCCGAGCTATGGGGCCCGGAGGACCCACAATGTCCAAAATCAGAAATAGGCCCCCCGAGGGGCCATCCATCAATTTTGTCGGGGGTAACAAGCAAATTCTGAAAGGTGAGGTCTATCTACACAGGAATCTGCAGAGATACCAACTTCTGCATCGTAAATCAAAAGATTAGGCTGGTACACCTGTCTAAGAAGGACAGTGGGAGGAGGCGGGTCTCGGTCTCCCCACCCGGTGCAGCAGCAGTTCTGTCCCCGTAGTCCATGAGGGTGGCAGAGCAAGTGGTAGCAACACCATGTTAGGGAGCTGGCCGCCAGAGACAGTTTTTTAATTAAATAAAGAATGGTGGGGCTCTTCCTGGTGCTGGCATCAGTTGTTGGGCCATGCAAGTCACTGAAACTGGACTGCCCATGGGTTGGAGTTACAAAAGCTTCCGTAGAGCCAGAGAAATGTAGGGGCATGTAATGCCCCATCAAGAACTGCCCACAGGGCATAGTAAAAGACAGGGCTCCTTTGAGCCAAATGAATGTAGGGGCAGGCAAGCCCCATCCATGCCCAAGGGGCAGAGTTAAGAAAGTAAAGCACACAAGTGACACTAAGAGAGGGTGCTGGAACTAAATAGTTTCCTGAATATGATTGACTGCCTGACAAAAAGGTTTAAAGGGGCAATGAGTGTTGTAATGGTCGTGGGAGCCACTGACGACGATCGCTTTCAAAATGGCCTGGTCACGGGTCATGGCACAAGTCCATTCCAGCTGCCACTTGGAAGGAATACAATGAATGTACACTAACCATTCGAAGAAGGATTTTTATTAAGGGGATGCCTGGCCAGCGGGTGTCAGGAAATTCAGGGTAAGGGGTCCCCAAGTCTGATAATGCTAGCTGGAAAAAACACGAGGAGAGGTGTGAATCTGACTTGAATGCAAAACAAGGCAAGATTTATCAAACATATTAACATGGAAGAGTACAATAATTATCTAAAGTGTATAGAACTATAATGTTACCTAACTGTTGTACGACATCCCTAAATCCTAAATGTAAAAGACTATCTACACAGTACTAAGTTATTACACTACATTTTGTACTGTATACGGTAACCAATGTATTCCACCAACTTCATGGTACTGTCTTGTAAGCCAGTCACCCCTGCATGTCCAACAGGGAAGTGAAGGGTGTAGGATGGGGAACCAGCAGTCTAGGTAAGAAAATAACACAGGACAGGGGACTCTTCTGAGGCAGTGGATCTATAGCTACAGGTCTCCATGGACCACTGGGACAGATCACACATCCAGGAACAGTTCCAATCATCAACCAGACACATCCCCTCCATGGACTGCCAGAACACCAGGACATACAGGAAAACAGGAACCTGAGAGAACAGAAGGGGACAAGATCGCTGATTTGGGGGGAAACATGGTCAGGTCACCTTGGACAGCACACAGCAAAATATTGGTGGTACAATAAAAAATTGTGTTGCTGCCTTTATTGCTATAAAACATTACTCAGATTGGGCGCTCTACCTAATGAAACAGTTTATGTGCAGTAAATAAAATAACCAATAGCACTGTCTCTTGGCTACTATCCTTGGCTGGCAGTCATTAATCTACATTTATGCAAACAGTTATTTAGTTCCATGGCTCAGCAGAGCCTCACACTTGCTCCTGCCCCTTTAAATCCATCACATGCCAATTTATATCCCATCCTGAGGCATGCACGCGTATTACTGTCCCAATGTACAGTTCCTGCCCCTTTAAAACCTGAGGCACCTGATGTTGCCCCTTTAATTGGTGGGCCTTTAGTTGCCCATTTTTAATGTTTTTGTAAGGCAGTTAATAATACAAAAAAACATTTAGTTCCAGACCCCTATCTTGCTAGTAAGGGGGTTCTTTACTGTTATTAACTGCGCCCTGTGGGTGGTCAGACGGTGGGGTTTGCCCACTCCACAGTCACTCAGCTCAAGGGGGTCCTTGCTTGTACTCCACCCCATGGGTGGTTCTTGCTGGAGCATTACCCTCCCCCGCATTTTCCTTGCTCGACAGAGTCTTCTCAAACTCCACTCCATGGGCGGTCCAGTTCCGGACCCTGTGCCTGCCCCCCAGTCATTGCCAGCACCAGATTGTTTTAAATAAAACCAACAAGTCCTCCTTCAAATGTAAGGTGTCCAGCACCCGGACCATATGCTGCCACCACTCACCCTGTCGCCCACATAAATATCTGGTCCGATACTGCTGCTGGGTTCTATGGGGAGGCCAGGACCCACTTCCACCCACCGGCCTCCTGGAACTGCTGCTACTGCTGGAGGGATGGCCTTCTACTGCTGCTACTCCAAATGAACCTTCTGAAGGTGAAGGGCCCAGACTGGACTTGCTGCCCCTCTCAACATACATCTGCTGGACTGGAGGGGTTGTCCAGGACCTGCCGTCACTCACGATGAAGGTAGAAAGGGGCTGGCTTACACCTGCTGCCCTTCCCAACAGGACTTTCCAGCAATGCCGTGGCACTGGACTGCTACCACCATCAAAGAAGAGGGAGCAATTCACTTTGGAATGGCCGGAACGTCAGTAGGGACCTCAGGACATTAGGAAGGTCCCTTCCCTTTGGCTTAGCCATGGCAGGCCTAGAGCTTCCCTCTCATCTCTGATGCTGCTTTCCTATCCTCTTAACTGAACTGAATGGCTGCTGCTGTTCAAACAAGGGCTGAGGATTCCAATCGGAATCCTCTTGAGACCATCCCTGCCTGCCCTCGTGACCGGGTCCATGCGTGCAGGCACATGGTGCGAGGTAATGGGGGGGGGTTAACTCAAAGGTGCAGCCGGCAGAGAAAAGAATAAGAACTTTTCTTTAACGCAGCCCACTAGGACTTATTTTCTTTTTGGGGGGGTGTTAACTTTACTTGGGGCAACTTACTACACTGGGGAACCTGATGGGGTGCCTCCCTGGTGTACACCTAACCCATACCCAGCCCCCAGAGAACCTTGGATTCCCACATTTTTGGCGGGCACCAGGAACTCGGGGACACTACAAAGATGTCAAAGGCCATACATCCCCCCCCAGCTCAGTGGTCTAACTCACATTAGATGCTTTTTTTGTTCATTTTTTCTTTATTCATTACTTTTTTGGTTCCTTCTGCTTTCTTTCTGGAGTATCCTTCTGTCACTCTGTACAGAACTCCTCCCAACCCACCTGTCACCCAAGTGTCCCAGAAACCCACAGGCAAGTCAAGTACCACACTAAACTGTCAATGGGGAGCACACAGACACTAGTGTTTAGATGCTGCCCAGTGGGCATCCCTGGTAACACTGTGTGTCTGCTGCCCAGTGGGCATCAGCACTGTGTGGCTGCTGTCCAGTGGGCATCAGCACTGTGTGGCTTCTGTCCAGTGGGCATCATTATGAACACTGTATCAGCTGCCCAGTGGGCAACACAGTTTTATTAGACCGATACTTGTCAATGGGGAGCACACAGGCACTAGTGTTTACATGCTGCCCAGTGGGCATCACTGTGTGGCTGCTGCCCAGTGGGCAACACTGTTAGCACTCTGTGACTGCTGCCTTGTGGACATCATTATGAACACTGTGGGTTTGCTGGCCAGTGGGCAGCACATTCTTAGTAGATGTATACTTGTCAATTGGGAGCACACAGACACTAGTGTTTACATGCTGCCCAGTGGGCAGCACTGTGTGGCTGCTGCCCAGTGAGCAACACTGTTAGCACTTTGCGGTGGCTGCCCTGTGGGCATCATTATGAACGCTGTGTGTCAGCTGCCCAGTGGGCAGCACATTCTTAGTAAATGGATACTTGTCAATGGGGAGCACACAGACACTAGTGTTTACATGCTGCCCAGTGGGCAGCACTGTGTCTGCTGCCTAGTGGGCAACACTGTTAGCACTGTGTGTCTGCTGCCCAGTGAGCATCACTGTTAGCATTGTGTGGCTGCTGCCCAGTGGGCAGCACTGTTAGCACTCTGCGGCTGCTGCCCCATGGGCATCATTATGAACACTGCGTGTTTGCTGCCCAGTGGGCAGCACATTCTTAGTAGATGGATACTTGTCAGTGGGGAACGCACAAACACCAGTGTTTAGAAGCTGCCCAGTGGACATCACTGGTAACACTGTGTGTCTGCCCACTGCTGCCCAGTCAGCAGCACATTTAAGAATCAGTCTAATAAAACTGTGCTGCCCACTGGACAGCATTCACAAAATCTCACATATGCTGCCCTCTGGACAGCAGACACACAGTGCTAACACTGCTCTCCACTGGGCAGCAGACAGACAATGCTAACAGTGCTGCCCACTGGGCAGCAGACACATAATACTAACAGTACTTCCCACTGGGCAGCAGACACATAGAGCTAACAGTGCTGCCCACTGGGCAGCATGTAAACACTAGTGTTTGTGTGCTCCCCATTGACAAGCATACATCTACTAAGAATGTGCTTCCCACTGGGCAGCAAACACGCAGTGTTCATAATGATGCCCACAGGGCAGCAGCTGCAGAGTGCTAACAGTGCTGCCAACTGGGCAGCAGCCACACTGTGATGGCCACTGGGCAGCAGCCACACAGTGCTCACAGTGATACCTACTGGGCAGCATGTACACACTTGTGTATGTTTGCTTCCCTGTACTGGGGACTGGTCCTCTGTTGTGGGAGGGTGAGTTGGTAGTAGCCACCAGGCAGGCACCTTCACAGCCAGCACTTCTGAATGTTGGGTTGGAATTGCCGATATGCAAGGGGATATCCATCACATCACTAGGACAATTTTTTTTATATAGTTAATTTCTTTCTTTCCCAGGCAGCACACCATCAGGCCAGATCCACCAGCCCCATCCCCCGCTCATGGCTTACCTTCCGCTGTCCTCCACGGCTTTCACCCCGTGGCCCGACGGCAGGGATCCCTCAACCCACCAGAATGGATCCAATGCAGAGGATACTGCAATTCACGGGAGCGGGGCCTGTGGGGATCGGCTGTCATTGAGCCATGCCCGGGACTCTTTTTCCACATTTTCTCCCCTTAGGAGAGGAGGTATGCAATGATGCCCTAAGGAGAGAGCACGCACACATCCACACATGCTCCTCCAAGCATTTGCCTCATCTCTTCCCCCTTTGTAGCGTCAGTGTGTTGTCTCCCAGCCTTCGCTAGGGGCCAGTCGACACCGACCGCTGGTGACTCCCCTCCCCGGAGAAGGAAAGCAGTCCCTAAGATGCTCTATCCTTCTCCTCCCCTGCCGACCCCCAGCAGCCCATGCACATTCCCGAACATGGTTCGCCGGCATAGCCCGAGGTAAGACGTCCAGCACCTCAGTGCCACTGGGCCGGCTACATCACCAGAACAGTTGATCAGCAGTTGGGTGTTACAAGTAGATGTGGGGAATATATTATCATATACTCTGTGTGTGTGTGTTGAGGTGTGGTGGGTGCTCAACAACATGTGGCCACTGGGCACCACATTGAACCAAGTGGCAATTTTCTGCCTACTGCATCTGACACCTGCCAGACTGGCCAAGAACTGCCCATTACACAGGACATTGGCAACAGGTAACCAAGCACAGACCCACATGGAGACCACTTTTTACAGAACTGCCAATGGGGCAGCCAGTTTAAATGCATGTTCAGGTACTGCCAACTGGGCAGCACATGTACACAGCTGTACAGGTGATACCCACTATCAACTACCATGACAATTCTCTCTGGGCACTTCTCAGTGGGCAACTACATTGTAAGAACTGTACTGGTACAGATCACTGGGCTGCACATGGGCACTGGTCAGGTGATGCCTGGTGGGCAGCAAATTTACATTGCCCAGTGATTTCCCAATAGGGAACACACTTATAAAACTGTCCAGGTACTTCCCACTGGCCAGCACATCCACTGGAGAGGTGATGCCCAGTGGGCAGAAAATTTACACTGCCCAGCCATTTCTCAATGGAGAACACAGTTACAGTACTGTTCAGGTATTGCCCACTGGGCAGCACACACACACTAGTGTAACTGTGCTCCACATTGAGAAATGTCTGGGTAGTGTAAATTTGCTGCCCATCGGGCCTCACATGTCCAGTGGACATGTGCTCCCCATGGGGCAGTACTTGGACAGTACTGTAACTGTACTCCCCTTTGGGAAATGGCTGGGCAGTGTACATTTGCTGCCCACTGGATATCCTGTCCACCCAAAGTGTGCTGCCTACTGAGCAGTACCTGTACAGCTGTGTACATGTGCTGCCCAGATGGCAGTACCTGGACATGTATTTAAATTGGCTTACTGCAGTGCATTATTCTGTAAAAGTGGCCTCCCCGGGGCCAGTGCTGGGTTACTTGTTGCAAATGTCCTGACTAATGGGCAGTTCTTGTCCAGTCTGTGAGATGCAGTAAGCAGAAAAAGGATACTTGGTTCAATGTGGTGCCCCATGGCCACAACATGTTGTCGAGCAGGCACCCCACCTCAGAACATACAACCACTGTATGGTGATATGTTCCCTCACATCTGCTTTTAACACCCGTATTCTGATCAACTATCCAGGTGTTGTGTAAGGTAGCACCCCTCTGCATAGCCCCACGTCCAACACAACATTAAGAAGCACTGGCTGGGAAGGTGCCGGCCTGGTGGCTATTAGGAACCCACCCTCTCCCAACCATGGACCACTCCCCTATACCATAACTTAGTTCCTGATATGTAGAGCACCCTCACTGACTCTCTTCCTCCAGTCACGGACTCGATTTATGGGTTGGGAGCAATAAATACCAGGGTGGGGGGGACTGCTAGACTACCAGGGTATGTAATAAATTAAACATCATAGTAATGCACATATTGGGGTGAGAGAGGGACCACTACATGACCAGGATACATGAAATATTAAATGTCTTACAAATGGGCATATCTGGGCTGTGTGTGTGTTGAGGGGAAGGGAATGTGGCATGTTGCCACACAGTGCTGAACTCTTCCAGAGGACATTTTTCTAAGTACCCTTAGGCTGTCCCTGGCTGGTATAAGGGTACTTAGAAAAATTTCCTTGAGGTGAGTTTCGAGAATCCCGTTTTCGGGGATGTGGCAGCTTGCATCTGCTACATGCCCCCTAGTGCCATCCTGCAGCCCATTTTAGGGCACACAAGCGATGCAAGCCCCATTTGGGACAGGCGGCCTGCAGTTCAAGCAGGCTGCCTTTGTGAATAGCGGAGGGGGCAACGTTTGATGCAAGGCGCCACTTGCGCCATTTATGTTTGGCGTAGGCACCTTGCATCAATCTCAGGGCTTTGAGAATCAAGCCCACAAAGTTTCTGTTGGTAACTGTTGTATTCTATTTCAGATACGCAATATTGCCATAATGCATTTCATGATAATTCTTACTTCGCCACATTTAAACAAGCAGTGTGCAAATCTGATTGATTGCTAAAAAGAAGATACAATTCTGATCTGTAAAATTGCTACGATCTATTTTTCAGTGAAAACAAACTGTACAGATCTGCTTGGCTGCTAAAAAGAAAGTTATTGCTGTGCAGTGTAAAAGAAAGTTATTACCATGCAGTGAAAAGCTTCACTCTGTTTTTGGTACAGACAGCTCAGACCACATAGAAATATAGAGCAGTTAGACACTCAAAGAACTAGAAAAGAAAAACTAGAATGGCAGCGTGTATCAGAGCTGCCAAGTGTTAGTATGTGAAGCACTGTGCCATCTTGCTGGTGTCAAATCTGAGAACATGCTCATTGACATCCACAGGATTTGGTTGAGCGCTGAATTAAAATATGATTTTTAAAATATCTAAGCTGGAAAGAATACACACTGGGGTTATTTTCGTGAGAATGGACTCAGAGCATGCAAATGGTAAAAGTTTTCACAGTCACTGCTGCAGCCTGATGATATATATTGTATCTTGGTGTGGTTTGACACAACTGAAGGGGCAGAACCCAGCCACACAACTTGACTTTAGGAGGACAGATTTGTGGAAGAATGGGGAAATGCTTGGAAGGGCACTAGCTGGAACAGGGAGTAAATTAGGGGTGGAGGAACAGTGGGCAGTATTCAAATCAGGGATAACAAGGGCAACACAGTTATATGTAAAACTGGTTAGCAAGGGGAAGAAGAGACCACTATGGTATTCCAAGGAGGTAGCTGAGAAAGTGAAAGCCAAAAGAAATCACATTCAAACAGTACAAAAAGACACAGGCAGAAGAGGACAAGGAGAGGTGCCAGGAGAAACAAAGGGAGGCAGTGAGGGCAGTAAAGGAAGCCAAAGCACAAACAGAATGACCTATTCTGAAATCAGTAGTTAGAGGGGACAAACCTTTTACAGGTACATCAGTGAATAAAGGAAGGGATGGTGAGGCTGAAAGGGGAGGACAGTAGTAGAGTGGAGGATGATAACCGCAAAGCAGACATACTGAACAAATACTTCTTATCAGTCTTTACAGAGGAGGGGGCAGGTAATAGGCCAGAAAGGAGTAGAAAGGGTAGGAGGGGCACAGAAAAGGATACAAGTACTTTTCCAAGGGAAAGGGTCCTAAAGGAACTGGAAGGAATGAGTCGATAAAGCTATGGGGCCAGATGGAGTACACACTAGGGTGCTGAGGGAGCAAAGAGGTGGTGGCTGCACCTCTGACAACTGGGCCAGTCACTGGAAACAGGAAAGGTACCCAAAGACTGGAGGACAGCTGATGTAGTCCCCTATACAAAAGCTGGAACAGATAGGAAGCAGGAAATTACAGATCAGTCAGCCTGACCTCAGTAGTGGGGAAGATCATGGAAACGCTACTAAAGGAAAGACTTGTGGAACACCTGGTTGCCAATGGTCTACAGGACCCAAGCAACATGGTTTTACTGGAAGGAGGTCGTGCCAGACTAACCTCACTGAATTCTTCGACTGGGTGACAAGGGAGGTGTATGGGGGGGGCAGTGGATGTGGCCTACCTGGACTTCAGCAAGGCGTTTGGCACTGTGCTGCATAGAAGGCTGTTAAGTTGGGGAACACAGAGAAAGTGGTATTGACAACCACCAAGCAGAAAAGAGACCGGAGTAATCATATTGGATGACTTAAAGTTAGCCAGGCAGTGTGATAAGGCAGTGGGAGTACTAGAGGGATGCTGGGGTGCATAGGAGGAAAGGGTATCATCACCAGTAGAAGGAGGAGGTGGTGTTGCCACTATAGATCACTGGTAAGAGCCCACCTTGACTATTGTGTCCAGTTCTGGAGACCTTGCCAAGAAGGACATAGACAAAGTGGAGGCAGTCCTACAAGAGGGCCTGTATCAAAAGCCCTATGAGACAAGGCTGAAGGAGCTCAATATGTACACCCTAGAGGAGAGGAGGTAGAGGGGGTGTAATAGAGAGTCATTACAGTGGACTATCCCGCTGCAGGGGCAGCACACCCTCTTTACCCCCTACACAGCTGGAATACCCCTTTTCCCAGAGAAGCCATACCCTACAGCCAGCTTCCCTGAAGAGCATACCAGATGTATTTCACAAATGTACACCCCCAAACCACCACCACCTACATACGTAGATGAAACCGCATTCTACACACATAAGGGGTAGAAACCAGAAGATAAAAAATAGGCACACAGCAAGACACCTTTTTCCTTTTTTTTATTGTTGTAAAGTCCGTGATTCGGAAAAATGGCTGCTGCTGCATGGTTCCATTTCATGTGAAACAGTGGCGCCACATTGCTTGCTTCAGTATACTTGTATTGAAGTGAGCAGTGTAGCACCGCACTTTCACATGAAATGCAACCGCGCAGCATCTGCCATTTTCCCAAATCCGGGACTTTATAACAACAAAAAAGTTAATATGCATGAAAAACTGTGTCATCCTTGTGAAAAGGCTTTGGGGGTGGGGACCCTCACATTATTACAGTTTCCTTTAAGCCAAACCCATGCCTACTTTATTTATTTATTTTTTTTTACAGACTGGACTACGTGGCACATAATAATGTTAAGTCTTTACTGTCATTCATTTCCTGGGACAATATTTATTTATTTATTGAAATGTTTCACCAGGAAAGCACACTGAACAACAAGTTGCAATGTGTTGTAATAACTATATCAAATATATTAACTGCTTGTTCTATCTATGCAAATAAATGTGGGTATTTAAACATTCCTGGAGTTCATGCAAGGTAATTTAAAGTTTATATTTGATGTGTAATTGACAAGTCAATTAGCCAGTGCTCTGGCTAAGAAGATACATTTAAAAAAAAAAAAATTTTGTGAACTTGGGTAGGTAGTGTTAGCAATGGGTTGAAAAAAAGGTCACAGGCACCAGGAGCTGGATATACACACTGGTGCAAAAGCAGAGTATGAAGGTTTACACTGTGCTTGCGCTTGTCCCAGAGATTGTCCTTCATTCAGACAGCACACTGGTGCTATCTGACTGAATATTATCCTCTGTTGGTGCATTGCTAAGTCAAATAGCACTGTCCCAACATGGACTAGGGCTGTATGCAGCACATAAGGAACTATGCCACCAGATCAGATAGCGCTAGGAAACACAATGCAATATTTGGCCGCAGCTGGGGGACTGGAGGGCAGGAAGTACCAAGTAGACACCAGGGACATGCTGTTCCAAACAAGGAAAGGCGATCAGACGTCATGGGGTGCCACAAGACACCAGGAATGAGGTATTAACTACTAGGGTGGGTGATCAGAGGACAGGGGATGCCACTGGACACCAGGAACTACACTCTACCTGATGGGCTGTGTAATAGGCAGATGTGGGGTGCCACTGGAGACCAGGGCTTACCGTACACATCACAGGACAGGTGTTCAGTGGTTGGGGGGTGCCACTGGATGCCAGTGAGGATGTGACTGGGACTGGTGTGGGTAACCGGGGGAGGGGTGCTGATTGAAACCAGAGCATTCATTGTTTCATTGGGATGGGGTTCAGAGGGTGACAGGTGGATGCTGTACCGGCAAACCACCCTTCCTGCACCTGGACAACTTATCCAGCCTCCGCAGCCTCTGACCCCCATCGGATCACACTCCCTGAGAGAGGTACTGCGGGCTGGTGTTGATTGTCTGCCTCCTCATGCATGTTTCACATTCACTGCAGTAGGAATGGGAGAAAAGTAGAAGATAGGAGCTGGTGTTTCAGTGAAGCCCCACCAGAGTGCACTCTGGCATACCCCTCAGGATGGGTCCATGGTGGAGGGGCATCTCCCTGAATGGAGAGTGGTTTGTGATCTGGGGGGGCCGGGGGAGTGCCTCAGTTGGTTGTGTGGGGTCTGGTGGAGAGTGGACGTCCTCCTGCTTAGCAGATATTTGTTTTTTCTGTCACCCAGAGAGGCATGGTGTGCAATGACAGTGGCGTGCAGAGTGCCAGACGTCTGGCACACTTTCTGAAGATGCTGGATGCTTCCCTATGCCCCCCCCAGAAGAAAGCAGTCCTTGGGGTGCTTGATTACCCCACCACCACCACCAACAACTGGTCCTCTGACATCCCTGGTGTGCTTCAAAACCAGGGATGTCATTGATGCAAGCAGAAGTACTACCACTGTGTCAGCAGGACAGCAAAGTTTAACTGTGAAGTGCTCAGCTGTGCTTTTTTTTTAAATTCAAGTTTATTGAAGCTTTAGGCATCTTTTACTGTTACAGCATCTCACACAGTTTATCATCTTCTAGACATCAAATTACATATAGTCACCTTTCAGGCAAAATCGATAATTCAAGATTTACTTAACATTAGGACATTTGAAATAACAGAGATAAATTTTATTTTCCTTAATTAAACAGCAAAGGGGGTTGTTCTCAGACCTTCCCTAATGGGAATTCCCGTTACCTCTAGGTTCTAGTATCCTGCCCTCTCCCAGTCTCTGTCCCTTTCCCCGATCACCCTCCTCCTCCACTCCCTCTCTCCTGATGATCCACTCAGCTGCACTTTTCAGTAATTTAACCTGGCAATATGTAGCAAAAACAAAGTAATAAATGAAGACAAATGACACTAATCAATCTTTTTGTAACATTTTATTTTATACTCCTTACTCACCATATTATGTTATTTGTATGCATTAAAATTTGGTTTGGCTCACCGCTGTTCAAAATTAAGAAGTACAGTACTCACTCTGAAAAAAAATCTTCTCTGGATCCCTGTGTGGCACATCCCAATGTCGGTGTTGCATGTGACACAGTACAGTGTCTGCACTGCATGTGGCAAAGTGTGGTGTCAGCATCACCATGGCACAGCCCAGTGTCAGTATGCCACATGGCAGTGTTGTGTCAGTATTTCACATGGCACAGTGAAGTGTCTGCAGTGCATGTAGCACAGTGCAGTGTCTGCATGTCACATGACACAATGTGCTGTCTGCATAGCACGTGGCACAGCGCATGTGACACAATGTGTTATCGGAAGTGCATGTGATACCGTGTTGTGTTAGCAGTACACATGGCATCGTAAAGTGTCAGCCCACCACCTGGCATGGTGATGTGTCAGCACTGCATGTGGCACACTGTGGTGTCTGCACTGCACATGGAACAGCACAATGTAGGCAGAGCAAATACCACTGTGCAGAAACACCACTGTGTGTAACACAGCACAGTGCCAACACAGCAGAGTGCAACATGTACTGCTGCTACAGTGCAGAACCATGTGCACAGCAGACACTGCAGTGTGCCACATGGTCTCCCATCATTGTTCTGTAGCACGTGGATTATCATTACTGAGCTGCACCACAAGCACAGCCATCACTATGCTGAGCCACTTGCACTGCTGTTAATGTGCTGTGCCATATGCACTGCCATTACTGCACTGTGCCATATGCACTGCCATTACTGCACTGTGCTGTGTGCAATGCCATTACTGCACTGTGCCATGTGCAATGCCATTACTGCACTGTGCTGTGTGCAATGACATCACTGCACTGTGCTGTGTGCAATGACATCACTGCACTGTGCTGTGTGCAATGACATCACTGCACTGTGCTGTGTGCAATGACATCACTGCACTGTGCCATGTGCAATGCCATTACTGCACTGTGCTGTGTGCAATGACATCACTGCACTGTGCCATATGCACTGCCATTACTGCACTGTGCCATATACACTGCCTTTACTGCACTGTGCCATATACACTGCCATTACTGCACTGTGCCATGTGTAATGCCATTACTGCACTGTGCCATATGCACTGCCATTACTGCACTGTGCCATATACACTGCCATTACTGCACTGTGCTGTGTGCAATGACATCACTGCACTGTGCCATATGCACTTCCATTACTGCACTGTGCTGTGTGCAATGCCATTACTGCACTGTGCCATGTGCAATGACATTACTGCACTGTGCCATATGCACAGCCATTACTGCACTGTTCCATATACACTGCCATTACTGCACTGTGCCATATACACTGCCATTACTGCACTGTGCTGTGTGCAATGACATCACTGCACTGTGCCATATGCAATGCCATTACTGACACTGTAGTGAAGCAAGAGTGGGGTGCTGCACTCCTGAGGTGCCATCTTTCAAATGAGACATTAAACCGAGGTCCCATCTGCCTGTTCTGGTGATTGTTCAGGTGGATGTTAAAGCTCCCATGGCACTTCTTGAAAAGAGATGGGGAATTTTTTTATTTGACAACATCAATGTTTTTTATATATATGTATACATATATACATATATATATATATATATATATATATATATATATATATATATATATATATACACACACACACACACACACACACACACACACACACACACACACATAACAAATTGTGTTAACTCACACCAAAATAACCTTAATCACCGTGGGAGACAGTCCCTATACAAAAAAAATGTCATTTAACATGCATAACAATTAGTATATGATACCCTCTCCTTATCATTAATGGTAAGAACATTTAAATTAATGTCTCTAAAATGCATTCATACTTCCTGTTCCTTTACCTTTTTACTTCATAAACCAACCTGTCTAATCACCTTTACGTTCCTTCCTATGTGATTGGGAAAGCATTGTCCGTTATTCATGGAAGCCCTTTCCAGAGTTCCAATAGTTGCCTTCTTGTCATAATAGTCTTTTCTGTCCCATAAACCCTTTTTAGATTGACTGTGATATTATTTAATAATTCAATAAAACCCCCTTCTTTTTGTTGTAGCACAAAATTACACCTCATAGACCAAATACTCCATTTAAAGATTGCCATCATTAATTGTAGAGTGCTACTATGCCAGTTTTGCCAATCGGTTCCAAGCATTCCATACATAATATTTTCATAACTAATTGTACTAAAAACAGTCTCCCCCCCCCATTGTTGTGCCATAAAATCCCAGAAGTCTGAAATAAAAGAACTTTAAAATAGTAAGTGCTGTATAGTTTCTTCCACATTTATACATTGTAGTCTGCTACATATCCTTTCCTGTTGAGGTTTGTGCTTCTGATTTGACTTCACATTAATTTTTTCATGGCACGCGCTAGCCAGTGAAAATCCCATATGTATTCTGGAATTCGCTTGTTATTTAAGAATATAACTAGTTCCTTTCTATGTTCTCTGGGACATTTTAACAAAAACCTCTTCCACTAAACAGGTGGTTTCTAACATATAAAAATATAGCCGTTTCCTCTGCAATACTAGCAGCTGCTCTTTCTCCATTCCCCATTGTTTTATTCTCAAAAAAGTGTACCTTATATACATAGGAGCCAACTTTTGTTTTTTCCGGGGGGGGGGCTCAACTAGTGGCTGGGGGCCGCCAAGGCCCCCAGAAGCTCTGGGTTTTTTGCTGTTCTGTGGTGCATTTTGAGGATTATTCTTAATAAATCGCACAGGTATAAACACCACCACTGAAATTATAGAATGGTACCCAAATGTGTCTGCCTTACTGTAGTTCAGTTTACTTCTTCTAATAACAGTGTTAAGATAGAGTGGCCATCAGGATGGAGGGTGGGGGCCTAAATTTGTCTCCAATTAGACAGCCCAGATGCCGCTGTTTGCAAGCCTAGCAGTTTCGGTTTATATTTCCCAGCTGGAATTTCACAAGCTGCTACAGTACTACTATTCTCAGGGGTCAAAATAAGTTTAGAGGCTCAGCCACTAGCCAGCAGGGCTACTGACAAAATCAACCAGCCCCACAAACTTTTCCACTGATCCAGCTGGTGTACTTATTGAAATGTTACCTTCTCTTTACAAGCCCGCAGGGCTAGTAAAAGGGATACTGTCAATCCCTTTAGGCTTCAAAGTGTGTTTAGCTTAAAAAACATGTTATGATTCTTCACATTCTATAGAGACTGATGAAACTGACTGCCCAGCAAGTGGTGGTGTTACCACACCAAAACGTGTTTGTTTACATTTCTTGACTAGCTCCCACTGTATCTTTCCTGGACTCAGGAACACCCCCAACACAATCTAGCCACTCACTATGCAGAGAAAGAGTAGAGGATACTATTGTGTCATGAGTGGCTGCACTCTTTAAGGGTCATTCTAAGGTTCAAGAAGTACGCACTAAGAGTAGCTCAATGATTTACAGCAAAACAAAGCTGGGCATAGCTATACATTACCATGCATTTTGGTTCTAATAAGCCAGGAGACAGGTAAAACCACCAGCAACATCAATGGATTTTACAGTAAGCAATCATGAAGTGTATTATGCAGGTTTTTACCTAAAAAATAATATGATGCAAAAAAGGTTGACATATAGGAAAATCTTATTAGCCTAACAAAAAATCTACCAGCAGCATTTGCCATTCAGCATCTTCGGAATCAAAATACAGACCTCAGTTTGATGCAAGCTTTCACAGCAGACAGCCAAGCTTAGCCAATTGAACTATTCAAGCACAGGGAAGACAGATGGGTCAGAAGGGGAGTTAACTATTTGTGTACCGAATAAAGGATAATGTATGGGCAGCCATATACAACAAGCTGTGTCTGCATTGAGAGATTTAAGAGATTTTTATATGGCAATCAGGAACCTCGAGAGCAAAGCTCGAGAGGTTCAGTGGTTACCATACAAAACTCAAGATGAAGACACAGGCTTGTCTGTGTAGGGATGCCCACACACATTATCTTTTATGGTGTATGCATTCATTCCCATTTCAGACAACACAGCAAGTCAGTGAACTGGTGGTTGGGGGGGGGGAGCACTTGAGGGTTGGTGGCAGGTTCAAATTACTGACACTCAGCTGCAGATGTTTCTGCAAGTTCAAGTAAAAAAAAAAAACACTTCCACATTAATTGGATAAAGGAAAGCAACTGTCTGTGTGGCAGAATTCCAAGCTGCTCTGCTGCAGTAGTGACATCAGTACTGCAGTCTGCAGCAGAACAACGTAATAATGTCATGACTCACTAGTGCAGCAGAACAAGCATATCCC
Source organism: Neoceratodus forsteri (assembly GCA_016271365.2). NCBI lineage: Eukaryota > Metazoa > Chordata > Ceratodontiformes > Ceratodontidae > Neoceratodus > Neoceratodus forsteri. The sequence continues at coordinate 775,582,036 of CM028135.1, forward strand.
AGCCATGGAATTCCATGCATAACAACCATTTTAGAAAATGGGCAATGAGAATCCTTGTTTCTGATTGGCTAACTTCTCCAAGTTTATTTGTCCGCTTGGACCTTGGTGCAGTGCCAGAAAAGGTAACTAGTATAATTACATTTCAGACCTTGACCTTTACCATATACAGGCACAACATAGTTTTACTTTTTTTAATGGTAATATTTTTTGGTATGGTAATAAGCCTCAAAGCACCAAATGAAATGCCCATTTTCGAGGGGGATGGGACCCAATAGTTAATAAACATTAAACTAAAGAGAAAGTACACTGGTTGGAGCACCTCTTTCCAGCCAATTTGTATTTTAACTAGGGCGCCACACCACAAATTGACTGCCCCCCCACCCCCAGGACCCTGTCCAAATAACAACACTGACTAAGGGATGATTGAATGTAATAAAGGTTCAGGAGCTAAATCATCATGTTCCATTCCTGTCTTGTGCATTAACTAACACAGACAGTTGGTGTTGGGAGGGGGTGGTGGTTGAAGATGTGGTTGTTGAGAGTCCCCTCCCAGCACCCAAATCTTCAGTAGCCCCCCCCCTCGGGGATTTAGCTCATTGACCTTAAGTTATTCAAATCCTCATCCCTTAGTACAATTTAATTTCTGCACAGTACAAGTAGCAGGTATTGGCCCAACTGTCGCAGCCTTGCAGGGCCATACTATCCCGATCCCACAGGTGCACCACTCAAGACAGCAGACTGTTCTGAGGGCTGAGGCAACTGAGCTCACCAACCGAGTGGATTTCTTTTTCAGGAATATAGTGTGCTCGGTAGGTGAGCTCTGTGACTTTCCATATTCCATTCTATCTTTTTGTCCTTGGCTCAGACTCTTAGTCAGTGCTCAACTCCCCCCGTCCCACCAGGCAGGCTGGCCAGCCCACACCAATACCACAGAGTCAACATGACACACACCCAACACTTACCCGGACACCCTGCCCACACAGCCAGCCAAACCAAGTCCAATGAAGGTGGGAGACAGGAAACCGACTGTGTCCGGAACTGTCTGTGGCCTGCGAGTGTAAAATCAAATGGGTGTGTGGGCCTAGCACCTGCTGATGTGAATCATGCTGGAGCCCGTAACTGAATAAATAAATGCAAAACAGAACCTTAGTCTTTTAGTTTACCTAGATTGGGAGGGAGAGCCTGAGGTCATCATCTTCTTCCTTCCTCCCTCTGACCTTTTTCAGTCTTCCTTGGTCTTTTTCACTTGTCTATTCTGTTCTTCTCTTCACCGCGCTGCCGGCACGTGACTTGACTCTGGTGCCAAAAGAACAACAATGCACACAACGTCAGAGGCACCACAGCGCATGTGTACTTCACGGCACACCGAGTCACAGGACTGAACTGCATGCACCAGCAGCGCCACCAACCCGTTCACACAATGGCAGTCTTGGAAGATAAAAAAAAGCTGGGTATGGGGCGGGCATACACAATTCATTAATACTGTCTGGCACACCCGCACAGTCACTCACATGAGGAGTCCCTCCCAACCATGCCGTCTGTGGACAGTGGAGTCGACCCTCTGCACTGGGCCCCACCTCCACTCCTCAGTCGACCCTCTGCACTGGGCCCCGCCCCTGCTCCTGAAGCAACAGGCTGAATCAGTGAGGAGTCAGAGAACTTTAAGTTAAAAAAAAAACACAATTTTGATCGATCATCAGCTGGGGAAAGCCCCACTTCAAGTTCTTAGGGGCTTCAGCCCTCAGTCACCGTAGCTGGTGCCTATGCTTATATATTCTGGAATAATAGCAGATTTTTTAAAGGTTCTGAAAGAGTTTGTTTCCCACATTTGTAACCAGTGGGTGCATTTTGGTTTAAGAAGGTGTTCCCACCCTTTTTGTGCATTTATTATCAGAGGTTTTATATTGGCATACAAGAAAAAACTGTTGAAAAATAAGATTGGATTTGGCATATTTAGGCCTCCCTTCCTGATTGGTAGATATAAGATATCTCTTTATATGGGATTCAGCCTGCTTCCCCAACAGGCCTGAAAAAATATTCATAGCAATGTTGTCTCTAAGTATTTGGTGGTGGAAAGATGTAACTAATGTATAAGAAAACAGGTATTAGATAAGTTTTGATAAGATATATTCTCTTCTTTTTTCTGGGTTTCCACTTATTCCATTGTGCTACCTTCAGTTTGCCAGTATCAACTTTTCTATTCCAATTTAACCTATCTAAATTCTCATTTCCATACAATATTCCCAAGATTCTTATCAGCTCTGTCGTAATTCTAACACCTTTTACATTCCCCTGCCACCATAACTGATTGTGCAATCTTTGCCCTATGCATTTCTCCAAATTGGGAGAAGCCCCTGAAATGCTCCCAAATGTCTCACATATGTCCAGAACTTTACACAAAGACCTCTCATCTTGCACCATCACTGTCACATAATCAGCATATGCAATAATTTTATATGTCAGTATCTGAGTATGTATTGTCAGTGCTCTTATTTCTTCCCTTGCATTTATTGTTTTTAGTAAAGGGTCTATAAAAAATCACATAATATAGGGCTCAGGGGGAAGCCTTGTCCAACTCCCCTTTTCAAGTGTACAAGAGGGCCCTTCCAACCTTGAACTATTGTTCTAACAGTTGCAGTTCTATAAATACATTTTAACCATCTTACCATTTTCTCATGTATGTGGTAATGCCTTAGTGTTTCCCATAGGAAATCATGATTTACCTGATTGAATGCTTTGTTTTGATCTAAAGACACTAAATATCCAGCCATATTACCTACCGGTAGCTTTCCTTGCTCTACTACTTCTCTTAAAAGTATTAGGTGACTATGGATTTGTCTTCCTGGAATTGCATATGACTGGGCCGGGGAGATTAGTTTAGCTGCTACTTTCGATAAACTGGCTGCTAATATTTTTGTTAATATTTTAAAATCAGAATTTAACAGGGTGATTGGTCTCCAATTTTTCATTGTTGCTTTGTTTCCTGTTTTATGTATATATGTTAATATACTTCATTTAACTCTAGAGGTACTTGTTCTGAGCTCAAGAAGGCATTAAATACTTGAGTTAATTCCTGCAGTAAACATTGGCTTATAAGCTTCATTATTTCATTTGGTAGACCATCTGGCCCTGGTGCTTTATTCCCTAATAATGAAGATATTGCATTTTGTACTTCCTCCTCCTGTACCTCTGTTGTTGATGCCTGTAGCTCTTCTTGGTCTAAGAATGGTATATCCAAATTTTCCAAAAAGCTCTGTGCATCTCCATTCTCTTCTTGCAAAAAAGCATTCATATCTCTAGTATATGTAGTCACAATTTCCGTAATATTTTTTTGATCTGTATATTTTATCCCACTTTTATTTTGCATTCTAACCATTGTTTTACTTTGTATTTGTTTTTGCCAATATTCATAAGGACATATCACTTCTGTTTTACCTGTGGTTCTAAACTGTTGTTGGTAATGCAACACAGTAGCTTTTTTATTATGGAAGTCCAACATTTTTTGTTTCAATTTAGTGATTGGTAAGGTCAAATTCTGTCCGGTGTCATGTGAGTATGATAAAAATTGTTGCAAGGTACGTCTGTTTTGTAAATATTGTACATATTGTTCTTTGATCTTATTTTTGCTCAATCTTTTACATTGCCTTTGAAGGTCTTTCTTTGTATCTAGCCACCAAATAATTGGATCTTCAAAAAAAAATGAATACCGACTGTCTAGCCAGTAAAAAATCCTGTATTATTTGTTTTGTGCCTAGTTCAGAGAGCGGGGAGGTATTAAGCTTCCAGTATCCTGGCCCCTTTCAATCTTTTATTTTTTCCCCCAAAGTTACCGAAATTATATTATGGTCTGAAAATTCTGTCACCATAACTGCTACTTTACTAAACAGGTGTGATCTTAGATAAAAATACATAATCTATACAAGATGTTAAACATCCTCTGTGAAAAGTTGGGAGCTCCTCTTTTGTATGCTGGAATACTGCATCTTTCAGATTCGTTTTTTGTGTCAGTTGTGCCAATAAGTTCGAATCACAGTATTGCTTAGCTGTTTTTGCCCTAATTGGGCAGTTGAAATCCCCAGCAAAAACAATTGTATGTGATGTCTGTAAATGTGGTTGAATTGTCTGTAGGATTTCACAGCATACTGCCTTCAGCTGAGGTGCATAGATGTTAATGAGTCTATATGGAGAGTTTTGTAACAGTACATCCAGAATTAAAACTCTTCCTGGAATCAAATCTGTTTTAACAGTCTCATTTCTGGATGTGTAAATAATATGCCCACCCCTGAACAGGTGTCCTCACCTAGAGACCAGAAGGACGGTCCTAGAAACCATGCTTTGGTAGCTTGCTGCACTTCTGATAAAGTGTGCAACCTTGTATCCTGTAAGAATATTATACCAAAATGTAAAAGAGATAGCACTGAGCAGACTATTTTCCTTTTTTCAGCTCTCTTTATGCTATTGACATTTATTGTGTGAACAGAGAGAGAGGTTCTGTCATGGCTTATAATTACTTTTCCTGCTTTGTTTTATTAATATTTTTCAGTTTAACTCTAGCTTTACTTTTCTGTTGCCCTTTAGGTTTGTCTCTCCCCTCTGTGTCAGTTATGCCTTCAGGAAGGGAGAAGAAGAAGAATCAGCATTTATATATCGCTTTTCATACACAGTGTATCCCAAAGCGCTTTATAAGCAATGCTAGACTGGTAGTGAAGTGACTGAATGTGTAGTGGTGGCCATATTGCACATCAACACCCACAGCCTGGATAATTGCATGAACTGGTTTATGGGAAGGGGAATGTTGGCCAGGACACCAGGAATGTTCCCTACTCTTTGCGAAGAGTGCCCTGGATTCTTTTACTTCCACCTGGACACCCACTAGGACAACACCAGGATGGGCAGAAGAGACCTCAGTTTAACGTCTCATCCGAAGGATGGCACACCCCAGCACCCCCTAATGATGCACTCGGATGCCAGTGATTTTTTAGGTGCAAGCCCAATCCTGGTGTGGGACGAGAACCCATGACCTTCTGGTCCAGAGGTGGATGTGCTACCAACTGAGCCACGCTGACATCTATGAGTATTCAGAGTCTTCTTCTGAGTGTTCAGACTGCAGAACATCAAATTTATTTTTAAGAGGGATAGTGGTTCTTTTTAACTCAGCTACTATCTTGGATTTCTGTCTTGTGATTCTACCTTCAATTATCTTCCCTTCAATGGGGGCATAACTTTCCCAGAATGACCTTCTTCTGTGTCTATACTATTGGAAAGCATGAGGGCTGAGTCAGAATCTCTCCTTCCTGAAGTCTCTGGGATCGTAATACAGTGTCCCCTGTTTCCTGCCTACAATGGGGGGTGGGGGGGACTGTTCTGGGATCTCTTTCTAATGTGACTTACTCCCTATTGGGGCCTAGCCTAAAATTCCCCATTTTGTCTTTCTGTGCCAGGGCTACCATTAACCTTTGTTCCTCCCCATTGGCTTGGTCTGGAAGGTTGTGTACAGCCTTCCTGCAGTTCTGGATGCCGTGCCCTAAATCCCCACATAAATTACATTTGCATTCATTTTGGCACTCATTACCTGTATGTCCTAAATCTCCACATATTGTACATCTGGTTTTATCACATATCCCACTTAAATGATCCAAAGCACCACACTTATAACACATTTTGGGCTGGCCCGCATAAAATAAAATGCCTCTGTCTCGACCTAAAAAGAAAGAATTAGGTAAGTGCAGTGGTCCAGTATCTGCTACTTTGAACATGACTTTAACCTTCCAACCCCCTGTCCATATAATGTCAGAGTCCAAGATGGCTATGGGGTCTTCTACCACAGTGCAACGTTGTTTGAGCCAAACAGTTAAATCAGGAATGCTCACCCCTTCGTTCCTAAAGAAAATGCCTCGTCAGAGGAGTAGTCATGAACGGGGCCCAAATTGAAGATTTTTCAAAGCATTATATTTTGCCCAAAAATGCTCTAAGCCATTCAGGGATTTAAAGCTCGCATTAAAGGTTGCCTCTCCTGAGATGTGAATCAAAGTGTAAATCTCCATCGAGAAAAATTTCATAGATCCCTTTAACAAAGATCTAGCAACAAAAAGTCTGTCTGGTGGATCCTCCATACCCCCTATATATGTTAAACGTACCGCACTGTGCCTTTTTGCAGGAAAGATTGGAGTTTTAAACAAGGAGGCAAATGTTTTAGGCACATCTTTGCTGATTATGTTCAAAGGCCTTTAATCAGCTTTACAGTCTGCATGGGGCGTCCTCCTTTTACATTCGTCTCAGTTTGTTCAGAAAAAAGTTGTAACTCAGGGTTTTGAGTGAGCCGAAGTTCTGGTGGGAGATCCAGCTCTACACTGTCCTGTGCTTTAGCAATAGTCACATTCGTTTTATTTGTTCATACAGGCATAACAATTGGAGTAGTACCTGACACCCATTGCCCAGTCTTGGGGTTGAGTTGCCATCCTGCTGCCTCTAGAGCATTGGGAACTGACCAATTCTGCTCTTGTTGTCGTGTTGCTGTCTGCTCTCCAGCCGCATCAAGTCTTTGGCCAAGTGGAGCCCATATTGCCATTCCCGACTTCGCGGCTGTGGAATTGCTCTGTAAATCACTGCTTTCTGCCCTGTCTTGAGAGCCAACGTGCTCCGCGTTCTCAACCCTCTCTGCCCAGCTTCTTTCAGCTTCCTTTGATGCTGGTGCATCACAGCATCCCAGCTGAGCGGCTGTGACAGGCAAATGAGACTTGTCAGTGCATATCACACAGAGCTGTGCTTTAGAACGTGTATTTTTCCAAAAATACTGCCGTTCCTCACCTTCAAACTGTTTCCTTAAGGCTGCTTCTTGGACTGGTAAGTTTATTTCTACATTGTTCTCCTCATTAGATAGCACATTTCCATCGGAAGCAGAATCACTTTCTCTTATCAGGTTTGGCATTGTTTCAGGTATATTTAACACAGGGATATATTGCTGTGTCTTACCACAGGTATCTGTTGAGTTTTCTGCTATAGCCATATCATCCGTTTGTTGCCTATTTTCTTCATTTTCCAGTAAATCTGTTTCTATTAAGTTGTCCTGCTCCACCTCAGTGAGCCTCCTGTCTGCCATCTTGGAAGGTACCGCAGACAAATGGGTCCCCTCTGCTCACAGGAAGCAAGGCCCCCTGCAAGAAGAGTAGGGGAATTTCCCCAGTGCCCTGGCCAAATTTCCCCCCATTCACAAAAATACCACCAACAGCTTAATCTGGTTCAAGGTCAGTTGATATTCATCTGTATCCCCCTTCCCCGGGTCGTGCCTAAAAATAGGCAGAATTTGTCTAGTGCACTTACCCAGTCAACAAAAACTAAATAAATAAAATAAAAACAAAATTAGTGCACTGTGTCATGTGCAATGCTATCACTTTGCTGTGCCATGTGCACTGCCATCACTGAACTGTTTCACATGTATGGATGTCACTGCGCAGTGCACCGTGTGCTGCCAACACCACACTGTGCCATGTACACTACCATTACTGTGCCACATTAACTGTTGTCACTGCAGTGTGCTACATGCATGGCCGCCAATGGTGGTCAGGTTCTGCAGCAATTTGGCCTTTAAATTGCTGGCGTTCTCTGAGGTGCTGCCAGTACCAAGGGCTAGTATAGAGGTGAAGCAAAAAATAGAGGAATTTAACTGTTGGTTAACAGCATGGTGTGCTCAGAGGGAATATAGTGTACTAGGAGATTGGGGAACAACATGGAAGAACAAAAGCCTCTATGTCCCAGATAGGCAACACTTAAATGGGGAAGAGAAGGAAAGACAGTGCTCAAATGTAAGCTAGATGATTATATTGAGCAGCACTATCATTTAAACTGATTTGGGTGGGGGTCATGAGGAAGTTTGAGCTGTAAGACACATAGCAAAGGGGGCAGCCACCTCCCCCAAAAAGCAAGCAGACCAAGTGAAGAAAATGAAGGAGGTGTAGACAGCAGGCAAAGGGAACAGGAAGAAGGGATTTGGAGAGTCATGTGACAAACACCAGAAGTCTGGGTAAAAAGATACCAGATCTAGCAGCGGTAATGGCTGAGTCGAGCCTTCACACTGTGGGTGTAACTGAAACTTGGTGCCATCAGGAGCAGGGGCGGGACATGGAGATACCAGGTTGTACACTTTTCAGGAGGGACAGGAGAGGGGGGATGCACTCTACGTAAAGGAGGGTATAAGGGCAACAGAAGTACAAGTCAAGTGGGGGGAGGCTGAGGGCCTATGGTTTTCATTGGCAGCAGGAAAAGGGAGGTGGTGCATACCAGGGTGATTTACAGACCCAAACACAACAGGAATCTGTGGACATATACATGACAGAGGAAATCTTGAGAGTGGCTGCTAAAGGTGAAATGGTGCTGAGGGGAGACCTGAATCGACCAGATGTGGATTGGGACAACCTATCGGCATCATCTGCAAGTAGCAGGGAAATAGTAGACTCTCTGCAAACATCCCTCCTAAGGCAGCTGGTCAGAGAACCAACCAGGGAAGGAGGGAGGGAGCAGTTCTCAATTTGGTCCTGACAAATGAGGATAGGGTAGGAGATGCGTCAGTGGGGGAACACCTTAGTACGAGTGACCACAGCACTGTTTGGGTTACAATACAGAAAACTGCTGATGTTCACAAGACCAAGGTAAAGGTGCTTAATTTTAGGAGAACAGATTTCAGGAAAATGGGGGAGTACATGGGAAGGGCTGTAGAGGAGGTGGAGGATGTAACAGAGGTGAAGGATATGTGAAAGATGATAAGAGGCCATTGTGGGGGCCACAGACCTATGCACAAAGCAGTTAAGTAAGACTAAGAAGAGGAGGAGACCCCTGTGGTTTAATGGTGTTGTAGCAGAAACGGTCAGGGAAAAGGGGGGGTGGTTTCAGCAGTTCAAGGTAATGCAAATGGAGGAGGACTGGGAAAGGTACCAGGTAAGCCAGAAAGAAGCAGGGGTCGAAGTAAGGAGAGCAAAGGCACAGACAGAGGAGAACATAGCAGGCGCAGTCAAAAAAGGGGACAAAACTTTGTTTTTAGGTACATCACTGAGAAGAGGAAAACTAAACAGGGAATACTCCAACTAAGAACAAGTGATGGTGAGCTGATACAGGGGGACAAGGAGAAGGCAGAACTACTAAACAGCAATTTTTGCTCTTTGTTCACTTGGGAAAATGAAGGGGTGCAGGAGAAGCCAGGGCAGTGGGGGCAGGAGTGGATATGAGTCCATTCTGGGTGGAGGAGACTCTGGGAGAACAACACTGCCTGAAGGTGGACAGGGCGATGGGGCCAGATGTGATGCACCACACTGTGTTGAGGGAAATAAAGGCTGTTCTGGCAGCACGCTAGACTGCACTCTTCAACAGGTCACTGGAGTAGGGAGTGGTACCTGATGACTGGAAATGGGTGGATGTGGTCCCCCTGCAGAAGGGGGCGGAGGGAGGAGGTGGGAAACTACTAGCCTGTGAGCTTGACCTCTGTGGTGGGCAAGCTCTTGGAGAAGCTACTGAAAAACAGGAATACCAGTTACCTGGAGGCAAACGGCATGATGAATCAAAGGCAACATGACTTTACAAGGGGAAGATCCCGTTAAGCAAACTTGATAGAGTTCTTTGACTGGGTCACCAAGGTAGTGGATGGGGGGGAGGAATGCAGTGGACATCGTGTATATGGATTTCACTAAGGCATTTCACTCCATGCCACACAGAAGACTCCTGTACAAGCTGACATGTCTGGGCCAGACAGTGGTTCAATGGGTGAGAAACTGGCTGGGGGAAGGTGGCAGGAGAAAGTCATTGTAAATGGAGTGGCATCAGGAGAGAGCATGGTCACCAGTGGAGTTCCTCAGGGGTCGGTATTGGGGCCACTACTGTTCAATCTATTCATAAGGGACATTGTGGAGGGCCTTGAAGGATATGTGTCTCTGTTTGCGGACAATATTAAGGACTGAAATAGGGTGGACACCCAGGAAGGGGTGGAAAGAATGTGGCAGGATTTAAGGAGGTTTGAGGCATGGTCAAGAGTGGCAGCTTTCATTCAACATGGACAAATGTAAGATCATGCATCTTGGCAACAAAAGCTAGAGGACAGAATACAGTATGGGTAGCCATTACCTGGCAGTAACAGTACAGGAAAGGGACCTATTCATCACCATATCGAGAGACCTGAAGGTGGCAAAGCGCAGTGGCTAGAGGCAGCAGAATGCTGGGCTGCATCAAAAAACGGAATACTAGTAGGAGGAGGAAGGAGGTCATAGTACCCTTATACACCCGTCTGGTTAGGCCACATCTGGAATATGGGGTAGAGTTCTGAAGGCCATATCCCAGAAAGGATGTGGGAGGCTGAAGCGTTTTAAGAGGAGGGAAACTAAGATAGTAAAGGGGCTCAGCCACCTGTCCTACAGGGAAAGGTTAAGGAAATTGAACATGTACTCCCTGGAGCAGAGGAGCGAAGTGGGGGCATGGTTGAGACTTTCAAGTACCTAACCGGTATTAACCAAGTACCAGTGGAGGGCATCTTCCAGCTGAAAGGAAATCAGAGGACATGGGGGCGTGGATTGCAGATTGTGGGGGGACAGTTCAAGGGGATCATTAAGAAGTACAATTTCACAGAGAGGGTGGTGGATAATTGGAGTAGGCTCCCTGAGGAGTTGGTTGGAGAAACAACAGTCGGAGGGGTCAAAATAGTATGGGACAGACACAAGGGACTGTTGAGGGTGGAGTGGGGGGAAAGACATGTCCTAGCAGATAACTAGGCAAAGGGGTCAGACTAGGTGGGCCTGGCAGTCATTGTCTGCCATCACTTTTCTATGTATCTAACCTGAAATCCGCGGAATGGTGATGGTGGTGGTGGGGGGGGGGCAGACCATGATCTCTCTCTGGCTGTCTGTCTTTTTCATGGGATGATGGAGAAACTACTGGGGACTGGGACAAAACAGCTCGTTGTCACATATGTAGCATGTGACTGCCGTGTCTCTGTCTGTCTTGAGCACCACTGCACCTCCACACTGTAGGGAGCAGGAACACAGCTACAGTACTTTGCCCCCTTCTGTGTGTAGTATTGGCAATACACTGACTCTCCCACACGCATCTTGCAGAAATGTGACATTTCAGACCCTCACTAAGCTGTAGGCAATAAGGCTGCCATTCAGGCTTCAGTTCTGCACACTTGAAGTAGTGCCAGCCTGCCCTTCGATTTTCTATGGGGATGCATCACAGTGACCGTGCATGTATAGGCATTTAATGCACAGTCACCTGATGCTCTGGGTGCAACCCATTGGCCCTAGTTCCTCCCCATGTTATAAAGGTAGCTAAACAGTGTGACAAGGCCATAGGAAAGGCTAGTAGGATGCTTAGATGCGTAGGCAGGTATATCAGAAGAGGAAAGAGGGATGTAATAATACCCCTGTATACATCACTGGAGACCACATCTCAAGTACAGTGTTCAGTTCTGGAGACCCCGCATCCCAAACAACATCTACAGGGTGTAAGAGGGTACAAAGGAGGGCAACCAAATTGGTGCAGGGCCTGCATCAGAAGTCCTATGAAGAAAGGTTTAAGGAATTAAATATGTACTCCCTAGAATGAAGGAGGGAGAGAGTGGATATGACTGAAACATTAAAATACCTTACAGATATAGGTACATATATATATATATATATATATATATAGAGAGAGAGAGCACATTCCTAAGACAAAGATGCTGAAGAACAAAGGGTCACACTATGAGAGAGGAAATGTGAGGAAGTATTTGTTCATGGAAAGGGTAGTGGATGCTTGAAACAGACTCCCAGTGGAGGTTGTGGGAGCTGAAACAGTTACTGGGATCAAGAACGCATGCGATAGACACAAGGGGATCTTGGAGTAAGGCAACAGAGGGTGAAACCTGGAGACAAAGTAGGGTGTAACACCATGCATGGTGGTACTGGGTCAGTGAGTGTGACCCAGTACCCACAACACCACCCTTGTTTTTTGTTCACCCAACACCACCTTTGTTTTTTGTTTTTGTTTTTTTAAAGGTCGTATGGGGCAAACCACAACACAATAAACTAATAAAAATTAAAGGAACTGGCGACTGTAACAAATGGAGTAACTTAAACTCTATGCAAATAATGCAAGTTCTAGGCATACCCAATATTCAACACTATCACCATTCGCTGCAGTGGTACTGCCACCAAGCATTACCCACTGGACAGTCCCAACTTTAAGTCAGTGCTCTAACAACACTGGTTACACATAATCAACAGGGAATGACTGCAGTATTTGGGGCACACAATATGTTGGGTGGATTTTTGCCATGGGGGGTTGGCGGAGGTGGGCAGGCTCTGCCCCCCCCCCAGCACTACAACACCAGGCCACCATTTAGCACAAGGAATTGCGGGGGATTTCAGGGCATGTTGCAGCATTTGCCATTTTGGTGCATTTTACCACTGTCCTGTAGGAATCTGAAAAGTAAAATTATCATACCGATCAAATATACAATCGACTACTCCCTTAAAAATGTGTTTTCCACAATATAACAGGCATCCTGCACTGATTTGTTCCATACTGTATTTTAAGATGTGTCACTGTTTTTTGTTATTTCAACTTTATCTTTTTAAGCATTGCCCATGCTTTAAAGTTTGAGGTTGAAAGGCATGTTCAGTGGTCCATAACATCCCCTGACACCCACCCCCCTCAGGTAACTTGACACTGATCTACACCCAATAACCTCAAGCTTCAACCAAATTGCCTTAGGTCATTGTGACCCCGAACACCAGTTCCACTCCTTCCCTCAAGCATGGCCAGCTGCACCTCACTCCCGAGCACAGATCAGTGCAGCCCCGAGCACCAGTCCCACTCACCTTCCCTCAAGCAAGGCTGGATGCACCCCCCCTCCCAAGCACAGATCAGTGCAGCCCCGAGCACCAGTCCCATTCACCTTCCCTAAAGCAGGGATGGCTGCACCCCCATCCTGGCACAGATCAGTGCAGCCCTGAGCACCAGTCCCACTCACCTTCCCTCAAGCAGGGATGGCTGCACCCCCCCTCCTGAGCACAGTTCAGTGCAGCCCCAAGCACCAGTCCAACTCATCTTCCCTCAAGCAGTGCTGGCTTCACCCCCTCCAGAGCACAGATCAGTGCAGCCCCGACCACTAGTCCCAATCATCTTCCTCAAGCAGGGCTGGCTGCACCCCCTCCAGAGCACAGATCAGTGCAGCCCCGACCACCAGTCCCACTCACCTTCCCTCAAGCAAGGCCGGCTGCACCCCTCACTCCTTCTCTCAAGCAGGGCTGGCTACACCCCCTCCAGAGCACAGCTCAGTGCAGCCCCGACCACCAGTTCCACTCACATCCCTCAAGCAGGGCTGGCTACACCCCCCCACACTCCTTCCCTCAAGCAGGGCCGACTGCACCCCCTCCAGAGCACAGATCAGTGCAGCCCCGACCACCAGTCCCACTCACCTTCCTCAAGCAGGGATGGCTGCGCCCACCTCCTGAGCACAAATCAGTGCAGCCGCGAGCACCAGTCCCACTCACCTTCCTCAAGCAGGGCCGACTGCACCCCCTCCTGAGCACAGATCAGTGCAGCCTTGAGCACCAGTCCCACTCACCTTCCTCAAGCAGGGCTGGCTGCTCCCCCCGCACTCCTTCCCTCAAGCAGGGCCGGCTGCACCCCCCCACTCCTTCCCTCAAGCAGGGCCAGCTGCTCCCCCTCCAGAGCACAGATCAGTGCAGCCCCGACCACCAGTCCCACTCCTTCCCTCAAGCAGGGCTGGCTGTACCCCCTCACACTCCTTCCCTCAGGCAGGACCAGCTGACCCCCCCCAAGTCCTTCCCTCAAACAGGGCTGGCTGCACCCCCTCCAGAGCACATATCAGTGCAGCCCCAACCACCAGTCCCACTCTCCCACTCACCCTCCTCAAGCAGGGACAACTGCACCCCCCCTCCCGAGCACCCAGATCAGTGCAGCCCTGACCACCAGTCCCACTCACCTTCCTCAAGCAGGACTGGCTGCCCTCCCTTCCCGAGCACAGATCAGTGCAGCCCCGAGCACCAGCCCCTTTCACCTTCCTTAAGCAGGATGGGCTGCACCTCCTCCAGAGCACAGATCAGTGCAGCCCCTACCACTAGTCCCACTCTTTCCCTCAAACAGGGCCAGCTGCACCCACTCCTTCCCTCAATCAGGGCTGGCTGCACTCCCTCCAGAGCACAGATCAGTGCAGCCCCAACCACCAGTCCTACTCCTTCCCTCAAGCTGGGCCAGCTGCACCCACTTCTTCCCTCAAGCAGGACTGGCTACACCCCCCACTCCTTCCCTCAAGCAGGGCCAGCTGCACCCCCTCCAGAGCACAGATCAGTGCAGCCCTGACCACCAGTTCCACTCACTTTCCTCAAGCAGGGACAGCTGCCCTCCCACTCACCTTCTCAAGCTGCCCCCCATCCTCCTCCTCCTCTTCTTCTCCTCCAATGCACAGCACTATCCAGCAACAGCGACGACAACTCGGCTTGACCAAGTAGTGAGTTTACAGGGCACAGAGAGACCACTTTTTTTGCAGACAGACCGGGATTGAACAGCGCGCCTTTTCTCGTTTGGATTCTACAGCCAATCAGAGCAGACACCAAATCAACCAATCACAGGCTGAGAGGAATGAATAGAATCGGCCAATCACGGGCCGAGGGTAACAGAGGAACTTAGCCAATCAGGGGCTAAAGAATGCGGACCAATCAGGAAGCGCGGGAACGCTAATTTCCAGTGACCACGGTTTGAGGAAAAAGACTTGTACCTGCAAAGCTATTTCAGTGGCGATTGTAATAATATTACTGTAAACACTCTCAGCAGTATGTAGTGCTAATGACTGTAACGAGATCCCTGTGAACGCTGTCAGCAGTATGTTGCACTAAGACTGATGTATGTAATAACTGAGAATCTGCCAGTGTTGGAATTACAGTCTGAAGTGAGCCCCTGTAACTCTAACATCACTGCCATTGACTTACTGTATAATGGGAAGGGGGGCTCAATTTAAAGATAGGACCCTTATGCCCCCCCCCAGCTCCCAACGCTCATAAAGTGTAATTCCAACACTGGAATCTGCAATGCTGTTTGCTGTTATGTATGGCTGTTCAGTGATGAACCATTGACAGTTGACACTGCAAACTAAAACAATATCTGGCGCACACCACCTAGCATGGTTCTGTGGAGTAATTACAGATTGTGAAGAAATTATTTGTAGTGGCGGAGTTAAGGAAGGCAACATCTCTACAGATTTCACAACAGGGTTTGTTAGAGTCACCAAATGAGGCTGTTCAGTGGCAGATCCAGGAACTGACAGAAGGGCACATTTGGCTATGAAAACCAAACCTCTCTAGGGGGGGTCTGGGTAAGGCTACCAAATTTCTGGGAGGCTCAAGGGGGACACACTAAGGCTGGCCCCAGGAGTTCAGTTAATTTATTTCCAATAGAAGCCTAAAATTTGCAGGAGTTGAAATCTGGAAGTCATTCAGATTTTTTGGGAAGTCAAAATACTTCCAGGATCCTAGTTTTGGAAGTAAATATTCTAGGACGAACACATTTATGGATGTCAACATAATAAATTAGTGGTAAAATACAATTTTTTTCAGAAAAATCCATCATTTCTGACTTCCATATCTGCAATTTTGGAAGTCTTCTAATTCTTGGTTTTTAATATGGAAGTCAGTGACTTCCTCCCTCTTTATTTTGAAAGTTTTTGCCTGATTTTTGAAAGTCAAATACTCCCAAAATGGAGTTAACTGAGGCCGGGGAGCTGGGGTCTGAGATGCTCTGTGGTGAGTTTTGGGGCTTTTATTGAAGATTTATTTATTAAATTTTGGTAACCGGGTGAGACCACTGAGACAAGACAGTCCCTTTTTCAGGGGCAACCTGGAAAGTGCATTAAATTGGCTGTGAAAACACAGGTTACAAGATTAGAACATGGATCAAGTACGCGAACAGCTACAGTAAACAACTAATACAGTCACACCAAAGGGTAGGAAAAAGAATGATAAACAACATCTTGCATTATTAACATCATTTTTGTATACATTATGACAGAGATAAAATAACTTACATCAGTAACAAACATTTTATTTACATTTTGGCTATGGAAAAGCACAAGAGGAAGCAGAGATGAGCAGAGCAAACTCTTGTGGGAAGGTAGAGAGAATCAAGTTTCATCTGAGACAGGCGCAAAGTGAGGAAGCAATACGCTTCTAAAAGATAAAGCACCTAAAAGATAAAACTTTTATCTTCAATAAATGTCCCCAAAACACACTTTTGTTTCATCTTTCCTGCCCCTGACTACAGGGAAAAAAGTTTCCCCTGGAGCCAGTGGTGTGGGAGACTCTAGCTGGCCTTGGCATAGTCTGCAGTGTGGGCAACCACCTGACCACCCTAGTTTTATATATTTGTGACAATGCAGAAAATGCCCCCTCTATCACCGACAGTCACATACAAGCTGTACTGTGCCCTCAGCACTCACAGTCCTTCTGACAGATCTTCCCACTGGCTTGACCCTCCAACAAGCCAATCGCATCAGACCTCCCCAAGGCTATACTATATTGCAAACCCCCCCCACCACACACAAACTAGGGCCCCAGGAAACCAAGAAGCAACCTTGAAGCACTGTATAACATCTGAGCCAGCAATGTACCACTGCCACTATTGAGAAAAATCTCACTACTCAGTCAGGACTCACCCTTGTTCTTTTCTCTCCTGTCGATCTTTTTTGTCCATCTAATGAGCACTCAAGCCAGACCAAAGGCCATAGCTGCTGCCACCCCTCTGGCCTCTGCCCCATCCACACAGCAGCATCCCCAGCCAGTCATTCCCAGGCAAGACAGTCCAGTCAAACAGGTTACAGGCCACAAAACAAAGTCAACCCAAAGCACAAACTTTACCCCAAAAAAAAAAACAGGCAGAAAGCCATACCCAGAGAGTGTCGAGAGTCTCTTCCCCACCTCACAGCAACCAGGTGACCCAACAGCATGCTCTATGCTAGCCAGTAGTCTGTTTTTATCCGATCCCTGGGTCCTAACTAATGCAGAACTGATCCCCTTGGCTCCAACCAATCGCCAACCAAGCCCTGACCTTTTACCTGGTCCTGGCCTGCCATTGGTGGTAGTAGTAGTTGGATTGGAGCCAGAGGTACTAAAGTACAAGTCCTCCTGTTCCCACCAGATCCCTCAAGTGCAGCACCAGCACAGATCTGACTCTGGACTGGATGTTTTACTGGTCCGGACCATGCCTGCTACTGGTGGTTAATTTTGAAGGGCCGCAGGCAGGTGCATTTTGGCAGGAATGGTCCAATCCTCTTGGAGTCACACAGCAGCTACTAGGGAGTGTGTGTCAAGCGGGTGGATCACCGCTAACTGGGGTGATGTGGACGAAAATTCAGAAACTGGGACAAAATTCTGTTTTTTGGAAATCCTTTGGGACACCAGGACATCACTTTAATACTGGGACTGTCCTGGCCAAACCGGGACATTTGGCAGCTTTAGGTCTGGGGGTATGCCCCCCCAAGACATTTTGAAAATATAGGTGTGAAATGGTGCATTTTAGGCCCAGTTTGAGGAGCAGAGTGTTGACTACCCCCTCAGAAAATCCTTTTCCGTCACAAAGCAGCATCACAATCTACTCTGTAGTAATTTACAGTACATTTCCAGAATAAAATCCCTGCTCAATAAAATCTGTCACTCTGTGCTTGAAGCTCATATTTGCACACACTACTGCAAGCTGTACAGTATACCAAAATGGGGTGGCTGCCATTCAAACACAGGCATCAATACTACACAGATAGATGTGGCTGTGGATAGCATCATGCTGCTCATCTCTTACATCCCCCCCCAAGAATCAGAACAATATCTGTCATAATGAAGTATAGTGATACAAGCTTACACCTTAAACATTCAGTGACTTAGTCTTTATCACGCAAATTTAAAATTGTTGTGGGGATACCATCACAGACTCCATAATTCAGCTGCCTGCTGCTTTATCAGAGCTCTCAGTGGACCTCTGTAGTCGCAAACTTAGTAAGTGGAGAGGCTTGCATCACGTAGTGATATTTTCCAGCAAAACACTTCATTATGAAAAGTGTTTTGCTGGAAAATCTCACTACATGTGATGCAGGCCTCTCCACCTAAAACAGAGGGGCTTCTGAACTGGGGTAAAATGTGGAGCACTTAAAAGGTGAGGAGTAGCTCTGTTTTTCAGATAGAACCAGTCTGGATTTTTCCCTTTTAAACCCAAAATATGTTTGTTGCCCAACAGCCCTGCTTTAGAGTAAAGGCAATCCCCCTCCAGCTAAGCTAAATGGGACACATTCCATAGTGATTGCTGCTATTGGCAGTTGTAATCTCAGCCCACAACTCCTCTCATACTAGTAAAATCATAGTGACCACTGCACCTATAAAGGCAGTCATTCAAAGAAATGTATTTATTTATTTATTTATTTATTTACGAGTTTTACCAGGAAGGCATACTGAGCAACATTGCTCGATTCCAGATGCGACCTGGGGGCCAGGACCCAATACAAAACAAAACACAGTGTCAGATTGAGACATTACAACAGTGAGAGGTATGGCTAACTGCCTTACAGACAACGGCAGAATAGCTACAAGTAGACAGTTTGATATCGCAGGGGAAAGATAGAGAAATTAATCCTAGCTCTTTGCATGTTTTAATGATTTCTTTGAATGGCCGCCTTTATAGGTTCAGTGTTCATTTCACTGTGAGAGGAGTTGTGGGCTGTGCTGATCCCTTTATTTTAGGATTATATACTACACTGCACATACAATAATTCAGTGCAAATTAAAATTGACTGCATACAAGCCTGTTTAAATTCATAAGGACACCAACCTAAAGACTGATTTACATAGAGATACACAGATTATTATTTACTCTGGTGAAGACTGGGCAGGACAAAGTCCAAAGCTTACAATGGGGACATTTTAAGATTAATTATAAGAGGGGCTTTAGGGCACTGCTCCCACGGGTCAAATATAAAGCAGCAGGGAAATCAGATGTCAAATTATGAGTCTTGTTCAGTCTCTTATAATTCAACAACTGCAGCCAGGAACATACTGCTTCACTGAATGCATATTGTCTCTATAACTGCAGCTTTAAATAGTTAAGTTGCCTGCTCCACATTCTTACTGCCGAAGACATACAGGACTCCATTCCCCAGATTCAAAGTGCTCACAGTACCCTGACATCGAGGGCATATTTGAATTAATTATGTGAAGTCTGGAGACACTTCTATGAGGTCCACCACATTGTTGCTTTCAGTGGCGGGCAAACACACTCATTGAATTTTACAAAATGGTGTTCCAGGAATGACAGCGTGAGTCATGTCAAGTCAATTTCATCAGCACAAACTGTCAAGTCAGCGCACTTAGTGCCAGCCCCCATATCTCTTCACCACAAATATCAATGTCACTGTTTGGTCCCAATATTAGGTCTGCTGCTCTTTCGGAGGAGCTGATGATTCCTTCCTGCACTTATTTAGTGTCTATGTCACCCTCCTTCTAGTCAAATTTTTTGACTGCATGGTTAAATCAGCAAAAAATTCAAAAACATCAGGCCACTCTGTTGCTTTAAAATGTACTACCAGCTCATGAACCCTAGGTCGGCAGGGTCATGCCTGCAAGAGGCAGAGAAAGAGAGTGGTAGGATGGCCTGAATTAATTTACCAACTTACCCACACTTGTAGTTGTAGCAGCAATGATGATCTGGCCAGTCCAGGCAACAGGACTTGCAAACGGGAAACAGCAGCAGACAGGCAGTCAGGGAAACGAACAGACAGGTGGCACTTAACGGAGTGGAATGGGGGGAAACAGCAGCTAGCAAGGCAACAGTATGGACCTAGCAGTCCCTGAGGCAATGATTTTATACACCTCAGGAGGACTGGTAGCATGCTGGTGGGAAAAGAAAACATTCCAGAAAATCTGATAAGGATTGGCCCAGACTGTGTGCATGCGAAACACACAGGAGTATCAACACAGTCAATTTTGGGCTGTCAGATGGAGCCGAAATGGAATATCACTGGCGCCAACCCCTGCTAGTACCCCTTGCAAGTTTTACTCTTTTACAACGTGCTCAGTGAGCTGGTATGTGTCTTCCCCCACTTAAGTATCTATTCCTTATCTTAGAATTGAATTATGAGGGCGAAGATTAGAAGACACATACCAGCTTAGCTGCTTCAGTTTCCTTTGCATTTATGGCTAATCATGGTACATGCGTCCCCGCTCATTAAAGGGGTGGCGCGTGCACCAATGCATGCATTCACTGCTGCTGTTAGCCTCTCACACAACAACTTGCATCTGTTGTACATAGTTTGTTTTCTTTTAACAGTAGAATGTAGAAGGTTTTTTGACAGATGGCTACTTACAGCAGATATCCTGACTGCCTATAAGGTATAAAGTGCATGACAAATAATCTCGATCCAATGATTTGTATATGGTGCATGATAAATATAAATGCGGTATTTTGACCTTACTTACATAGATATAGATGAACATTTAAAGCCTTAAACCTTAAAGAAAAATGCTTCAAGCAATGATAAGGACACAATGTTAAGGTGCCAGGGTATCTTTTATTGATTAACTCCACAATAAATTTAACAACTATACAAAAACAAAATATACAAAGGTGACTCAATTGTTCAAGTCATAATACACCACGTAAATACAAAGGTAGCTTTGACATTTACAATAGTAAGAATAAGATTATCTGATGAAATAAATAAAATGTAATATAACTAACACAACAGCATGCTGGCTGTCTTCATCCAACTTTAGGACACGATACTATATATGAAATGTTTCATTTGACTGGAATCTCAAAACACACTGGGACATTCAAAAGTTATATTAGTGGAGTTCACTGCTCGAAGTGTTCTTATCTTTTCTGGGGATATTTGACCTTGAAAGGCTCCTCAGCTAAACATTGTATTGAAATGAGTGTTGAATCCAAAGGCTTTGCTTTTCATGAGACTGGATTCTCATACAATGTGGATCCTCTAGGCAGTATAGCCTAGAGGTTAGAGTAAGGAGCTGTGAATGAGCTTGATACAACCAGCAGACCTGGGTTTGATTCCCACAACCTCCACTTGCATACAGTGTGACTCTGAACAAGTCACTTAACCTCCCCAGTTGTCCCTGAAAACAGGCACTTGTGCCTTACCCAGTTACCAAAGACACATTAGGACATTCATAATTTATGTTAATGAAGCTCTCTGCTCAAAAGTGTTCTTATCTTCTTCTGGTAAGATTTGATATTGAAAGACCCCTCAGCTTAAGGCAAACTGGTGCTTTCCAGTTTCTCTGATGTAAACTTCAGTTATGGTTTAAATGAGTATTTTAAACCAATGAGAATTATTTCTGTTTTTTTATGCATTATCTAGGTGTTAATAGTATGTGATTTTCTGAGTGACTCATAAACTTCTGAGGAAGGACTTGGTTGGTCTGAAAGCTAAAGTACTTTGTTCTTTATTTAACATCTTTGTTGGTCCAATAAAAGGTATCAAACCATTTGCTTCTGGATCTGTTCTTACAAGGACCAATACGGCAATTAAACAATTTGTTTGCCTTGTAATCTATTCATTTTAAACTGTATGACAAGCTATAATCCAAGGTTATATCTGATGTACGTATGCATGTATGTACCTTTCCTTACCTAAACAATAAAAAAATGTTTAACTTAAAAAAAAAAGAGGGAGGGCAGGCAGAATAATTGCAAGGGAAAAGAATTGTCACAGAGCTCCGCAGCAAAGTGTACCAGGCCATGCATGCAGCACTGCCACCACCTTAGATAAATCTGTGAGGTCTGGTAAATTGCTGTTCGGGGGGGAGGGCGAGGTACAAAGCATACAGCTTTTTCGTCTGGTGCTTGCAGCGCTAGGCTGCGTTGGTCATATGCTTGCTGTTGATTTTTGTTTTGTCAGTTTATTTGAGTTGGGGGGCTCTGCCCCCCCCTTGTTTTTCTTAAGATGGGAGTGTGGGGGCGAAGCCACCTGTGAAGTCTACTCTATGTTCCTGCTTGTATCTGTATGTTTTTACCACATGTAGTAGTAACATATTTTTTTCACTACATGAATTGGATACTCAATTGAGCAAAGCTCATTTTCAGTGAGGTCCCATACACTCACACAATATGAATACAAGTACACCCTTGCTCTCTCTTTTGCCTCCAGATGTAACTTGGCTTTTTTAGCTCTTGCCCTGGGTTTTTGGATGAAATATTCACACAGTGCATAAACAGACAAGCAGCTCACTCACTCTAAGTCCCAGGGATGGTACTTCTGTGCGGCTCCCCTCCTCCCCTCCCTGTTTATGGGTTTTCATGGAATAGTTCACAAAGAAAGGGGGGGGCACTAGCATTCTGACTAAGCAGTGACAGCAGTTGTAGCAGGGCAATAAAACACACAGTACCTTTTGATATGCAAAAATAGGATTCTTTCAGTGACGGCATGGACTCCGTTGAGAGGCAGACTGATGTTATCTCTCCCTCCTCATCACAGCTGTTGGATGTGGTGGGCTGGCCAACTGCAAATCATTATTTGCAGATATAATTCAGTTCTCTCTATATATATATATTTTGATGTGATTCTGTGTATATGTACATGCCACAAGAATGCAAGTGTCAATGCGAGGGACATATGGAGAGAGAGTCTGATTTCTTTTAAAAATGTTTGACCTTCCTCTGACCTGAGGGGCAGCTGCTTGCCAGGCAGCTACGGTTGCATTTCTAGGTCCCTTAACAGAGATACACCAAAATCCATTTACCTGTCATAAACCATGCACTTCAGATCCCAGGATGTGTTAAACAGGATTTGGGGAAATCGCCATTCTTGACAGGACACTGTGAATTAGCTTACAGGGTGTTTTACTGAGACATCAAAGTTTTAACTCTGAAGTCATGTTCATGATTATTATATGTGCCAGGAAGTTGTGATGTCAGAACCTTAATAAGACACTTTTGGGAAAGCGCAAGAGTGACATCTACTGGCCTAAAAGAGAAGGCTTCTTTGGGATTAGGCACTTCTTTTTCTTCAGGCTTCCTCCAGCTATTTAAGGAGCTGACACAGTGCAAACTTGCTTATTTTTGCTGAGCATCTACAAAGGACACTTTTCTCCTGACAATACAAGAAGCAAGACTGCCAGTGCAAAGGAAACTGAATCTTTCATTTACTTTCTTTAGACTTCAATTCACTATAGACTTAAGGTACACTTTAGAAAACTGTTATAGTGAGTTCTTCATGTATATTTTTTCACTATTATTTCTGTTATTCTGTGACCAAATTAATGCATCTTTTAGTTGTAACTATGATTATTTAAGTATTTTAGTAAAAACATTTGTTTTTAAGAAACCTGCCAGAGTGACATTCTTTTTAAATTGTGAGTGAACTGTGGGACAGTTAATAATCTGTGACAAACTGTTATTGCTAAGGGTGCCTCCATATGCAACCAATTGAGCAAGTGTCTGCAAGGGATATCGGGGTAGAGATAGGAAGAATCCCAAAGTCTCATAGAAGAGTCTGCAGGGATTTTGAGCCAGGTTGTTGCATGTCCTGTTGGAGAAGATGAAATCAGGAGCACACTGCTACCCCGAAGAAAGTGAGACAGCAGGATCATCCCCATTTGTGTAACAACCAAGAAGGGTTCATATTTGGCTACACGACTCGAGACTGGTATTGTGCCCTTATCAAGAGTTTAGAGGGATGCCCTGGGTCCTCATAGCGGGTGTTCAGTCGTGACCTCGGTGAGCATTCTTAAAGGACAAAAGGAGGGCATCCATGTGCCTCCCCACCCCATCACAGATTGCACTTAGCGGTGGGCACTGTGAGCTCAGTGGACCTGACCCTCAGGAGCTGGTTCATGACTGTCGGCACAGGCTTTGGATTTATTGTCTGAAAATATACTTTGTTAGGAACACAACAGCAACAGTCTTTAGGCTCAGACAACAATGATTCAGTTCAGGTAAGGAAACAGATGCAGTCAGGCACCTTTTATTTTAAAAGTTAAGGCTCAAGCCACAAAAATGTCAGCTCCATGGAGTGGGGGTAATTACAGTTCATTTTCCTCTTTCCTCACCAGACTACGGCATAATGGCTGTGGCACAAACTACTTGGGGGACCCGGGTTCTGAACCTGTATCCTTCACACCACACTTTTTGCTTTGTGAGCCATAAAGGGCTCCTTCCCCTTACCTCAGCACTCCAGGGTGCTCAATACAGGCAGTCTCTCTAAATGTCTATCTCCACCAGTGAAAGCGGGGCAACCTCTTCCTCAGGCACTTTTCTTTCCCCTGGGATCTGATGTTACTGGGTACAGTCCAGCCTCCACCAGCTGTCCACCCTGCTGATCCATGGGCAAGGTTCGCACAGGGTGGCAGCCTTCCTCTTTCTCTGGGCACAGCTCTCTCCCTTTACTTCTGCACAGTTGCTCCTTAAATTACATGGGTGGACATGGAACAGGCAGGGGTCCAATCTGCCACTCTGAACTCTCCAGGACACTTCTCTGCCACATCAGTGGCCTGGGCCCTCCATGGCAGCCACCCCATTGCTGGCTTCTCTCACAGAGCTGGATGGGCTCCAATACTCATCTATCTCTCTCTTTGCCTGGCTGCTGTGGACACTGTCCGCCTCCCCACCGATGGACTGGTGGGGGTCCTGCTGCTACTTTGGAGCTGAGGGGCAATCTCCCCACCCTGGCCCTGACTGGTAGCCCTCCCCACTGAGCCTAGGAACAGACCTCAACTACTCCTTACTCTTCACTCCCATCTCTGTGACTCAACAATCAGTGGCTCCCCTCGTGGCAGTAGGCGCTTGAATGATTCCTCATGCTGCCAGGCTCCACCCCCTGGCAAGCCTGGCACCATGCATGCATGGACCCAATGCCAACAGTGCATCTTTGTTAACCCCCCAAATCGACATGGGGTTACATACAGTTACAAAAAGTGTCAGAAGTTCTTTCAATATTACACATATGAAGAACAAAAAGAGTCATTTTATAACAGGACAGACACTAAGAGATATTATCATAAGCAATTGTAGAATACTACAATTTACTTTAGTCAGTTTACCTATTAGCTATATCATCCTATATCTGATAATAGACAACAAGGCAAAGATTTTTTTTGACTGTTCTAGGTGCCATTTTTTTTTGCTCCTCCCAGATCTGGTCTGGCCTCTCCTTCAGGTTCTCTGTGTCCTCCATGCCACACTGCCCCAGTACAGCCACCACTTCACTATACATTGCAGCCCCCGGGGTAACCCCTGGACATAACTCTTCGCCGGGTGGGTCCCCCTCCTTTGAGAGGGAAGGCATCAGGAGGGCGGCCAGCACCATACTTGCCCCAGGTGCTGCTAGGGTGGTTCGTGCACTGCCCAGGGTCTCGCAGCAATGGGAGCTGGTGACCATCATCCGATTGGCCTCAGGGCTCTTTCCTGTTTGCTGCCCAAGTATGTGGTGTGCCACTAATGTCAGGCTTACACTGACATTCACCATACCCCGTTGAGTTGTGGGACCCTGCATATTGCCAAGTCCCTGGCCTCTGCCAGGGGTCAGCAATCACCGGGACGCATCCCTGCCCTCCCCCCAAGAGAAGGCGAGCAGTTGTCTGATGCTTCAGCCTTCTCTCCCCGGCCAGCCCTCCAGCACCCGAGTCCATTCCCGAACCCGGGTCACTGGTGTTGGAAGTGGAAATCCAACCACTGCGCCGACGGGCGGGCTCAAACTGCCATTTTTTGACATTGTGCAAACTAATAAACTTATCTACTAGTCTAAGATGGATTGGGATGGAATTCCAGAGTTTGGGACCTAAATACAAAAAATGTGACCTACCCACCTCCAGTTTTCTGTTTGGTAGTAGATATTCAATCCCACCTGACGACGTTAGGGAAGCCCTTAATACATCTCAAGTGCAGGTTCCTGCTTACGTAATTATAAACTTTATTTCCATAGCACTTATGCATATATGCTAGACAGTGTAAATTCCTGCACTCTTCTAATCTCTGCCATCACAGCAACAGGTGAATTTACCATATATAACATCTAGCTTCGCCAATTCTGAATTAGACACTCCTGCAAACAAGAAGCCTCCATAATTTAAAATTGGTATTACCATAGTTTCTACAACCTGCTTCCTGAACTGTTCATCCATGGAATCTCCAGTGTTTAGCAGAAAATTTAAAAATTACTTTTAAGTAAACTCTGTGAAGTTCAGTCTGTTATGTTCTTGACTGTATTTTTATGTTTCTATTACATCTCCCTTTCCCTCCTTTAAGGATGTAATTTTCTAAGGAAATATATGCACCTCTCGGATTTGCCTGTGCATTAGTGCCATATGTCCTGCAAATGAGTCAAGTAAACTTTAAAATATAATGTAAAATCTTTGCTAACAGGCATCAACAAAGTCAGGTTTGAGTCCTGCATGCTACTGTGCAGGGCCACTACAAAAAGGGCAGATGTTGTCTCTGGTGCCTTAAAATTCAGGCACTTCTCAGTGTCAGTCTTTTGCAGCATCAGGCTGCGGCAGTCGGAGCTAGTCCTTGGAGGTATGCTAGCCCAGCTTGTATTGTTGCAGTTGATAGGGAGCTGAGTGTGACTTTTATTCAGACTGGCCACTTAACCAAACCTGAACTGAATTTGAATTTATATCTTTGTACCAGTACTGCTCCTAGTGTTCTGTACAAAAGTCCGTTGGTGGGACCCATATTAAGAGCCAGGGAGCCCCCAAGAAATGGCCTCATCCCTGAGATCACCTCCTTATATCTTCCAGTTCAGCTATGTTTTTTGTAGTTTTGTGATTTCAGTGAATTAGATTGTATACATCAATGATAAGTTTTGGATACATTTGGATCGGGGCACAGAGGACCAGGAAAAAAGGAGGCCAACTGGAAACCTAAAGTGTTTTCTGGCCCTTCTGCTCCCGGGGCCCTGTATGGATGCACATTTCACACTATAAGGCCAACTCTGCTATGTACTGACTGATGTAACCTACTTTGTGCATTCTGATACCCTATCCCATCTCCCAGGCCCCCAGCAGTGCTTGTACTCAAAACTCCTATTCTTGTCTACCAGCCACCTCTGTTTGCTGCAGATTTTACCCAGCCTCCCTTCAGAGTCAAGTGTCCCTGTGCTTTCCTATGGTTTCCCAGACCCACTGGGGCATACAGGGAAAATCATGCCACCACTGTTCACTCTTCAGACCTCTTTCTAATCTACCTGACAGTTTCTCAGAAGATTGAACTGGCCACAGCCTGGCTCCAGCCAACATTCTAAGTCTTGCTCATTCTGTAGCACTACCGGCTTGAGCTCCTCCAGAGGCAATGGTACTATGCAGAGTCATGCTAATGCCCTGGGGCTCCTTACTATAGATCTTCCATAACAGTCTCTGGCAAAACACAGGAATGGGATTGGTGGAAAACTGAGAACATCTCCCCACTCAAATTATTTGTCCTGGCCCATTTCCTCCAGTTCCCTCTTAGGCTCCCTGTCCACCTCTCTGACACTGGGCAAGGGGTGGCTGATTGCCACCCACATATTACTGAGCCTCTCTGATGATGTCAGGTTGGTTATCACTGACTATCTGAAATAATTTATTGGGCCCAGCTGTCACACTGGATGGTGGAATCAAAGTCTTTGCAGAACTGCTGGAGAGGTCTTTCTTGTGCTCTTCAGGTTGCTCTTGGCATGGAACAGGGCACCTGGTTCTTTCTTACAGCTCATGAGTCATCCACAATGGCCTCAATAATCATTGCTTTGTTGATGTGATCTCTACCTGTGCAATCTCCTCACTGATTGCATCTGAGTCAGACAGGTGTCTGGGTCACTGTCTGTAAACAGATGCTATTTGATGTGCTCTTGCTCTCTTGTGACTGCTATTCTGGGGTACACACTCATTTTAAATCTTTACACATAGCACAGCATAACTTGATTACAGTCCCCCCCCCCACAATGATGCTGGCATCAATGGCATTTTGACGACTACAGACTCGCTGGAAATTGGCATTGCATACTGATGGTATCCAGAACAAACAAGTTACTCACCGGTTACAGTAGTTCTAGGAGTGGTATATGGTGTACATCCACACTTCTGGCAGAATTCCTTTCCCCTTTAAATCTGGCCAGAAGGTCTTCAAGCTGGCCCCTCCCATCCACCCAGGTGGTATCCTCCTCAGCACCATCCCGTGATGTCAGAACTGACCTGCTGGAAGCCAGACCAGTGTGCCACTTGTCAGGTGGGTTGTGTGGATGTACACCATATACCACTCCTAGAACTACAGTTACAGGTGAGTGTTTTTCTAGGGGCGTGGATATGGTGTACTATCCACACTTCTGGCAGACTCCTAGCAGTTCTCCAGGAGAAAGGAGCAAGGAGCGCACCCCCTATTTAGGGAACAGAGATTGGAGGGCCGAGGCCCCAAAACCAGCATCCCAGCGTATCTCAAGGTCAATGTGGTGATGGGCGATGAAGGTGTGTGCTGACTGCCAAGTAGCAGCCCTGCAGATCTCCTGGATAGGGACGTCCCTGGAGCAACCACAGGGGCAGTGGTATGTCTGCTGGAATTAGCCTACAGTAGGCTCCCTACCAGCCTATAGGAGAGGTTGATGCAGGAGACTTTCCACCTGCTAATCATCCGCTTAGCTGCCGGTCTGCCAGATGTGGCTTCAGCGTAGGTGACAAACCTCTCTCCGAACTCCAGCAGTGCGCTCCTTATAGTAGGCAAGCAATTACCTCAAGTCCAGAGTATGGAGCCGGTGCTCAGCCTCTGAGGTGCGGTTGGTGAAGTTCACCAGGAGATTGATCAACTGGTTAAGGAGCAGCTCCAAGAAAACCTCCGGAAGGAACTTCAGGTTGGGGTGAAGGACAACCATGTCCCTGTGGAAAACCAAGTAATGAGACTCCACCAGGAGCACCTGGAGCTCACTGATCGTTCTGGCATATGTGATGGCCACTAGGAAGGTAGTCTTCCACAACAGGTGTGACATCTCACACCTGTGCATTGGTTCAAATGGTTTGCTCATGAGCATTGCCAACACCAGCAACAAATCCCAAGGTGGGGCCGGTTCATGCACTGGAGGGGAAATGTGGTCAAGACCCTTAAAGAAGCACCCAACCACCTTCTCCTGCACCACCTTCGGCATACCAGCACACACCTGGAATGCAATGATGGCTGCCAGGTGCATCCTGAGGGTCGTCTACCTAAGGCCCAACTGAGAGACGGACCACAGGTAATGAGGAGGCTAGCCACAGGACAGTACAAAGGATCCAGCTCCCTGTCATAGCACCAAATGGAGAAGCTCTTCCATTTGAAGGTATAGCATTGACGAGTCAACTCCTTCCAACAGACCTCAACTACATGAAATACCTCATCAGAGAGACCCAGAGCCTGGAACTCCTCCACTCAGGAACCAGGCTGTCAGGTGCAGGGACTGAAGGTCTGGGTGGAGGACCTTTCCCCAAGAAAGGTCCAGGCAAAGTGGTAGAAACTAGAGGCCTGTGGCTGAGGCAGAGGAGATCGGGGTACCAGAACTGGTGGTGCCAGTCCAGAGCCACCAGGATCATCTGTGACTTGTCTCTCCAAGCTTTGATCAGGACTTTGTGGATCAGAGGAACAGGAGGGAAGACATAAAGGAGGCCTGGGGTCCAGGGCCTCACAAAGGCATCCCCCTGCAATATAGCCCACTGAGGAGGCTGGCACAAAACAGCCCAGCATGGCATTCTCCCTGGAGGCAAACAGGTCCATCTGAGGGGCACCCCACTGTGAGAACAGATGGTCCACTACCTCCTGATGGAGGGACCACTTGTGAGACACCTCGCTCACTCAGCTGATGGCATCCACCAGTTGACTGGACACTTTAGCCACATGAATGGCCAGCAGGTCAGCTTTGAGGCTGAGCACAAGGGTCCAGATGCAGAGACCCTCCCTGCATAGAGGTAGGGAATGCATCCCATCCTGCTTGTTGAGGTAGTTCATGGTTGTCATGTTGTCCACTTGGACCTGGATGACCTGACCCTGGAGATGTGGGGCGAAGACCGTCAGTGCCAGTTGAACAGCCCAAAGCTTCAGTAGGTTGATGTGACATTGGGACTGCTCGGGGGACCAGAGGCTGTAAACCCTGTATGCCCCAGGTGGGCACCCCAGCCCATCAGGAAGATATTGGTCGTGAGAGTGACCATCTGCTCCAGGTTTACAAATGGGACTCCTTCATGAAGATGTTCTGGGACCAACCACCACTGGATGGCATCCCACATCAGCTGGGTCACCGTGACCACTTGGTTGGGGTTGCCATGATGCTGAAACCACTGGCAGGTAGGCTCCCACTGCAGGGAGCACATTCTTCCAGCAGGCGCAATGGACCATGCTGGTGCAAGCCGCCATGTAGCCTAGGAGGTGCAGGAAGACCCTAACAGGGTGCAACTGCCCAACCTGAAATGTTCTAGCAAAGGAGAAAAGATCTGCCACCCTGTCCACAGGGAGCCATGCTTGGCATGAGTTGAGCTCCATCCCAATGAAGTGAATCACCTGTTAGTGGATGACTTCTGACTTGGCCTCATTGACTGGGAGGCCAGGGTTCAAGCAGGTCCACCTCTACTCTGGAGGGGCCTGTAGTCAGTCAGTCGTCCAGGTACACCTGGACCCCATGGTGCCTCAGAAAGGCTGCCACCATTGCTATGCATTTGGTGAAGACCCTAGGGGCTGAGGAAAGGTTGAAGGGCATGGCCTGAAACTCGTAGAGGGTCCCCTCCGCGTGGAACTGAAGGAACCGCCGGTGGGACGGATGGATGGGGACATGAAAAAAGGTGTCCTGAAGGTCCAGGGAGCAGAACCACATGTCCTGATCCAGGGATGGAATGACCTGGTTCAGAGTGACTATTCTGAAGGTGTGCAACCACAGAAACTTGTTCAGGTCATGCAGATCCAAGATGGGGTACCAACCCCCCTGTCCGTTTTGGAACCAGAAAATATCTGGAGACAAACCCTGGATCAGCTGGTGGATCTGGGACACAAACTACCACCTCCTTCTGGAGGAGCTGTGTGATGTCATCCTGAAGCGTGAACAACATGTCTGTGGACACCACATCCTCCCGAGGGGTGCGGGCTTGGCTGGGCGGGAGAGCCTCAAACTTCAGAGACAAGCCTTGATCAACCACTTCTAGCAGCCACTTGTCTGTGGTAACACTGGACCAAAGTGGTGGAGCCAGACCCCCCTTGGGAGGATCCAGGGGAGGCAGTGCAGGCAGGGAAGGGGCGCCCCCAACCCATCACTGGGCAGCCTTTAGAGGTGGAGGCAGGGCCAACGGGAGGATGCAGCCGGGCCTCAACTGCCAGGCTTCTGGACGATGGAAGCAATGGACTTAGGTCTGGTATACCAGGACTGCTGGTGCCCAGCCAGGGTCTGAGGTGGCTTGGCTGCAGGGGCCAAGCGGGGACAAAAGGAGTTCTGGTGTTTGAAACCTTTGACATCCTTTTTGGCCAAGGTGATGAGTCCAAGGTGGCATTGTACTTCTCAATCTGAGTGAGATGACCATCCATCACTGGCCTAAACAAGTTGGTTCCCAGGAAGGGGACATCCACCAATTTGTGCTGGCTATCTGCCGTCAAGGTCAAGATCCTCAGCCAAGTCCTGCGGCACATATCTATATCGAGTCCATAACAAGTCGGGCCCATTTGTTGTATGTATATATGTAGCTCAATTAGTAGTTTTTTTTCTTTGTTCATTTTCCTTGTACTTTTACTGTCTATATTTTATTGTTATTCTGTACTCATTGTCCATCTTGTAAATGAGCTCATCTCAGTGGTGTTCTGCCTGGTAAAATAAAAAATATTGATTGATTGATATCTATGGTGGCAGCCATGAACCTGGCACAGGAGTCACCAGTGTCCATGGCCTTCTGAAGCTGCTGCTTAGCCATAGTGCAGCCTTTGTCCTGGACTTGCTTGACCATCACCTGAAGGTCAGCCAGGAGTCAAGGGAGCACCTAGTCAAGGGTGCCTAACAAGGCATGGGTAAAGTGGGCCATCATTTAGGCTGAACTAGCCTGCCTAAGGCTGAGAGACAAAGCCGAATAAACCTTCTTGGCCACATGATCCAGTTTCTTGGATTCTTTATTGGGAGGTTTGTCGACATCCTTGACATTCCCTGTCCACTGGAACACCAAGTCGGTGGCCAAGCCCTTGGCTGAGAGGTATTCAACAAACCCAGAGAGGGAACCTGTAGGAACCGTGTACTTATGGCCATACAGGCCTATGGTGTGGGGCAGGAGGCTGGGCATTGCCAGAACTCGAACACGGGGCCAAGAATGGCTTCAGCCACTGGGAAGGTGACCCAAGGGGAGTCATCCTGGTCCAGGATTTCCGTAAGGGGATACTTAGCCCATTTCGGGATGGACTCTAACTGTATCCATGGCCTCTGAAATCAGGCAGAGCATGGCCTCAAAGAAGGTAGGACCATGGTTTGCTGACACATCCTCCCTGGATTCCAGGTTAATCAGGCAGGAATGTATAGAGGAAGCCTCCTATTCTGAGGATTCATCGAAGAACAGCCAACCTCCTGCCCCCCCTGAATCCATGTAACTCTGTGGGGTTTGTCAGCCTGAGTGACCATAACCAACAGCCGTCGAGGAAGCCCAGGGTAGTGCAGGTGTCCTTGCAAGGAAGACCATCTTTGTTTGGACTGAGGTGACAGGGGCTCCACCTGAATGTGTGGAGGGGCTGGGAGTGGCCGAGCTGGAACATGTTCAGGCCAGGGTGGCAGAAGCCAAGGGAGCGTGGGGGAGGGAGCCGCCACCAGCTTAGGCCCAGCACCCAAAAGGAACTCCTGCCACATAAGCTCATTGTAGCACCATCGCAACTTGTGATGGATCCACTTTTCCCCTGAAGAGGAGGAATAGTGGCAATGCCACTTTCCCTGAGTGTCAAGAGCGAGACCGGCAACTCCAGCGAGGGCTGCTTGACTTTGAGCTACAGGTCCTCGACTGCTGGAAGACCAGATGGTGGGGAGAGGTGGGAACCAGTGAGTGATACTTAGGGTGTCCCGAAAGCTCAGTGTCCCAAGGGTTAGGGACCAGGTCAAGGGGCTGATTTGACCCCCCCAGAGAGTCAGGACCAGAGTCCTGGAGAGGGAAGTGTCCCCCTCATCTTGTGACACCGGGTGTACCAGGTCGAGGAAAATCTCTACAGGTTGATCGGCCTGGGTCTCGGCTGACAGGCCGAACAGGGACACCCTGCGGCCAGCGGCCTGGGCAGAAGCATTGGCCGAAGCCAACTCGATGATGAAGGTTGACGAAGTAGGAGTGCAGGAATCCGAGGCTCGAGAGCACTCGCGGTCCCAAGACCTGTGATGGGACTTTTTAGCTTTCACCTTTGAGTACTTCCTTTTTTTTTTCTTTCAGATTTTCCTCCAGTTTCTGTGCCCAACCCTGCTTTGGATGGACATGCGCATGTGCAGGCACACACATGCCGTGGTTCTGAGGCACCCCTTCCTTATGTGCCACCCCATGTGCCTGCACCATCCTCAGGCCTCCACCTGGGGTGGTAGAACTACAGGGGGGTGGAAGAGGCTTCCCCAGAAGAGGAGAGCTGCCTTATGACCACTCAATCCTGCTCCACTCCCTCCCCCCTTACCGGTACTCTGACAACCCTAGCTCGTTCCCAAACCCAGGTCACCAGTGCAGCACGATGTAAGGCATTCAGTGCCTCAGCCCTCAGCACCACCAGGCTGGCCTACCTTAGAGTAATTCTTTGAGGATTTAGACCCACAGGAAGGGACCTCCCCAAGAGTAGGAAGAGACTGACATTAAGTCCCAGTAAAAGAGGTGCCAAAAACTAGCACAGACACCAAAGAATAGCCCACCGTGGCCTGGGCTACAGTGTCCTCGAAAGCCACCAACAGTTCGGTGGGGACTGACTGATGGGCATCCTTGGCCTGAACAGGAGGATCCTGCTTGTCCAGATGTCCAAGCAAAGGTCTTGCGTACTGGTCCTCCAAAGTGGAGGAGTGAAAAGTGTGGCACAGGCTGCAAGCCTGGGAGTCATGTTCCTGGCCCAGACAGTAAACACACATAGCATGAGGGTCCATGCACAACATCTTCTGGCCACACGGACAAAGTTTAAAACTGGGTGCTGACTTAGAAGCTGTCGAGTTCATGATGCCATAACGGTGAACCCGCAGAGCAACCTGAAGACCAAAAGTTTGTTATTTTGAAAACAAAAGATAGGGCCTACACGAGCATAAAGCGCTATAGAGGGAACCTGTCTCTTCCAGCAGAAAGGAATATCTGATGTCACAGGGTGGTGCTGAGGAGGATACCACCTAGGTGGGTGGGAGGAGCTAGCTTAAAGACCCTCCGGCCAGATTTAAAGGGGAAAGGAATTCTGCCCAAAGTGTTGATAGTACACCATAACCACGCACCCAGAACTAACTTTCAGCGACAGGTCTCATTACCTTGTTGGCTTCCAACTGAAAATAGCTACTATCCAGTGACATCAGCTGTTTGGCTTAGATAAGGCACAGTGCATATGCACCTCTCAAAATGGTTACTGTTGCTTTTTCCTGTGATTGGGTGCAAATGTGTCACATTCACAGCATCTCAAGGGGTCCAGTGACTTACCCCATCCCAAGGAATCTAGGCTCTGATCCACTGTATACAAATTAGGCTGTGTTCCCTGTGCTTATCATTCATTCTCAAAGCCTTAGGGTCTGTTAGAATCTACGTGCACTTTTTCTTTGCACACATACATTGACACTTCGGTTATGACTGCTTTCAATCTCACTTTTTTCCTGGCTTTTTACTGTTCTCTGTGTGAAATGCCTGGGGCTGTCCTGCAGTCACAGGCCTGCAAATAATCCACAAAGCTCAACATCCTAGATGATG
This sequence comes from Neoceratodus forsteri, assembly GCA_016271365.2. Taxonomy (NCBI): domain Eukaryota; kingdom Metazoa; phylum Chordata; order Ceratodontiformes; family Ceratodontidae; genus Neoceratodus; species Neoceratodus forsteri. Next base: position 775,616,907 of record CM028135.1, read on the forward strand.
AGCCCACAGACTGTAACACCATCCTTAGAGTATAGCATTCTGTTCCTCTGCCTCTATTTCCCCTTCCCTTCACCCTGTCTAACTCTATTTTGACCCCCCCCCGGCACCCTCTTTTGAGTGATGACCTCAGCTGGTAGTTCATTCCACCTGAACACACCAAATGTCACATGTATGCTTCTCAGCAATGTTATATGAATCTATTTTACCTTACTGTATGTACATGTTTTTTTGTTCATAATTGATATGGAACCTATGTAAAAGAGTCTCTGACTCAGGTATTGTAATCTGAGAACTCAATAAATAAATAAATACTTAGTGCTTGCTAGTAAAGGGCCAGAGAAATGCTCAGTGACTAGGGAAAAGGAAGGTGTGCTCATCAAAAGATCCTCCTACAGCATCAACCACAGTCACGTTACATCCCTGGTCCCCAGCCATGGGATGTGTACAGCTCAGATATCTGCTCTGACAGGAATAAATCACTCGGACATGGTGGATTAAGCAGTGATCACCCTGTTACTGATGTCAGCAAATACAACTGGTAACAATGATCCCCAGTCACTCTCTGCATTGGCACTCTGCAAACAGTTTCAAACCTGGTCCTGGATATAAGTCGTAACCCTTGCAGCCCCCTTGTTAAAAGGATGAACTCCTCATAAGAACGTATGAAATAGCCAGCAGAACTAGGTCTCATGGTCTTCCAAGTCAGTTTGATTGTGGTGTCCCTAATCCAGAGTGTACAGTGGACCCTGTCTCCCCTGATTCTCCCCTTCACCCTGTCCAACTCTATTTTGAACCCCCCCCCCACACTATCTTTCGAGTGTCGACCTCAGCTGGGAGTTCTTTCCACCTGAACACCACCTGCTTTGCAAAGAAGTGTCTCTTGACCTCTTTCTTGAACCTTCCCCCTGCCATCCTATAACCATGCTCCCTTGCAGTCTTGTTTTTTTCCATTAAGACAGAAAAGTTTCCCCTATATCCACCTTGTTTATACCTTTCAGGTACATGAAGGTTTCAATCATATCCCCTCCTCCTCTCCCTGGGTGAGTAAATGCTGAGGTATCTCAGCCTGTCCTCAAATGCTTTGTCTTGCTGTCCCTGACTCATCTTTGTTACCCTCCTCTGAATTGCCTCATGCTGGTTGTGTAACCCCCAGTCCCCCTGGGGTTACTAGAATCGCATCAGTGTCAGTGCTAGATAGGGAAGGCAGCTGGTGAATAACTGGTTAAATGGTTTTTCACCTGCTCCCTCTCTGTTTACTTGGTCTCAGCTGAGAGGAGAGAGGTGATGTCATTTAGAACTCTTGCAACAGCATAAGCCATGGCAGCTGGCTGTGTTGTGGGGGGGGGTTAGAATCTTCAGTTACTCTGTGAGTGGAGTTCAGTGTGAGCAGTTGGAGGCGTGAGGAGCTGCAGTGTGGGCTCTGTGAGGAGAACCTATTTTCTCACCCTAGTGCTGAGAAACATCTGCCTGCCAAGAGAAGTGGTGGAAATCATTGTCTAGCAAGAATTCCTGATTTTTCATCCCCAGTGAGATGAGAAGGACTGCCAGAATGGAGTCAAGGGGCAATCCCCTGACTATAATCCAGTACTTTGAAGCTGCCTGTTTGTGCACCAACTGTGAGTAATCTGACTTTGTACTTCTCAGGAGGAAAATACCTGTTCTTTTCTTTGGGTGTACTCTGATAAAGAGTAATATACACCAGTTTGTTCCAACATGAGACTGTTCTCATGCCTTTAAGGTTGGCTGACAATTGTGGAGTCCCCAGAGAGACTTGGCACATTGTTCAGGACTTTAATTCTACACTCAGAAGTAGTGTTTTTCTTATGCAGGATGTGAAAGACATTCCTAGAGACATATTCTGAACTGTTTTACTAGAAAAGTTGAGGTGTAACTCTGAAAAAATGGCTGGGTATGGACGTGGAAGTGAAAGGTGGGCAGCCCCCCATCTGGAGTGACCAGTTCAGCACTACAGGTTCCGTAAGGGTGCCTGCTTATTCAGGACATGGTGGCCAATGTCCGAAGAGAAAGTTTATCCCCTGGTGTGGGTTGTTCTAATTTTGGGCACCAGTGTGCTCCGTCGTGGCCAGTTGCCACATTACTAAAATATTAAGTCCTATGCAATATGGGAATTGTGTGCTCAGTTGTGGCCAGTGCCACTAGAAGAAATGTGTGATTCAGCTGAGACCATTGCCGCTGAAGAGAGTTCAAGGTCCTGTGATATATGGGATATTTAGAGTTTCTGTCCGATACAGATTTCTGTTGTTCTGCCATTGCCTTGTGCCATGATATATAAACCTTGGGGGTCCACCTTTGCTTTAGTGTACCATCTTTGGAATAAAGTCATACTCTAGAACCCCAACCTGGTTTGGACATTCTTGTTACTGCTTCCTGTGTGGAATTACTGGGTACCCTTCTAGAAGTACAGATCTAGCATAGCCCTAAGCAAAAGTTCTCTCCTCAGGAGCTGGGTTTTAATGGTCATGTTCATAGTTTTGCTTTTATACACCCCCACCCCTTTCAGACCTTGAGAGATAGTGAGCCTGGTGTACATTCCCAAAGCTAGGGATTGTACCAAAAAGTGTCTGAAGTAGTTTGGGTGCCCAGTCAAGGGTACCAAGAGGTAACTTACTGTGCAAAGTAGTGGGTGGGGGGGGGTTACAGTTGGATATCCCTTTTCAGGCAGTGGCTCCAGTACTGCACATCATGCACCATGTAGGGTCACAACAGGGATCTATCTGTACAGTGGCAGCATAACCTGCTCGCTTCTGATCATGAACTCTCTAGCTATACAGCCTAGCATTCTGTTTGTGTTCACTGCTGCCATCCTACATTGCATAGCCTGTTTGAGGTTACTGGTGATGGCAGTACCCATGTCTTTCTCCTCCTCCTCTGAGTCAGTGACCTTGACCCCCCATCCCCCCCAAGACTGTACTCAGACCTCTGGGTTTTCCTTTCTAGGTGCATGACCTTCCACTTTTTCACACCGAACCCCAGCTGCCACATACTGTATATGACCACCTCTCCAGTTTTGCCAGGTCCTCCTTTAGGTCCTACATCACTTTGTCTGTGTCTACACTTTCAAAGAGCTTGGTGTCATCAGCAGAGAGGCAAGTCTTGCCTTTAATGCTGTCTCCAATGTTGTTAATAAATACTTTGAACAGCACGGGGCCAAGCACTGACCCCTGCAGGATATCACTTGTAACTTCCCTTCTATTCCTGGCTATATTGGAAGGGCAGAACTGGATAAAGCTCCAATCCAGGCCTTCTTAGACTATATATTGCTGTCCTTTTTAATATCTGTCATGCATGATTATAATGTGTGGACAAAAAAAATGCAGACAGAAAAAATTAAAATGATTGTCAGTGGAGGAAAATCATATTGGCTGGAAAGAGTTATAGATTCTGAAAAACATGGATTCTTTTCTTTTATAGGATGATTTCAAATGTAGAGTAATTATTGAAAATGCCTGTAAAGTGTTTCTTAGGAACAAGTTACTCTGTATTAGATTGGTACAAAGTGAATGGCATGGAAGATGTGGGAAAATATAAATTGTGCTCATGAATGGCCGAAAATAAAGTGACACACATGTTGGAGACCTACACAAATTAGGCTGGGGCTAACACCATGTAAAAAATGAGATAAGACATGCAAAGGAAAAAAATAATATAAATCCGATTTGTTTTTGCAACATGGGGCGTGAAGAGACGTCATTTCATATCATGTTTAACAATGACTGCATGCTGTGCAAGCACTATTTGCAAAAAGGAGGTACCTTTGGTAAACATTAAATTCGAACCTGTTAAAAGTGCATGATAGCAAATGACATAGAAATTTGGACTGATCTCCTTAAATAGGTATGTATGTATGTATGTATACATATATATACTGTGGGCTGGATATTCAAAAGGGTTGCGCCATGCGCAATAGGGTTGCGCCTGCACAAGTCTGAAATTGCGCCATTCTGCGATATTCAGCAGGAGGCAGTAGCGCCCCAAGTCATGCTGAGAAACAGAGCAATGCTAATGAAGGCATGCTCAACTGGAGGGGGAGGAACCATGCATAAACTGCACAGCCCGATATTCAGCCGGGCTGTGCAGAGTTGTGCAGGTGCAACCCCCTACCTGCGCCTACACAACTTTGAGCCAAAAAAGGAGTAAGTCGAGGGCCACCCATAGGTGAGCTGCCACATTGCAGGGTGCAACACAGCAGCTGCCACCTGTGGGTGGCCCTCCACTTGTTCCCTGTGCCCCCCTGAAGCCCAATCACGGGCATAATAGTAACCCCCTGTAGCCCCGATCGTGGGCAGAACACACCCACACTAGCCAATCGCGGGCATAACAGAAATGACCCCCCGACTGGCCAGCCGATCGCGGGCAGAGCGGAGTTCAACCCCCAAAGACCAATATCCCTGGTGGTCCAGTGGACCACGAAGCCCTGATCAGCGGGCATAAAGTCAACCCCACCAAGGTCCAGTTTCCCTGATGATCTAGTGGCCCCACCCACCACCACGGCCCCACCACCCCGCTCTCCCTGTCAGCGGGCGGTGGCATCCCACCCGCCTGCTGCCCACTGATCGACAGCTCATTAGACGCCTATTGGTTCAGAGCAAGAGCCTCGGTCATGCAGCCCATACTGCATAAGGCTACCTACCTTTGTACGGTATGGACTGCACACCCATTGGCTCTTGCCTGAACCACGGGCGGCAGCCCATCGAGCTGTCAGTCGGCAGGCGGTGGGGCAGCAGGCGGGTGGGGTGCTGCCGCCCGACCGGCTGATGGGGAGCGGGATGGTGGGGCTCCGTGGGTTGGTGGGGTGGGGGCCACTAGATCACCAGGAAATTGGACCTTGGGGGTTTGACTTTATGCCAGCAATCGGGCTTCGCGGTCCACTGGACCTCCAGGGATATTGGTCTTTGGGGGTTGAACTCCTTTCTGCCCGCGATCAGGCTAGTCGGGGGTTTGAACTCCGTTCTGCCCGCGATTGGGCTAGTCGGGGGGGTGCATTTCTGTTCTGCCCGCGATCGGGCCAGTCGGGGGGTCATTTCTGTTATGCCCCTGATCGGGCCAGTCGGGGAGGTTCATGTATGTTATGCCCGCGATCGGGCCAGTCGGGGGGGGGAGATTTACTTCATGCCCGCGATTGGGCTGCAGGGCACGTTGGTTCCCCACGGCTGCTGCCTGGCAGGGCGCCAGGCGCAAGTCCTGGGGGATCGGCGCACCTGCATGCTAATGGCATGCAAATAGGGCCGTAATTAGATGAAAATGGCCCCCCGTGCGCCTTGCATAAATTATGGCCCCATTTGCATGTCACCTTTTAAATATCGGAAATTTTGCAAGGCGCAATGGAACTTGCGCCACCGCATCTGAATGCTCCACTCTGACCACTTGCGGTGGCGCAAGTTCCACTGTGCCATGCACAGTGGCTGTGGCCGGGGGGGAGATATTCAAAGGAGTTGCTCAATAGCGCAACTCTGTTGAATATCGCCCCGGCCACACCCCTGCACAACATTTTTGAGCAGTGCAAGAGCTTGCACCACAGAATGGTGCAGTTTGACTATCCAGCCCTCACTGTAAAAAAACTCAGCTAATGCTTCAATTAGGGTTCCTATTACAGCCACAAAAGTACGGAAATTCAGTGTTAGGGTTACCAACCCTATCACCCCACCCTTTACACACTAACAGGCATAGGGGTGTGCCTTGAGGTCATCAGACCTCTCACCCCATTCCATGTATAAGGAAGCTGAGATGGTACAGTATAGGACAATGGGGTGAGAGTTAGGTCCAACAACTCCAAGGCACACCCCAATGCCTTTGATGTGTGGAGGGTGGGTGGGGTGGTAGGGTAACCCTAACACTGAATTTCCATACTTTTGTCACTGTAATAGGAACCCTAACTGATGCATTAATGGAGTTTTTTTGCAATGAATTTCCTTACTTTTTGAAAAAGTGCAATCTTACCTGTTTTCCCATGTGTGCATAAGGAGGCCCTGAGCGCCTATGTAACCATAAGTGTAGAGGCACTGTAATTAACCCTCATTTCCCTGTGAGGGTCCTGTGCTCCCATCATGCTCCCATCATTCCATAATGGCATCCATAAGTGTAGAGACATTGTAATGAACCCTTATCTCCCTGTGGGGGCCCTGTGCTCCCAGTACTGCATAGTGGAGGGCCCTGCACTTCCATTACTGCATAATGGTATTTATATGTGGGAGCACAGGCCCTCTGGGCCCTGTGCTTCCATCTACCCATAAGTGTAGAGACAGCGCAGGCCAAAAGACATTCCAAGCATACCAGATGGTGGTTTTTATTTTGTGTGCAATAAAAGTTATTTATTTATCTGGTCTAGTCCATTTTTATTTGCTGGTGAAGTGCCGATTTTCTGTGTATGGACATTTCAAGTAACCTATGTGCTGAAAATTGCAAAATATCACAGTAACCATAGGAACATTAGAAAGAATTCCACTGAATTTGTAATCACAGCCTGGCAACCGGCATACTTGCTCAGTCTGCGTTTATCGAAAAATCCATATCTCAAACCATTTTCGAGATATAGCCGCCGAAAGGTACTGCAACCACCACAATGTTATTCTATGGGAAATTTCGAAACTTCAGAATGTTATAACTATAGAGCCAATGTAAATTTCATGACCAAAGCAGCTAAAGGCACATCTGTGGTGCAAACCCTTTATAACCTGCAAATTTCAGCCCAAAAGTCATAACTGTTTATTTGTAGTGAAGTGGCAAAGAACAGCATTTTTCTTTAAAGTAATGTCACAAATTTGTGAACGTTTTGCAAATTTCACAGCACTATGCGAAAGTGTCTCAATTTGCAAACGTTTTGCAAAAGTAGTGTTGCAAATGTGCAACACTTCCAACTGCCAAATTGAAAAAACATATTTCCAATATTATTTTAAAAATCTAATGCCAGAATCGTGTTTTCCTCCGGCCCCGACTAGGTAAACACAACTGTTGGTGTTTAACAAGGGGCAGTATTTTTTGAATGACAGCATTTGTTCTCCTTTGCTAACTGAAAATAAGATGGCAGAAGCATGACACTACTTTCCCATTTGCTAAAGCAAACTTTACTTTCATGAAAGTAAAAAGTACCTGTGCGAAAGTAAAAAGTGCTTCGCGCCAAACATCTAATTTTTCCCATAGGATGTAATGGGAAACTTCAATAGCTTTTGAACTGATTTTTTCACCAAACCTTCAAAAGGCACGTCAGTGACACAGACCCCATATACCCTAACAATTTCAGACCAAACCCCCAAACCGTTTCAGACTTACGCCCGAGCAAAGAACCTTCACCTGAGTGGTAAATTTCACATTTTTAAGTACTCCACAACCGCACCACTGACAGGAATGAAACTTGCCAGATCCAGAGATCTATGGTACCAGATGGTGCATGCACAATTTTGACAAATTGGTCAAATGGTTGCAAAGTTATTAAACTGCAAAATTTGGGGTTTAACATAGAAGTGGACGGGCACTACCATGCCACTATAATGTGTGTGTGTGTGTGTGTGTGTATATATATATATATATATATTATGGTAGCACAGTAGTGCTACCATAGTTAGGGTTGAGGAGCCATTTACATGTTAAACCCCAAATTTTGCACCTTAATAACTTTGCAACTGTTCAACAGATTTGCCTGAAGTTTGGAATACAGAATCAAGACCCATACGCCTTGGGATCTGCCAAGTTTTGTACCGGGTCGGATATACGGCTGGAGTTATTTAAGCGTGATCTCGCGCCATGCTTACGCTTTTTGAATTGAATTGCTGTCTCCTACAGGTCATACCGTTTGCGTTAACTGGTCCGAAATCTTCAGGAATGTGCAGCCAGGGTCCCTGTGCCTTTCAAAGATTTCATGAAAAATATTAAACGGTTCAAAAGTTATTCAAAAAACGAGTTCCCATTATAAGTCAATGGGAAAAGTTAACAAAAAGTTCAACACTTTCGCAGATGCACTTTTTACAGTTGCAAATGGCCCTTTTACTGTCGCAAATCCGCCATTTTGTTTTCAGTTAATGATCAGAAAAATGCTTGGCATTTAAAATTGAGACCCTCTAGCAACCTAATTATTTTTGTATTCACCTAGCTGGGCCCTAAGGATGCTAGCCATGTCATTATTTTGGGGTAAAACACCCCAGAAATATGTTTTTCAGATTTCTGGAAAAAGTACTTTCGCAAAGTAGTGTCGCACACATGAAAGTGTCGCAAATTGTTGTGAAAGCTTCGCAAATCATATTAATTACTTTATTGAATTACGCCTAAAATAACAGTAATTCTTTTGCAGCCCGCTGAAAAGAACGGTTTGGAGTTTTGGGCTGAAATTTGAGGAACGCAGCCAACATCACACAGATGTGCCTTTCAGTGTTTTGCTGAAAAATATTACATGGCAGCAAAGTTACAGTACTCCAAAGTTGATGCTTTTTCCCATAGGATAACATTACGGCGTACAACGCATTGCAGCAATCGTTTGGCGCCCTGCTGAAAAATAATGGTTTGGTCTTTTGGGCTGAAATTTGCAGGGAACACAGCCAACATCCCACAGATGTGCCTTTCAGTGGTTTGGTGAAAAAATATCGCAGGGAGGCAAAGTTATGGCAGTCTGAACTTCTTTTTTCCCCATAGGATAACATTACGGCGTTCACCGCGCTTTTCAGGGTCTGAGATCTCAAAACGGTGCGAGATACAGACTTTTTGTTTAAAATTCTTAGCCCCCATTTGGGGCTAAGTACAAAACTAGCTAGGAAAGTGATAATACATATGACTTTTAAATTTTTTTTCTATGTCGTACGGTTACTGAGATATAAGCAATTTACTATTCCAAGTCCTCATTTTTGTGTTTCGAGAGTCATTATTTTGCATACATTCTTTCTACTCACTGTCTTTCTCTATACAGATTTTGGGGAAAACCAGCCTGTGCACTTACATTACTGTTATCATTACCGTTTCTGCTTGTGGTTCCATACCCGTTTCACTTACCGTTCACGTTTACGCCACCATGTGCGTTACCCTTTGCGTTTTCATTTGCGTTTGCGTTTTTAACATTTCTGTCTACAGTACTGTTTCTCTTTCTGTTTCACTTTGGTCACCATGTGCATTACGATTTGTGTTTGCGGGCACAATGTTATTATGTGACAAGATATCACGTGGCAGGAGCGCAGGGCCCACGTGGCGGGAGCGTGGGGCCGAAAGGGCCTCGTGCTCCCGCTGCTGCATTACATTCACTATTTCTCATTATCATTCTCAAAAAGAAGGGAAATTAGAGGCAAGAAACTCTGTTTAATGCATCAGTTAGGGTTGTTCCACAGCGACAAAAGCGAGGAAATTCGATGTTAGGGTTTAAACCCCTTTGCACCCCTCAGCCACCCCAACTGGAATTGGGGTGCACATTAGAGATCATCGGTCCTAACTGTCACCCCATTCTCTATTCCTCAGCTTCTTTCCCATGTGATGGGGTGACAGTTAGGCCGATGAGCTAATTCGCCCGATTCTAGTTGGAGGTGGGCTGAGAGGGCAAAGGGGTTAAACCCTAACATCAATTCCTCACTTTGTTGTTGGAACAACTCAACTGATGCATTAAACAGATTCCTCTAATATATATATATATATATATATATATATATACACACATCTATATATACATACATATATATTAATGCAACAGGTGTCAGGATAAAAACTGACACATGACTTCAGTTATCTGAGTCACTTTGTGGATAAATGGGTGGTGCTGTAATCACTATGTGGATAACTTCAAGTTATCCACATAGTGATTACATCATCACCCATTTATCCACACAGTGACTACATCACTAACCACCACCACCTGTGCTGCCTGCTCAGCAGTATTGCCTCCCAGTTTCACTTTCACTTTCTCACAGTGCTCTTACAACCCAAGCTATCACAGACTCACAAAACACACACCCTAACCAAATCCCCCCAAAACCGGAACCACATTTTAAATAAAAACACTCAAGAAAAAAAGCAATTTTTTCCTCTTTCTCAGCACAACAACCCTGAAAACCAAACACAGCAACCAGGCACAGAGAAAAAACATGGAAAGGAACTTAAGAAAAAAATAAAATACAACAAAACTGAACCCAAAAAATCCTATTGCATAAATCAAATATGCATGGGGTGCCTGTGGGATAACCAGGTTATCTGTACAGTAGCCTGTGACCGCTCGTAAACCTCACTCATGGCTTTGCCACTTGTGAGGTTACTCGAGGTCCCAGGCTACTGTACAAATAACTTGGCTATCCCACAGGTGCCCCCCGCATATCTCTTATATAGTATACTGGCACAGCAGTGCCAGTATAGTTAGGGTTGCCCGATCACTTCTATGTTAAACCCCAAATTTTGTACTTTAATAGCTTTGTAACTGTACAACTGACGTGCCCAAGATTTTTCTTGCACCGTCTGGTACCACAGATTTTTGGATCTGACAAGTTTTGTTCTGGCGAGTGGTGCAGCTGCAGAGCTGCGGAGTGCCAAGAAATGTGAAATTTACCATTCAGGTGCAAATTCTTTGCTTAGGCACAAGTCCGAAATGGTTTCGAGGTCTGGTCTGAAATTGTTAGAGAATATGGGGTCAGGGTCACTGATGTGCCTTTTGAATGTTTGGTGAAAAAATACTATTCTGTTCAAAAGTTATTAAAATGTTAAATTTCCTATTATAGCCTATTAGAAAAAATATATGTATGGCTTGAAAGCACTTTTTGCTTTCACGAACATAGTATTCTTTCACACTTTGGACTTTAATACCTTTGTTGCAGCTCTAGCAATTTGCATGAAACTTGGCATGTACCCTTAGAGGCTAAAGGTCTCTTGATTTGACAAGTTTTATTCTATTTGGGTGTGCAGATCTGGAGATATGTAGTCCAGAAATGTGTACATCACCATTTTTCATCAAATTATTTCTTTGATTCTTTTGCACTATGTGCTTTAATAACTTCACACTTTTTCTTGCAATTTGCATGAAAGTTGGCATATACCCTCACAGTGGTCCAGATAATATTTTGTACTGGGAAGTATTTACTGCTAGCTTTTTCCACCTGGTAGTATGCTCACCTAAATGGTATCAAATCCCAGTGAGAGTCACACTTTTCCTTTCATTTCTACAACTGGACATTTAAATGGTAGTAACACCATCCATTAACCTGTCTATCCCCCCCAACCTCTAAACCAAGTCTCCAACCCATTGGGTGCCTGCAGTTATGGACTCTCTCTGTCTTGTATACTGTGGTGTATTAACATACTTCTCTGCTGAATGCCATATAGTGCTGCGCCCCTACTTTTAGTATTTTGTTCCATGTTGTATCTACCCTTCTGGACAGCCACTGGGCCACTCCTGAAATCATCTCCTGCACTGTATACAGTTAATGCTGATGCTGTTATTTGTCCCCAAGCTGTCAGTGTTTGGATGCATAGCTGGTAGCGTTGTATGGTGTTGCCAATTGTGAGCAATTGTACTAACATACTGTAAGTATACAGGGTGGGAAACAACTTCCTAAAATCAGAAAGTGGGAGTAAATCATGCAAAAATTGTAGTAACATACTCCTTTATTCCCGTCAGCTGTTCCACTGCACCCTCAGAAACTAATGTTTTGTTCCAGTTGAATGTGCGTGTGTAGAGATATATTGTCCCATAATGTTTAAATCACAGTTTTTTTGGCAAATGTTTTCATTTCTATGTTAAACTTAAAATAGTGTGCTTTAATAACTTTGCAACCGTTTAAGCAATTTGGATGACATTTAGCATGCGCCATCAGGGACCAATTATCTGTTGATTTGGCAAGCTTTATTTCAGTTGAATGTGCAGCAGTGGAGATATGGTGTCCCAAAAATGTGTAAATTACTGTTTTTGACAAATTATTTGTCACGATGCTATGCAAAAACAGCTTGAGGTTTTGGTCTGAAATTCTCAGGGTATATAGGTATTGGGTCACAGATGTGCCTTTTTTTTCTGTCATGAAAGCACTTTGTAGTGTCAAATGAGGAAACTGCTTTTGTGCTGCCACCATCTTGTTTTCAGTTAGCAACATGGAAAAAAAAAATTTAAAAAATATTGCCCCTTGGTAAACACCAATACTTGTGTTTACCTAATCATGGCCCAGTGATTCTAATTCTGGGGTCAGTTTGCCCCAAAAGTGCCTATAAATATGTTTTTTAAACTTGGGGATTTCGTACTTTTGCTAATTGCAACACTACTTTCACAAATTGAGAAAATATATTTGCGAAAGTACCACAAATTGCAACATTATTTTGTGAAAGTATGGGGGTTCTGCCACAAATTGCAGAAGAATAACCTAGACTTTCACAAAACACCCTCCATAGTGTTACATTTTGCTAAATTACTTTAAAAAATATATCTATTTCTTTGTCACTTCACTGCAAAAAAACAATTTTGACTTCTGGGTTGAAATTTTCAGGATTGAAAGGGCTAGCCCCACAGATGTGCCTTTTGGTGGTTTGGTGCAAAAATTTCACTGTGTGGCGCAGTTATAAGATTTTGAAGTTTTGGAATTTCTCATAGGGTAACATTGTGATGGTTGGGGTATCTTTCGGATGGCATATCTCGACAATGCTTTGAGATACAGTTTCAGTGCTAGTCATAGCTTAGTACACCTTTTAGGTGTACTATGCTGTTTTGAATGTTTCCAGGCCCATGAAAAAAAAATTGAATGCATTGTAATAAATGGGGCACATGTGACCTTTACATTGCAAAAGGCATGGATGGGAGCACAGGGCCCAAAGGGCCGTGTGAGCCCAACACGTTCTATTGACTGATGGGAGCACAGGTCCAAGAGGGTTCTGTGCTGCCATATGTAAATGTGGGGCAATTACAGTAGGTATGGTGGGACTGTGCTCCCAGTACTCACACATGGAAATGAGGATCAGTTACAATAGGCATGGGTGTGGGCCCTGTGCTCCCACCAGTCTCTTTGCACTGTTGGGAGCGCAAGGCCCTCCGGAACAGAGGGTGAATTATTATATGCATGGATGGGAGCACAAGGTCCAGAGGGCCCTTTGCTCCTGCTGCTCACTATGGAGTGATGGGCGTGCAGGGCCCATAAGGAAATAAGTGTACGATTATACTTTCTCAAAATGTAAGGAAATTCATTGCAAAATACTTTGTTAATACATCAGTTAGGGTTCATATTAAAGCAACAAAAGTATGGAAATTCTGTGTTAGGGTTCCTAACCCTAACTCTGCATTCCCCCCTTCCCCCAACACACACACATACAAGCAACGGAAGGGGTAAGGCAACACAGCCAGAGACAGCCATCATCATGTAAGACCCTGCACACCCACAGAAACATACATGTACCATACTGTGCCAGTGCACACTCCAGTAAAATGTGTACTGCCACAAAATTGTAATTTTTCAACAGTGCATAAGCACAGGGTAATATGGACCCTGCGCTGCTATTGAAATATCACCATTACATACTACGAAAGTGCAGGGTCCTCTGGACCGTGCACCCCATATATACATAATTGTTCTACATATCTGCCATGCAAATGTCACCATTACATGATGTGGGAGGACCCAGCGCTCCAACCCATACATAATTTTGGGCATGACACTGCCATGGCGGCACAGCTCATACAGTTGGTGGATCATGATGATGGATGTCTCTTGTGGTATGTTCAGAGTTGTATGTTCTTTGTCTTACCTGCTGATGGATGTCTCTGGTTGTGTTGCCTTGCCCCTTCCTCTGCTTGCATATATGTGTGTGTGTTGGGGGGAAAGGGGGGAATGAGAAGTTAGGGTTGGGAACCCTAACACCGAATCGCCATACTTTTGTCACTTTAAATATGAACCCTTACTGATGCATTAACAAAGTTTTCTGCAATAAATATATAGATAGCTATAGGTACATATACAATGTATGTAGGGATTCCACTACTTAAATAAATGTATTGTTTTCCCAAGACTCTGAACCAAGTGAAAGATAAATGTCATTCACTCAATGTGTAAATACTGTAACACTGTTCACTTGCCTGCATCACAATCAACTTGATTGACAGCCAGTTCTGCCAATCCCACAATGGATCTGCCCTTAATTGTCACACAACACAGACATTTGTATACCAAGAACGTGCAAAGGATTGTGTTTGAATATGCCATTAATTTCCATTCTTGAGGCGGTGGGACTTTCATAACTCACTTGTGGCTTTGCCAGTTGTGAGTTATGGTCCCACCCCCCTCACTCATGGAAATAAATGGCATATTTGAACACAGGTTATTGTATATTCTATATATCTATATATATATATATATATATATATAGATATATATAGATATATATATATATATATATATATATATATATAATATATATATATATATATATATATATATATATATATATATATACACATTTTTTACATGTTCACATAACACAGAGCAGCAGGTAAACTATAGAGGGACAAACTTATGAAATGGGGTTATATTAGAATAATAGGCATCTCCAGCTGGCATACCGAACAATATTCTCCCATAGGAGTGAGGCTCCTGGGTGGGTCCCATTGACATCGTTGGAGCTAACAGAAAAGGAAATTACGGCAAGTAAGAAGAATATTCTTCTTTCTGTAGCACTCCACATTGTCAATGGGTATTCATGATAACTGGGTTCTAAGAAACAGTACCCAGAATAACCAGGTGGGGGGGAGAATATTGTCCCACATGTCAACCATGTACAGGCATTTACCTGCTAACTGCCACCTGCAAAACTCTGTGACCAAAAGCCGCATCAGCAGAGCTTTGAACATCCAATCTGCAGTGCTTGGTGAATGTGCACATGGAGGACCAAGTAGCTACCTTGGATAACTCTAAAACAGATGCTTCACCTCTCTCTGCCCAGGAAGTGACCATAACCCTGGTGGAGTGAGTCCTGATGAGAGCTGGAGGCCTCTTCTCAACTGCAACATAAGCCTTGGTAATGGCAAATCTAACTTGTACATCTTTTCCTTTGTGTTAGAATGCTATGGAGAGAAAGACAGAAGACATATTTCTTGGTTCATGCGGAAGGCTATGGGAACCTTCAGAATAAAGGAAGAAACTGTTCTGAGAACCTCATTGCCCTTATGCATGACAAGGTATGGTTCTTTGTGGGTCCAGGCCTGTAGCTTGCCAGTTCTTCTGGTTGAACACATGGCAACCAAAAAACACACCTTATAAAACAGCATGCCCAGTAGAACAGATGACAGCGGATCGAAAGGCTCCTTACGGGCAGTATTCAACACCAAACTCAGATCCCAAGGAGGAACCAGGGATTGGAACATAGGTTGACTCTTGCTGACAGCCCGCAGAAAACAAATAACCTGTTAGTCCCTAAGGTCATACCCAAGGAGGCTCCAAGGGCAGACACCTGACCTCTCAGGGTGCTCAGGCCCAAACCTTTTTCCACTCCTTCCTGTAGAAAATCCAGAATCTACTGGATCAGAGCTTTGGAAGGCTGGACATTTTTTTCCTGACCCAAGCCTAAAATGTGGTCCATATGTGAGTATAAGCTGCCAAAGTGGAAGTCTTCCTGACAGCCATCAGTGTGTCTACTACCTTCTTAGAGAAACTTAGTTTTCGGAGTCTCCTCCTTTCAGGAGCCAGGCCACAAGCGGCATTTATCCCGGATTTAGATACAGAATGGTGCTCTGAGAGAGAAGGTCCCCCTGCACTGGAAGGCAAAGGGAAGTTCATTGAGCTAGGTTCACTAAGTCCAAGGATCATGGTTATCTGGGCCACTCTGGAGCTATTAGAAGGAAGCTTCATCTTGAGTACCCTATTTTGTATATGACCCAGGGGAGGAACGGCATATGCTCTGTTGAAGCTCTATCCCTTGGTCAGGGTGTCCACTGCTTCCACCTGTGGACACCGGTAGTGGCTGAAGAACCATTGCATTTGAGCATTGTGGCTGGAGGTGAACAGATAACTCTGAGGATGACCAGACCTTTGACAGAAGGTCGAACACCTCCAGGTTCAACATCCACTCCCCCTGGATGAACATTTCTGAGGCTTATCCAATCAGCCTGAAAGTTCAGCTCCCCTGCCATGTGGACTGCTGGCAGAGAGAGAAGATTCTCCTCTGCCCACAGTAGGAGATCAGTGACGGCTTTTAGCATCTCCCTGCTCTTTGTGCCTCCTTGATTGTTTTTGTATGCCACCATGACAACATTGTCTGACCTTATTTTCACAGACTTTGACTGCAACAGACTCTGAAATTGAAGAAGAGCGAGGCAGACCACCCTCATCTCCAGAATGTTTATGTGTAGTTGCTGTTCCTGCACTGACCAAGTTCCCTGAGTGGGGAAAGTGGTTCAGAACTGCCTCTGAACCAGACAAGCTGGCATCAGTTGTCAGAGTCAATTATGGCAGGACTTCCAAGCGAATCCCTTTGCTCAGATTCTCCAAACTCAGACACCAAATTAGGGACTGCCACGGTTGTGGTGAGAGGGGGATCCTGTCATGGTAATCTTCCAAGGTCGGATCCCCAGCTGACAGTAACTCATCTGTAGGGGCCACATGTGAAAGCGAGCCCATGGAACTAATTCTATTGCTGCCATCAAGAGGCCCAGAATTCACAAGTGGAGAGCTGAAACCGATGGCTGAGTCGTCAGCCACTGAACCTCTCTCAAAAGGGTCTCCTTTCTGGATGGCGAAAGGAAGACTTTCCCCAGATCTGTTCTGAATACTGCTCCCTTGTGTTCCAGGGTCTGGGGGGGTTCAAGAGAGCTTTTTCCCCCTGATTCACCATCCTGCATCTCCTGAGTCCCGGGCACTGATCTCCTTGCCGAAGCAGCTGACAGTGCTTGAATGAACAGGTCATGCAGGTAGAGATAGACATGATGTCCCTTTTGTCAGAGTTGGGTCATCAGGACTATGAGCACCTTTGAGAAGACCCTGGGGGCTGCTGGAAGCCCAAAATGAAGTACCCTGTACTGGAAGTGCTGACCCAGGACCGTGCACCTGAGAAACCTGTGACGAGATCGACTGATGGGGATGTAGAGATACGTATCCATCAGATCTATGGAAGCTAGGACATCCCCCGGCTGGACAGCTCATCTGACAGAATGTAGGAATTCCATTGTGAAGGTCACGTGGTGCACAAACCTATTTAGATGTTTCAGATCCAGAATTGGCCTGAAACACCCCAACTTCTTGGGAACTATGAAATAGATTAAGTAGAATCCATGGCCTTGCTTGCTTGGAGGAACTGACACAATCGCTCTGATTTGAATGAGGTGTGTTAGGATTGCTGGCACTGCTTGTCTCTTTACAGGATCCTTCAGAACCGGGAACGGCAGGAAACATCCCTTTTAGAGGATTTCCAAAAAATCTGTTGCATAACATTAGGCCAGAATTTCCAAAACCCAAGCATCTGAAGTTACCTGGGCCCATCTTGAGTAAAAATTGTGCAGTCTTCCACCAAGGTAAGGGGGGGCAGAGATGGGCCCACACACCCTCATTGTTAGGTACCCATTTTTTGCCCTGGGCCTCCGGAACATTGTCTGGTGAAGGCCCCTCTGTTACTGTAGCCCTTGTAACCAGAATAGGCTCCTTTACTTCTCTGTTACTGAAGTTCTGAAAGGGATGAAAACCTCCTCAAAACTGCCTCTGTTGGCTGCCTTCTTGACCTTTTGGGGTTGATGTGGCTTTATACTGTTGCTTTGATACTGGAGGATGATGGCCCTTCTTATTCTGGATATCCTTTAAAATACCATTCAGGCCAGAACTGAACAACAAACCTCCCTCAAAAGGGAGATTGAACAGCTTGGTATTGGAAGCCTAATCAACAGCCCAATCTTTAAGCCATACACCTTTCATGGCAGACACAGTGTGATAGGCGGAGCGAGCCAACATGTGCAAATTCTCCACCGTGGTATCCCCTAAAAATGTGGAGGCTGTGGCAATCAATTGCAGAATGCTCACTCCCTCCAAATCTGGGGGAACAAAGCTGGCCAGGGTAATAACCCACAAGTTTAAAGCTCTGACAACAATAAAAGAGGCTGTTGTCCCTGGGTCCCACACCCCTTGTACCCTCATACACACGCCATTGACAGATGTTTTATTATTACTGTGATATTGCTGTATTGCATTAACATGTAGTAATGGGTATCCACTGTAAAAGAAAACATGGGTACTAGGGATCATGCTTGCTAAGTGTATAGACTATACAGTATACATTCATTTTACAGCATTATTTCTTAGTCTTCTGTTATATGTAATGTTCATTTGCTTATATTTTACTGTTATGCATTTGCTTATATGAAGCATATGTGCTTTGGGCCTAACCATATATTTTTACCAAAGTATTCTTTTTCACATGTATTTCTGCTGATACTGCTTTTGCACCATAATGACCTTGCACCTGCTACAACATCTGTGCTGTCTTTGTTCTAACAAATGTTACATCTTCTGTATAATGTAATGCTTTTCTTCCTGCTGACTCTACATTTTCTATCCAGAAATGTAGTGCTACCACTTGCTTCAGTCAATGAGAATTGTCGCATCTTTTTCCTTATCTCCCTATAAAAGTACTATTCTAGAAAGGTTTGCTGAGAATTGCTGCGTCTAGACATGGGGGAACTTGTTTCTCCCAGTATTTGTTTTACTGCAGGTTGTAAGTCTGTGTTTTTGTAATAAACTTGTTTATTACATGATTTGCCACTGTCTGTCACTCCATCCACTTGTTTATCTCTTAACAAGAACCTGATGCTGGAGTCCTTCTACTCCCTACATATTGGCGACCAGGAAAAGGAAGAGATTAAACAAGAGAAGCTTCGCATTCAATTAATTTTGAAAGTCAAGCAGTGTAGTGCAATCTTCATTTTGCCTACTTGGACCTGCTCGTACTTACAGTGGTAGCGGGCATGGCAGACCCACACCGCCTTTGTTCTTGGCTGTGGCAGACCCACACTGAGTCACAGCGAACCTCCCGTGATAACTGATCACCAACCGGGGACCAGAAAGCGGTACATGACAGCTCCGGGCTAATTTTCAAGTTTCCCCACATGTGCTTGCTTTTATGTTGTTTATCAGTATGTCTACTCCCTACAGAGGTTTAATCAGACTTGTTGTGCACACAAGGTCAATAGGAAATTCTGTACTCGGCATTTCTGCCCAGTGCTCTACATATGCTGCTCTACCAGCATTAGAGGTAAGTCAGCATTTGCTTGCCCTACATAGATCCTTTCTAACAAACAGATTGGATTTACAGACATCGGGGATGCCTCACAGTAAATGTGAAATGCTGACAGACCTCCACTCATGCAGCATAAGCAGCATCTTCGTTATGCTAGCTATCCAGACACCCAAGATATCAGACATTCTGCCTGTTGTTCAATTTGTGGCCAAATAATTGGAGATTTTGGAAAGGAAAACTACTATCCCGTTTGATCCTGGAGGGCAAGCAGATGTTTCTTCTCAACTTGATATCTGGTAAGTGTTCTTACAGTTCGCTCCCTATTTTTGTCTCCTACCTTTTTTTATGATTCAAGAACCACTGCTTACCTTGGGTAAATGTTTTAAGCTGTTCCAGTGTCATCTGCAACAGTTTGGGTATGATATATATGTGTTTACTCAATTGTTATTGCTATTCATTTTAGGATATATTCAGACTCAGTGGTATATACTACGGTTGTTTTGTGCTCCATGCCTAATTATTGGTGTGGCTATCCATGTTTCAGGGTCATTGCTAGCCCATTGTTTTTGCTATCTGTGATATAGGGGTTTGTTGTACAAGATTTTCCTTATGGTTAGAATCCTATTGTTTCAACTAATTCCTGAGTGCAGGTTTTAATTGAATATCGTAAGTGTTGATTGTTTGTGTAGGTGAAGATGGACAGCATTTGAGAAAGAGACATGATGGTATTGAGAATCCTTTGTTTACAAAGATTAAGAGTTTACTAGAATGTGTACTGTACTGTGTTTCGAAAGTGCATTTATTATAACTGGTCAATGTTAGTTTGGAATCAGCAGAAAATGGTTATTTTAACATTTCATTTCAACAGATGTCTCATTGAATTTTTTTTTCTTCTTCCTTGCAAAGAGAAGCTGCTTCTCACACACCCACATGTGTCCAACCACTTACGCCAACTCCTCTGGGCTGACAGCCAAATTACTTAGCCCCATTCGTGACTGGATTCAAACTTCTGCAGTCACAGTTTGTGAGCCATAAACACATGTATATCCATTTTTCTTTGCTCCTGGTGTCATTGCGATGTCACCATTGCACTGTATTTCATGGAACAGGTGATTTCTATTACCCATTTCCATATTGAGCCATTTTATAATGCACTGCATTTTTAATGGCCACTTGCCCCATGATGCAGTACTATAACTGTGTTAATTCACATCCTATGTATTAATGGTTGTTCCCTCACAAAGATATATACTGTAACTTAGTGCAGCTCGGTGCTTGGCTGCACTATTGTTTCAAAGTAAATGGCTGCGCTTCATTCCCAACAGCTATCATTTTCATACCATGTGACCTTTAGCAGCTAACTTGACCTTCTTGTGTTTCAAAATTCTGTGTCACTACCAGTCCAAACTTGATGTGTGTCCCTACCTAAAGCACCCATTTTCACACAAAATGTATGTTTTCACGGAAACACACCAAAGGTGAACCCCACAATTTTAATTATTTTTTTTTCCTCAGTAGTTACACTCTGTCCGAGCAAAAAGGACAGACATTTTCTTCTGGGCTTGCAGCCAACACCACCACGCCCAACACCTTCTTTCACAAAGGTCTAGTTATAATAACACATGATTCCCATACTACGCTAGGTGCTCGGGGGGGGGGGTTCTCACCATCCCCAGTATTTTTTTTATATATACAGTATGCTGTTAAAAAGAAATGTTACAGCTGTTTTTGACAGAGTTTACCATCTACAGTTAAACACAATTACTTTTATTCTGTGTGACCATGGTGTGAATTTTTTTTTGAGAATGCATTCTAAGATATACGTAGGTATGGTATTACCATCAGTCCGGATCTTTTATGAACTCAGCTGACATTTTGTAATGCTTAGGATATGGGAACCCAGGGATGCTTGGCTTTTCTTATCCTATCAAAATAATTTCAGTTTATTTTCAGGCTGTATATGTTGTTTTATTCCTTCTTTCTTTCTCCTAGGAAAAAGACAGTTCCCCATCTTTTAGTAACGTATAAAGCCACCTTTCCTAAAATAATTACAATATAATTTTGTTATAATTTGAAAAGTATATTTATTGGGGACAGCAATGGGGCCACTACATTACCATCAATCCAGTGTACACCTTTTAAGGTGCAGTGCAACACCCACAGAGGTTGCAAGGTACATCACTTTCTTCCCATATGGGTAAATAGAAGAAAATGTGTATTTGCTAATAACGATTTGTTATTTACAGGTTTTGAAAAGACCCAATGTATTCTAACAGTATAATCC
The DNA here is from genome assembly GCA_016271365.2 of Neoceratodus forsteri. Taxonomy (NCBI): domain Eukaryota; kingdom Metazoa; phylum Chordata; order Ceratodontiformes; family Ceratodontidae; genus Neoceratodus; species Neoceratodus forsteri. The sequence goes on from CM028135.1 coordinate 775,638,352, forward strand.
AGCTCAGTCCCTCTGCTTTTTCTAGTGCAAACAGTTAAACCGCACAAAACGTAACAGGTACAAGGGCTTCTGCCCTCAACAAGTAATCAGCCAAGCTGGGGGGGGATTGTGTATGTATTTCCAGATATTCATATCTTTTGATTGTCTTTTCAGCTTTCTTATCCTGTTCAGACAAATACAAACCAACTTTACATAGCCTTACAGCAATGGATGCAATCATCTGCCTTCTATAAGCACAAACAAGTTTCTATAATTTAAACGTTCTATAGCATTGCATACCCTGAAAAAGCCTTACAAGTTAACAAAAAACAGAATGGTGGGTTGCTCAAATAATTTTTTCAACCAAAACTAAGCAATTTTTACCAAGGACTGCAATTCACAAACTTAAAACCGTACCTCACCCTCTGCAACTTATTCCATAGTTGTGCTCAACACAACTGGATTCACAATGCTCTAAGATTCCTGGCCTCTGAACTAAACTTGCAGTCTACATTTGTTCTGTTGTTTAAAATGTATTCTATGCATCATGCTCAATACTGACATTGTTCTATTGAAAAAAAAGTTTAGGTTTTATGTTTATGCTATTATGATTTGATATACATCTTGCTACACTTGGTCAAGTGTGTATTCAGAAAACTGCTCCACATTTATGAATGTTTTTAATGCACATAACCAAACCTAGATACTGGGGCCAGCATTGCTGATCCACCCCTGCACTATGTTCCAAGCAAAACCCCAGACAAATTAATGCTCTGTTTGCCTCATCACTCCCAGGTACCCCTGGAAAATAAAGTGCACTCTATGCACAACTTGTGATTTTAAATGTTAACAATTATAATATAGCAGAATTTAGATTCTGCCCCAGAACCTATGCTCCAAGGTTCCATAGAAGGCTCTACCTCACTCAGTACTTTGGAATATTTCACTACATAATGTAAAGAAGGTGGACCCTTTTACTTGTCACAGGTGCAATAGGCAATATTATCAGTTGGTAGAGGCCAACAATATATATTTGTCCCACTATCGCATAGTGTAACAGGCATACTGCCATCAGCTACATGTTTGGGGTGTGTTATAACATTACAAGATTTTATAACACAGGCCTCAGTTAGGCCTGCCAGCAACACATAGACTGTGAACTAATGTTAATCACTGTCATAGCCTCTTCTACGATTTGAAAGCAGGGTGTATCCATGAAATTGTTATGGATTCACAGATGGTCAAATGGCATTATTGAACCTGGGCCTGCACTCCCAGGTGTGTGGTTCATGCCCCATTTTTAGTTTTCTCTTTCCACAATTGTCAGACATTTAGGCTCTGTCACACCACTCTTTACAAAACAAAAAAGGTCATTGGTATAAACATTGTTATTTATGTGTTCTTAACTCAGTTTCTAACACATTTTGCAAGTTTGCAGGTTTCCACGGTGTGGCACACAACATCTCCACATACAACAGCAGTAACACTTTCATCTAAGCTGCAAAAACATTCATCTTTTTCCTGAAAAGAAAACTGCTGCCACAGCTTCAATGTCATTACCAACTTTGTGCCTCACTGGCTCCATGTAAGGACTACTACATCAAACAGGATATTATTACCTCTGCAGGTGCAATGTAATCAGCAAAATTACACCTATTTGTGCAACTTTAAATCAACTGGGAAAGGTCCAACCAATTCAGACTCTACAATCAAGCCTATAGTTTAAGTTAAGCCTGGATAGGGGCAATCCCCTGACTTCAGCAAGAATATTCTTCTTGAATTGATCTTCAAGCAAGACATCCATTTTCTCTATTGCTGCTCTTTCCAAGCCTGACTGGCACCTCATACAAACTGATATGTTTTTTTTTTATGGACTGTCACTTATGAACTGTTAATCTTTGTGTCAGAGTGTGATCAACTACCACAACACAAACGCTATGCCAGTGTGTGTGGATATTTCATGAAAGGACTTAATGCACAATCTAATGCACCCCCTGCCAATCCAGCCATACAGCAGCCAACAATATGAACACTGACTTTCTTACTATGATGGTGTTTCATCCCTCAATTATCATCTGCATAGCCCCATGTGCCTTGTGGGGTTACCACCTTTATGCAAATAATGAACTTTGTGGACTGTTATTTATATGAACTTTCTAAACTGGTCATATATGTTTTATAAGGACCTATCTGTCAAGAGACATTATTACTAGATTCTTCAATCAAGCTCCAAAGGTGTGCCACACCTCCAAACCAGGTAGCATCTACCTTACCCACTCTCAAAGTGGATTCCATGAACTCTTCTTCATCAACAAACATTATTATGTCATATTGTGTTCTATGTGGTATCACGTTAACATCTTTTCACATATCTCAATTGTGGTGTTGACATCCCTGAGTTCTGCACTATGTTTTACAGACACACCATTTGTGCTCCATCTGTGACCACCCCTGTACCAACTCCTGAACAGACCCATTTCTGACAGTGACCCTGACTATCTGTCTGTTTTTTTTTTTACAAACTACATAAATGTTTGTCTCCATTTAGGTTTCAATCTGTGATTATCCATCACACATGTAACTCTGTTTTATTTTTATCATATATTATTAATACTAATGCTTTGCTGTCTGTGGCGTACTATCATGCAATATTATGATTAACTTATTCCTTTACAAGGCTCATGCTTCGGGCTTGTAAACTATTCCAACCACTTCTCTAGGGTTGTGTTGCCCCTTTTGAGGCAACAAAAAGGGGAATGTTGTCCCTGGGTCCCACACCCCTTGCACCCTAATGCACACGCCAATGACAGATGTTTTATTATTACTGTGATATTGCTGTATTGTACTAATATGTAGTAATGGGTATCTACTGTACAAATGTGGGTACTATGGGTCATGCTTGCTAAGTGTATACACTATACAGCATACATTCATTTTACAGCATTATTTCTCAGTTTTCTGTTATATGTAATGTTCATTTGCTTATATTTTACTGTTATGCATTTGCTTATATGAGGCATATGTTCTTTGGGCCTAACCATATCTTTTTACCAAAGTATTCCTGTACACATGTATTTCTGCTGATACTGATTTTGCACCATAATGACCTTGCACCTACTACAACTTCTGTGCTGTCTTTGTTCTAACTAATGTTACGTCTTCTGTATAATGTAATGCTTTTCTTCCTGCTGACTCTACATTTTCTGTCCAGCAATGTAGTGGTACCACTTGCTTCAGGCAATGAGAATTGTCACACCTTTTTCCTTATCTCCCTATAAAAAGTACTGTTCTAGAAAGGGTTGCTGAGAACTGCTGCATCTAGATGTAGGTGAACTTGTTTCTCCCAGTATTTGTTTTACTGCAGGTTGTAAGTCTGAGCTTTTGTAATAAACCTGTTTATTACATGATTTGCCACTGTCTGTCATTCCTTCCACTTGTTTATCTCTAACAAGAGCCTGATGCTGGAGTTCTTCTACTCCCTACAAGGCATAGGAGGTGAGCAGGTTTACGCTGTTGGAGGCAAAAGCCCTTCTAATGCAGCATCCACTCATTTGTTGTGTGAATCTGTTAAGGCCAATGACCATTCAGTAGGAATAATGGTGTACTTGACAGAATTATGCACCACCTTATCCACCAAAGGAGGGTTTCCCACATGCAAAATTTTTCCTCCAATAAAGGGAAATACTGGGCCTTAGGTGTTGGCAGATACTTTCTTTGGTCCACACCTGCCCATTCTGTTCAATATTTTGGTCACAGTGAATAAAGCTCAGAAAACACTTTGGAGCTGAGAAGGACATGGACAGTACAGGACTGATGTCCAGTGCCTCCATGGATTGCTTCTCCTTGAGCTGTAAGGACCTACATGCCTCTGCTATCAGGTAGGACAAGGACTTGGTATCAAACAGGGGAGGGACAGGAATCCTCCTCTTTGGCTCTGTCCACTCCCCTTCTTCTTCCTCCTCAGAGGCTTCATCCTCCTCATCATAAAGTAGCTTCATGGGGTCAGGATTTTCCACCAAGATCCACAACATCCTCTTCTTGATCCTCTAAACAGTCAGGGTCAGGGTCTGCCTGCACATCTGTATCCACAGCCTTGACTGGTTACAACACACCTGGACATGCCTGTGTGGGTGCCACCTGACCTGAGAGGCCTGGTTTGAGGTCAGGTGTATCTGATAGGATGCCCTGCAGAACATCAGGGCCCAAAAACCTTCTTAAGGGCAATAAGAAGGATTTTCACAATTCTGCTTTGCCACTACTCATTGGTACACTAGATACACCCCCTCAGCTTGGAGGTCCACATAGGGGAAACTGTGAGACATATTATGTTGAGAAACACAATGGGAGCAATAGGAGCCCACTGGAGAAGGTCTCATCATTCTTTCACAGGTCTTACACTTTTTGAAAATGAGTGGTCTCTGATAAGTCATGGTGCCAGGAATAGTAGTCTTGCAGAGTCTGGTTTAAAAAAGAAAGAGTGCCTTTTTTTTTTCTTTCTTATATGTCCTGTATTACATGATTGTTGCAACCCTACAAATGACAGCCGAGGAAAAAAATGCCAGAGATGATCGCCCTTCATTGTGCTAGGCATCAGGAGCTAAGGGAAGAAAACGGCAAGCAAAACAAGTGCTGCTATTAGACACCTGATGCATCCTTCACTAAAGGAGTGCAAGGGTGTGTGCACGCTCTCAAGATGGCGTGACATAGGTGTATTCGAGATGGGGGGTTTGCGCACACAGGAGGTGCATGAAGGCACGCTGATGCTGGAGCCTGAAATGAACAACAAGGCGCATGCTCAGTGTCAGGGAAACTGTGCCGGAAATGGCAGGAAGAGCGCAGCTCAAAACAGTTGCAAAACTGCCAATAAAGGAGTGGAGAGAGGTAGAGAGTGGCCAGTAATTGGCCAAAACACTAAGCTCCCTTTCAGACAAGTGCTCTCTGTCTCTCTCCAGAAACCAGGGATGCCTTTTTGTTGTTGTTGTTTTGTTTTACACTAACAGTGGAACCTTTGTAAAAGAGACTCAGCTCAAAGGTACTTGTGATCCTAGACTCAAACAAATAAATTAAAAAGGGCAATACCTCCAGAAATGCAATACTCCACATAAAAGACAAAGTCAAAACTAAATAAAATTAAGCACAATAAGACCCTAAGCATGGGGGTTGGGGCAATGCAGAGAGAGAGAGAGAGATGGAGGAAGACCCATGGGACCCCCTAAACTAAAGGATCCAAGAAAAAAAAATAAGACAGACATTAATGTGTGGCACCCTTTTTCCTTTTTTTTTTTTTAAAGAAAAAACAGACCTGATAAATGCCCTGAATTAAGTGGCAGACATAGCCCTCAGTCCAGACAAAATCAGTGGAAATGGGGAGAGCAGGTTAGTCAATTTGAAAGCCACAGCTTAACAGGCACTATTTTTGCTTTAGGAGTACTCTATGTCACCATGCAGCCTCAACCTGCTATGCCAAATTGCAGCACCAAAGGTCTAGATACTGAAAGTTTTCTTCAGAGAAGCTTGAAAGATGTTTCCCCTTCTATGGCACAGCTTAAAATTTTGTTGCTCTCTCACCTAGCAACTAGATAAATCTATTTTTTGCATTAGGAATTTTAAACTGTAATTTTTAAACTGTATTGTTACCAGTCTAATATCGAGAGCATGTAACTTGTTTGGATTTGTGCTCTTTTTTCCTTTCTGCTTACACTACCCTCCTCTGAACAGCTGCAGAGCTTCATCTTTCAGACATTTAATTAATGTATGCCATCACTGTAATTCATATTTTATAGCTTGCTGTGCAGCCGCGACCTTTCCTGTGCACCTCATCTTCTTCTTAATGCCCACTCTCAAATCTGCTTTTTTGTTTTCTTTTTTTCTTTCAGCTCTACCCTTACCTCTTGTAACCATTTCCAGTGCTTGGTGCTGCCCTGCCCCCCACTCCTTTGTCCCTCCTCACTGTGCTCTTCCCCAACCCCGTTTAACTAATCCTTCCAAGATGCCTCGGCCCCCTGCTGCTAAACTGTCTACTTAGTGTCTGCCCCCGTCCCCCTCCTGATTGCTCCTTAAATCTCCTCTTTTGCTTTCTCTTTCTCTCTCTCTCCTTACAGAGTCAAGCCCCCCTGACCAAGGTGCTCTCTCCCTGTGGTGTGGCTTCCCTGCAAATGCTGCCCGCCTTACCCTCCACAGAACTGCCAAGGACTCAAGGTACAGCCTGTGACGCTTGGACAGCTGGTTCTGATTACTCTATGATTTTTCTTTTTGTAAAATAAAAATATGGTGTGATTGTCTGTCATGAGAAAAGCTGTGCTCCTGGATGACCCCCAGGATTCACTTCAAAGGGCAGGATATGTTAACAGCAGATCTCTGTAAGGTGATTAACTTGCAAAAACTCACATTTTATATCCTTATTTAGGATCTGGGTTGTTTGACGCTAAGAACTGATTTATCCATTTTATGACGTCCTCAGGAAGGAGAGTTAATTTCAGCTGGAACTGGAAAAACTATGTTACAGCTAGGTGAGAAATCTGCCGAGTTGTAAATGCTCCTTTGATGTCTTTGTGAAAGCAGGAAACTGCTCCTAGATGAAAGAAGACACTGGGAAGTCACAGACTTGATTGGGAAGTCATGTGGGGAAATGAGTTTTGCTGTTGTCACCTATTTAATTTACCTTCTGAAGTATATGACATCCTGATTGTATAATTTTTAATAAACAGAGGAGGAGCTGGGTGACATCATGGAGAAGGCAGGTCCAATACAGTGTTTTAATTATGCTGTGACTGACCTGTAGAGACACACACATGTTTGGACTCTGAGGAAGAAACATCTACAGCACTATAAGAAGATAAGAATACCTTAGGTAGACAGGTCTAAGTGTATTATTGGTAGGAATTTGCACTTTTTAAACCTTATTGTTTTAACTGATTGTATGTTTTTGTGATATATTGTTCTATATTTACATATTACATTTTTATCTATTTTTAAGTAAACGTCTCATTTTAGAGACTACTTGATGTGCCTTAGAAATTCTTTCTTTGACAAGTGAAGCATATATGGTTACAGTGACACTGTGCATAGCTTAATGGTAATACCAAACTGGGAAAAGGTAAGCGTTTATTCTGAGGTCTTTAATAGAGTTTTTAAGGGTTGATTTTGTACACCTGGTTAGGTGCCCGTAGGCAAAAGATATCTGCCACCTGCCGAAGAGCAGAATTATCTGAGCCTGTACATTGGGTACGCTAGCAAGAGGTTCACAGTTTGAATCCCTCCATGAACTTGAGACCAAAGGTTGATTCGAACCCACAAAACAGACAGGAGGATTATCCTGTTCTGTTAATTGTTCACAATACTGCGCTCGGAGGTTGGCACTGTGGGATCAGAGGGCCTGACCTGCTGAATGGGGTTGTGACAGATTGGTTGGCAGCAGTGTGCATACGTTTGGTATTACAAGCTTTTATTGTTCAGTGTGTCGGTTTGAGACTGTCAGCTCACTTGCAAAAAAAGAAAAAGGCAGTGATTTATTTTTAAAAGGAAAGAGAACTATATCACTTGGCTTACAGTCGAGTTCCTACCTGTTTTATTTTTTTTTCTAAAGTGCAAGTCAAAGTAACCTTAGTTAGGGAAGAAGATGGCTTCCAACTAAAGCGGGCACACTGTAGACTACTTAAAGCAGTTGTGCAGGGACAGAGGCGTCCCATTCATGGTGAAAGCCACCAAGCCAAACCTCGTGGATGCCCTAGTGGTAGCAGATACCTACAGCACTGAGTCACAGACAGTGACTGTAAGGGACCAAACCTTGAATGTGGAAGGGCTAGCGGCCAGTGCGGTGTCTAGATCCAATGGGGAGGGCAGCACAGCCACTGTCAGCGAAGGGCCACAGCAATATGGAAAGGTCACCAGTATCCTGCAGCCAGAAGTCCTCAGGCTGCAGAATGAGTTGCGCTGAATGGAGCTGGAGTTCCAGGAGAAGAGAGCGAGAACAGCGAGAGGCGGAACGAGAGAGAGACAAGTGGCAGAGCGAGAACAGCGAGCTGTAGAGGAGAAGAGGAAACAAGAACAGAGGGAGGCAGAGTGAGAATGCTGAGAGGCAGAGCAAGAACAGCAAGACGCTGACCATGAGGAGCATGAGCGCCAGAGGCAACATGAACTGGAGAAGCTACGACTCCAACCAGCGGCACGAGAGCAGATAAGTGGCTTGGGTTTAACTGGGACTACAGGACTGGGTTACAAATTAAATTCAAAATTGATAGTCGAATTTAAAGATGGGAGGGATATGGATGCCTTTTTAAATGCTTTTGAAAAAGTTTGTATTCAGGCTAAAATTCCTAGAGAGTCCTGGAGCTTCCAGCTGTCCCCGCTACTTACCGGGAAAGCTCAGGATGCATTAGGTCAAATGGACAATGAGGACAGTGATGATTACAGCAGACTTAAAGCTGCACTGTTAAAGAAGTTTGAATTAACTGCTGAATCATACAGAGCTAAATTCCGTAAGCTCAGGAGAAGCCCTGACATGAGCTACGAGGAGCTAGCCATGAAACAACATCAGTTTTTAAAACGTTGGTGGGAAGGAACTGAAGCAAACTCTGTTGATAAAATTGAAAATGTGATTTTGTTAGAACAGTTCTTCTGGGCATGCCCAGCAGAGCTGAAAACCTGGCTGGAGTACTGAGATCCCAAAACAGTGCAAGAGGCTGCTGAACTGTCGGACCGCTATGCCAAGAGCAGACCTGCTCTGAGAGTGAATGGGGCGGGCGTGGCAGTGCAGAAAGGGAAAAGCGCACCTTCAGGGCAGCTAAAACCCTCACTGCCTCCATCAAAACTAGTTAGCCCCAGGTTTCAAAGAAAAGATTTCTCCGAGAAAAGAAATGAATGTTGGTTGAGTAAAGAAACTGGGCATATTGCTAGACAGTGTCCCAAAAAGGGGAGCAATACACAACAAGGAGCTAGGAAAGAAGTGAGTTGTTTGTGTTTCCCTGGAAGCATGCCTGTGAATATGAAGGAGCACATGCACCCAGTCATGGTGAATGGTGTACAGACGCAAGGGTTAAGGGACACAAGGGCATCCCTGACATTGGTAAAAGGGGATCTAGTAGAGCCTGATCAGCTTATACCCAATAAATATATCACTGTACAGGACTTTACTGGTAAGGAGAAAACATTGCCCTTCGCTAGTATTCTCCTAGACTGGGGTGAAACAGGGGGAACTGTGCAACAGGTGGCTGTAGCCAAAACCTTAGTAGTGGATGTGATCCTCGGCAACAATCTCAAACAAGGGATGGTGTGTGCAGTTACCCCAGGCCAAGTGGCAAGGGAACACTGTAGTTCCCTGTACCCCACAGAAGCCATTGTGTAAACCCCTGGGAGGCTGGTTCCCTGGCCTGTGTCTCCTGATATGGAGACTAATGAAAAAGGGGTAGAAATTTCCCCAGTAGCAGTTAACCACCCAGCTACAGAGGGTTACTCCAAGGAGGGAAGGGTGACCCATTGTCAGAGGGTTGGGATTGACAGTGATCCTGAGTGCCCTGATGCTAGTGCTAGGGACCCTAGTTTAGCGACTGAAGGGGACCTGTCCCATGCCTTGGGAATGTGTGAGGAGTTTGCAGCTGCTCAGAGAAGTGACCCTAGCCTAGGGAAGCTGAGGGCTTGGGCAGACTCTGATGGGGTACAGGGAGGTGACGGCAGACATAAGGTTTATTGGGAAAATGGACTTATGTATACTCAGGCTGTGCAGACAGAGGGAGCGGTGCTAGGCAGGCAGTTTGTCATTCCCCAGGTGACATCATGGAGAAGGCAGGTTCAAGACAGTGTTTTAATTATGCTGTGACTGACCTGTAGAGACACACACATGTTTGGACTCTGAGGAAGAAACATCTACAGCACTATAAGAAGATAAGAATACCTTAGGTAGACAGGTCTAAGTGTATTATTGGTAGGAATTTGCACTTTTTAAACCTTATTGTTTTAACTGATTGTATGTTTTTGTGATATCTTGTTCTGTATTTACATATTACACATTTGTATCTATTTTTAAGTAAACATCTCATTTTAGAGACTACTTGGTGTGCCTTAGAAATTCTTTCTTTGACAAGTGAAGCATATATGGTTACAGTGACACTATGCATAGCTTAATGGTAATACCAAACTGGGAAAAGGTAAGAGTTTATTCTGAGGTCTTTAATAGAGTTTTTTAAGGGTTCATTTTGTACCCCTGGTTAGGTGCCCATGGGCGAAAGATATCTGGCCCCCCCAAAGAGCAGACTTATCTGAGCCTGTACATTGGGTACGCTAGCAAGAGGTTCACAGTTTGAATCCCTCCAAGAACTTGAGACCAAAGGTTGATTTGAACCCACAAAATAGACAGGAGGGTTACCCTGTTTCTGTTTCCTGTTCACAATACTGTGCTCAGAGGTTGGCACTGTGGGAGCAGAGGGCCTGATCTGCTGAGTGGGGTTGTGACACAGCCCGCCGGGATTCTCCTGGAATATTCAAGCTTGTCACCTTTTCCTGCTACCGGTGATTGGCCACAGCTATGGTGCATTCCTGCTGATTGGCTCCTAGAGCAAGCTGCATGGATTACTTCTAGTTTAGTTTTTAGCTCTTACTCAGCTCAGCTTTTGCTTTTTTCCTAACTCCACATTTTATCCCGTCCACCCTCCCCACCCCAACACTCTTTAAATCCTCTTGCTGCACCTCAGACTCCTCCCCACAGTGCAGCTCACCCAATTGAGACACGCCAGCATTTCATCCTCTGAAATCTACTCTTTTTTTCTCCCTGCTTAAACTCTTTCTGTGTCTGCCTGCCACGTTCTGCAACTGCCTGCATAAAGCCATAGCAGCTAAAGTCCTCTTGTCAATACCAAGTAGATTTCTCCCCTTTTCTCCACTACTGCTCTTTCTGTGCTAACCCCCCCTTATCTCTTCTGCATTAATCTCCCTTTCAACCTTGCCTGTGGAACTCCTTTCATCAGACTATGTTGCCCACCCTCCAACTCTCCTCCTATAACCCCCTCCTGTTTCTCTTTCTCGTCTTCCTTCCCTTCCCTCCATCATCCCCCCCTCCTTGCCCTCTCCCTTCTTGGCAGCCTTGGCCCCACCTCACCTCATCCACTTATTCTCTCCTAGCACCCTCCCTCCCCACCCCTCAGCCCACCCCACACACTTCCATCCCCTACCCTCTCCTCTCCCCAATGTCCTACCCCTCATCATGTTTCCCTTTCTTTACCTTTAATAGAACCCTCACTGCTCCCCTCCCACCTCTTGAACCTCGAGGCTCTCTACCGCTGCCTAAACCTCTTCGCCCCACCCTCCTCGCACCGCTCTACCAAATCAAAACTCCCTCCCTGCTCCTTGCCTGATATCCAACCTAATCCTGGTCCCCGCTTGCCCCAATCCACCTTCACCTCATCCACAACCCTATTGGGGTCGACCTCATTTCAGACCTCGTCCTCTCTATCCAAGGGCCTCTGTATTTATCATCTCAATGCCAGGAGCCTCCTCCCCAAATTGGATGCCCTAAATGTTTGGATTACTCAATACTACCCTGACATACTCTTCATATCAGAAACTTGGCTATTTGCCAAAATCCCTGACTCCACTCTTGCCATCCCCAAATATAACTTATTATACCAGGATAGAGATAAGTGAGGAGGGGGTGTAGCCTTGTACATCAGGCAGTCCATCTCATGCTCTATTATCTTCAAGAAATCCAGCCCTTCATCCCATTAACTCATTGTTGCCCACTTATCCATTCTTTTCTCCACACCCCTCTACACTGGTGCTCTGTACGCCCCACCTAAGGTCTCGCCTGACTCTGTCATAAAGACCATCTCCCTTGTCTCCACCCTCACATCCAAAGGTGAATTTCTGCTCTCAGGTGACTTCAATCTCAACTGGCTCTCCTCATCTGCCAAGCCCACCACCCTTTCGACTAAAGCACTCAGTCTCTCTCAACTTATCCAGGAACCTACCCGTCTAACCCCCCCAATCCCAAAACCACTCCCTTCTAGATTGGATTTTATCCTCCTACTCCCACCGCATCATAGCCTTGGGCATCCTCTCCGAAGCCCTCAGCGATCACTGTATTACCTACTAAATTCGCAAAATTCACGCTCCCCACTCCCCTTCCAAATTCATATGGCCCTGCCCCTTCATTCCCTCAATGAAGCCACCCTGCTGCATGATCTCACAAATGTTGACTGGCAACCAGTCTTTTCCACCTGGATGTTGACCTTGCCATATCCCTCTTCCTCAACATCTTTAATAGTATCTGGGACCTGCACGCACCCCTTAGGAAAGTAAGGGTGAAGCGCTACCACCACCCCTGGATCACCCCCCGATCTCATTGCCTTGTGTCATTCCAGGGATAAAGCCTGGAGATGATACAAAACATCCCACACCCAAAGCGTCCTCCAGTCTTATAAACAACTTAGAAACAGGTGCACCAATGTCATTCACCTGTCCAAGGCCTCTTACTTCCAGTCCGAGCTCAATCAGAGCCATAACCCCTCAGCTTCCTTCTGGAAGATGATCCATTCACTACTGGATCTCCCTCCCAAACAAGCCTGCCCGGTCCTCAAAATCATAGAAACATAGAAACATAGAAGTTGATGGCAGATAAGGACCGCAAGGCCCATCCAGTCTGCCCATTTCTTTTTCTACCTTATAAATGTGCCATCGGCCTTTGCTCTGTCAGTGACCTATCTATTCATAGTCATTTGTATTGCTCCCTTATGCCTATCCCATGCCTGTTTGAAGCCCTGCACTGTATTCATAGCCACCACTTCTTGTGGTAAGCTATTCCATGCATCTACCACCCTTTCTGTGAAAAAGAATTTCCTCACATTCCCCTTAATCGGCCTCCCTCTAATCTCATGCTGTGTCCTCTTGTCCTGCTATTTTTCTTATATTTAAACATGTTAGACTCTTTCACCTTGTTTATGCCCTTAAGGTGTTTGAATGTCTCGATCATATCACCTCTCTCCCTCCTTTGCTCAAGGGTATACATATTGAGGTCCGTTAATCTGTCCTCATATGTCTTCTGATGCAGTCCCTGCACCATTTTGGTTGCCCTTCTCTGGACTGCCTCAATTTGGTTAATGTCCTTGTGAAGGTGTGGCCTCCAATACTGCACACAGTACTCCAGATGGGGCCTAACCAATGTCTTGTACAGAGGGATTATTACCTCCCTCTTACGACTTGTGATACCCTACTAATACACTCACCCACCCCTAGCCTTACCTACTGCTTTAGAGTCTGCTTGGATGATTTTAGTCATCAGTGATGATGCCCAAGTCTCTTTCTTCCTTTGTGACTGCTAGCAACTCCCTCCCAGCCTATAAGTGGCTTCAGGATCTCTTCCCTATGTGCATGATTTTGCACTTCTTTGCATTAAATCCCAGTTGCCACTCTTCTGACCATTTGCTAGTTTATCCAGATCTCTTCTCATTCTGCCCACCCCATCTGGATCATCTACTCTGTTGCAGATCTTGGTGTCATCTGCAAACAGACAAGCCTTACCCTCTAGATCCATCTGCGAGGTCACTAATGAAGATGTTGAATAGGACTGGCCCAGGACTGATCCTAAGTACCCCACTTGTGACTTGCATCTCTTCGACTGTATACCATTTACCACCACTCTCTGTTTTCTGCCAGTCAACCAGTTTGCCACCCAGTTGACCAACTTCTGACCCACCCTGAGCCTACCTAACTTATTTATCAATCTTCTATGTGGAACAGTGTCAAAAGCTTTGCTGAAGTCAAGGTAGGCTACATCAACTGCTCCCCCTTGGTCCACCACTCTGGTTACCCAGTCAAAGAAATCTATGAGATTAGTTTGACAGGACCTTCCTTTTGTAAACCCATGCTGTCTTGGATCCTGTGCCCCTATGGTTCCAGGTGTTGCACTATCCTTTCCTTAAGGAGTGCCTCCATAATCTTGCCCACTACTGAGGGTAAGACTGACTGGTCTGGTTCCCGCCTCTCTCCTGCTACCACTCTTGTGGGCGGGATCACATGAGCCCTTCTCCAGTCTTCTGGGACCTCTCCTGTGCTCAGAGACTCACTAAACAATTCTGCTAATGGCTCTGCTAGTTCCTCCTTTAGCTCCTTAAGTACCCTGGGATGTATGCCATCAGGTCCCATTGCCTTATCCACCCTGAGCTTAGCAAGCTCTTGTAGGACCCTTTCTTTTGTGAAGGGAGTAGTGCTCACCTCCCTCCCCCTGTGTCCATGATGCTGAGCTGTGGGCCCTGCCCTGCCTTCTCTTCAGTAAATACTGAGCAAAAGTATCTATTTAGGATAGATGCCTTTACAGGGTCCTCCTCCTCACATGCTCCCTTTTCTCCATTAAGCTTAGCAATCCCCTCTGGACTTTCTCCTTTCACTAATGTATCTATAGAAAGTCTTGTCACCTTCTTTTACTGTTCATGCTAGTGTTTCCTCAGTTTGGGACTTTGCCTGCCTTACTGCCTTACCTGCTTCCCTTAGGGCAGTTTGGTATGCCTCCTATCTTCATCCGCTGTGTTCCTTATATTTCCTGAAGGCCAGCCTTTTGGCTCTGACCTTTTCTGCTACTGTATTTGAGAACCAAAGTGGTTTCCTTCTTCTTTGCACTTCCTTTTCTGTCTAACACAATGGGATGTTGCTTCAAGTATTGTATCCTTAATGCTTGCCCACTTTGCCTGTACCTCCTCACCTGTGTTTCTTTTTGCCAGGGCTAGCTTAACTCTGTTGGCCATCTTATCAAAGTCAGCTCCTCTGAAGTCCCATATTTTGCCTTGGAATGGGATGATTTAGATGTAGTAGCCAAATTGAACCACACCATGTGATGGTCACTGGCCCCAGGTGACCTCTACCTGGAGATCTGTGATCCCTTCTTTGTTAGTCAGTACTAGATCTAGGATAGCCCTGTCTCTTGTGGGTTGCTGTACCAGTTGTTTGAGGCCCTCCCCCTGCAGGGAATCCACTATGAGTCTAGTTCTGGCAGATGTTCCTGCTGGTATTGACCAATCTGTATCTGGCATGTTGAAGTCTCCCATTATCAGAACCTCCCCTTTAGCTGTCATGTTTTGTATATCTCCTAACAGTAATGTGTCTATGTCCTCCCTCTGGTCTGGGGGCCTGTAGACAACCCCAGTTCTTATGGCTGTCCCATTTCCTGTTTCCAGGGTGACCCACAGTTCTTCTGGCTCCTTATGTGTATTCTGAATTTCTGTAGCTTTGATATTTTCATTAACATACAGGGCCACTCCTCCCCCTTTTGCACCTCGGTCTCTTCTGAACAATACATAGCCAGGTACTGAAGTCTCCCAAGTGTGGTTACTGGTAAACCACGTCTCATAGTGCTACTATGTCCAGTTTAGCCTCAGCATTATTGCCTGCAGGTCTGGGATCTTATTTCCCAGGCTGTGAGCATTTGTGTACATGATTTTCCATTGGCCAGATTTTGGTGTGTTAGTTGTTGGGTGAAGTTTGGCATTACCCTTGTGCATCGTATGGGGAGACAAACCTTTTTTCTTACCTGGTGATGCAAATCAACGACTGTCCTATTTCTGACCCAGCTGTAGTTGAGATTTTCAACAAGTTCTTTGTCTCCTGTGCCCTGCCCAACTCCACCCCTCACCTGGCTCTCCTCCATGCCCTCCTGAATCTCCCCCTTCCAGCTTCCTCTTTCCCCCTTCTCCCCTTTTGAAGGTCACTCTGTGCTCATCACTCTCAACCCCTTCCAAATCTAGCCCTGATGGCCTCCACCCAAGACTGCTCCACATATCCTCCCCACAATAGTTGCACTCTTGACATATTTACTAAACCTCTCTCTCTCAACAACCTCAGTTCCCAGTGCCTGGAAATCATCCGAAGTCCTCCCTTTGCACAAGGGTGGTGACCCATCTTCTCCTGGAAATTAATCAGCCCATCTCGCTCCTACCCTTCTTTGTGAAAGTCCAGGAATCCCTCATTCTGGCTAAGCTGTCCAACTTCCTCTCCTCCAACAACTCCCTATCACCTGTGCAATCTGGTTTTCAGAAGCTACACTTTACTATCACCCCTCTGCTGTGTGTCACTGACTCTATCTTCATTGCAATGGACCAAAGCAAAATCACTGCTGCTATCTTCATCGATCTGGCTAAAGCTTTTGACTCTGTCTCTCACCTTCTACTTCTTCAAAAATTAAACTCTTTCGGCCTTGCCAAACACTCAGTTGATTGGTTTTGTTCTTACCTCCAAAATCGACAACAATCGGTCCAAATAGGTGAGGCACTCTCTACTTCTCTCCCCATCCTGTCCAGAGTTTCTCAAGGTTCTATCCTTGGCTTTTCTCTCTTTTCATAAATGGCCTTCCCTCTGTCTGTCTTTCCTCTAATATGCACATGTACGCAGGTGACACTCATCTATGCCTCTGGCCCTTCCTACGACAGTGTTCTCCCTAATCTCCAAGGTGATTTCAACAGAGTACAATCCTGGTTCCATTCAAACCAGCTAAAACTCAACACCAAAAAGACAGTTACCATGTTTTTGGGTTCCAGGCAGAAGCTGTCCAACCTCCCTACCCCCCACCAGAGATCTCTACCCTGGACGGTTCTCCTCTTAAGCTGGTCCCTGCCTTCAAGTACCTGGGTGTTTGGCTGGACAGTCAGCTTTACTTCTCTACTCATATCAATGCCGTCTGCTCCAAACTCTGTTCTAAACTTGGATTCCTCTACTGCCATAAAGCCTGCCTCCCTCTCCCAACTTGACATGAACTAGTACTCAAAACAATTTTGCCAGTGCTGGATTATGCTAATGTAGTCTATGGCACAGTGCCAGCCTCTTCCCTCTCCAAACTTGACACCCTACTCAATTCCTTCTGTCACTTTGCCACTCCCTCCACCCTTACCCATCACTACCTCCTATATGATCCACTTTTCCTTGTGATGCTTTCCCACAGGAGATTGATCCACTGCACCTCTCTCATTGCTAAATATTGGTTTGGCTCCCTCCCCTCCTATCTCTCATCCCGCCTCTCACCAGCTAAGTCCACAACCTACTCGCTCCACCACAGAGACTCGTGGACCTTCTCCATTCCCCGTCCACACTCTACTGCTGGCTGTGATGCTTGGACAGCTGGTTCTGATTAATTTATGCTTTTTATAATATACAAATGTGTTATTGAGTGTCTCTCATGAGACATGCTGAGATAGCCTGTGGGTTAACATCCCCCCTAGGTTTCAGCTAAAAGATAAAAGCCAGGAGATAATTAAAGGCTAGAAGAGACCTAAATTAAGGATCTCCTGTTTATCTAGCTTAATTGTAGCTGCCAACTGCTAGGCTGGAAATCATAAACTTTTATGACGTTTAGAGGGAGAATATAGGTTATGTCACTTAGGTGCTACGTCATAAATGCTCTTTGATGTCCGTGAAAGTACAGGATGCTGCTCATGGATGAAAGAAAGAACTTGAAAAATTACAGACTTGATTGGGAAGTCATGTGGGGACATGAGTTTTTGCTAAGGTCACCTTTATTAATTTACCTCCTGCTTGATAAGACATCCTGATTGTATAGTTTTTAATAAACAGAGGAGGAGCTGAGTGACATCATGGAGAAGGCAGGCTCAAGACTGTTGTTTTAATTATGCTGTGACTGTCCTTTAGAGACACACACATGTTTGGACTCTGAAGCTATAACATCTTTCAGCACTGTAAGATTAGAAGAATACATTAGATAAGTCTAAGTGTATTGTAAAGAGGTCTAAACCTCACTTTCAGGTTCTTGGCAATATTGGAGATGCAAATAATCACAAACAAGTTGCATCCAAGTAATAAACAAGTTTATTACTACAAACAGGGATAAATCACAGTTGTCCTAAGTAGTTCTTACCAATACGAACTGGGAGCCAGTGCTAAGCGTTCCCTACACCTCAAGGTTTCTTTGTAGTCTCTTGGGATCTCTCGGGTCTCCGAGGTGTAAAACCTGTGCATAACATTATATACCTATGATAATTACTATGGTTACTGAAAGATAGAAACATTTCTAGTTACAGAGATGAGCCCTATTGGCTAAATTAGAGGTGGCTCCACGGTCCAAGATAACATTATATAATTCTGTAAAGTCATCAGTTTTAGAACAAAGACGTTCTTATACAAAGTCTTACATAACAAGGTGAAGTGGTGTCCATCACCAAAAGATGGCAATATTGCCTTACACATTATAATTACTTCAAGGACAGGTGTCTTGGCATCTGACAAGTAAGAAATAGACAGAAAATACATGGTATAATGTGTGTGCATTAGCAAGCAAAGTGAGTTACAATAATATGTATTCATATCCTGACATCTACTCTTATCACGTAGATGCCCTTAGCCCTACATATTAGTATAGCCTGTCTAAACATTAGCTGTCTACGGTGTACCCTAAAGGTATCAATTAGGGGGCAGGGACCTCATGTAATAATTCCTCTTGTTGCCTCAAAAGGCAACACAGGTGAATCTAAGGAGTGGGCAGGGCAGTGGGTCTTTACAAGCCGGAGGCACGAGCCTTGTAAAGAAACTCAACTGCTCAAGTGTTAGCGAAGAGTCGTGAGGCAGCAAAGCATAATAATCAAGTAAATATCAAAAATGCTTGTATTATAACAAAACCTTTAAAAGTAATCTCTAACCAAGTGTTAGTCAAAGCATTATTCATGTCTCCATCATTCATCAGGTCAAGAATGGCTTCATTGGCTTTGGTTATATTATTGCTGATGTGGATGAGGTGTGTGTCCTTTCTATCTAAAAGTGATTTCAGTGTAAGTGTCAGCGGATCTATGTGTACATTAAAGTAAGGTAGGTATTCCTCAAGTGTAAGTAAATAGTCTGGATTACCATCAATAATATCTGCTTCCATAAGGGGAACGGGGGTCCAATAACAGTTTTCTGATGGGGAACAAAACAGAAGTTGGGGTAATCAATTGCACAAGTAACAGAACCATAAGAATACATTTTGACATTAGTGACTATACAATATTCACCGTCAGAGTTGTACTGTGATTGTACAGTAGGCAGTCTCCATTTTTGCAACTGGACAGGGCATGTGTAGGTCGTCTTGGAGATCCGTGTTGACAGGCGATGAGCTTCCTCACGATAGGACTGGTAGAGCTGATCGGGTGACTGCGTTGATTCAAAAGCGTTGGTGCCATTCTCAGTGATGTCAGCATCCATAGTGAAAGTCCAGTCAATGCTGTCTGGAGAGTAGCCACAAACAGGGTGTATAACATCAAACACATCACATCGGCACAGGTAGATGTATTGCTTTTTCGCACAACAGTCCGTGTGCGGTTCTACCCAGGCATCCAGGAAGGAATGGTAGACCAGTAGAGGAGGTAGATCCAGGCGTTCTCGGTAGATGTCTTTGTCCAAATGCCCTATGGAATGTGCCAGGGCCAGCTTGTCGAACAAAGCTGTAGTGGGATCAAAGCGTGGTAAGGAGACAGTAAAAGAGACAAACATGGTATCTGTTATAGAACATTTCTTGGCAGAAAACAAGGACCAGTGTTTGGATGTCTGGTCACAAACCCCAAATTTCAAGCTGTGGAGAGAGGAATGGACAGAGTCTGTTGCATACATAGGGAAATACAAGATGGAGATTTACATTTAGGACAATACCATTTAGATAGACGTCTGTCATGTATAATATCAGGAATCCTACCAGTTTCTAGGTCTCTGAAAAGGTTATTAATGGTAGTGAGTATGTATGAACCATATGCAGAACAAAGTATTTCCCTACCAATGTATTGTCTATCAGCTTCTCTATTATTCTGTTGTATGAGTGTGTTAATCTTATCTTTAGAATCAGTGAAGGCTTTTGCAATGTGGTGCATGTTGTATACAATGTATCTTTCTTCCTGACTAAGACCATCCACACCATGCAATAAAGGTGGTAAAACATCATTAACCAAACCAGTGGAGAACTTTGCAGAATGACTTTTGATAGCAGCAATGTCTGCTTTGTTCCAAATGGACATAGCAGTACCAAAAAGACCTGTGACAGTTCCCATGGCACCCGTGACATCAGAACTGTCAACTTCATGTTTAGTACATTTATGAGTAAGAGTACTAGGAGGAGGTTTCCTCCTAAAATTACCTCTGTGTTCAGTAGAATAAACCCCAGTAAAGGGATCTTTGGTATGTATTTGAAATGCAGCTAAACTGTCAAGCAATAAAGTACTATAAAATGCAGATGTATTGGTATTGTGACACATACCAAATTCTTTCATATTCCAATAAGTAAGGTTAAATAAAACAGGTACATGCATAAACTGTAAATTGTTAATCAAAGAACCTGGGAGGGCAGTGGCTGTGAGACCACTACGGGGACCAGGGGTATGTTTTGGACATTCCAAAAGCTGTTTCTCAGTAGGAGGTAGCACAGATAGATACATGGCAACAGAGGCCATGTGGTGTATAGCACAAAATTTGCGGGCAGCATCCTGAGAAAGAGAGTTACAGTAGGAAGGGTTAATTAAGGCAGTAATGTTATACAAACCAGAGTGTCTTAATGCAGTCTGTAACAAGGACAGTGTACCATTCGGGGACAATTTAGCATTGGGCCAAACCTGGAAAGTTCCCTTAGAGAGTTTGGCCACAGGGAGAACTTGTCCTTGGGATGTGGTTTGCCACTCAATCTGAAGGGTAGATTTATCAGGAGCAATGACCGAGGCAGTGAGGTATGCATCGGAACCTTCCTGGACAGTAATCATAGTGTCTGGAATTTTGATGGAAACTCCCTCTGTAGGAGGTGCTGGAGGATCAAGGTGGTGAAGGAGGTCCGGTACCGTGCCTTGGGTGAAAGGGAGTACTCCTGCAAGGAGTAAAGATAGGAACAAGATAGCCATCTTGTTAATGTATCTGAAAAGGAAGATGAAAGATTAGTATATTAGTACAGTTCTGCCCAATGGGGTTAGGAAGAGTAAGTTTTAAGCTCCTTTGTACAGTTTCAATTTGTTGGCATGTAACCATTTGTCAGTCAGTTTATTGTTGTGGAGGACTCTAACTTGATAGACTGCTGGACTGAGCTTGTTGACAATGGGGTAAGGGCCTTCCCACTTGTTGGAGAAGGAGTGGATGGGATGTTCAAATCGGAGTACCTGATCTCCAACTTGCCAATCCACTTCTTGTGCACGTTTGTCAAATTGTATTTTGGACTGTTGCTGGGCCTTGCCCATGCAATTTGCAGCATACAAGTGTGTGTGTATGAGGTCTTTCCTGAGTTTTTCCACATACTGATCTACAGATACTCGGTCCGCAGTGGGGGTGTGCAGGTCAAAGAGCAAGTGTTCAGGTAGTTTCATTTGTCTGCCAGTCATTACCTCAAAGGGTGTAAGCTGGGTAGTGGCTGAGGGCGTACCCCTTATTGCCATAAGGAGTACAGGCAGTAGGGAATCCCAGGTCTTGGGATTGTCCTCAATGAATTTGGAAAGCATTTGCTTAATCCATCTGTTAGCTCTTTCTACTTGACCTGAGGATTGAGGATGATAAGGTATGTGGAACTTTTGCTGAACCCCTAGGAGTTCAAGGGACTCTTTCATCAACTCACCTGTAAAACTGGTTCCTTTATCGGAGTCTACCTTGAGAGGCAGGCCCCACCTGGAGAAAATCTGTTCTACCAGGATTTTGGCAGTTGTCTTTGCAGTGCAAGTCTTGGTGGGGAAAGCTTCTACCCACTTAGAGAATAGATCGGTTACTACAAGGGCATACTTGTTGTTTCTACTGGTATTGGTCAAAGGACCAATAAAATCAATTTGGATGGCATGCCAAGGACCAGTATGTCTCTGTGGTAAAAGTTTGGCATTCCGTTTTGTAGGTATCGGATTGTTTTGTGCACAAACAAGGCAATTATCAATGTACTGTTTAACATCTTTGGTGATCCCAGGCTACCAGGCGGTGGTTTTGAGGCGTTGGAAGGTATTTTCAGCCCCCTGGTGTCCACCAGTGGGGGTGTCATGTACCTGGTGCAAAAATTCAGATCTCAAATGTCTGGGGACCACCCACAATTTGGTGTTAGTATCCTCTGGCTGGAACCAAATGAGTTTATCATCAGGGGATAAGTGTAATTTACTTTCATGCCTATGGTAAGGGTTATGTGTGGGAAGTCTTTCTTCAGTACCCTTGTCCAAGAATCTGAACACTTCTTTGAGTTCAGTGTCCAGATGCTGGGCTGCTGAGAGGTCCAAGGGGGAAAAGATTCAGATTTCTTTTTAAGAGCTGCAACCTGTACAGCCGCATTGGTCTCTGGATGTTCCATCACCCAGACATCCCCCCCTCGGGCCCCTTCCTTGGCAAGGGTGTCTGCTGTGTCATTGAATGTGTGATAGGGATCATGTAAGGAGTGAGCTTTAACCTTGTGTACATAGAGTTTGTGTGGGTATTTCTGACCTAATGCATGTATGTAAATCACCAATTCTTTGTATTTCACTGAGCTGCCATCAGAAGAGAGGAAGGAGTTCTTCCGCCAGAAAGGGAGAAATTCTGTAAGGGACAACAAACCCAATTAGAGTCAGTAAAAATGATGGTGTCTTGAGTTCCATGTTGGATAAACTCTAATGCACAGGCCACTGCTGCCAGCTCTGCATACTGTGATGAAGCTACAGTACAGCGTTTAGATATCTTGACAGTGTTCCCATAAGAATACACCACCATGATACCCATCCCTGCAATTTGTTCACCTTGATAATATGATGCTGATCCATCGGTGAAACCGTGGCACAAGGAGGTGTTTTCTAATACCTCAGGGGTGGCAGGGAAGAATGGACCTGGATCCGGAAGATCAGGTGACTGCAAAGCGCAGTCGTGGGGCTCCCCCTGAAAGAGGAGGCCATGTGCTAGTAGAGATGGAACTTTGGTTTGGTGGACCTGAATATCCCTATCCTGGAGAAGGAGTGACCAATGTGTCAGCCTGGTGTTAGAGACTGACCCATCTTTCACTCTGTCTGAGAGCAAAACAGTAGTAGGAGTATGATTGGTTTTAAGAATCAGTGGAGAGTACCCAATAATATACAGGAAGTGCTTGACTGCCCAATAGGTGGCCAGAAGATTCCTTTCACAAAGGCTGTACTTCTGTTCTACTGGGGTCAAGAGCTGCGATGCATATGCAATAGGTCTCAAAGAGCCATGTACCTTTTGGGTCAACACTGCTGACATAGCAATGTCAGAGGTGGCACACTCTAGGTGGAACGGTAATGTTGGATTGGGGTTTACCAGTGCTGGGGCGGATGCCAAGGTCTGCTTCAGTGACGACACAGCCTGGGTATGTACAGGACCCCAATTCCATGGAACGTCCTTTTTGAGTAAATCGTACAGTGGAGCGGCTTTCTGTGCAAAATCACAAATGAAATCTCTGGAGTAGTTTACCATACCTAGAAACCTCCTCAGAGTTGCCACACTGGTAGGTAATGGCAAGTCTTGCAACCCTTGAATCTTCTTCCAAGTAGGACTCTGATCTTGATCTGTTATCTTCAAACCCAGAAACAGCACTTCTTTCTGACATAGTTGTGCTTTTGCAGGATTACACTTCAAGCCTGCTCTTTGAATAAGAGTCAATAGTTCATCCAAGAGATTCAGATGTTGTTCCTGTGTGGCAGTGGCCAACAACAGGTCATCTACATACTGTAAGAGACATTGGGGGGTTGAGAAACCTTGTAGGGCATCCATCATATGGAGATGGAAGAGGGATGGGCTGTTATGGAACCCCTGTGGCAAACAAGTCCACGTATATTGGCGCCCTTCAAAAGTGAAGGCAAATTTATATTGACTCTTGAGGGCCAATGGTAATGACCAGAAACCATTGGAGATATCCAGAGCACTGAACCATTTCTGATCTGGTGTTAAAAGTCGAAGCACATCCGTGCCGACGTACAGTTGGGAGCAACTGGGAGTGACCTGATTCAGTTTCCTGTAGTCAATAGTAAGTCTCCAGGCACCTGTGGGTTTCTTCACAGGCCAAACAGGAGAGTTGGCAGTGGAGACACAGGTTCTGATTACTCCTTGTTTAAGGAGTGACTTGATTGTTTCTCGAAGAGAGGGTAAGGCTTCAGAGGGAAATGGATATTGCCTTTGTCTCTCGTGTGCCGGGCCTGGCACCTCAATAACGGTATGCATTCTGCCACAATCATGTTTTTTTTGGTTTTTTTTAAATTCCCCCTTTTTCCTGGCAGGACCACTGGGGTGCCATCTGCCCTGGTCATGGCCCCCGGAGACCTCTACCGCCGTCCATTGCTGCTGGGGACCCACAGTCACCTCCGGCTTGCCCCCCGGAGGGTGGGGCCGCGGGCCACCTTCGTGGCCGCGGAACTGTAACTGATCGGGGTCCCGCAGCGATGGCGGCAATGTGAGGCTCTCCAGGGAGGGCTTCATATTCCCGGTGGTCCTGCCGCCTCTATTTTTCCTCCTGATTTTTCCCTGGGAGGCGGGGGGCTGTACAATGGCGCTCTCCGCCCAACCTCCTCCCCTCCCCGTCAGCGTGGGTTGCGTGGAGCTCCTGGTCTCCACCAGGGTCCCTACGCACTGAGTGCTACCTGCACCCTCCCCCCGGAGTAGGAGAGCTGCCCATCAGACGCTCGATCCTACTCCCCCCGGCCAGCCCTCTGATGACCCGGATCCGTTCCCGAACCCGGGTCGCCGGCGTCGCAAGCGGAAATCCCACCGCTGCGCCGATGGGCCGGCACTGCCACAATCATGTTTGTTAACTGCAAACGCTTCCGAATGTCGTTGCAGAATGGGTAGAAGTTTTGGGAAAAGTTCATGATTCTTGAATAAATCTATGACATCATACTCTTTGTTGTTAATGGATATTGTTGCCACAGCATGTGAGTCAGGAATTAAGACAGTATGGTATTGACCCTGTATCTGTATCAACAGCATGTTTGCTAGATCCACCACACAGCCGTGTGGTGCAAGAAAGTCAATCCCAATGATGCTAGGGTGATCGTGCAACACCACCAGTTGGAAAGCATGTGAGGCCTTCAAATGGCCTAATTCTACCGGTAAAGGCAGAGAACGGTATGCAGGTAACCTAGCACCATCAACTCCTGACATATTGGTCTTCCGTCTGGTAGACCATGGAGACGTATTAGGGTGGTCGTTGTGTAACACAGATACAGCTGCACCTGTATCTAACAAGACAATTAATTGGCGGCCCCCGACCTCGGCCTCGGTGCAGGGCCTTCCGTTTGTATCCAAGACCAGCTTGTTTACAATGCGGACTGGGGCCTGTAATTGTCAATCCGTATTGTTGGAGGCATGCAGAGGTTGGGCTTGGCTTGCATGGATGACTTCACCGTGTTGCACTGATGCAATGTAAGGCGGGGCTTCCGGGTTCAGGCTGGTATGGGTCTGCGCACCCATAACTCCGGTGTCTCCATGGCCAGTAATGTCATGGGTCACCGGTTGTACTGCTGCAAGTGTTTGTAAAGGGAACGCATCTGCTACAGAACGACTTGCCCCAGGTGCTCGCAAATTTTCGCTTTCTTCAGCTATCTCTTTATATGAGGGACCCGATCTTTGTAATGGCTTCCCTTTGTCTTTGTATTTTTGTTCTTATGCTAATTCCGGTTCCCACCCACTGCTGTTGTTGTTGTTGGGGTTTTGTTGGTGCTAGCTGGAGGGGCCGATGGAGGTTTGGGCTGTTGTTGCTGGGCCTATCCTTCCACCGTGTAGTGTGTCGTGGTCCCGGGCGGGTTCCTGGCAAGCAACCTTTTGGAACGGAACCCAAATCACAGATGTACAACTGGTACACTCTCTCAGTTTTCCGAAGGATATCGGAAAACCTATCCGTATTTGGTATGTGGTTGGCTCTACTTTCTCTCTCACGGCTGGGATCATGTTTCTAAGGAACAGGGTCTTATATTCAATAAGATCTACATCCGCGGCTTCTTGTGCCAGATGTTTCCCTGCTCGATAGGCCATCCAGAGTCTCTGGTGGTAAGTCGCTGGACTTTCTTTAGCATTTTGCTTCACGGGGTATGCTAGCATTACTCCAACCACACCAGGGCTGTGGCGGAAATGAGCTCAGCTGGACTCCGTCAAGGTAGGCGTTCCATCTTGGCGAACTACCTCGGGAGTTTGCCCATAAACCAGGATCGATGGTCTGGCGTGATATTTGGACCTGGTATTCTGCGGCGAGACTAAGCATCTCGCACTTAGGCGCTACCTTTCCAAATAACGGCTGAGTTGTCGGACGGGTTCATCCGACCGATGCTGTCAGCACAATTTGCTGAACAGAGTGAGCCATTGCAAGGGATTGGTTGGTGGTCGATCAGGCAAGAGGCAGCGCTGCCTCGAGCACCCATCCAATGTTGCGCTGACTGCAGCTTCAGCCGCCGCCTGAACAACACCTTCCTGAGTGCCAGCTTGAAAAATTTGTCGAATCTGACTTTTAATGGGTTTCATACTTCTTTCAGGAAGAGGAACACTTTCTAGTGCCCTATCAATCATGGTTTCAATCTCTTGCCTGTCTTCCACACTAATAACGGCTACCGGGGGCGCCGTCGGGACCAGGCTTGGGCCTGCTCCCCCCCATCATGGGCGCCGCCATGATGGCGTTTCCCATGATGAGTGTCACGACGTCATCTACATGTGACCTGGGGAGTAGTGGGCGGGGACCCGCCATGCTGTGGATGGCTGGGTGGGGAATCCGGGCCATAGTAGGGGTGTGACTGGGTGTTGTACTGCGAGATATCGTCGGATGGCTCCCCCTCCGATGACGAATGAAAGGCAGGGGCTACGCCACCCATCGCCTTAACATGGCCAGTCAAAACCTCTCGCTGATGGCGCAGTTTATCCATCTTAGCTCTACATTCATCATGACTCACACTTGCAACATCCATATCAACCTGATCCTGTTTCTGTTTCTGCAAAACACGGTACGTGGCGCTCAATTCGCGATTGTCCCTATAAGCTATTTCTAAATCATTATGTACCTGGTTGATCTCGTCCTGCAGCTCACCCATCTCATCACTCAATTGTGCATTCGCGGCACTCAACAAATCATTCATCTGTACCACCTGACTCTTATCCTGTCTTAAACTTTCACACTCAGTCTTCAGAGTACACATTTCTTGTTCACCAGCCTGTGCAGAATGATGCAATAGTGAATCCTTTTCATTACGCAGAGATTGGAGTTCTGACTCCAAGTTCTGCTGTATGCGGACACATTCTGTTTCCTGCAGACCCATCTCCTGCTTAAGAGATGCGATCTGCAGATCAAGGGTTCGAAACCTCACTTGGGGGCTTCAAGGCAGCATAGAGGAGCAGCGACCATCAACTCTTTAACTGCGCCTATTGGTTGACTATCGGCGCCTCTGTGTACTGGGGTTGAAATCCCAGTACAGGGTTTTCGGATTGAGAAGCTTGCGTCCTACTGTGAAGTCAGCCCATCCTCCATGGGAGGTAAGAAAGTTCGAGACATCGAGTCTCAGTTCTGCGCAGATATCTAATACGGTGGCCATTTATGGGAGGGAACGAAAAATTCAAACTGTGAAAAGACCATGCGTATGATCGATCCACAACACGGGTATTTTAAACACAGCCGGGCTACTGTATAGTTGTAGGCTTGCACCAAAGCTGTTATGGAGTGGTCGAGACGCATCACCACACCCGAAAGTCAGCCAGACCTTGCAAGTATCCACAAACTGGTAGAAAAGGCGGAGAGGTGATACGGAAATGTACACCTGCAGTCCCCGTGTTGGAGAAGGGAAATTTATAGGAACAAGTGAAAATTTACAACACCCAATATCGCCTGCACGCGGTCGCCAATTGTAAGAGGTCTAAACCTCACTTTCAGGTTCTTGGCAATATTGGAGATGCAAATAATCACAAACAAGTTGCATCCAAGTAATAAACAAGTTTATTACTACAAACAGGGATAAATCACAGTTTTCCTAAGCAGTTCTTACCAATACGAACCGGGAGCCAGTGCTAAGTGTTCCCTACACCTCAAGGTTTCTTTGTAGTCTCTTGGGATCTCTCGGGTCTCTGAGGTGTAAAACCTGTGCATAACATTATATACCTATGATAATTACTATGGTTACTGAAAGATAGAAACATTTCTAGTTACAGAGATGAGCCCTATTGGCTAAATTAGAGGTGGCTCCACGGTCCAAGATAACATTATATAATTCTGTAAAGTCATCAGTTTTAGAACAAAGACGTTCTTATACAAAGTCTTACATAACAAGGTGAAGTGGTGTCCATCACCAAAAGATGGCAATATTGCCTTACACATTATAATTACTTCAAGGACAGGTGTCTTGGCATCTGACAAGTAAGAAATAGACAGAAAATACATGGTATAATGTGTGTGCATTAGCAAGCAAAGTGAGTTACAATAATATGTATTCATATCCTGACATCTACTCTTATACGGTAGATGCCCTTAGCCCTACATATTAGTATAGCCTATGCCTAAACATTAGCTGTCTACGGTGTACCCCTAAGGGTATCAATTAGGGGGCAGGGACCTCGTGTAACAGTATGGTTGGTAGGAAATTGCACTTTTAAACCTTATTCTTTTAAAGTGAGTGTACGTTTTGTGATATATTGTTCTGTATTTACTTATTACATTTTTATCTATTTTTAAGTAAACATCTCATTTTAAACAGACTACTTGGTGTGCCTTTGAAATTCTTTTTTTTTGACAAGTGAAGCATATATGGTTAAAGCTGGCACTGTGCAAAGCTTACTGGTTTTACCAAACTGGAAAAAAGGTAAGAATTTATCTGAGATCTTTGATAGAGTGCTTAAGGGTTCATTTTGTACACCTGTTTAGGTGCCCGTAGGTGAAAGATATGTGCCCCCCCCCCGAAGAGCATAATTATCTGAGCCTGTACATTGGGTACGTTAGCAAGAGGTTCACTGTTTGAATCCCTCCAGAAACTTGAGACCAAAGGTTGATTCGAAACACAAAACAGACAGGAGGGTTACCCTGTTTCTGTTTCCTGTTTACAAGACTGTGCTCAGAGGTTCGCACTGTGGGAGCAGAGGGTCTGACCTGCTGAGTGGGGTTCTGACACTGGCCAGTCCGCCTTCATGTACTAGCTCCCTTTACTCTGGAATAACCTACCCTCCGACCTTCACCTTGCCTCTCCCCTCTCGTCTTTCAAAAGAATCCTCAGACTCCTCCCCTCTGTGTCTCAATTGCTCCTAACCCCCCAACTCCACCCTCATCCCACCTTCCATCTCCTCAGTGTTTTTCCTTCACAAGCCTCCTGCTCTACATCCACAGGTCTTGTTGTCCTGGGGCGACTACCCTCCTGGTCTCAAGCTAAACCACCGCCTTAATTTGTCACAGTATATAACTACTTGTCTTGCATTGTATTCTTGCCTTATATTTACTGTCATACATTTTGTATATATTGTACACTTACTATATTAATCTCTTGTAA
Source organism: Neoceratodus forsteri (assembly GCA_016271365.2). Lineage (NCBI taxonomy): Eukaryota > Metazoa > Chordata > Ceratodontiformes > Ceratodontidae > Neoceratodus > Neoceratodus forsteri. Next base: position 775,667,709 of record CM028135.1, read on the forward strand.
ATTTTATATATTAGTTGTTCTGATACTTTGTTTACGCCTGTGTATACCTTATCCTGGGTCACACCTGGAAATGAGCCTCAGCTCAGCATGCCTTTCCCAGTCACCAATTTTTAAATTAATTAATTAATTAATTACACTGGAAAGTTACTGCTGTCTGGAATTCTCATATAGCCAGCATTCTAAAGCTTTGGGCTGTGCCATTTCCCTACTAGGGGTGCACATTACCCAGTTGTTGTGAATACCCATTGACAATGTGGAGCACTACAGAATAACAGATTGTTTAAGACTATTATTGAGTCCATGGGATATTGTTACTGCCAGGGCTTTTTATTTATTTATTTTTTTTCCAGCCCCTGATCCCCCTGCAGGGGCTTAGTTCCTGCAGCAACCGCCTCCCCATGCCCAGGCTTACTCCTCTGGGCTGGGCCACCCCTCTCCAAGGTCCACAGTACCTTTCACTGGCTTACCACCCAGGATGGGGCTATGGAAGTGAGGCCCTACTCGGCTGGCATGGTAGGCAGTGGAGGCAGTGGAGCAGAGCTTCACGCTTCAGGGCTGACATTTTTGAGTACTGCATCGGGGCTGGGGACATGCAGTGATGGCCAGCATCCACCCTGCCCCCTTGCCGATATGGTGCTGGCACTGTGGCTCCCACGGCCTCCACTAGGGGTCCATAGTGTGCCAGACACACAACCCCCTCCCGTAGAAGGAGCGCAGTCCCTAGGATGATCAATCCCTCTCCTCCAGCCTGCCTGCCAATGTCCCGAGTCTGTTCCCAAACCCGGGTTGTTGGCGTCGCAGACGGACACCCTGTCTCTGCATTGCTAGGGCCTTAATACCCTTCTTTATTTCAATCTTGAGAACCAGAACAAATATACTATCAGAAATGAAACAACAAGGGATTAAGTTAATTAAAAGAAATAATTAAATGCAGCACCTCAGGAAAAGAAAATGCGTGACAATACTGTTTTACTTATTTATTGGATTTACAAGGAAATATGTATGTTTTTAACCATTTGATACTTTTTAACAAATTGTAATGGCAGAGCCTGCTGAACAGTAACGTCTTTGAATCTGAATGTGTAACTTCTCTTGTACATGAGTGCTGCCCACCACCACTGCTCTCTGGGTTCTACTGCTGAGCCAATTTGCCACCCACCTCCCCTGCCTTTTGATCCTCTAAATTCCTGATCAACCTCTTGTGGGGCAACAAGTCGAAGGCCTTGCTAGAGTCCAAGTACAGAATGCCAACTGCCTGAGCCTTGTTCACCGTCTTCGTTACCCAGTCAAAGAGGTTGATCAGGTTGGTTTGACAGGACCTCTCTGACATGAACACATGTTGCCTCTCATCCAGTAGCCCATTGGCTTCCAGAAACTCAACTAGTGTTTCCTTCAGAATGGTCTCCATCAGTTTACCCAAAACGGAAATCACTGACCAGCCATCATCATCATCATCATCATCATCATGTTTATTGATCTTCCATAGCATTTAGAAAAATGTTGGACATTACAACAGAGTCAGAAAAGTAAAATAGCTTAAATAAAGTTAAAAACAAGTAGTGCAGGCAATGAATGTTACTTACATAGGGTGCAATGATACTTTGCTACAAAGTCATCTATCAGGCACTGAAGAAGGACTGTATACTGAAGATTACACATGCTAAGAAGTAGGAAAGTGCTTCCTTTTGGATTTTATCACTGAAGCCAAAAATTTGGAAATTAGCTCAGCGTTTGCTTTTGTCATGGGGTGAAGTAATATAAATAAAGGATCATAGTCCAGATTTGCATACCTTATTAAAAATGTTTTGTTTGTTTGATCATGAGCAGAGTTATATAGGGGGCATTGAATTGTAATATGGTAGAGAGTTTCCTGAAAACCCCTATTTCATCTGCATAAACCATGTGCTGATCTATCAGCGGATGGTCTATTAAAGTATACATACTTGGAGGTAAGAATACCTACTCTGGCCCTTGTCATTAACTTCCTAATGTTGGGGGCCAGAGGTAAAGTCAGGTACTCTTCCAAAGTCGTGTCCATTTTATTCATACTGTACCATGGCTCTTGTCAGTGGACTCTTACTTGCTCCATCTGTTTAGTCTGGGCTTCAGCAAAGAGTTTTCATTTAAATGTATCCTTGAAAAGGGGTGAAATAGAAATCCCCTTTAGGGCATCTTCCCACAAGTGGGTTAAGGAGACTCTTAGGTGTATATTCTTTAGGCATTTTAACCAAGGGGAATGGAAACCATATCCTGACCAAGATATTTCTTCTTCGAGACACAGCTTTGGTATTGAATTTAACTGATTGTTAATGATTTTGAGCCAGTAAGAAGCTAGCCATAAGTTTACAATAGTGGCAAGGGGGAGTCTACCCAACTCTACTCTCACCAACGTGTTAGCTGTTGATAAGGGCACCTGTAAGAGGGATTTATAGAAAAGAGATAAGGGAAGTTCCAGAGTAGTGTATATAGTGGTTCCCCAAGTTTCAGCTCCGTAGAGTAGACTAGGATTTATCTTGGCTTCTGCAGCTATTAATGCTGGTAGAACTGTCTGTCCCCCATACCTGTAATTAAAGCGTAGCAAGGCTTTAGCTGTCAGCCTGGCTTTAGATATCTGTTCTTTCCAATGGGAAACCCATAGACCATTAAACGTGAATTTTATTCCTAAGTAAGTGTAGGAGGAAACTATCTCTATCAGCTCATTATCTAAATATATCTTAGGAGAGGAGTAAACAAATTCACTCCCTATGAGGTGTTAAAATATTCAGATAAATTTCCCTTATTATCATACCTTACTGCTGTGATGGTATTTGTGTGTAGTAGATATATCGAGGTTAATAAATTTAAAGGGAGACCTCTTTCCAGCAAAATGTCCCAAAGTATTTTCCTGACAACAGAGTCGAAAGCTGCAGAAAAATCTATGAAAAGAGCGTAAAGTTTCATTTTCCTGTAAAGTTTATATTTTTCCAGAAGGTGTGCTAGAATAAATATAATGTCAGTGGTTGAGAATGCTTGGTGGAAACCTGCTTGAAATATTGACAATGGAGACTCTGTGTCTACCCAGTCCTGAAGTTTGCTTAATAGAATTCTGGTAAATATCTTGACACTGATGTCTAGTAAACTAATGGGTCTACAGTTGGAGGGGAATTGAAAGGTACCCTTCTTATGCATGGGAACAATTAATTTTTTTTAGCCAAGAAGGTGGTACAAAAGATTCTTTAAGACAAGTATTAATGAAGTTGGTAAGAAAACGTACCCATTAATTTAAATGAGTTTTATAAATTTCACTGGGGATAGTGTCTGGGCAGGGGCTTTATTTATTTGTAAGATGAAGTATGGCTCTTTCTACCTCATCTAAGGTAAAACTCAATGGTTGAAAGCTAGCAGAAAGAAGTCAAGTGGGGGGAATGTTATTTACTGGATCAGCAGGATCATTATTAAAAAAAGATTTATAATACGTAACTCCCATCTTTTTCAGAATATAAGAAGGCAGGGAAGGTGAGTATAGAGCTGACCCCTTTGCTACCAACCTCCAAAAGGACTTGGTGTCCTTAGAGTTTATAGCTGGGTACATGTACTTCCAACATTGTAAAGCAGTCAGATTTCTTATGAGCTAGGAACCTTTTATAAATTTTCCGAGCTTTATTTAATTTGACAAAATTGTCTTTAGAGGGGTGGTTTCTGACAAATCTAATCAATTTCCCCAGCTTATGTTTCTCTCTTTTGCAGTGCACATCAAACCAAGAATTAGGAGGCACCCAGTTACTATCCATGGTGTAAATTTTTTGATTAATTTGTTGGTAGCAGATCTCTAGCTGTTCACTCATGAATAGAGCATTGACATTAGTTTGGGCAAATGAATAAAGTGACGAGAAAAGGGGAGAGTAGATTAAGTTTAGAACACTTTCCCCAAGCTTTGATACTGAGCATCAATTTAGTTTTACCAGTTAAAACCAATGGGGCAGAGGTTTAAATTAAGTTGACTGAATGAGAAAGTCTATCTGTTGTTATGACAGAAAACAGTATGGCAGTGTGATCACTTTCAGGTCTCATGACTACAGTAAAGTCCTTGAGTTGATCATAACAGTGTGGGGAACACAGAACAAACTCAATTACACTTTGTCCTTGTGGAGAGAAGAAAGTGCAAGCATCTCTAGGGTCGCCTGCCCCTCTTCCATTTAATATAGGTAAATTATTACTTGTGATAGAATCCTGGAAGCACTTTCCTGAGTCATTTAATGTTTTATCAGAAGAAATTCTAGGGACCAAATTTCCCATATAGAATAGGTCTTGTAAAAGAGGAAAATTACCAAATTGCGGAATTCTTGAATTAAAATCCGTAACTAAAATAGTCATATCTAGTTGGAACTTTGAGGACATGGAGTCTATTTCCTTTGTCAATTTGGACCAAAAGTCATAGTTTGAATTAAGATAGAAATTGGGGGGAATATAAACATTCACCAGTAATACAAGTAAGGAATCCCAGTTGATAACTGTAAGGAGGAACTCCTGGGTGGGAACCAGATTTTCTATTACCTTCAGTCCCTTCCTAATTTTAACAAGAGTCAAGAAACCCCCTTTAGGTCTACCATGGTTTCTTACCTCAATGGCTGGTGAGTAAAAAGATTCATATCCATTAATATAAGTTTGGGAAGAAGCCCATGTCTCCTGGAAGGCTAGTACCTCATGTTTCATAACAAAATCAAACCATTGAGGATCCACCAGCTTAGTCTCCAAGCCCACAGTGTTCCAACCAAGTACATTAGGAGAACCTCCCTGTAACAATGAAACAGCGGAAGTGGAAATAAAACTGTTCACTGAGCTAAAATCATTAGTTAGTCATGTAGCACTTGCTGACTTCCTTACAGGGATGGGCACCTTATCCCAATCGAGAGATGAAACCAGATGAATATCAACCTCATCAAATCTATTGCTATTTTTAAGCAGAGAGGAAAGCAGGTCCATTGAATATATATAGCAATCTATCTGGGAGCTATTAAAATGAGCTCTTTCAGTCCTGCCCAGATTGGAGGACAAAATTTATTTTTTGATAATGGAGGCCGGAGCTACTCTAACATGTGATGCTAAGTTTATCTCATTTTTCCCCTCAAACGGGTCAATCCCAAATATAGATGTCACATTAGAATGGTTCATGGTCTCGAAGTTCCAATTAAGGGATACTAAAGTAGAGAAAAAGCTTTCAAAAAGAGCAACTTACAGGCCTTGGTGCCCCATAGGTATATTTCCACATTATGGGCCATGTCACAGGAGAAGAAATGGTCAGACCCAGTGCATTTAAAGATAATTGCTGGGGACTGACCAGCCTGTAGTTCCCAGGGTCATCCGTGGACCCATTCTTGTGCAGAAGTAACACATGTGCAGTTCTTCACTCCTGTGGTACAATCCCCGCATCTAAAGAGCTGCTGAACAGATCCACCAGCTCTGCCACCAGTTCTCTTAACATTCTTGGAGCATGTCTTCCGGTCCAGGGTACTTGTTCTCCTTTAGGGACATGAGCTCTTTCCTAACCCTGTCTTCCACCACAGTATCCTGTCCTCAGCCATGTTCCCTCCTCCCCATTCTCCCATGTGGCACTGGTTCATCCTTTTCTTTAGTAAAGACAGAGCAGAAGTATTTGTTCAACACCTCTGCTTTCTCTTCTCTGCCTTCCACCCACATCTCCTTTTTTAGCTTCACCATGCCTTCCATCATGCCTCTCTTTTCTCTGATATACCTGAAGAAGGCTTTCTCTCCCTCCTTAATCCCCTCTGCAATGTGCAGCTCCTTCCTAACCTTGACCTGTCAGACTACACTTACGATCTCCTTTGCTTTCTTCAGATAGAACTCATTCTCATCTTTCTGCGACTTCCTTTATGTAGCCCTCTTATCTCTTAGTGCTTTGCTTACCTCCCTACCAAATCAACTTGGTCTTCTGGGTTTGGAGTTCTTCCCCTTCTACTTAAGGCAGGCGTTAGTTGCTGCCACTGCTCTTCTCTAATCACTATCCACTTTTGATCCACACTCATGCCATCCTCAAGTTTAGCTAGATGCCTTCTTAGTGTCTCAATCATCTTAACAGTCAGCCTTCCTGAAGTCAAGCACTCCAGTCTTCATCTTTGGTGCTTCCTTCCCCATGTTAATTCAGAAACTACTCCCCAAGGGCTCCTCCACCATGATGTTCCTGACAAGATCCCCATTAGTTAACACCATGACCAGGATGGCTACCTCTCATGTCAGCTCTCCACTCCCTGAACCAAGACCCCATCCTGGACAGCATTCAGGATCAGCTGGCTCCTGGCACAGGCAGTGGATGGGACACTCCAATCCACCTTAGGCAGACTGAAGTCCCCCATTACCACCACGTCTCCTTTTTCAGCCTCCATCCTGATCACAGTCAACAACTCCCTGTTCTTGTCCTCATCCTGATTAGGTGGCCTATACACTACACCCAGTCTCAATTTCCTTCCTGCTGACGTTTGGATCAGTATCCAAAGTGCCTTTATTTCCCCCTCTCCTAGGTCCTCCCCATTGGCAGTAATGCCCTCCCAAATGTATACTGCCACCCCCATTTCCCTTTCTCCCTGTCCTGTTTATAGAGGGAATACTCTGGAATGGAGAGGTCCCATTTATGGTTCAGGGTAGCCCAGGTTTTAGTGACAGCTGCCAGCTCTACTTTCCCCTCTGCCATCATGGCCTGCAGGTTGTCCATTTTGTTCCCAAGACTTACAGTACTGAAGACACTACCCTCCACCACTCCTGATTCCCTCACCTTATTTTCAACCAAGTGCCTTCTTTCTTCTGTTTGGCTGCCTGCTTACTCCCTCTTCTTCTCCTGGTCCCCCACTTTTTTTTTTTTGCTAACTCTTTTTCCCTCCGATCTCCAGTCACTTGGGCATCTCTCCAGCTAGGGCTCAGGCATATTGCCTCTACCGTCTGCTGTGCTCTTCACCCGGTAGAGGAATTGGGTGCTGGGTCCTCCCCCCCAACCCCAAAATGGGGAGGCAGGACCATGGAGAGTCAAGCCTGGATCCGAGACGGCATTGGATGTGTGGGCTCAGCCTTTGCCCTACCTTCGCCTCTCAAGTGGTCGGGGATTTCCACCTTGGTGGTTTTGCCCTTTGGAGCTCGGCTGTGCAATGGCATCTGGGCATGGAGTGCTGATGCCCAATGCAGCTCCACCTCTGCTTGTGTGAGCGCCACTGCATTGGGGTGCCTCCCTCTACCACCAGAGGCCACCCTTTCATGGTGCATCCCCTGGATCCCTCCCCAGGGAGAGAAAGCAGTCCTCCAGACACTCTATCTCTTCCTTCTCCTGCCGACCCTTGGCGGCCCAATTCTGTCTCCAAACCTGGGCTACTGGTGTGGCGTGAGGTGTGGCGTCCAGCGTCTCAACCCTCAGTGCCACTGGGCCGGCCACCTTGGTTTTGATATAGCCCCATATTAATCCCCCCACCCATGCTTTTTTTACCCGAGGGGAAGATCGACTGCTCCCTCCTCCAGAAAGCCTTAGCCAAGCCCCTTCTATGCACTCTATTCTCTCCCTTTTCTGACCTGTGTGTCCTATATGCCGGCACCTCCTGGAACCCCTGGGTGCTGCGACCCTTGCTGGGCCCCCCATTCAGTTTAAATTTAGGCTCTGCAGATATATCCTTCAATCCTGCTTAAGTGCAGTCTATCAGGTACATAGAGGGTTTTGTCATTCCATGTCTCCCCCCAATTCCCTATGTATACAAAACCCTCCTTCCTACACCATTCCCTCAGCCATCTTGTGTTTCCTAGCTGTGTTGGCTCTAGGCACAGGCAGCACTTATGAGAAGGCTACTGGCCTGGCCTCCCCCTACAAACCTGCCCTACCACTCTGAACCTCTCCTGCACTGTCTCTACCTCGCAACTAACAAGGTCATTTGTACCTAGGTGAACTATCACATGTGGTTTCCCTCCCATCCTGCTTGAGAGTGGGCTTACCTCCAGGCATATGCATCCTGCTGTCATTCCCAGGAGGCACACCACTCTCCTATTCTGCAGCTCTCCCCATAGCCCAGCTAATTCCTTTTACTGTGGAATACCATATTACCATGACCCTATCTCTACCCTTCCCTTTCCTTCCCCCTGCTTGAGCTTCCCTTTCTTGCTCAACCTGTTCTACTGCCCTTCCTTTTACTGCTATCCTCCCCCCACCTCTCTCCTCTCAGCCACTGTCTGCCTAACTTGCCCACCACCCCTTCTCATCTACTCCCCATCTCACCCTTGCTCCAGTGGAATCCTGTCCTCCCTGACCCTCCAACTCAATCTGGGCCCTACTCCCCCCAAGGGTGCCCTCTTCCCCCCATGCTCCTTACCTTACCTTACCCCCATTCCCCTCCTGTCACACTGCAGTCCCCCTGCATCCTCTCTACTAACCAGCTGTACCCCATCATCTGTGTCCCACCTAGGTCCTCCCTAACTTTGCAGTATGCAATGGTTGGAAGTGGTTCCTTACTGATGCCACCATGGGTGCTCCCGCACTTCCCTTCCCTGCTGACCCCCTCTATTTCTCCCCAAGGTCCTTCATCCTTTCTTCCTAGAATTCTTCTCCCTCTGGGGAAGTGGGTCACAGTGAATCTGGACACAACCTGCATTCTCCTCTCACTCCCTATTCTTTCCCTTTGCTCAGCCCATCTCTCCTGCCATCTTATCAGTAATCCCAATTCCTTCCTTAGAATCTGCACCTCGGCCATCAGAAAACCTAACCTCCTATGCCACTGGGCAACCCCCTGCCTCCCACATGGTTCCCAGAAACACTGCAGCCCCACATCCCCTACAGCACACCATCCTCCCCCACCATTTCTATCCAACCACTACCCCAACTACTCTCACAATCCTACTCCAGATAAGGAGTAGTTACAACAGGACACCTACCTGCCTTCACAGATCTACCCCAGAATGGAAGTAGTTCCACAGCACAACCACAAAACAACCACCTGCCTTCACAGGCCTACCACAGACAAGGGGTAGTTAAGAACAGGACAGCCACCTGCCTCAGTAGGCAAGCCTGTTTAGGACCTGTTTTCACACCAATATCTGAAAGCCCCCTTCCCTGTTTGTCCCTGATTGTTTACCTTTCCCCTGTACAGCAGAGTTCTCTGTGGGCCTGTGGTCTGTTCTGCAGATGCCCCTTAGGCTCCACACACATGGTTGTGGCACTCATGCTTCAGAGTCTCTTGGGACTCTGTGCAATTTACAGGACTGCAGCCACGCTACTGGCTGGCTGCAGTCATGTGGTCCTGGCCTCCTTGCCAATGGCCACTGAGTTTGGCATCCTAAAATCCCTTTCCTATCCCTCCTGTACAGTCAGTCACCCATTCCCCCCTCCCTACTACCAAGCCAATACAGCAAGTCAGCACACATTGTAGCTTTAATCCCTCAAACAGCACTAAAAAAGCATTCTCTATGCACTTCCCTGTTGTCTGGTGACCTGATCACTCAGCTGCTGAAGATCTCAACTGCTGACAGAGATGCCAGCCTTTGATTAAAGCATGGACTATAGCCAGACTACAGGCTGACTGCAGTCATGTGGTCTGGGCATCCTTGCCAATGGCTGCCAGGTCTGACATCCTACAATCCCTCTCCTATCCCTCCTGCATAGTCAGCCACTGGCCTCCTCTCTTCGCAGCCCGGACAGCAAGTCAGCACATTGTAGCTTTAATCTCTCAAACAGCAATAAAAATAAAAATAATAATTCTCTGTGCATGTCCCTGCTTGTCAGGAGACCCTATCACTCAGATGCTGCAGGTCCCAACTGCTGAATGAGGCATATACATATTGTCATACATACTTGGAGCCACATGACCCTTCGATTCCTTTTACATCTGGAGCCACACACACATCAGTGGGTGTGGTTATACCCCACATCAGAGCCTGATCTACTCTGCAAAATTCATTGGTACTCCCACTGTGCTACAGCTTTACCTACTCTAACAGGTTTCACATAGCTTGGCACCATGTCGCCTGGTGAGTGGTGCAGGAGGCATCCACTGGAGGGACAATTCATTCATACCTGTATGATTTGGTGACTCAAGTCAGCCAGGACACAATCCTTGGTTTGCTTTTTTTGGTGTCCAATGGTCCCTGATCATGAGGGTTGCCCCTCTGTGCCAGGTCAATCTCTCTTCTGGATCCAGGAGGTCACCCCATCTTGTGGGTGTTTTGCTTCACAGCACTGCTACTCAAGGGTTGGTGTGCGGGGTGCAGTGGGGCAGTGCATACTCCAGTCTGCCCCCTGCCAGATGCTGGCAATCACCCCACCCCTTGGCCAGCGGCAGCAGCTCCAGTGCCCATCACAGCTTGGGATCTCCTTTCATGTAACAGGCATATCTCCTACCTTAGTCAGCAGTCTTGTACCTCTGACCAAGTCTCCCTCTCTGTCAGCAGCTACAGTGGCAACCATCATTCAGGCACAGAACAACAAACGACCCCTCCCCCCCCAAAGCTGGCACCCTATGTTTTGTAGGACCCCCTCTTCTCTGCAAGGCTGCTAGGAATTATCATTTAGGGAAAGCCCCTTAGGGTCCACATACTCTCCTGGTGTGTTACCTCACATGATCCCTCTAATTACCACTGATCAATATTAAATACCCCCAGATCCCTTTCCTGGATCTGCACAGCTGTCCTGGGTCTGTCCCTGGAGGCTTCCAAGTTGCTCCAGTTTCACAGGCCTGGATTTAACAACAGCAGGTAGATGAAAGGTCCTTGCCAGGTCGAAGGCACCCTACTGCTTTCTGTCACAAAGCCCCACTCCCCCGTGTGCTATAAGTCACTACTAGAAAGTACACTCTTGGCAATCTGGTAATCAACCCTTCATCCCCTAGTGGTGCAAAGAGGTTGTTAAAACCTGTTTGTGTGAAAACAAGTTAAAACACACTCCAGTGCGCAATAATGGAAAATTTGTAACAGTCCAGAATTTATGGCTTACCTTTTCAGAATGCAGTTCCAAGCATGTGCAGAATGCTTGGACAAAGTCTTGAGCAAACCAAGAAATGTCTATAATTGTATGAGCCTCCAGCCAAAATGTGCCTACCTGATCTCACAGGGGTGTGGTTGTTCCATGCCTGGAGTAGATAACTTTTCTATTCCAGCAAGGATTTTCCAGGCTCTTGAAGAGCTCCTGACACAGTTGAGACAAATTTGAAAAAATGTAATATTCAGGCATAAATGTACAGTACAGTCCCATTTATCCGAACTGGTCTGGTGACATGTTTGTGGTTCGGATAAACGGGAGTTTGTGATAACAGGATTGGACATTTGGAAGCAATGTACAGGTTGGTGGGTTGTGAATCAGTGCTGTTAGGGTTTTTTTTTTTTGTTTGATTTCTCTGTGCTTGTGCTCACATGTGGTTTAAGTGCTTTTAAGTGCTTTAAGTGCCTTTGGACTGTAGATGTGGTCACACTTTATTTTTGAACCTTACTAAAGAACGGCTTCATTGTGGTTTGTTGTAGGCTCTGAACTCGTTTATTTGCAGCTTTAGATCTCAGCCCTCTCAACAACATCAGCTGTACTGCATCGCAGTCAGGTTGATTTTCAAGCCACAGCAAGCATGTATCAAAATTTGCCACTGCCTCTGAATTCATCGGAATTGGTGCAACTTCGGAGTCTTTGTCTGATTCGGTGTCTGATTCAGCTACATCTTCATCACTTACTCCTGGTAGCTTCCGTACAGCCTCAATGATGGGATTGTCTGTCAGATGTTCGTGATCTTCCTCAGCGCTATCACAGTGTACCCAGTTTTCAATGTCTTCTTTGGACAAGCACACGTTCAGCTTGTCAATCATGTCTTCAGCCATAGCTGTGATCTTTGGATCCTCATCCGGATCCAATGCTGCAGTCTCACCACTCACCTCGTTTTCAGCCACAAGTTCATTGGAGGCCGGTATACCAGATTTCCTCCAGGAGGTCGCCCCTTCTTGTGTGTGCTTTGCTTCACAGCACTGCTACTCAAGGGTTGGTGTGCGGGGTGCAGTGGGGCAGTGCATACTCCAGTCTGCCCCTGCCAGATGCTGGCAATCACCCCACCCCTCTGTCAGCGGCAGCAGCTCCAGTGCTTATCCCAGCTTGGGATCTCCTTTCATGTAACATAGGCATCTCTCCTACCTTAGTCAGCAGTCTTGTACCTCTGACCAGGTGTCCCTCTCTGTCAGCAGCTAGAGTGGCAACCATCATTCAGGCACAGAGCAACAAATGACCCCTCCCCCCAAAGCTGGCACCCTCTGTTTTGGAGGACCCCCTCTGCTCTACAAGGCTGCCAGGAATTATCATTTAGGGAAAGCCCCTTAGTGTCCACATACTCTACCGGTGTGTTACCTCACATGATCCCTCTAATTACTACTGATCAATATTAAATACCCCCAGATCCCTTTCCTGGATCTGCACAGCTGTCCTGGGTCTGTCCCTGGAGGCTTTCAAGTTGCTCCAGTTTCACAGATCTGGATTTAACAACAGCAGGTAGATGAAAGGTCCTTTCCAGGTCAAAGGCACCCTACTGCTTTCTGTCACAAAGCCCCACTTCCCCTGTGCTATAAGTCACTACTAGAAAGTAGACTCTTGGCAGTCTGGTAATCAACTCTTTATTCCCTAGTGGTGCGAAGAGGTTATTAAAACCTGTTTGTGTGGAAACAAGTTAAAACACACTATAGTGCGCAATAATGGAAAATTTGTAAAAGTCCTGAATTCACGGCTTACCTTTTCAGAATGCGGTTCCAAGCATGTGCAGAAATGCTATTGCCAGACAAAGTCTTGAGCAAACCAAGAAACGTCTATAATTCTATGAGCCTCCAGCCAAAATTTGCTTACCTGATCTCACAGGGGTGCTGTTGTTCCATACCTGGAGTAGATAACTTTTCTATTCCAGCAAGGATTTTCCAGGCTCTTGAAGAGCTCCTGACACAGTTGAGACAAATTTGAAAAAATGTAATGTTCAGGCATAAATGTACAGTACAGTCCCATTTATCCAAACTGGTCTGGTGACATGTTTGTGGTTCAGATAAACGGGAGTTCGTAATAACGGGATTGGACATTTGGAAGCAATGTACAGGTTGGTGGGTGGTGAATCAGTGCTGTTAGGGGGGTTTTTTTGTTTTGTTTTTTCTATGCTTGTGCTCACATGTGGTTTAAGTGCATTAAGTGCCTTTGGACTCTAGATGTGGCCACACTTTACTTTTGAACCTTGCTAAAGAACTGCTTCATTGTGGTTTGTTGTAGGCTCTGAACTCATTTATTTGTAGCTTTAGATCTCAGCCCTCTCGACAGCATCAGCTGTACTGGATCGCAGTCAGATTGTTTTTTGAGCCACAGCAAGCATGTATCAGAACTTGCCACTGCCTCTGAATTCATTGAAATTGGTGCAACTTCGGAGTCTTTGTCTGATTCAGTTACATCTTCATCACTCTCTCCAGGTAGCTGCCGCAAAGCCTCAGTGATGGCACTGTCTGTCAGAAGTTCGTGACCTTCCTCAGTGCTATCACAGTGTACCCAGTTTTCAATGTCTTCTTTGGACAAGCACACGTTCAGCTTGTCAATCATGTCTTCATCCAGATCCAATGCTTCAGTCTCACCACTCACCTCATTTTCAGCCACAAGTTCATCGGAGGCCAGTATACCAGAGTTCCTCCATGATTTGGCAATTGTTTCTGGTTTCACTTTGTCCCATGCCTCTCCCCCCATGTAAATCATATCCTTGAGGGTTATTGATTTCACAGTTTTCTGTAGACTCATTTCCTGATTTACATCCGATAGTACAGCCTGCATTAAACATTTTCTACACAGACTTTAAAATTTTCAAGAATGCCCTGATCACAAGGCTGGATCTTAGATGGCGTGTTGGGAGGTAGATAAAGACATCTAATGCTGCCATCCCCAGTTTCAATAATGGTGGGCTGGTGAATTGTGGACTAGAAGAATAGCATTTAGTGGCAGATTGAGTGACATAAGGTGGCGTTTTACTGATGGGACAAAGTGATCCTTGTACCAATTCAGAGATAGAGTGGCATTCATCCAACTGTTCTTCTTATTGGCATAAACCATAAGCAGCGCAGACATGTTAACATGCCTGAAACACCTCGGTTCACGAGATTTCCCGATCATATAAAGGGGCAGTTTATGTGAACCACTAGTGTTCACACAAACTAGAACAGTAACCCGGTCTTTCTGTTTCTTGAAACCTGGGCATCCTTTTCTGCACTGTGTGCTAAAGTTTTGTCTGGAAGGCACCTCAAGTACAACCCAGTCACATCTGCATTACAAATTTGGTGTGCAGACAAACTCTTGGCTTTAATGAGATCATGGAGCTGTTGCATGAAGTAAGTTACTCCTTCATCTGCAGCACTTAATCATTCACCATACAGCCTAAGTTGTCTAATGCTGTGGTGTTTTTTGAAGCAATCAAGCCACCCATCACTGGCTACAAACTGCCTCTGTCCCCACCAAGCCTGTCATGAAGCTGGACTGCCTTTTCCTTTAAGAGAGGACCCAAGATAGGCGTAGCCTTTTCCCTCTCCTGAGAGAACCACAGGTATACAGCCTCATCTCACTCGTCATCCTTACACGCCCTCATGGTCTTTCTCTTCTCCAGACCAAATGACCCCTCCATGGACATGGCAAACTGCCATAACTTTTTCTTCCAATCTTTAATGTCACTTATTGTTGACTTTCCTACCCCATACTCAGCTGCAAGTGCTACTGCTCTTTCCCATTCTCAATCTGATCGAGAATCCTGAGTTTTTCCTGCAATGTTAACACAATGCGTTTACGCTTTGTGCCACTCATTCCACTCCCACTCATCACTAAGAAACAGAGATAACACAGAGAGAGAGACAGTAAATTTTCACTGCAAACTGATGCATCACTTAAGTTAAAACATGTGATGTGAGACTACCAATGAGAGAACAGAACCTAATTGCAGAGCAGAACTGTGTGTACCGTACTGTACCTAATTAGAAAGAGGTAAAGGGGGCTGAATTGACAGTGCTGGGATGCATTATATTGCAAATGCAGCTTGCAATACACTGTAGTCTGCACAGTCTGCACAATCATCTACACTATCGTCAGTTTGCTATCCGTGAGAAAAATGCAAAACATAGGACAACATGACGCTAGTTCGGTTAATAGGGAGTTTCGGTTAACCGGGGTTTGGTTAAGCAAGACTGTACTGTAGCTTATATTTCATATTTTATTCTGTAATTCTCACCCTTATTTCCTTATTATTAAGGGTATTTGCATGAATACAGTATATCTGCTCCTAGCTCTGGCTGCCTGCCTACACCTGACATCATAATTCTGTTTATGACATCAACATATATTGCTGTACAGATAATTATAATATCATAAACAGGGGATTGTGATGTTGTGTGTAGAGAAGCAGCAAGAGTAAATATAGTCTAGGGATCTTGTTTTCATACAACTGTTTTCAGTAATAAAGAAAATGGTGACTTAACTAGTGAAAATATATGAAGTAATAAAGAAACTGGGATGGAGCTGAATATAAATCTTACTTTTTTCAATGTGTTCCCTAATGCTGTCAGGGGCTTTTTAAAGCTTATTTTTTTTATTATTTATTCTTTCCTTTGCAGCAGGGTACAGAGCAGTATACATAATAGCAATATCATAGCAGTTGCACAGGTCTGACTGTAAAGCATGACATGACCTACAGTACACAGGGCAATGAACTTGGAAGACCATCAGATTAAGTTAATATCTCTGGCTTATCTAATTGCAAAGAAATTTATTTTAATGAGATGAAAATACATTATACGTAAGTCCACCATCGATTAGGACTTGGTTTAACTTTATGATTGATCTATACTCATTAGAAAGAATACATTACTATAAGCAGGAAAAAACTGAAAAATTCCATCAAATCTGGGACCCGTTTATTGAAATAGCAAAAAGGTATAGGAATATTCCAGCTTGATAAAGTCCCAGGTGGAGTCAAGGTATGGGGTAAGAAACCACAAAAGTCTTCAGATTCTCTAATGGCTTAACAACAAAGGGTTGATGTTAATAGAATGCAATTTATAATATGATGCCATCTATTAATTTTTAATTATATGTTTTTCTCATCGCACCCTGCTATAACACTACGGATGTTTTTTTGTTTTTCTTTCTTGCCTACTGAAAGGTATTGTGAACCCATTTATTTTCAATAAACAAAAGGAAAAAAAATGACCTACTGTACCATATATATTCAATGCAGAAATGATAACCTAGGGGGTCAGTGAGGAGACAACAGACAGTCTGGAAGACCTCTAGAACACTCGCGGAATAAATGAATCATCTATTTGTGACATATAGAATACCCAGGACCTCCAGGATAACTCAAATTGTGCCATTCTGCCCAAATGGTTAGCAATTGTATATGCTAGAAAATAGAGTTCATTCATCACTGTATGCCATTGGGCCAGTGTTGGGGCTGCAGTATTTCGCCAAAGGTGAGTGATCACTTTTTTTGCCGCTGCCAAACAAAGATATAGCATACTGCTACAGGGTGGGGTTGTACCATCTTCAAACATGTATAATAAAACCAATTGCGGTGATAGGGTCAATTCTGCATTCACCACTTGTGTCAAGTAGGAGCCAACTGCCTCCCAGAACTGGGAAAGCAATGGGCAGTTCCGAAAATATGAACTGCATTAGTTTGCAGTTCCCCCACACTGCCTCCAACAGGCTCCATATACCAATGGTAAATATTTAATCAATTTGTCAGGGGTGTTGAAAAAAACGTACCTGACCTTTCCAGATAAATTCATGCCAGTATGGGGCCTGCAGGATCTTCATTAAGGGAAGAACCGGCTCCAGCCATTTTTCATAAGAAATGTCAGTACTTAAATCTATATTCCATGCCCTAAGAATGGTTAGTGTGGATTCAGCCCAGTAGCCTCTAAGGGCTTTATAGGCCAAACCCGTCAAATGTGGTGCCTGGTAACCCCTTAAGAACTCAAGCAAGAGTTGCATAAGGTGTGGAGTGGGATTTGGTAAGGCATTCCAGAGTGGGTTCTTCTGCAACAGGAATGTCCACACCTGCAAGTAACAAAAATGTTCCTGGTGTGGCAGGTGATAGGCTGCCTGTATATTTACAAAAGGGACTACCCCCTGGGAGTCTAGGAATTGGCATATGAAGGACAAACCCAGTCTATATATGAGTAAGCTTATGATGACTTAGCTACAGTAACAAGTTCTAGCCACAGCCGCAATTGCTGAGCTCACTGTGGAACAGTGCACCATGCCCAAGATGGCTGCTGATGCTCAGTGCGCATGTGCGGTGAAGTCGCACATGCACAGTGGTGGCCATCTTGAGCATGGTGAGCCATATCAACAAAAGTAGTGCTCCCATGGAGGTAGGGGGGTGGGGAGTGAGCGGAGTGTTCTGGAGTTGCGGAATGATCGTACTGCAACTCCACAACTGTTCTTTGGTGGCGATCTGGTGGCTCTTTTTTAGAGCTTGCAAGAAGGCTGCAGGCTTCACCCACTGTAGCTGTAAAAAGGAGTCTAGCCAGGCAATGTCCCCTACTTCCACCATTACTTCTGTATTAATAATTTCCATAAATATATTCATCAGAACTGTACATTGTTTCGCGAGCAAGAAATAAAACAAGTGAGTTTAAATGCACTCTGGAAATAGAAAATAAAGTTATTTTATCAATATTTTTATCATACATTGTCAGGAATTATCTATAAAAATGTAAGCATAGCTATTGGCATTCTGGTAGTAGTCTATTTTTAAACAATAAATGTTATCACAAATTTTTTAAATTCAGTTGTTCATGAGCATCAATTATAGTTTCAGCTCCTCCAATAAAAAAAAAACCTTTATTGCTAAACATGAATATTATACTGTCAAGAGATTTAGTATTTCATATCAGAACCAATAATCTGGTGCAAATGATAACATATACAATACACTTTCAGTTTATTGCATTTAATTTGTACAACTTTTATTGCAAACATTGCTACTCTACTGGAGTTAATACATTTTGAACAGTTTATTTTTCAAAGATGACCAATTTTTTTCCATAAAGATAGAGGATAATGGATGGGCAACAGTAAATAATAACGCTGTTCACTTCGAGAGATTGTCATGACAACCATGTAAACCTCAAGAGCGAAGCTCGAGAGGTTTACAATTGTCATAGAACCTCGAGAAGTGATCAACAGTGTTGTTCACTGTTGCCCATCCATTGTCTTTTATTGTGTATGGGCAACAGAAAATAAATAGCTTGTCACTTCTTCTGTGGTTGCGCCCACTCAAAAGTCTGTGCTATCTACCTATTTGGGCCGCAGTTCCCTCCTCCTCTCCCTCAACAACAGGCAATGGCTGGTGGTGTGAGAGAGTGGGGACGTGACTTGGCTGCAGCAACTGGAAAGTAACTCCTCTCTGTCTCAACAAACGTAAGGTGTGTACACTCACAGGAAAAAAAAAGACATAGAGCTTCTCAGTTTAGAAATTTAAACTGTTTATTCTTCAGTCATGGTAGACTCTGCAAAAACTACCCCAGCGCTTTGACCACAAGGTCTTCTGCAGGGGGCGTGTCACAAAAGGGGAAAAGGTCCCTATTTATGTTGATACAACATCTGACATTATCATGTCATCATAAATGATCCATTAGTTCAAGTAAATTAATTAAAGGTAAATGTTAACAAAGACGCAAACATCATATGTTAAATACATATCAATGACATGATATAACACACACCAACATAGCTCTTTGGCATTTTTTTTCCTGCGAGTGCACACACCTTATGTTTGTTGTGACTGTTTTGGGCTGGCTGCCCTTGGGTGCACCGACTGCCCTTGTCCAGAGCGCACTGTTTTACCTTCACAACTCCTCTCCATCTGCAGGATGCCGCTCGGGAAGGCAGCGGCTCTAGACAGGCAGGCAGTTTGAATGTAAACCTCAGAGGCCAGATGTTTTCGGATGTGCTAAGTACCACCGCTTACACATGTGCAAAGGTAGTCAATGCTGTTGTACCATCGCTGTGACATACCAATGATAGTACAACAGCTTACTGACGTCACAACGATGGTACAAGACTAGTAAATGATAGATTTTGACTAATAACAACATTCTACCATACACTATATGTTTATTAGTGATTTCACTTTTTCATACTGTACATTCCATATACATGTATATGAAGATCCCTTTATCTACACCATAAGTCCACCTAGAGGATATACATGGCTTACCTACCTGTAACTGTTATTCTACTATGAGCATTCAGTTTATATCCACATTTAGGCAGTACTACTGTGTGTAGCTCAGTCACTGGATGTCTTCAAGTTTGGCTTCTCCCACCACCCCTGTTGTCTTCTGACTCTTCCCCTTCTGATGTCAGATCTTGCATGCTAGAAGCAGGTAACCATGCACCACTTACCAGGGAAGGTCAGGTGGATTGCGTGGATGTCAACTGTATACCAATAGTAGAACTATGGTTACAGGTAAGTAACCCATATTCCTATCAACTGGTATTTAGGTCACTATCCACACTTGCGCAGACTCCTAGCAGTCCTCCAGGCGGAGGGCAGAGGGGGCAAGGTGGGCACCTCAACTACTTGGCAAACAGAGACTGGAAGACTGAGGACCCAGACACAGCCATCAAGATCACTGAGAACATCGATGTTGTAGTGGGATATGAACATATGCACACTGGACCAGATAGCCCTGCAGATCTCTTCAATCAGGATGTACCTGGCAGCTGAACTGGAGGCAGCAATATGCCTGGTGGAATGAGCCTTCAACCCCTTGGGCAGCTCTATACCAGCAAACCTGCAGCACAGATCAATGCAGAAAGTTATCCATTGGCCAATAGTCTCTTTTGGTGCTGGTCTGCCCAGAGCAGCTTCAACTTAGGTTTGGAAGAGCTGGTGAGCATGCATTCCTTGTGGTGATAGAGCAGCTGGCACACGTCCAAAGTATGGAGTGCACAAACGACGTCTGAAGTAGGCTTCGGAAAGTAGACTGAGAAGTACAACACCTAGTGAAGGTGAAACTCTGAGACTGCCTTGGGAGAGAACTTCCCATGGGTGCGAAGGACAACCTTACCTTTATAGAAGACCAAAAATAAAGACTCCACTGAGAACACTTGAAGCTTATTCACCCATCTGGCCAAGGACAAATGTGGTTTTCTGTCACAAGTGTGACATCTCATACTTGTGGATAATCTCAGATGGTTTACCCATAAGCTTCGCAAGCACCAGCAGGAAGTTCCATGCAGGTGGAGGTTCAAGCACCATAGGGGGACAAGAGATCCAGGCCTTTGAAGAAGCTCCTGACCATTCTCTTCTGTGCAGCTGGCATACCAGCCTGCACCAGGAGTCAGGAAATCCAGGCCTTTGAAAAAACTCCTGACCACTCTCTTCTGTGCAGTCAGCATACCAGCCTGCACCCAGTACACAGAGATGGCAATAAGGTTACCACCTACTTGGTTTTTGACCGAATGATTCAGTTTTCTAGGTCCAGATTTGGTCCTCCTGTTTTCACCATTGCAAATTCGTTTTTTATGGTGGGTCAAGCAGCACCTGTGAGATTCCCCACAAACTGTTTCATTTTCTTCTCATCTGACTGTAAGCAAGTGTCTGACATTTCGGTGTGCTTGCTTGCTTGCAGTGTATGCTAATCAGGAAGTGCCTTCAAGTGCAGGGCACTTAAAGAGCCAAATGTGTCCCTGTCTGCTCAGTTGTAACCTCTAACTTCACACCAGCAAATTGGAAGAGTATTCATGGGAAGGGTAAACAATACCACCTTAATTAACACCTTCATTGTTCTGAAGCCCTTAGACATTCAGACAGGCACCACATTAGGGTAGCCTCTTGTCCAGTGTGGACTGTACAATGTGTTTCAGAAACTTTACCTGCTAATCCAGTTTCATTCAGAGGTAGTACTTTTTCAGTCATTTTGAATGCTCACATACTTGTAAAACAGATTCTGTTAAATCATTCACCATTTTACTTGCATGTTCATATTACAAACAAATTCTGATGTCATGTAAACCTTTGTTTGTATACCAGTAAATCTGAGAGGTGTAAAGTAGGGCTATTAAGACCACTAGCAGCAAATCAACCTAATCCTTTCTAGGCTGCATTGTGAGTATGGCCTTTGACTGCTGTGATAAGGAATACTTTCATACTTTTAAATGCTCACCATTTTTTCTTTTAGGGTCTGTCCTATATTTTAATATTTGTTACCCCATGTGTTGTTAAATTAATAATCTAATATTTTATTTCATTTATATCAGTAATACACCTCTCTCTCTCTCTCTCTCTCTCTCTCTCTCCCCTCAGTAGTTATTACTGTCAATTTTCATACTACCTGGATATTCCAGGAAGACCATTCCATGCATCTCAGATGAACAGCACAGAATAGTGTGGCTAATGTCATGCTAAGCTACAGAAATGAGAAAAGGAAGAGAGAGAGAGAGCATTAGTTGGTGAGGAGAAAGGAACACAATCTAGATTTGATGACACTGCAAATTTAGGTAATTTATCAAACATTATTATTATTTTTTTTTTTACCAGAAGAGACACACTAAGCTGAAGCTTGTTTACAGGTGCAACCTGGGAGCACAAGGGAGTGAAATTATTTGTGCAGGGTCACACAGTATGCAAGTCTGGGCTGTGGGATTCAAACCCTGGTCTCCAGAATTGCAGCTCAGAGCCTTAAACCACTACACTATACTGCCTCCACACTACATATCGAATATCATGCTATCTGGTATGTATGACTGATATGGAAATAAAATAGGGTATTTAATAGCACAGAATAGTTCCTACCACTTTTGAAAACTTCCGTGACATTACAAATAGCTTTAGAGTAGGAGCAATGGGAAGGACAGTAGCACATCTTAAAATGGCAGATATTTGTATGAACAGCTTGTCCACCATTACTGGTGCAGTTTATTTATTTATTGAAAGAGTTTTACCAGAAAAGGCCACCTGTTCCAAAATAGCCGGTTGTCAGAGGTGTCCTTGTAGTCACTTGATGTGTCAGCTAAGCTGTGTACACAGGATGGAAAGTCCCCTGACCCCATCTCTAACCCCACCAAATGTTACCACACACTGAAATTTTAAATATTTAAATCTAAATCAAACAAACCAAAAATAATAATCATGATGTACTTTAATCAAACCAACCAAAAATAATAATCATGATGTACTTTGATCAAACCAACCAAAAATAATAATCATGATGTACTTTAAAGAAGTTGTACACAGTGCAATATCAGCAGCAATTTTGAATAAATCAAGTGAATCAGAGTCCAAGCGATGCCCTCATAAGTCATAAAAGGGGTGGAGTTAGGGGTGGAGTTTGGGGGTGTGGTTTAGTATTCGTTTTTCATCCCATCCAAAGGTGGCAACCTTAGATGGCAGCCAGGTGCATGTTAAGGATTGTAGTTCATAACCCCAGTTGAGTCACTGACCAGAGATAAGATGAGGATCTGTGCCACTGGAAGGGCAAGAGGATCAATGTCCTTGCCTGCACACCACAGTGAGAAACACTTCCACTTGAACAAGTACGCTGTGAGTCGACTCCTTATGGGAGTAGATTCCTTATGGGAAGCCTCCAGTACCTGGAGAATGTCTTCCAAAAGACCCAAAGCCTGGAACTCTAGAAGCTCAGGTGCCATGATGAGAGGTGCAGGGACTGGAGATCCAGGTGCCAGATCATTCCTCTTTTCTCATCAGCAGATATGGACAAAGAGGAAGCGATTACTGGAACCTGCTGCTGAGGCTGATCCTGATACTAAAACTGTCTTGGCCAGTCAGGAGCTATCAGGATCAGGTTTGCCTTTTCTCTGTATGCATTGAGCACCAACTTGTGAATCAAAGAGACAGGAGAAAAACATACAGAAGCATTGAATCCAGGGCCAAAAGAAGACATTCCCCATGAATGTTCCTGTCTGGGAGTGGAACACAGAAGAGCTTAAGCTTTCTGTTTTTCCATTCTCCCAGGAGGCAAACAGCTCTACCAGAGGTGTGTCCCACTGGCTGAACAGATGTCACCACATCCCAGTGCAAGGACCACTCATGAGACATCTCTCCCACTTGCCTGAGAGCAACCACCAACTGACTGTCCTCCCTATATATTCACTGTCAGGAAAGCTGTCTGTAGGTTGCTACCAGAGACCAGATGTGGAGCACCTCCTGAAGAAAGGAGTGCATCCCACCTTACTTGTTCAGATAGAACATGGTTGTGCTGCCTATCTGGACTTGCATGATCTGACTCCAAATCAGTGGAGCATACGCTTTCACTGCCAACTGCACTGCTCAGAGCTCCAGCAGGTTGATATGCTGGCAGGTTTCACAAGGTGACCATAACCACTGGGCTCCGTGGTTGGACAGGTGACCCACTGTCCTACAACAGCAACACCTGTGGTCAAGGTGAGGGTCAGCTCTGGGAAGAAAAACAGAATTTGCTTCTAGGGACACAGCCATCATTCTGTGGCATCCCACATTGGCTGTCACCAGAAATGGTTGGTCCAAGTGACCATGGCACTGCCACCACTGGTTCCACAGCTCCCACTGGAGGGCACACATGTGCCAGTGTGCCCAGTGGACCACACTGGTTGAAGTCACTATGATCTGGAACAGTGGGAGGAATTCCAAGGCCGGAGCAATTGCCTGACATGAAATAATCAGGTAAAGGAGATAAAATCCAGTGCCCTGTCTGCAGGAAAGAGCTCTGGCTTGGAGGGAGTCCAGCTCCACTCCAGTGACAGGGTCACCTGCTTGGGACCAGTTCAGACTTCGCCAGGTTCATCAGTAGGTCTAGGTCCCAGAGGGCCAGACCATCTCCCCTCCTGGGACACTTAAGTTCCAACCTCAGACTTCAATCTAGAGGGAGTGCTGGTAGTAACGGTCTATCCCCCAGTTCCTAAAACTTTTAGCCCATGACAATGCCTATGCAACCTCTCACTTACTACAGCCTCTGTCCCCATTGCCTGAAAGCAGGCCAAAATTGTACCCATCCATAAATTGGGTGACCCTAGTCTCATGGACAGCTACTGCCCCATCTCTTTGCTGCACCATTCTGGAAAGCTCCTTGAGAAGGCAGTAAATTCCAAATCACTGAGCACATCTCCAAATATAATCTCCTCTGCCCCCAGCAACATGACTTCAGGAAGGGTCACAGCAGTACCACAACACTTGCCCTCTTCACAGACCACATCCTAAGGAATATGGATGTTGGGAAGCTAACTGGCACAATATTCATCAATTTGTCCTAGGCATTTGACCTTGTCAACCACTGCATCCTAATAGTGAAACTTGATGCCCTTGGTCCCCCGCCCCACTGTCTGGCTCACTACCTCTAGCAGAACTCAAATGGTCTGCCTTGGTGATGCCATCTCCCTTTTACCTGTCACAGTAGGTGCCCCCAGGGCTCTGTCCTTGGCCCCCTCCTCTTTTTCCACTTCATCAACTCTCTTGTCAGAGGACCTCTTCTGTAAATCACTCCTCTATGCCGATGACCTAATACTGTTCCAAAGTGACCCATCCCCCTCCTCTTTGACACCCTTACCACCGAATTTTGCAAGGCCCATCAGTGGTTCTCCACCAATAAATTATTGGTCAATCCTTTCAAAATGAAGGCCATGCTATTCGTCTCTAAACCAAAACTTGCTGCCCTTGCGCACTCTGACTGCTTCCTCTCTGTCCTTTCCCCGGATGGGTTCACCCTCGACACTGTCCCTGCTTTCAAGTATCTGGGGGTAATCCTGGACCCATCCCTTACATATTTGGATCACGTAGCCACTCTTTTTTCAGGTGCATTAATCAGAAGATTGGGCTTTACTATCACCCAATAGATCACCTCACATCTGAAGCCCACCGTTCTGTTGCCCGTGGCAACCTCCTCCCTCTCCTTGACTATGGGTGCCCGGTATACTCCCTTACCTCCTCTACTAAGCTCACCCAGCTGAACACTACTTGTAATCAGATATGCTGCTTTGCCCTTCACGCCCCTCACACAACCCACCACTGCTCTACCTGTTCCTAAACTGGCTCCCTTCTCAAGCACAATGCTCCTACATGCTGGCATGTACAGTTGGAGATGCCTTACATAATCCCTCCTACTCTCCACTGTCTCTGTTGATCAAGCCCAGAATCTTCAGTCGCAATCTACATCAGTCATCCCTCCTCCAACTTGACCATCCAAACATAACCACTAGGATGGACCAAAGACCCTTCTCGGCAGCTGGACCCTCATTATGAAATAACCTCCCCATCTCCCTACATTCCCTTGACCCCCCCTCTAAATCTAAATACCCTTTTAAGAAACCCATGTCCTGTCCTCCTCAGCCTGCATCTGTCCTCGGGCCACTTGCCCTACTGTTCCTCATATGGTAACCATTTCCTCCTCCTCCCACTAGTACTCTCCTCCCCTGTTTTGATTACAGATCACCTTTCCCTCTTGAACCACTGGCTGAGTATCTAGCTAAAGTAGCTGAAACCTATTTCCTTTTGCACCCTGTGTATATCCTGATGTTTAACAGTTCAGCCATTGTTTACGTACCTATTGCTGATGTATGTAGCTACATTGCCCTATTCCATGTATGTTGATAAATCTGTATTCTCCTTATTGTTGGACAAAGTGCACCATATATATTTTAACCACCATTGTATTATCTGCTTGCCTTGCACTGGATCTCTTGCTTATTATGACCATTGTATAATTTCTGCTGTTATACTCACTGTATTTTACCGTGTATTTTCCAGTCCTGGCCTGGCCTGTGCCTGAAAAAGGTCTTTGGGTCAGTACCCCAACCCAGTAAACAATGAATAAATAAATACGTACGAACATACAAATCTGCCAGCAGGAACAGAACACCCGGTCTATCAATGTCTGCCCGAGTGTGCAACTAGCCCCTAGATTGCAGCTGCCCCAACTCCCTCAGCCCTCTCCACTCAGACCATCCCTCGTGCTCTGTCCCGCGCCCTCCTAAAACTTCCTACTGTCTTACATGATACCACCCCCTCTGGTAGAGTGTTCCATATAGACACCACCCTCTCCATGAAGTAGTGCCTCCTCATCTCCCACCTAAATCTTTCACCCTCCAATCTTAGTCCGTGCCCCCTCGTGTCCCTACCCTCCCTCAGTCTAAACACCCCTTCAGTGCTAGTTTTGTTTGCACCTGCAAACAAGCTTTCAGCTTAGTGTGTCTCACCTGGTAAAACAAAGGTAAAAATAAAATAAAAAAAAAAATTCCTCTCAAATACTTGAATGTTTCAATCATATCCCCCCCATCCCTCCTCTCCTCCAGCATGTACATATTCAACTCATTCAGCCTGTCCTCGTAGGCCATGCTCTTCATCCCACAACATTTTTGTTGCCCTCCATTGCACACCTTCCATTAAATTACTATCCCTCTTTAGATACAGCCACCAGTACTGCACACAGTACTGCCAAGTGTGGCCTGACCAAAGATCTGTAGAGGGACAGGATCACCTCCCTATGCCTGGACGAGAAACCCCTTGTGATACAGCCCAGCATCCTGTTCGCCTTAGCTGCTGCTTTCCTGCATTGGGCAGAGTTGTTCATGCTCCCTGTTACCAGCACCTCTAGGTCCTTCTCTTCCTCTGTGATCCCCAGCCTCACCACTCCCAACCAATAGTCCCTCCTTGGGTTCTTTGCCCTGAAGTGCATAACCGTGCACTTTTTTGCATTGAATCCCAGCTGCCACTTCTCTGGCCATACCTCCAGTTTGGTTAGGTCCCCTTGTAGCTATTTCCATCCATCCTCTTCATCCACCACTGCCCCCATTTTGGTATTATCTGCAAACAGACTAACCCTGCTTCCAACTATCGTGCAATACCTGAGATAAAGAGCCCAAATAGCACCGGGCTGACACCAGCTCTGCAGCGCTGGCCTGTCACCAGTCTAGTGGCAAGAGCCCCCCCCTACACACCGTGCAGTCTCCTGCAGCCACTTTCTTATCCAGTTTATCAGCTTCATCCCCACCCATGCAGCAGTCAGCTCCCCAGCTTCCCATGAGGCACTGAATCGAAGGCCTTGCTGAAGTCCAAGTACAGGACATCTACAGCATGACCCATATCCTGCTCTGGTTACCCAGTCGTAATATTCTATTAGACTGGTCTGACAAGACCTCCCCAAGATGAACCCATGCTGCTGCCCATGCTGGAGGACATTACCCTCGAGGAACAACACCAGCCTCTCCTTCAGTATCATTTCCATAAGTTTACTCACTATGGAAGTGAGACTGATGGGCTGATAGTTTCCTGGCTAGTCCCTCGGGCTACTCTTGTGTATGGGCACCATGTGGGCCACCCTCCAGTCCTGAGGCACCCATCCCGTGTCCAGGGAGGTGCTGAACAGGTCCACCAGTGGCTTGGCCAACACTTCCGCCATCTCCCTCAGCACCCTGGGGTGGATGCTCTCAGGACCTGGTGCCTTGTTCACCCTTAATGCCTTCAGGCCCTCTAGTACTCTACTCTCCTCGATCATTCCATCTGTCATCTCCTCCCCTCCCACTCCCACCCTCCCAGTCCAAGGTGGTAGTGGACCATTCTTCTTCTTTGTGAAATTGGAGCAAAAGTATTCATTTAGTACTTCTGTTTGTTCCTCTGTCTTTTCCACCCACTCCACTCCCCACCTTATCTTCACTATATGGTCTCTGCACTTCCTCTTTTCCCTGATATATCTAAAAAAGTCCTTCTCCCCTCCTTTGATGCCCTGTGCTAACCTTAGTTCCCTGGAGGCCTTGGCTACTCTCACTCATTTAGTCACGTCCTTAGACCAACTCACATAAGCCTTCCTGTCCTCTTCCTTCCTCATTCTCCTGAACTTCTGGTACACATCCCTCTTCGTCCTCACCCCCTCCAACACTTCTCTGTTCAGCCAGCAAGGTTTCCTGGCTCTACACTTCTTGCTCCTAGTCCTGGTGCAAGCTTCTGTAGCCTCTGTTAGCTCAGTTTTAATAATTTCCCACTTTTGCTGTGCATCCATCTCTGGCCCAATACCCTGAAATCTCCCTTGCAATATTTCTCTCATCCTCCCAAAGTCCGCCCTCCTAAATTCCAATACCTTTGTTACTGTGCCACTAGACTCCCTGCCCAACTTGAGAGTGAACCACACTGTTTGGTGGTCTCTACCAGCTAGTGGGTCTTCCACCCTTATTTCCCTCACTGCCTCTCCATTTGACAGCACCAAGTCCAGCATGTTACCTAGTCATGTTGGTCCACTGACCAGCTGTGTCAGGAGATCAGTCACATTCTTTTCACTCTCACAGTCTCCTTCAATACCTTTGAAAAGCAGATCAGCCTTTTGTGTTAGTTTCTTTTGACCACCTTCCTTGCACAAGTTTCAGTCTCCTCCAGAAGTGCCCTTTAAGCCTACCCCACTGTTTTTCTACCCCCTCACACTGGTCTACGTCCACCAATCTCTCTCTCTCTAGCTAGTTCCTGCATCTACCGAAATCTGCTCTTTTGAAGTCCAGAACCACTGTCTTTGAGAAGGGACCATTATTTCCCATGCCAGTTCTAATCACTTAGTGTTGTGGTTACTAGACCCCAAAGGTTCTCTAATGCCACCACCCCATCTCCAAATGGTGAGTACCAAGTCAGTTATGGCATCCTGCTGTGTGGGATCTCTGACCACCTGCACCAATATGCAGTTCTGCAGCTTATCTATGAATACCTAGTGCCCTTTACCACAGGAATATCCTAGTCAATATTTGGCATGTTCAGATCCCCCACTTACACCTTTTGTTGCTTCCCTCCTGATTACCTCCCACCACTTCCTGTCCCTTCTTCATTCTACTCTGGTGGTCTGTGGACCACCTGTAACCTAAACTTCTAACAGTGTCTGTCCCACCTCCTTCCAGGGCTTGATTTAGCACTAGTAAAGTGGGATCAGTTTAACCCTCTGCTTCAAATGGAGGGGGTCAGACCAGAAAATCTTGGGGTCAGAAATTTCTGGAGTGACTTTGTACAACATTATGCAATACTTTTCCTTCTAATGACATTGGTGTAAACCCGCTTCAAAATCCTCAAAAAACCCATTTGGAGACTTCAGTAGAGGGTTAATGCAAGCCCTGTCCTTCAGCACTGTAGGGCGCAACTCATCAAGACCTGGTGCTTTCAGGTATTTGAGGCCCCTAAACACCTTTTCTTCCAATAGTGGTCCTAATTCCAATCCTCTCACCCCCTCTCCTTGGCCTGAACTCTGCACTCTGGTAGCATCCTCCTCCTCCACTGGTGATACTAAACAAAAGTAATCATTCAGTATATCAGCATTTTACCCCATCCTCCTCCACACATTTCCCTTTATTTTTCAATCCAATAATGCTCTCCTTAGTTTTTCCTTTTCCCACCCTAATGTACCCAAAAGAGGTTTTCATGCCCCCTATGCAATTCTTGGCTCCATTTCTGCTTTACTTTTTCTGGCCTCTTACAGCTTTTTCAGATAATTCAGCCAGCAGGCCTTGCTCTGTTGCCCCTTTTATTTTCAGCATGTTACCATTTTTGCCCTTACTGCCTCTCCCACCCCTCTGAAAAAACAGATCTGCTTTTTTTCTTTTCCCCAACTTGACTCAGGCATGATGCCATCACCTCCATTACACCCCTCTTTATGCATCCCATCTGGCATCTGCCCTTTACACTCCTGATACCTCTACCAGCTTATCTTTCAGCATTTCCACCTTTTTGCCAAAGTCCACACTTCTGAAGTCCAGGACCACAGTTCTTGAACTGGAGTGTTATGTTTCTGAGATTATGTTGAACCATACTGTATTATGGTTGTGGACTCCAGTGGTTCCCTCACCTCTGCTTCTCTACCTCAGTTATTGACAGAACTAGATCAAGGGTGGCCCCTTCTCTAGTCCATTTCCTGACCCACTACATGAGAAAGCAGTCTTAAATCATATCCACAGCACCAGACTTCTTGCACTGCTTGCACCGCAGCTTTCCAATCCACATCTGGCATATTAAGGTCACCCACTTGCACCACCTTCCCTTTAACTGATACCTTCCTGATCTCTTCCCTAACTCCTAGTCCTGGTCTCCTTTCTTGGTTTGGTGGGCTGTACATCACTCCAACCCTGCTCTTTTTATCTCTGTCTGTTCTCAGTTGCACCCAAACTGGTTCTATTCCATGCCCTCCCCCAGAGTAGTATCTTCCATGGCCACTATACTTTTTCTAATGTACAATGCCACCACCTCCCCTGCCCTTTTGTCTCTCCTGTAGAGTAAGTAGCCTAATACTGCAAGGCCCCAATCATTGATTCCTGTTACCCTTGTTTCCATCATGGTTAACAGGTCCATCTTAGACTCTGCCTCCAATGACTGGATCTCACTTATCTCCCCCAAGGCTTTTTGCACTGAAGTAGATAATCCAACAGGGCTCCTGTCTTCTACCCTTTCCACTGACCAGACCTAGTATACCCATTCCCTGCATTACTTCACCTTTGTCCCCCCCCCCACACACACACACACTTTGATGCGTTCCCCTGTCTGATGCATGCCTCTTATCATCCCTATTTATGTTGCCCCTTTCCATGATTACCCCAGCCTTGGTGAAGTGCTTGCTGGGTCCGCCTCACTTAAGTTTCTCCTTGCAGCTGGCCCTAGCCCCAGCCACCCACCCTTCTTGTTTGAATACCTTGAAATGTAAGTCTCAGACCTCTGCTCCACTTCCTTTGTCCCCTCCCTATTAAGACAAAGGCCATCTGGTTTAAATAGGCCTTTACCCCACCAAAAAGCACCCCTCTTTAGTGCTCCTCTCCTTCAACCAACTGTTTAATTGGAAGATTTTCAGCTTCCTTACCCCCCCCAACCTGTGCACTGTGAGGACCTTTGAGAAGGTCCTGATACCAGCCAACCCTTTAAGTCTGGAAGTAAGCCAACATCCTAAAGCTAGGCTTCACTACTCCCAATGGCCTTCCTGACAGATCTTTCATCCCCAGATGGACAATAATGTCTGGCATCCCCCTACTTTCCTAACCAACCCATCTACCCAAGGGAGTGCCCTATCTGTTGTCACCTTTTAGATAAAGCACGCCACTCTCCCCTCTTGGGTTGAGGCACGGGCTATAGTCTTGATACTCATAACTATAGAATCTTCTACTATAAGTGCCCTTCTTCTAACTCTTCCTTTCTGGCTATTGCACCCTCCAGCAGGTGTCCTGTTGCTGGGGCCATGGTTGCAACTTTGTTCTCTCCTTGGAGGGGGTGTAGTATGCTTTGCTTCACTCAGTTGGGCTAAATGCTTGCTTGTTGCATCCAGACTGTCTAAGGGGAAGGGAAGTCAGTTCCATTAAGAAATGCAACCATTTTAACATGTTCTTTGTGGCCAAGGTTACTATAATCCACAATCAGGTATCCTCCTTCATAAACATCAGTTGCTGCAGGGTTCAATTTGGACAACATCAGACAGTAAATCCGTGGGTTGAGTTGCACCAGCTGGCTGAGGAGGTTATGGCTCTGGTTCTAGGTAGTATGAGATGCACCACCTCCAAGCTGGATTCTGCCCCTCCTGGTTACTCAAGTTTCAGATGGTCACCTGAGTCCCAGTTTTTGCAAGAACTGTCAAAGATTCCTTGGTTGATGGATACTTATTGGTTTCTCTGAAGGAGGAAATGGTGCAACCCTTACTCAAGAAACTCTTTCGTTTTTGAGAATTTTTTTCCTGTGTATGAATTTTTTTTTGTTAGTGATCTTAAAAGGTACTGGATTGATAGCAGTGGAACCTGAAGTCTTCTAATTATCCACATGAAAAGTACAGCATGAGTCATCACAGTGCAAGCTTCCCCACAATGTTCCATCAATGTGTCTCAACCCTGCCATGGCGGGACCACCATCTAGGTGAGAGGGTAGTTCAGACTCCATGTCCATTCAGTCCTTGGCCTCATACGAGATTATTAGTTTTTTTCCATGCCCCTCAGATACTCCCGGCTTGGCATATCTGTGACCAATTCTGTGTCCAGGGTATCCCTCTCTCTGGCTATCAGACTCCTACCTTGTTGGTTATTTGGTTTAAAAAAAAAATACTAGCAGAGAGGACTTCACAAAGATATTAAATATGTGTGAGCATGAAATAGAGCATTTTTGACAATAAATATTAATAGGGCTACACACTCTGGGTGAGGGGTGAACTGGCCATGTGCCTAGGGTGTTGTGTTCCACCATGCTCCATCCACACACAACGCCACCAGGGAGTTTGCTTTCCAGCAGACCAGGTTACATGGCCTCTCATGGGTGGATACAGGCAGTGGACATCATCTGTGAGGTCATGGATAATGTCAGGTCCTTCCCCCTGCCAAGAGCAGTATTTAAACTGTGTGACATGGAGCGATGGTGGCCGCGCCATAGGAGAAGCGGCCCATTGCCATGGACACCAGACCTCTTTCCCTCTAGTAAGTGTCCTTGTCAATTTTCTAACTCTAGCACATAAAAGGAGAGTAAGAAGGGAGCAGTGGTAAAGCACAATGCACTTATGAAATTGTTTGTGATACGTTTAGCATAAAGCGCTGATTTAGTTTTTTATTTTGAACACAGATAATCTTGTGCAGAGCTACGGCAAAAAAAAACAACTGGAAGGGAATAAAGAGAAGGGGTGAAAGCTCATGGGTAAAGTCTATATATTACATCTTGCACCACTGTTTTGCATTATGGCCTAGATAAATAAGATTGAAGTTACAGGCTGGTGAAAAAGTTTCTCTTAAAATATATAGCAGGTTGTGAACGACGCAATAGATACATAAATGGATCTTTGTAGATAAAGACAGACTGTTTAATAATATAGAGAGGGTTGTAAATTGTTAGATTATACGGAATGTAGTATAACTGGCCTTATACTAGAAGAGATATGTGTATGGTAAAAATATGGTCTGGTAGCCAAAGTCAGCAACTCTTCTGTGTATGGCAAGAGGATTTATGAACAAGGTATTCAGGCACATGCAGACAGACTGGTAATGCCTATGACTGTGTATATTTATAGAGCTTTTTGATGGCAAGGTTGCAGCTAAAATGTGAAAAAAAATGAGAATGAACATTAGAAGGGATTAAATGATGTTTAGTGAATAGGTGAGAAGAAATGTTGGATATACCTTGAAAATAATTTTGAATTATGTGACACACTATTGGGGCGTTTCAGAGGCTGGTTACATGTCTGAGACACAAGATATGGATAATATCACATGATATTGTTAGTTTTTAAGCATGAATGAGATGTTCACATATTGATATGACGCTACACTTAGCATATAAACTATAAACTTAGTTGCACTCTAGTGGTGACTAGCACTTACTGCAGGTGTATTATTAGCGGAATAAAAATGTCATGAAAAGGACTCTAATGGCCATGTATGAATTTTTTGTTAGGAAGAAAACATGAGGGCCTGAGGAAGTGGTCTTACCGAGAAATGTAGCCCAATTGGCATTTAATTTGAAAATAAAGAAAAATTTGAAGAGATCATTGTGTATAGAGTGGTGTTCATCCAGAGCATTTACTACATTTTCAATGTTTCTGGTCCCTTCTGGATGACCCAAGCTGGTTTTGAATTTTACTTCATAGAGAAGCTGGGCAACCTCGGCCACAGTTCACGATACTCTCATGTGAGACTGCAAAGAAGGGTACCAGTCAGTGTCAACTGTGTTGGTGGTTTTGTGATGTGATCCTGTCCACTGGGAACTGGACTGAGACCACCACAACTAATTTCACATAGGCAACTGAACAGCCCTCAGGTGATAATGGCTTTCGAACACTACTGACCTGTGCTGGATTTGAACTCATGACCTAGAGGAAACCTTGCAAGCCTTGGTAACCTTGCAAACTATATACCAGTCTCAAACCAAGTGGCAGATCTAGAGGGGGTGAAAGGAGAGAACACCCCCCCCAATTGTAACTTACTTGCTAGTTGCTACCGAACTTCACTTTGTTGAAGAAGTTTGATTGATTCTAAGAAAACATGCATTCAAAACAATAGATTACATTTGTATTTTCTGTCAAAAATCTATTAAGAAAGATAGAAGACCATATAAAGTTAAAAAAAAAAATATTTGCACACCACCCCATCACCCCCATTGTTAAATTCCCGAATCTGACACTGCTCCAACCTGTCATTTCTGGCTAAGGTTATTGAGAAGGTTGTTGCTGATCAGCTGGTGGAATATCTGGAGGACCACATCCTTAGCTATTCCAATCCAGTTTCTGTCACAAACACAGCACACAGGCTGTTCTGGTTAGGGTGCACAATTATCTCTAGGGCTTAAGGATGATGTCCATTCTGATTTTCCTTGACCTTTCTTCTGCATAGTTGATCACAAGTTGTTGAACAGATTGAAGATATATGGAGGATTGGCTGGGACAGTCTTAAGCTGGTTTCATTCTTTTCTTAGTGACACGGTACAACTAGTGACAGTATGCTCCATCTGAAGCCAGCCATCTGTCCTCTCTGCCACATTCACAGTGTCATAGGCGGAGGAGCGGTTCAGAAACTGGGGGGTCAGATGAATGCTATAATGATATTAGTTTCACGATCTCAGAAGTCATGTTATCAATACCGTGGGAAGGTGATACTACCATTAATGGTTCATGGTATGCCACTGTTTTCTGGTTGTTGTTTTTTAAAGTTC
Organism: Neoceratodus forsteri; assembly: GCA_016271365.2. NCBI lineage: Eukaryota > Metazoa > Chordata > Ceratodontiformes > Ceratodontidae > Neoceratodus > Neoceratodus forsteri. The sequence continues at coordinate 775,702,319 of CM028135.1, forward strand.
AAAAGAGTGTTTTTTCATCCATGCCATCTCTCCCTAAATATAGTAATAAGAAATATATATCTTAATTTGCCAGGTTCATAACTTCCGTGTACGTGCCGAGCGGCCGTAGAGTGCTGCAGCCCCACTCCTGAAATAGGTATAATAATGACACAAACTAGGGAAGGGGTTTGCAGGTGCTCTATGTAGAAATAGTATTAACAGGATTAGTGGGGCAAGGGGCTGTCTAAACCTAGCTGCAATGTTTTTTTCTGGCAGTTCTACATGTACAGGGTTAATTGGAGAACCATACATATGGAAATTCCAGCAAAAGTAATGCAAGTACATTCAGATAATCCCCCTCCCCATATATCTACACAGAGTACCTGCAGCCTGTTCCTTACTTTGTGTCCTCATTAAGCTTATTTTAGGGGCAGGGCTGCTGCAGCACTCAACAGCTGCTTGGCACGTACATGGAAGTTAAAAGTCAGGCAACTATTTCTTTTAAAGCTAGGTCTTCAGGTAGCCAACTCTTTGGTACGAGTTGTCTGTCTGGTGTACGTCAGCTGCTATTTAAGATAGTGTGGTGCTCATGCTTCTTTGTAAACATACGCCCTACTTATCATTAGGTTAAGTTTTCCCATTTTCTTTTCTTTCTTTATAATCATAATCCTCACTTCTACATTAGTATGTACATGGTTGCAAAAGCTGTAGAGGCAGTTACTTCCAGATGCATTTGTTTTTCCCAGTTATTCCAGGAGTCCGGAAGCCTTTCCCCAGATGCCATTACTTCTGTACCCACTACAGTTCACCAGTTATGCTGCAACCAGCATGCTTATAATTCTATAGCTATGCTATGTATTAACAAGCATAACATTTAGTGTGGGTCAAAACTGAAAACCGTATTTTCAATTCAAAGTTTATTTTACCTAGGATCCTACCCACACTGATAGGCCTGGATCAAACAGGCTTTGTAAGCTCTAGATCATCCTCTGACAACACCCGCAGAGCCCTGCACTTGGTGCATGAAAGGCAATCCTGGGATGATCCATCGGTCCGTCTCAGCCTAGATGCTGAGAAGGCCTTTGCCTGGGTGTCATGGCCCTTTCTTTATGCCACTATGATGGTGATGGGGTTTCTGACTCCTTTTGTGGCCACACTCTGAAATATATACTCCTCCCCACGGGCCTGCGTTAAAATTTCAGGTCATCATTCTGAGTATTCCCCCTCTTCAGGGGAACATGACAGGGGTGCCCCTTGTCCCCCCGGTCTTTTCACTATTTTTATTGAGCCCTTGGCCCAGGCAATTAGGTTAGCACCTGGGATATTGGGCATAAGTATAGATGGCACAGAACACCATATAGCCCTCTACGCAGATGATGTCCTATTATTCCTTACTAACCCTCCACAGTCCATCCCTGTCATCTTCCAAATTGTGGAGGAATTTGGAGCGCATTCAGGCTCTAGGCTTAACACTAGTAAGACTGATGCCCTTACATTTCACTACATGCCCCCGAAGTCACTAAAGGAAAACTACCCATTCCGATGGGGACTCTCCAAGATGAAATACTTAGGAATACATCTTTCCCACAGATCAGAAGATGCTCTGAGTAACAATTATTGTCCCTTCATGGTACAGATGAAGCAAGACCTCGGTAGATGGAATGTCCTTCCACTAAATATGAGTCAGTGAATTGATGTAGTGAGGATGGTAATTCTCCCAAGGGCCCTTTACCTCTTTCAAAACATCCCACTTAAGCTACTGAATAACCTATTCCGTGTTTGGAATAAGGTAATTTCAGAGTTCATTTGGGTAGGAAGACACCCCAGAATTAAAATGAAGACTCTCTTTCTTCCTAAAATGCAAGGAGGACTAGCACTCCCAAATCTTAAATTGTACTACTGGGCCTTGCATCTGTCCTTCATACTCCAACGCTTGGCCGGATTATCCCTGGCCCGATGGAGGGAGATTGAGGAAAGTGTATTACCTCAATGGGATTGTCTAAGGCTTATTATCTATAAAAACCCACCATCACTAAGCCAACTGACTCAAAACCGTTGGATCATACATCAGATCAGGGCCTGGTACCCAGTGTGTAAATCTCTGGGGATTATCCCTTTTTTGGTGTTGCTCTGCCCGATAAATTTGCTGTAAAATTTCCCCCCAGCTATAACTGACCACACATTTCATAATTGGAGCCATACCCACCTTACAAAACTCTCACAGCTCCGGATGGGACCCTTTTTTAAGGAATTTGGAGAAATCAGGCAAGAATTTCATCTTCACCAATCGGATTTCTGCCACTACCTACAATTACGACATTATTTTGAGGCTCTTCCCCTGACTGTCCGCACTTCGGGGGAACACCCACATGTAATCCATCTACTCCAACAAACAGTAAAATCCCAAAAGTTATCACATCCCATCTCAACCCTGTATAAATCCCTGATGGAAGCAACAGGCAGAAACATAATGGCATTAAAGGAAGAAATGGAGTGATGAATTGGGTACCCAGATAACACCACAACAGTGGGGCACAATATGACATACCACATCGAGAATTACCTACTCACATGCATGGAGACTGTTCTCATGGCAGCTGCTAATAAGATTCTTCCGTACTCCAGCAATAACCTCATGAATCAGGCTCCACAGCCTGTTGGCGCCAAGGTGGAGAGGCTAATGCCCATCATTCCCATATCCTATGGTCTTGCTCAAAGCTACAGCTCTTTTTTCAGGGCTTATTTGAGGAATTCTAGGAACTCTTTGGGCATAGGCCTCCCCTACAGGGGAATTCTTTATCTTGCATGTCTTTTCTCATGAGTTGCGAGATCCCCATTGCCAGTATCTGCTGGGAATTTGCCTCTTAGAAGTGAAGAAGGCCATCACTAAGCGCTGGCTAATAATATTGATACCTACACTCTCAGACTGGAGGGCGATAGTTAACTTTATATATAGATCTGAGAGAATATCTCATAATTTAAATGATAAAGCAGAACAGTGCTCTCTAAAGTGGAGAAGATGGATAGTGCATATTATGACGAAAGACCCACACTTTATACCCTAGTAACTCTTATTACCTACTAATAAGGTCAGATCTACCATATCAGGCATAGGGTCCAATTCTCAAGATATAAGGATACTATCATAATATGGTACATGATTCACTACTAGAGGACAGGGAAAGTATCCCTGAAACTATACACCAGGGGAGGTGGAGTTAGAGAGGGACATGAGGGAAGGGCTAGAGGAAGAGAGATCGTGGAGAGAGAGAGATAAAGGGTGTTAATCAGGAAGGGCAGACTAAACCTGGAAAAAGGCTTGAATACCTCAGGTAAGATAATGCAATTTAACTGATGTATGGTATAATAACTCTATATGAACTGCAACCCTGTATAAATAATGCTTTGTAAAGATGTGTAGTGTGACTGTCAAATGATAAAATCTTTAATAAAGACTACATTTGAAAAAAAAAAAATTATTTTACCAGGATAACACCACTGAGACAATTCATCTGCAAGGAGGTTGTGGGGGGACATAGGTACAATGCAAAATACAGAACAGTTACAGTGGTACAATACAAATACAGCTCAGATACCACATAAAAGAAAAGCAGACAAAAGGAATTTAACTATGCACAATACTGAATAGTAAAATGTTTCCAAGTCTAATACAGGTGCCTATACAGGTAAAGCTAGTTGAGTACAAATATGAAAAATGACAGGTGCAAAAAGTAAATTGGAACAATGGAAGAGGACACAGAGTGCGAGGTCGAGGGATTTTATAGCAATAGAGGATGGTCAAAGGTGGAAAAAGTAATACAGGTTACAGAAATATAACAGGGGGACAGGAGAACAGGTGTGGGAAGGGAGGGATGAAGAATGCAGAAAACTAAGGAGCATCGAGGGGGGGGGAGACATGGGGGGTGGATGATGTACTTAGTACTAGTGCTGGATGAGGGGAATAGAGGGGTTGGAAGCAAACTGGGCCAGAGGGGAAGTGGGGGAGGATTAAGTGCCAGGAGTCAAGAGAGAATATACATGATTACAGTAAGCAGGTTCATGCAAAGCAGTTACATTTGTCCTTCAACATACGCCCAATCAAGGTCTTGAATGTACACAAGCCAAAGGTAAGGTTAAGTTTAAGTTTTTTTTTATAGTGTTCCATAAGGTCAGCAAGGCATAACTTAGGGATGAAGAACCAATCCGGGTTCTAATCCTTGGAGTATCAAATGTTATATATGAGAACTTCCTGTGATAGTCTATAGAATAGAACAGACAGTGTATAGTTTAGAGTAACGAGCTGTGAATGGGCTTGGTACATCCCAGCAGACTGGGATTTGATTCCCACAGCCTCTACTTGCATACTGTGTGACTCTAAGCAAGTCACTTAACCTCCCCAGTGCTCCCAGGTTGCCCCTGAAAACAGGCACTAGTGCCTAGTGGGCCTTACCCAGTTAACAAAGACTAAAATAAAAATAAATAAATAGACATTGTAGCCTTTCTTCTTCATTTTGAGACTGCTTTAGGCTACAGTTCCAGCACTGGCAGGCAGTATAGCCTAGAGATTAGAGCAAGAAGCTGTGAACGAGTTTGGGACTTCCAGCAGACTTAGGTTTGATTTCCGCAGCCTCCACATGCATACTGTGTAACCCTGAACAACTGCTCCCAGGTAGCACCTGAAAACAGGTCTTAGGCATTGTGAGCCTTACCCAGGTACCAAAGAATAAAAATAAATAATGAAATCAAAGGAGCACACCACAGGCTTTCATCAGTATTCTCATTTAAGTTGTTTTTGAACACTCATTAAAGTACAGTTACATAAGAACTTACCATAACAGTAGATCTTTGAGAGGAGCTCTTGCAGCAGGTAATACGATTAGAACTAAGGCCGCCAGGCATTAGGACGCCACAGAAAAAGCTTGTAGCTAGCAGTCTGTGGCAGGGGACTGACCCGATGTCGGCTTTGCCCTGACGTCAGACGTGGTATAAAGGGGGCAGTTCCACAGCACCACCTCAGTTCTCCCGCTGGAGACCCAGCTGAAAAAGATATGGAGAACCGAGGAGAATCTCCCATCCCCAAAGAGAAGATGTGAAATTTTGCCCCTGGGGGCAGGTGGGTGGGAAAGCCACTTGCTGCAAGACCTCCTCTCTAAGATCTACTGTTACGGTAAGTTCTTATGTAACTGTACTATCTCACTTCAAAGGTGAGCTCTCGCAGCACATAATACCATTAGGACTGAGTCCCAAGCAATGCCCAAGAAGAGACCCAGGTTGGAAGGGTAGAGGACAAAAGGCTGTAGGAAATTCTGAGAAAGCCCCTGAAGGATTGCTAGGCCGAAACCTGCTCTCCTCCTGGAAGCAATGTCCAGACTGTAGTGCCTCACAATGGTGTGCACTGAACTCCAAGTAGCAACCGCACAGATGTCAGCTGATAAAACATTCTGAAGGGAAGCAAAGGATGTCAGTATCCCTCTGGTGGAGTGACCCCTAACTGGTCTCGGTAGGGGTTTGTTGTGGTGGTGGTAGCAGAAATTGATGCAATGCATGAGCCACTTAATGTTTGTTTTGTGACTGGTGCTCCAAGTTTTCTGTGGGAAAAGGACACAAACAACTGGTCTGTTTTTCTGGTGGAACTGGTCCTGGCCAAGTAGTAACGCAAAATTCTATGTACATCCAGAGTGTGTAACAATGCCTCCCCTCTGTTCGAGTACTCTGGGTAATAAACTGGTAGTTGGATGTCCTGGTTCAATGTGAACTCAGGCACTACCTTTGGTAGAAACTTTGAATTTGTATGCAGGGCTACTCTGTCCCTGTGAAAAATAAGATAAGGCTCTTTATGCATCAGAGCCTGCAGCTCGGAAATCCTCCGGGCTGAGGTAATGGCAACTAAAAATAGCGCCTTCCAAGAGAGAAGGTGTAGCTCGCAACTTGCAGCTGGTTCAAAGAGGGGGCAAGGTGAGCTTTTCTAAAACAAACAGGAGATCCCAAGGTGGCACTGGGTCTCTCCTGGGCAGTTCAATATGCAAGATTCCTCTTAAAAAGGTCTTGCAGATGTCCAGCTATGCCAGAGTCTTCCCATTCATTGGTACATGGTAAGCTGACAGAGCACAGAGATGCACCTTAATAAATGAGTAGCTGAGACCCAAGTCCAATAGATGGAGAAGATACTCCAGCACAGATTCCACTAGACAACAGAGGGGGATCCAGAGAATGGGGAATCGCCCACAAGCAGAAGTGCTTCCCTTTCATGGCATAGGTAGCCCTGGTTGAGGGTTTTCTCACTGCCACGAGCACCTCTGCCGCTCTGAGGGATACTCCAAATCTATCGCTAGCTAAGTCTGCAGGAGCCAAGCATGCAGATGCAGGGACTGGAGGGCTGGATGGACCAATGTCCCTTGCTCCTGGGACAGCAAATGAGTGGAGAGGGGCAATGGAAAGTACAGTTACGTATGAACTTACCATAACAGTAGATCTTCGAGAGAGGCTCTTGTAGTAGGTAATCACTTGTAGAACTGTGCCCCCTGGTGTCAGGACCACATGGAAACTTTTGCTAGCAGTGTCTGACAGGGGACCGCCCACCAGACGTCACGTGACTTGACGTCAGCGTGACACTATATAGTGGCCGGTCCCCATGTCTACCCTCCAGTTCTCCCGCAGGAGACCTCCAAGAGTCATGACAGGAGAATGGGAAGAGGTTTCTGAATCCAAAACTGGCTTTCTGGAATGAGAACTGTAAACAAAGAGGGGGAAGGTGGGTGGGAAAAAAGTTACCCACTGCAAGAGCCTCTCTCGAAGATCTACTGTTACGGTAAGATCTTACATAACTGTACTATCTTACTTCCAGAGGGCTCTTGCAGTAGGTAATCACTTGTAGGACTGAGTCCCAAGCAGTAAATAGTCCAAGGGACAAGGAAAACATGGGAGGCTGGAACATAATCCCGGTAGGAAACCAGTAAAAATTAGGACAGGAGTCCCTGAAGGACTGCTAGTCCAAAACCAGCCCTATGTCTCGAAGCAATGTACAAACTGTAGCGTTTCGTGAAAGTGTGAACAGAACTCCAAGTAGCTGCCGCGCAGATGTCTGCAGCAGATACATTTCTGAAACAGGCTGTGGAAACAGCCATTCCCCTGATAGAATGTCCTTCAACCTGACCGAGAAAGACTTTACCATACTTCTGGTAACAAAAAATAATGCAGTTTGCCAGCCATTTTGAAAGGCATTGTTTGGAAACTGCCGCACCTTCCCTTTTTGGTGCAAAAGAAACAAAAAGCTGATCCATCTTGCGGACATCTTTTGTCCTGTTCATGTAATAACATAAAATTCTGTGAACGTCTAACATATGCAGGATGGCTTCCCTCTCGATTAGAATGCTCAGGGTAATATAGAAGCAATTTTAGAGACTGATTAATGGTAGTCTCTGAAACAACCTAAGGCAGAAACGCAGCATTTGTGCACAGAGCCACCTGTGAAAAATCAAATAAGGCACCTTACACATCAGGGCCCGAAGTTTGGAAATTCTATGAGCTGCAGTAACTGCAAGCAAAAAGAGCACTTTCCAGGACACAAAACGCATATCACAAGTACTTGCTCGCTCAAAGGGAGGTAAGGTCAATTTTTCTAAAAGAAAATTAAGGTCCCACGGTGGAGCAGGGTTACACACCGGGGGTTTCAGATGCAAGATACCTTTCAAAAAGGTTTTGGAAACCTCTAACTGAGCCATTGTCTTGCAGAGACAGCTGGCAGATGCACCTTCAGGGATGAATAACTCGAACCCAGATCCGACAGATGGAGAAGATGCTCCATGACCTAGGGAGTGGGGCATGTGAAGGGATCCACATCTTTCGAGGTGACCCAAATGGAAAAAACACTTCCACTTCATGGCATAGGTAGTTCTGGTAGACAGCTTTTGCACCTCTACCAAAATCTGAGCTATCCTGTAGGAAACCCCATACCTACAAGCAGCTATGTCCTGAGGTGCCGCGCATGAAGATGAAGGGACTTTAGCCCCGGATGTACCAGTGTGCCCCCCTCCTGGGTGAGGAGATCATAAGACAGAGGTAGAGGGATCGGAGGTTCCATTGCTAGCTGTTGAAGCAGTGGGAATCAGATTTGTCGAGGCCAAAACAGAGCTATCAATATCATTTGTGCTATTCCTGACTGAAGCTTGATCAACACTCTCTGTAATACTGGAAAGGGAGGGAATGCATACAGAAATCTCCCTGTCCAAGAAAGCGACAGTGCATCTTGCCAGAAAGCACCATGCCTGGGATAGAGCGAGCAAAACTTGGGAAGTTTTGTGTTTGATGGGGCTGCAAACAGATCCACCTCCAGATGACCCCAAAGGTCGAAGATGCGATATAGAACTTCTTGCTTTAGTACCCATTCGTGAGCTTTTACCCTGGCATGACTGAGACTGTCTACAAGAACAGTCTGCACCCCTGGGACGTGAACCACCAGGAGACGGACTCTGTACAGAACTGCCCTGTTCCAAACCTGCATCGCTTCTCTGCAAAGAGGGTACGAGTGGGTGCCCCCATTTGTTGATGTACCACACCACACACATCGTCTGTTTGGATCAACAGGTTTTCTTGAAGAAGGATGTGCTGAAAAGCCTGAAGAATATAAAGCACTGCTCTCATCTCAAGCACATTTATGTGCAGGTGCGTTTCTACAGGTGACCACAGGCCCTGGGTCCAGTGGCATCCCAGATGGGCACCCCATCCCTGTCCCGGTGCATCTGTAGTCAGTATTTGGGAGTGAGGGGGGGTCTGGAAAGGGAACTCTAGTATCAGATTGCTGGAGTCCTGCCACCATAACAGGTTTTGTTGCACTGGGGTGGAAATGAAGAACGAACAGTCTAAGTTGTCTTCCCTCTGATCCCACTGAGACCTTAGAGTCCACTCTGATATACGCATGTGGAGTGTGGCCAATGGGACCATGGGGATAGCTGCTGCCATGAGGCCAAGAAGAGGACTGCCGTGGCTGAGATATGTCAATTGGAAGATACCAGCTTGGCCTGTCTCTCCAGGGTGTCCACTCTGTCCAGGGGGAGAAAAGCCATGCCCTGCACTGCACCCAACACTGCCCCAATAAACTGAAGACATTGGGAAGGAGCAAGCTGGGACTTGGGGTAACTGACCGTGATACCCAGGCACTGGAACAGGAGCACAGTAGTCGATAAGGAAGCTTCAAACCACTCCCTTGATGGTGCTGCGAAGAGCCAATCGTTGAGGTAGGGAAAGACATAGTGCCCCTGACTCCTCAAGGGCCTTGCCACCACCGCGAGGCATTTGGCAAAAACCCATGGGGCGGAGGACAGGCCAAAAGGGAGAGCTCTGAACTGGTAATGCTCCCCTTGGAAAGAAAACCTGAGGAATCTGCAGTGTGGATGGAATCTGCAGTGTGGATGGAAGATTGGGATGTGAAGATACGCATCCTTCATGTCCAGGGCACAAAGCCATTGTCCCTTGGATAGGAGAGACAGAAGGCTTTGTAATGTCAGCGTCCAAAACCTCTTGTATTCTATGAAGAGGTTTAGAGTACTGAGATCTAGAATCAGGTGTAAATCCCATCTTTTTGAGTACCAGAAAGAAGTGGGAGTAGAATCCCTTCCTGATCTGGTTTGCCAACACTGGTTCTATTGCTTCTTTGTGAAGAAGAGCCATGATCTCCTCCCTTAGATGGGAGATATGCACCCTTGGGTAATGAGAAGACCTCAGTGGATTGTCTGGAGGTCTAGAGGTTTTTCTCAAAATTCTAGAATGTGACCAAGCTTTATTAACTGGATCACCCAGGCATCTGTTGCGATGGACTCTCAGTCTCCCAGATGCCTCACAAATCTTCCGCCTACCTGTTCCTCCGATAGACAAGGGGGGGGTGGTCAGCAAGTCTGGAATGGGAGTGAGGGTAGCTTCCACAGCTCTTTGTGTTTTGGCTGGAGGGGCAGCAGCAGTGTTGGGAGCCCTATGTTTAAACTGACGTTTGGGCGCTTGCTGTTTTTTCATCTGGCGTCTGTTTTGTCAACGAAAAGGATGCTTTTGTTATTGTTGCTTCAGTTGATACATTGTATGGACCGACCGAAGAGCTGTGCCTTTATCCTGCAGGCTGGTTATAATGTCCTGGGCATCCCTGCCGAACAGGATAGAGCTTCTGAAAAGGGCATCTTGGATAGCCGACTGAACATCAGGGGCTATGCTCAATACTCTTATCCAAGAGTACCAGCGAAGGCTTACAGCTGTGGCCGTACCTCTAGCAGAGGAATCCACTGTATTGTAGGTGGCCTGCAAAGAATGGCATCCAGCCACCTTGGCCATTTTTAGTGTGGCTGCCAAGGATGACTTCGAATCAGAGTCCGGTAAGGCCTCGACAACAGGCTCGAGTTGGCGAAACAAGGTCTTCTGGTACTCTAGCATGTGCAAGACATAGTTCAGAGCATGTATAGCTAGAGTAGAAGAGGCATAGAATTTTCTCCTGAACTGGTCCAATAGTCTGGACACCTTGTCGGGAGGGGAAATACTGAGGTGCTTAGGCTTAGCAGATCTATCATGGGCTGCTGTGATGACCATCAAGTCGGCTTTAGGGTGTACGCTCAGGGGTCCTGTAAACCTGTTTGGCCTTTTTTGCCATTACTGGGATGGAGGAAGGTCCCTGACATATGGTTGAGGATAAATCCTCGTGGGGTTCCAGCCAAGGGGGAGGAAGTACTTGACTCATATCTGGAAAATCCAGATGCTCTGCCAACCATGGTCTTTTAGGGTCTAGAGCCTCTGACTTCCATCCTTGGGCCTCTGCCATATGCTTTAGGAGGTCCACAAAAGAGGGATCTTCTGGTGGGGACATTGGAATTCCCTAGGGACTGGTTCCTCAGGGGGAAGGGTTTCAAAGCCCAAATGGGCGGATGAGGAATCCGAGTCCACACTGGAATCTTCCGAACCCTCAGGATTCTCAGGAATTGGAAGATCTGGCTCCTGGTGATGTCTTCAGACATCAAGGGTTGGATAGGAGCTGATGGACAGCCTGATGTCGAAGGACGAGTAAGTACTGGAGAAGGCACCCTAGGTGGAGGAGCTGGGCAGCTGACGTCCAGAAGAACAGGATGCCTGCTATCTAATTCAGAGACCAACTGGGTTTTGGTCTCAGACTACCATGATTTTAGTATTTCCATAAAATCCACCTGAAGTTGAGGAGGAGGTGGAGTGGGAGGAGAAGGTGGAGGAATAAATCTTGATCCAGGCCCATGTACCCCAAAGCTAGGAGACGGATAGTGGTGTGGGTAGCCTGATGGAGGATAATAACCAGGGTAGCCTGAATAGTAAAAGGCTGATGAAAAAGTATCTGGCCTCTGGGCTGATGGAGGATAGCCCAACGGAGGATAACCTAGTGTCAGAAAGCCTGACGTCAGACTGCGGTGACGATAACCTGACGGCGGGCCTGACGGAGGGCATCCAGATTGATGGAGGGTATGTTGAAGGCCCTGATGGAGGGTAGCAAGAAGGGGGCCCCTGACAGAGGGAAGCCTGACGGCGGCCCTGACAGAGGGAAGCCTGATGATGGTCCTGACAGAGGGACACCTGACAGTCCTGTAGGATGGCCCAAAGGACCTGCAGGCCCTGAAGGGCGCAGTCCAGAGGGAAGAATGCCCATTGGGAGCCCCAATGGTGATCCCAGCAGAGGTAAAAGAACCTGCGGACATTGAGGAACAGGGTCTGGCACCACAATACGTGACGTTGGAGCCACTGTAAGGCCTGTTGGCACTCTTTCGTTGGGCAAACCCGGCAAAAGGTGGTCATCCATTGGGACCTGCGGGTCCGGTGACAGCAGAGGAATCTCCGACAGACCAGACATCAGGGGTTCACTGTGAAGGGAACCCCAGGGAGACCCCTGTCCTCCAGCCTGGACAGTGCTAACATCCGGCAGAACCTCATGGACGTGAAGAGGTCATGCGATTGTTGGAAGGTCCGATGATTGACTGACTGACCTGGGTCATGCAGGAGTCGGGGACTCAGACTCCCGACTTGCCAACCCCGGCTGGACGCTCGCTGGAGGGTCCAATGAGTGGGTTATTGGCCGTGCCTGCCGACACTCACCTTCCCGGAAGAAGAGGGCTGGTCCTCCATCAAAGGGCCCGTGGGCAGCTTCGTCAGAGGGAGGGACTGCTCTTGTTCCCTATGTTTTTCTTTATCCCTTTTCTTCTTCTTGTGATGGTTTGTAAGTAAGAAGAAGCGTTTTTAAGTTTTTTCAACTCTTTCTCCATCAAAGCTATTTTTTCTTTCAAGAGAGGGGCTTCGAGGGACTGCTGGCATCATTTCTGCGTGGTCTGGTTGAATTAGACACAGGCCTCACACTCCTTGACTTTGTGGTTAGGCCCTAGGCAGAAGAGGCAAAGGGTATGCTGGTTCTTGTGCAGTAGCTGGACGCCGCATGAACCGCACTTGTTTTTATGTGAATCCGTTGGAGAAGAGGACGACATACAAACAACTTTTAAGATTAGAAAATAAGAAAAAGCAGATACTCATCCGGAATAGGTGTTTGAACTGCTGCAACAAGCTTCAGTCGGTCCGATGTGCAGAGGTCGATGGTGGGAAAGAACTGGAGGGCAGATGTGAGGACTGCCCACTATATAGTGTCACGCTGACGTCAGTCAGGTGACATCCGATGGGTGGTCCCCCATCAGACTCTGCTAGCAAAAGTTTCTGTGTGGTCCTGACACCAGGGGGAACAGTTCTACAAGTGATTACCTACTGCAAGAGCCCTCTCGAAGTAAGATCTGGTGGTTCCGATGCCAGCTATTGCAACAGCTGGAAACAAATTTGTTGAGGCCAGAAGAGTGCGACCAGGATCATTTGGGCACCTTCTGCCTGCAGCTTGAGCAAGACCCTCTGAAGAAGAGGGAAGGCATACAGAAACCTCCCTGTCCAAGAGAGGGACAATGCGTCTCACCAAAAAACACCAGGCCCTGGATCTAGTGAGCAGAAATTGGGCAGTTTGGCATTGTGTGGAGATGCAAAGAGGTCTAGTTCTGGCTGACCCCACCTTTTGAAGAGGTCATCTATGACTTCTTGCTGAAGTTCCCACTCGTGGTTCTCAGACCGAGAGCTAATTAGGCTGTCTGCGAGGACGATGTGAATCCCTGGAACATGGACTGCCGTAATGTCCAGGTTGTGAGCTACTGCCTAAGACCACACTCTCATCGCCTCTCTGCATAGGGGATACAAATGTGTACCCCTTGCTTGTTGAGATGGAAGACTACTGGGGTATTGTCTGACTGGACCAGCAGAGGTCCAGGAAGGAGCAACCCTTGGAAGGCTTGAAGGGCGTACAGCATGGTTCTCATCTCCAAAATGTTCATGTGGAGAGCTCGTTCTGTTGCATTACAGGAACCCCTCATCTGATGAGAAGCAAGATGTGCTCCAAATCCCAGTCCTGATGTGTTGTTAATAAGGGTCTGCTGTGGGCTGGGCTGCTGGAAGGGAACTTCTATGCTCAAGTGGGCTGGGGTGAGCCACAGGTCATGGATTTTTGGACTGCACTGGAAATCCAAATGGGATCCTGTAGCTCATCCGTGCCTTGATCCCATTGAACCCTGAGGTGCCATTGTAGGATCCTCATATTCAGATGCGAGAGTGGAACCATGACTATGACTGCAGCCATGTGACCTAGCAGTTGTAGAACCACCTTCACTGGGACCAAGTCCAAGTCCTGTACACTGCAAGCAACTTCTCTTAGCCTCAATGCCCTGTCTGTAGGCAGAAAGGCTTTCCCTTGGACTGTGTCCAGGACTGCTCCTATGTATTGTAGCCTTTGAGCTGGCCATGGCTGTGACTTGGGCAGGTTTAGGGTAACGCCCAGAGTCTGGAATAGACTGAATGTCTCCTCCAAGGTTCTGTTCAATTGGTCTTCTGTTGGAGGGGTTAGAAGCCAATCGTTCAGGTAAGGGTATACAAAGTGACCTCCCTCTCCTGAGGGCCACTGCCACCACTGCAAGGCACTTGGTAAAAACCCTTGGTGCTGAGGATAGGCTGAATGGCAGTACCCTGAACTGGTAGTGTCCATCTTGAAAGGTAAAATGGAGGTACTTTCTGTGGGACAGCAGGGTCTTGATGTGCATGTAGGCATCCTGCATATCCAGAGAGCAAAGCCAGTTTTCTTTGGTGGAGTATTGGTAACAGGCTTGCCAAGGTCACCATTCTGAACTGTTTGTATTCGATGAAAGTATTCAGTTGACTCAGATCCAGAATGGGACAGAGGTCTCCCATTGTTTGGGGGACAAGGAAGAAATGGGAATAAAATCTCTTTCCCTGTTGAGCAAAAGGAACCTCTTATATGGCTCTTTTGTCCAATAAGGCATGTATCTCTTCCCTCAGGAGGAGCGCATGGGAGGGTGAGCAGTGGGAGGTAACTGGTGGATTGTCCGGTGGAATCTGGGTGAATTCTATGGAGTAGCCCCTTTCCACTATCTGGAGAATCCATTGGTCCAATGTTATACTGGACCATCTCGATAAGTAGAGGGAGAATCTCCCTCCTACCACCTCCCCCTGCAGTTCCTGCGGTGGGGATGGGGGTCATGCTGTGTTGGAGGATGTAGGCAGGGGAGGTCTGGGCACCTTGGGATTTTTCAGGGCCCTGGGCACCTGAAGGGACAGGGTGGCCTTTTCTTTTAAAACCTTCCTTGTGTTGTGTCTGATGCCTTCCTTGCTGTCCCTGATTTTTCCAAAAGGAACATCGATGTGTGGGCTGTGGCTCTGATCTGTACATCCTATGGACTTCAGATACTGCTTTGCCTGAATTTTGAAGTCGAGTAATCAATTTCTCAGTGTCCTGGCCAAACAGGACTGGTCCCTGAAAAGGAGCATCCAGGACAGCATCCTGTAGATCCTGTTGGAAGCCAGAAACCCTGAGCCAAGCATGCCTCCGCATGCAAATGTCGGTGGCCAATGCTCTCGCTGCTGTATCTGTGGAGTCATAAGAACTCCTTAGGACGTGTTTGGCCACATCCATGCCAGACTGTATAACAGCAAGGAGTTCCACTTGCCCTCTGAATCTGTCTGGGCCTTGGCCAGGTCCATCGTCTTTGCTCACTGGGACTTCTGGTACATGACCATGTGGGCAAGGAAGTTCAGTGACTGAACAGTGCAAGTTGTCGATGAGTTCACCTTGCGACCCATCTAGTCCGTTTTTTTGGATTCAGGGTCTGGTGGCTGGGCACTCATGTGGCATGGTTGTTGTGCCCTGCCATGGGCAGCCATCAAGACTATAGAGTCTGCCTTTGGGTGTTCGCCCAAGAAAGGCTTCCCTTTTGGAGTCTTATAGATCCTATCAGCCTTGCACAGCACTGGGGTCGTAGTGGCTGGATGTCTCCATGTTGACCTGGTTGCATCCTGAAAAGGTTCTACCAATGGGGGAATGATTAAGAGTTTAGGGTCAGTGGCTCCCAAAATTTTGCCAATCTGCATCTTTCAGGGTCCGGTTCCTCCATGCCCCACTGGTATAATGCCTGAATGTGCCGCATATTATCCAGAAAGGACGGGTTGTCCAGGGGTGACCTCAGCAAGGCCCTTGGATTAGGCTATGGGATGGGTAGCTCGTCCTCTGAGGCATAGTCCAAAGACGAGTCTCGCTCATCGTCCCCTGAAGACAATGGTGGGCATCCACTGGAGGATGGGATGGACGACTGGTGTCTTTTGCGAACGCCTGACCTAGGCATCTGCCTGTCTTCTTTCTCTGGCAGTGGAAGCTCCTTTGGTGGTAAAGGCCGCTCAGGGAGTAGATCCGTAGGTGGTGGTCATACCAGGGATGGATCTCTAGGTCTGGGGAAAAGATCCCCTTTAATGGTATTCCACCATGCATTAAAGAGTGCTCCCACCTTGGCCAGTGGAACAACTGGTGGAGGGGGCATTTGGTTTGGAGCACCGGAGGGCCCAGGCATCTGGTCTGGAGGCACCGACATCTGGTCCTCAGGCACCTTCTCTGTAGGTGTTTTTGGCATCAGATATACACTGTCTGGTGGTCTGATGTCCGGTTCATTTGGAGGAGGCTTCTGGGTGTCCGTTATCCCTGTGTTCAGGGATTCAGTCACTGAGGCTGATGGTGGATCCTTCAGGGCCTACAGATGGTCCTTTGGGGCCAACGACCATTCTTTGGCCGGTGGCACCTACTCCTTCTCTGATGAAGAGTCAGAGTGTCCGGTGGTCTGCCTTCCCTCGCAGGCAGACGACACCTGTTCCTCAGGTGAGGGAGGTGTCCGGTACCAGACATCCTCCTGGCGTTTTGTGGATTAGTCTGGTTTCTTACTCTTCCTCAGATGACCCAGAGTGCTTGTGAGCACTGGACTCAGTGGATCTGCCCGAAGCTAACGCCTGTCCCTCCTGGGTTGACTCATGTTTGTGGGGCCGGGGGGCCAAGTGGACTTGGGAGGACGGCAGCCCCAGGGAAGAAGATTCCCTACCTTTAGCATGTGTTGAGGTAGTCAACTTCTTGTGGGTCTCACCCGGAGCTGCCTTGGTACCTGGGGGGACAGACTCTGACCTCCTGCCAGAGGTGGAGGTAACAGACGCCCGGTGAGGGGACTTTGGGCAGGACTCCGATCTGGCTCTCTCCTTCTTCTGGTGTTGGTGTTTCCCTCCCAATCTCTTCTCCTTGGGGGGAAGACTCCCTGGCTGAGGAGGATGAACTATGTTACGATGGGCCCTCTGCATGGTTGCTACTTGCTGCTTGAGTAGATGGGCCTTCAGAGTGATGGTGCGGTGAATCCTGGTTTTGTTGTTGAACTTCTAGCAATGCGGGCAATCATCAGGCCGGTGGTCTGGGCCTAGGCAGAGTGGACATCCTTTGCCAGGATCTGCTGCCCGCACACACACTTAGATTTTTGCTGCTGTGTCGATGAAGACATGCACTTAAACTGATGAAAACTGTGAAAGAAAAATACTATTTTTGAGAAACTGCGTGGTGCGCACGAAAAAGGTGATCGACTGCGACTATGGCATCCGTGGATCCAATATTAGTGGGTTGATGGAGGGAAAAGAACTGAGGTGGCGCTGGGGGACTGCCCCCTTTATACCTTGTCTGACGTTGGGGCGCAGCCGACGTCGGCGGCTGTCCACCGACACAGACTGCTAGCTAGAAGATTTTTCCGTGGGGTCCTAATGCCCAGAGGCCTTAGTCCTAATGATATTACTTGCTGCAAGAGCTCCCCCTTGAAGTGAGATCATAATTTATGGTGACTAAAATGAACTAGCATGCAGTGCTCCATGACTTTATAGGACAATGGCTATAGTAAAACCAGGACTACCCTGTAAATCAGCATTGCTCAATGGAGCCTTTTCTAGGTAAAACACACACACACACACACACACACTGCTGGTTTCATACTCTCTGAGCGCACACACACATACACACACACTTTGGTGTCCATTTTCAGGGAGGCAATTAAGCACTTGACAATTTATAGCCCTTGTCACATTCCATTCCTGGGGAAAGGCTGATTTATACACAGCCAGATTTTAGATTTTTTTTTAAATTTCTGAATACTGCCAGTTCTACCCTATGTTTTTCAAATGAGTTCTTTGCAAAGTCTGTCACTGTTTGATAAAGAGTTCTGCATAGCTCAAGAGCTTAAATTCCATAAATCTCTTCTTAAATTTGTTTTGCGTGCCAGTGGGGGAAGGTACATAGCAATTAGTCAATACAATTCAGTGAACTCGTCTGACCTTACTCTTGCTGACTTCAAGTGAATGTGTGTGGTGTGTGCCAGACTTAAGACAGCACTAACAGTCTAGTAAATCCTGTATTAGTAGTGGGGGGTCAACAATCTACATTCTGACCCTTACTTTTGAAAGTGAGGGGTCGACTGGCCGCTTTGACCCCCCAGCTCCGCTGCCTATGCACAGTGTATTTGCTTCCACTAGGAGCAATCATTAGTCAAGACCATATTGATTTTCACTGCCGTACAGATAATGCTTAGCTATACTTGTCTTTTTCACTAACCAGTATCTTCCATGCAGCATTTAGCTTAGTGTCTCAAGGAGAATCGGTGCAGATGGCATACAACTGGCTTATCCTGAAATCAGGAAAGACTAACATTTTGCTAGTGGGCTTAGAGAAGCAGCTATCTGCTCTAAAGGGTAGCTCCTCAATGTACTTCATGGGGAGGTGGGGTAGGCTCTATGCTGTGAAGAAGGTTCACAGGCAAGAAGTAGTTTTTGATGAGTGCCTATCACTTGAATCTCGGGTGTCGACAGCTGTCAAGAGCTACTTTTATCATCTCATGAGCATGGCTTGGCTGCACCCCTTACTCACTCACACATATCTGTGGATCCTGGTACAAGAATTTGTCTTGTTTAGGTTGGATTACTGCAATTTGGTCCACAAAGGCCTACCAGGGATTCAGTTGTGCCACCTGCAGCTGGTCCAGAATATGGCAGAGAGGTTGCTGACCTCTGGGCGGATCACGTTACCCAACTGTTGCATGTCTGGGCTGCCTGTTGTTCAGGTGGTGCACTGACTTCAAGGTTGTTTTACTGTCATACAAAATCCTAAATGAGCTGTGACTACCTCTAAGTCTGTGAACTCCTGTCCTGATCCCATACACCCAGGGAGGACTAGTGCTTCATAGCAGGGCCTGTTTAAGAGTCCCTCCTCTTGTTTGAAATCAGTCGGAGATGGGGATTTTTCTGTAGTGGTTTTGGTATTACAGAATGCTCTGCCATGACTCCCAGTTAATGTAGTACTAGAAGACTGTTGTTTTAATATCCGTATTGTTGTCTTGAATGTACAGTGCTCAGAGTCCCTAGGAGGGGGTGCTCTGTAAATAAAGTATCTATCAATCTATCTCTCTACCATTCAAGGTCTGCTTTGTCCCTCCAGCTGTTTCTTTTAAACCCAGGCTGTGGAGGTATTTGTGAAGGTAAGTGTGCAGAATTTGGGAAAAGCCCCGGTCTCAAATGTTTTCTTCAACATTTCTTGCCTGTGTAATTTTTTTTTTTTTTATTTGTTATTTGTAATGTCCTAACTTACTCACTGCTGCCACCAAACAGGCTTAGGCCTCAAAGTGTCCTTGGTTTAAAAATCACATTTTATGATTTCTCACGTTCTGTAGAATTTGATGACTTAGCTGGTAGTTTTATTTTTATTCCTTTTTAAAAGTGAAAACAGACCGCCCACCATAGTAATGTTACCACACAAAGACATGTTTGTTTACATTCCTGATCAACTCACCCTGCATCCTTCCTGGAGTTGGGAAGACCTCTAATACAGTTTAGCCACAAGATGTAGAGGGAGTAAGGCAGACTATTTCATCCTGAGTGGGTACACTGTTTGGAGGTGTTTCTAATGTTCAGAAAGTATGAAATAAGAGCAGATCAAGGATTTGAAACAAAACAAGGTTTGGTATAAATATACCATTAACGTGCATTTAGCTTGAGAGATCTATGGTTGTCATTACAACCTTGAGAAGTGAACACAGCATTGTTGTTCACTGTTGCCCATCCATTATCCTCCATGTTGTGCACATTCCAAATTGTTCTGCACATTCTAAAGTCTTGTTGTGCGTATTCATAATGAAACCGAAACAATAGTGGCAATTTGTGCAGCATGTTAAAGGGATGCTGTCAACCCTTTTTGTATCACCCACATTTTATGAATGCTTGCCTTCTATAAAATTAATTGATGTTGCTGGTTGTTTTAGTTGCTTCCTTTCTTATTAGAACTGAAATGCATGTTGTTTTTTTTTTTAAAATGCATTGCTGTTGCCCATCCATTGTCTTTTAGTGTATGGGCAACTGTGAACTGTGGCAACAAAAAATATTTTTTTTTAGTTAAAGGGACACTGTCAACCCCCTGTAGGTCTCAAAATGTCTATAGTTTAAAAAACATATTTTATGATTGCCAAAAGTCTGTAAAGATTGCTGATGTAGCTGCTAGTTTGATTCTGACTCTTATTTTCTTTAAGAAAGTGAAAAACAGACTGCTCAACATACTGGTGTTATCACACCAAAACAGGTTTGTTTAAATTCCTTGATCAACTCCAAATGCATCTTTCCTGGACTTGAGAACACTCATAACACAGTCTAGCCCCTCACGATGCAGTGGGAGTTTAGGAGGCTACTGTCTTATGAGTGACTGCACTGTTTGGGTGTGTTTCTAATGCTTTGGGAAGCATGCAGTAAGAACAGATCCAGGTTTGTAAACAAAACAAGGTTGCTTATAAATATACATTGCCATGCATTTCAGTTCTACTAAACAAGGAAACAGACAAAACAAACAGCAACATCAGTGAATTTTTGAGAAGGTAAGCAATCATAAAATGTGGGGTTTCAACTAGAAATAATATGATGAAAAACAGGTTGACAGTGTCCCTTTAAGTATACAAACAGACATCAGTGGTGGCAGATGTCACTATATATATACTGGATGGTTTGAAATGGCTGCTGGAAATGCTGTAAACCAAACATGTGCAAGTGCAGGTTGAAACAACAGTCCTCCTGATTGCGGACATCGTATCAGTGCTCAGAAAAAGAGCTGAGAGCCTCTCCTATCTCACCTAAATAGTTTTGTGAACTGGTGCCGCTCTGTGTTCGCTGATTGTAGATTGTCTCCACAGTACAGACAAAAATACAAAAAAAAAAAAGGAAACATTTATTTTATTATATTGCATAGAATATCTTTAACTCCTCGCAGACTTAACCTCTTCGACACAAACATGACAGATGTGTCCAAGGAGGTGTGGATATAACGGCATGCTAGAACACATGCTAATTAATTGCCCCACCTTGTCAGAATGGTGGAATAGAATATTGAAAACTCTCTGGATGATGCTATGTTCAGGTGGCCCACTGATGTCCCTTAACAGGAAATGGCTCAAGTTTATTAGACTGTGTCTTATAACAGCTTATAAAATCATACTGATGCACTGGAAAGACATATCGCCACCAAATTTTAAAATCTGGATCAATATGTTGATATCGACTCACCAGCTTGAAAAGGTTCATTATCGATGTTATAAAAATATTAAGCAGTACAATATGCTCTGGGACCCTTTAATGAATATATAAAAACTGAAGAATTTTGTAGGTCTTTGAGGTAGAACCCAGATATGTTACACACCCAATTAGTTCAGTGAGTATAGAAACATATGAAGCCTAGGATATAGTTTGTATGTTTCAAACATGATAATGGTATGGACGCAGGATAAATATTGTCTCACATCTGATGCTCTGTATAATCCATAGGACTTCAATGCATCTATTGTACATTTGATTTTCTTTATGTATAGGATGTCATAAATTATATATTGATAAATAAAAAATTAAAAAGGACAGATTGTCATGGCTGTCAGGGTTGGATGAGCATGAGGGCATTCTATGCTGCTGTACCATCGTGGTGATGTACTCAGGATGGCACAACAGTTCGACATCACTACGATGATACAACAAGCCTAGGAATTCACTGAATTCCATTAACAATCATGCTCTCCCATACACTATAAGAATTTTAAATGGTCCAATTTCCATTCACAACAAAGTGTAAATATATACTATAATTATGCTTTGGAGGGGCACAGAATCAAATAAAGTTCTACCACTTAGCTGGGCCATAATCTTTTTCATTCATGTCCGGTCCCTCTGTTGGGAAGACTTATCAAAAGCCCTTGTTAGGAATCAAATCTGGGACCCAGCGCCGGAAGGCGTCATCTCTAAGCATTCCTCTAAAGGGAAATTCCCATGGGCTGGGTCGGAACTTTTAACTTTTGTTACTATCAGCATCTCACCACCAGATGGCATTGTGACAGGAAGCTCATGCCACTCTTGAGGACTGAACTTTTCTTAAATCTGTTGCAACAGTTCTTCTATTTCTTAGCGTAATCTATTCTTTACAATTTCTAGTCCATAAGGTTGGCCACCTATGGGCACCCCCTTCCCTTTCTTGACTATACTATAGTGTCCTCTTCAATTTTCCTTTTCTCGCTCAGGTCCTTGTACAGGGAGGTTATTGTTGTGACTTCCGAGCTGATATACTGTAAAACAACATGATGTGCTCCTCATTGTTGGATTTAGTATGCAATGGCACTATGTTATAGTTCACGTCGTCACATCCTAATGGACTCAATGAGAGCGGGAGAGAAGCGCTATCTGCCTGCCCTGCATCGTTAGCTTAGTTAGCGAGCACCCTGAAGTCATAGCCGTGCTGATGGGATGGGAGGTAGTAGTCGGCTTTTGGACTGAGTAACTGCTCCTGGATGGTGCTGATTTGAGTGGCGGGTAGTGGAGCAGGAGAGGAGAGGAAAGTGACGACGAGCCAGCCTGGCCCAGCCAGTAGGAGAGATACCGCCGCAACTCCCATGAGGTCAGAGGATACAAGAGATGGTTGGGCTGCCCACAGGTAGGCCACACCAGGGCGGCAGGCTGCCAGGCCAGGCAGGGCCAGACTCCAGAATCGGAGTGGAGACAGTCCTCCAAAGCTAGCTCTGGCTGTGGGGGCCCACTGAGGATGGGGACTGAGGAGTTGTCGTGTCGGATCGGGAGGACAGTGGTGGTCGGTGTGGTGCGGACAGGTTGGTGCTGGACCATGTCATCTCGAGGAGCCTGTTGTCGTGGAAGAAACAACTCCAGCTCAGCCTAGGGCAGGCCGGCAGCCTGAGCTAGCAGTCAGAGCAAGAAGAGACTAGAGGCAGCAGCAGCAGATACTGCATTAGAGTGGCAGCACAAAGTAGTCATCTCCCAACTTTCAAGTAAGTCAGTGCTATTCTCATTGCTCATGCTTTAAGTCTTAGTAGTTTTGAGTGACGGTGAGATGAATCAACAGAGCCAGCCTCAGCTGGGGGGCTGAACTGAAAGCCCTGCGCTGCACAGTGAGGTCTGTCAGTGATTTTCTTTGTTGTGTAAGAACACCCTTTCCTATTCCCATTCTGGAGGCGCAAAACAACAATGTGGAAGCGTGTGATTTAAGGTGCAGCAATATGACATGGAGACTAGTGCAGGCCCGTAACATGAACAGCAGATCAAATGATCATTTAGGTTTTGTTGGTATTTGTCTCTGGTGGTGGCCTGTATAGCAAGGATGCTTCAGAGTTTCTGTAATGGTAATGCACTACTACTATACCCAACCTCACGTCAGTGCCACTCACCCCGCCACCACCAGCCTGTAGGTGTAAAATCAGAGATTCCAATAAATAAGGACACACAAAAGTGGTGTTTAAACACATTTTATTTCAGTTATAAATCATATATGTTAGGTACCATTTTGCTGACAAATGGGTTTGGCTCAATAGCACGTAAAACACTTTTCAATGTGGAAATATGACAGTGACCCAGGAAATGTAAAGTGTCAGGCTCTCATTTCCGGTGGAAATGTAGCAGCCTGACCATTATTTCTAGCCCAGAACAAATAAGTTAGATCCGAGATCAGTGAGTCAGTAGGTGCTGGCTAAGTGTAGAGGAAAGACTTGCATAGTCTGCTGCTACAAACTGATGTACTGAAGGAGGGATATGTCATTGCTGAAGATTATCTCCTGCATCTTGAATAAACATCACACAGCGATTGTGTGTTGAACTTGAAGTTTGGTGTCTGGTCCATCTGTTATCCCACAACTCCTCCACAGACTTGGTGTGAGAAGTGGGATAACTTGCTGGGAGCATCTGGACTGGCCGAAGAGGTACGTGGATATCGCCCAGATATCCCAGGTGGGCCGATGCACCAGGAGTTGACAGAGAAGAACCTGGAGAAGAAAGTCGGTGAAGTTCTGACCAGAACCATGGCTGAAAGACTGGGAGAGAAGTTACTGCCTGGACTGGACCTGGGATCTCTGAGAAAGGCCAAGCCTGAAGACGATGAAGAGGACGTGGAAGAATCAAGGGAACTGCCTCTTTTTTTTTTTTTGAACTCTTTTTTCTTTGCCGTAGTTCTGAGGCATCTCTCAGAGGTGCCTTCTCAGCTCATCCCCACTACTCCCCACCGAGGCCCTCACCGGTGATCCCCTCCCATGGAGACTTCCCAGCCCCCCTGGATCACCCCCCTTGGGGAGGGACCACCACTCCTACCTGGAAGCGTCTTTCTGCAATTAGAGGGTCTGTCTTCCATGGGTGGTGCCTGAGGATAACCAGGTGTGGCAGTGTAGGAGATGTGCTGGGATGGCTCCTGAGGCCCTCATCACCTCCTCAGTCCTCCAGGGATTTTCTGCTTTTCTGGTCCCAGAGGTGTGGATTTGCTATGACGTCCAACACATGACATGCATGCTCCTGCGCATGTGCACAGGACATCCGCCACTACTACATGTCTCCTCTTGCTGATACCCCCAGTCTCCACCGGGAGCTGCAAATGCCGTGGGAGACAGAGCCCACTCTCCCCAGGAGAGGAGAGCAGTCCTCCAGATGCTCGATTCTTTCCTACCTCTGCCAAGCCCCGATGACCTGGGCTCATTCCCAATCCCGGATCACCGGCGTGGCTCAAGGTGTGGCATCCAGCACCTCAACCCTAAACACCACCAGGCTGGCTAAAAACTGCCTCTTCTTGAAGCCGCTCCACCTGAGGACATAGGGGAATTGTTGAAATGGCTCTGCATAAAACAAGTGCAGATGTAAAGAGATAGAGACATTGAGTGGAGAAGTCAAGATACCAAATGGGCAGATACCATGAGAGTCTTGTATGCCATCAATGCAGGGCAAACAGAAAGAGCCAGTAGCCCAAAAGACATTAAACTGTCTAAACTTTTGGACAGTGATGACATTGAGTCCTACCTCACAACGTTTGAGAGGATTGCTCGAATATGTGCATGGCAGAGGAAACAGTGGGTTGTTCGACTGGCACTGCACCTGACAGGCAGTGCCCAGTTGGTTTATAGCCATATGGACTCCCACGAGGCACAGGACTATGACCGTGTGAAGCAGGAGATCCTTAGGCATTATGACAAACAGCGAAACATATCACCATAGGTTTAGGTTTCTTAAAATGCAGTCACTGGATACCCCCCCCCCCCCAAGAGACTTATGTTAATTTCAAGAAGCTCTGCTACAAATGGTTACAACCGAAGAACAAGAGCAAGGACCAACTTCTGGAGGTAGTGATTACTGAACAGTTTATTAAAGTTTTACCCCAGGATGTACAACTTTGGGTTTGGGAGCATAAGCCGGATTCCGCTGATAAAACCATCACACTGGCGGAAGACTTCCTGGCAGCCCGACCATCCAGACTTAGAGGGTTCAAAGAGATATCAGCAGCTGCAACCACCAGCAATATGGTAAGGAACCTTTTTACTTATAAACTGTCAAATCCAGCCCTAGAGAAACAAGACTGGAAAGCAGAGAGAGGGGGCACATTCCAGTAGCTGAAATTGTATGTCAAGGGTGCCAAAAGAAGGGACATTATGTAAGAAACTGTCCTAATATAAAGAAAGAGACAGCTCACGTAGCTTAAGTGAACTTGGGTCACTTTATGGTTACTATGCAGATTGGATCACAGCAGATGATGGGACTGACTGATTCAGGGAGCTGCCAGACTCTTGTGTGAGCAGATCTGGTGACTGGAAATAATAAAGGACTGAATACAGCAGTCATCTGTGTGCACGGTGATATCCATTGCTACCCTACAGCCACCATACAAATGACTATTCAAGAAAAGACACATGAGGTAGAAGTGGCGTTGGTACCTTGCCTACCTGTGCCAGTTGTTATCAGGCATGGCCACCCAGACTTTGCTTCATTTATACATTGTCATGCCACCCAGGACTCTGCTGTAGTTGCTGTAACCATCAGAGCTCAGTGAAAAAGGGACATTTACCATCTGTGTTCCCATTTGATGATGATGTTTTTGAGGATCCTGGCAAGGACTGTAAAACTAAGGTGGAGAAGAGGAAGCTAAAGAAGGACTGGATTGATATTCATACTGGTGTACAGCCAGACTTGGGACACACTTTTAAATGTGGTATGCAGCATGAGCAAAAAGAAGACCCTTCACTTAACCCTTTTTTTCACATGTGGGGAAGGGAGTGGAAAAAAGGCTCCCCTCAGTTTGCAGTAAAACAGGGAATACTATATAGAGAATACACTAACCCCAGAACTGGAGAGGTAGTAGACCAACCAATGGTTCCAGAAAAAGTCCGCTCCCAAATCATGTATCTGGTGCATGACATTCCTTTAGTAGGCCATGCAGGCAGAGACAGCTAGGATATTACCCTGGTTTTATTAGCCCTCTATCCACGAGAACATAGCTGAGTATTGTAAATCATGTGCTGAGTGTCAGAAGGTAGCTCAGGCAGGAAAAAAAGGGGTAGAGTACCACTACAATCCATCCCCATTGTGAATAACCCCTTTGACAGGATAGCCATGGATGTAGTGGGCCCCTCTGGAAAAGAGCTCCAAGGGTAACAGGTTTGGACTGCTCATATGTGATTATGCTTCCCGCTACCCAAAAGCTATTCCCATGAGAACTGTCACCACCCCAAGGATAGCAGAGGAGCTAGCAAAAGTATTTAGCCACATGGGAATTCCCCAGGAAATACTTACTGATCAGGGGGGAGTAATTATAATGCACACTTGCTAAAAGAATTGTACCGTCTGCTGGGCGTGGTAGCAGTGTGTACTTCCTCATACCACATACAGACTGACGGCCTCATAGAGAGGTTTAATCAGACATTAAAGAGAATGTTGAGAAAATATGTAAATGAAGAAGGTAAAGATTGGGATGGGTACTGCCTCTATTTACTTTTCATTTACAGAGAAATCCCTCAAGTGTCCACTGGTTTCTCGCCTTTTTCATTGTTGTATGGGAGGAACCCAAGGGGGCCACTGGATGTGGTTAAAGAACAGTGGGAAGAAGGGAAGAAGGTGAGACATCTTAATGTCATACAGCACATGACTCGGTTATGCAAATGCCTGGTGAGGTACATCAACTTGGCACACCAGAGCTTAGAACAGAAGCAAGACTTGCAGAAAGAAAGATACAACCACGGTTTGAAGACTAAAACATTTCAGTCAAGGGACAAAGTGTTGTTGTTCCTTCCTGCCATAGAGAATAAACTACTCATGAAAAGGCAGGGCCCCTTCACCATTTTGAGGCAAACAGGAGCAGTGAACTATGAGCTTAGCATGCCCAGAAAGAGACCAGCCCAAAACATTTACCATGTGGACCTCCTTAGGAAATGGCATGAAAAGTCTAACCCCTCCCTTTATATCCATCCAGAAGTTAGGGAGTCAGAGCTGAAGGTTGCCTATAAAAGGCTAAAGCAGTCAGGACCATTGGAGGAACTTCAGATAAACCATGAACTGGAGCCTCAGCAACAGAAAGATTTGCAGGGGGTATTACAAGAATTTGAGCCCATATTCACATATTCCCATCCCGGGGCATGCCAAAGGAATTGTGCACACCATAACTGCCACGCAAGACAAGCCCATACACCAAAAGCCCTACAGACTGTCCATGAAGGTGAGGGATGAGGTGATTCAGGAAGTCACAAAAATGGAGCAGTTAGGCATACGTGTACCCTCAAAGAGTACATGGTCTTCACCCATGGTCATAGTGGACAAGAAAGAGGGTGGGATACATCCATGCCTAGATTTTAGAAAGCTTAACAACGTGTCACTATTCACTGGCTACTCAATGCCCCGAATAGATGACATCATTGACAGGCTAGGCAATGCACAGGATATCTCTACCCTGGACCTTACTAAGGGACATTGGCAAATCCCCTTGTCACCTGATTCACAAGATAAAACCGTATTTAGCACCCCAACCAGTTTATTTATTTTTCTGTTGGTACTTTTTTCCCCTGGTTACCAGTCTGCTTACCTCACGCTTTCAGGCATCCTCCTGAAGTTTCCGGCCGCCATCCCAAGGACCCCCCCCCCGGCTCCATGTTTGGGCCTGCAGTGGGGAGGTGGAGAGCTCCCCCCGCACTCTCACACCCAGACAGGATCCAGTAGAGCTGCGCACCCTCGGCGCCAAGCAAGTCCCCCTTGGATACGGCCATCAAGCCACCACGACTGGTGCCCATATTTTTCCTTTTTCTTCCCCCCCCATGGACATCTGTGATGTGCAATGACACCAAGGGACAGGGGCGTGCATGATACCGCACGTGCCCCTTCCTGGTGTCAGTCACAGCATGTCCCCCCAAGTCAGCCTATGGCCTGCCGTCGCCCCGGCCACTGCTAGAGGCCACTAGGCCACCGAGGCATCCTGCACCCCCCTTCCTGGAGAAGGAGAGCAGTCCTACAGACGCTCAAGCCTTCTCCTCCCCTGCCGACCCCGACGACCCAGGCTTGTTCCCGAACCTGGGTCACCAACGAGGTGTGGCATCCAGTGCCTCAACCCTCAGTGCCACCGGGCCAGGCTACCCCAATCAGTTTATACCAGTTTGTCACAATGCCATTTGAACTACATGGGGCCCCAGCCACTTTTCATCATTGTATGGACCACATACTAAGACCACACACTGAGTACTGTGCGGCTTATTTGGACCATGTCCTGACTGGGAAACCCATGTTAGACACTTGTCCCAGGTATTGCAAGCAATAAAGGAGCCAGGAGTGACCATTAACCCTGCTAAGTGTGCCCTAGCAAAGACCGAGACAAGATACTAAGGATTCATTTTAGGAAATGGACAAGTGAAGCCCGAGGTAGAGAAAGTTACAGCAGTAGCAAACAGCCCCATACCTACCACAAAAAAAGCATGCGAGATCTTTCTTAGGCTTGGCTGGTTATTACCGGAGATTTATTCCTAATTTCTCAGCAACTGCTAGTCCTTTGACTGATCTCACTAAAAAGAGGTGCCCAAATAAGGTTCAGTGGACCCCTATTTGTGATGAGGCATTTAGGAATATCACGGTAATTGTATGTACAGCTGCTGTATTGAAAAGCCCTGACTTCAACTAAGTATTAGAGGTTCAAACCAATGCATCAGAGAATGGTATTGGGGTAGTGTTATTTCAGAGAAGATATGCTACCATAGAGAAAGAATGCTTAGCTCTGAAGTGGGCCATTGAGCCTCTGAAATATTACTTGTGGGGGGCTGAATTTAAGGTTGTAACTGATCACAACCCCCTCTTGTCCCAGTTGTTATGGACAGTTTGAATGCAGGGACCTGTTCAATGCTTTCCTTTCCTGTCTCTTGTCTGTCTGGTTGCACAACTAAATTTTCCTGTGTAACTTAGAATTTGAGCACCCCAACAGTCTCGCAATTCTCTGCCTCTCACGGTCTCTCAGTCTTCCCTTGCTGTTTCTGTCTTTTCCTGCCTTGCATATCTGCTGGTATAAAAATATATGCAAATCATTAAGGGGAAACGTAACTGATATTAGGATCCCTTTGTTCAGAAATTATATAGCGTTACTGTTGAAATGTATATAACTATAATTTGAGATGATTGCAAAAAGCTATTGGGAACTCAAGGGGGTTAACCTGAGAACAGTTTTAAGCCCTTCTTCAGAAGCTGTGGAGAAGGGGCCTCAGTTCTGGGGCATTGTGTTCTTGCTGCACCTGCCTGAAACATACAAGGACATTTTAGAAAAAAAACAGGATGCTTGTCAAGAAGGGAGGTTGCAAAGACTTAGAGAGAGCTGCAATGTTTTGAGACACATAGAGATTGAAGGAAAACTCAGATGGATCTTCTCTGTTTATTCTGCCTTTGTAAATAAATATACTGAACAAGTTTATTTTTTTATGTTGCTGCTAGTACTAATAAACACTTTTTGCGAATTCTACAACTGCTCCTGGTTTTTCCTATGCTTTCTGATCCGTGACTCGAGGACACAAATGAAAGAAAAAAAATCCCCGTATAATGCAGTGGTACTTGACTCTTCAGCCTTATTGATTTCCCTGTGTCCCACAGGGCAGGGACAAAACATGTAAATTCTGATTTCATGTCTAGATATGGTGCAGGAATTGATGTCAGTGAAATATAACGTACTTTCCCCTAAAAGGACATAGTTCAGGGAAGGTACCATTAGTCTCTATTGAGAGATGTGTTGATGCCTTAAGGTAAAGAATGATGATATCCGCTATGTTTATGAAGGAATGTTTATCGTTAATAGGGACCCAGAAACAGAGCTTCTGAAGATGGATGGGTGGAAGCTCAACCCCTTCCTGGGACAGGAAGGTGGTAAGCAGTCTGCAGTAACTGCTTCCCTCTTAAGGTGGGGGATATGTGACAGGGAGCTCCTGCCACTCTTGAGAACCAACCTTTTCTTAAGTCTGTTGCAACAGTTCTTCTATTTCTTAGCCTAATCTATTCTTTACAATTTCTAGGCCATAAAGTTGACTACCTATGGGCCACCCCTTTCCTTTCTTGACTATGTTATAGTGTCCTCTTTAATTTTCCTTTTTCCACTCAGGTCTTCTTACAGGGAGGTTACTGCTATGACCTCCGAGCTGATATAAACAACATGCTGTGCTCCTCGTTGTTGGATTTAGTATACAATGGCACTATGTCGTAAAATACTTTAATGTATACATCTTATGTGTATAAAACCTGTAAATGTTGAAAATACCATGGCACTAGGTGCTTTTGATAAAGGTAAAAGTTACGAGAGGACTGTATGATAAAAATTAAGATAGTTGTGCTATTTAAAATGCACATAAATTACTGTAAACTGAACAAGTCTGAAATGTCATGGTGATTTGCATATATCCCATGATGCTTTGCATTATGGAAGTATGTGTGATTATTTTTTTTTAAACTTGGCTTATTGTCAATGCCCTTTGGGGTAACCCTTGTTTCAGTGCTTGTACACTGAGGTTCTTTGTCTTTAGCTTGTTTTTTTTTTTTTTTTTTTTTATACTTGAGCCCCCACCACCCAAGCAAGCAAGGCACAGGGGAGGTTAAATCTCAACAGATAAGTTAGATCAGACATCAGTGAGTCAGTAGGTACTGGCTAAGTGTAGAGGAAAGACTTGCATAATCTGTTGCTACAAACTGATGTACTGAAGGAGGGATATGCCATTGCTGAAGGTTATCTTCTGCATTTTGAATAAACATCACACAGAGATTGTGTGTTGAACTTAAAGTTCGGTGTCTGGTCCATCTGTTGTCCCACAACCCCTCCAGAGTCATGTGATGTTACTGTTGCTTAACACTATTAGATTCTGTTACTGCAGCAGCATCTCACATCTTCTCGAGATAGTGATTATTCTAAACAACTTTTTTTTTTTTTTAGAAATACAAGAGCCACCAGAGAAAACATCAGATATGGACAGAAGGAACCTCAATAAAATCTGCAGGATGTTCCCCATTCTCACCACAGTATTGGAATGAACTGACTAAACAGCAGTGTTGTGATCCCTAATCATGGTGCAAGGAAAGGACCCATAGCCTTCTAGTCTGAAGATGAAGACTGCTAGCAAATGAACTACACACAGATATTTTAAAATATTTTATTCACTCTCCTGGCCAACCTCCATTCCTATTTTCAGGCATTCGGTTTCCACTTTCTGAAGAAATCACACTAAAAGTTCAGTTGCATTCCACATTCCACCTATTAGTGAGCCTTCCACTATTTAATTTCTAACCGAACCACGGAGAAGTCTTTTTATCCACTTACTCAAGAGCCCCAACTTAAAACTGGTGCTGCCTCACCTGAACAAAGAGAAACACTTGTTAATAAATGTTAAGGGTGGGGTGGGGTGGGGAGGGAATCACAAACATTAAAAATAGAAGAGCCTGATTTATTTAGATTGGCAGAGAAACCACCTCTTTGTAAAGGTTTCACAGAGAAAAGCACTCTGATATTAAAGCAGGTCCACATCTTAAACAATGTGATGCCATCTAGCTGGGTGGGAAAGAATGAATCCACCAGTATGATGCCATTGTGCAGTCCTCCCACTGAGCTGCTGAGTCATCCAGCTGTCCTTCATTACAAAAACAGATTTAAACCAGTCTGTCCATACTTGATCTCCTTTTCCTTACTTTGAGGATTTCTTTGGAATGGTCTGGCCCATTTCTTTCCAGCTTTTACCGACAAACAGGTCTCCACTCTTGGCATATGTTGCAAGGCAGCGTCCCATATACCAGCCATTTACTTGTGCCACCCCGTCATTACGGCCCAAGGATATTACCATGGTCAGTGCCCCTGTGGAGAAAGTGAGAAATGGAAGTTCAGAAGCAGAACAAGAAGCTTCATCCTTTCTGTATAACAATACAGTAAACCCTTGATTAGTGGCCCATCCTTTCTGTATAACAGTACAGTACACCCTTGATTAGTGGCCCATCCTTTCTGTATAACAGTACAGTACACCCTTGATTAGTGGCCAATCCTTTCTGTATAACAGTACAGCACACCCTAGATTAGTGGCCCATCCTTTCTGTATAACAGTACAGCACACCCTAGATTAGTGGCCCATCCTTTCTGTATAACAGTACAGCACATCCTTGATTAGTGGCCCATCCTTTCTGTATAACAGTACAGCACACCCTTGATTAGTGGCCCATCCTTTCTGTATAACAGTACAGTACACCCTTGATTAGAGGCCCATCCTTTCTGCATAACAGTACAGTACACCCTTGATTAGAGGCCCATCCTTTCTGTATAACAATACAGTACACCCTTGATTAGTGGCCCATCCTTTCTGTATAACAATACAGCACACCCTTGATTAGTGGCCCATCCTTTCTGCATAACAATACAGCACACCCTTGATTAGTGGCCCATCCTTTCTGTATAACAATACAGCACACCCTTGATTAGTGGCCCATCCTTTCTGTATAACAATACAGCACACCCTTGATTAGTGGCCCATCCTTTCTGTATAACAATACAGCACACCCTTGATTAGTGGCCCATCCTTTCTGCATAACAATACAGTACACCCTTGATTAGTGGCCCATCCTTTCTGTATAACAATACAGCACACCCTTGATTAGTAGCCCATGTATGCACAAGACCATCTGCTGCAAGACGCTGTTATTTTAGCAACTCATCCCTTCAACATAATACCAGTGCATTCTCAACAGTTCAGTTTACTAATCTTCATTTGGGCTTCTGCCAGTACTTTCCTTTGTTTTACCAACAACTTTATCAAAATTAATTTTAACTGTTTGGCTGGTATTCTTATTTCTGTACAGAATATGTTATCAGTTTTCTCTTTCACCACTTTATTTTTATTTTTTTTCTCACTCAGTGTACCATAGACATGCAGTTTTCTTTCTGCTTCTAGCACCTAAGGTAACTGTCATTTGGTAGCAAAATCTGTCTCTCCCCAGTTTCACATTGCACCACAGAGATGTGGTTCCCTATAAAGGGCTCAAGAGTACAAACAAGTGGCAGTTAGATTTAATATATAAATGGCAGAGGAACAAAGTATTTAGCATTAAATTTATACTATATAAGCAAGCCCAGTGTTGCTGAGGGTTGAGGCGCTGGATACAACACCTTACGCTACGCTGGCGACCTGGGTTTGGGAACGGACCCAGGCCGTCGGGGGTCGGAGGACCGAGAGTCCCAATGGATGCTCTCCTCCTCCAAGAGTGGGTTACCAGGTTGCTTTACGCACCTGTAGTTCCTCTGCTGGTAGAAGCATGGGTGGCATG
This sequence comes from Neoceratodus forsteri, assembly GCA_016271365.2. Classification (NCBI taxonomy): domain Eukaryota; kingdom Metazoa; phylum Chordata; order Ceratodontiformes; family Ceratodontidae; genus Neoceratodus; species Neoceratodus forsteri. The sequence continues at coordinate 775,735,802 of CM028135.1, forward strand.
GCCACACGGCTCTCCGGAGTCAGGGGAGGAAGGACGCTGTTAGGCGTTTGATGGTGGGGTGCATCAGCACGTCATTCCTCTGGAAGAACATCCTCTGCACCATTGTCCTCAGGGGATAGGGAGAAAATGGGGAAAAATGGAATACACCCCTGGCTGAACGAGCAATATGAAAACCAGGGGGTTCCTGGTGGCATGACCTGGCGGATAGAGTAGGGCGGTATGAGGTCCCCTCTGAAGCTGAGGAGCTGGGCAAATGTGTATATAATATTTATACTTTATATAATTGCATTTTTCTGAATGGTACATTTTTTATTGACCTAGTTACCCATTTAATAAGTGCACAAAGGCACTTTAGGGCTTATTATGAACATACATATGAACATACGAAGAAGCCAGCAGAAGAAGGCCATTTGGTTTATCAAGTCTGCTCATACTGCAGGGTCCACAGCTTGAGCTAATGTCCCTGCCCTCCCTACCCATGAGCCTTACCTTCTCCCTATGCCTATCCCAGCCTCTCTTAAAGCTGCCCACTGTCTTCAACAAGATGACCTCTTCTGGCAGCACATTCCAAGTGTCCACCACCCTCTCTGTGAAGAAGTGCTTCCTAACCTCCCTCCTAAACCTCCCACCCTCCAGCTTAAGACTTTGACCCCTCATGATATGGTTGCCACTCAGCTTAAAGAGGTTCTCCTTATAAACCTTATTTATGCCTTTCAAGTACTTGAAAGTCCCAATCATGTCCCCTCTCTCTCTCTCCTGTCTTCCAGGGAGTACATGTTCAGTGCCCTCAACCTCTCCTCATATGCCTTACCCTGGTGACCCGCTATCATCTTTGTAACCCTCCTCTGGACCTTCTCCAGCAGGGTAATGTCCTTTTGGAGGTGTGGGTACCAGTACTGAACTCCATACTCTAGATGCGGCCTTACCAGTGACATGTACAAAGGCAGTAAAACCTCCTCTCTCCTACTACTAATTCTCCCTAGATATGCATCCCAGCATCTTGTTTGCCTTTGCTGCTGCTTTCTTGTACTGCGTGGAGTGCTTCAGGTCACTAGTGATCATCACTCCCAGGTCCTTCTCCTCTGATGCAGATACTCCGACTCTAACCAGGTAGGACTCTGTCCTGGGATGCTTGGCTCCAATATGCATAACTTTGCACTTCTTGGCATTGAAGCCAAGCTGCCAGAACCTGGACCACCTTCCCAGCTTTTCCAGATCTTCCTGTAGGTCCTGTGTCCCTTCAGCTGTGTCCACTCTCCCGCAGAGCATCAATGTCACTGATGAAGACACTGAACAACACCGGCCCCAGTACTGAGCCCTGCAGGACCCCACTGGTTACCTGTCTTGTGCCAGATAACTCTCCCCCCCCCCCCAACAACCACCCTCTGGGTTCTGTCCCTCAGCCAGTTTTCCACCCATCTGGCCATCTTTTTCCCAACCCAGATATCCATCAACTTCCTGATCAACCTTTTGTGGGGCACAGAGTCAAAGACCTTGCTGAAATCAAGATAGAGGATGTCTACAGCTTGGCCCCTATCTACTGTCTTAGTGACACAGTCAAAGAAGTTGATCAGATTTGTTTGACACAATCTCCACCCCCCAAACTCATGCTGCCTCTTATCCTGGAGACCATGTTTCTCTAGATAGTCCACCAATCTTTCCTTTAGTATGGCCTCCATGAGCTTGCCCACAATGGAGGTCAGACTGACTGGTCTGTAATTCCCTGGGTAATCCTTGTGACCGCTTTTGTGCAGTGGCACTACATGTGCTGTTCTCCAGTCCTGCGATATCATGCCTAACTCTACTGAACTATCAAATAGGTCGGCCAGTGGCCCTGCCAGCTCCTCAGCCAGTTCCTTTAGTACCCTTTGAAATACTCTGTCCGAGCTGGTGATTTGGCCATCAGCCCCTCCCTCACTCTATCCTCCTCTATCACTACATCTGTGTTCCCCTCCCCCCACACTCCTCTTTTCCCTCCTGAAGGCACTGGTCAGTCCTTCTCCCTGGTGAAGACGGAACAGAAGTATTCATTTAGTATCTCTGCTTTCTCCCCATTATCCTCCACCCTTTTTTTAAGCCTAACAAACTTTTCCTTCTTGTCCCTTTTCTCACTTATATAGCGAAAGAAAGCCTTCACCTCCTGCTTAATTCCTTCAGCTATCTGCAGCCCCTTCTGTGCCTTTGCTCAATGGACTTCCTTACTTGCCTCACTAGCTAACCATAGGTAATTTTCCCTATCCATCTCTCTCTTGGTCTTTCTGAATTTTTTATAGGTCAACCTCGTTTTTGTTACTGCCTGGGCAACCCCAGACCTGAACCAGCTAGGCGCTTTGACCCTTGTGTTCTTCCCCCTGAGCTTAACGCACTCATCTGTGGCAAGCAGTATTCATTCCTTAACGATGGACCACCTTTACATACATACAACCTGACAGGGTGTTGCCTTTCATTGTCAAAAAGTGTAAATGAATAAATTAATTAATATCGTGATTAAATAAATATAATAAACACTAGAAAAAATGTGTTTATTCTTAGAATGACAAAAAGCATATTCTGACCATTTCCAAAAAGAATCTTTTTGATATTTCATAATGCTTGAAGCTATAGTTCGAGAGCTGTAACAGATTTAAAGTTTTTTTAAATGAAAGCTTTTGAGTCAGAGCAACATGAATAGACCCTAACACTACAGTTCTCTTGCACTACATGTTGATATATATTGTTAAAAATAACAGTACTTTCAAAATGTAGTAAACCATTTTATGTGATATGCGGTAACTGAAGCAATATCTTACATCGGCATCAACTTAGCCGACTCCAAGCTTTCATTTAGAAAACAAAGTAAGTTTGCAACCCTAATGGTTCTAAAGTTATCACAGTTTAAAGAAATTATCTTCTGAAAGGTCTAACTTTGGAACTGTTGGGGCTAGAAACGTAATTTTTTTAAATGAAAGCTTGGAGTCCGCCTGTTATGAATTAGCTCAGTCGACACTGTTTGCATGTGTCAATACTGCAAATTACATGGTAGTTAAAAAAGATATCACTTTTTTCACTTTTTCTGAATTTTGGTAATTTTACACATTATTTAATTAGAAAGTGTGTAGTTTACAGCTTAATTTTCATTTATTTTACACCCTTAATTGCACCGTGAACATTTCAGTCTCCCCCTAGCAGTTCCTACTCTACCTTGCTTTGCCTGTGAACGGGTCAGAAGATAAAATAAAAGTTTAACAGGAGATGACTGCACCTGTTTGATAAGCTTTTAGTGCTGTCCCACGCAGACTGTTAATAATGTTGCCCACCGCAATTCCTGCATGAATACCAGCATGGTATGCCATTTTGGGCTCCGACACATTAGCACAGTCACCAATGGCATAGATGTTGTTGAACCCTTCTACCTGCAGATATGCATTGACCTTCAGTGCTCCATCAGCTGCTAGCTTATCGTCTGTGTGACAAAAAAAAAACAAAGAGAGAGACATGAAGTACAGATGTCAAATCCTTACATTTAGGTACAAGCATCCAGTCTTAGTGGGGTCCAAACAGAGGTTAGGCCATGAAGCATAGGCGAAAATTGGTTTTATATTGTGTATGTCATGGTATGAGTTTTCAGAAAGCACACAGACAGGCAAATCTTGAGCAAAGCACAGTAGGTGTGTATTTATTTGAAGAAATAAGCAAACTAAAACAAAAGACTAATGTATCACAGCAACCTTAATCAAATTCTGGGACTGCAGAACCTTTTTGGCATACTGGGTGGCAAGCCTAAAGTCTCTGTGAAGCAATCTGTGCAAGTTCCATCCTTCAGAGCCTCCAGCAAGTAATCTTTCCTCAGCTGTGACCAGACACCAACTGACTCAAGTTCCAATTATCGAGGACTCCTTCAGAGAAAACCCCCCACCTCCCAATTCCCATAGGCTCCACGCAACATCAATCTTCATAGACAGTACTGGAATGTACACTACAGTAATACGGCACTGAACATAAACAGATAATGCATTTAGTACAATCAGTAGTATTCAATATCAAAACTGTGCCTTACTATGTAAGCAATAACCCATGACAGGATGTGCTGTTATTGGGGATTAATGAACACCCAGGCGCATTGTGAGACATGAGGCTACAGGCTGATGGCCCTCACAGCACTCGGGTGTTCATTAATCCCCAATAACTGCACACCCTGGAGTGGGTTATTGCACTTATAACATGGGGTTTTTGAAGAAAGAGAAAATAATTAAGTGAAAGTGCCTTAAAATGTTCAGAAATACAAGAAATGTCCACCTATCCTGCCGACCTGTCAAATAGTCCCCAATAACTACTGCAGATTTCAGTGATGTGAGCACGCAAATGCCAGAAAGTTACTATTTGCATGATTTCTGACATTTGGTGTTCACAATATAACTGTCAGGAGTGTAATTTGGCAGTGCTGTATAACACTTACCGAGTGACAGGATCTATGCAATGACTGGTTCCCAGAGAGAGAGAGAGAGAGACACAGAGAGAGACACACACACACAGGACAGTGATGATTCCGGCAGTACCGCTCCCTCCTCTCTCGTCTTACAGTGAAAAGCCTATGCTCCTGCTATATTATCGAAAGGGTCATACGCTGACAGTGGGTTGGACCTCTCTCGCACTTGCAGTTTTCATTATGTTCAACTGGCTGTGTGTCTGAGCCGGGGGGCGGGGGAGAAATGGAGGGGAAGGAGCCGCAGAGACAGAGGCAGTAACAGTGCTATTGGGTTGCTCCCTCACAGAGACACACTCCACTGGAGAGAGAGAGAGACACTGAAACTGGGGCAGAGAGCAGTGGAGTCTCTCTCTCTCTCTCACTCACTCTGTCAGAGGACTGGTGAGCTGCTCGCGCTCTCTCTCTGTCACTCAGTCGCAATGTTCGGCAGGGGATGGGAGCACAGTTAACTGTTCCTCACAGTACTGAACTTGTAAAAGTGCTGTATGGTTGACTGGATGCGTGCAATGACTGGTTCCCAGAGAGAGAGAGAGAGACACACACACACACAAATAAACACACACACTGGACAGTGCCGATTCCAGCAGTACTGCAGTACTGCTCCTCTCTCTCTCGTCTTATAGTGAAAAGCCTATGCTCTTGCTAAATTATCAAAAGGGTCATATGCTGACAATGGGTCGGACCTCTCTCACTTTTCATTATGTCCAACCCACTGTGTGTCTGAGCTGGGGGAGAAACGCAAGGGAAGCAGCAGCACAGAGGCAGTAACAGTACTACGGGTCACTCCCTGACAGACACACACACCACGGGGGTAGAGAGACAGACACTGAAACCAGGGCACACAGCAGTAAGTCTCTCTCTCTCTTGTTCGCCCTGTCAGAGGACCAGTGAGCTGCTCATGCTCTCTCTCTCTCTCTCTGTTACACAGTCTCAATGTTCGGCAGGGGACATAAGCACAGTTAACTGCCCCTCACAGTACTGAACTTGTAAAAGCACAGTATGGTTCAGTGACACAAAGACAGCAAGAGAGAGAGATGACATTGCAGCAGCTTTCCTTTAGGTTCTGTCTGTACTCTCCTGTCTTTTGCTCTTGCTCTCTCCCCCTGCTGCACGTCTCTCTCTCTCTCTGTCTCCCTCCCTGCCTCACACGGTGAAGCTACATAGAGTGAGAGAGAAAGAGAGAGAGAGAGAGAGAGAGAAAGAGACAGAGTTACAACTGTGTGGGACTTGACTGCACTCCCTCTGCCCAGTCAGAGTGCGGCACCTGGAGATCCATGGGGCGGGTGGGTGGTGAAGATAAGACAAATACAGGGAGAACGACATGGCAGGGGAAGACAGATCCCCCTCTCTGTGATTCCACTCAACTCAGTATTCCCTCTCCCCATTCTGTGTGCAGTGCCTGGAGATCCGCAGGTGGGTGGGGAGCCAATTACGGCTCGCTAAGCTGCCCATTACAAATGACTGCTTTTCACATTTATGCCGTCAGGCACAAAACAAGACCGTCATGCCCACTAATTCACGATTTTGGGGACCTATTCACCCTAACTGTGCCGCTAATGTGCATTATCGCACGGTCAGCTGATGACAGTCTACCAATCAGCAACCTCCCTTTGCCTACCCCATGTTATAAAAATATATACGAAATAGGTGAACACCTAAGAAACATTTGCTAACTTCACTAGAAGTGTGGTATATGCTGTCTGAATCAACTGTCATAAAAATGTTAGAATATACCAGTAATTTGGCTGCACTGTTTCTTTTGTCACAAGATGACACTGTACATCTAGCTACTGCTTCACCATTTCTGCATACATTATATCACTTCTTCTTTCTTTTTATCAGCTTTCCCTGCCAGATGGCTTTCTGCATCTGGGTAGCCTATAATATCAAAACTGCACAACTAACGAGGGAAGGCCGATACTCACAAGAAGGGAGTTCCATAACTTCGTAGCAGCAACTCCAAATGCCCTGTTTCCCAACTGCTTAAGACAGGATCGGGAGACCAGGAGCAATCCTGCATCAGTGGAGCAGAGGGGACAGATAGGAATGTAACACTACAGGAGATCTTTGAGGCAATCAGGATCCATATGACTGCCAACAAGCAGATCTTGAAGGTGATGCACCACTGAACTGTCAGTCAGTACAGAGCAGTTAAGACTAGCATAATGTGCTCACTTTGAGAAGTTCCTGCCACCAGTTGGACCACTACATTCAGGACCAGTTGCAGGTGGTGCAACAAACCTCCAGATAATCCTAGCTGGCCTGCTGGCACAGTGGCAAGGCGTCCAACTGCGACATCGACGCCCCGGGTTCGGGAGTGGACCGGAATGTTGGAGGGTGGCCAGGGGGAGAAGTAGGATTGAGTGACTGAGTGTTCTGGAATGGCTCTCCTCTTCTGGGGGGGGGTGTCTGGCACACATCTGATCCCTGGTGAAGGCCAGGGTTCAGCAAGTCAGTGCCTCTCTTGTGGGAAGGCATGTCAGACTACATCATTGCGTGCCACGTCTCCCTCTGGGGATTTGTTAAAAAGCAACTGTGTCTCATGACAGGATGAAGTCCACTCTCCACGACGGGACCTTGAACCGCGGACCATGACCCCTCGCCCTATAGTACCGCTGAAGAGCAGCCTGGGAACTGGTGGTTCCACCCTGGGGAGTAAGCTAGGGTGCTTGGAGGCTCTTGCGCTTCCCCCAACTACCATAATCTGTCTTTCAGGGAACTGGCAGCCCTACCGAGGGGGTAAGCCAGGTGCTTGGGGGAGGGTGCTTGGTGGAGGTGTGCCCCAGGATGTGGTGGTCAGGGCTGGGCTTAGTCCGTGGCAGTGGTGGACTGATGGTGTGTGTGTGTGTGTGTGTGTGTGTGTGTGTGTGTGTGTGTGTGTGTTTGTCAGATGGCCATAAAGCATAGTAGGAGTCAGGAGTAACCAAGCTTTTTTCAGTCTTTCGTCCATTATGCTTGTCAATATATTTTGTAATTATATGATTCTACCCCTAGATCTATAATAGATGTCTAAACTCTTTTTAAAAGACTCCACGGATACACTACTGACTACTTCTACTGGAAGTGAGTTCCAGATTGGGGCTATTCGCTTGGTATACCTGTTTTTCTTTGTGTGCTTTTAGCTGCAAGGGATGAGCTCTAATATTATAATTTTGTGATTTTAGTTCAAGTCCAAGGTCTTCCCATAGTATGGGATCTGAAAATGCTCTAAATAATAGACACATGTCGCCCCTCTGTCTTCTGTATTTCAGTGAAAAGGGGTTCAATGCTCCCAGTCTTTCCTCATAGTTCATATGTTCCATACCTTGGATTGCTTTTGTAGCTCTTTTTTGGACCCTCTCCAGTGTGGATGTTTCTCCCTTTTTGTATGGAGCCCAGACCTGTGAACAGTACTCCAGATATGGCCTCACCAGAGCCCCATAAAGCAGAATCAGCACGTCTTTCCTCCTGCTCCCTACATGTCTAAGTATACAATTCAATATATTGTTGGACTTTTTAATAGCTTTGTCACAGTGTGTTTTGAATTGTAAATTATTAATGACTATAACTCCCAGATCCCTTTCCTCAGTTGAACTAGATAGGTAGATATCATTTAGTTTATACGCAAATCCCTGTTTTTTTTTTTTCCTATATGCATAATAATGCATTTTTTTCTGTTTAGCTGAAGCCTATTTGCGTTTGTCCAGTTCTGTATGTGATCTAATGCCTGCTGGAGAACCATACTATCTTTATATACTGTATAAATATATATATAAAAATTTAAAATAAAAAAAGGACTTTAATGCATTTCCCTGGGGCATAAGGACACTATGTCTTTGGCTACGTGCCTTAGCATTTCCCGGGACATGCATTAAAATCCTTTAATGCACACTCCATCGTGGCTTATTACTTACTCATGCACCAACTGTTTAAGAATGCTGGTTCAGAATCAGAATACATCCTTCTAGTCACTCAGCAGTTCTACAGGATTAAATGCTAACACGAAGAATTCATGATCAGGCTGTATGTAACAGTTATCTTGTTTATGTGTGCAATTTGACTGAGGAATGGGGATTGGTGCTAGTAATTCTAGTCACAATGCTGTTCAGAATATATGAACAGGTGAGAAGGCAACAAACCTCTGTGTAAAGCAAATTACTAAGCGCAAGAGAAAAAAAAAGAGATCGCTATGGTTCTCCCAGGAAGTAGCAGAGAAGGTAAAGTAAAAAAAGCAGGCATTCAGAAGGTACAAGATGACACAGATGGAAGAGCACAGGGACAGTTATCAGGAGAAACAAAGGGAGGCAGAGAAAGCAATTAGGAGAGCCAAAGCGCAAACGGAGGAAAACATTGCCAAATCAGCAAAAAAGGGGGATAAAACTTTCTTCAGGTACATAAGCGAAAAGAAGAAAAGCAAAGCAGGGATAGTAAGACTAATCAAATCAAATAATATTTTATTTATAAGAAGCGCCTTTCCAGGAGTTCAAAGCACCTTTACACAATAAAAACAAAACACATATAACAATCATTAAAACCATAATAAATAACACAGCAATGAATCATTTAAATTTCCCATAATTAAATATCTGCATCAGCAATCTTACAAGACTAAGAACAATCTGGATAAGTCAGGCTAAATAAATAGTTTTTTAAAGCTATCTTAAAACTTTGGATGGTCAGACACTCTCTCACCCAACGAAGTAGAGAATTCCACAGGGTGGGGGCTACAAAAGCAAAAGATCAAGCCCCCGATGTTTTAAATCACACCCAGGGACTAAAAGGGGGGAGTGTGGAAGAGGACCAGAAGAAAGCTGACATACCGAATAAGTATTTTTGTTCAGTATTCACAAAGGATAGGGTAGGTGACAGGCCACAGATAGTGGAGAAGGGCAGAGTAGCAAAACTAAAAGTAGGCAAGGTTATGGGTCAGACGGGGTTCATCCTAGGATACTGAAGGAACTAAAGAAGGAACTGTCTGCACCTCTGATGGCCCTGTTCAATCTATCATTAGATAAGGGGGAAGTTCTGGGGGACTGGAGGAGGGCGAATGTGGTCCCACTACACAAAAGTAGGAATAGGGAGGAGGCAGGAAAATACTGACCTGTAAGCCTGACTTCGGGTGGTGGGCAAGATTATGGAAACTCTACTTAAAGAAAGGATTGGGGAATACCTTAACACCAGTGGATTGCAGGATCTGAGGCAGCATGGGTTCACAGAGGGAGATCTTGCCAAAAAAAAACAAACAATAAGAGTATTTTTACTGGGCTACTAGGAAGGTGGATCAGGGAGGAGCAGTGGATGTGGCCTACCTGGATTTCAGTAGGGCCTTTGACACTGCTCCAGACGGAAGACTGGTAAACAAGCTAGGCAGCATGGGAGTGGGTTCAAATATAGTAAAGTGGGTACAAAGCTGGCTAGATAACAGAACTCTGAGGGTGGTGGTAAATGGAGTTCACGCAGAGGAAGGTAAGGTAACAAGCGGGGTGCCACAGGGGTAACTACTGGGACCCTCTTCAATGTCTTTATTAGTGACATCACAGAGAGGCTTGAAGGAAAGGGAAGCCTGTTCATGGATAACACAAAACCTAGAGCAGAGTGGACACACTGTTTGGGGGAAAATGAAGGAAGATCTCAAAAAAAAAAACTGGAAGACTGGTTGACAGTTTGGAACTGGGCTTCAATGCAAAAAGATTAAAAATTATGCACATGGGGCACAGAAACCCAAGGCCAATGTATTATTTGGGCAGGTGGGGGTGGGGGTGTTGACAACAAAAAAACAGGAAATGGATCTGGGGTCATCACATCTGAAGACCTGAAGGTAGCAAAGTAGTGTGATAAGGCAGTAGGAAAGACTAATAGGTTTCTGGGGGTGCACAGGGAGGGGTATCCTTAGCAGAAAAAGGCAGGTACTGTTAACCCTATATAGATCAATGGTCAGGCCACACCGGGAGTACTGTGTCCAGTTCTGGAGGCCCCATCTCAGGAAGGACATAGAACGGGTGGAGGCAGTATAGGGAAGGGCAACCAAAATGGTGCATGGCCTGCATCATAAGCCCTTTGAGGAAAGACTCAGGGAATTAAATATGTACTCACTGGAGGAAAGGAGAGAAAGGGGAGACATGACAGAAAAATTCAAATACCTCAAGGGTATCAGTAAGGTATAGGAGGGTGGCATATTGCACAGAAAGAGATGCTCAAGGATGGGGCATGATATGAAGCTGGAAGGGGAGAGACATGGAGGGAATGTGAGGAAATATTTCTTAACGGAAAGGGTGGTGGACGCTTGGAACAGTCTCCCAGCAGAGGAGAGGGTACCAAAATGGTAACAGGTTTCAAACATGCATGGGATAGACACAGGGAGACCTTAGTAACAAAGTGGGGGGGGTTAAGCACGGAGATCAATTAGGGCCTATGGTAGCACTGTATGTGGAGACTTCAGGGCAGACTAGGTGGGCCAAGAGGTCTTTTTCTGCTGACAGCTTCTAAGTTTCTATGAGTCTGGTTCCAGAGATGCAGTTCAGTTTACAAGTGCATTTTTGGAATACCAGCAATGGAAGCACAATTAATGCGAGCATGCTCAGTACATGCTGTTGTTCACTGCCAGGGGAGAACTGATTAAAAGCGCATGTGTCCAGGAACAACCAGGCAACAGAGGGTGTTTACACTCGGAGTATGTTCAGGTTCTACAGGCATCAATTCCTGTGACCCGTGTACTTTCAAGCACATGAAGCAACCTAGTTCATGCACCAGACAGCTTTACATGCATCTGTAAACCAAAATCTTTTCTTTGATCCCCATTTAGCAGTGCTTGAACGGGGTTACAGTGTACACGTAAATGGGTATGTGTAACAGGTATGCTGACCGAACATCAAATCTTTTATGGCAAAATCCCTCACAGCGAAAATTTCGACAGGTTTCAAAATTGTCGCTGTGAGGGACCAGAGGGCGAAATTTCGCCTTTTGCCGTGCCCCCTGAAATCAACTACAACTCGGTGTTGATAATCCTTAAAAAAAAGCGGGCCACGGAGGGTGCAGTCCTCACATTGAGTTCCCAGGGGCACAGCCCCCGAGAGAAACACACAATGTCAGACACGTGAAAGTTCGCCTGACAATACTGGGGATCTCGTTATGCCGAACTTCGACAACAGTGTTGTTGATAATCGGCATACGTAAACCTGTGTAACAGAGATTAGTGTAATGATTTCAGAATGACGATCAGATTGCAGCATTTCAGCATTTCTGAGGCCCTTTTATAACACAAATTAAAAACATGCACTCGGATGTTAAGTGTTCATTCAATGATTTTTTTTTTAAGTAAACAGGAAGTAAACAACCTGACTTTAAAAGGAATTAATCATTCCAAATGTTCCTATGCTCCATGACTAGTCCCAGCATTCTATGCTTTACAAATGTGGCACTAGTGGACAAAGAATGGAGACATGGGGCCTTACAAAAAGAATTCTGAAGAATGCTTTGGGGTGGGAATATACTGTAATGGTATGTGTAGACTCCATCAGGAGAACAGCACTCAACCACTCAAGGACCCTGTGTGGCCCTACTGGCCTTTCAAGAGCAGACATAACAGTAAGTACAGTCAGTCTTGCCAAGCCATCACTTTTTTTCTGTTGTGGAACACTTGGGCAGGTCGTGCACATCTTGACAATGATCATGTTTGGAAGTATTGGCATTTGAGGAAGCTCAGCACTACCTGCCATTACAGCAAAGGAGTGTTATCAATGATGGGTGTTTTGGGAGGGGACCCCAGCAAGTAGTTCTTGGGGGTGCTTTGCTAAGTCTGCCCTTCTGGCTCTGATTGAAATGCATACTAGCAAGGAATCCCACAGAATCAAGTTACTATAGTGAACATTTCTGCCCAGCCTAGTGACACCCCCTTGTGTGCTAGTTGGTAACACTTTTAAGTGTCACATATTAATGCTTTAGAAATGTCTAAAGTGTTCTCAAAACATTTTAAAATACGATATTGAAGTGGGTGACTAGTTCAACAAATGCAGGCAGCAGTGCACTCCAACCCAGTGAAACAGCTTGCAACAAAACAAGTAATTATTGAAAAGGTATCAAATCACAGTGCAAAATAGAGACCAGAGACAGTGAACTGCTCTGAGCAGAGAGGCTCAGCTTTACTACAGAGCTTGTACTTCTGGATGTAAAGTGAATGATAAACAAGGTGCAGCGAACAAGAACCTTGCTGGATGAGCGGTGGCTTTGAATTGACCCCAGTGGACTTGTAAAATGTGGCAAAAGAATTTTAAAACTCACCCCCATTCTTTTCAATGTAGTGCGCCCCCATGCTCTACAAACAACTCTGTCATAAAACATCAGAGCGTGAGGGCAGCATGCGTGTGGAGTTGTCAGTGAGAAGAACCAGGAAGGGGAAGGTATTTGGTGGCCAGCTCCTCCAAGCCAAGAATTACAATCTCTTCCCCTTAATTTTCAAAATTTAGAAAACAAAGACATGACTGTGTAGGCCCAAAGAGCGATAAGACACCAGTGGGCGGCTTAGGGGCATTTTAAAAAATGAGCACAATTATTGCGCTTTAAAAATGCTAAAGGGAGCAACGCTGGAACTGCACCTTCTGTTATAGGAAGTACACTACTGAAAACTAAAGGGGCAAAACTATGCAGTTAGTGTCTTGCTTAGCAGCAAGCTGGGCCCCCCATGTGATGTCACATATTTCTGTGTTGACGCACTCAAGTTAGCCAGCTCAGAGTCATGTGGGGCACAGTCCAGCAATGCTCCTATAAAGGAAGCGCCTCTGCAGGCTGTCAGTCTTAAGTAGCTGAGCAGGGAGCAGTCTTTTGAAATGTCTGGTACACTTTTTTGTGGCAATACCTCTTATTAGACTAACTGAATAATTTTTACACAAGCTTTTGAGACCTTTCAGGTTCCTTCATCAGGTGCAGACCTTTTGAAATGATAATCCAGGTAATACGAAACCAGAGCAGTGTTCTTGAACATACAAACATACGAAGTAGCTAGCAGAATTAGGCCTTCTGGTCTATTAAGTCTGCTCGTTGTGTGGGGTCTTCAGTTCAGCTCAGGCTGATGTCCCTGCTCCCCCACCCCACCCCATTTCATTCCTTTCCTCCCCCCCTCCCATGACCTTTATCCTCCACCTATATCTATCCCAGCCCCTTTTGAAGCTACTCATTGTCCTTGCAGAGATCACCTCTTCAGACACAGACCCAGTGGCACTGGAGGTTAAGGTGCTGGATGCCATGCTGGTGACCCAGGTTTGGTAATGAGCCTGGGGTGTCAGGGGTCAGCAGGGGCGAGAGAAAATCGTGCGTCTGGAAGACTGCTCTCCTTTCTCAAGGAGGGAGGGATTGTTGTTCCACCTGTCAGTCGCCCTCTGGTGGGGGCTGGTGCAGACTGGAAGGCAGGCAGCTGGTGGGTGCAGCATGTGCATACCCCCACATACACATGGTCGCACCGTGCGTATGGAGGGGTCTCCAGAAAAAGGAAAATGTGGCTAGGGACTGCAAGAAGCCTTGCCCCATCCCACTGATCCGCAGCTACCTCCCTGGATTTGGATTGTGCTCTGGGGAAGGGGAGAAGCTTCCTTCCCAGCCCCACCACGGGGGCAAGCCGTTAGGGGTCTCAGGGTTGCTTGGAGGTGGTCGGGCTTGCGGGCAGGTGGTCTGAGATGGAGTTCCACCCCCAGTGCAGAGGAAGAAAAACTGTAAATTGAAAAAAAAAAAAGCAATCACCTCTTCTGGCAGTGCGTTCCACTTGATTACCACCATTTCTGTGAAGAAGTATCTCCTAACCTCCCTCCTAAACACTGCTTCCAGCTTAAGATTGTGCCCTCTTGTAGTTTTGTTGATGCTTTCCCTGAATAGCCTCTCCTTGTTTACCCTACTGAAACCTTTCAAGTACCTGAAGGTCTCAATCATGTCTCCCCTCTCCTTTCTGTCCTCCAGGGAATACATGTTCAGGGCCCCCAGCCTCTCCTTGTACGATCTACCTTGCTGCCCTGCAATCATCTTTGTAGCCCTCCTCTGGACCACCTCATCAAGGCTGATACCTGGAGCTACCCTGACCACTCCCAGGTAGTACTCTGTCCTAGGGTTTCTGGCTCCCACGTGCATAGCCTTGTGCTTCTTGGTGTAGAAGCCTAGTTGCCAGATCCCTGACCACCTTCAAGTGTTCTTAGGTCTTTCTTAAGGTCCTATATCACCTCTGTTGAGTCCACCCTCCCACAGAGCTTTGTGTCATCCGTGTACAGACTCATTTTGCTCTTGATGCTGTTCCCCATATCATTAATGAAAATGTTGAATGGCACCGACTCTAGCACAGAGCCCTGTAGACCACCACTTATGGCCACCCTGGTACTAGACAACTCCCCTCCAATTATCAACTTTTGAACCTGTTCCCTAACTAATTTTCAACCCATCTAACCAACAACTCTTCTACTCCAAGGTCCGCTAATTTCCTGATCAGAATCTTGTGTGGTACAGTGTCAAAGACTTTGTTGAAATCCAGGTAGAGGATGTCCACTGCTTGGCCTCTGTCCACTGTTTTGGTTACCCAGTCAAAGAAGTCAATCAAATTAATTTGACATGACCTCCCTCCCATAAAACCATGCTGCCTTGAATCCTGGAGGCTGTATTCCTCTGATGCTCTATCAATCTTTCTTTCAGTATGGTTTCCATAAGCTTGCACACTATTGAAGTGAGACTGACTGGTCTGTAACTCCCCAGGTCGTCCTTTGAACTGCTCTTGTGAAGGGACACCACATGTGCTGTTCTCCAGTCCTGTGATACCATGCCTGACTCCAGTGAACAGCTAAACAGGTCTACCAGTGGCTACGCAAGCTCCCCTGCCAGTTCCTTCAGCACCCTAGGGTGCACTTCATCTGGGCCCAGTGACTTGTCTGACCTCAAAGCTAGCAGTCCTTTGAGCAACGTATATGAAGGCAGTATCCTTTTTTTTGTTAATTCTTTGATCTAAGCATTATTTAGAGGTTTGAAGCATTTAAACAATAAATGTGGTTTTATCTTTTGTAGTGAACAAAACAGTGCGTTGGCAGTTTGAAACGTAAAAAGCATTTCAAAATAGCTTAGGGTAAGCTGCCTTTTGTTCAAATGGAATCCAATGAACTAAATACCTTTTACCATGCTACAGCATAATGAAGCTGCTTCTGTGTTTTCCACAGAGCTTCAACTCATTGCTGACATTGGAAGTAAAATAAACAGACGTCCAGCAAAGAGTTCGGAGGTAATTAGCAAACATGAAGGGCTTATACCTGTAAAAACATAAACAAGTTCTTAAATTTAGCATGATTTAAAACAACTGACATATTAATAGGGCTGGCAGTATAGTCTGGAGGTTAGAGTAATGAGCTGTGAATGAGGCTGATACATCCAGTAGACCTGGGTTTGATTCCCATAACCTCCTCTGACATACTGCCTGAGTCTGAGCAAGTTGCTTAAAGAGCACCTTTAGGTGCTCTTATAGAAAATACTCTTCCCCAAAGGACCCATACCTGGCTCTGAGTTGGAGGATAGGAAGAAAAGATTTTCCTACGGCCATGTTTTCCAGAGGGAAGGAATCGTATTTTGGCTCGGAGGAGCTGATCCCTTCCACTTCGCAGTTTAGAGACACGCCCCCACACCGTTCCTTATTCTAACATCACAATCTGCTTACATGGAGGATACGCTCCAAACATGCCTATTTATTGTCGCTCTAACTGCCAGATGGCAGATTGTTGGAGCGCTGTGCTGGGTGTCGCCCAAGTGCCGGCACCGGCATTTAACATACATAGAAACATAGAATTTGACGGCAGATAAGGACCGCTTGGCCCACCCAGTCTGCCCATTTCCTACCTAATGGATAAGCTGCAGATCCTAGTTAACCAGCAGTCTACTTCTTCCTACCCCCACCCCCAAGAATGGACTTATGACTGTCCCATGCATGCTTGAATTCCACCACTGATTTTGACCCCACAACCTCCTCTGGAAGGCCGTTCCATGCATCCATAACCCTCTATGTGAAAAAATACTTCCTTACATTACCTCTGAGCCGCCCCCCCCCATCTTCAAATTGTGCCCTCTTGTTCTTGCACACCTCTTTTTTTGAAAGATGCTACCCTCTCAGACTTTGTTGATTCCCTTGAGGTACTTGAATGTTTCTATCATGTCCCCCCTCCTTTCCTCGAGGCTATACATATTAAGCTCCTTTTGTCTCTCTTCATATGTCTTCCAATGCAGACCCTGCACCATTTTAGTTGCCCTCCTCTGGACAGCTTCCATCCTGTCTATGTCTTTGCGGAGATTGGGTCTCCAGAACTGCACACAGTACTCCAGATGGGGTCTCACCAGCTGTCTGTACAGAGAATAATAACTTCCTGTTTTCTACTGGTGATGCCTCTCCCTATGCATCCCAGTATCCCCCCAGCCCTCCTTGCTGCCCTCTCACATTGCTTGCCCACCTTTAAATCATCTGATATGACTACCCCCAGGTCCCTTTCCATTTTTGTTGTTGTTTCCATTTATGCCGGCAATTTGGTTGTCACTGCAGCATGGGTGAACCTAACGGACTACTCTGTGTGACCCCTTTTGTCTGTTACAAGCAGCTTAACATAGAAACATAGACTTTGACGGCAGATAAGGACCACTTGGCCCACCCAGTCTGCCCATTTCCCTACTTACTGGTTAAGCTGCAGATTCTAGTTAACCAACAGCCTACTTCCTGGAATCCCCAACTATAATTGCCTTGTGTCTGTCCCATGCATGTTTGAATTCCCCCACTGTTTTAGACCCAACAACCTCCTCAGGAAGGCTGTTCCATGTATCCACCACTCTCTCCATGAAAAAAAAATTCCTCACATTACCCCTGAGCCGTTCCCCCTCTATCTTAAATTGTGCCCCCTTGTTCTTACACATCTCTTTTTCTGAAAGATGCTACCCTCCTGGACTTTGTTGATTCCCTTGAGGTACTAGAACGTTTCGATCATGTCCCCCCGTCCCTCCTTTCATCAAGAGTATACATATTAAGCTCTCTCAGTCTCTCTTCATATGGCTTCTGCTGCAGACCCTGCACCATTTTAGTTGCCCTCCTCTGGACTGCTTCCATCCTGTCTATGTCCTTGCGTAGATGAGGTCTCCAAAACTGCACGGAGTACTCCAGATGGGGTCTCACCAACTGTCTGTACAGAGGGATAACAACTTCCCTTTTTCTACTTGTGATGCCCCTTCCTATGCATCCTAGTACCCCCTGGCTCTCCTTACTGACTTTTCACATTGCTTACCCACCTTTAGGTCATCTGATATGACTATCCCCAGGTCCCTTTCCATTTTTGTTGTTGTTAGTACCTCCCCTGCTATTGTGTACTCTTCGCCTGGGTTTTTTTTTCACAGGTGCATTACTTTGCACTTCTTTGTATTGAATCTAAGTTGCCACATGTCTGACCATTCCTCCAACCTTGCCAAGTCCCTTCTCATCTTTTCTACCCCCCCTTGTATATCAACTCTGTTACAGATCTTTGTGTCATCTGCAAAGAGGCATACCTTTCCTCCAGACCCTCTGCAATGTCACCTATAAAGATGTTAAAGAGGACTGGACCCAGTACCGAGCCCTGAGTACTCCACTAGTAACCCCCTTCTTCGGAATGTGTTCCATTCACTATTACCTTCTGTGTCCTGTTGTGCAGCCAGTTTGCAACCCAGGCTACCACCCTGGGACCCACTCCCAGGCTGGCTAACTTGATTATTAATCTTTTGTGCGGGACTGTGTCAAATGCCTTGCTAAAGTCTAGGTAGGCCATATCCACAGCCCCTCCCTGGTCTATTACTTTGTTCACCCAGTTGAAGAAATCAATTAGATTCGTCTGATATGACCTTCCTGCTGTAAATCCATGCTGCTTTGGGTCCTGTGCCCCGCTGGCCTCTAGGTACTCAACAATTCTTTCTTTCAGAAGTGATTCCATCATTTTCCTACCACTGAGGTCAAACTTACAGGTCTGTAGTTTCGCTTCTGCCTTGCTCCCACTTTTGTGAAGGGGACTCACATCTGCCCTCCTCCAGTCCTCAGGTACCACCCCATCCTGCCATGATCTGTTAAAAAGCGTGGTCAGTGGTGTCACTAGGTCCTTCCTTAGTTCTTTTAGGATTCTGGGGTGAATCCTGTCAGGCCCCATTGCTTTGTCCACCTTGAGTTTTAGGAGTTCTTTCAGGACTCTCTTCTGTGAATGGATTGGTGTCAACCCCCACCCAGAGTGCTTCTATTGTCTGGTTTAGGTAACTCCTCCTCATCTTCTTTTGTGAATACTGAGCAAAGTATTCATTCAGAATCTCTGCCTTTTCACTGTCCCCTCCTCTCCTTTATTAATCTTCACTATCCCTCCTTTAACCTTTCTATGCTCCCTAATGTGCCTATAAAGGTTTTATCCCCTTCTTAACCGAGTTGGCTATTTTTTTTCTTGTTTGGGCCTTTGCTAGTCTGACTGCCTTCCCACTTCTTTCTGCTTTAATTGATACAGTTCCCTGTCATGCTCCTTCTGTGATTCCTTATACTTTATGAATGCAGCCTTTTTCTCCTTAACCTTCCTGCACCTCATTTGAAAACCATAGTGGTTTTTACTCTGCTTTGTTTTCTTTATTTGCTTCACACAAAGGCTTGTTGCCCTATGATGGCAGTTTTGATTTTCTCCATTGTTCTTCCAACCCTCCTTTTTGGTCATTTGCTAGTGCATTTTTCTGGGTATTCACCATTTTGCCAAAGTCAGCCCTTCTAAAGTCCAGTATCCTTGTTTTTGTATGGCTTATCTCCATGGTTGTGCTCATTGTGAAGCACACTGTGCAGTGGTTGCTTGTTCCCAGATGTCTACTGACTTCTAAATTTGTGATCCTCTCTCCATTTGAGAGTACCAGGTCTAATATTGCTCCCTGCCAAGTGGGTTCCAACACAAGCTGTCTAAGGCCTGCACCCTGCAGGGCATCGAGAATGACCCTGCTCTTGGACGTGGCTGCAGTACCTGTTATCCAGTTAACATCTGGCATATTCAGGTCCCCCATCAACAGTACCTCCCCTTTCTCAGCCATTTTGAGAATGTCCTCTATCATTTTGTTGTCCATTTCCTCCCCTTGAGACGGGGGTCTGTATACAACCCCTGCGCGGATTGTGATGCCATTCCCTGTCTCCGAGGTGACCCAGAGTGCCTCTTGTCCTCCCCTTACTTTTTAGTTCTGTAGCTTTGATCCCTTCCCTTATGTATAGAGCTACTCCACCTCCTCTTTTACCTTCCTGTCCCTTCTGTAGATTGTGTACCCTGGTATGTTGACATCCCAGTCATGGTCTCGGTGTACCATGTTTCGTGACTGCCACAATATCCAACTGTTCATCTTCCATCAGGCTACTAGCTCAGGAAGCTTGTTTCCAGACTACAGGCATTGGTACTTATTACCTCCATTTAATGTTGGCTTTATCTTTTTCCCCCATCCCTGCTCTTACTGTCCTTGTCTATTTTTCTATTTACCACTGTCCTGCCCTGTGTTGAGCTTTGTACCTCAGTGTTTACCTTACGACCTGCCATGTTTTGTGGGGAGGTTTGAAATTTCCTGCCTTTTATCAGCGCCTCCCCTTGGCTGGTTTTAAAGCTTGCAAAGGCATTTAAACCTATCACCTAGGAGCTTGGTTCCCTTCATGGACAGATGCACAGACCATCATGCCAGAATAGACCTTTATCTCTCAGGTGGCCCCCAGTCCCCAATGAAGCAAAGCCCTGTGCTCTGCACCAGTTTGCAACCATTCATTAAACTGCATGGTGTGCAGTACCCTAGCCTCACTCCTGCCATGGACTGGTAGCACCTCTGAGAGGTTACCGTGCTTGCTACCTGTCTGACGCCCTCCCAACTCCACAAATTCATTCTGCACTGCACTGATCCCATACCCAGCTAGGTCATTTGTCCCAAGGTAGACTATGATATCTAGTTCCCTCTCCTGCGATGCTGCTTCTGCAATCCTGAGGATTCGCTTCCTGTCCCCCCAAGCCATGGCACCAGGCAGGCACCTTACTTCCTCTCCCTTTCCCAGGTTTACCCCCTAACAATAGAGTCCCCATCAGAAGCTGTTTCCTTCCCTGTGGTGTCCCTTGCCACCCTTTGTGGGTCTCCTTGTGGATGTCCTCAGCTTTCTTCTGGGTCTCAACTGAGGGTGCCATCATGAGGAACCTTGCTCTGCCAGAATGGCATATGATTTGTGTAGAGGTACAACTAGGGGCTTCAGCCTGGTCCACCACCCGCACCATCCCAGAACCCACTGTGGTCCAACTGCTCTTCATATTTGGCAACCTCTGAGGCAGTGGTTGTGGCAGTGGTGCTCTTTGAAAGGGGAGGCCTCCTTAGTCCTTGCTAGTTCAGCCTGGAGGTGGGCAACCTCCTCCCTCAGAGCTGACAGTTGCCTGCAAATAGGACAGCAACGCAGTTTCCTGAATGTCTCCCGGAAAACTGCTGCCCCACAGCCAGTGCATTGCACCACTCCCACATGTCCCTCTCCTTATAATATACTATATATATATATATATATATATATATATATATATATATACATACACATACACATACATATCTATCTATATATATATCTTTTTATTATTATTTGTGGTGTGTACCTACCCTTTTGCACTGTGCTGGGTTATTAAGGATATGACAGTTCTGCCCAAGACCTGTTGAGGAAGTGATGTCAGAACTGTGGCTATAGGAAATGCCACACCTGGGGGCGGGTGTGGTAGGGTGGGTGGGTAGTCTACAGCCACTGGTGACTGATAGAAACAATCAAATACACAACTGCTCCACCACCCTGGTGAGTACTGCCTTTGTAGTACTTCAACTAACACCACAATTTACTAGACCACGTCTCCTGCACAAATCACTCTACTGAGTCCAGGGATAAAAATTAACTCACTCCTCAGCCAGCAGGACACTTTTAAAATGTTGCAAAAATATCCTTCCAAATCCTAGGTCTCAACCCCAACAATCAAGCAAATTCAGTTGTATCTCACTCCCTCTGGTTATAAAATTACTACACTTTTAATGGAATCCTGTAATTCTCTGCTTAATGCCAAAAAGGGAAAAAAAAATGAAACTTTTTGTAGAAAGCGTAGCTCCCTTTCTGTACAAGTATTATGCCTCACCAGGTTTCCAGGTCCTAAATGGAGTTATACTTTGTTCTTTGCAGTGTAGCAAGGTTTTCAGCTTCCACAGACAACTCAAAGCTGTTTGGGATTTAAAAAATGCAGTTTGCCAAATTCACACAGCCTGCCATTGGCACTCCACTGTCTGTCCACCCTCTGCACAGCCCTTTCATCAATACTCTCTTGCATCCTGCCCTCCTCATAGCCAGCCGATACAATTATTAGTATTTTTATTTTTTTTACAGTGCCATACACAGGAGCATGTGGCTTCTTTTTTCCTCACCCAGTCTCAGTCTCGCCCGATCTCCAAGCTTCAGTAAGCCATCCCATGGTGGAGATTAATTTACTTCTAGTAAGTAAAACAACAAAGATGGCAGGAGCAGCACTTGGTGCTGCATTCAGCGGATGCTTGCAGCTTACTCTCTATACTCGTGGTTTCTCTCTATGCACCCTCACCTAGTATCTTTGCCTCGTGTTGGCATTTTTGTGTTAGCCCATGAGATCGAGATTTTAAATAAAATAATAAAGACATCAAAAAGACACAGCTGTATTGAGCAGCCTGGGTAAACAAACAAGGTCCTTCCAGTTTAACAGTCAGCAGGATTAATGTCGACACTTACCACTTTACCGATGATGGACTGATTAGTGGGTGGGTGGAAGTCCTTGTACACTAAGACACTGTGAAAATGGCAGTATCAACCAGAGAAGACTTTTAAATAATGTTTTATTTAAAAAGTATGGCAGGATCAACCAGATAACTATTATCTACAACTTAAACCATCACAATTATGGCAGGATCAACCAGATAATCTATTGATGAAATGCTTATTTGTGCCACACAAGGACTACTTTTTTTGCCCCAGTGACCATTTTAAAGATAGATAACTCCACTTGTTGTAAGGAGTGCGGTCGCACTCTGATATACACATGCCTTGGGTGGTTGAATGCACACCAAGACATGTGTATATCACAGCGTGAATGCACACCTTAGAGTGGGTTGTCTATTACTTACATTATAAGGGCATGACCCTATAGTGAGGGTTGAGTAGCCTGTTTAATGTTAAACCTCAAATTTTACACTTTAATAACTTTGCAATCGATCAATGGATTTGCACAAAACTTGGTACGCGCTGTTCTGTGGGGTAGATCTCTCGACATAGCAAGTTTTTTTCCAGTTGGATGTGTGGATTCTGAGATTTGGATAGTGCAAAACCTTAAAAGTCACCACTTTTTGCAGTTTTTTCTTGATCGCCTTGTGCCCAGACGGTGTGGAATTTTGGTGCGATTTTTTATAGTAGAAAGTACTTGGGAAACAGAACTGCCAGCATTTGTTTGGTGAAAAAATATAAATCTGTTGAAAAGTTATTCAATTTTTAAGTTCCCATTATTTCCTATGGGACGATCACTTTCCAGGATAGAGGTAAAAAGTTTGGCAAAGGATTTGATCTCTCGAAAAAAGATTCATTCTTGCTAGATCCATTCCTTTTTTGTGAGAAAAAAAATATTTTTTCATGAGCTGCCATCTTGTTTTTTCCACAAACTAAAAAGCATGGGAAAATACATATAAATGTTGTCATTTTACAAATCAAACACCAGAACCTAGCTAAATGAGCCCCATTTAGCTAGATTCTGTTTTTCACAATTAGGGCCAGAAATACTTTTGCTGGGCAACCAGGCCAGTTTAGTGACAGGAGCTTTCCACTGTGTTCTCTGTATGACAACAGTGGATTTTATTAAGTTCTGCAGCCACAGCTAAACTCCAGCTGCCGGCTGTTGTGTGAGATGTGAGCTGCCATTTTCCCTAGTGTCTAGTGGCACCCCTCACTCCCCGATCACCACCCCCTAGTCACTTTTTTATTTATTAATATAATATGACACTAGGATGCCCACCCCTGGTGTTGAATGTCACCCTGCAGCCCATTGTTTTATTAATTAGCCGACACTGGGGGGCCCAGTTCCCATGTTGGCATTTAGAGCCCCCCCAGCAGTGTGTGACACTGGGGAGCCCATCCCCAGTGTCCCAAAATATTTTTTTACTTTAATCCTGTAAAAAGAAAACAGTCCCTCAACATTGTTTTATTTTTTTAACCTGAAAAAAAGGAAACTGTCCCTCATCGTCCCCACCGTCCCCCTCCCACATCCCGACTCTCTCACTGAGCACCCGCCCCTTACCATGTACTTACCATTGGAGGTTGTAGGCTGTCATCTTCTGTGAACACATCTGCACTCTTCAAAGCCAAACCATGAACTGAGGAATCAAGGTACAGTAAGTGCCATATAATGTATTTCCATGGTGTTTTATACTTATGTTCATACTTTTGCCAGTTTTGGGAATTTTTTTCCCACATTTTCAACATAGCCTTTTTGGGAACCCACCTCATGAACACTGGCACTTTCAATTTGTTATTCGGGCCCAAGAGGTGATTTCGCAGTCACTGCGCAAAATCACTTTTCAGGACTGAATAATAACATTTCATAAGTGTTTCATGAGGTGGGGTCCCAAAAGAAAAAATTACTCACCTTAGTAATGTTGTTTCTTCTAATGGAGTCTTGCTATATTATGACAATTGCAGTTTGTCCCACCATTAGAACTGCTCCAGAGGTGAAAGAGTTAACTTCCATGCCAGGCATGGAACTTAGAGCACGAGCTCGGTTAGAAAAGCTCTGTCTGGAATATTTCAAACTGAAACTATCAGATCTTTACGAGCAAAACTCACTAAGGTTCTGTGTGGAAGCTGTAACCTACACTAGCCAACTGGCTACTTAAATATTAACACATTTTCCTGGTCCCAACACCAAGACTCAAGTCAGGGGACCAGAAAATAAGATAAGATAAAATAAAACACAACACCCAAACACCCCAAAAAAGAAGGGGTAGAAAACATAAAATGGGCATCAATAAGTGCC
Source organism: Neoceratodus forsteri (assembly GCA_016271365.2). Taxonomy (NCBI): domain Eukaryota; kingdom Metazoa; phylum Chordata; order Ceratodontiformes; family Ceratodontidae; genus Neoceratodus; species Neoceratodus forsteri. The sequence continues at coordinate 775,760,306 of CM028135.1, forward strand.
AACACTGGACTGCCCTCCCCATACCCAAAGTAGAAGTTCTGAGAGGGGCAGGCTGGGGGGGAGGTCATAATATAGCAAGACTCCATTAGAAGAAACAACATTACTAAGGTGAGTAATTTTTTCTTCAAACAACATGAAGTCTTGCTATATTATGACAATTGCAGACTACACAGCAGGACCTCCATGGAGGAGGGACAGAACCTACTTAGGGAATAGGCTCTGAAGCACTGCGCCAGCAGAGCATCCTCCTGGCCTGGATATCCAGGGAGTAATGCTTGTGAAAGTGTGTACTGTTTTCCAAGTAGCTGCTTGACATATCTCTAAGATAGGGATGTCTCTGGCAGCAGCTAGAGACGCAGCTGTACCTCTGGTAGAGTGAGCCCTCAGGCCTGAAGGGGGAACCTTACCCAGTTTTTGATAGCAAAATTGGATACAAGAGACAATCCACCTGGCAATGGATCTCTTAGTGGCAGGTTTCCCTTTCCCAACCTCACCATAAGTGAGAAATAGTTGAAGGGAGTCAAACCTGTGACCCTTGGTACGCTCTATGTAGTAACTTAGGGCCCTCTTAACATCTAAGCTGTGCAACCTCCTCTCACCAGAGGAGGAATGGTCAGTGAAGAACACTGGAAGAGAAATAGATTGATTAAGGTGGAAATCTGAAACCACCTTAGGCAAAAACTTCCTGTTAGTCCTGAGGACTACCTTATCTCTGTGAAAGGAAATAAAGTCAGTCTCCACTGACAAAGCTTGTAACTCACTTATGCGCCTGGCAGAAGTGATGGCTACTAGAAACACAGTTTTCCAAGTCAAGTACTTAAGCTCTGCCGAAGACAGAGGTTCAAAGGGGGGTTGCATCAGCTGAGCAATGCAAACATTAAGATCCCAGGCAGGGGCAGGGGCCCTGAATGGTGGATTGGTATGAAGCAATCCCCTGAAAAACTTGGAAAATACAGGGTGAGCAGAAAGAGAAGAGGGCTTACCTGCTGAAATAAAAGCAGAGACAGCTGCCAAATGCACTTTCAGGGTAGCTGGTCTCAGTCCCAAAGAATTAAGATGGACCATATAGTCCAAGACAGTGGGCAAATCAGCAGATTCTGGGGAAATATGCTTCCCAGAGCACCAAATGGAAAACCTTTTCCATTTAGAGTTATAAGTAGCCCTAGTGAAAGGCTTCCTAGAAGCTTTCAAAATTTCGAGAACACCTTGAGAAAGGAGTAGGTCAGCAAACTCTAACTCCTCAAGAGCCAGGCCTTGAGGTTGAGGGATTTGAGATTCGGATACTAAACTCTCCCCTGGGCACAGGTTAACAAATTGTAGTTCCTGGGGAGACACAGGAGAAGATGGACTGCTAAGGATAGAAGGAGTGGGTACCAGGGCTGTCTGGCCCAATCTGGAGCAATCAGAATCATCTTGCAGGGTTGAGATCTGATTTTGACTAGCACCTTGAACAGGAGAGGGAAGGGGGGGAAGGCATAGAGAAACTTCCCTTCCCAATCGAGGAGGAACGGCATCCAGGGGACTGAGCCCAACACTGGGGCCTGCAACAAAAAGTGGAAGTTGATGATTGTCTGGGGCTGCAAAAAGATCTATCTGAGGGGTGTCCCACCTGGCAAAAACTATCCCCAGTACTCGGGGATCCAGTGACCATTCGTGATGGCCCTGGGAAATCCTGCTGAGAGCATCTGCCAGGACATTGTCCTTGCCTGGGAGGTGAACTGCTAAGAGGGAGGTGTTCAGGGAATAAGCCAGAGACCACAACTTCATTGCCCCGGTGCACAAGGCTGAAGACCGAGTGTCCCTTGTTTGTTGATGTACCACATTGTAGCGGTGTTGTCTGTTCTGACCTGTACCACTTTGTTCTGAACAGATGCAGAAAAAACCTGAAGTGCTAGAAAAACAGCTCTGACTTCCAACAGATTGATGTGGAGCAGAGATTCCTGAGGGGACCACAATCCCTGGGTGGAGAGGTCGCCCATGTGAGCTCCCCATCCCAAAAGGGACGATCTGTAGTAAGGGTCAAGGAGTGAGATAGAGGGATGAAGGGAACCCCTTGTCTCAGATTGCTCTGATCCTGCCACCACTGAAGGGCCTGGATCAGGGTTCGAGTCACTGGGATCAACTTGGATAGGGGATCTCATCTTTGAGACCAAAAGGCTCTCAAATGGAACTGAATGTCCCTCATCTGAAATCTTGCTCCTTGCACTACAGCTGTGGAAGCAGCCATGTGTCCTAGGAGCTGTAGGAAATGCCTTGCTGGTCGAGAGACCTGCAGAGTGAAGGAGGAGGCCAGGGCCACCAGGATCCTTACCCTTCTAGGGAAGGAAGGCTCTGGCCTGCTTGTGTCCAGTTCTGCACCTATAAAGGTGAGGTACTGGACAGGTTCCAGAACTGACTTTGGAAGATTGAGAAGAAAGCCCAGAGAGGTAAGCAGCTGTGGTAACTTGCAGGTGTGATTTGACCTGGTCTGGAGATTGACCCACAATGAGCCAGTCATCTAGGTAGGGAAGATGGCACCTTTTGCCTTCTTAAATGAGTAACTGCTACTGCCAGGCATTTGTGAATACCCTTGGGGCAGAGGTAAGGTCATGGCATTGCTCTGAACTGATAATGGCCTGAGGGCAGTTCGAATCTGAGGTACTTTCGGTGGGAGCTTCTGATAAGAACATGGAAGTAGGCATCCTTGAGGTCCAGGGAAGCTAGCCAGTTCCCTGGCCTTAGGGAGGGTAAAATCATTCCCAGAGTCACCATTTTGAATTTTGGTTTTAAAAGGTGCTTGTTCAGATATCTTAGGTCCAGGATGGGCCGCCATTCTCCTGTCTTTTTTGGGGCAAGGAAGTACCTGGAGTACAGACCCTTGCCCTGGTGTAGGGGAGAAACCCTTTCTACAGCTCTGAGAGCCAGGAGGGTTGAGACTTCTGTTTCCAAAGCAAGAGTCTCTAGAGGATTTGCAGGTGGAAAAGATCCGATTCTCATCTTTGGAAATTTTTTGAAGCTGAGAACCAGACCCTGGCTTACTACTTCCAGGACCCACTTGTCTGATGTTAAAGACTCCCAGTCCTGGACGAAGTAAGCCAGCCTGCCCCCTACAGGTAATGGAGAACCGGCCCTGGGCATCCCATCAGGGTGCCTGTTTGGCATAGAAACATAGAAACATAGAAGTTGATGGCAGATAAGGACCGCAAGGCCCATCCAGTCTGCCCATTTCTTTTTCTACCTTATAAATGTGCCATCGGCCTTTGCTCTGTCAGTGACCTATCTATTCACAGTCATTTGTATTGCTCCCTTATGCCTATCCCATGCCTGTTTGAAGCCCTGCACTGTATTCATAGCCATCACTTCTTGTGGTAAGCCATTCCATGCATCTACCACCTTCTGTGAAAAGAATTTCACATTCCCCCTTAATCGGCCTCCTCTAATCTCTCATGCTGTGTCCTCTTGTCCTGCTATTTTTCTTATATTTAAACATGTTAGACTCTTTCACCTTGTTTATGCCCTTAAGGTGTTTAAATGTCTCGATCATATCACCTCTCTCCTCCTTTGCTCAAGGGTATATATATTGAGTCTAATCTGTCCTCATATGTCTTCTGATGCAGTCCCTGCACCATTTTGTTGCCTCTTCTGGACTGCCTCAATTTGGTTAATGTCCTTGTGAAGGTGTGGCTCCAATACTGCACGCAGTACTCCAGATGGGGCTGCAACCATGTCTTGTACAGAGGGATTATTACCTCACTCTTACGACTTCAGGATACTCTACTAATACACCCTAACACCCCAGCCTTACCTACTGCTTTAGAGGTCTGCTTGATGATTTTAGGTCATCAGTGATGATGATGCCCAAGTCTCTTTCTTCCTTTGTGACCGCTAGCAACTCCTCCCAGCCTGTAAGTGGCTTCAGGGTTTCTCTTCCCTATGTGCATGATTTTGCACTTCTTGCATTAAATCCAGTTGCCACTCTTCTGACCATTCTGCTAGTTTATCCAGATCTCTTCTCATTCTGCCCACCCCATCTGGATCATCTACTCTGTTGCAGATCTTGGTGTCATCTGCAAACAGACAAGCCTTACCCTCTAGTCCATCTCATGAGGTCACTAATGAAGATGTTGAATAGGACTGGCCCCAGGACTGATCCCTGAGGTACCCCACTTGTGACTTGCATCTCTTCTGACTGTATACCATTTACCACCACTCTCTGTTTTCGCCAGTCAACCAGTTTGCCACCCAGTTGACCAACTTCTGACCCACCCGAGCCTACCTCAGCTTATTTATCAATCTTCTATGTGAACAGTGTCAAAAGCTTTGCTGAAGTCAAGGTAGGCGACATCAACTGCTCCCCTTGGTCCACCACTCTGTTACCCAGTCAAAGAAATCTATGAGATTAGTTTGACAGGACCTTCCTTTCGTAAACCCATGCTGTCTTGGATCCTGGCCCTATGGATTCCAGGTGTTGCATTATCCTTTCCTAAGGAGTGCCTCCATAATCTTGCCCACTACTGAGGTGAAGACTGACCGGTCTGTAGTTCCCCGCCTCCTCCCTGCTACCACTTTGTGGAGGGATCACATGAGCCCTTCTCCAGTCTTCTGGGACCTCTCCTGTGCTCAGAGACTCACTAAACAATCTGCTAATGGCTCTGCTAGTTCCTCCTTTAGCTCCTTAGTACCCTGGGATGTATGCCATCAGGTCCCATTGCCTTATCCACCCTGAGCTTAGCAAGCTCTTGTAGGACCCTTTCTTTGTGAAGGAGTAGGCTCACCTCCTCCCCCTGTGTCCATGATGCTGAGCTGTGGGCCCTGCCCAACCTTCTCTTCAGTAAATACTGAGCAAAGTATCTATTTAGGATAGATGCCTTACAGGGTCCTCCTCCTCACATGCCCTTTTCTCCATTAGCTTAGTACCCTCTGGACTTTCTCCTTTCACTAATGTATCTATAGAAAGTCTTGTCACCTCTTTACTGTTGCGCTAGTGTTTCCTCAGTTTGGGACTTTGCCTGCCTTACTGCCTTACCTGCTTCCCTAGGGCAGTTTGGTATGCCTCCTATCTTCATCCCGCTTGTGTTCCTTTATATTTTCTGAAGGCCAGCCTTTTGGCTCTGACCTTTTCTGCTACTGTATTTGAGAACCAAAGTGGTTTCCTTCTTCTTTGCACTTCCTTTTCTGTCTAACACAATGGGATGTTGCTTCAAGTATTGTATCCTTAATGCTTGCCCACTTTGCCTGTACCTCCTCACCTGTGTTTCTTTTGCCAGGGCTAGCTTAACTCTGTTGGCCATCTTATCAAAGTCAGCTCCTCTGAAGTCCCATATTTTGCTTTGGAATGGGATGATTTAGATGTAGTAGCCAAATTGAACCATACCATGTGATGGTCACTGGCCCCAGGTGACCTTCTACCTGGAGATCTGTGATCCCTTCTTTGTTAGTCAGTACTAGATCTAGGATAGCCCTGTCTCTGTGGGTTGCTGTACCAGTTGTTTGAGGCCCTCCCCTGCAGAGAATCCACTATGAGTCTAGTTCTGGCAGATGTTCCTGCTGGTATTGACCAGTCTGTATCTGGCATGTTGAAGTCTCCCATTATCAGAACCTCCCTTTAGCTGTCATGTTTTGTATATCTTCTAACAGTAATGTGTCTATGTCCTCCCTCTGGTCTGGGGGCCTGTAGACAACCCCAGTTCTTATGGCTGTCCCATTTCCTGTTTCCAGGGTGACCCACAGTTCTTCTGGCTCTTATGTGTATTCTGAATTTCTGTAGCTTTGATATTTTTCATTAACATACAGGGCCCTCCTCCCCCTTTTGCACCTCGTCTCTTCTGATCAATACATAGCCAGGTACTGAAGTCTCCTATGTGGTTACTGGTAAACCACGCTCACTAATTGCTACTATGTCCAGTTTAGCCTCTGACATTATTGCCTGCAGGTCTGGGATCTTATTTCCCAGGCTGTGAGCATTTGTGTATCATGATTTTCCATTGGCCAGATTTTGGTGTGTTAGTTGTTGGGTGAAGTTTGGCATTACCCTGTGCATCATATGGGGAGACAAACCTTTTTCTTACCTGGTGATGCAAATGAACGGCAAACACGCTGAATTCTTTTGACCATTAGCTGAGGGGAGGGTGTTCTTCCCATTCGACGTATGGGGTGCTGCACCTCTCTCCCCATTTGCTAGTTTAAATATTCTGCAAAGACGCCAAACTTCTGCCCCAATGCACTGACTCCTCTTTAGTCAGATGCAGTCCATCAAATTTAAAGAACTTTGCCTCCCAGAACTGTTGCCAGTTCCCTACAAATCTGTGTCCTTTTTCCTGGCACCAGTCCTTGAGCCACGTGTTTAGCTCCCCTATCTCCCCTTCTCTGACCTTCCGTCCATCTGCTCCTTCTCCCAGACTGGCAGGATCTGAGAGAAGGAGATGCCGGATGAGATAGATGATAGTTTGTTACCCAGCCTAGTCAGGTGTTCTTGGTCTCCACAACTGACCGGCTTGGCGAGATCATTAGTCCCTATGTGTACTAGGACATCAATGTTTTCTCCTGCTTTGTGAACAATTTTAAGCGTCAGTGTCTCTCCATGCTGATGTACCTGGGAGACATCTGACCATCACCCTGGTTGGAGATGGGTATCAACCTCCGAATCATGGAGTCTCCTATGATCAGAAGTTTTTGGATTTCCTTTGTGCTTGTTTAGTTTTGGTTCCTGATTTGGGTGAGTATTGTTGTACTAGCTCCTGTGCCGAGTGTCCTGCTCTGCAGTGTCTTCTGCCTCTTTATTTGATTTCAGAGATAGAGGCAGATACCTGTTTGTAGTGTTTATATGGTTTTTGAGGTAATGTGTTGGAGAGCAGAAAGTGATGGGGCACCTGATTTGCTCCTCCTAACCACCTGCCAACCTCCTGACCAACTACCCTCTGCGGTCGAGGTTTTTCTGTTGGATGCTGGGGAAATGGCGGTGGTTCTTATAATGTATTTCCTCTTCAATATGAAATTTGAGGCGTGCAATCTCTGCCCATGCTGCCTGGAGCTGAGACCTAAGATCTCCAAAGGCTCCAGCATGTAGGACAGTGTCCTAAATCCTGTAAGACTGTCCTTCTGAAAATTGTTCCACAGTACCTGCAGTTAATGAAATCCATTCCAAATAAGTTGCTGGGTTTGTAACCTAGTCAGAGTAATTAGAAGAAAAAAATGCAAGTAATGGTTTAATTGTGCTTTGTTTAACTTGTTATAACAAGTTAAATTACTAAGTGCCCTGTAAATGAGATCACTTTGTGGAGGCCCCACTGATCCGCCCCTTCCTGCTCTGCCACAGGAAATGTCACAACTGTGGTACCCTATAAAAGGAGTGTAGCGTGGGGTGGTTGGGGATGGGGGTGGGTGGTTGGGCCCTTCCCCTGCCTAAAAAGAAGAACCACGGACGAAAGAACAAGGAGGTAAGAGCAGAAACAATCAGTCAACAACAAAAGCAGTAACCCTGAAAGCTTATCCTAATGTTAGATAAAACTGTAAAACCTGTAAAGCACCATCTGTAATAATTTCAGAGAAGATATACCCTGTAAGAAACACTTTGCTCCAGAGAAAAATAAAGTAAATCAAGATATACCTTGCAAAAGACAATTTGAATCAGAAGATTACAGCAGTAATCTGTTAGCACACACTTGTAGGCACACCTTGTAATAATGCAGAAGAAGGTATACCAGCAACAACAATTTGAATCAGAGAAAAAATAAAGCAATGAAATGTTAGCAACAAACAGTAGCAATCCCTGTGAGTAAAAAATAAAAACACCACCACACAGTAAATCTGCTTAGCCAAACTAAGTCTTAATCCTTCTCCCTTGCTCTGGTAAGTTTCTCTACTCTGCCTTTCAAGCAGTCTTAGAAGGAAAGAGCTCAGGTGAAGCTAGGTGCCTTGGCCAGCAAACCAAGTCTTCTACCTCCTACAGGGTCTTTAGGCTGAGGGGTGGGAGCAGGCCTGCTTGTACCCCGTCTGCCTCTCCCTCTGAAGAACCCCCTCTGAGCATAAGCTGAAGAGGAGGCCTGGGTTTGGTAAAAAGGCCTGTGAAAAGGCCTGCCTCTACCCCTGGAGGGCTGCCTATGAGGAGTGGCTTGCCGTTCCTTGGCTTGTGCACTCCTATAAGTGGTTCTATATTCATCCATTTTCTTCATATAACTCTCTGTCTGCTCCCCAAACAGAGAATTTCCCACCACAGGAAAATCCATAGCCTTAGCCTGGGTATCCTCTGACAAACTAGTACACCTGAGCCAAGCCAATCTACGAAAAGCCACAGATGTAGCCATGACTCTAGAGGATACATCATTAGAATCCACTGCAGCATGGAATTGCACCTTAGATGCCTCAATACCATCAGCAGCCACCTGCTCCAGCTCCTTGGCAAGCTGGCCAGGGGCCTGTTTGGCTAAAGCCATGACAGTATCCCATCTAGATTTCTGGTATCTTGCCAGATAAGCCATATAATTTGCTTGTCTGAGTCCCAAGGACGCTGCCATGTATTGTTTTTTAGCCATGGCATCAATCTTCCTGGAGTTCTTGTCAGGAGGATGTGAAGCCAGGGGAATATTAGCCTTATCATAGGCTGCAGCCTGAACTACCCCAACATGGCTGCATTGCTGTAAAAGAAATTCTGTATCAGGACCTGACAAAGTGTACCTTCAGTCCATCTTTTTATCCACAGGAGGCACAGAATTAGGAGCTTTTAAAATTTTTATTGTTTGTTTCCTAAATGATTTATGTAAAGGAATAGACAATCTCCTGGACTCTGGGATATCCATCATCTCTACAAAGTCAGACTCCTCTTGCTCATCCACAGCTTCCTCCAATGGAAGCTGGAGGGTTTCAGCAACTTTTTTTTATAAAACAGAAAATGAGAAGGGGAATCAGAAAGCCTAGTGGGAGATTCTTCTAAAGGTCTGTCTTGGGAGATGTCCGGTTCAATGGGCACATCCAGACTTTCAAAGTCACATTCACACTGTTCATAATCATCCTCCCCCTCCTCTGGTTCATAAAACTCCTCTATATCATATTCTTGAACCGGTGGAACCGGCCGAACCGACCTTTTGCCAGATAGTGGCGGTTCGGACGGAACCGGGGAAAGTGACTGGACAATTTGGATTGCTTTGGGCTATCTCTGCAGCAGTTGGAGAAGGAATTTTTGACTCCACACCTGCTGATTTTCTAGTTCTCTTTGCTGGAACTGGCTCCTCTGAGTCAGCTTTACGTTTGCCCGAGGAAGTCTCGCCCTGGTCAGAGGGCACTCCCTCCGGTTCGGTTGGCACCGAACCGGGCTGGCCATCCGGGTCAGCGGACTTTTTGGCCTTTTGTTTCCTGAGCCTACCAACTCTCTTATCTAGGGTAGCTGCAGGGAAATTCTTGCAAATCTGGCAGTCTGCATTGAGGTGGTCAAACCCCAGACAATAAACACATGTGGTGTGTGGGTCAGCCTTGGCAAAGGCTTCCCCATAGACACTACAGTGCTGAAACCCAGTGGGCCTGGTTTTTCTTTTGGGTTTCTCAGACATAATGCCAGCCTAACCAAAAACTTGCCCTTTTTCCGGCAGTGCCAGGCAAGACACCCTTATCGGTTCCCAACCGTGTCACGGGTCGCGGAAAAAAACGTAATGAAATCTGTTTTTTTTAGAACCGATAAGAACCGGGAGCCGCACTCTAAAAAGCTTTTAAATGCTTCAGAATAAAGTTTTAAAACAACCTGATCGGTTCAAACCAAACCGATAAACATTTACAAGTTCCACACAGAAATAAACCTGTCTATTACTTACAATACCACAGACAGAGCTTGAACCAATTGGTTTGCGGTTAAAATAATAATAATCGCGGTTGAATTTAACCGAAAAAAACTCTTTTACACCGAGAAATGAACCGAGCAGTAGGAGGAATCTCCGGAGCGGCTGTTCAGTGAGGCGGAGTAAAGAATCTGACAGTTTCAGTTTGAAATATTCCAGACAGAGCTTTTCTAACCGAGCTCGTGCTCTAAGTTCCATGCCTGGCATGGAAGTTAACTCTTTCACCTCCGGAGCAGTTCTAATGGTGGGACAAACTGCAATTGTCATAATATAGCAAGACTTCATGTTGTTTGAAAGGCCATGTTGAAAATCTGGTGAAAAAATTCCTAAAAATGGTCAAGTTATGAGTGTTTTGTTGGAGTTTTTCTACGCACGTGAATAACTTAGGTAATTTTCAATATTTTGAGTCCAAATTTTCAGCACAGCCATTTTTTCACACCACTTCATGAACAGTACTGCTGTCATTGTTCACATCCTGTCCAAAACGTGTTTTTGCACCTGTGGCATGGAATAGCTTTTGGCATGGACTTGAAAATTTTCACCTATGGAGCTTATGAGATAGGGTCATAAGTAGACAATGTTGAACATGTGGACTCAAAACATGACAAAATTACAAAGTTATGAACATTTGTTACAATTTTGCTATGCCCACTCATAACTTTTGACATTTTAAATATTTTGACCCCAGATTTTCAACATAACCTTCTTATTACCCCATCTCATGCATGTCACAGCTGTCATTTTTTCAAATCCTGCCCAAAATGTGTTTTTTGCACCTGTAGCACAGAATGGCATTGCAGTTGCGCAGAATTACGTTTTGGCAGGGATTCGAAAATGTTCAATAACAGGTACATGAGGTGGGGTAATAAGAAGACTATGCTGACAGTTTGGTCACTGTTGTTCTATAAATGGAAGCGAGGGGCCCAGAGGACCCTGTGCTTCCACAGCTACATATACAGACACAAACACACACACACACTTATCTATCTATCTATATACACACACATACATACATATGTATATTTTATATATATCTATATATATAGATATATATAAATATATATATATATATCTATCTATATATATCTATATACACACACACACATATACATACACGCATCTATGGAGGGATAGGAGCTCAGGGCCTTTGGACTTTGCACTACCACAGTAAAATAAGGATATTATTATACTATCTCAAAAAGTAAGGAAATAAGTTGCAAAAAATTTTGTTAATGCTCCAGTTACTGTCTTTGATTCTAACGCCCACCCCATTCCATGTGCAAAGAAGCTGAGATGGTACAGCATAGGAGAATGGGGTGAGCATTAGGGTCGATGACCCCAAGGCACACCCCGATGCTTGTTGGTGTGTGGAGGGTGGGGGTGGACTGAGTGGTAGAGTTGGGTGGGGGGTTATTATGGTTGGAAACCCTAACACCACATTTCCATTCTTTTGTCGCTTTAATATGAACCCTAACTGATGCATTAACAAAGTTTTTTTGGCAATGAATTTCCTTTCTTTTTGAGATGGTGTAATCATAACACTATTCATGTGTCATAGCGCAGGTCCCTTTGGGACCTGAGCAAGTACTTAACCATGTTTTACGTCCGAGCCCTGTTATCGTCCCTCATTTACATGTGGGAATAGGTGCAGGGCCCTCCCATTACTCTGTAATGTTATCCATATGTCCATGTGTGAGCACAGGGCCCTATGGGTCCTGTGCTCCAACTCCCAGCAGTTGCATGCACATTGTAAATGTTCCTCATTTACACATGGGAGTGCAGGGCCTGGTCCATAATGGTATCCATATGTCTATGTGTGAGCACACAGCCCACCTACTCCCAGCAGTCCATAACCATATGCATAGGGCCCTGTGCCCCAATGCATGCATATTGTAACTGTTCCTCATTTACGTCTGGGAGCACAGGGCCCGGAGTGTTCATATATGAGCACATGGTCCCACTCCCATTAGTCCACAGAGTTATACTTATGTCCATGTGTGAGGGCCCTGTACTCCCATGCATGCATATTGAACTTGTTGCTCATTTACGTGTGGGAGCGCAGGGCCCAAGCAGTATTGCTAACACGTTGACAATGCATACCACAGTATCAGTCACCTTTGCCCCATCCATGACAATTCAGCAACCATTTAAAACAAGATCTAGAAACATGCAAAGCAGTTTAGTATGCAGAAACATAGAAACATAGAATTTGACGGCAGATAAGGACCGCTTGGCCCACCCAGTCTGCCCATTTCCCTACCTAATGGATAAGCTGCAGATCCTAGTTAACCAACAGCCTACTTCTTTCTACCCCCAACCCCTAGAATTGCCTTATGACTGTCCCATGCATGCTTGAATTCAACCACTGTTTTTGACTCCACAATATCCTCCGGAAGGCTGTTCCATGCATCCACAACCCTCTCTGTGAAAAAATACTTCCTCACATTACCTCTGAGCCCCTCCATCCTCAAATTGTGCCCCCTTGTTCTTGCACACCTCTTTTTTTGAAAGATGCTACCCTCTTGGACTTTGTTGATTCCCTTGAGGTACTTGAAAGTTTCTTCATGTCCCCCTCTCCCTCCTTTCCTCAAGGCTATACATATTAAGCTCCTTTAGTCTCTCTCCATACGTCTTCTGGTGCAGACCCTGCACCATTTTAGTTGCCCTTCTCAGGACAGCTTCTATCTTGTCTATGTCCTTGCGGAGATTGGGTCTCCAGAACTGCACACAGTACTCCAGATGGGGTCTCACCAGCTGTCTATACAGAGGGATAACAACTTCCTGTTTTCTACTGGTGATGCCTCTCCCTATGCATCCCAGTATCCCCCCAGCCCTCCTAACTGCCCTCTCACACTGCTTGCCCACCTTTAAGTTATCTGATATGACTACCCCCAGGTCCCTTTCCATTTTTGTTGTTGTTAGTATCTCACCCCCATTGTGTACTCTTCCCCTGAGTTTTTGTTTCCCAGGTGCATTACCTTGCACTTCTTAGCATTTAATCTAAGCTGCCATACATTTGACCATTTCTCTAACCTTGCCAAGTCCCTTCTCATCCTTTCCACCCTACCTTGTGCATCAACTCTGTTGCAGATCTTTGTGCCATCTGCAAAGAGACATACTTTTCCTTCCACTACCTCTGCAATGTCACTTATAAAGACATTGAAGAGGCCTGGTCCTAATACTGAACCCTGTGGTACCCCACTAGTAACCCCCCTTTCTTCAGAGTGGACTCCATTTACTATTACCCTCTGTGTCCTATTCTCCAGCCAATTCTTTACCCAGGCTATCATCTTGGGACCCACTCCCAGGCTGGCTAACTTGTATATTAATCTTCTGTGTGGGACTGAGTCAAATGCCTTGCTAAAGTCTAGGTAGGCCATGTTCACAGCCACTCCCTGATCTACTACTATGGTCACCCAGTCAAAGAAATCTATGAAAGGTGTACTAAGCTGTGAATCCCAGCGAGCCCATATCTCAAAGCGTTCTCGAGGTATAGCTGCCAAAAGGTACCCCGACCATAACAATGTTATCCTATGGGAGATCACTAAACTTCAAAATCTTTTAACTATGGAACAGATGCAACTTTTCTCAGCAAACCAGCAAAAGGCACATCTGTGAGGCAAGCCCTTTCTACCCTGAACATTTCAGCCCATAAGTCCAAACTGTTCATTTGCAATGCAGTGACAAAGAAATAGAAAGTTTTCAAAAACATGGTGCCATAAATTGTGGCACAACCCCATAGTTTCACGAAACAGTGTCACAATTTATGGCATCACCGCTGGTGTTTCACGGAATAGTGCTGCAATTTGCGTCACTTTCGCAAAAGTTGGTGTTTACCAAGGGGCAGTATTTTTTAAGTTTTTTTTTTCTGCATCGCTAATTGAAAACAAGATGGTGGAAGCACGAAAGAACTGTTCCCATCTGTGAAACAGAATGGCACTTTCGCACAAGACATCAAATTTTGTTTGGACCTGCTGTGGTACAATACTGCCCTTTAATTCTTTTGTCAGTGTAACAAAAAAAAAAAAAAATTAAAAAAATAAATGCATCTGGTGGTCTAGCAAGAGCATCATTTTTTTTTTTGTTTTTTTTTAGTGGGGAACTCAGTTGTTTTGGCCATTTCTCAGCCAAAATTCTGCTTCCCTACTTTTGCTTAAGGGCATTTCTGGCTCCTTTAGCCGTGCTCTCTCGCCTGTTTTGCTGTTTTTTCGTTGAGACCACGGCGCCCTTGTATGCGTTGGAGACCCTTACCCTCAGACACTGTTTGCGTGCCTCCTGTAGGTGCGCGTGCACCCCCCCTTTGAGTGTTCCAACGTCACGCTTAGCATTGTGATGTCACTCTCGTGCACTTCCGAGAACGCACACGTGTGCCTTCACTTCCTCAGTGCAGGGCGCGGTGGTTCTACATTACAAGCGCTTGTTTTTCTTCTCTGTTCTGGGAATGACTGTTTGAGGGCTGGACATCTCAGACTGCCTTTTGCCTTCCTCACACCTACAAGAGGTAGAGATCTCATCTGTAACAATCACACAGGACTGTGGTGTGCATGTTTTATGGAACACATACAAACATGTGAGAAAGAAGTAAGTGCCTCAGCTGGGAATTGAACCCAGGCCGCCCGGAATACCATTCCGATTGCACTAAACAGCTGCGCCACTGAGACAGCTGGAACCCAGGCTGTCCCCAAGCACATTCATAGGTTATGTATGAGTTCAATAGGCTGGGTGTCCTTTGAAGAACTTGCCACCCTATCATGGATGGTATTCATATTTCTTATCTCCCATGTATAAATATAGTCTAACCTTAAAGGTATCTATGTTTGAGCTTGACACTACCTGTGCTGGCAGACTATTCTATACTCCCACAATCCTCTGTGTGAAGAAGCTACTACTTCTAGATGTTCGTATTAATTCCCCTGTGATTTTGTAGCCGTTATTTCTAGTGTTAACTCTGCCCTTGCACAGTGTCAGCCCTAAGGTAACCCCTTGATAGTCATCTTTTGCTGCCTTATATGTAAGGCAAAGGACTCCACGGAGTTGTCTATAACCTGCTGAGTACAATTTCAGGGTCATAAGTCTCTCATTGTAATCAGTCATTTCCAGATGTTCTATCTTTTTAGTGTAGTTCCTCTGGGCACCTTCTATAAGTTTACAGCCTCTACTGGTATGTGGTTTGTTGAACTGGGAGCAGTATTCGAGATGCGGATGAACCAAGCTGGAAAACAATGGCATTAAGACTTCCTGTTTTCTGCTTTTTGTTAGCCAGTATTGAGCCTATAATCTTATGACATTTTTTAACCTTTATAATGGTATTCTTCTCAAAACTGAGATAATTTGTTATTACTGTGCCAAGATCTTTTTCTTCACTAACTGACTGCAATATGGTACCTCCTAATTTATAGTTAAAGGTTGGGTTGTTCTTTCTGAGGTGCACAACTTTACATTTGTCTATATTAAATTGCATGTGCATGGCCTGTCCCCGGTCTATGAAAGTATCCAACTGTTTTTGTATATTTTTACTGTCATTTATGGATGCTACAAGCCCCCCAATCTTACAATCATCTGCATATTTTGATAACCATACCTCATCTGGGACTGTCATTTTTGTGACTAGGATGTTAAAGAGTGTGGGGCCCAATACTGATCCTTGAGGGACACTACTGGTCACGCTACTCCATTTGGAGTGGTTTTCCTTGACTGCTACCTGTTGGTATCTGTCGCTTAACCATGAACTGATCCTACTTGTAACACTGGAGGACAAACCTATCTTCTGCAATTCTTCTATTAATGTATAGTAGGATACCTTATCAAAGGCTTTTGCAAAATTCAGGTATATGACATCACTGGGAATGCCTTCATCCAGTGCCTGACTTATGGGCTCAAAGAAATTTATTTGATTCATCAGGCATGATCTACCAGAAACAAAACCATGCTGGCTATGATCCATTAAACCAATCATATGTATATGCTCATTCATAAGCCTTTGCAGAAATCTTTCCATGATCTTTCCGATTACGGAAGTTAGGCTAATGGGTCTATAGTTCTTAGGTTCATCTTTTCTGCCACCTTTATGAATGGTAGTTAGTTGCTACCCACCAGTCTTGTACTGTTCATTCAAGATATCACAGTGATGGGACAATTTAGGATAATTTAGAGCAAATTTCGCAATCAGTTTGTAATAGGTTAGATTTCTTAGAAATTATTGTAGCAGAGGCAGTATCAGTTATAATGGCAGCATAATTTACAATAGGAGCCAAGCACTGGTTAGAAATAGCTAACCTAGATTCCCCTAATAAGAAGTGAATAAATTCTATATAAGGGGGCTATTTTACAATGAATTCTGGAAGTTACCCTAAAGAAATGAGGTTCATAACTCAAGTTAGGATCTAGTAGGACCCCAAGATACTGAAAAGTATCCACTTGCTCAAACAATGATCTGTCAAGTGATTTAACCTGCAGGCAATGACCCACAGTCAGAGGTGAGAAAGAAGTAAGTGCTTCAGCTGGGACTTGAACCCAGGCTGCCCGGAATCACAATTGGAACGGTATTTCGGGCAGCCTGGGTTCTAGTCCCAGGTGAGGCACTTACTTCTGTTTCACTTCTGTTTGTATGTGTTCCATAAAATATGCACACCGCACTCCTGTGTGATTGATACAAGTAAATATTTGTGTTGCCATTGAGTTGTGCATTTCAGAAAGAGTAATGTCAGAGATATTAATAACTGGCTACGTTAAATGGTGTATGGAACAAAGCATAAAATGTGTTACACATTGGGAACAATTTTACGGGGTACCAAATTTGTACTCTTATGATGGGCTACATCTAAGCAGAAAGGTAAGTAGGATGCTAGGGGAGCACTTTAAATCAATATAAACAAAACTTTAAACTAATGGAATGGAGGAGAGGTGTTGTGAGCATGTCTCTCTTAAAAAGAAACATAAAACAACAATAAACACAATATTACCACCACATAGACACAATGGTATTCCGGGCGGCCTGGGTTCAAGTCCCAGCTGAGGCACTTACTTCTTTCTCACCTCTGTTTGTATGTGTTCCATACAATATGCACATCACACTCCTATGTGATTGTTGCAAGTAAATATTTGCGTTGCCATTGGGTTGTGCATTTGAGAAAGAGTAATGCACTCAGGGACAGCTCAGGTTCCAGCTGTCTCAGCAGATCTCATCTGTATTGCTTAGGACTACAATAATAATACACTGCAAGAAGGCACTCATGTACTTTTAGCCTGGACGTCTGCAGGGCTAACATTATTGGCACTATGTCTTATCAGAGACCACTAATTTTTTAAATGTGCCATTTTAAAATTTTAAGCAAAGTGGGACACACATTCTCTTATTTAGCCCAGTCATTTGCAGGGCTATACTTTGTCTGGCATAATGGCTCATCAGAGACCTTTTTAATTGCATCCAGGAAACGTGGGACTGATTCCCACAGCCTTATTCTGCATACTGCGTGGCTCTGAGCAAGTCATCTAACCACCATGATGCTCCAGGGTTACCACAAAAGGCAGGCTTCACCACTACTTCTAAAGAATACAAATGCAAAAATGAGCAGCTTTTCACTTAATCAAGGGCTATTTTCTCTTGGCACCGTAACATATCAGAGCCCTCCTATTTCCAGACAGGTAAGACGTGCAAAGGGTAATGGGGCCCTCTTCCATAGGTTTGTTTGGCCCTCCTTTGTATTTTCTCACAGAATATGTATCTTACATCCCCTTCCCCTGTTGGTCCTCTGAGCTTGGGGGGGTTGCACCTAGTGTACCAGTTGGTAGTGGCAAGCAGAACTGCATATAGTTTTGTGGTTGTTGCTTGTAGGAGAGCTCTTCAGCCCAGATGTCCCGCAGAGCATCCCATCACACACTCTCGACCCCAAACTGGGCTCATCAGGTCAGGTGGTACCCACACAGGCATGTTCAGGTGCACTGCAGCAAGAACAGGGCTGAGGTTTTTTAGATATGTAGGCAGAAGCTGACCCTGACCATCTAGAGGGTCAGGAAGAGGATATAAGGGTCTTGGGGACAATCCTGACTAAGGAGCTACTTCATGGATGAGGAGGACAAAGCCTCTGAGCAGGCAGAGGAAAGGGAGTGGACAAAGCCAAAAAAGGTTTCCTATCCCTCCCCCGTTTTGATACCAAGTGTTTGTCCTATCTGATAGCTGAGGCGTATAGGTCCTTACAGCTCAAGGAGATGTTACCCATGGAGGCAGTGTATGTAGTTTCCATTTTGTTAGCACCTTTCTTAGCTCCAAGCAAATGTTTTCTTTTTCTGAGCTTTATTTCCTGTGACCAGTTATTCAACAGGAATGGGCCAGACCAAAGAAAATATCTGAAAGAAAAAAAAATATGTGTGTATCCACCACTGGCAGATAAGGTGGTTCATAATTCCGTCACTCCTTTATTCCTTGAAGGGTGACTGGCAACGGATTTGCATGACCAACGAGTGGTTGTTGCGCACAGAAGAGCCTTGCCTCTAATGGCGCTAATCTGTGCACCTGCTGTACCTTCTTATTGTTGCCAGAGCCTTAAACTTGTGGGTTTCAGCCCTGGGCAGTTTTGTTCCCCCTGGATCATGTGGGGGCCAGTGTTTTGCAGCTGGTATTCTTGGCCTCCACCTTGGGGGATGCCATGGTGGAAAGCTTACGTATGTCTGCCAGCTCTGCCTAGCACACTGTGTGAGTGATGCGAGGCATGTGGCTCAACCACTGGATAGCTTCGAAGTCCAAACTGTTCACTCCACATTTCAGGGATGTTTTGTTATACGGCTCTGGCCTGGACAATATTTTGAAGGATATCTAGGATAAAATGGATCTTATTCAGGTTACTGAAGTAACTGCCCAAAGTCGCAACAGAGGTCCAGAGCGAAAAAAGTGAGCACCTCACACTGAAGGTACTTGGGTCCATCTCAGCCTTTCCTCCTTTAGTGAAAGACTGCATAATTTTGTTTTTTTACTCCAGATGGGCCCAGATAATCTCAGTTGCTTGAGTTTTGGAAATTCTGCCTTAGGTTATGCAAAAGAAGTTCATAAAAAAAGAAAAAAAAATCCTCTCAAAGTGGCTTTTTCTGCCACCCCCAGTACTGAATGAGTCCGTGAAAAGGAAAGCGTTTCAGAGACATGGGACTACCTCACTCAAGTGGGGCGATTTTGCCAGAGACTCTCAACAAGCAAAGGTGGTGCTTCTACTCGGATCTTCCAAGCTGTCCAGCTGGGGAATTCCTGGCTTCCATAGATTTATGGGATGTAAATCTCCATATTTCCATCCAACAGTCGTATCCAAGTTCCTCAGGTTCCCAGTTCTGGGACAACATTTCCAGTACACGGCACTCCCATTTGGGCTGGCACCAGTCCACAGGGTCTTCTTAAAGGTGCTCATAGCTCTGATAGCTCAGCTCCATCAACAGAGACAATTGCTCATTTGAGCACCAGCTGAGCAATTAGCCTGAAAGTCAGTGACCGCAACTCTGGAGGTGTTTGGGTCTCATGGCTGGGTGGTGATTTGAGAACAAAGCTCTCTCTGGAGCAGTCTCAGATCTTGGGAATACCAGGGGGTGGTGTTCAGGTAGACCAGCAAAAAAGGTCTTCCTCTCATCAGCTATGAAGGATACCTTACTGAGAGAGGTCCAGTGGTTGAGGAGCCAATCGTCGGCTTCACATCTTGCCAGCTACGGATTCTGGGCCTCAGCTCAATGGCCATAGAACTAGTCTGTGGGCTTGCTTTCTTTAAGCGGCCCCTGCACATATGAGTTTCTCTCAGCCTGGGCTCTGACCTTGGATATTTCTCAGGCCAAGATCAAACTCTCACCACACTTGAGCACTTTGCATTGGTAGGTGAGTTGGGACAATCTGAGCAAGGGGTTCCCCTTGCTAGTCACCCCACAGTGCATTCTGTCATCCTATGCAGCCTGTCGGTTTGGGAGCACTCCTGAACCCCTTTCCCATTCAAGGGAACTGGTCAGTGCATGAACAGCACCTACTCATAAATGTTCTGGGGATGAGGGCAGTACACCTCTATCACTATTTCAAGCCTGGTGCAATCAGAAGCTGTGAAAACAGTTCATCCAGGGGAAGTGGATGTTTAAACCAGAGGTGTTCGACCTTCTGTGCCAAAGGTTTGGTCATCTTCAGATCCATCGGTTCACCTCCAACCACAACACTCAAGTTTGGCAGTTCTTCAGCCGGTACCAGTGTCCACAGATGGAAGCAGTGGACACCCTGTCATAGGAGTGAAGCTTCTACAGCTCGAAACCTGGCACCTGAATGGAGTCACCTAACCTAGATTTTTCCAAGAAGGTGGTGGACACCCTGATGACTGCTGGGTAAAATTCCATGCTAGCAATTTATGCCTGCGTATGAACCTCTTTTTGACCTGACCCGGGGTCCAGGGATAATATTATTTGTTTTTTCAGAGCACCGGTCCCATGGATTTCATTTTCCTGAATAAAAAAAAAAGGCTTAGGTCTTGAGTACTCTGAGACATCAGGTGTCAACCCATACAGCCACCTTGGGTATTTCCTTAGGGTCTAACCAAGAGTTTTTTTTTGTTTTATGTGCGTAGTCAGTGAGAGCTGAACTATGTTACAATTCCAGGCTCCCCATGGAACCTGAATCTAGTTCTGAATGCTTTTGTAAGGAGCGTTTCAAATCACTTTTGTTGGTACCATTGGACATGCTGGCTATCATACAACATAAGTTTCTTAATTGATATGTGCTCAGCCAAGAGGTTTGGTGGGTCCCAGTCCTTGTCCCACAAAGAACTATACCTTGTCATGCATATGGACAAGGTGGTGCTCAGATCAGTTCCATCCTTCATCTCGAATGTCCATGGCCTTCTATGTGCACCAGCAAAACTGTTTTCCATCTGTCTGTCTGAAACCTTCTCTCCCACCAGAAAGGCAGGGGTACAAGTTGAACTGCGATGTGGATTAGGACATTCCTTGAACTGCTAAGTTCCACTTTTCTAATAGGTTGTTTGTCTTTTACAGGACAAACACAGTAAAAGAAGAAGCCTCCAACTCTCATCAGGGCTTATTCTACCAGGAATATGGCCTCTCCTGGGTGAAGACATGTGAGGCGTCTGTTTTAGAGTTGTGTAAGGTAGCCACATGGTCATCTGTCTACACTTTCACCAACCGCTACAGTTCGAATGTTCGAACTTCTGCAGCTGTGGCCCTTAGTCACAGAGTTTTGCAGGCAGCAGTTAGGTAAATTCCTTTGCCTAAATGTGGCTGACGTTTGGGACAATATTCTTTTCCACACAGCTTCTTCTTGGGTACTGCTTCTCAAAACCCAAGTGTAATGAATATCGATTGACAATGTGGAACACCACAGAAAGAAGACATTTCGTCATACTGTAATTTCCTCTTCTGTTGGCTCCAACATTGCCAGTGGGACCCACCTGGGAGCCTACTCCTTTGGGAGAATACTGTCCAATATGTCAGCATGGGAATGTCCTTGTACTGTAACAATCTCTGTCTTGCAAGCCTATCTGGACATCCCTCTTTAGTTTACCAGCTGCACCTATGTTTGTTTGGATATATTAAAAAAAAAAAAAAAAAACGTAGTAATAAGGAGAGCAGTTCCACATCGGAATGTTGACTGCTGCTACACATATTCTACAGGTTCACGTTTGATGCTAGCCACAGGTGCCTTCCTTTGTTGCAGGTGAGTGTTTACACGGCATGCAGTCCTTCTTACTGCTATTCTGGTTTACTCTCCAGTTGCCACTTCCTTTTGGACCGTGCAACATGTGAACCATAGAAGACGGATTTTGAGTGATCACCTTCCTCAGCGGTCAAGGTAGGCCACTCTTTATTGTGTTTGGTTCTATTAGAGTCTATAGACACTTACTTATGTGCTTTGGTGTCAAGTCAAACAATATGGCATTTATTTCATGTTTAGAGACAATACGAGGACAATGGTAACTAGAGAGTTGCTGCTGTCCAGAATCCTCATGTGCTCAGCATTCTAAAGCTTCGGGCTATGCCATTTCCATTAGTAGTGTAATGAATACTCATTGACAATGCTGAAACTAACTGAAAAGGAAATTACAGCAAGAATGAAGACATTTCTTCTATTTTTCCCTTTTAAGTACCCCATTTTAAATGAGGCAGGCTCAAGGACTTCTGCCTTTAGAGATGAAACTGCCCAGGATGTGGACAGGGTACATTGCCAAGTAGTGAAGAAGGCATACCCTCTGCCCCATTTAAAAAAAATGGAAATGCAGATGGAGCTCCTGACCCAGCAGGGAATAGGGAGGGATGTATGTCTGCTCTATGGGATGTGTTCACTGTGAACTCTAAGGGGCATGTAAAAGACCCTTACAAAATTCGGGTAGCCTGATAGTCTCTCTCTCTTTGTTCTTTTCCTGGCTTGCAAGAGCAAAAGGCCCCTGGAATCAGACAATATCATAGCTAAGTGGAAGACTGAGAAAAACTGACATGACTGCTAGTCCATGGAGGAAGCGGCAGCTAGGCCAGCTGAACTGGTGCCTCTCTCACTTGCAGGAGACATGGGAACTTACCCCAGTAAAAGAGGCACAGACTCACAGTTGGAGCAGCTCACCAGGACACCTGGGAAATGTAAATGTTCTACATGTACTCCCTGGAGAACAGGAGGGAGAGGGAAGACATGTCTGAAAGATTTAAATACGTCAATGGTATAAACAAGGTGAACTCTAAGGGTCTCTTCATCCACAGCAGTAACAAAACCACAAGAGGACACTTCCACAAGCAGGTGAGGGGACGACTCAAGAGGGGAATGAGAAGGCACGTTTTCACAGAGAGGGTGGTGGCTAAGTTGAATGAGTTGCCAGATGATCTGGTATCTCTACAGACAGTAGACAGCTTTAAGAGGGGTTATACAGAGTAAATAGGAGGGCTGTAACTAAAAGTGGAAATATGAGGGGACTCCTATCGGGGAGGGGGAAACTCCTAACAAGGAAGGGGGCAGACTCCTCAGTAATCACTGAGAGATCCACATTACAAGCAGACAAGACAGACCTTTTGGTCTTTTTATGCTGTCAATTTTCATATGTTTGTATGTTAGTGTGAAATTTCCAGGTGGGACACCCCTCTGTTTGGTACATGCAACCTTCTAAACTGAGAATCTTCAGTTGTATTTCCTATTTTTTTTTACATATTAAATGGGGTATTGGTCCCTACAAGTAAATGTAAGTTTCCAAACACAGAGCTAATGTAGCAAACTAAAATGAAATACTAATTAAGCGTGTCGCCTTCATCCCTCCTCAACTGATTTTTCAGGTGAGTCTGTGTCAACTTTCTAGGTAGGCCCACTGTGCCCCTGTACGAACCTGTATAAAATCATCAGCCTGATAGTCCCACTTTTGAAAACAGCCAGGTAAAATAAAGCCACTGATAGTGTTACTATCAAGTTGAACAGAACTGAGTCAGGGCATCACAATGGTGCAGTGTTGCATTAAGCAGCTAACAGGAATATACTCAAGATAAGGGGATGTAACCTGGGCAGGAAAAGGGTTGAAACAGCTGGAGAGAAAGCAGCTATTTTTGTTGTTTTTTGTTGTTGTTCTCCCCTTCTCCCACTACCACAACCCACTCTTTCTCTTTCTCTCCTGCAACTCCCACTTCGTCCCTTAAAGAGCTAGTGGATCTCAAACAGGCAGACAGGAAAATAATACAAATTTTAAGTAGTCACTGTCAGTTGTAACTATTTCTGAAGTACCTTCGTTTTTCCTTCTGCTCATTAGAAAGTCTTCTATGTGATAACTGTGCTGGACATGTGTGGAACATCTCTTAGTCTTGCAGACTACATATCTGTCCCCCATCCCCCCACTACATCATCAGCATTGTGATCTCACAGACAGTGACATCACAACTGACTAATGTGCCAGCCAGTGAGTAGCTGTTCCTAAGCAACAGTGATGTCACAGTCAGGTCACAATGTTGATGATATTGTGTGTTGGGGGGGGGAATGGAGACAGATATGTCAGCTGCTAGGCAGAGTGCTGTCCCACACATCACACCTACTGACATAACATAAACAATCTTCTAATTAACCTAAGGGAAAATAAAAAGTACCTCAGATATATAAGGTAATGGTTGACTGCATTTAAAAAGTAATATTAGTTTTAGGCAGTACACTAGCTCTTTAAGGCCCTCTTGTCTCTAAACCCCCACAAGGGTGTGAGCCCTGATGGTCTAGACCCCAAACTCCGGTACCTCTCCACCCTTGCTGTTACACTATTAACTCCCTTCTCAACCTCTCCTCCTTAGCCTCTGTCCCCGATTCTTGGAAACAGGCTACAGTTACTCTCCTACCTAAAGGGGTTAATTCCATCTCTCCTGGCAACTCCTAGCATATTTCCCTCCTCCCCAGCCTGGCCAAGTTCCAGGAATAATTTGTGTTGTCCTGGTTCTCCCCCTTCCTTGATTCTTCCACTTCCCTCACTCCTTACAAGAAGGGACCCATGTTTTCTGCGATTCTGCAGTTGTAGCAACGGCTGCAGAAATATCGTCCTGCTGCAGAAACAGCATTTTTTGGTGCAATAAAAATGGCTGTCACCACTGAAAACCCCAATTAAATGGCTAAAATGATTGTGAGCAAGCATAAAATGGCATTAGTGTGAGTTGCTGGCAACTCCATTATACATCCACCCCCCCCGGGCTGCAGTAGTCAGTTGGGCCACCCCTTTCCAATCCACTGGCACTCAGTCCTGAAGCTTGTGATCATTATGGCCTTCTACAAACAAACACTGAGGGAACTTTAGGAAGCCTATTTCATGAGAAAGAGTAGTGGTTCTATTTGCCAATTTCAGAACTGTGGAATGAAAAAGTATTAGTAATTATTGCAGACAAAACAAGCATTTATCAGTGCTGAGTGTTGCTTGCTTCTATGTGCTGTTTATGTATTTGGAAGTCATTGGAGTGCAAATATTGAAAATTCGCGAACTTACGACCTTGCATAGGAACTGCGCAACGCACACTCGTAAAACAGTCATTTTTAAGAATTTTTCACCAAATTTTCAACATAGCCATTTTAAGACCTCTGCTCATGAACAGTGTCACTGTAATTTTCTTAATGTGTCCCATACATTGAGTTCGCACACCGACTGTGCCATTGTGCGCTACATGGGCGGAAACACGTTTTGGGCAAGATGTGAAAAATGACAGCTGCACTGCTCATAAGGAGGTGTGGTAAAATGGCAATGTTGAAAATCTGGAGTGAAAATATTGAAAATTTGCAAATTTACGAGCGTGCATAGGAAATGCGCAATGCACACTTGTAAAACAAGTCATTTTTAGGAATTTTTTCACCAAATTTTCAACACAGACATTTTAAGACCTCTGCTCATGAAGAGTGTCACTTTGATTTTCTTAATGTGTCCCATACATTGACTTCGGACACCGACTGCGCCATTGTGCGCTATATGGGCGGAAACACGTTTTGGGCAGGATGTGAAAAATGACAGCTCTACTGCTCATAAGGAGGTGTGGTAAAATGGCAATGTTGAAAATTGGGAGTGAAAATATTGAAAATTCGAAAACTTACGAGCGTGCGTAGGAACTGCGCAATGCACGCTCATAAAACAGTCATTTTTAGGAATTTTTTCACCAAATTTTCAAAATAGGCTTTTTGAGAGCCCACCTTATGAACACCAGCAGTGTCATTTTGTTAATCATTCCAGAAAGGTGATTTCACACAGTGACTGCGAAATCACCCTTCGGGCCCGTATAACGCCATGACAGTGACAGCATTCATGAGAAGGGGTCCCAAAAAATCCATGTTGAAAATTTGGTGCAAAAATTCCAAAAAATGCCTGAGATATGCAATAAAGTTGAAAAAACCCTATCTATCCCATTATACAGCTTAACGGCATTTCCTCAGTTAGCGGTCGGCTTTGAAAGTGCAGAGCGTGTTCCCGATCCACCGATGATGCGTCAGCCAGCTCGGAGGTAAGTATGGGGTAAGGGTGTGGAGGCAGGGTGCGCAGTGGGTGGGTGCGGGTTGTGGAGGGGCAGGGAGACTGCGAGGACCAATTTTTATTCACAGTTTTTTTTTTTTTTTTACGAAGATGATGCGGCGCTTGCCACACTGAGGTGGGCTCCAGCGTGGCACCGGAAAGCTTTTGGGGGCATGCAGCCTTGGAGCTGACGGGATTGACATCCCCATCGGCTATAATTGTTTTGCCACGCAGGGCTCCAGCGTGGCACCTGGACAGCTGTTGGGGGGCGGAGCTGACAGGGGATTGGACACCCCGTCGGCCATACAGTGTGTGTGTGGGGAGCGCATCAGCACGCAATATGCGTGCTTGCAGGTGTGTGGGGGGGGAGAGCTCTGCTCACTGAAGCGGAGCTCTCC
Organism: Neoceratodus forsteri; assembly: GCA_016271365.2. NCBI lineage: Eukaryota > Metazoa > Chordata > Ceratodontiformes > Ceratodontidae > Neoceratodus > Neoceratodus forsteri. The sequence continues at coordinate 775,786,463 of CM028135.1, forward strand.
CTTTGAACTCTATGCCACTGCATTTTCAGCTCGTCATAGACAGCTGCAGCAGTGATTGGGAACTGGAGCTGCACCTGCAAACACACTGACTGCATTGGAAGATGGGCTGACACACCTCCGAAAACTCGGATGATGACACTATGTTTCTTGCACATACGTGCAAGCAACATAAAAATGGGAGGCTTTTTGGACCTTTGTCTAATGTAAAATGGTCCAGCTACTCTCTAGCCTCACAGTAAATCCTTACAGAGTGGGAGAGAAGAAGATATTGCAGCCAAGTGGCATTGACACAAACGACACCAGCGGTGTTGAACTGTGCGAACAGAGGAAGCAACTAGAGTAGTGTCACAGCACAAAACCGTCACCACCTGACTTCAAGCAAGTGGGTGGGTGGGAGCCATTGGAGCAGCACTGGTTTACAACCAGGCAATACTGATCTTCAAGCAACTGGGCAGGCAGGGGAGAAATTCTCAGGAGCATAGCTCTGGTAAAGCAACAATGGGCAGGTGGGAGGGAGCCATGGGACAGTAAAACAGACTGCAGTAAAAAAGTAAATGATGCTTCAGTTCCCCCATGCCCTACATCCAACCCAAATCATGATGCCAGAATTGCTTTACATTGCCTTGTTTATGCATCTGTCAAACTGCCCCATGCTGCCTTTTCCTGACCATTCTTTCTGGGTAACTAGATATATTTTGGGGGTCATTTGAGTTGCAAGAGAATGTAAAGCCCATCACAGAATTGCAGCAGAATTGCTCATAGCCTGACCACAGAAAGGATGAGGTCTTGCTGCAGAAAGTAGGCCCAGTTTGCCGCAGTGAACACGGGTCCTTGCTTACAAGTCTATCTTCCGGAAGTCCCACCCCACCTCCACCTTCCTCCTCTGACTTACTGATTCCATTCTGTCTGGCTTGGATCACGGCCTGACCACCTCCACCATCTTTGTTGACTTGGTTGAAGTCTTCAACACTACTGCCTACCCCTTCTCCTGGACAAGTTCAAGGCAGCAGAGCTCTCAGACTCCTCAGTCAGGTGGTTCCACTACTATCCTTCGGACAGGTCTCAAGCTGTCCAGATTGCAGAATCTATATTCCCCCATGCTCTATTAACTCAGGCATGCCTGAAGGATCTCCTATTAGCTCAGGCATGCCCGTAGGGTCTGTTCTTGGCCCTGTACTCTTCTCCACCTTTCCAAATGACCTCCCAGCTATCTGCTCCTCTGCACCCATTCATAGGTATGCAGATGATACAGCACTCTTTGCCTCTGGCTCCTCTACCCTTAATCTCACTGCCAGGCCCCAAATGGACATTACTAACATCCAGCACAGGTTTGTGACAAATCAGCTGTCCCTCAATGCCAAGAAAACGGTCTCTATGACAGTGGTGGTCAATGCACCTTGTATTGGGATCCATTTTGGTGGAGCTCAAGAAGTTCCGAGATCCACCAACAATAAAGTAAACAAAAAAGTACAATAATTACGCTCTTCAGCTGTAAGGATCTTCACTGATTCGAAAATGCAGCCTTTGCCCCAAGAGCCATCAAAAATCTTGGATCTTATTTTATTTATTTACTGTGATCTTGGATAACACCTGTGAGCGGATGCTCATTAATAGGTTCCATGTCAGTTACACAGGGGAGCAAGGTACAAAGACTGGGGACAATATACAAAGTAGGTACAAAATTCCAGACATAAAGCAATGGGAAAGGTATACTGAAGCATTGTACAATGTATGCCTGCGTCAGTATGAAAAACAGACAGAGTAGGGAGTGGGGAAATAGGGAGAGGGAGGGATGCAGGGGCAGTGCATATAGGGCAGAGTGTGAAGCGGGAATGGAATAGGGCACAGGGGCCAGAGGGGCAGTACCCAGGAGGAGGTAGAGTAGTAAAAGTGCTGTGATTGGGCAATCCAGAACAGCCCAAGGTGAGGATCAAGTGCTGGTGGCAGTTTAATGCTGCATGCAGTAGTGTTTATTTATTAGCTTTTGGTAACCGGGTAAGTGCGCTAGGCAACAGACCTGCCTATTTTCAGGCACGACCCGGGAGAGCACAGGACATTGGTTACAATATGCAGAAATGCACAGACATAATATAGGTGTACAGGAGCAAAACAAGATATACATTGGGTAGCACAGTAATAGTTACATAAGGGTACATTTTAGGCATAGATCATAATAAGGATGTAAAATAAAGCAATTAGGGTAACCATAAGACAGCTGAGGACAGTAAAGACATCAAGGTTCATAGCCACCTAGACAAGCATATTGCATGGGAGAACATTAGTGTAGTACTCAGGGTCAGACCCGACAGCCTGCAGTGGGACAAAGCAAATTAAGAGCATTTGCATTGGCCAGAGGCTGAAGGCTGATGAACAGCTTAGTTTTGAATTCACGATGGGAGGCTGAAGTTTTCACCATAAGGGGAGTGAGTTCCAGAATTTGGGAGCAAATGGGCAAATGCCTGTTCACCCATTTTGTCATGCAAGGTCTAGTGGAGAGCATGGGGACAGAGGAAGACCAGAGGGTACAGGTGTGTGAGGCAGGAGTCAGGAGGTTGTCAAGATAGACAGGGCAGGAGGTCTAGACAGGAGTCGATAAAGCAGCCCAGGAGTAGGCTTGAATATCCTTAGGTGACAGCCAATTTAAGCTCAGCGAAGGAGACAATGATGGGTAAGACGTGGGGCAGTTAAGGTGAATCTACAGATGTTGTTATAGACAGTGTCCCATTTGTGGAGTGTAGCAGAGTTTGCAGCAAAGAGGAGGGGCAGAGCATATTGAGCTGGGGTAAGAGAATACCTCTCTCGCAACAGAAAGTCTAGCTGGAAGGAGGAGGGAGTGGCGCACACGATAAGCTCTGCCAATTTTAGCACTGACGGCACGGCACACCATATTGACATGTTGAGACAGGTCAAGTGTGGGATCCAAAGTGACCCCAATGTACTTGAAGGACTCAGTGTTTAAGATGAGGGAGCCATCAAGGCATTGAACCCAGAGCCTGTTCGCAGGGGCAGACAGTTTCTTAGAGGATCCGAATAGCATAGCACAGGTTTTTTCTAGGTTCAGGACTTGGTGGTTGCTAGAGAGCCAGGTCTGCAGGAATTGGAAGTCATTAGTGAGAGTGGAGTTGATGGCAGCAACCGATTTTGACCCAGAGTAGAGAACAAGGTCATCTGCATGCATAAGAGTGCAGCTATGCTGGGACATGGTGGGAATATCATTTAGGAAGAGGGAGAAGAGTAGAGGTCCAAGAGTGGATCCCTGGGGAACTCCACAGGAGATGTTTAGGGGGGAGGAAAGGGCCTTGTGAAATGCTACTGCCTGAGTCCGATTGTCAAGATAGCTATGGAACCAGGAGAGGGCTTGGTCAGATGCTCCAATGGATTGGAGTTTCTTTAGCATGAGAGGATGGTGTACCATGTCGAAGGCTTTAGACAGGTCGATAAAGACGGCCCCAGTGAGTAGTCCACGGTCCATATTATTTCTGGTGTCATTTGTAAGTTGTGTAAGTGCAGAGGTGGTACTGTGACCGGACCGGAAACCATGTTGGCACGGGGTTTGAAGATTAAACATGTCAAGGTGAGCAGCAAGCTGGCGGTGGACTATTTTTTCAAGCAACTTACTGAGAGTGGGCAGAAGAGATATAGGGCGGTAGTTGGACATGAGTTTGACATCGTCCTTTTTGTGTATAGGGATGGTTCTGGCAGTTTTCCAGGTGAATGGGACAGTAGACATATGAATCGAGAGGTTAAAAAGCCAGGTGATAGGTCTGGTCAGCCAAGGTGCATACTGCTTAAGTATGCAAGGATGGATGCCCTCAGACCCTTGACCCCCGTGCCGGAAGGAGTTAAGTAACTCATGAACTTCAAGTATGTGGCTGAGCCAGAATGAAAGGGAGGTGGGAGGGGCGAGAGAAGAGGGACAGTCAGGTTGTGGGCTAGTTAGAGTAGCGACTGGTGGAGAAGAAAAAAGGGCATTGAAGGCGTTGGCAATGGTGTCATGGTTGGTGCAGTGAACACCTTGAATGTTCATGTCAGCTGGATTCTGTTGCTTGTCGTTGCCGAGAATGTCCTTAATTTTGGACCAGTACCTGCGCGGATTTGTAGAGGATGTTATTAGTAGGTTCCTATAGTAGGTGCTTTTGGCAATACGAATTTGTCTTTTGCAGTTGTTACATAATGCACGATAGTCTTCAAAGTCTGCACGGAGGTGGGAGATCTTCCACCTGGACCACAGTTTGTCCCTAGATTTGAGAAGTTGAAGCAGGGGCGGGTTAGCCACTTGGTTACTTTCCTGCCATCCTATGTGTGGTGACCGGATGTGAAGGTTTTGAAGAGAGAGGAGGACCGGAGTTGAAATATTCTGTGGCTATGTTAATGTCCTCTGTTTGGTAGAGGGGACCAGTCAACCTGGTTAAGGTCAGTTAAGAAGTCCTCATGACTTAGGCGGAGAGATTAGGAAAGGTTACAGTTTTAGCAGGAGGGAGGAATGACAGTGTTCCAGACACAGTAGATGGGATAGTGGTCACTAATTGTGTCAGGTAGCACACCGCTGAGGCAACATATTCGCCCTGTTAGTAAGTATCCAGTCAAGGAGGGTGGCACAGTTGCCCCATGTGAGACCCTTGTGGGTCATGTATGAGCTGGATACATCGCTTGCTAGCTAAGGAGGATAGGTTAGCTGAGTTTTTCTCGGACCAGTCAAGGTTAAAATCACCAAGGCAGATAATGTCATTCTTGCCTGTAACTGTAGGCAGAAACCATAGGAGCTCAGTGATGCCTTGTAGCATTTTTGGGGATATAAGTACAAAAATATGGGAGTTTCTTTACACCCCAAGAAGCAGTAGGGAGTGCAGGATTTCACAGTTTGGTAGGAGGAGTCCTGCAGAAGGGTAATGTTTAGGTGAATTTTGAAGTAGAGGGCAAGGCCACCTCCCTTTTAGTGCCAGGATGGTCGATACCAAGCATGCTGTATCCAGGAAAGTGGCACTGAGAGTCAGGCACTGTGGGCTTAAGCCAGGTTTCTGTGATGGCGAGGACGTCCGGGACATTAGTATAGATCCAAGCCTGGAGGTCAGGGAGGTTGGCCATAAGGCTCCTAGCATTCAGGTGGGTGAAAGTCCATCGGTTTTAGGGAGAGTGGTGGCCGGAGGGGGGGGCAAGGTTATGACAGGACGCAGAGATGGACCAGGGTTGATCTCAATGTCGCCGGATAGTATAAGAGATAGGGTTAGTAACCATAGCGGGGTGATGAGGTACGCCCTGATAGACATGCAGGGTGGCGGCTTCAGATGAAGGTGAAGGTATCTGACTATTGGGCTAATACGCTTGCTGATGAGAGCAGAGGGGGGTAGAGGTAGTGGAGTGGCAGTAGCAAGCATGTTGGAGTAGTAGAAGTCAAACTGAGTATAAGTATTGGCAGAAGCTGTTGATGTGTTCAAGCAGTAAAGCTCAAAGAGGATAGGAAGGCAAAGTATTCCCATGAGGAGCACTAGGAGGGGAGGAGGGGACATTTTTGACTAGAGAAAGGAGTGAGGTAGAGAGGAAAGAGACAGCAGAGGGTCTTTATTATAAATCACCAAGTGAAAACAGCTACTAGAGAGCAGTAAATGTGACAAGTGAGGTATTGGAGCAAATTGCTCGAACTTAATCAGGCTCCTCTAGTGGCAAAACAATATAAGGAGCTAATGGAGAAAAAAAAACCTGACAGCAGCAAATATCACGAGGGCAGAGGCTATTTAAGTAATACCAGCGAAGGGTGGGGGGATTTCAGATAGAACACAGGTCCTGGGCTTGCAGTGACTCTAAGCTTTTAAATACAGTTACAGGCAAATACAAATAGTTTTAGCTGGTTCATTTTAAAACTTTCAAAATCAGGCACAAAAGTAACAGTTCTGTTCCGTTGAGCCTGGGCAGCAACTCAAGGTGCTACTCTGGCCGGGATTCATGCGCTGAGCAGGGGAGCTTGTGGCTGATTCAGAAAAGGCGCCAGATGGCCAACCTGGTGGCAGCAGCCTGATCAAGGTAAATTACCTGGTGTGTCTCTGGTCTGGGCTTCTGCGGCAGGAGGGCTTGGGCAGGTCCTCGCGACTCTGGTCTCCCTCGGGGAGGGGTGGTCTCCGGGAGAATGGAGAGAGAGGGGGGGATTAAATATGCAGTACAGGCAAAATGATTAACTTGCTGGGGGCGGGCTGGTAGTGGGTGTGGGGAGAAGAGCAAATGGGCTGTGGGCTATCAGGTTACTATTGTGATTCAAAAAAGAAAGGCTCATGGTGGTTACTAGTAGGGCAAACTGAAATTCTGTATGTTGGAAATGCACTTTAGAAGTTAACAAACAGTCCCCAAATGAGTTTCCACAGGGGGGTATTTCAGTTACAACTGGAAAAATGCACTTTACAAATTAACAAACAGTCCCCAGTGAGATTTGCACAGGGGGGGGATTTCAGATAGAACACAGGTCCTGGGCTTGCAGTGACTCTAAGCTTTTAAATACAGTTACAGGCAAATACATATAGTTTTATCGGGGCACATACAGTTTCTCGAGTCACAGAGGCGCTAGTGCAATCTGTGTTTAAAGGATCATTGGTGCGCCAGAGATGTCTGGAGGAAGCGTGTTTACCCAGATGGCTGCATAGTGTGAGAAAGTACAGCTATGTAAGAACTTACCATAACAGTAGATCTTCAAAAAGAGCTCCTGCAGTAGGCTACAGCTTAAGGACTAGGCTGCCAGGCATTAGGACTCCACGGAAAACTTCTAGCCAGCAGTACCCAGCTGGGGCCTGCCCTTTACGTTGGTCCACCCACTGTCACCCTCTGTGTAAAGGGGGTGGTCCCAAGTCCCACCTCAGTTCATCCGGCGGAGACCCAGAGGTTGTTCAGCAGGAGGAAGCCAAGGCAGGTGCCAAAAATTCCCAGAAGGAGAAACATAATAGTGGGACGGAGGGAGAGAAAACAGCGCCTACTGCAGGAGCTCTTCTCGAAGATCTACTGTTACGGTAAGTTCTGTACTATCTTACTTTGAGAAAGAGCTCCTGCAGCAGGCTACATCATAAGGACTGGGTCCCAAGCAGTGTCCCAGAAGGGGAAAAAAGTGAAAAACAGGGTAGAAGGTAAACCCCTATTAAAAGGTTTAGGAAATTAGGCTTTGGAGCATAGCTTGGCTGAACCCTGCTCTCTTTCTGGAAGCACTGTCCAGAGTGTAATGCTTAATGAAGGTGTGCACAGAGTTCCATGTTGCGGCAGCGCAGATGTCTGCCATTAAAACATTTTTCAGAGCTGCAAAAGATGTAGCCATCCCCCTTATGGAATATCCCTTGGCAGGTCTCGGTAAGGGTTTTTCATACTTGTCGTAAATGAAAACAATACAATTCTTTAACCATTTCGACATGGTTTGTTTTGCCACAGGTTTCCCCAGAGTCCTGTGAGCAAAGGAAACGAACAACTAATCAGATTTTCTGACTGATTTAGTACGGCTCAGGTAGTAGCGAAGGATCCTATGAATGTCTAGAGTGTGAAGAAGGGCCTCCCCCCTGATTTGAATACTCGGGATAGTGTCTTGATTCAGCATCAACTTAGATACTACCTTCGGAAGGAACTTAGGATTAGTTTGAAGGGACACATGGTCTCTGTGAAAAATTAAATAAGGTTCTTTACACATCAGTGCTTGCAGCTCTGAAATCCTTCGAGCTGAAGTGATGGCAACCAGAAATAATGCTTTCCACAAGAGAAAACAGAGGTTGTAGTCTGTGGCTGGTTCAAAGGGAGGCGAGGTCAATTTCTCTAGAACAAATAAAAGGTCCCATGGGGGGACGGGATCCCTGATTGGAGGCTTTATATGAAGCATGCCCCATAGGAATGTGCGGGTAAGGTCCAACTAAACGATATTCCTACCCTCCACCAGCGCATTATAAGCTGAAATAGCGTAGAGATGCACCTTAATGGAAGAGTATCACAGCCCTGCGTCCGAAAGCGATAGGAGATATTCCAACACTGATTTCACCGAGCACATTAAAGGGTCCAGGGAATGTGCGGCTGCCCATATGCAGAAGTGTTTCCATTTCATGGCATTTGTAGCTCTTGTAGCTAGCTTTCTTGCCTCTGCTAGGACTTCTGCCACCCTCTGCAAAACTCCACGCCTGGAGACAGCTAAGTCTGCAGAAGCCATGCATGAAGGTGTAGGGACCGAAAATCTGGGTGGACCAATGTGCCCCGGTCTTGGAATAGCAAGCTGGACAACAGAGGTAGTTGAAAAGGTGGTTCCATAGCCAACTGCTGCAAGAAAGGGAACCATATTTGTCATGGCCAAAGCAGAGCCACCAAGATCATCATTGCTCCCTTTGCCTGTAGCTTGAGCAACACCCTCTGTAGCAGGGGAAAGGGAGGGAACTCATAGAGAAACCTCCCTGTCCAACAGAGGGACAACATGTCTTGCCAGAAAACACCAGGCCTTGGATATGGTGAGCAGAAATTGGGCAGTTTTGCATCACAGGGGGATGCAAAGAGGTCCAGCTCTGGATGTCCCCATCTTTCAAAGAGGACATCCACCATCACTTCTTGAAGCAGCTCCCACTAGGGGTTCCTGGACCAGGAGCGGCTGAGCTCATCTGCCAGGATGTTTTGGACACCTGGGACATGAACCGCTGTCAGGGTGAGTCCGTGTTCCAGGGTCCGGTACCACACTCTCATGGCTCCTCTGCACAGGGGGTAGGAGTGTGTCCCCCCCCCCGCTTGTTGATATAAAAAAACACTGACATGTTGTCAGTCTGTAGAAGCAGGGGACCTTGGGAAAGATGAGTCCGGAAGGCCTGCATGGCATACAGAATCACCCTCATCTCCAAAATGTTGATGTGCAGGGACACTTCTATGACTGACCATGTGCCCCAAGTATGGCAATTCTGAAAATGAACTCCCCATCCTAGACCTGATGCGTTCATGGTTAGGATTTGGCTTGGTGAATCTGACTGGAACGGGACTCCCGCTTCCAAATTGGGAGAAGTCAGCCACCATGACAGCATCTGTTGAGCAGCCCTTGACACACTTATGGGATGTTCGAGGTCGTTGGACCTCTGGTCCCATTGAACCCGTAGGTTCCACTGAGGAACTCTCATATGCAAGCGTGCCAGTGGTACCGTGGATATGGCCGCTGCCATGTGCCCTAGTATCTGCAACATAGTCCTTGCTGTGACTCGGTTGGACACAGCTATTTCCCAGGCCCGGTCTCTCAGTCGACTGGCTTTGTCGGGTGGGAGAAAAGCTCTTCCCTGCTGTGTGTCCAGAATGGCTCCTATGTACTGCAGATGTTGGCAGGGCCAAGGACAGAACTTTGGGAGGCTGATGGTTATCCCCAGCTACTGGAACATCAGGAATGTATCTGAGAGGGTGTGAATTAACTGCGACCTGGAGAGGGCAGTTTGGAACCAATCATCCAGGTAAGGATAGACAAAATGACCCTGTCTCCTTAAAGTGGTTGCCACCACTGCGAGACACTTGGTGAACACCCTCAGAGCCGAGGATAGACTGAAAAGTAGAGTTTGGAATTGTTAGTGGTTCCCCTGAAAGGCAAACCGCAGGTACCTCCAGTGAACTGGAAACACTGGTATGTGAAGGTATGCATCTTGCATATCCAGGGAGCATAACCAATCACCCTGACTTAGCATGGGGATCAGACCAGAAGGAGTCATGCACGGTGGCTGGGGTGGGCAGTGAGGGCATGGAGAATTTGGCATTCCTAGGCCCACTGTGCCCAGATGGTTCTGAAGGAACCTTTCACTTGAAAGGACCTTGGGACTGTTGGCCTCTCTGTCTGTTGGCACCTGGGTGCTGAAATGGCCTACGCTTGGGCTGCTGAGGGTCCAACCGGTACATATAGTGGATGGACTGCACCGCCTTCCCCGAGTCTTGCAGATACGTAATGATTTTTTGTACCACTTCTCCAAAGAGAATGGACCCATGGAAAGGAGCATCCACCTGGAGGTCCTGTCTAAATCCAGATACCCTCAGTCAAGAGTGATGGCAGAGACAGATCCCGGTAGCCGTGGCTTGAACGGCTGTGTCCGCTGAATCGTGGGATGCCCTCAGCACATGCTTCCCTACATCCAGTCCGGACTGAAGGACGTCCAAAAGTTCCATATGGGATGGGCCTTCTTGCTGCTTTTGGGCTAGCTCCAGGGCTTCCTTCCAAAGGGATTTTTGGTAAAGCATCATGTGTGCTAGAAAATTTAGAGATCACATGGAACAGGTGGAAGAAGTGTAGACTCCCCGCCCGAACTGGTCCAATTTCTTAGACTCCTTGTTCGGGGGCTGTGAACTCGTGTTTCAGCTGCTTGGTCCTACCATGTACTGCGGTTAGGACCCTGGAATCTGCCCTTCGATTTTCTCCTAAGAAAGGCTCGGCCTTAGGGGGCTTATAGAGTTTGTCTGCCTTCTTGGGAACAGCTGAGAAAGAAGTGTGCTCCCAAGCCACTTTGGTTAATTCCTGGAAGGGGGGAACCAGAGGGGGAATAACCAGAGGTTTTTGGTCACTCATGCCCAAAAAGGTGTGGATCTTCTTCCTCTCTGGATCCAATTCTTTCATATCCCATAGTTCAGGAATTGGATGTGGCACATAACATCCATGAAGGTTGGGTCATCTGGGGGAGTCCTGGATGAACTGCAAGGACCTTCTGGCTCTGGGGAGTAACTACTGAAAGAGGAGTCTGAGGAATAAAGGCGGCCTCTAGAGGAGGAAGGGGAGACTGACCTTGAATGCTTGCATCTGTATCGGCGTCTGCTCCTGTTGTCTGAGGAAGATGACCTGGCTAAGAATGGTGACATCTGCCCCTGCACCTGTGATACTCTGGATCTGAACCTGGTGGAGTTAGACTCCTGGGTAAAAGTGGAGATGATGGCCGAGGGTCCGGAACCAGTATCTTGTCTGGGACCGGGGTGGAAGGCGGAGGCGCTGGAGGAGATGGGGGGGTCATCTTTCTTGAGCAAATCCCCCTTAACTGTGTTCCACCAGTAAGTGAAGAGCTGTCCTACGTCTGCCAGGGGAACCATGGGTATGTGCAAGGGTTATGTGCCCTTAGGTTCCGTGGGGGCCTTTTGTGGGTTGCCGGGCCTTGGTGTCTCCTGTGGATGTTCATCAGGGCTCAATGGTACATTAGGGTCTACCGCCTGGTTGCCTGTCAACCAGTAGTCCCCTGACACCTGGGCGTCCAGCACTGGAACAGAGGGAGCATGGCCTGTTGCTGTGTAGGCAGGTACCCGATCATCAGGCTGAAGGTCCGTCAGAGACAGCAGCTCTATCATCAGGTTCTGAGGTGGTAGACCCTGGGTTGTCTGGGCTAGAGTAGCTGACCCGGATGTCTGGCCGCTTCTTGCCTTACCCTGTGCTGTCTACCTCTGGTCCTTCCGCCTGTTGGAAGGACAGTCATCAGAGACCTGCATCAGAGTTTTGGATTTTGTAGCTGATGTGTCTCGGGAAGAGCATTTCCTTGAGCAGGAATGCTTCTGGTGTCTGTGGCTGTTGTCGACGAGCTGGAGTAGGAAGAAGACACAGCAGCATTATCGGCTGAAGCCCCAGCCCCCGGTAGTTGCTGGAAGGGCCTAAGGCTTAGGGAGGGACTCGAAGGCCCTTGCCCTGAAGAGCTGCTGCCCACTGAGGGGGTAAGGGTGAGAGCCTTCACCAACGGCAGGCCGGAGGATGTAGGGCCTGATGGGGGGCAGTCAGGAGGTTTGTTCTTTCTGTGAAGAGATTTTGAGTGGGACTATAACCTACTGTGCTCCTTGTGCTGGTGCTTCCCTCCTGAGTGTTTCTCCTTGTGGGAAGTCGGCGATCTGGAGGCTGAAGAGCCGGCCTTCGATGGATGTTGAAGGGCAGTGAGCTGCTGCTCCATGATGTAGGCCTGGAGTGCCTTGCGGCGATGGATGTGGTTCTGCTGGTTAAATTTTCCAAAGTCCGGGCAGGCATCCACATTGTGGTCAGGCCCCAGGCAGAAGAGGTACTGGGAGTCAAAGTCTTTTGCCGGAATCTACTGCTCGCACGGACACTTTGATTTCTGTCACTGTGCTGAAGAAGACAGAGAAGACAAACTATATTGAAAAAACAAATTATCGAAGAAAAACAGGTACTTCTTGAACCAGAAGACTAAAATGGCGGTCGACAGATGCAATGAGGTGTCCGAGGAGCCAAAGCACATGGGTCGACTGTGGAAAAAGAACTGAGGTGGGGCTAAGGACCACCCCCTTTATACAGAGGGTGATGTTGGTGGGCGGACTGATGTAAGGGGCAGGTCCCAGCTGGGTACTGCTGGCTAGAAGTTTTCTCCGGAGTCCTAGTGCCTAGTGGCCTAGTCCTTATGGTGTAGCCTGCTGCAGGAGCTCTTACTTGAAGTAAGATTGCACGTTGTGCAATGGCAGTACGGCATCTGGGTACATGGAATACTTGAGTGGTGGAGCTTCTGGTATGTCTGGTCCTCAAAGGCAGATATAGCAGGTTCTGAACCCCTGATGGAAGTAGTTTTAATAAAACTTTTTTGGCCAGTAGACAGGTTTGGTACTGGATTCTGTCATTCAGTTGAAGCCAGCCAGCCCAGATCTAGATCCACATATTGGCCATCACTGCCCTATGATCTTTGGCACTAGGCAGAAGCTCACTAGGCTCACCTCTGCCTCCCCTTCCATACCCTCTTTTTTCCTCACAAAGCTTTTCACTCCTTAGTCAGCTGTTTCAGCACCCTTGGCTGGCACCCATCTCCCCCACACTTACTTGGAGTGTCACTCCATGGAATCTCCCCCCACAGCAAGGCTGGAGGGCTGCCCCCCCCCCAAACTCATATCCAGTAACTCCAGGCATCCGGGCAGTTGTGTGGGTCCAGGGGATATGTGCAGGGGTGCCATCCAGCCCTTGGGTCTTACTTTCCGTTTTTCCTCCCTTTTTCCCTGCTACGGCATAATGTCAGTACGCGTGCGTGGAGGTGCTCATGTCCTGCAGATCTGCAGCCCCACTCATTCAACCACTCTCGTGCCTGCACTACCAATGGTTCTTTAGCCAGTGGCAGTTAAGGGCTGAGATGCATGGCCACCCCTTCCTGGGAGAGCAGAGGAGAGCAATCCCTGGGAAGCTCAATCCTCTCCAATCCTGCTGACTGCTAACGACCCATGCTTGTTCCTGAATACTGGTTGCCAACATGGCAGGAGGTAAGGTGCTCAATGCCTTAGACTCTCTACATCACCAGGCCGGCTCTCCTTCCATACCCTTCATGATGCAGTGACTGAGGATGTCTCCTCATTTAATTAGTTTGGGGACTAGCTGGACAGGCACCTGAATTTCTCTGTGCATGTGGATGCCATCCACCTGACACTTCACCCCAAATTTGGTGCATTTTACAGGAATAAATGATGTACCCCACTTCCTGCCCACAGAGAAACTGTCTCAAAGATGATACTCCCGACCTTTGATTAAGGTGACATAGTATACAGTACTGCTCCCAAGTCCACCCAGGCCAGACTGAATCCCCTCTTTAACTCCTTTTGCCGCTTTGCCCTAGATTGAACTCCCCCAACCACACCCACCACTGCTCCCTGCACTCCTCCCTTTCCTTCCCTTGAGTCCAATGCTTAGACCATTGTGCTTCATTTATATCCAAATACTGGCCTACCTCTTACCGGGTCACTATCTCATACGCGCTACAGCGCATGTCAAAAACACGCAAAAGGAACAGCACGAGAGGGTGCAAAACCGTGAAAGGCTGTATGCATGGTAGTGCACCCACTCACCTCTTCCCAGGCAGTGGATAAGACCTCTGCTGGGACATGGGGCCAGAAAGCAGCTGCTGTGGCTTGACAGGATAAGTCACACGCAGCAAGGGAGGCACAGTGCGTCTGTGGACTGGGTTTTGAGTTCCAGTCCCATGGAACTTTTTAATTTTTTCACACACTGTGCAAATTTAGGTGTTAACACCCCCCCAAGTTGGTTATTTTAGTTGGGGGGGGTTCGGGGGCACAGCCCCCCGCAAAACACAAACATATGCTGCTGCCAATATATCACGCTGCATATTGCTGCTGCAAAATGTCTTGCGACATTATGACCCCGTGCCAGCTTGGCATCCTCCCCGTCTCCCCTGCCACTTCTTACCCCCTTCATCTCCTCAAGGAAACCCGCTGCTGGTCAAGCTTTCTCTTTCTGGTTCCCTAAACTTTGGTGTTCTCTTCCCCTTGCCATCTGCTCTGCCCCTTCCCACCACTTGCTCATCTCTGTCCTCCGTGACTTCACTACTCACTCCTGCAGTTACCCATGATACTAACCCAGGGCTGCTTCCCTTCACCCTCCACCCACCTAGCCCTTCTTCCCCTGTTGCTCCTAATTTCACCCTGCACCTACACTAGCGCAGTCTCCTTGTCCACTCTCTACCACAACCACTGTCTCTTTTCCTAAACTCAGTATTGCCTTTTCCACATTGCAAACGCTATCCTCCAGCGCTTTATTATACTGTAGTGTATTTTGCTTACACAGAATGTGTCCTTGCACAGTTGTTATTTACAATGCATCTATAATGCTTACTTACCTATTTGTATTAATTGTAAAGTAATTGTTTTGCAGCGTTTTAATTTGTATTTCTTTGTTCATCTCTGTTCCTCCATTATCCCTCTCTCCAGGACACATCTGGAAATGAGCTGTTACCAGCTCAGTATGTCTTTCATGGTAAAACGTTTTAAATCAGTAAGGCCTTAGACTCCGTCACACATAGAAGGCTCATTAACAAACTGGAGAACACAGGTATAGGAAGCGAGATGATTGTAAATTGGGTGAGAAACTGGCTACAGGGGAGTATCTAAAAAATTCTGGTAAACGGAGATCTATCACAAGAAGGGAATATAACCAGTGGGGTCCTGCAGGGATCAGTGCTGTTACCAATACTCTTCAACATATTCATCAGCGACATTGCAGATGGACTGGAGTGTAAGGTATGCCTGTTTGCAAATGACACTAAACTCTGTAACAGGGTGGACATGCAGGAAGGGGCCTGAAGGATGGAGTCAGACTTTAAGAAACTGGAAGAATGGTCCAAAACCTGGAGGCTGAAATTCAGCACAACAAAATGCAAGGTGATGCAACTGGGGAAAAGAAATCCAGAGGCAAAATACTCATTGGGAGTGAAACATTAGTTGTTATGGAACTTGAGCGTGACCTTTGGAGTCATGGTATCAAATGACCTGAAGATGGGAAGGCGATGTAAAAAGGCATCGAAAAAAGCCAGCAGCATCCTCGGATGCATAGGCAGGGGCATTACAAGCAGAAAGCGAGAGGTGATAATCCCATTGTACAGGTCACTGGTTATGCCTCACCTGGAGTACTGCGTCCAGTTCTGGAGACCGTACCTTAAAAAGGATATGAACCGACTGGAGGGGGTGCTGTGGAGCCTGAGCTGATCAAACACGCTTTATAGGCACTCTGCTAAATTTCCCTCAAAACCTACTTTAAAACTATTTATTTTTGAACAAACTAACTGGATTAAGTCCTCAGATCGATAGAGCAATATCAAGAGTAAAAATGGGGAATCCATGTCAAGATCAAGGAGGTACCAGTCAATCCAAAAGCAAACAAGACACAACTGGTCCGCCTGTGACTCCTACAGAAGTCACTGAAGGCACCTCAGGCCAGAGTTTGGAAGCTGAAACAATGCAATCTCTAGGCATCAAGATGCAGCGACTAACCTCAACAGTCTTGGATATGAACCAAAAGATGGACACTTTCATGAGCAGGGTAACTGTGGTTGAAACCACAGTGGACTGTTTGAAGGTTGAAATGGTAGAAGTTAAAAAACCGGTTGCAACAGCAACCAGTGCCTCTGCATCAGTAATTAAAGAATGCAACATTTTTGAGCAAGACTCGAAATGCTCGAAAACCAAACTAGAGCAGCAAATATTAGAGTGCTAGGCTTACCGGAGGCAGCCAAAGGAGACCATTCCAAGATGTTCATAAAAGAATGGCTGGCCAAAAAACTTCTTGCTGAGGGAGATCCAGAGGCCTTCTGTTTTCAGAAGGCATATAGAATCACACCATGAGGGAGAATGGAGGCTGACAGCAAACTGCAAAGTCTCCTGGTGGTGATGGCAAGAACTGGAAAAAGGGACTGTTATCTTATCCCTAGCACTACGGAACAGCCCACTCTTATTTGATGGCCAAACTGTGCAATTTTCTTTCCCCCAATATTAGCTACGCAATGAGACGATGGAGGAAAAAATTTGATGGAGTTCGCCGTATGCTGAAAGATATGGGCATCACCCACTCCATCGTGTTTCCTGCTCACTTAAAGATCATCCATCAGAGCAAAGTTTGGCCATTTTCGGATCCAGTGGGCAGAAAAGATCTGAGCTACACAGAACAGAGCCAATTCGGAGGAGAAAGACATTGTTGGAGACTCCACGGAGTGAGAAACTAATTCTAAACATTTAAATAATGGGCATTAGCCCAATAGCACCTATTCACTGCATGTTAAAATCATATTAAGGCTGTATTTGCTTGTTGGTCAAGTTTAAGGGATTATCCCTTTATATTGGAGGTACTGCTGTTCAGATAATGGCTTGAAAATAGAGTTACAGTGTTCGGTCCTAAAGGAGCTTTGTTAATGCTTTACATTTGAGAGACTTCTACTTGTTTGTTTTTTCCACACTAAAGGTTTTGGGGGGGGGGATGAGGGAACTAGGATCATATTTTATAGGGTAGCTAAATTTTTGATTTTTATTAATGTCTGAGGATGCAACATTCAAAGCTTTGTAATTGAGGAAACGTACATGGCACTACGTTCTCCCTAGAGGGGTAGTTTATATTTGGACTTTATGTTGGACCTTCAATTTTTAGTTAAAGCCATGCTGCTCATGGACTCCACTGTGGTAACTTCTAGAACTTCAGATTGCTTAACATGACATTTGATATTTCTCTCGGATGTTCTATCAAAATATAAGGGATGCATGAACAAATCTGTTTAATTGTGATTAAGGGGTATTTTACCTCATTGGTAGATGTAGCTAACAGGACTGTCTCTTTAAACACCTCAAGGGGATCATCTTGGTACAGGGTCAGAGCCTCTTCCTTGAAAATAAAGAGGCATGAACAAGAGGGCACAACAGATGCTTAGTGGGAGGTAAATTCCGTAGCAATGTCAGAATGTTCTTCTTCACCGAGAGGGTCGTGCAGCCTTGGAACAGACTGCCACAGGAGGCGGTGGAGGCAAAGACAGTTAGGGAATCCAAGCTATCGTGGGGATAGGCACTGTGGGATTCTGAAACAAAGGAGTAAACTCGGGAGGGGAGGGTAGTCAAACAAACGGGCAGAAGACTAGATTTATCAAGTGATCCCCATCTGCCATCACAGTTTTATGTTCTTAAGTTCTAAATCAGTCAGTCAATAAAACAGGAAGCCCAGTCCCTAAAAGGGAAGGGTGGGGAGAAAGAGACTAGAAGTCTTGCTCTATCCAGGCAAGATACCCACACAGAGAGACACACCTGCCCCACGGCTCTGGCTCTGCTTAGAGTGGTGGTGGTGGGCAGATAGTGGTATTCCACAATGAAAATATTCTATAAGGTCGTCAGTTACTGTATGGTAAGTATGTAACTTCTCTATCTTACTCAGAATCAGTCTTCTCCATGGAGTCCCAATTAATGGCCCAGAGCACCAAGACTTCCCGACCATGAGGAAGGAGCCTGCTCTGCTCACTCTAAGGCTATTGGGATATTCGGAGCCCTCTTCATGTGGGAGAACACCTGAGGGCATTGGCTGTCACTAGTCCAGAGAGAGCAGAGACTAGTTAGGTTGAGGTGGTGGCTCCTGTGGAGCAGGAGGGTTCCTTGACAGTTGTTGGCTGACTTGAGTAGAAAAGAAATGAGCCCCCTGTTATGTTAGTTTAGCATCTTCACCAGGCCTGAGGTGCCAGTCATGAAAGATGAAGCCACAACATCCACCTGATACAAATGGCTGCTAAAACTCACCATTAGGCCAACACGCTACCACGCTGAGGTCATATGATGCCCCTAAAAGCTGCCATGCTGACTCCAGGCCCTTAATGGAAATGTTAATGGCCTGCCTAACTTACTGTCAGGCATGATAGCTAGCATAGTGTGCAGGAAACACATAGATGGCACTACAACTCATCAAAAAAAGACGACAGTAGTGTAATTCTTGCAAAAGTGGCATAGTAATTTATTAGTGAACTGTTCAAGATGCAGCACTAGGTACCTCAGCACTTTACTTCATAAATGTGATGCTTAGTTTAGTGCCAGGGCATGGGACTAGTGCTTCCTGTAAAGACAACAACAGCCTTTTTTGATGGATTGAAGTGCCCTTTTTGTGTTTCCTGCCTCTCATTTCCTTATTTGATTGGCAGCTGCTGCTTGGTGAGTGTGTGTGGCTTCAGTGTTTTTGTTTAGCACAGTGTGCAGCTGCAGCTACAGATGGTGGACAAAAGCTTCCATGTGGACCTAATGCACTGAAATACCCATGATGGAATGTGCTTTGGTTAAAAACTGTTTACTGGGTGCCTCGAACCCTTGTGAGTCATGACTGGAAGAGTGATCACTCTGGGAGTGCTGTGGCCTAGTCTGGGTTCACAGTACCTAAAATCCCAAGGCTGGTTGAGGTAAAGATCATGGAGACCCAGTTCATGCATTATACTGGATATGGAGGTCACTGGGGGTGGGAGAGGTGAACAGGGATGTCTCCATATGGCCATGGAGATATGACACAGGTGCTGATGCTGGAACCCCAAGAAGTCCCGATGGCAGGGCAATGAGATCATGGCTGATGAGGGCTGGAATGTCTAATGCCTTCATCATCTCCCCCATGAATTGCTCATACACACTGTACTCGGCAGAGGAGAACAAGTGTAGGGATGACTCATTAGATGAGGATTGAGGGAGAAGAGGCACAGTCAATGGCTTGGTTAGGCACTAGACCAAGGTCCCTGATCTGGGCCCTACTGGACTACAGGGCCCTATCAGACTACCTGTACCATGACTCAATGGTACTAACCATTTGCCAGTGTCACTGGCTCAGCAGGCAGCACACTCGCCTCTGAAGCTAGGAGATCAGTAGGCTGTGGGTTCTATCGCACCAGGCACTTGGGTTAATATCCTAATACTGACACTGTAGTGCAGCATGAGGGGGGGTGCTGCACTCCTGAGGTGCCATCTTTTGGATGAGATGTTAAACCGAGGTCCCATCTGCCTGTTCTGGTGGTACAGTAGTAGCCACAGACATTGGCAGATATTTCATGACATTTCTATAGAGTTTTTCTCTGCTGCCCCTACTATGGAAATGCAGAAAGCAGGAGATTTATTTAGAAATATCACAGAAATTTCGTGAAATAGCTGCCAATGTCTCTGGCTAATACTGTAGTTCAGGTGGATATTAAAGATCCCATGATACTTCTCGAAAAGAGTAGGGGAATTTTCCTGGTGCCCTGGCCTAATTTCTCCCCATTCACTAAAAATACCACCAACAGCTTAATCTGGTTCAAGGTCAGTTGACATTCATCTGTATCCCCCCCCCATCGTGCCTGAAAATAGGCAAGAATTTGTCTAATGCACTTACCCAGTCAACAAACACTAAATAAATAACCCAAGGTCAGTGTTGCTCCCATGTAAATTGTGTCTGATGCTGTCCCCTTCCTTGGTTTCATGTACGACATTGAGGTCAGGTACAGCATTCAGATTATCTGAGTCACCGGAGTGGACAACGACATCGGGCTTCACTGTGCCACCATGAACCGTGTCAGAGACTGGACTGGTGTTACCCTGGGCACTGCCACTGAGAACAGTGACAACAGCAAAGGTGACAAATTCATCTGATGTCAACGAGTCCACGGAAGTGGATAAGGCTAATGGCTTCGACCCTGCTCAGTGAAAATGGACTGTAGTAGGTTCTCAGTCAACCTCCCCAGAAGAGGTTAGCTGTCCATCTAACACTACCATCGAGGTCTCATCAAAACCCCAGCATGGTGGGGGGACAGAGAACACTGTGTCTCATACAACTATGTAGGTCACTAAGAGGACCCAAGGGAAAGGTCCAGTGTCTTCTCCTTGGACCTCCTGGATCATAGCCTGCCTCCCAAAGTTGGGGGTGGATGTCCCCATTTCATGGAGTGCATTTCTACCATTTGGTGGTCCATGCTGAATCAGGTGTCACAGGAGTCCATATCGTGACCTGGTCCCAGACAGAAGAAGCACATGAGATGCCAGTCACCTAAACTAATTTTCTTACCACATGGACACTGATGGAATAAAGGACTGTCAGAGGAGGTATTTTCCTTCTGTGACTTGGCTGTTGTGGAAAAATAAACAAATTGTGAACTACATGAAACTCAAGACAACTGGTCAAGGAATTGAGGCAATGATTCACTCCCACAGTGTGCACTTGGGGGGGGGGGGGAACATAACTGACACAGGTGAGGAAGCCAAAATCGGTTATTGGTAGGTGCTAGACACAATGCGGTGACATGTAGGTGCCATAGGCAGAAGTAGCTGATGGACCCCTGGTCAAATTATTTGCTCCTGCAGGGTGTTAGTGCCTCCAGGTTACACCCATAAGTGGGACATCACAAAGACTGATTTTGGGAAACAGCAACTTTTTCCCCCAAAATGTATCTTATCCTACTGCTTCTCACCCTGGATGTAGTACATAATTATTTTAAAATTAGCATTACAGCTGACAGCAGCATCACCAATGACCTCTATGACCCAGATGCGAGAATGAGCATCAGACGAAGAGGGTCAAATAGGGAGGAAAATCAAACGTCTCAGAGGGCAAGGAGATGCTTGTTCAAGTGAGGAGACAGGCTGGCTTCAAAGCATAGCCATGCACTGCATGCACATTTACTCCATGAGCCTGTGTCCTGGGGATGGGTGAAAACTAAGAAAGAAACCCAGGGCATATCAGTATTATGCTGGCACGCTTAGGTCCTGCTGATCCCAACTGCTGACCAATCTCACCTATGTGACCGACCTGCATGAGGAACCTGCTGACCTCTTCCCAATGGAATCTGGCAATGAGAGCTTTGTTCTCTCTGTTGATCCCTTGGAGACTAAGGTACAGTTACAATGACGGGCTTAGATGAGGTCGTTACGTAGCCATAGCAGAGAGGGGCTACACCACAAGAAAAAAATACTCACTTCGTAATGTTTCTCCAAGGAAGGTGTCTAATAGTGAGTCATACAAGTCTGCATCATCTCATGCCAAAAATGTTGCCCCGGAGACAGAATGGAATTAGAGCGTACTGTAATTCAAACTCTGCACTATGGTCATGCACCCCCTAGTGTTTTAATGTCAGATTAGTTGCTGAACAGTAAAGGGAGAACTGACCACCTATCTAAACTATGCATAATATTCTTATTTACTCTATTGAATTGGAATAATGACGCACTTTTTGTGAACACTGTAAAGTTAGCAATAATAAATATTTAAGTCATTTAAACACAACTTTAAGCACAATTGATTACTTGCAGAACCCTATTTCATAATGATCTAGAAGGGCATGTAGAGTAGGAAATGTGTTACTTACTATTAGATCCATTCAAAGAAACACAATTACTACGGCAGGTATTTTTTTCTTCTAACAACAGTAATGACAAACACGTCTGCAGACTCACGAGCAGTACCTTGGAAGGCTGGGTCTTGAACTTGTTTACTAAAAAAATTATTCAGTTCTAGCCGGCCTGGTGGCACTGAGGATTGAGGCACTGGATGCCACACCTCACGCCACACCGGCAACCCACGTTCGTGAACGGACTTGGGCTGGCAGGGGAGAAGAAGGATTGAGCGTCCCACGACTGTTCTCCTTCCTCTGGGGAGGGGGGGGTGAACTGCATTGCACTGCAGTGCCATCTAGCAGTGGCTGGATGCCCTGCAGTTGTGTGCACAGTAAGGGGAGGAGTGTGGCGAGCGTCTGCATGGCTGTACTGTCGCCATTGCATGTCCAGCTCCTAAGGGGAGTAAACTGGTGGAAAAAATTGCGGGTCGATCAAGGCGGCTGATGGCCGCACCCTGCGTCCTCAGACACAAGAAGCGCATCCACAATAGCGAGTGTCTGTGCTACAGGTCCTCATGGGATGGATACTGCTTACCAGCCGGCCTGTGTGGAAGGGCGTAATTTGTATGCCAGACCTGGTTCAGAGGTGTGGGTGCTGGCGGCCGGGCTATCACTGGGATCGCTCTGTAAGGAGGAGAATAAAAAAGCAGTTGTGATAAAACCAAAAAAATTATTCAGTTCCAAACCTGGCATCCCTTCTGCACTGACTGTCCTGGCGATAATGCCTTGTAAAGGTGTAAACTGTAGACCAGGTAGGTTGCTGCTTTTCAAATCTCTTGAAGGGGGATGCCCCTTGGGGCTGCCACTGAGTCAGAAATAGCTCTTGTGGAGTGTGCCTTTAGACATCTGGGTGGCTGCTTACCAGCTTTTTCATTACAGAACTGGATACAAGAGACTATTGACTGAGAGACAGCCTTCTTAGCTGCTGGTCTGCCCTTGACTACCTCATTATACATGACAAATAGTTGAGTACTGTCCATTTTGGTGTCCTCTGTTCACTCCAGGTAGTAGCTCAATACTCTTTTTACATCCAGGCAGTGTACAGTGGAGCCCACCAGAATGCAACGTTGTATTACAGGACACTACATTCGGAAAGGGATTAGGTGGCACTGAAATTGGCTTGTTGCTTCCAGTAACTCTGCTGCAGAATACTGCTGCATTACATTGCATGCTGGTGGGCTCCACAGTAGCTTCTGATTGCCTGTGCTAGAATGAATTGGAAAAATCAGAGGTAAAGTGACCAATTAAAATAAAATTCTGACACCTCCTTAGGGACGAATTTCTGTGTGTTTTTTGCACTACTTTGTCTCTATGTGAGATAATGTAGTTAGGTTCTGTACAGACAGTTTGCAGTAGGTGTGATAGGATTCAGTGGAATCTGTTCTGATGACATCCATCAAATTATCAGAAACTCTGATTCCGGCTCAGATTTCATTTACCATCAGAATCCGGAACCGGAATCGAATGTTCCGATTACGCATGTGACACTTAAAACGTCCTCTCCCTCCCAAGCCAGTAACACAGCATGAGCATTAAGACTGAGCCTGAGCAGTACACAGTATTGTACATAATCAGTACAGTAGCTGTAGTGTTGTCAGACAGAACAAAATACCTCCCCTTTCCATGACCAACTCTGCCCCAGATACTTTCTCCTTCCTTCTAGGTTGGTCGTGGTCCAGTCTGGTTGGTCCTCCATTTCCAATTTGGTTTGGACTTTCTGTTAACCTTGTATGTACTGATCCAGTAATATGTAGTGTGCTGTTGAGGAAGAAGCCATGCTACTAACTGACTCCATCAGCGCAGGCCAGAGTGAGAGCAGGCTGACTGAATCCTGGTTCAGTGACTGATGACATTCCCCTGGCTCTTACCCGACCTGATCCAGCCACTTAACCCACACACAGACAGCGTCAGCCTTTGTAAATGACAGACAGCTCTGGCAGCAGCAAGCAATTCCCTGTGGGAGCTAGGTAGGGTAGTGTGCAGTGGTGACCAGTTGGACAAACCTCCTGGAAAAGCAGCCAGCATGCCATACACTCAAAACAGTGTCTGGCTTAGGCAATCTAGGGTTTTGCTACCACTAGCCACTGTGGCACCTTCTATTATCTAGAGCTCCCATTGTGTGGCGTATGACACTGACGTGATGGATGGGCCGGACCTAACAAGTTGTAGTCTGGGTGGGGAGAGTGGGGCAAAAATTGTTTCGGGTGCTGCAAGACTGCAGGTTGGGACTGGGTCGACTCAATGAGTTTCCACCGTCCAATACAGTCCAGCAGTGTACCAGGCAACAGGCACCCATAGAAATATAGACTTTGATAGCAGATAAGGACTGCTTGGCCCACCCAGTCTGCCCATTTCCCTACCTATTGGATAAGCTGCAGTTCCTAGTTAACCAATAGCCTACTTCCTCCTACCACCAAGTAGAATTGCCTTAAGTCTGTCCAATGCTTTCTGGAATTCCTCCACTGTTTTTGACCCCACAACCATCTCAGGAAGGCTGTTCCATGTGCCCACTACTGTCTCTGTGAAAAAATACTTCCTCACGTTGCCCCTGAGCTGCCCCTCCCCCATTTTCAAATTGTGCCCCCTTGTTCTTGCATATCTCTTTTTCTGAAAGATGCTACCCTCTTGGACTATGTTGATTCCCTTGAGGTACTTGAACGTTTCTATATTGTGCCTCCTCTCCCTCCTTTTACCAAGGGTATACATATTAAGCTCCTTTAGTCTCTCATTGTATGGCTTCTGGTGCAGACCCTGAAACATTTTAGTTGCCCTCCTCTGGACTACCTCCATCCTATCTATGTCCTTGCGGAGATGGGGTCTACAGAACTGCATGCAATACTCCAGATGGAGTCTCACCAACTGTCTATATAGAGGGATAACAACTTCCTGTTTGCTATTGGTGATGATTCTCTGTATGCATCCCAATATCCCCACAACCCACTTGTCTCCATCATCCGGACAAGCATCTCTCGAAGTCTTGATGAGGCCCAGGAATGGGACTGGACTTTATTGGGAATCAGAATCCTTTATCAATCTTGGGGAGCACTGAACAGAAAAACAGGTGGTGTCATCCAGGCAGGGATTGGATGACAGATGATGACTGGAGCAGCAGCATCATATAACTATATCACTGCTGCCATTTACCATACGAGCCAACCCAGGACAGAAGAACCGACGTGGCCATGGTGTGGATGGAGTTGCAGTCAGACCTAGATGGACTTGGAGGTTGGAGATGGTCTGACTGGCTTGCTAAGGAAGAAAGTAGATGGGGAGTAAGGGTGGGAGAAGGGGGAGAGCTTTGTTTTCAGCTTTAGCACTGTTTAACTGGGTTGGAGGGAGGATGCTGAACTATAAATCGGATGCAAAATCGGAACTGGATTTTGATCTGACTGCAGACATCAGATTCAGGAACTCAGTTTTTGGAATTAGGATTTTCAGTTTCAGCATCTGGAAATCTTAATACTGAGTTTTGGATCAGAATCTTGTTAAAACCAATTCCAGATTCTGAAATTTGATCATCCCTAGCTAGCAGTTGACTGACCACCCTGGTAGAAGTCATTGCAAACAAGAACACAGTTTCTGTGCCACATATTTGAGATCTGTAGAAGCTATTGGCTTGAAAGGAAGCTCCATCAGTTGTGCAAGGCATATGTTGAAAATCCATGGAGAAGTTGATTCCCTCACTGGTGGATACATGTGCTTTAGGCCCTTGAGAAATCTTTTAAACATGGGCTGTGCAGCAGGTGATTTTTCTTTACCCGCTGACTTGCAGACAGAAACAGCTGGCAAATGTAGCTTCTGGGTGGAAAGAGGCCTGAGAGACTGCAAATACACCAGATACCCTAGCATCACAGAGAAGCCTACCTGCAATGGGGAGACTTTTATGTGAAGCACACCAGAGTGAAAACCTTTTCCATTTGGAGAACCATGTCTTGTGGTTTTCTAGCCACTTATAGAACCTAAGAAAATACAAATGAAGCTTGACTTTTAATTGTATTCCAAATGTTTTTTTCCTTTTTCACATCCACCAAAACTCAACATTTTGAGGCACAAGGCCACTTCATTAGGGACAGTGGGAAAGCACTCAAGGTTCAGCTTGCTGAGGCTTTCTGCCAAGAAATGGGCTGCTCCCACAAAGCAGAGTTTAAAAACAGTATAATATAAGCAAGCTATTGGCAGTGTGACATGTAATGACTATACGGGACACCTTGCATTGCATGTCAGCTGCCTGTGGCAACAACTACTGTAAGCTTTTAAGCCAGAAGTTATATTGCTAGTTAAGCCTCAGCAAGCTAAGCCTTTAGTACTTTACCACCATTCCTGATGAAGTGACCTTGCGCCACAAAATATTACCTTTTGGTGGAAGGGAATAAAGAGAACATGTTTGGAATACAATTAGGAGCCAAGTCTTTACTTGTATTTTATTGGATTTCCAGTACTGCCTAGGACTCCACTGAAGTATTGGACTAGCTGCCTAGTTAGGCAGTGGGCATCCTGGAACTTTATGCACACTTTTAGAACCTCCAATACCTTGTTATTCATTTGTTTGTTTGTTTACTGGGTAGGTGCCATGATCCAATGGAATGTTTTCAGGCATGACCTGGGCCATAGAGATGGCACACAGGTAATGCAGACAATGTAATTACCTTAACTGAAAAATGATACAGGGAATAGAATAAGTAGAATACATTGAATGCATTGAAAACAGCTGAGTACCAATAATACAGTGGTATACAATAGAATATAAATAAAGAGCAAGTGTAATATACACTGTGTATAGACAGGAAGGTCATAAGAATGTTCAGCATGGTACAACGGGGCAGTTTGGTCTTAGGTATGGAAAGGAAAGAACTCTGATCCGTAGTGTCACCTGGCTGAGCATGAAAAATTGGATTTAGCCAGAAGCCAACCTTAAAGTTAGATCTGAAAGCAAGGTGAGAGTCTAGGTAGTGGGGGGGGGGTAAGTTTGTTCCAGTGTGGGAGCAGTGAAGGGCAAGGCATTGCTACCCAGACAAGTGGAAATCCTAGGAACTTGCAATGGAGGGACTGTTGATTGCCAGAGGCAGTGGGGAAGTGGTTTTCTGCATGGGCAGGGAGGAGTAAGGGGACAGTTTACTGCTTCTGATGGCATGTTGATGATGCACCCAAGGGCATAGTTATGTCTGGCTTGTAGGGGGAGCCAGCCCAGAGATTGGTACAAAGTACAATGGTGTGTGGAGTAGGGTGCCAAAAGTGCAAACCTACAGATACTACTGTAGGCAGTATTGAGTCTTGGGAGGAGGTATGTGAATATATTGTAGCGCAGTAGTCTAATAGGTGGAGAAGGTTGCCTTGGGCTATGGTGAGGCGTGCCTCAGGAGTCAGACAGTGTTTGAGTCGAAATGCTACCCCCAGTTTTTGGTTGATGCACCACACAGAGGTATTGATCTGTTCGGCAAAAGTTAGAGAGGGGTTGAGATTGACACCCGGGTACTTAAATAGGGTATGTTCTGCATGGGGGGGGGGGCATTGGGTGATAGTATAGTAAGGGTGGAATTAGTTTTGGAGAGTTTTAATAAATTGGGTTTAGACCCTAAGAGCATGGCTTTAGTTTTATTAGCATTTACTAGTAACCTATTGGTCAGGAACCATTTGTGAGCTGCCCCGTAGTTTTGGGTGAGAGTGGTGGATAGACTGGTCAAAGATTTGTCACTGTGAAACAATACAAAGTTATCTGCATATAGTAAGGCCTTGCATGAGAGGCTGTCTGCAGGTGGGGAATTTATGAAAAGGTAAAAGAGTAGAGGACCAGGATGGAGCCCTGGGGAACCCCAGTGGACATTGCCATGGCCAAGGAAGTGGAGGTCCCAATGATGACTGCTTGGGATTGACCAGAGAGGTAACTCCGAAACCATATAGTTGTACCGAGCTTCAACAGTTTGACGTGGAGTAGGTAGTGGTCAACCAGGTCTAAGACCTTAGTCAGGTCTACGAAGAAGGCACCTGTGATGCTGCCAGTATCCATGTTTCTGAAGACATGGTTGGTGAAATGGGCCACAGCAGATGCACTACTATGGTGTTTTCTGAACCCATGTTGCTGTGGGCAGAAGAGGTTGTATTTGCTTATGTGTACAGAGAGAGAGTTGGTGATGGACAACCTTTTCAAGGAGTTTGTTTAAATGAGGAAGGATAAAAACAGGCCTGTAGTTGTCTTGGGACAGAGTGCCTCCTGCCTTGAAGATAGGGACACCTTTGGCATTTTTCCATATCGCGGGCATGGTAAAAGTGGCCAGGGCGAGGCTGAATATAGTGGTCAGGGGTTTGGAGATGCAGGGGGGTGATGAGTTTGAGAAAGCAGGGGTGTAGTCCATCACTACCTTGGCTGCCCATGTTAGGGAGATTCATCGGAAGTTTGAAGGTTTCTTTAGAGGAGATGGTTCTAAAATGGAAGGGACAGTTTGGAGAGCCATCAAGATGAAAGTGTTTGGACTGGTTTTCTAGGCAGGATGGGTTGGAGATTGGCAGTTTACTTAGGTAAGCAGAAAGGTCTATGAATTTAGTGTTGAGGGCATGAGCAACAGCCATGGGGTCTGTTATAAGTCCAGTGGAGGAGTTTAGGTGAATGTCAGAGTGGTGGATCCAAGGATTTCTCATGGAGCCTATGGTGGACCAGAACCGGCAGGGTTTATTATGTTGCAGTTGTCCCTCTGAAGTTTTTGAAGGTAACTCACTTTCAGGGATTTGGTGCTTTGCTTACCTTGATTGCACAGTTTTCTGTAGTCATTCCAGAGGGAGGGGGAGGCTTTGTAAGCAGTCTATCTTTTGTCTCCCTCTTTCATTAGGGAGAATAGCTCTTTTGTGAGCCAGCAGGTGCATCCAATTCTCACTCGGTGGGTGGTTAGGGGAAGTGCTTGTCCTGAATATGGAGGAAGGCATCCGTGAAGAATCAGACAGCCGAGGCAACATTGGTAAGGGAGAAGAGGGTGTGCTAGCTTACTGCCCTGACATCCATGAGCAGGTGGGTAGTGTCATGACAGGTGAAATTCCTAAGGTCAAGTATTTTGGAGGGGGGATGCTTTGTTTTGGCAGACGAAATTATGTAGGTGGAGGAGTGGTCACTTACGGAATCCGACAGGATCCCGACTTGTAGTATCTGGTCCTCTCTGTTTGTTGCTACCCAGTTCAGTAGAGAGTGGTTCTGAGTATGGGTATTGCCTCTTGTGGGAATGGTGATGGCCTGCGAGAGGTTGTACTGTTTGAGTAAATTACTGTAGTCCACTTCCTTAGGACCTAACCAGTTTAGGTTGAAGTCACCAAGTATGATAGTTTCCCTGTGGGGAGCGAGCTACCCCAGGATGGACAAGAGGTTTGTTAGCCCTTGGGTGCCCCCTTTAGGAGGGCTGTAACAGTACCCAATAAGAACCTTTTTATTAGAACCTAGTGTAATTTCTGCAATGAGCCACTCACAAGGGGAAGAAGGGTCAGAGCAGAGTATTGGGGTAGCTGTAAGGGGTTCCCTTAGATACAGTAGTATCCCACCACCCCTCTTTTTCCTGGGCCTGTCATGTCGTAGCATGGTATAGCTGTACAAGTGGTATGTAATGTCATGGGGATAGCCGGCTTGAACCAAGTTTTGGTGACACCAAGGACGCTCAGCTTGTGGAGGGACACCCAAGCTTCAAGATCACTGAATTTAGCAGGGAGGCTGCAGACTTTAGCCCAACAGAGCTGGCCCACACTTGGTTTGAGTAGGTAATGGGGATGTTTAGAGAGTCAGGGTTTCTCTCCACATCCCCTGCCAGTAGTGGCAGTGAGATGAGAGGTTGATATGCATAGTCTAGTGAGGTGGGTGATAAAGTGATTGAGTAGAGAGAAAGCCAGAGTAGGAGGCACTCTCGGTTTGAGAGGAGAGCAAGGAGAATGGGGCCGAGGGGTTTAAGCTCCCAATGATACACCCTGGGTAGGTGGTCGTCTGGTTTATGGAGATGAGAGAAACTGGACAGTTGTTAGAGAGGTTCATGTCAGAATACTCCAGCTCTTCAAGAACCAAAGCTTCAGCTGTGGCATTTAGAGGTCTTGATATGTCACCCTGCCCTGTGACAGGGTCAGCAGATTTAGTCTCAAAGCAGTGTGATTGGGTTTTTGTCTGACATGGACAGTGGCAGTGAATACCGGGCTTGTCTGGCCCAGTCTGAAACCATCATGATCTTTGTTACCAACTTCCTTTTCAATTTCAGCAACACTCTCTGTATCAGAGAGAATAGAGGGAAAGCATAGAACTTTTCCTTCCAGGACATGGACAGCATCTCCTTGGAGACAGTCCCTCTAAAGGGTGGTCTGCAACAAAACCTGGGTAACTTTCTGTTCTTCCATGAAGTGAACAGACCCAGCTCTGGATGCACCATCTTTTGAATGCTGGGATCAGCACTTACAGATCTAGTGACCACTCATGATTTCCCTGATTCATCTTGCTTAGGGAATCTGCCAGGACATTGGCTTGCCTCGGCAGGTGCTTGGTAGCTATTTTGGCATCTACAGAGTATGCTATGTTCCATACCCTCATTGCCTCTGTGAAAAGCTTTATGAATCCGGTACTTCATTGCTTATTTATATAATACAATGTTGGTATATTGTCTTTCTTGGTCTGGATGGTTTGTCCTTGGAGCAGGGAGGGGAAAAGCTACATTGACAGGAGCACTTTTTGGAGCTCAAACAGGTTTATGTATTCCATGTGCTCCTGTGCACTCCAGACACAGCTTACTTTTGTATCCACTAGATACCCTCCCCATTCCAGTAGTGACTTATCTGTGGTTAGGGCCTTTGTAGGAGACAGCTGGAGGAAGCAGATAACCTCTTTGGGGTTGTCCACATCCTTCTACCACACCAGGACCCAAGGACATTTTTGGGGACTGGAACTGCATGGTCTATGGGATTTATTCTTTAGTGCCAGTTATCATCTTAGGTAGTATTGCACATCTCTCATTTGTTGATGAGCCCATCACACCACAACTGCTGCTGAAGCCATGTGGCCTAGGAGTTGCAAAAATTCTTGAGCAGTCTTTTTGTTACCTTCAGCAATGAATCTGCACAATGAATAAGGGTTTATGCCCTGTTCACTGGCAGACATGCCCTTTCCTCTACTGTGTTTAACTCTGCCCCTATGAACTCCAGCACTTGACTGGGTTCTGGGTGTGACTTCTGAAGTTTTGGAGGAATCCCATCTTTTACAGTGTATTCCTTACCACAGACATGAAGTGTACTGCCTCCTACTTTGTTTTCCCCATTCATGTGCCAGTCATCTAAGTAGGGCACCCATGGTGCCGATGTTAGTCTGAAAGGCAGTGCTGAGAACTGATACTGGACAATTCTCAACCTGAATCTCAGATACTTTCTGTGACTGGGTCTTATTGGGATATGGAAGTATGCATCTTTCAGATTCAGAGACCCCAACCATTCTCTTTTTTTGCAGGGATGGGACCACCGTACCCACTGTAACCATCCTGAACTTTTCTTTCTTGAGGTGGCTATTCATGAACCTTAAGTCCAGAATGGCTCGCCATTCATCACTGTTTTTAAGAGAGCAAGTATCTTGAAAATAGTTCCTTCTCCACTGAGAAGAGGGGGCCTTTTTACTGCGTTGAGCAGTTTTTCCACTTACAGCTTCAGAAGGAGCTTTTGCTTCTAACTGTGAGCTAGAAAAAAATCCTTGGTTACACTCCGAGGGGTTAAGCATTGGCCCACTACTTCCAGGACCCACTTACCTTGTAATAATATTTTGCTACTCCTTGAATTAATGGGTCAGGTGCCTTCTGACTGGCAATGATTCTATGGCAACCTATACAAAACCGTCAGTTTTGTTTTGCTTGAGGCTGAGCAGCTGGTGCTAACTTCTACCTGCCTCCTCTCCTGCCTCTGTCAGTTTCTCTCTCTGCACTGGAAACTCATAATGGGAATAGGGCCTATAATAGTAGGCCCTACCCTAACTCCCCTTCCATACAGCCTGTAAGAGGTTGAGGCCTTCTGCTTCTCTGTCAGATTTTTGTATATCCACTTTTTCTCATGTATTCTTCTGTTATTTTTCCCGAGAAAAAATTGATAAACCATGAATGGGGGGTTTATTTTCTGCTTTTAGTGTCCCGGGTTAGGTTTGTTACCCTTAGCCAGGAAAACATTCTTAAGATGACAAAATGTACCAAGGCCCTGGATGCTGTCTAACTGGCATCCACTGCCATCTGAATTTGATATTTTGTAGCTTCCAATATAGCTTTTGTTGTGCCAGCCAGATGGTTATCCTCTTCACCTGGGAGGCGTTCATATAATGCCATAACACTGTTTCAAAGAGCCTTCTTAGCTATTCTATTTAGCTGTGTATGTCATGTAAGCTGACTAATACAGAGCATAGTGAAACTAGCTAGTTTTACTAAAAAACGTTTAACTTCATTAAAACAAAGAATTTGGCTGCTAGAATTGGGACAACACAGAAAACAAATCTGATGTTAAAACACTAGTGGGAGTGTGACCACAGTGCAGAGTTTGAATTATATTCTAATTCCATTCTATTTTCAGGGCAACATCTGAGATGCAAGATGATGCTGACTTGCCTGACATCATTGTTAAACTGCTGCTGTTGGGAAGGGGGTAAAGGAAAGGAAGTGAACAATATATGAATCTACCTTAAATGTTAACTTATTAAGGCTTTATTATTACTAAATTGCATAGCTGAAAGGCTTACCATACATTGAATAATACAGGCACAGAATGTAAACTACTTAGTGATTCATGCCTGGCTCCCTAGACAGTGAAACTAAGAGTCAAGCCCATAAACACGTTTCTCTTTCTCTACATCCCCTTCCTCCACATCTAGATGGTCTGGATTATATTCATCCTTTTCCTCCTCAGGCTGTGGAGGAGGCTGAGGAAGAAGAGAAAGGACCACAGGATCTGCAAGCTGCCAAGGCAGTGTCAAGCTGACACCATGGCAGGGACTGCAGTCCCAGAACCATACACATTTGACATCAACAAGAGTGACAAGAAAGGCTGAACTGACGATAAAGTAATAGTTGATGGCAGGGATGGCACGAGTCATAACTTGGGAGACAGTAGCCAGAACAGCAGCACTTGCTCTGATGGCGTCAACTGGTAGAATTGGCAAAGAAAGCAACAAGAGTGCAGTGTCTATGGACGATACGCTGGGAATAGACTGTGTGCCACTGAGAGTGGGACAGCTACAGCCTGCACCCAACCTTTGTGTCTGAACATGATCAGTCTAGTGTTAGAGACAACAAAGCTCTGGAGATATACCCTCATGAGGAGTCAGCAGCAACCTGGATCAGGGTGGCGACTTTGAATGTTTACAGTGATGATCTGATGAGGCCTTTTTTGACTTCTCCTTTGATGACAGGCATTTTTTCTGAAGGTAACAGCGTGGCTGCCTGACAAAGAAACCTACAGGGTTCCTTAATGGCAGATCTGGTAGAGAGAGTCAAAGACTCTGGGGTACATGCCAATGCTGGATGCTTGGTATTCACCATTTTCTGCAGGAAATTTTCTAAAGCATCACAGTGGTGTCTCCGTATTGCCTGTTTGAAGTTTTGACAAATGGCACTGTTCTTCACATCATGTGAAAGGCCCAGGCAGCAAAGACAAAGTATGCCAGTGTCATCTCATAATATCTTCACTCTTCTCTGACAGAAGCAAACAAACCGAGGCTTTTTTGGAACAACGGGTGACGATATGCAATAATGCTAAAAATAACTAACTTCAATCAACCAAAATCAACAAAGGCATTTTCTACAATCCAACATGCAACTGATGGTGGTAGAAAACTCTGAGAAGTTATGGGGCCATTATATAAGTGGCACCAATGTATGTCAGTATGGATGGCCCCAGCCAGGCAAAAGTTTCAGAGCTGTCATGACATGGATGGCTTACAATTCTAAGGTTCTATGGAGGGAGATGTTCTTGAAGATGATCAAACATTTTGTTAAAGTGCTTAAATATATATTCAGTAAATTTTAACCATTTAATGATGTCTTGCATACATACAGATCAGATGGTAGTGACTTCCATTGTTTAACCTTATAATATGAAAACTATATGGTTTACCAAGGGGAAAGGAGGGGATATTTAAGCAATAAACTACAACAGGGAGTGGGTTATGCTGGGATTTACCCATGCCTGGTGTGGTTTGGTCACTAGGCCACATGACCAAATCCACACCAGAAGTGGGTAAATCCCAGCATAATCCACACCCTGGAATCATTTATTGCAATTATACAATGTCTCCCTGTATTTCTGTGGAAAAAAAATAGGGTGAATGGCCACAGAGCGAGTTATGTTTTCCATGAGATAAACTTGATTGTCTCCAGAAGTCTACCTCAGGGACGTGGAAGTGAGCCATAGGTTAGTTTTAGATTGTTTAGCTACTGTTGGCAGTATTCCAGTAAATAGTGGGAGTTGGGGGGTCCCAGTGACCCCTCAGGAATTGCAGGAAGAGGTAGAGATTTGGGCTGAGCTGGAAAGGCCTACTGAACAGCTCTCCCAATTCCATCTCCAGTGACTGGAAAAACAAATGGAGGGAGGGACAACGCCACATTATGTGTATGTGTGTGTATATGGCTTGAAGTTTCCCGCAGTTCCTTCAGTATGTTGGTGGGTGGGCCAAGAGGTAGTGGGCAGTATTAACTGAAGTCTGGAAAAATCGGGTAAGGTGTTTCCATGTGTATTACCTCTGATGATGGGAGCTCGTTACACTGGAGGTTGCTTTGCAGGCTCAACTCCAGGCCTCCCTGTCTAGGAGGATACTTGTTTCCTCCTCCCATCTCAGTGCTACATCCATGGAGTCTTGCCCCATGGAGGCCAATAAGACCTTGTAGAGAAAAGAGATCATATGTGGCTGTACCCCCATTCTCAGACATTTTATGGAGTATGTGATAATGGCTGGAGAAGTATTGGGGATGCAGGCCCCCAGGAGCAGAGAGATGAGAAAATGTGTAACCTAAAGGAAGCAGTAGAATTCCAACCTTTGGAGATTATGGTGAGTTTGCAGCTCAGTAAAGGAATGAACTGTAGGACCTGACATAAATTGGTATACGTAATGGAGAGAGCATCTCTCCCAGGTTCGGTACCCCTGGTCACATTGAGATGGGGCAATGTCCTCCAACTGTGGTAATACCCTTATAATTATTAACAAAAGCATTAATATGCAGCACAAAACCCATACATTCTTATTCTGCAAAACTTTTAAATGAGTTTCATTCTTTACATTGCTATACCATACCGATGGATGCCCCATCATGAACAGGGCTTAGTCAATATAGAAAATACTGGTTGAGCAACCACACACAACCAGCCTGTGCTACCACACAGGGGTTCTGATTACACTGAATCTTGAAGGTGAAGCTCGAAAGGTCCAATGTAATCAGGAGCCCGAGGTGACAGCACAGGCTAGTTTGGCATGTAGTTGCTGAACCAGTTATAGTGTTAGATTTTTTCTTTTTGGTTTTTTAGAGTTAAGGGAGCCCGAGTAAGTGGTGAAAGTCAAAGCAGAGCTGTCCCGAGACTTGCGCTGAAAAGATTGTTTAGCAGTCATGTTTTAAAAGCAGCAAATAAAAAAAAAAGAATACTGCTGGCCCAGTGACGTGGAGGGCTAAAGCACTGGGCACCTCACCTCCTGCTACGCCGACATCTCGGGGTCAGAAACAGATGTGGGTCACTCAGGGGCCAGGGAGGGAGGACTGAGCATCCCTAGAACAGCTCTCCTCTTATTGGAGGTGGGGGAGGTTTACAGGGCCTCGCTGCTCATCTGCCGCCTAGAGGAATCTGGGCAGCAATGCAGCATGGTCATGTTGGGAGGAGGGATAGCATGCAGGATGTTGCGAGCACCTCCATGGAGGTGGAGCTTGCACATTACATCCACAGCATGTGATGCGGTCCCTCGGGGAGAAAAAGGAGGACCCCCCAGCAACAGGATGACACCTGAACCCCCCCACCCTCGCAGGCTGCACACCGGTGACCAGGCACCTCTGGAAGAGAACCTCTGGCTGAGGCTGGAATGGGAGTGGGGTAAGCCCCAGAGATGTTGGCCTTCGGGATAGGGGGGTTGGTCTGAAGGGAGCGGCTGGGAAGATCAGGTGAAGAAACACAGGATAAGAAAAAAATAAAATATTACAAATGTTAACACTCAGCTTATTTTTGCTTGCAACAAGTTGGTATCTGGTAAGTCTTCCTCTCCAACACCCAGCGGCTCAGTAGGTTTGCTTTAAAAAAAAGTCATCAGTGCAGGTGGTCTGCAGATTTCAAATCAGCTGATATGTTGTACAACAAAAGTGTACAAAAATGTTCCATGGCCTTTGAACTATGGTACGACATTTCAGCAAGTATGAAAATCCATGCTGAACAAGGGCCAACTATACACTCAATAGAGAACAATGCATGGACAACCATGCACAACGAGGCTGTATTCCCATGGAGGGGTTCTGATGATATCATAGCGACCTCAAAAGCAAAGCTTCAGAGGTGACAGATGTCATCAGAACTCCAAGATGGAAACATAGCCAAGTTGTGCATGGTTTCCCATGTGTATTTTGTATAGTCTACAGTTTGAATCATAAAAAAAAAAATTCTGCTCCTCCCCCCCCACCGACAAGAAATCACAGATTTAGTTTTTTATTACTTGACAAAAAAAAACTCACCCAGCTGCTCAGAACCCACACTGGAGAGGTGTGGTTTTCTGTTTTATAAAATAATGAAACAAGAGAAGAGTTTGTGTTAGGAGAATATCTGGGTGCTGTGTGTGTGGGGAAAATGACAGTAAAACAACAGGTGGCATGAGTTTCCATTTTAATTAAAAATGTTGTGTACCATAGAAGGGTACAACAGCATTCTGTGACCTCTGAACTGTGGTAGAACAGGTTTGTTAGTTAGGATGGAAATCCATGCACAACAAGAGGTAACCATATACTATAAAAAAATAGTGCACTATGGTGCAGCAGTAACATACAGTGATGGAAAAGTAACTTATATTGTATAATACACAGTTGTATAATCCCACGTCAGCTGAGAGGCTTTCAGCGGGCAATTAAGTGAAAGTGTGTGTCAGAGTTAATGAGCTGAGAAGGTAAGAGGCTTTAGAAGAAAATAGTAAACAAAGGCAAATATCCCTTAACTCACGGAATGCATCCTTATATGCAGCAGAGTTGATCTTTATCCCAGTGCAGCAGATAACCAGATCAGCAGTCACTTCTTGGCCCTTGTCTGTCACCACCGTTATATTCCCCTGGGCTTTATTCAGGGTAAGCTGGCCAAGGTTACTCACCCTCTGACCTGTTGTCAAAAAAGAAAAAAGGGGAGCTCCTCAGCATTCATGTGGAACGATCTGACTACTTCAAACAATGGCCCCTATTCACAAAACAATGCAAAACAGGCATGTATGAGGGCATGCAGCTCCGCACCCAAGAGATTTCCACGCAGGGGCCACATTCACAAA
This sequence comes from Neoceratodus forsteri, assembly GCA_016271365.2. Lineage (NCBI taxonomy): Eukaryota > Metazoa > Chordata > Ceratodontiformes > Ceratodontidae > Neoceratodus > Neoceratodus forsteri. Next base: position 775,823,486 of record CM028135.1, read on the forward strand.
CACCAGCCCTGCCTCCTGGCACTCAGGTCTGTGGGGGGCAGGCGGGTGTGGAGCAGCACAGCCAATCAGCTGCCTTGCATGCAATGGGTGCCATGTTGCCGGCCGGCATGCAGGGCGCCGACCGTGCTGGTGTGGGGATGTACCCCATCTGCCCAACCCCCATCCTCCTGAAGTGCCCTTACAGCAGGGGCAGCATTGTTGGGGGAGCAATGCCCCTGCAGTGTCCACCGCGTCCAGAGGCAGCTTCCCTGTGGGGCACATAACAGGACCCGGTGGTTTGCGGCTTCCTTCCGGATGCAGAGCTGGCAGCCCCTGTGCACAGCACTCTGCATGTTCGTGAATGCATGGAGTACTGGCTTGCCCCCCTCACCATCCCCAGGCCCACCCCCATGTGGAGCTCCATGATCGCCCAGGGGATCAGGTGCATGGGGGGGGCGTATCCCTGTCCTGAATAGAGCAGAGGTGGTGCAGTGGGTGCAGGCAGCTATGTGGTGGCTACGTGCTCAAGTTACGTGGCACGTAGCCACCTGATTCTTTAGTGAATAGCGCCTATTGCGAATAAACCAGAATCCATACCTATGGAATCAGAGAAGGGCAGTATCTAAACTAAATGCAAAGATAAAATAGTTTGGAACCTTAAACAGAAAGTTTGATCAGGTTACATTGTGATGAACTAGTGTGGTTCCCCAGGGACCAGCTTTGGGACCACTTCTCTTCAGCTAGTGGTAAACAAGTTTAATTTGACTGTACAGAGCAGAATGACGTTATTGCAACTGTCATAGATTATCATAGTCTCTGGATAAAAAGTGTAGAGCAGGTTATGCTCAAGTTTTGGCTTGAATAGCAGAAGTACAGTTTAGCTTGACCTAAACATATTCACCTTCTTGTCCAGATTTAAGTTAAAGGGTATCAACAGAATGCTGTGAGGAAACCTTCACTGCCCCCCACCCACCCACTTACCCACCCATCCAACTTCTACCTGTTCTCCGGATCGCTAGTGTCTCTGTCACGGTTAATTAGCTTTAACAAATGTTAGAAACATGGGGCCCTATTCCGGAACAGTTACGCATGTCGCAAAGTGACTTGCGCCAAACAAAATGGCACAAGTAGCAATTTGCGCCATGCATTACGCCAATTGGTATTCCAGAAGACAACCTGCAACACGCCCAAGGTGTGCTATGCCACCAGTTATGCCATAAACCCCCTTTGACATGACGCAAGGGGGTTTACGGCAGTATTTACATCGGATTCCAAGAGGGTGGCTGTCTCAATAGCAAATGTGCTATTCCAATACAGCTCCTGGAAGACTGTGGTCTAAGTGTACTCTACATCCATGGGGGGGGGGGTGCAACTCTGTGCCTGGTGCCCCAACAGCTACTGCCCCATAGGCCCCCTCCCAGCCCCCATTGGCATGGAAGCCCTCTTGGGCTGCTGGCAACCCCATGCGCACATCCCCGATAATTGCCTCATAGGGCAATCCACATCCCCAGGACTCGATCTAAGTGTACTCTACGTCCATGGGGGGGAGGTGCAACTCTGTGCCTGGTGCCCTAACAGCCACTCCCCTACAGGCCCCCTCCCAGCCCCCATTGGCATGGAAGCCCTCTTGGGCTGCTGGCAACACCATGCGCACATCCCCCGATAACTGCCCCATAGGGCAATCTACATCCCCTGGACCCGATCCCCAACATGCTGCTACTGGCTTGCATGCCGTACCATGCAAGCCCTGGTAGTCCAATGGTCCCCACCACCCCATCCAGCTGTGCCAGTCCACCCCCCCCACACCCACTATCAGTTGGCAACTGGCACTAACTACTGCTCACCTCCACAGCTAGCCGCCAACTGACCTCCATCCAAGCGCATACTGCCATATACAGTATGCACTCAATAACTGATGGAGCGCGTACTGTCTACAGTAGTATGCACTCTGAGGGAGTGCTGTCAGCAGCTGGCCATGGAAGTGAGAGGTGGGAATGCCAGCCGCTGACCGAGTGTGGGGGGGGTGGACTGGCACTGCTGGGTGGGGGGCATGAACAGCCCTGCCAGCCATTGCCGTGGTGTCGGGGAGTGGGGCTTTGGGGTGGGCCTTGCCAGTCAGACTTGCACCCTGTTGGAGAGCATTAATGTGGCTTGTGGCACCCAGTTCACATGCACCCTTCCTTTGGCACACCGCTGGAGGTGCCACAAGTCACAGGACATAGTTGCCAGGAACCCTGCCTGTTCTGGAATCTGGTGCAGGGTTCCCAGCGTAGCAGCATATGTCGCAACTCGCAAGCACCGGTGAGTTGCAACATTCGTTTTGGAATCAGGCCCATGGAATTATTGAAACAGAGAACTGTTGACAGAGAAGGAACAGTAGGCCCATCCAGTCTGTCCTGTTTTCCCCCTGTCTATTACTACACCCTGGACCCTATTCAGTTTCAGGTGTCCCACCCTCTTCACTTTCCTTATTATTTACTTATTATGACCATGCACTTATCCCACACGTGATTGAAGCTCCCCACTGTCTTCGTCCCCACCACCTCTTCTGTCAGTCTGTTCTAGGCATCCACCACCCTTTCTGTGAAAAAAAGTATTTTCTCACATCCCTCTTAAAGCAGCAGTACTACGAAATCAGGAAGTGAGCTATCAAAATTCTGTTTTTCAGCTGGAAGCATGTGGCCAAAGTTCCAGTTTCTATACCTGTAAATGTTTTTTTTTTTTCCGGTCATCTTTACTTTTTTAGATATTTGCAATTTATCTGAATTGGTGTAGCACTACAACAAATATGGCGGCTGACTAATTTTCAGCTGCGCTTTTTCCACCGGTCACATCACATCTTTTGACAACAGCAGAGGGACCCTCTGCTGACCATTCCCAATGTCCCTGCAAGTCATTTACATGTGCAGTTGGCAGCAGAGGGGGTTCCAGTGCAACATGCTTAGTGGCAGAAATGTAAACAAAAGCAGACAATAACTGAGCAAATTACTCAGTGATAGTACAATGCCGGTGAGAAAGAGTACCAGGTGCATGATTAGCAGGGCACAGGGAATAAATTGTCAAATAAGCGCAATTTTTTTTCCGTAGTACTGCTGCTTTAAACTCCCCACCTCTACCAAGCTTCACTACATGCCCCAGCATTCTGGAGCTCCTCTTCCTCTGAAAGAGACTCCCCTTCCTGCACTTTGTTCACCCTTGTGAGGTACATAAAGCCCTCAATCATGTCACCTTACATTCTCCTCTCCTCCAGGGAGTATATGTTGCGCTCCTGCAGACTCTCCTTGTATAGTCTCTTGTGCAACCCCCACACCATTTTGGTAGCCCTCCTCTGAACTGCCTCCACCATGTCAATGTGCAGCCTCCAGAACTGGGCACTGTACTCTAGGTGGGGTGTCACTAATGAGTGATACAGTGGCAACACCATCTCCCTTCTCCTGCTAGGAATCCCCCTTGATATGAACCCCAACATCCCACTAGCTTTGCTTACTGCCTTGTCACACTGCCCTGCCACCTTAAAGGAGTAGTCCACCCAGAATTTGCAAAAAAAACATATGTTTTGCAGAGTGTTTTGATATGTATGTTAAGCCCTAGTGTGTCCTTTCCTCTGTTTGCTATTTGGAGTTTTTCCTAAATTAGCCTGCTAGCTGTATAGTAGTTTTACGACCCCTAGGGATCTCCATCACAAATAGGTTTATTGGCTTTCTTTCTCCTATGATGCACCCTGTCTCATGTGACAGTGATGTAGCCAGGCCCTTAGATTTAGCATGTGCACTGCTTTAAAATCGGTACACAACAGCAGAGCTTTGTAACTGTTCTTATCCAGGGAGCACAAATGGCAACACTTACAGTTTAGCAGATATCTGAGAGCAAGCTAACTGGGGTTTCTGTAAGACCACAGCTACTAAATAGCTCTAATTCACTATTTGTGTTTTCTATGTGCATCAGGTCTTGCTAGCAGGAGTCTTTTAATTTTAAAACTTTAAATTTTATAAAACTATACACATTCATAATAGCACAGAAACTGCCCAGATCATCAATGCTATAATTAGGACTCTAGCTGTTTTCTTACAGAAACCCCACTTAGTTAGATGTCAAGTATTTGCTAAACTGTAAATGTAGGTATCAGCATTCTATTAGCAGTTAGTGCTGATTTTGCTCTGTGACAAGATTTTTATGTTTTTTTAACAAATGAAGTGTATGGTATGAAGCTGCAGCCTAGAAACTGCAAAATACTTTGAAGCCAGCTTTTCTCCTGTGTGTTGTATGGCATGAAAGCAACATGACAACTGTGACTATTCTAGCTACACATTTGATTCCATTTTACAATGGTTCACTGGACTACACATTTAGTGTATCACACTTTTTCAAATAAAACAAATATTCTCCAAACTAAATAACTCACACATGGGTATTTTTATACTTTATTAAAAAGACACTTCACATTTGTAACAAAGAACAAACAAAAAAAAATAAATAAATGAAAGTCATGTCACTGAGTAAAATCAGCCCTAACTCCCAGTTCCTTCTAGTAGAAAGTTGGTACCTACATTTACGGTTTAGCAAATACTTGAGAGCTGAGTAGGTGGTCTGTAAGAAAACAGCTACAGTCTTTACTAATTATAGCATTGATGATATGGGGCAATTTCTGTGCTTTTTATTGTTTTGTGTAGTTTGATGAAATAACATTTTAAAATGAAAACACTTACTACTGCTAGCTAGACCTGACACACACCAAAAACACAAATAATGAATTAGAGCTATTTAGCAGCTGTTTTCTTACAGAAACCCCAGTTAGTTAGCTCTCAGGTATCTGATAAACTGTAACTATTGCCATTTGTGCTCCCTGGATAAGAACAGTTACAAAGCCTGGAGCACAGTGTACAGTTCTGGAGACCATACCTATGTAAGGACATAGACAGGGTAGAGAAGGTTCAGAGGAGGGCAACAAAGATGGTGCATGGATTGCATCACAAGTCCTATGAAGACAGGTTGAAGGAACTGAACATGTAGTCCCTGGAGGAGAGGAGGGAGAGAGGGGATATGATAGAGACATACAAGTATCTTACAGGGAGGAACAGGGTGCAGGAATACACTATTTTTAAGCGAAAAGTTGTTCCAGGACTAGAGGGCATGGGATGAAGTTGGAGGGAGGACGATTCAGAGGAAACATGAGGAAGAATTTCTTCACAGAATGGGTTGTGGACAAGTGGAACACCCTGCCAGAGGAAGTGGTGGGGGCTGAAACAATCATGGGATTTAAGAATGCATGGGATAGACATAAAGGAATTCTGGAGGTCAGGGGTAAGGGGCAACAGACTTCTAGGAAAACATAAACTGAACTTATAAGCTCAAATGGGCAGACTGGGTGGGCCATAGGCCCTTATCTGCCGACACTGTCTATGTATCTATGTAAAGCTCTGCTGTTGTGAACTGATTTTAAAGAAGCTAACTCTAAGGGCCTGGTTACATCACCGTCACATGAGACAGGGTGCATCATAGGAGAAAGAAAGTCAATAAACCTATTTGTGATGGAGATCCCTAGGGGTTGTAAAACTACCATACAGCTAGCAGGCTAATTTAGGAAAATACTCCTAATAGCAGACAGAGGGAAGGACACACTAGGACTTAACATACATATCAAAACACTCTGCATAACATATGTTTTTTGCAAATTCTGGGTGGACTACTCCTTTAACATTATCATATATGATTACTCCAAGGTCCCTCTCATGCTTGGTGACTGTAAGTACCCCCCCTCCATTTTATATACAACCCCTGGATTTCCCCACCTCAGATGCATGATTTCACACTTTTTGCCATTGAAACCCAGCTGACACAGCCTCGACCACTCCTAGTTTCCCCATTTCCCTTTGCATTCTCTCACCCCTTCTCAGGTGTCCACCCTTTTGTAGATTTTTGTGTCATCTGCAAAGAGACATACCTTCCACTCCAGTTCAACAGCAATGTCACTTAACAAGACAATGAAGAGGGCAGGACCCTTTACTGATCCTCGAGGCATGCCACTGGTCCACTCCCATCTCCTGAGTTAGAGGTGTCAATAACAGATTTTACAAACAAACAGACAAAGAAAAACAATACCTAATAAAAGATGTACCCCTTTATCCAACAGAATCTCTTTCACTGTGTTCCGGACACGGGGTTGCAGTTCCTCATCTGCCAGGGCTATATGAGAGTGAATGACGGTTACCTGATGTGTGAGAGAGAGAGAGATCACCTTGGTAAAACAGACCAAAAGTGAACAGAAGACATCTTACCATCCTGTCTAGAACTGAGACACAGAAGAAAGCCAGCCAGCAAGAAGAAATGGCATGATTTGATGCGAGAATGTTTTGGGCTCAAATTCTAGCACCATGGACTAAGTTGAGATCAAAACTTGGAATGATAGGGTGCTGAATTTCCACTTCTAATTGTGTTGCTTCGGGTTCATTGTTCTCCACAGAGGAGGGATCTGGGCAGTACCAAATACACAGCATTTTTTCACTCAGCCGGTTTTACAGCATTGCACATTTACATAGCAAAATAGTAAAGCATGCAGGTAGTGCTAATGTACAGCAATAGAGCTGCAAAATGCCAAAGTACTTCAAAAAGAGATAACAGATAGAGCAGGGAATACACCTGGACTACTACATGCAGTTCTGGGCATCTCAATTCATAAAGGACAATAACGCAGTCTAGAGGGGACAACACAGCACCAGAAACTGAGGCTGAGAGGGTACATGATCTCAGTCGTGTTTGTCCTCTTGCTATGTATTAGCAGTACTTGCATGCTTTCATAATTTGCTATGAATATGCAATGCAGTAACATTTCCTCATTTTTTTAAACTATTTAGATTATTTTCAAATTGTCAGAATACATACAGAATAATAGTTTTATACAACATAAAAATATTGAAACTGAGAAAAAAATTTGAAATGATTACATATACAATTTTCCATTATCAATCAATATGCTAGCAATACTACCCAACAGGGTGGGCGATATTGGGCAATACCGGACTGCCCAGGGGCGTCATGAGACCTGATGCCACAGATGGAGGGCCTTGTAACCCCTGGAAAGTTCGGTATTGCCCATACCACTGACCCTGGAGGGTATTATTGAGCTTAGAAAATGGGCTGCCTGTGGTATTTTAATATGGAATTTAATAAAATAAGTTAGAAAAAATGGAGTAATGATGAAGTTAAAGTCTTTGTGTTGTTGTAAAGTAGTCCCTCTTTTTCTGTGCTGTTCCAAATTCTGTTGCCCCCCGACGTAGCCATTCTCTTCTACTCTACCACCCCCCCACCACCTCCAAATCAAGACATGGAGATTCTTGTACACTTTCCCCTATCATTGGTGTTATTAGCAGAACAAAACAAAACCAAAAAAGTTTTCTGTCTGTTTTAGAAGACTCCTTTTTTTTTTCCTGCTTGGAAGTTGCAATGTTGCATACCCTGCCATGGAGAAGCAGGAAGTGTAGAGCGAGAAGTACAGTGTAGCATGGCAACAAACACAGTAGCGGTGTACAGTTTTAAATTTAAAGTCCACTGAGTGATGGAGGAGGCAGGGGCGATGATGAAGTGACATGAGGATTGATGGCACTGCGTACACAGCGCTGTGCTGAAGATATTTTTTTTTATTTATTTAAAAGTGACATGAGTGTGTGAAGAGGAAAGGGGGGGTTGGTCAGTAACACTGTTCTTGCTAAGCGAGAGAAAAACATGGCGGCCACTATGGTTTGAAATCAAGGGTGGCACCAGGATACCAATCATGGGGCTGGTATGCCTGGCGCTTGTTTTTTCCAGGGCTTCTACTGCAAGGTAATATACCTGGCATATCTGGTAGCCAATCACATTGCTCATATATTTAAGCCCATTTTCTAATAGGTCTTTAAATTATTTTCTAGGGAGGAAGCATGCCACAAACGTAAGGTCTTTATTGACTTTTAAGAAAATAATAACCACAGGATATGAGGGACCTGATCACGTTTCAATAAGTATTTCATTTTCATTTTTCATTTTTATTTTTTATACTTGTAAATCCAAATGAGCAAACTGCCCGTTTTCATTGGAGACAAGTATAAAACTAAAAAATACACAAAAAATTAACAAACAAACATAATACAAACAAAACATTCAATCAATAAAATACAATACACAAAAATACATCATGTTTCCGAAGATAGCCACTGTTTTAACCGTGTCTTAAAACCTTAACAGGAGTTATTATTAGCAACTTCTGAAGATTTCATGTGAACCTGAAAAGAACTATTCTGAACAATTTCTAACTGAATTCTATTAAAAAACTAGGTGCTCTAAATAATAAGGATCTTTGCCCAAAACTAGTCTTAAAAATGGTATATTAAATGTATAACTGTGCTGGGACCTAGTAAGCAACACATTAACTAATCTAGGAAACATTAAAGAAATAGAATAAGGAAAAAAAATTACATTTAACTTTAAATAAGAAAATACCCATCTTATAAAGTACTCGATTTTCAAAAGATAAGGAAGATGACTGATTGTACAGATCAGAGCAATGGGTTCGAAAGGGTAAATTTAGCCAAAACCTCAGAGCTGAATGGTAAATTACTTTAAGAGGACTCAAAACATTAGTGCATGAGGATGTATAAATCAGTATGCCATAATCAAGTATGGAGAACAGAAAGCTATGAACTAACAGCTTTCTGGATTCCAAAGTCAAAAAAGATTTAACTCGATAAAGCATACCCAACCTCTGATGAAGGATTTTCCTAAGATTCTGAATGTGAGGTTCAAAAGAAAAATGTGTGTCCAACGTAATACCTAAGTATTTAAAAACAGATACATTTTCAATTATGTTTCCTGTCCTATCAGAAATTGGAAACAAATCAAAAAAGTAATACTAGTAACAGTAGTACCTTTACTTTGATGGTGCCTGACATCTAAGATAATGTACGTGAATAGGAAAGCAGGGTTAGGTAAAATAAAATAACAGAATTGTAAATAAGTTAATAAAATACAGAACCATTAGCCAGTAAATTATAGCAGAGACCATCACTACTTCTCTAAACAGGTGTGCATTCCTCCACCCTGGGGGCTTCCTAAGATATATATCTATATCCTATAGATATATATCTGTCTATCTATCTATATAATACTGACACGATACTGCCAGTATATTACGGTCGAGTGCAAACTTCTATGTTTTTTTTTTTCAACTCTATTTCTATCGCTCCCATTCCCGGAACTCTCTCTGGCCACTTTGTTCACCTTCTCGCTTGATCACCCACCGTGATACCTGCCATCTTCAAAGTCATTACGGAATTTCCCCAGGCCAGGGGCCCTTACGGCCTGGGGAGACTGAAGAGGCAGTAGTAGGTATCCGGAATTGGGTGTGTGGTGGAGGCACTGGAAGGGCCGTCAGCTATCCGGGATGGGAGGGTTTTTCCTTGTGTATCCTTGCCCTGCCCCCCATGCATAGTGCACATCTTGACGCTTGCAGCGCAAGGCAACCCTGCCAGCATCAGCCACGCAGTGAATGTGCTGTCTAGTGTTATTACAGCACTCTCGGCCTCCATTGGGAGCCGCTGTAGTGCCAAACATCCCCAGGTCTTCCCCACCGAGAGAGGAGAGCAGCCTGTGGGCACTCAATCTTCTCTTCCCCCCACTGCCCGTGCGTACTCCCAAACCTGGGTCGCCAGCATGGCACGAAGTGGGGCGCCCAGTGCCTCAAACCTCAGTCACACCGGGCCAGCGTTGCAAACTTCTATGTTAACCTGAAACATTGAACCTTAATAACTTTGGAGCCACTGAATGGATTTGCACAAAATTTGGCATGCATTATTTCTGGGGGTAGGTTCTTTGATGTGCCAAACTTTGTATGAATCCATTCTGTGTTTTTTTGAGATAGAAACACTCAAAAAATCCTAAATTAATCACTTTTTTTCACGTTTCTTTGTCCTCCTGTAGCTCAGGAATACCTTTATGTTAAGGTGTGAAATTTTCAGGGATGAAAGCCTTTGAGGCACTTATGTGTCTTTCGATGGTTAGGTAAAAAAATATTAATCTGTTCAAAAATTATAACAATTTTAAGTTTCCCATTATTTTCAATGGGAACATGAATATGTCAGGCATGAAAGGTTTTCTTTTCGCACATTTTTATGCTTGGAGGGTCACATATAGATTTCGTTCAAAAGTTTTTTTGCATGTTGGGTCACACAGATCTTGCTGTATATACAACATATCTAAGAAAAAAAGAAAAGCACCAATCATGTTGCTCCACCGGTACAGCTGTTAGGGCACACCGTTGCCATACTACAGATTCTTGGTTCAGAACCCTGGCAGGACTTTTTTTTGTATTATATCTCTGGTTGTCTAGCAGATCCCCCCATTTAGTATTAATTGCAGACATGGGGGTGCCCAATCCCCATGTTGGCAGTTAGCAGGCCCCCTCCAAAGCAATTTGGGACACTGGGTAGCCCACTCCCACAGTCCCCAAATGCTTGTTTTTTTATTATTATTATTATTATTATTATGTCATCCCAATCGGGGTGCCCAGTTCCCATGTTGGCATTTATATGTAATCATCCACCTCTGTCCCCCGCAACTAGTACACTGGGGAGCCCACTCCCAGTGTACAGAAAACACAGGTTACTCACCTGTAACAGTAGATCTTCTACAGACTGGTCTCTTGCAGTAAGTCATTACTTCTGGGAGTATCCACCAGGTATCGCTGACGCACAGCAGCTTTTTCTTGCAGTCTTCCATGGAAGCCGCCCACATGACATCAGTTCCTATGGATATGTGTATAAGAGTGGGTGGCCCCCACTACCCTCTGTTCATTTTCTTGCCGGCTTCTGCTTGCACAGTCAGCTCTCCCGACCTCCTGGGTTGCAGTCTTCGACTCAAACTTGAACCGAATTTCTTCCTTTGGATCCGGGACCTGGGACTTGCTATCAGCACCCCTGGACTCCCATGGCAAGCCTGTGAACCACTCACAGCACCCCTGTTGCTCCCAGGCTCAGGTCTTCTGGCTGGGCCTGGAGCTTCTCTTGGCAAAGTACATTTCTTTTATGGCAGGCCCAGTGTTCCATTAGCGCTCACAGTACACCTGCTGTTCCCCAGCCCCAGCACTTCTTCCTGGGTCCTAGGTTTTCCTCATGGCTGATGGCCACAGCTCAGCCAGGCCAGAACAGACCTCGGGGGTTGCTTTCAAGGCTCCCTGGCCTAGGGCTCTCTTTGCAGGCATAGGAGGGAGAGGGATACACACTCCTCATGCTCCCTCCCTCTTGCTCTGTCAATATTGGCTCCTCCATCGTCAACGATACCTTTCTCATCGATGGAACTGCTCCCCCCCCCGTTGACGGAGCCTGATGGGCTTTTTGTATCATTGACAGGCCTTGTCCCATCAATGGAGCTTGTTTCTGCACATTTTCCATCAACAGAAAGTGTTGCCCCGTCAACGGCACATTCCTCGTCAACAGGGATGCTTCCCCCATCAATGACACATGTTCTTTCTTCTCCCTCATCAATGGGAGCTCCTCTCCAGTCAACGGGACATGTTTCTCCTGTTCTCTTGTCAACGGGTGGGCCTCTCCTGTCGACAGAGGGGCTTCCTTTTGCTCCCTCATCAACGGGGTTGACTCCACTATCGACGGAGGGGCCTCTCCTCATTCTCTCATTGACGGGGCTGCCTCCTTCATCGATGATGGGGGCTTACTACCCCAGGACTTTCCCTACTCAGGGGCCCTCCTTCTATGCCTCCCCCCTTCTTGTCTTGGCACCGGCTGGCATCCTCAGGGGTTCTCCCCCATCGCCCCTTTTCCAGCCCTTCAGATGCATCTCTTTCCGGCTCTTTGGCCCTGCTGCATGGTCCTTGCCCTGCTCCCATTGCTCCTTTCCCGGTTCCGGTCCACATGGGTAAGGGTGCCTTCCCCAGTTGCTTTGGGCTGCTGCTTCTCGGGCTGGCCCACCCTCCTCATGTCACCCTCGGGTGTCCTCCATCTCTGGACCAATCCCATGCCCTGGGCATCCCCTGTGTGGTGCTGGAGGTCCTGTGAAGTTTGGGTCAGGGTCCAGTTTTGCCCTGTTCCCTCTCCCCCTCGCCCAAGTGCTAGCACCCGGACCCGGTGCTTCCCACCAGGTCCACCCCTCCGCCTCTTTCTGAGGATTCCCTTTATGGTGATTCCAAGGGGGGGACCCCTTTTTGGGGGCTTTTCCTGGTGGAGACCCTGGGGACCATGGTTCTCTCTCGTCCACATCCTCCTTTCCAGAGGTCACCCTGCTTGACCCTCCTGTATCCTTCCCCCCCCCCGATCCCTCCTTTGCAGAGCTTATGCTGCAGATTTAGCACACTTTTGCCTTCCCTACTGTGGAGCAGGACTGCTTTTGTCGGGATCTGGCTGTCTACCTCAACGTTCCCGAGGAGCCTGCCCTGGTGGCCCCACCTTTGATTCCTGCATATTTTAACACACTCTCTCATGTTTGGTCTTGTCCTGCCTCAGCCCTGCTTACAGTGGCGGTGCTGATTGACTCTAGCCTGCCCCTCCTGTCCACCTCTACTTATCCACCACCCCTGTGGTGGACTCGGTTGTCAGGACGGTGGCCCATGATCGCACCGCCCGACCTCGCCATACCAGTTCCGTGCCGGCGGATGCTGATTCCCAGCGCATGGATTTCTATGGCATTCAGGTTTATTCTTCCAGTACTTTGCTACTTCATATCCTGAACTACCTGGGTCATATGATCTGGTACCTTCGCACTCTTAGTACCTCAGCGTTGGACTTCCTGTCTGACTTGCCTCCCTCCTCAGAATCTCACAGGCTGGGTCAGCTGCTTTCTGCCATGCCCTCCCTTGCACGTTACCTGCTTCATGCATGCTTCAATGCGGTTGATGTATTGGCCCACCTTTTGGCCACTGGTGTTGCCGTTCGGCCCTTTGCCTGGCTGCGGGTTTCAGGTTTGCCACCCGACATCCAGCTGTCAGTCACCAACGCCCCTTTTTCTGGGAACCTGTTTGGCCCTGGCACTCAGGTCATCCTTGATTCCGTTTTGACTTTGAGGCATGCTCTTCATTCTCTTCAGGACCTCTATCCTGCCCCCAGGTACCATCCCTATGCCCCCACGGGTGGGTCGTCTCATTCCCAGCCCCCCTCCAAGGGTGCCTCTAGGGACCGTGGTAGGACCTCTAGGGGGGAGGCTCCATTTGCCCCTCTGCGGCATTCCTGTCTCTCACACAGGGTGGGACCTGCTCCTGTGCCCTAAGCTGCTGTCATGGTATCCCCGCCTCCTCTTGCTGGCCTCAGAGGTGCCCAGGGATCCCTTTCCCTTTCTTGGAGGCTTGCTTCTGGATTGGATGCTTTACTCCTCTGTGCGGATCTGTTTGGAGCTCCTGCTCGTCTCCCTCCTGGGGTCCTTCAGTTGTTCCTTCCTCTGACCATCCAGTATGCATTTTCCCTGATGCTCCTTTTCTACTATCTGATCCGCTCTACTTGTGTGTTTCTGGATTGACTCTCTGCCAGGGTCTGTTAACCTCTGTCTCATTGGGATTCATCATTGTGCCTGGCTGTCTCCAGTTCTGTTTATGCCATGCCACATCTTCACCTACGGGTTTGAGTCAGGACATGGTAGTTCACTTGGTCCTTACCCCACCCCACCTCTGGAGGTGCGGTTCAAGTCGACCTCTCCTATGGCTCGGTGTCTTCACCTTCGGGTTTGAGTTAGGACACCATGGTCCTTACCCACCTCGGCCTATCAGCCGCAAGGGGTGTGGTTCATGTTGACCTCTGCTGTGGCTCATGCATCTTTACCTACGGGCTTGAGTTTGGACATCTTGACGACTTTGGTCCTTACCTGCATTGGCCTATCGGCTGCTAATGATACAGTTCAAGTTGACATTGTGCCTTTGCCTTTCCTCCTGATTGGACTTCACTGCTTGGGACTCTCCCAGAAGTCATGACTTACTGCAAGAGACCAGTTCGTAGAAGATAGTACAGTTACATAAGAACTTACCGTAACAGTAGATCTTCCGAGGACTGTCTCTTGCAGTAAGTCCCCCACCCTCTGCCCCCCTGCCTTCTTGCCTTGAATCTGCAACTCAGAACGTTGGGTGGGATAGTTATTCTCTATTTTCTGGCCCTCGTTTACCTCGCCCAGGCCATGTTTCTCGGGTTACGGTGAACAGAGTATACTGGGGGCTGCCCACTCTTATACACATCCACAGGAAGTGATGTTGTGTGGGCGGCCCCCATGGAAGACTGTTAGTAAAAGCTGCTGTGCAACAGTGACACTTGGTGGATACTCCCAGAAGTAATGATTTACTGCAAGAGACAGTCCTCGGAAGATCTACTGTTACGGTAAGTTCTTACTTTCTAGGAGTGGTACATGTTGTTCATCCACACTTGCTGGCATGTTCCTTTCATGCTGGAAGGTCTAAAAGCTGGCTTCTCCCACCCACCCGGGTGATATATGCCTCAGCTCCACCCCGTGATGCCAGATCTTACCCGCTGCAAGCAGAGGTTGTACGCCGAAGCTGGGGAGGTCAGGTGGGTTAGTGTGGGTGAACAACAAATACCACTCCTAGAAAGATCAGTTACACAAAGATTTTTGTTGTAACAGTAGATCTTCTAGGAATGTCTCTTGCAGTAAGTCATTACTTCTGGGAATTCCCAATAGGTGGTGCTCTAGCACGGAAGTTTGTTCCAGCAGTCTCCACACCAGGGACCACCCACACAACCTCACTTTCTGGGATGTACCTATAAAAGTGGGTGGTCCCTGGCGATCTCTGTTCCCCACCGGTTTCAGCTCAGGAAAGCGAGGGACTGAGGGGAGCCAAGGTACCAAAGCCTCCCAACCTTACATCGTTTTTCCTGTTGCAGAATGGCAGGGGGTTGGAGGGAGGGAAGCTACTTACTGCAAGAGACATTCCTAGAAGATCTACTGTTACAACAAAAATCTTTACGTAACTGATCTATCTTCCACGGAATGGTCTCTTGCAGTAAGTCATTACTTCTGGGAGATTCCCAAGCAGTTATATGGCAGTGGGGTGGCCAAATATGCCATTCTCCCATAGGGATAATGTGGTCATAGGACCAATAAATGCTGTGAGTAGCATATCAGTATATAGAAGAATTTGGTATTCTATCTGTAAGTGTTCCATTATCTTACTTATTTTTGTTTTATTTATTGAAAGAACTGAAGTTACAATCCTTTGAGTCATAGACTCCTTTGCAAAGGCTCCACATCAGTACAAAAAGCACAAACATTGCATTTAATCATATTATACATAGGTCACACAACACAGTGTATTTACATTGGTGAGTTACCACCTCTAGAAGATTAAGAAGACCCTGAGTCATAGTATTGAGACATGTCAGGTTACAGATTCGGAGGGTCATTAACAGAGCCCTGAGTCAGAGTTTATATACAACTAGTTTGTAGGACCTGAGGATGTAGTCATGGGATAAGCTAGACATTTATCATTAACAGTTAGGGTTTTCTCCCTGGTCTAGAGCCAGAGGCTGCCTGCAATTTGCCTATTATGTGATTCAGACCAGGAGGAGAAATGTCGGCTACAACCACAGACCTCCAAGTCATGAAGAAGGTTCTTGATGCCAGTTTTAAATTGGCCAGGACTGGGGGCCAGGGAGATGGAGGGTGGTAAGTTGTTAAGCCAGAGGGGAGCACAATAATGGAAAGACCTTTGCCCTAGTGAGGTCTTACAGTGGGGGACAAGGAGAGAGGAGCTTGCAGTGCATCTAGGGGCCCTCCTGTGTGGGACTGGCTGGATGAGGGGGTGGAGGCCCTTGGGTGTAAGATTCATAAGTAATTTTTTGGCTTGGAGGCACGTGAGGTACCTAAGCCTCCCTTCGAAGGTCAGCCAGTCAGCAGGCTTGTAGAGCTCGCACGTGTGGGTTAATCTATCGCAGCCTGTGACCAGTCTGCAAGCTTTATTGAGAGCTAGGTTGATGCAATGTAGGGCTGTTTGGTCTGTGGTGCCATAAATTACAATGCCGTAGTCCACCAATGAAAGGACTAAGCAGGATACAGCAAGATGTAAGGCCTGGGAGGGTAGGCAGTGCTTATGTCTGTATAGAATCCCCAGCTTGGTGTTAACAGTGGAGGAAAGGAGTTGAATATGTGTGTGGCAGGTGAGGGACGTGTTCAGAGTGACATCCAGATATTTGAAGTTTGAGACCTGTTCAATATGGAGGTCCTGTGAGTTTGAGATGGTTAGAAGGGCAATACTGAGTGGGCTTTGGCGGTGGGCAAAGATCATGGATTTTGTCTTGTTGTAGTTGAGTATTAAGCGATGCTCAGTAAATCAGGATTCTATTTCTCTAAAAAAACCTTGTAGGGCAGTTTGGAGGGAGTTAGGATTGGGGTGTTTCCAGAAAACTATGGCGTCATCCACATAGAGTAAGAGCTTCCCACTGCAGGATTGTGGGAGGGAGTTTAGGAAGAGAGTGAAAAGTAGTGGCCCTAGAATAGACCCTTGCGGTACACCCGTTAGGACTGGTTGCTTGGACAAGAGGGTGGAGTTAATTTTAACCTGTTGCATCTGGCCAGAGAGATAGTCTTTGAACCAGGAGATGGCCTTGGGGTGAAATGGTAGGAGGAAAGGGAGTGGAGAAGTAGTGCATGACTGACAGTATCGAACGCTTTGGTCAAATTGACGTAGATTGCACTTGCTAATGACTCTCGTTCCAGGGCCTTGTGTATGTACGATGTAAATTCAAGGAGGGCAGTGGTTGTGCTGTGTCCCTTCCTGAAGCCGTTGTTCATGGGAGAGCAGATTATGTTTGGCCAAATAATCAATGAGCTGGTCCGACACAATTTTTCAAGTGCCTTGGGGGATCGAAATGGAATTAGGTAGTTACTGGGGGAAGTGGGGTCACCACTCTTTAGGATCAGAGTTATAATTCCTCTTTTCCATAGAGAGGGGAATTGTCTGAGGCGTAGCGACCAGTTAAGTATTTTAGGGTTATGGCTGAAATATAAGCCATACCTGCTATTATGAGGTGTTTATCAGATGTGTTAAGTGGATGTCAGCCCAATCAGGGTGAGACATGTCAAATAAGTCAATAAATCAGAAGGAAGTCAGACATATCATGGAGTGAATAATCAAACCCAGTGATATGTAGTGAAAAGATAGTCTCTGCCAAAGGCTACTGGGTCCTGAGTTGCAACAGGAGCTCAAACAATACAATGTTTTTCTTTAGAAGTGCTACAATGTAGCAAGTTAAGAATGTTCTTTTTTTTTGCCATGTCTATCAAGTCATTAGAAAATGTATCCATCTAACATCAATAGGATACGTAAGTAGCAGATAATGTTGTGAAATGAAACAGTGTATCTGTGACATAAAGGAAGTCATTGATTCTTAGAATCAGTAGCTATAACCAATTTTACATTTGGTTTAAGGAACATGTAAAGTAATAAAGTAATGTTGTCATATTCATCTTATATTAGTAATGTTACTTACAAGGGGGTCCCAGGTATGTCAGGGCCTGTAACCTTGTTAGGCGTAAATCTGAAATGTTCTTATTGTGAGCCCATTACATGCACTGTTTGGAAAACTGAAGCTTAAATAATGAATAATATAATTACTGAAGGAATTTGACTGCCTAGCTGTGACCTTGACCTTATCTTCTGGAATGGCCCTCTTAATATCTGCTTGTTATAGGCCCCCTTCTGCGGGGTCTGGCATATTGGGTCACCTTCACTCCCTGTTGGAAAAAACAAACTCAGAATGCATAATAATGATGGACTTTAATCTCAGTTGGAATGAATGATGCCTGCTCCAACAAAATTAAGGAGTTCTGAGATGAGCGTGGCCTAACCCAGATTACCCCGGAGAATACCCGTCCTAACAAGAAATTCCCTGACCGCAGCTCATTACTGGATCTTATGCTGGTTAATAAGCCACACAATGTCTCTCACACAGGGGTTTTCCACAGTGACCTGAGTGACCACTGTGCTACTGCCTGTATTAGAAGCTCCCCTTACTGGCCTCCTACCTCCACTTTTAAACTAAAAAGTCAAACACTTCTGCCAATCTGCCTTCCTGGCAGACCTAGGGAATATTAACTGGCAGGATTTTTACCTGGCACCCTCTGTCTCAGAAGCCTATAATATCTTCCAAAACCTGGTACTGAAGGTGATTAGAAAAATCAAATCTAGGAAAAGGTCAACCGACTGGTTTACACCCGCCCTAAAGAAAGCTCTGAGGGACAGGGATGTACTGTGGAAAAGAGCATGGAAAACAAAATTAGATTCTGACTGGCTAGCCTTTTGGGTTGCCAGGAATGCCTTCACCAATCACATTATTTCCAGTCCGCTCTCGAAGAAAATAAAAATTGTTCCACTAAATTCTGGAAAGTTCTTAGAGAGGTAGTAGGTCACTTGTTAGCCTTGCCTTTGCATGCCAAGATTGTGGTAGGAGACGTTTCCTATACGGATAGGGTGGCTATCCTAGAAAAGCTAAATAGCCACTTTGCCACCACATGCCTTGCATTGGATGCCTCACCCACCAGTAAAGTGAGTATCTGCAGTGATGACAATGACGGCCCTAGCCCTGTCACCATAGCTATCCCAGGGCGCTCCTCCTTTAGCTTCATCCAGTAACCTTTAAACAAGTGGAGGACCTCCTGCTAGCCTTGGACACTAAATAGTGTGCCAGTGCTGACCTCTTAGAACCATTCTTGAAACTTGGCTGCAATCACCTGACAGCTCCAATCGTTCACCTTTTTAATAGTTCCTTGGCTCATGGTGAGTTGCCATCACTTTGGAAAATAGTGCACATTATTCCTCTTTTTAAATCTGGGGACCCAACTGACCTGAATAACTACCGCCCGATTTCCCTTCTCCCAATTCTGCCAAAGACTCTGGAAAAAATTGTTAACTCAGAGTTCCTTGACACCGAAAACATCCTAAACCCCACCTAATCAGGATTTAGGCCCAAGCACAGTACTGTATCAGCCCTTGCCAAAGTGTTCAACGAATGGCAAACCGCCCTGGATACTTAGCAATACATCTATGCCCTCTTTCTAGATCTTAGCAAGGCCTTTAATACAGTGAATCATCATATTTTACTTAACATCTTGAGCAGCATCGGGGTAAACAACACTGTCTTAAAGTGGTTTGATTGTTACCTCACCAACTGAATGCAACAAATCAAAGATCAAGGGGAACTGTCTAAGTTAAAGTCCCTGCCGTGTGGTGCGCCACAAGGCTCCATCTTGGGCCCTATTCTCTTTGCTATCTATATAAACCATATAGACTCCTATATATGCACAAGTAACATTCATCTATTCGCTGATGATACTGTGCTCTATACTACTAACACCTCCCTGGACGTAGCCCACAAGGAGCTTCAGCTAGACTTTGACATCATTCAATGCAACTTAATTAGGCTCAAGCTTCTGCTTAATGCCAAAAAGACCAAAGCTATGATTATATTGCCTTGTGCTGCCCACTACACAGGACCATCTTCGAGCCTCCAGATTTATACCTTGCTTGGCGAACCCTTGGAACTAGTAGAAAAATTCAAGAACCTGGGTGTTTGGCTGGATAACAGGCTCAACTTCTTGGCTCACCTTAATAAACTATCTAAAAAGCTAAGACAACGTCTAGGCATATTACCAGCCTAACATTCTGTGGTGATTTGCATATGCAGCCCATGGTGCTTTGCATTGTGGGGGCATGTGTGATTTTTGTATTTTCTTGAAACTTGGCTTCCCAGCCAAATGCCCTTTGGAGTAACCCTTGCCTCAGTGTTTATGCACCGAGGTTCTTTGTCTTTTATTGGATAAGACACCTCCTTACTCTTGAAGCAAGGAAACTACTTGTCCAAACAACTTTTCTACTGCTGCTTGATTATGCTGACTTTCTCTATAGTAACTGTCCTATTCAGGCGCTATGTAGACTTGACACCCTCTACCATTGCGTGCTGAGATTTAGCCTAAACATGTCATTATGCACCCACCACTACCTGCTCTATCAGGCACTAGACTGGTCCTCCCTCACTCTGAGGGAGCAAAAAAATGCCCTCATGTGGACATACTGGGCCCTAACCAATAAACTACCGACCTATATTTCTACGCTGTTTCAGTGTACTGAGGGAATGTATGGTCTAAGGAGTTTGTCTTGTCTCTCTCTTAAAGTACCCAAAATAAGGACATGACATGGCTCAGCGGCTGTCATCTTTTCTCTGTCCACCCTTTGGAATGTCATGCAAATAACTCTCAGGCTGTCCTCCCTCCTGGGGCCTGACTCTTTCAGGAGGCTGCTCACTCTCAAACTGAGAGCCCTGTGTGTATGCTGCAAATAACCACCTCCTCCATTTCCTGTGTCTCCCCAAACTCTTGGCACTTACATGTATTCCCCTAGCACTTCTCCTTCTTTCCACCTTGGGATTACTCTGCCAACTCCCACCTGTTTGTTTAACTACATTTACTTCCACCCCTCACTGACCCTTTCCTTTGTTTTTCCCCCACCCATAAACCTTCGGTTGTTGTTCCCTCACTTACCCTACCTGGTATCCCTCGTCTTATTGTAATGTTGTGACCTTTGTCTGAATAATCTCATGTCTTGAGGGAATCCTTTATACATACAGTCAATTATCAACCCAGATAGTGTTCACCGTATGTACTCCCCAGCCCTGATCATATTTATTTCTCTGTAACATTCTTTTATTTGCTCATTGTGTGTACACTGCTTATCTGGTAATTCTGCTGTAGTTGTATATGTCCTACTTGCCTAGGACCGTCTTGCAAATGAGCTTACTCAAGGATGATTTTGCCTGGTTAAATAAAGTTTGATTGAAATCATAAGGCAGTGGATCTCATTCTTGAGATTCCTTAAACACATATGTATATATTTTATTTTTTTTGACCAAGCAATCTGGGGCAAGTAAAAGACATGCAGAGTGTTTAATACTTATAATTTCTGCATCTGTACTCACCCTTGTTCATGTGATCTTTTTTCATGATCAGGTAAAAGTTGCTTATAGCAGTAGAAGGTTGAAAGAATAATATAATCCATATCAGGAAATATTGATTGTGTCTTAGCATATGAGTAGTAGTAGGTGGACCTGTTCATGGGAGGGACATGGAGTCTGGTGCACAACAGGCCGAGAGGCATCCTGAAGAAATGGCTGTGATGGTCTGTAACAGTGATACCTCAGAAAAAGTGGCTAGATGTATAGAGCCTTTTGGAAAAGGGTTTTTTTTTTTTTTTTTTACACTTGTTCTTTGCTCTCAAAGGTTTCTCTTTGGATATAATTATGTCCAGTTTTATATGAATAATTACATTGAGGGCATGGTTTGTAGTACATATATGGTACTGTGTTTAGTTGTCTGCCTGAGGCTTGTAGGTTATCCAGTATTGTTTGAGCCCTGGGCCAAAAAGATGGTCATCAGAAAAGGGGGCATTAGCCACTTTTTGTTAAATATCAGGTGCTAGCCTTGAGAGTTGGAGCCATGCCTGACAGTGTGTAAGAATAAGGATTGCAGAGGCTCTAGCTGAAGCATCGGCAATGTCGTATCCTGATCTTAATAAATGTCAAGAAAGGGAAGTGAATGTATTTATTAATGATGTGAGTTGTTCTTTTTCAGGGGTTGCAGGTAGTCTATTTATAAGGTCCCCAGCACAGGTGCTTAACATACGCTGGTATTTCAGCATATGTCCCATATAAATAAGTATTCTGATATTTAGTGTGTTTGGAGCAAACACCTTCTTCCCCATGTAATCAAACTGTTTAGAGACTCTCTCTGGAGGTATTATACTTGTATGTTTAGGTTTGTCAGTGCGATCGTGAGCAGCTGCAATAACCACAGAATCCGCAGTGGCCATATTTGTTAAATATGGACAGTCATAGAGGGGCCAGATAAAGTCCGTGTGCTTTTCTAGGCAACACCTGTGCCATTATGAGTTAACTCCATGCTTCAGTAATCACATTTCTGAATGCTGGTATAAAGGGAAGAACTGTTCGGATAGGTTCTTCTGGAATGTCCAGATATGCTGCCATATCTTTACTTAATCTGTCCTGTTCTGTTATGGTAAACCCCATTGTTTTTTGTATTTGTAACATCATTTCGGGGAATGAGGGGTCATCCGGTGGAGAAATTACCTTAGTGGTTGTAGTAGTCCTTCATCCCAGTAAGATGGTACATCATAAGGGGACTCATATTCTCTTGTATTAGGAGAATCATCATAATTTGTGTGACGTTCTGAATTTATATGATAATCTGAAAATATTCTTCTGAATGTTCATGAAAAGGTGTCACTGGTGAGCATTCTGGCTCTGTGCATGCCAGTTTTCATGGAGGTGGAGACACAGTCTGTGATGGAGGGTTATGTCTCAGAGTGTGTGTATGGTCAAAAGCCCATAGAATCTAACACTCTATTTATTATTTCTTCAATATTTGGAACTTGTGAGGATGGAATTGCCATGTAAACTGGTTCTGAGTTCTGTGTATATGGCATCACGGATCAATTTGTGCCTCTGGGTAGAGTGATTCAGTGCTTTTTTGGAGTTTTTTGTTTATCACAGACTGGTGCGTGAGTATCATGCAAGACAGCAAATGAGGCTGGTTTGCCTCTGTGTTCCGTAGTATATAATTCTTTAATTTGTGGTGATGCAGCCCCATAAGTATCTTTTGATACATGTTTTTGAAAGTATTCATGGTATTTCATGGTAAACTTTTTATAAGTAGCTTCCGTAGTTGTATTATATACAGGTAGAGGTGCAGTTCTATGATGCAGAGGCTGTTCCGTTGATGGTGTGATCAGTCTCATTGATGGAGGAGGAAAAGAAACATGCCCCGTCAACAGTGTAATGTGTCTTATTAGTGAGAGATAAGCAAAGGTATGCTTCATTGACGATGAGGAAGGCAGTACAAGATACGTTGACAGTGGGATGTGCTCCATCGACAATGGGATAGTGAGTATATGCTCCATCGATGATGGAAATGCTGTCGTCATCGATGAGAAGGTGAGTGCATGCTCCACTAATAGTGGTAGATTCCTCATCGACGATGGCGCTTTGGGAGCATGTCCCGTCGACGGGGAGGCAGCCCCGTGGATGACGAAGCAAGTAGAGTGTGCTCTGTTGACAGAGAAGGTGTTCTCATCAATGAGGATGTCTTGTAGAGCCCTCTTGTCAATGTGGAAGCATGCCCCGTCGATGGGGAAAGTAGCAGGACCTCCGTCGTCGACGGCGAATGTGGCCTCGTTGATGGGGGAGTTGAAGAATGATGCTCCGTCGATGAAGAATGTGCCTTTTTGTGAGAGGTTGCACCTCTACGTTCTTTTGATGAAGTAGTGCCTGCCGTCGATGGGGGTGTATTGCCCATCGACAATGAATGTCTTCTTGATGATCCATGTTTCGGAGGTATGACCGTTGAAGGGCGGTTCGGCAGGACTTTAGGTGAAGGTGTTTCCTTCCCTATTTTATTTCTTAAATGGGACTCTGTTCATGAGCCCTTTGATCTATTACCCTGAGTGTATGACAGGGAAACATCCATTGTAGCACTCTTATTGAGTACAGGAGTATGGTGTTGTGTGTGAAGTCCATGCAACCCAAGCTATGGATTCAATCCACATTGTAGACTGCGGTTAGAACAACAAGCTGCTGTCAGAGCTGAGGCTGGCTGGAAAATGAACGGAGATTACCAGGGACCACCCACTTTTATAGGTATAGATACATTAGTGAAAGGAGAAAGTCCAGAGGGGGTATTGCTAAGCTTAATGGAGAAAAGGGAGCATGTGAGGAGGAGGACCCTGTAAAGGCATCTATCCTAAATAGATACTTTTGCTCAGTATTTACTGAAGAGAAGGTAGGGCAGGGCCCACAGCTCAGCATCATGGACACAGGGGGGAGGGAGGTGAGCACTACTCCCTTCACAAAAGAAAGGGTCCTGAAAGAGCTTGCTAAGCTCAGGTGGATAAGGCAACGGGACCTGATGGCATACATCCCAGGGTACTTAAGAAGCTAAAGGAGGAACTAGCAGAGCCATTAGCAGAATTGTTTAGTGAGTCTCTGAGCACAGGAGAGTCCCAGAAGACTGGAGAAGGGCTCATGTGATCCCACCCACAAGAGTGGTAGCAGGGAGGAGGCGGGAACTACAGACCGTCAGTCTTTACCTCAGTAGTGGGCAAGATTATGGAGGCACTCCTTAAGGAAAGGATAGTGCAACACCTGGAATCCATAGGGCACAGGATCCAAGACAGCATGGGTTATAAAGGAAGGTCCTGTCAAACTAATCTCATAGATTTTTTGACTGGGTAACCAGAGTGGTGACCAAGGGGGAGCAGTTGATGTTGCTCACCTTGACTTCAGCAAAGCTTTGACACTGTTCCACATAGAAGATTGATAAATAAGCTGGGTAGGCTCGGTGGGTCAGAAGTTGGTCAACTGGGTGGCAAACTGGTTGCCGGGCAGAAACAGAGAGTGGTGGTAAATGGTATACAGTCAGAAGAGATGCAAGTCACAAGTGGGGTACCTCAGGGATCAGTCCTGGGCCAGTCCCCTTCAACATCTTCATTAGTGACCTTGCAGATGGACTAGGAGGGTAAGGCTTGTCTGTTTGCAGATGACACCAAGATCTGCAACAGTAGATGATCCAGATGGGTGGGCAGAATGAGAAGAGATCTGATAAACTAGCAGAATGGTCAGAAGAGTGGCAACTGGGATTTAATGCAAAGAAGTGCAAATCATGCACATAGGGAAGAGAAACCCAGACGCGCCCTATAGGCTGGGAGGGAGTTGCTAGCAGTCACAAAGGAAGAAAGAGACTTGGGCATCATCATCACTGATGACCTAAAATCATCCAAGCAGACCTCTAAAGCAGTAGGTAAGGCTAGGGGGTGTTAGGGTGTATTAGTAGGGGTATCAAGTCGTAAGAGGGAGGTAATAATCCTCTGTACAAGACACTGGTTAGACCCCATCTGGAGTACTGGGTATAGCTGGAGGCCACACCTTCACAAGGACATTAACCAAATTGAGGCAGTCCAGAGAAGGGCACCAAAATGGTGCAGGGACTGCATCAGAAGGCATATGAGGACAGATTAACGGAGCTCAATATGTATACCCTTGAGCAAAGGAGGGAGAGAGGTGATATGATCGAGGCATTCAAACACCTTAAGGGCATAAACAAGGTGAAAGTCTAACATGTTTAAATATAAGAAAAATAGCAGGACAAGAGGACACAGCATGAGATTAGAGGAGGCCGATTAAGGGGAATGTGAGGAAATTCCTTTTCACAGAAAGGGTGGTGGATGCATGGAATGGCTTACCACAAGAAGTGGTGGCTATGAATACAGTGCAGGGCTTCAAACAGGCATGGGATAGGCATAAGGGAGCAATACAAATGACTATGAATAGATAGGCCACTGACAGAGCAAAGGCCGATGGCACATTTATAAGGTAGAAAAAGAAATGGGCAGACTGGATGGGCCTTGCGGTCCTTATCTGCCGTCAACTTCTATGTTTCTATGTTTCTATGTAGCCCAGGAAGTGAGGCCATGTGGGTGGTCCCTGGTGTGTAGACTGCTGGAAGAATCATCCGTGCTAGAGCGCCACCTATTGGGAACTCCCAGAAGTAATGACTTACTGCAAGAGACCATTCCGTGGAAGATCTACTGTTACAGGTGAATAACCCATGTTTCTAGGGATGTGGATATGTTGTTCTTATCCACACTTGTTGGCAGACTCCTAGCAGTTCTCTGGGATTAGGGAGGCAAGGCACTCACCCTCTACTTAGGGAACAGAGACTGGAGAACTGAGTCCCTAAAACATCCTGGCGTGACTCTAGGTCAATGTGGTAATGGGTAATGTAGGTGTTTTCTGACTTCCAGGTAGCAGCCCTGCAGATATCCTAGATAGGAACATTCCTAGAAGCAGTCACCAGTGCAGCAGTATGGCAGCTGGAATGAGCTCTTATCCCTCTGGGAGGCTCCTTGCCCGCCAACCTATAGCAGAGATCAATGCATGATGTAATCCATCTGCCAATCATCCACTTAGCTGCAGGTCTGCCAGGTGTGGCTTCAGCATAGGTGACAAACAGCTGGCGAACCTCTCCCCGAACTTCAGCTGTTCGCTCCTTATAATAGGACAGTACTCATCTCAGGTCCAAAGTATGGAGCCTGTACTCGGCCTCTGAGGTGTAATTGGGGTAGTACACCAGCAGAGTCAACACCTGATTAAGGTGAAACTCTGACATCAACTTCAGAAGGAATTTCATGTGGGGGCGCAAGACTAGATAGGGAGACTCGACAGAGAGCACCTGTAGTTCCCCAGTCCTTCTGACTGACGTGATAGCCATCAATAAGGCAGTCTTCCATGACAGATATGACATCTCACACCTGTGCATTGGTTCAAATGGCTTGCCCATGAGCTTTGCCAAAACCAGCAGTAAATCCCATGGAGGTGGAGGTACATGCACTGGAGGGGATATGTGGTCAAGGCCTTTAAAGAAATGTCAGACCACCTTTTCCTGTGCCACTGTCTGCTGACCGGCCCACACCCGGTAAGCAGAGATGGCTGCCAGGTGCACCTTAAGGTTTGTAGACTGAAGACCTCCTTTGAACAGAGACAAAAGGTAGTAGAGGATGCTAGCCACTGGACAGGATGAATGGTTCAGGCCCTTGCCCTGACATCAAATGGAGATTCTCTTGCATTTGAAGGCAGAGCACCTCCTGGTGAACTCCATCCTAGATGCCTCAACTACAGTGAGTACATCATCGGAGAGACCCAAAACCTGGAACTCTAGCCGCTCAGGAACCAGGTTGTCAGGTGCAGGGACTGAAGGTCTGGATGGAATGTCCTCCCCTTTTTGACAGAGATCAGGTCCGGGCATGGTGGAAGATGCCTCGGGAGCCTGGTGCTGAGGCTGAGAAGATCTGGATACCAGAACTGGTGGGGCCAGTCTGAGGCTACCAGGATCATCCTTGCCTTGTCCCTCCTGACCTTAAGGAGCAACTTGTGGACCAAGGGAAGTGGAGGGAAGGCAAAGAAGAGGCCTGGGGCCCATGGCCTTGAGAAGGCATCCCCCTGCTGAGGGGGGCGGGCAAGAAACAGCCTCAGCTTGGTGTCTTCCCTTGAGGCAACTAGGTCCACCATCAGTTTGCCCTAATGGGAGAACAGGCTGTAAGCTACTTCTGGATGGAGAGACCACTCATGGGATGTCTGGCCTAAGCAGCTGAGAGCATCCACCAGATGGTTTGAGGCTCCTGCCACATGGATGGCTAGGAGATCTGCCTCTAATCAGCTCACAAGGGTCCAGATGCAGCGCGCCTCCCTGCACAGCAGATGGAAGTTCATGCCACACTGTTTGTTGAAGTACTACATGGTTGTGGTATTGTCCATCTGGGCTTGAACCACTTGACCCCGGAGCTAAGGAGCAAAGGCTGACAACGCTAGTCTGACTGCTCTGAGCTCCAACCGGTTGATGTGGCATTGGGATGCCTGGGGGGTCCAGAGCCCATGGTCCCTTTTGTCCCCCATGTGGGCTTCCCAGCCCATGAGATAGGCATTGGTCATGAGGATGACCATCGGCTCGGGGCGGACAAAAGGGATCCCTTCCTGTAACCAGTCTGGGGCAGTCCACCATTGGAGTGTGTCCCACATCTTCCAGGTTACAGTGATCAGCTGGTTGAAATGACCATGGCACTGAGTTCACTGGGCAGCCAGCTCCCACTGGAGGGGGCACATGTGCAACTGGGTCCAACAGACCACTGAGGTAGATGCCGCCATGTAACCCAGAAGGTGCAGAAAGTCCCAGGCAGGGCACAATTGCCCAACCAGAAATGATTGGGCAAAGGAGGAAAGAACCCCTGCCCTGTCCGCCGTGAGCCAAGCTCTGCCCTAATGAAGCCCATCACCTGAGAAGGCACAAGTTCTGACTTGGCCTTGTTTATCAGGACGCCAAGTTGGGAGCAGGTCTGGAGGGCCAGGTCCCTGGAACTCTCCACCTCCTGTTGGGTGGAACCTGCTAGGAGCCAATCATCGAGGTAGGGATAAATCCTGACCCCTCGACTCCTGAGTTGGGCCGCCACCACTGCAATGCATTTGGTGAAGATCCATGGGGCTGATGACAGGCCAAACAGCGTGGCTCGTAACTCATACAGGGTCCACTGATGGGATGGACAGATTGGAATGTGAAAGAATGCATCCTGCAGATCCAGCGAACAGAACCACATGTTTTGCTCCAAGGATGGTATGTATGATCTGGGACACAGTGACCGTCCAAAAGGTGCATGACCTGAGATATTGATTCAGGTTGTGCAGATCTAGAATGGGGCGCCAGTCACCCATCTGCTTGGGCACCAGGAAGTACCTGGAGACAAAGCCTAGGTCTGCTGGAGGATCTGCCACTGGCGCTACTGCCTCCTTGAGGAGGAGCTGAGCAATGTCATCTCAGAGAGCTGACTGGGTCTGAGCAGATACTCTTTCCTCCTGAGGGGTGCGGGCTCGGCTTGTGGGGGTACTGCTTGAATTCCAGAGGCAGTCCCTGAATGACCACTTCAAGAACCCACCTGTCTGAAGTGACAACAGACCAGGTGCAAAGGAAGTGGTGGAGCCGGCCCCCCATGGGAGGACCCAAAGCTGAGATGATGGGAGATGGGTTGAAAGCCCCTGTCCTATCACTGAGCAGGCTTGGAGGAGAAGGCTCCAGGAACTGAACTTCAGCCTCCTTTATGGGCCTGTTGGGGTCCGGGGTGCTAAGCTTGAGCCTGCTGCTGTTGCTGGTGCTGCTGTTCACCTTGAAAGGAGGACTGCTGAGCCACAGGGGAAGAATGCTGAAAGGGCTTCTTTTTCTTCTGCTGGTTTTTGCCCAAAGAACCCTTGGCAGAAGTAACGTCCAAGGTGGCATTGGACTGCTCAATGTGCTGAAGGTGACCAGCCACTCCTGGGCTGAACAGGTTGGTCCCGAGGAAGGGCATGTCAGCTAGTTTGTGTTGGGTATCTGACGGGAAGGAGAAGAACCTCAGCCAAACCCTGCGACAAGAGGTAACTGCAGCTGCCATTGAATGGGCACAAGAATCCCCAATGTCCAGGGCCATCTGAAGCTGCTGTTTGGTGACAGCTCTGCCCTGATCTCGGACTTGTTTGACCATGGTCTGCATGTCCGTGGGGAGATGTGGGAGGACTTCATCCAGCGACCCTAGGAGGGCATGGGAGAAGTGTGCCATGATGATGGCCGAACTTGCCTGACGAAGGCCCAAGGAGGAAGCCGCATAGACCTTCCGAGCTGAATGGTCCATGAGCTTGGACTCTTTATCAGGAGGTCGGTCAGTGTCGGCAGAACTGCTAGTACGTCTGAACACAGAGGTGGTCACCAGGCATCAAGTCGTAAGGGTGCTCTGAGAACCCCGCAATGGACCCCATGGGTACCGCATACTTGCGGGCCATGCGGGCTGACAGAGCTGGACAAGAGGCAGGGCACTGCCAATGTTCTAGGGCTGGGCTAACAATAGCCTCAGCCAGGGGAAAGGCCTCCATTGGGGTATCCCCTCTCTTAAGGATGTCCGTAAGAGGATACTCTGCCTTTTTCTGGATAGGCTCCAAGGGCATCCCTGTGGACTCAGAGATGAGACAGAGAATGCCCTGAAAAGAAGAGCAACCTTCCTCCATCTCTGTTAACGGCTGATTCATCATCACCTGGATGAGAATGCAAACCGTGACTGCCTGAACTCACGAACTGCAGGCCCAAGCGACAGCCCAGGTCACCTTCACTCACTGAGGGTGGTCCGGGGTGACCGTGACCGACAAATGCTGGGGAACCCTGGTGTTCTGTCTGTCTTCCTTAGAAGGAGCCCTTCCCAAAGGCTGTTTGGGCGGTGGTTCCACCACAGTCATTGGAGAGACCATCTGGGGCCAGACTGGTGGTTTAACTGGTTCTGTGTGCTGGGGAACCGACTTAATCGGCTCCGAAGGAGTTGGCTTCAGCCTAGGGGGCAAAAGCCAAGTAATGGCTGGTGTGGAAGCCAGAGTCGGCTTGTGCCCGGTCAAAATCAGCTGTTGCCAAATGAGGTCCTCATAGCGCTGGAGTTTCCACTGGAGCCTCTCCTCATCGGACGAGGATGACTGATGGCGTCACCTCTTTTTAGAGTGCTTATGGCTCTTCCTTGGCCTGTCGAACAAGGGGGTCTGAGACACTGATCGAGATCGGACAGGACGACTCGGTCACTCGGGAGACACCGGTGGTTTCCTGGGACCAGGGACCACTACTTTGATGGGAGTCCCAGAAGGCTGGGTCTTGTCATCTGGGAAGACCAAGGTAGGGGTTCGATCAATGGATTCATTGACCGGAGTCGGCGAAATTGGATCGATCGGGTTGATCATGATTTCAACATCATCGATCGACAATTTGGTTGACTGACCAGACGACAAAGCCAAAAAGCCAGTGGCCGAAGAAGTGATCTCGACCAAGGTCAAGACTCCATGTTCCTGAGATTGAGACCTCTCCTGCTCCCAAGAACATCTCTGTCAAGATGAAGACGATCCCAGATCCTTCTCCTGCTTACGGGATCAAGAAAGTGCAAGCCTGCAGGTGCCTTGCCCTTTGTCAGGAAGACTGGCATAACTCTCGGAAGGAACCCAAGAAGGTGGAGCCCAGGTTGAGCAGAATGAAGAAACTCAGGGAAGTCTCTGCAGCATGAGCCACTTCCTCCTCGAATGCTTGCATGCGTTTCAATTGCTCAGCAGATTCTGCAGTCATGGAAACCACCCACCTAGCCTCCTTGGATTTCACCGGAGGGTTCAGTTTCTCCGGCCTCCCCAGCTTCAGGTGTGTGAGACGATTGTTGAGTACGTTGGGATGAAAGGCAAGACACATATTGCATGTTGAAGTGTCATGGTCGACACCAAGGCAATAGACGCACACGGTGTGGGGATCAGTGCGTGACATTTTCTGGCTGCAAGGGCACTGATGAAATTTATGGGAAGACTGGTTTTCCATAATCAAAGTGGTAAACTTGCAATTGCCAACGTGAATGATGCAAATTTTCAGAATAACCGAAGGTTTGAAAGCCAGGGCCTACAAAATGTGTGAGCATGAGGGAGGTAACCTGAATCTTCCATTGGAAAGGAAGATCTGGTATCATGGGGTGGAGCCGAGGTATATACCACCTAGGTGGGTGGGAAAAAACAGCTTGAAGACTTCCGGTAGATCTTAGAGTGGAAGGGGACATGCCAAAGAGTGTGGATGAACAACATATCCACACTCCTAGAAAAAGGAATTACACCAATTAAGAAAGTGAAGCATAATGAAACTTCTGAGCAGGAAGTCATTTGAAGTGAAATGGAAATAAAAAAAAACAGCGGCTAAAAGTATAGAATTAGAATTAGGGGCAACAGAAAACAAATCCAAAATACAAAAACATGAGAAATAAAATTAAGGAACCAAACTGGGAAGTGATTAAAAAAAGTATTACTGACTTCTATAAAAAAAACAGGAAACATCCAGTAATAAGGAAAGTTCTCAATTAGCAAGAAATTAATCAAAGGAAGTAGAACAAACTCATAATAGAACTCAGAATAGTGAAAAAAAATAAAGTGAGACTCTGCAAAATTATAGAGGAGGTGAAAAAACCAAAATGGAATTATTTAGTCCTCTTGAACTCTCAGACAATTCATGCATTACATCTCCAAAGAAAGATCAGTACAATTTTTCTGTACTAGTAGGCTCCCCAAATACAGTTTTCCAAAATTTAGATAAAGAAATCGAGCTAACTGAATTAGATCCTGATTTTTATGTGCACTGCCTGAACACGCTATCAAAGTACAGTATAAAAGCTTTAGCTCACCCTGTTATGTCAAACATTGTCCTGTTAGAGGCACTCAGTGACTTGAGAAAGAAGTTTGATAGGTTCTCTAGTAAAATCATAGGTAGATTGGACAGTTTGGAATAAAACTGGTGTAAATCGATGAAAAAATGATAAAGAATAAATTATCATTTTACACCATAGAAATACTGGATATTTCAAATGAAATAAATAAAAAAAGAAGGCACCAAGAAAAAGGAAAGAAAAAAATTAACAGAAAACAAAGATAAACAAGTCCCCCACTAAGGTTCATTACAAAAACAGAATATTAACAAAACAGTTCCTATGAGCCCAACAGTTATTATAACCAAATAAAATATGCCACCAAAACAATATGGAGAGCATAAAGACAGAAGACCTTTTAAGACAGAGTAAGAATCAAAATACTAAATCAGTTTACGCACAGGATCATCTAGGCCAGACAGAGGAGAAGTGTTTTTTAACTGGTAAAGAATACTGTTTAAGAATCAAGGGGTCATCTGTCAAAGATAGCGAGTCCAGAGACTCACTGAAAGAACTGATGGAATATCTGTTTGCAGCTGAATTAGAGATAAAGTTTAATGCAGAAGATATTCTCTGGGTACACAGGGACATAAAGGATTAAGAGAAACCAGTCTATTATATGTCCTTTGTAACAGAAATAGATTTAGCAAAAAAAGTATGGGCAGGGCAAAAAAAGCTCATCTTTCTGGGCCTAGAAGTCCCTTCTCCAGTGTCTTGGCAACCAATTAGCCAAATAATCTGCAGCAATCCAGAACCTAGGGGCACTCTTACTTTTGAAACATATACTTCAAGTTTAACAACTCTGAAGTGGAATTTTCAACAGAGGTATGTCCCCAAGGAAAC
The DNA here is from genome assembly GCA_016271365.2 of Neoceratodus forsteri. NCBI lineage: Eukaryota > Metazoa > Chordata > Ceratodontiformes > Ceratodontidae > Neoceratodus > Neoceratodus forsteri. The sequence goes on from CM028135.1 coordinate 775,856,115, forward strand.
AAAGGAATTAAAAAATGATTTAACTCTCATTATCTTTGGCTTGGAAAAGTTTGCAGAGGAGAACGATGATATACAGTACTAAAAACTCTTGTGACTGCATTATTCTCTTCTGTAATTGGTTTACAAATTGATAAATGTGACATCTTGAAAGAAGAATGTTTGAAAGAGAAGAGGAAAGCCAAATTAATTTTATCTGTGCAATTAAAGAACTTTATTATGAGTTAAAAAAGGTGCTGAACAATTGGGTAATGCAGGGATTTTAATATGGGACATGTCTGATCATGGCACTAGAGAGATAGGTGAAGCTAAACATGACTGAATAAATGAATATAATTTACTTCACACAGATCTAAGTTGTTCAGGCAACATTCAAGAAAAACATGCAATCCTAATGAGTTAGAATGTTGCTGGAATTCTGGGAAAGTTGGCTGATGCAGACTAGTACAATATATAAATAAATTTGATATTCTGTTTAAAGAAACTTGGGCTGAAAAAATTTTGAATATAAATTTACCAGCCTTGCTGTTCTCCAGCAGTTAGAGATAAAAAATTCAGAAGACCATCGGGCGGCATTCTTACTTATGTCAAAATATGTGAAAACATCTCTGAGCTGGATGTGTTTAAAATTGATCCAAATTACATTATTGTCTTTATGAGATGGAATAAACAAATGTTTACTATTACTGTTTATATACTTCCGTTCAAACAAACTTTAGGACACTAATATCTGGAAAAATCTCTCTAGAGATATTGATTTGGCATTTAATAAACATCCATCCAGTACTACAATAACTGCCGGGGACTTTAACACCAGAATATGATAATATAGAGACCTTGGAGTCATTAAAGATCTTGAATGACTGCGCCATAAGAGATCAAGCCAGGATTAAAAAAAGTAACAAAAATGGCATAGAACACCAGAAGTTTATTGAAGAAAATATCCTACTAAATTTAAATAATAGGCTTCCAGGGGATCTGGAAGGTAACACCACCTATTTCTCGCATAATGGCCAAAGTACAATTGACTTTGTTTTGTGTGATCCAGAGCGTTCTAGCATGTTTATCAATCTATCCATTAAAATGCGAGCACAAAGTGATCATGCTCCAACTGAGCTGACAATTGATATTGATAATGAAAATATAGAAGAGATGATTTTTAGAACCCACCCAGTTAATCTGGGCACAATGGGCACAAACAAATTAGTTTGAGCAAAAATGAATATCTCATCAATGGCAGAAATCTTTGAGATTAATCTTAATAAGGACCTGGTTCTAGACTCTCCTGATTTATACACAACAGAATCTTTCATAATAGATTTCCATGAAAAACTTAAAAATAAAATATATGTTAACAGTGATCAATATAAAACAAAACAGACTGGACCTTGGTTTGATATGGAGTTTCTAAGAGCAAAAACAGAATTAAACAAATAAGATGGACAAAAAAACACCCTTCCAAAAGTAATTTTGAACATTTAAACCGAATCAGAAAACAGTACATAAAATTTCTTGAAATTAAAAAGAAGGATGCACAAAATAAATGTTGGCAGGAAATGTACTTAGTGACTCATGCAAATGATAATAAAGCTTTCTGGAAACTGGTGTCTAAGGGGGTTAATACCTTTCAGCCCTCACTTTCAACATATATCCCAAAGGAAATGTGGGTGAAATATTTTAAAACAATTTTTTCATCCACAGTAGTGAATAATTAGAGGTGGACCCACACCTGAACTGTAATAACCCACAAGGTGAATACAGTCCTTTAATTATTTCTGAAATAGATATTGAGAAAGCAATTAATGAACTTAAAAACCATAAGGCTCTGGGACAGGATCTTATTCCTCCAGAGATCTACAAACATTACAGTCAATATTGGATTCCATTGCTAACCTGTTTTTTTTAATTTATGTTTAAAATTCAAATATATACCCAAAGCATGGACAAGAAATATTATTGTACCTATTCATAAAAAAAGGTTCAGTCTATGACCCAAATAACTTTGGGCCTATTAGCATATTAGACATCTCATCTAAACTTTTCTGTAGAATTATTCTTAGAAGGCTAATAGATTGGGTAGACACTGAAGGAATTGTTTCACCATTACATACAGGATTCAGGGTGGGATTCAACTATAGATAATGTATTTGTCTTTTCACATCTTATAGAAAAATTCATTAATTTTTGAAAGATGAAATTATTTGTTTTATATGTTGATTTCTCCTCTGCATTCGATTCAATAAACAGGATGAGACGCTGGGATATTTTAGTGCAAAATAAAATTCCTTATTCTTTATTAATGCCAATATACTTTTATTATATACAAATACTTCAATTGCAGTTATATATCGTAACACCAATTTAACAGATTATTTAACTCTAACAGAGGAGTTAAGCAGGGGTGTCTTCTTGCCCCTGCATTATTTGATATTTATATCAATTCATTACTAGAATACAATAATGCCCTTCTGTTGGATGCTCCTTTAATTAATACATCAAAATGATTGACATATGAGGCGGCAAGTCCTCCCTCCCAAGAGAGGAGAGCAGTCCTCTGGATGCTCAATCCTCTCTCTCTCTCTCTCTCCCCCCTGCCTACCCTGGCTGCCAGGGCTCATTCCTGAACACGGGTCACTGGCATGGTGCAAGGTGTAGCATCCAGTGCCTCAAAACCCTCAGTACCACAGGGCTGGCCCTCTAGTGACACCTTTCAGGGGTGACACAGGAGCATTGTGGAGTTTAAGACACCTGGTCAGAGTCACACAACATGCAACTGGAGGTTGCAGGAATCAAACCCAGGTGTGCTGGAATGGGGGGGTCATCACATACAGCGGTACCAGGGTGGGCACCCATGTCCACTTCTAATTCGGATGGGGTGAGGGATGATCTTAGTCGGCACCAGGGGTGGGCACCCGTGCGTCAGTTTTTATGAAATGTGAAACGGATGGCAGGATTTGGCACCCACTGGCCATTTTTAGTTTAAACATGGGTTGGGAGGGATACCGGTGGCAGGATTTGGCACACACTGTGTGCTAACACAGTAGAAAACATGGGTTGGGAGGGGCTACCAGTGGTGGGATTGGGCATCCGCTATCCTGTTCTGTTAAATGTGGATTGGGGGGTTCTAAGGATAGGCCATTTTGCTGAGTTAGCAGTTTGATCAAAAGTTAATTTTTTCACACTGCCTTCATCAGCCGAAAATCACTTTCAATTTCTTTCACACTGCCTTCTTCAGCTGGCTGACGAAAACAGTGTGAAGGAAATCACTTTCGATCAAACTGCTAACACAAAAAAAAAGTCCCATCCTGACAACTTTCAGTTCTGAATTGAGCATGGTCAATAAACAGCACATTTTTTAACTTATATTGTAAAAGCTATATAACTTAAAAACTTGTCGGTCGCCAAAGCGTTTACCTTGGCCAGACTCTATCAGCATGTTACATTTCAGGTTTACCAAAAAGAAAAGTTTTTTTAGTTACAGGTGAGAAAAAAAGTCTTTAAAAGAGTGAATTATAGCATTTTTGCACCTCTGTAACTTTGCCCCATGAACAAACTGACAAGATTTTCAGGATCCAGAGACCCTGGCCCAGACTCTATACCTACCAAATTTCGGGCAAAGCAGTTAAACGGGGACAGAGTTAAAGTGTAAAAAAATCAAGCTTTAACATTAAAGTGCTTACTCACCCTACTATAAAGGCATGACTGCAAGTGTGTAATATGTAAGCAATGATACATGAGGGTGTGTGCTTTAGACATTTTTAAAGTACAGCCAGTGGCATAGTGGCCTTCGGCCCCTGTCCGTGCATTAGAAATGTCTAATGCCCCCCCAAAAAAGTCTAATGCACCCCCGGAGCATTTTATTGTGCTTATAAAGTGGTACTCTGTATTTTATATATTTGTTTAAATTAAAACTATTTGGTTTAAATAATAAAATATTAAAACCTTTCTATATATTTGACATAAAACAGTTCCTCTGCCAACATCAGCTGTATGCATTTTTTTTTTAAATTGGGGAAATTTGTCCTACTATGGCTTCTGTATCTATAGTTAATACATCCCCCCGAAATATAGAAGTGGGATAGTCCCTCCAGTCCCCCGGATATACACACATGTGCTTTTAATTTACTTTCTCTTTTACTTAACTTTTGAACCCAGTTGGGAGCACTAGCAAACTGGCAGAGTGAGGAAGCGAGAAAGTATAGGTGTACATTGTGAAATAGGGGATTTGATAGAAACATATAAACATAGAAATTGTCGGCAGATAAGGACCATTAGGCCCACCCAGTCTGCCCATATGCCCTACACTTGTTTGTTTGTGACCTGTGTCCCTATCTGGTCACTGGCTTTTCACCACTGCTTCCCACCTCTAAGGTTCCCTTATGCCTATCCCAGGCAAGTTTAAATCCCCCCACTGAGCACGCTCCCACTACCTACTGCGGCATGCTATTCCATGTGTCCACTACCCTCTCCGTGAAGAAAAAATTCCTCTCATCTCCCATCAATCTGCCACCTTCCAATTTCATATCATGCCCCCTCGTTCTTGTACTCTTCCTATATTGGAAGATTTCTCCCCCTGCACCTTGTTTATACTCTTTAGGTACTTGAATGTTTTTATCATGTCTCCCCGATTCCTCCTCTCCTCCAGCGAGTACATATTAAGGTCCTTTAATCTCTCCTCATATGTTTTCTGGTGCAAGCCCTGTATCATCTTTTTCACCCTTCTCTGGACTGCCTCCATCCTGTTGATGTCCTTACAAAGATGTGGCCTCCAGAAATGCACACAGTACTCTAGGTGAGGTCTCACTAGTGTTTTATACAATGGTATCACTACCTCCCACCTTCTGCTAGTGATACCTCTGCCTATGCACCCCAGCATGCTACTAGCCCTCCCTGCAGCCTTGGTACTCTGCCTAGACACCCGTCTGAAATTATAACCCCCAGGTCCCTTTCTTTCTTGCTGATAGTTAGCAACCCCCCCCCATCCTGTAGCTCTACCCAGGACTCCCTCATCCCAGGTGCGTTATTTTGCACTTCTTTGAACTGAACCTCAGTTGCCACACCTCAGACCATTTTTCAAACTTCTCCAGGTCCCTCCTCATTCTCTCCACCCCAAATGGAGTATCCACCCTGTTGCAGCTCTATTTATTATTTTTTATGTTTCCTCTTTTCTGTACTGTTATTGTCATTTTCAGTGAACTGGCTGGACATACAGCAGCTGAGCAGTGGAGTATTTTGTGATGAGACAGGGGAAATCCTTTAGAGTGGACCACATGACTAAAATCAAGCAACTTCCTTTGACATTTGATGCTGTTGTGTGTGAGCTGGTGGCGAGTGGACTGCGAAGAGCAAATACATGAGTGAAAGTCCATTAGCACAGAATCAAAAAGCAGCAACTTTGAAAGAAAAAAAAAACTCTGCACATGAGCTTTTGATCAGAGGTATCTGTCCAGCTGGTGGAGCAGCACTTTGAAACAGTCTGACTGTTACAAGTGGGGGTGGAGGAGCCACTCTGATCTATGAACAGCCAAGCTGGGGTGGGGGGGGTGCTGGTAATACTACTCCAGGGTCGGACTGGCCCACCTGGATACCTTAGTTGGGTAAGTAGTTACCTTCTGAACTCTGAAAACCTTTGCATTTATCATCTTTTTTCTAATTAAATGGGGTATCTGGGACACTGTTGATAAATGTAAGATGCAAACACAGAGCTAGTGTATCAAATTGAAGTGGAATATTGATATGAGTGTGTCAACCTGAACCCTCCTCTATTGATTTTCCAGGTGGGCCCTTGTATCCTCTTTCCAGGTGGGCCCTCTATACCCCAGTCCAACCCTGTACTACTCTGATCTACGATTAGACAGGCTGCGAGAAAGTTACAGTATTACAAAACACTTGGTACTAGTAATGTAATTTGGAATACAAATTCATTTTTTTGTGGTTAAAAAAAGGAAACTTTTACAGGTGCATATTATTTTTTCAATGGACTGTCACGGTCTCTGATGGGAGAAAAATGGTGGCTGTTTCATTTTGAAAGTTGTTGTTGGCTTAAGGATTTTGACCATGTTTAGCATCCAGCTTAGCAGGACTAGTTTTTAGCCATGCATTAGATACTTCTAATGCATGGCTATTATCTTCCTCCTTGGCCCAGCTGCCCCATTCTGTCTGACCCTCCCAACCCCGTCACCCCGGCATCACCAGAACTTACCTTCCAGCCCGGTCACCAGATGCGGAGCGTCAGGCATCATCCTGAAGCCAGGCTTTTTTTCCTCTTTTTTCTCCCTTCTCTGTTGCTGGGGAGCACATAGCCAGATGTATGTGCATGGAGGCACACGCACATCAGTAGAAGTTCCGAAGCACCCTCCCCTTCCCTTGGCATCCAACAGACCCGCACCACCAGTGGGCCTCCATCCGGGAGCAGTCATTCGGTGGGAGCACCAGATCTCCCTTCACAGGAGAGGAGAGCAGTCCTCCGGACGCTTGATCCTCTCCCTCCCCAGCCAAGCCCTGGTGGCCCGCTTGCACTGTAAACATGGGTCGCCAACATGCCAGGAGATAAGGCACAGATTCCTCAGCCCTCCATGCCACTGGGCCAGCATGCTCGGTTATTCTTAATAGATAAATGGCTAACAGAATAACTCCAATAGATTCTATGTCCCATAACTGCTGATCAGTCTATGTACTTTGAAAACTAAGGAAAAAAGAGGGAATGCAGTCAAAGTGTCCCTTATCCATTTCCTCTTCTATTCCAGTCACTTTTCTCTCTTGCCTCTTCTACCCCCTCTTCTTGAGTTCCTCTCTTTCAATCTTCTATGCTGGTTAGACAGGATTTTTCCCACTCTGACTCAAAGCAAAATCATTTTATCTTTACCAAGTCTAATCACCCAGTCCCCTCAGGTTATTAGAATCCTATCAGTATTAGACTATGAAGGTAGCCGGGCAACTGTTAGGGAGTTTATTAGAAGCTCTCTACAGACACTTCATTGTTTACTTATCTAGGCTAGGTAGAAAATGATTGATGTAATTTTAGAACTCTCACAGCAGCATAACCCTTTGCTCAGCTGACAGGGGATCAGTTTAGAATCTTGAGTGCAGTATGCGAGTTGGAGCCATGGAGAGTGGAACTCTATTTGGAGAGGTGCCTGCCAGCCTCCCTAGGCTGGGTGAAGGACCTCTGACCATCATTTTTATCACCCTAGAGAGTGGGACAACCGCATTGCTACAAGAAGTGGTGGAGACCTGTGTCAACAGGACCCCAGTGAGTTCATTTCTGTGGAGAGTACCAAAGGACTGAGAAATCCATGGGTCCAAGGGGCAATCCCCTGAGAGACTACAGATGGTCCCAGCTGCCCAGAGCAGAGACTGACAGAGTTTTATTTATTTATTGAATTGTTTCACCAGGAAAGATACACTGAGCAACTTAATGCTCATCTCACGGTACATCCTGGTGAATAGGTCTTTGTGTAAAGCTATGGATTCAATGAAGAAAGGGTTTCTTCAGTAAAGCCTGATGTCTGTAACAAAGGGACAAACAAACCATGAGTACAGCAGCAATGGCAGGTTCTTGGGAGTTGACTGGTGATGTATGTGCCCATGACAAGGCTAGATTACATCACTCAGGACCCTGCTTTCACTACAAATACGTGCTGAAGTAAAAGTTTGAAATGTGTGGAGGCCTTTGCAATCCCTATGAGAATGAAGGATCCAGTGTGTTGTTATTCATGGACCAGTACCCCTGATTGGCCCCCCTACCTTGCAGACAGTACTACACATACGTATATGTACTAACCTTAGGGCATAGGCACTTATCGTATAAGCATAAGTGTCAGGATCTGAGTTCTGCTGTGCTTTTATATATTTTTACTGAGAATCATAATGCTTTTATTATTATTCTGATTGTAATACTTGGGAGGTACTTCTATTTACACCATTGTATAATGATTAGTTAGGCAATATTGCCATCTTCAGTGCTAGTGCAGAACTGCAACTGCATATGTAACTGCAAGTGTCCATCACATATACAAGATCCATTGTTTAGTTATCTTGTCTTTCTGCTAGCTCAGCATTCTTTCCCAGGCTAGTGAGAAGTCAGGCTATTTGCCACTTACTAATTATAATGTTTTTATACATCTTTTTAGCTGTTGTCATGGTTATTATCAGGGGTATAAGACCCTTTGCATGGCACCTGCTCTCTGAGAAGAGACGTACTGCTACCTATAGGTAAGAAAGATTGGAGGTATTCTCCCGGTGATCACACCGTTTGGTTGTAAGCCTGTTTTCTATACCAGAAATAAATCACTGTTTGTGCTGGACACCACTTGTCTGTCATTTTTTCACTTTAGTGCAGTTCCAACAAGAATCTGAGAAGGTGATGGTTTTACCATCATGTTACAGTATATCCTGGAAGGAATGGCAGAGGCTGGCTGGGGCCAGGGTGGGCAGACCCTCACTCTGAGCTTTAGTCAGGGATAACTGGTTTCCTTACAGGCACAGTTTGCCCTGCAGGTGTTAACTTAGTCCATCTTGTCAGGAGGATGTTTTAAATGTAAAAGTGTGTGGCAATCCTCGTGTAAGAGACACTATGTAAAGAAGTCTGGAGATCCCTAGCAAAAGGGATGGGAAATTAATTCTGTACAAAATTAGAGGTGTGAAATACCTATACTGCCAGTTCTGAAGAAAGCAAAGTTCTTTTCTGGAAATTCTGTGTTTTTGTAATGACAGTTTTCAAACTTGGCCTTGGGGGATGACCCAGTTTTCTGCCTAACACCTTCATCAGAAATAAAGCCATACAATACAATCCCAATTTTTTTTGGTGGTAGACATTCCATCTTTGAACCTGAATATAATCTTTATGGGCCCCCTCAGACATGAGACACAGAATAGCCCTGGCACCTCTCTCCCAGAACTCAGAGTAAATATAAATGTTATTTTGCATTCTAACCCCCGACCTCTTAGATGCCAAGACAGGTATTTGCCCTAATGCCAGAGGTGATACTTATTTTATGCTCATTTATGGTTTGTTGCCTTGTCTGTGTACTAGTTTGGGGGGGGGGTAAAGTTGCACAACTAAGAGCCAACATTTTGCAGGAAATGAAATGTTAAAGTTAGCTCCTACTGTATATTATCAAGATCATCTTTGTATGGCAAAAACTGCTTATGGTGCAACTGAGATGTTGGGGCTACAGCTGGACATACCTCTCAACTATCCCCGACTATGAGGGGCATTCCTCATTTAACCCTTTAAAATTGCCCTGTCCCTCATTCATCCCTCATGGAAAAGGTGCTTCCCACACAGATAATGTGATGTAACTTCAAGACTTTAAAGCATAAATTAATAATATTTTAAGATGCCAAATTAAAATAAACTATGTACAAGTAAACACAATTGTTTCCACGGTGTTCTGAGATTGTATGTGCATGTTTGAGGATGTGTCCCTCATTCTGAGGGTTTGCATCCCTCATTGTCCCTCATTTTGAGTGTCAAAAAATGTCAATGCCCCTCATTTCAGTGACAAGAGGTTGGGAGGTATGCAGCTGGATTAATGTGGCAAACAATCTATTTGAATTTTAAAGTACCGATTTACCTTGCTGTATAGCCAAATACATTAAAACAGTAAACAGAGACACCAACACCATGAATAAACTGTGCTTGAAGCCATGACAATGTAGCATCCCAAACAGCTTGGCAGAGTACAGTAGTACAGCAAAATTACTCTTAAGCACAGATTAGAGTGATAAATAATTTATTAAAGTATGGGTATACATGTAGAAAGGAGACCCCCCCCCCACTCACAGTTCACCAACATTTCACACCCAAAAACACTGGTGTGTTCTCAAGGTGAAGGAAAGGTGCCAGTGTTTTTGGGTGCAAATGCTGGTGAACTGTGAGTGGGTGTGTCCAGTATAAAGGAATATCTGTAGTTTAATAAAGAATTCATCATTATAATCCATGCTTAGGAGTGATTTCTATGCAGTATTATACTGGTACTGAGCTGTTTGGGATGACACAAAAGAAGTTCTCTGTCAGTTTAAAAAGTCAGTGAAAACAATATAGTCTATCGAGGGTCAGAGGGATATTTTAACAGCAGACTGCACTTTATTTAATTCCATAGCCAACTCCAGTGAGAATGACTGAAACTGGCATTTTTTTTTGTCGTTCTGTGTTACTACTTTGTTCTGTTTTATTTTATTTTTTTTTTGGGGGTGTCTGGTTCCCAAGATTTTCTGGTAGGAATATGAAAAACCCTTGTTATAAAGAGTAGGTTGTTCGGTGGCAGGTGGAGGACTGTGAATAAAAGTTCCTTCAGTAATTCCCTTAACTCAGCAGTATTTGTTAGTAACCCTATAGTGTTTTTCAGCAATGTTTGTCTGGCAAAAAATATCAAGACACAAATTTTCATTTTCATTTTATTTCATTCCTGAACCAAGATACAGGATTTTGAAGTTTATTTTAAAAGTTCCCACTCCCATGCCATGACCATCATTAAAAAAAAAAAAAAATTAAATATCTTGAACAGCGCCGGCCCAGTGGCGCTGAGGACTGAGGCGCTGGATGCCTTACTTCGTGCTATGTCGGCAACGCGTGTTTGGGAATGAGCATGGGCCGCCGGGGATTGGCAGGGAAGGAGAGGGATCGAGTGTCCGATGGACTGCTCTCCCTCTCTGGGTGGGTGGGGGGACTCCTGTGTTTGGTGCATGGCTGTCCCTTGCTGAGGCTGGGGAACAGGCACTGCTGCTGCAGCGAGAGGGGGTGTGATGGGGCAAGCACCGGGAGGAGCACATGCGGATGCATGTGTGCTCCTTCCATTAGCATCATTGCACACCCCTCACAAAAGGGAATAAATGGGAGGAAAAAACTGATCCTGGCCATGCAAGATGACGCATCCACCCACCGCAGGTCCCGACCCTGAATGGCACTCCCTGAACTGGATCATGTTCAGGTGAGTAGAGACAAGAAAGGGGGGCTCCTCACCACCCCGCCACAGGGGGTGATCCATGGGGGAAGAGGGGTAATGGTCTGATCTCAGGGTACGGGGCTGGACGGGTGGATGGTGATAGTGGCCGACCGGGACACGGGGGAAGAAATAAATAGCAAAAAAAAAATATTTATCTTGTACAGTGTTGTGTTGTTTACCATCAGAAACATGTGGTAGTACCATCCTAATACATCCACAGTATGAATCTAGCATGTGCATTCAACAGATAACCTCAGCAGAAGAGAGTTTTCAAAAATTGCATGAGTCACTATACACCGAGTGTAAAGCCTTTTTTTTTTTTGTATATTTTAAGGATTTTTGCACCCCATTTTCACCCATCCTCAACTCGGCCGTGTATATTACACATAAGAGGCATGCGACGCCCACAGTTTGAGGTGCTCTCCAGTGACTCGCCACCCCTCCCGCCTATGTTAGCCACCGGATGTCCACCTGTGGCAGTGGAACTGCGGGGGGGGCATACAACCACCACCTTGAAAGAGGAGAGCTGCCCGTTGGCTGCTCAATCCTCCTCTCACCCTCCCCCCCAAGCCAGTTCCCCCAGTCCATTCCCAAACCTGAGTCGCTGGCATGACGCAAGGTAAGGCATCCAGCGCTCAGCCCTCTGCACCACCAAGCCAGTCTGAGTGTAAATCTTAGGATGTCGGAAGTACATTTTTGCTAAAAAAAACTACATGATTAAATGTTTTATCGACTAACAAATACTGCTGCTTTAAAGTAAGATAAGCGGAACCATATGTATTTGGTATGCCAGCAAGTCCAAACTTTTTAAAACAAAGGGTATTCTCCCAAGTTTCTACTATCCTTTGTAAGGTAATTATTGTTTGAAGCCAGGACTTCATTTTCAAAACCACCTCCTTATTAGTAAGTCCAGCCTCTATCAAAAGATTTTATAAACGAGAATAAGTCCAAATATGAAGAGAAAACCTTGTTTAGGTTTTTAAATTCAACTTTTGACAGTTACAGCAGTTGTTGCTGAGGGAAATGAGTGAAATGGGCTTTAAGCTTTGTCCAAGACAATACTTTGAAACAGCAGAAAATGAGGCTGAAGCTGCCATTGCCATGTTCAGAACCAAGCTAGTACCAGGCACAGATTCAGGTAAACTCCAGTCTGTCATGATCTTCTCAAACAATTGCTTGGTCAATGGGTTGATGCATTCAAAGTCCCATGGCTATGGACCATATCCCCACATCTTTTAGCATTTGGCTCTGGCATTGGCATGTCCTGGTCCATTTGGCTTTGGTGAGATTCAAGCCAGTTATCTCCCAGTTCCCATGTAAGTGCTCTAACCACTATTTTTATTTTAGTTTATTTATCTATTTAATGATTTGGAAACGATCTCTGAGCAGGAGCTCTTTTACAAAGGTTCCACGTCATGAAAAGTACAGTTATGTAAGAACTTACCGTAACAGTACATCTTTAAGAGGAGCTCTTGCAGCAGGCTACACCATAAGGACAATGCCGCCAGGCACTAGGACCCCACACAAAACTTCTAGTTAGCAGTACCCCGCGGGGACTGCCCCCCTGAAGGTCAGACCTCCTCCGATGTCCGCCAATGGTATAAAGGGGGTGGTCTCTGGCCATACCCCAGTTCTCCCACCAGAGACCCAGATAACTATCAACAAAGAACTGAGATGGGCAGAATACCTCACCAAGGGTAAGGAAAAAAAAGAGAAAAAGGACCAGGGAGAAGGAGGGTGGGAAACCACACCTGCTACAAGAGCTCCTCTCGAAGATCTACTGTTATGGTAAGTTCTTATGTAACTGTACTATCTTACTTCGAGTGGGAGCTCTTGCAGCAGGCTACACCATAAGGATTGAGTACCGAGCAGTGACAGTCAGAGCCTGGATAACTGGGAGGTGGAAACTTCAGTGGCGGGAGGCTTCAGGACAAAAGGCCCTGCAGCACCGCCAGACCAAACCCAGCTCTTCAATGGGAAGCAACTTCCAGGCTGTAGTGCTTCACAAAGGTGTGCACCAAGCCCCAAGTAGCTGCTGCACAGATGTCTGCCACAGAAACATTCCTAAGCGCCACAAAGGAGGCAGAGACTGCACTGGTGGAATTGCCCCTTAACCGAGCCCGGTAAGGGCTTACTGTATTTGCTGTAGCGGAAGGTGATGCAATGGATCAGTCATCTGGACAGAGTATGCTTTGCCACTGGTGCTCCCAAGGATCTCGAGGCAAAGGAAACAAAAAGCTGATTGGACCTTCTGAAGGTTCAGGTGTGGCCAATGTAGTACCTAAGTATTCTGTGTACGTCCAGAGTGTGAAGAAGGGCCTCCCCTCGATTAGTGTACTCTGGATAATATACAAGAAGGTTGATGTCTTGATTAAGTGTAAACCTTGGGCAAGAACTTAGGACTAGTCCTCAAGGACACTCTGTCCTTGTGGAAAATTAAATACGGCTCTTTAGCCATCAGAGCCTGAAGCTCAGAAATCCTCTGAGCAGAAGTAACAGCAACTAAAAACGCTTTCCACAACAGAAAGCACAGCTCGCAATCCATGGCTGGTTCAAAGGGAGGCAACATAGGTTTCTCTAACAAAAACAAAAGATCCCAAGGAGGGATTGGGTCTCTGATGGGAGGTTTGATATGAAGAATTCCCCTCAAAAATGTTCAGGCTAAATCTGTCTGGGCAACACATTTGCCATCCACTAGTGCATAAAAGGTGGAGATTGCAGAAAGGTGCACTTTGATGGAAGAATAACAGAGGCCCCTATCTGACAGTGAGAGGAGGTACTCGAAGACAGCATTCAGAGGGCACAATAGAGGGTACAGACGCTGATTGAAGGCCCAAAAATGAAAGTGTTTCCACTTCATGGTATAGGTAGCCCTAGTGGAAGGCTTCCTGGCTGCCACCAGGACCTCGGCCACTCTTGGAGAAACTCCAAAATGGGAAGTGGCTATGTCTGCAGGTGCAAAGCATGCAGGTGTAAGGATTGAAGGTCCGGGTAAATCAGTCTGGCCTGCTCTTGCGACAGTAAGCGTGAGGACAAGGGCAGGGGGATTGGAGGTTCCACTGTCAGCTGCTGCAGTAGTGGGAACCATATCTGACAAGGCCAAAGCGGGGCTATGAGGATCATCTCTGCTCCTTCCACTTGGAGTCTGAGCAGGACTCTTTGCAGAAGAGGGAAGGCATACAGAAATCTCCCTGTTCAGCAGAGGGACAGTGCGTCTCACTAGAGAACACCAGGCCCGTGATCGAGCAAGCAGAAACTGGGCAGTTTTGCATTGCATGGGGACACAAAGAAGTCCAGCTCTGGAAGACCTCATCTTTGGAAGAGGTTGTCTGCTACGGACTGCAGGAGTTCCCCTTTGTGAGTCCTCGACTGCGACCGGCTTAAGGCATTGCCCAAGGTGTTTTGGACCCCTGGAACATGAACTGTGATGAGCAACAGGCCATGGTCTAGAGCCCAGAACCACACTCTCATAGCCTCCCAACAGAGGGGGTAGAATTGAGTCCCCACCTTGCTTTTTGATGTAATAAATGACTGACATGTTGTCCATCTGCACCAACAGGGGACCTAGGTGGAGGTCTGGGAGAAATGTTTGCAGAGTGTACAGCACTGCCCTCTTTTCTGGAAGATTGATATGGAGGGTTAATTGCAGAGAAGACCATGCCCCTTGCATCTGGCAATTTTGAAAATGAGCTCCCCCCCAACCCAGGCCCAAAGCATCAGTAGGGAGGACCTGTGTATGGGCTTCTCTCTGAAAAGGGACTCCGCACTCCAGATTCCCAGGAGCCAGCCACCAAGAGAGAGTCTGCACCACTGCTCTGGTAATCAAGACCAACTAGTCGAGATCGTCCTCCCTTTGATCCCATTGTACCCTGAGGGTCCACTGGGGAACTCTCATAAATAGGCATGCTGAGAGACGGTCACTATGGCTGCAGCCATATGACCTAGGAGCTGCAGCATAGAGTGAGCTGGGACCTGGCGGGCCGCTGAAATCTTCTGGGCCAAAGAACAAAGGTGTACCACCCTGTCTGGCTAGAGGAAGGCCTTCCCTTGCTCCGTATCCAGGACTGCCCCTATGTATTGTAACCTCTGACATGGCTCTGGAAATGACTTGGCCATGTTTAGGGCAATCCCCAGGGAGCTGAAAGGGGTGAAGGTATCCTTTAATGCTGCTAGAAGATGATCCCTTGTGGCAGCGGTCAGAAGCCAGTCATCGAGGTAGGGATAAACAAAATGACCCTGCCTCCTTAGGGCCGCCGCCACTACTGCTAGGCACTTTGTGAACACCCGTGGTGCCAAGGAAAGGCCGAAGGGCAGGGCCTGAAACTGTAAATGCCTTCCCTGGAAGGAGAACATCAGGAACCTCCTGTGAGCTAGAATAACCAGAATATGGAGGTAGGAATCTTGCATGTCCAGGGAGTAAAGCCAGTCTCCCTGGTGCAGCAGGAGAAGAATGCCCGGAAAGGTGACCATCCTGAACCTCTTATACTTATTCATTTTTTATTTAGTTTTTGTTTACCGGGTAAGTGCACTAACCATAGCAATGACTATTTTCTGGCATGACCTGAGAGGGTACAGTGTAACAAAACAGGGAGGACATTCCAATACAGGTGCAAAAAAAAAAAAGCTGTTGACAATAGCATACAAGCAAGTTACAAAAAGAAGCTATATAACAAGGAGGTTGCAATACCAGTGTAGGAAGAAATAAAACAGGAACGGTACAATAACCAAAAACTACGCCACAACTTGTTTAAGAAAACATGACAAGTTGAACATTTTAGTGCTAAGGGATTGAAAATAGTTAACTTAGGAGAGGGATAATAGTAAGTGATAGAAGTAAAGAGACAAGAAAAGGGGATGAGAGTGAAGCAAGGTGGGAGCGCAGATCCCCTGGCTTCTTGGGAACCAAGAAGAAGTGGGAGTAGAATCTTTTCCCCCATTGTGTGGGTGGAATGGGTTCTACTGCATTCTTGTCCAGTAGGGACTGAATCTCCTTCTGAATAAGTTCAGTGTGGGAAGGGGAGTAGCTGGTTTGGACCGGGGGATTGTCCAGGGGGAATCTGTAGGAATTCCAGCGCATGATTCCGCTCTATCAACTGGAGGACCCAAGCTTTGGTAGTGATGGCGGTCCACCCATCAAGGTAAAGTGAGAACTGACCCCCTACTGCCTCTGCCCTGGACTCTGTGAGAGGAGGGAGGTCAGGCAAGGAGTCAGGCATTGGAGCCCAGTGTGGGCAGGGAGACTTGGGAGGGTTTGGTGTTCCGAGATCCCTGTGCCCCACCAGTGTGAGAGGGAGCTTTACAACGAAAGTTGCTTCTTTGTTGCTGTCCTTTGGGCTTTTGCCCCCCCATGGTGACAAAACTGTCGATGCCTGACAGGGGTCTGATCAGATCTGTAGAACTGATCCACAGACTGAATGGCCTTACCCGAGTCCTGGAGGTCCTAGATCATCTTCTCAATGTCTGAAATGAAAAGCATGAACCCATGGAATGGAGCATCGATGATGGCCTCCTGAAGGTCCTGCCTGAAACCAGAAACTTGGAGTCAAGAGTACCTCTGCATACAAACCCCAGTGGCGGCTGCCCTGGCTACCATGTCCACCAAATCATAGGAGGACCTTAAGACGTGCTTCCCCAAGTCCAGTCCAGACTGAAGCACATCCAGGAGCTCCGTCTAATGGTTGGAATCAGGCTGCCTTTTGACCAGCTTGACGGCCTTATTTATTTATTTATTTAGATTTTGTTGACCAGGTAAGCCCTCTGAGACCAGAGATCCCTTTTTCAGGGGCGACCCGGGGTTGAGTACACCAACCACTTTACATTAGGTTACAGTAAGACAGTTACATAATACATACACAGTCAATACATGAGGCAAGGATACAATAAGACAGTGTCCGAGTACATACAGTGTCAGTGGGGTACATTTGGACAGGGTTGGAGAGTACAGTTACATTGCAGGAGGTCTACAGTGACATTAGCATTAGAGTTTAGCTAGTCCAGGGGGAGCGAGATTTTAGTCAGTTGTCAATTAAGAGGGGTTAGATTGAGTACATTATCTAGCGGTTACAGTCACAGAGGCTCAGCTCAATAAGGTATGCTTTAAGACTGGCTTTGAATGAGGAGAGGGAGGGCTTGTCAAGCAAGCTTGCAGGGAGCTAGTTCCAGAAGTGAGGGCAATGTGCTGGAAGGAGCGCTTTCCTGGGTTGGTCCGAATAGGGGGGATGTTCAGGAGCCGACTGGTAGCAGACTGAAGGTTACGGATGGAGACTTTAGGGGTGAGCAGGCCACTAAGGTGCAGCGGGTAGCCAATGGAGGAGAATTTGTAGGTAAGACAGACAGAGGCGTAGGATAATTTATGCCTTACTGTCGGCCAGTGTAGGTCTTTAAGAGCCTCACAGTAATGTCTCCTTGGGGTGGAGTTGGTTCCGAAGCGAGCAATGCGGTGGTAGAGGGTGGTGAGCTTGTTTAGCTCAGACTCTCTGAGGGACTGAAGTAGTGGGGAGTGAAATAGCAATGAGGGAAGGAGGTTGCAGTTTGCAATGACCCGTTATGCTTCTCCAGAAAGGGAGTTTCCCAAGCGGTATAGGAGGACCAGCCTCTGGTGGATGGATCTTGTTAAGGCATCTATATGGGGCTTGTAGGTTAGCTCTTGGTCAAGGACAACCCCAGGATACCTGAACTGGTTGGTGACTTCTATTGGCCTTCCTTGGGCCAACGAGAGTTGGAGTAGCCTGCTGTGGTCATAGCCCAGCCATCAGGTCCCGAAGAGGACTGCTTTTGTTTTATTTTCATTTACTTTTAGGTGGTTGGCAGTGAACCATGCTTCAAGCTTTGTAAGGCTAGCTTGGAGTTTGGCTGAGATAACCGAGGGTTGGGGTCACTAAAGTAGATTACAGTGTCATCCGCGTAGAGGATAAGGTTGCAGGGTGCACAATCCTCTATAAGGTCATTCAGAAATAGTGAGAATAGTAGGGAGCCCAGGATGGAGCCCTGGGGAACCCCAGAGGTCACAAGCCTAGGGTTTGATTGGGCTCCCTGCCAGCAGATTTTTTGGGATTGGTTAGTCAGGTAGCTCGGGGTCCAGGAGAGTGAGAGCTGATCCATGCCAAGCCGATGAAGCTTAGTAAGGAGAAGCTCATGATTAACCAAGTCAAAAGCCTTGGATAGGTCAATGAATAGTGCGCCCGTTGGGGTGCCTAGGTCCATGGCATTTAGTATGTCCGATGTTAGCCTGATGAGGGGCGGTGTCGGTGCCATGGCCTTTCCGAAAGCCGTGCTGGACTTTGGAGAGGAGTAGGTGTTGTTCCAGGTAGTCTTGAAGTTACTCCAGAGTGTTTTCTGGTAGTGCACCATGTCAGCCAGAAAGTTGAGTGACCAGATGGTACAGGTGGCCGAGGAACAGACTTTTCTGCTGAACTGGTTCAAACATTTGGATTCCTTGTCTGGTGGCTGGGAGCTCATGTGCTGATGCTGTTTGGTCCTGCTGTGGGCAGCTGCCAACACTACTGAGTCTGCCTTGGGCTGTTCCCCAAGAAAGGGCTCGTTCATCGGGGTGCGGGACAGCCTGTCCACCTTCTTTGGCATGGTGGAAGCTGTGGAAGAGTGCCGCCAGGCAAGCCTGGTGGTGTCCTGAAAAGGTGCCACCACTAAGGGTTTCAGCTCAGTCATGCCTAGAAAATGGGTCAGCCTCTTCCTCTCTGGATCCAGATACTCAGTTTCCCACTGGTTTAGGAACTGGATGTGACACATCATATCCAGGAAAGTGGGATCATCCGGGAGAGACTGGGGAGGGAATCCCCTGGGGGGGCCCAGGTGGTGGGAAGGAGAGGAATACTCTCCTGAGGATCTGGAGGAGGCAGAGAAGCCTAAGTCATATGACCTAGAGGAGGATCTGGAGCGGGAGCGCCTGTTTCGCCTCCTGCGGTGCCTGGAGGACGATCTTGAGTGACATCCGTGTCATTTGGAGGACCTGTCGCCTGATAGAGTTGGCAAGATTTCCTTGGGGGAGGTGAAGGATGTGGAGGCCTCTGTGGGGAGCCTACCAGTAAAGGTTGAGGGGCAGTGACCGAGGGCCCTTTGGGGATGATTTCCTTCTTGACCGTGTCCCACCAGGAGCAGAAAAGGTCCTTGACGTCGGCCAATGAGACCATGGCTGGGGTCAAAGGGCCTGGTGTCCACGATGTGTTGTCAGGCCCTTCAGGCAGTGGACCCTATGGCTTGTCAGGGGCTGCCAGGTGCTGTGGTGATGAAGGGCCCTGTGGTGTCTGGTCCTGGGGTGGTGATGGAGCTGACGGCAGGTTGGCTGGTTGGGCTGGTGTAGAGTCCCCTGATGTTAGAGGGTCTGGCATAGGGGAGGTAGCTCCTACTCTGGCCATTGCACACCACCAGAAGGTAGCTTAGGGGGTGCAGGTGGCGGAGTAGACCCCACAGGCAAGGACATCAAAGATGTTGGGGTCGAGTATCGGGAGTCTGAAGGCTGATGTTTTGGTGAGCGAGTGTCAGGGTGAGACTCCAATTGCAGACACCGCTTCCTGTCGTCAGAGCCAGCAGGACGATCTGATGAGGAGGAGGAGGCCTTAGCCTGGTGAAGGTGGGCTGAGTGGCTGACGCTCGCCCCTAGACCGGCTGCATCCTTAGGCTTAGACCCAGAGGCCTGGCTATAGGGCCTAAAACGAAGGGAAGGAGCCCAAAGGACCTTACCCCAAAGAAGTGCCACCTGGTGTGTGCACCGCCGGGGAATTCAAGGCTGGCAACCCGGAGGAGACTTGGGTTGGCGGTAGGACAGAGACTAGCCTCACATGGGAGGGCATCTGGCGTTGGCTGTTTTCCTGTTTGGAGACCTAGATCTGAAGTCTGAATGGGTTCGGTCCTTATCGCGGTGGTGGTGCTTCCCCCTGGACTTTTTCTCCTTGGATTTCTGCAAAGTCCCGGACCCCCAAAGAAGAAGGGTTTCCTAAGCCTGATGGGGTCTTTTGCATGGCAGCCAGCTGCTGTTCCAGAAGATGGGTCTTCAGCGTCTTTAGATGATGGATTGGGTCTGGTGGTTGAAACCTTGGCAGTGTGAGCAGGCGTCGGCATTGTGGTCGTGCCCCAGGCAGATGAGGCAGGTTGAGTGACCATCTCAGGGTGGGATCTGCTTCCTGCACACGCACCTGGATTTTGGTCACTGGCTACAGGATTTTTTTTTTACCAGGAGAGAGATACTAAGCTAAAAGCTTGTTTACAGGTGTGACCTGGGAGCACAAGAAGTTAAGTGACTTGCTCAGGGTAACACAGTATGCAAGTTGGGGCTGTGGGATTCAAACCCAGGTCTCCAGGTTTGCATCTCAGAGCCTTAAACCACTGCACTATACTGCCTCCCAGAATGATAATAGAGAAAACATAAAATGACTTAGATAGATGTTAGAAGAAAAAATAAAAAAAATGATGGAAAATGGCAGTCGACTATAAGCAATAGGCGTCCATGGAGCCGATGTGAATGGGTCGATGGCAGGAAAAGAACTGAGGTGTGGCCAGGGACCGCCCCCTTTATAGCACTGGCGGATGTCGAAGGAGGTCCGATGTCAGGGGGTGTGGTCCCTGCAGGGTACTGCTAGCTAGAAGTTGTCCGTGGGGTCCTGGTGTCCGGCAGCATAGTCCTTATGGTGTAGCCTGCTGCAAGAGATCCCACTCAAAGTAAGATCACAAAATACAATGCACTAGACCACACTGCCACTACAATTCCTTCATGGTGATTTGCGTATGCTGTTCATGATGCTTTGCATAAATGGGGCATATGTTATTTTGTATTTCTTTGAAAGTTGGCTTTAAATGGAAATGTCCACATTAAATTGCCCCACATCTTAATGTGTCTTAGTGTTAGTCCCCAATTAGGCTTGTCACGCGTACAGTAGCATTTTATCTCCCCTGGTAGTGGTGTACTTTTATTTCATCCGATTGATCCTGTGGTTCCTCCCTGCTGACATTTTGTAACAAGCATCTCTAGGGATGCGTCCCAGAACCTCTCACAGCTGTCACAGCCATGGCTCAACCATGGGAGAGTGTACTGTATTTAGTAATAGACAAAACTATTAATAGCTCTGGTTTATTCCTTACCAGTCCCGATGCCATATATAGACCAAGTAAAGACTGTCCAGCCACTAGAACAGGGACACCCCTGTGACCAACATCTGATGCTGACATGAGGTAACTGGGTGCCCAAGGAAGGGGCAGCTGTGTTTGTCAGACACAACTGCGCTTGTCCGAGACACATTCAGCTCCCCAAACCAGGACCTAAGTGAAAAGCCATATGATGATGGGGGAGGGGTTGACAGAGAGACTGAGTGCTACAGGGAGGAGTCTGACTCTTTTTTGGACCATTTGTTTCAGCTATGACCATTACAGAGGCCAAAGTGAATAACGAATAAAGAAAAGATGCATCTTTCAGTCACAGTACCTCTTTCTCTGGATAATCCGTCTTAACTTCTGCTGCCAGTTCCACGCCAGCAGAGCCCCCTCCTATCACGATGACTTTCTCAGCCTTTTGGATCTAAAAAAAGAGAGAGAGATACTTAAGAAGAGATGCACTCTCCAACAGATTCAGTTTCATTCTTCCCATTTTGACACAACTGCATCTTTCTTTCGACCGGGAGGATGGGTGAGCAGCTGGCTCCACAATGGATGCCAAAGCTACTCCGTAGTTGGTCAGCAGGGGATGTTCAAATGCCAAACAACCTGCTCCCTTCCCCCCTCTCTGGAAGTCGAGCACCTCGACTCCATGAAATACACCCCCCCCCCCACTAGGGTGTTAACCCCCAGCCTCCATTTAATTCCTAACACACAATATTTTCCATTAAAATTAAGTAGTGGTGCCATGAAGAGGTGTGTGGTGGGACAGAGGCTACGAAACAACCCATTATTTATTTACAGAGTTATTTTATTATTTAAAAATGCTTTACCAACAGGATCTACTGAAAATAAAGGCCATGCTTACAAAGATGCCCTGGCAAGAAAGGGCCACACTATGATCACATTATACCTATAAGACAAGCTGGGCCAGCACAATACTTGTGTGCATGGAAAAGGGCTGCTGTCTGGGCCTCAGTCAATGCTGGTCAGCTGTTTAAAGTGGATTTACATTTTTTTTTTTTTTTTTTATGATACTCTTCCCAGAGTTGTATTCCTGTTTAAAACTTTTGCCCACAGTGCTTTTAGAAGTCCAAACATTGCAATACTTAAAGAGCTGCTGATGCCTCAAAGAAAAATTTGAAAAACATAATATTTAGGTACAATTCAGCTCGCATTCCATTTATATTCTATAGATTTCTCCTGCACATTATTTATTATTGAGGAAATTTGCATAAATACATGATCTTTATACCTCAGAATTCATCTGCTTTTATAGATCACTCCCTACTTCATGTTATAATCCGCTATTGTGACATAACAATCTGTTGCCATGGGAGTAACTATGATGTCACAAGCAGTGCTCTACGACTTCGGGTAAGGAGAAAGCAACAGGAATAGATGAACTCTTCAACAGCAAAGATCCCGTCTTCATGCAGATTACATCAGCAATAAATAATGGGGGGGGGGAGGATACAGAACTAATGTGAAATACAAACCGAACTGTGTCTAAATATTATGTTTTGTTGAAGTTCTCCTGAAGGCGTCAGCTATATTTTATTTTATTTAGTATGCTTTATTCTGCATGCTTGCCTGTGGTGCTCAGCCCCCCCTCACCCCTCGTCTCCCTCTTCATCTTGGTCTCCCTCTTCATCTCCTGGGACTTACGTCCTCCATGTCTATCCCCCCTGGATTGCCCCCCCCAAGGCAGGGCCACCTCACCAGCACAAGCCCGCATGGTGACAGGAAAAGGATGCCGACAGGAGTGCCTGCTGGTGTTGCCTCCCTGGATTGCCCCCCCAGGGTGAGACGTGGGGTCAAGCCGGATCTGGTGGAAGACAGGAGAGGTAGCCTTCAGGAGAGTCATGGTGGGTAATCAGAGCTGGGGAAGAGAGGCTTCATATATTGTGGCCTGAATCTTTGTTAATGGAAACCCTGAGACCGTGCCATGCAATGATGTATAATGCAGACTGCGTCAACATCTGGCACGCCCCCCAACATCTCAGGCACTGGACACTGCTGGCATCCCAGCCTCCGTCAGAGGTCGGTGGAGTGCTGGATACACGGTCCCCAAAGAGAAGGAGAGCAGTCCATGGGGCACTCACCATTTTCCCAAGGCCGGCCCTCTGACTCCCAAGTCCGCTCTGAACCTGGGTCCCAGCATCGCAGTGAAATCTAACTGGCTGCACCAGTGGGCTGGCCCAGCTTCTCTTTAACACTGATTCAAATTGGCTGCCTCAGCAAAATGAGTGTCACACAAGCACACTACTTTCAGCATCTGGTTCCCTTGGGGTTGGGATCAGCTCACACAGAACAGCTCTGAAGTGAGCCAAAGTAGTTCTTATGCTGGGAAGGAGGACTCAATAGACAAAGCCCTTATGGGCCTCTAGAGCTCCAAATGTTCCTGAAATATCCCAGCGCTGGCCCAATGGTGCAGAGCCAGTGATGTCACTTGCAACACAGGCAGCCTTAATTAGCGGAATAAACCAGGCTGCCAGAAAAGCCAGCAAAGAGAGAAAAAGACTAAGCACCTGAAAGGACGCTCACCTCCTCCAGGGAGGGAGGAAGGGCCACTACTGACACTTGGGTGATGGGCAGCTGATGTTTGAGCTGGTGTAGAGTGAAATGTTTGATCCTCCTCTGGCTGGCCTGCTGTGGTGTTTCAGGATTGGGGCATGGACCCTGAACGTCAGCATGGCAAGCGACTCCCTGAGTGAATACATTATCAAACTACCAAAATCACTAGAAAGTTAATATTTACATGCACTGTTGAACTCAGATGCACAGTTTCTGTTTCTGTTCAAGCTGTGAAAGTCCTGTATAGTGTTTTTTTTTTTTTTTTTTTTTTAATTTAGTATGCTTTCTGGCTCCTTCTGACTGGTGATACATTGGTCCTATTCCCTGCGCCCACCCCCCATCACCCCAGGCCTACCTCAACTTCCAGGCACCATGACTTGCCCCCCCCCCCAGAACAGTGATGCTGATAGGGCCCTATCCCTGATGGAGGCTCGGTTGGTATGTAGAAGCGAGGAGTTTACAGTTGGTGGCACGGGGCCTGTGACACGAGACAGATGTCCAGGTGCATGCTTAGATCATTTTTCCATCTTTCTTTGCCCTGGGGGAGGTGTGGGGTGCAATGACATGACACTGCATACTCCACATGTCTGGCACACCTCCCAGCACTGTCTAGCTCTGGCTGTCAGATCCCTGGCCTCCACCATGTGTCAGCTGAACTCCCGCAGCTTCCCCATCTTCCCTTCCTCCTGGAGAAGGAGAGCAGTCTGTGGGATGCTCAATCCTCCTCCTCCCCCAGCTGGCCCTCTAATGACCTGAGCTCATTACTGAACTCGAGTTGCCAGCGCTGTACAGCGTTTTGGTATATAACATTTGTATTTACTGTTAAATATTTTCCCCAATTTTTCCCCGTTTTCTCCCCTCACACGATGATTGGGGATTCTGCAATGGCTACAATCTTCTTCAAGTTGGGGAGGGGGCAGGCAAAATTTTGCATTTCCATCAGTGCAAATGCTGCTCCTTAGCTGGCCAGCAGGGGGAGGGACTAAATGGGCAACTTATGCCCTCCCTTCCGAGAAGCCAACTACTTCAATTCCCTGCTGTACTCGGCCCACATAAGGCCACAGTGTGGGATTATGGGGCTTTCTCATAAATCAGGATCTTTGCATTGCCACCACACCACTGTGGGATTTATTTATTTATTTAAAGTATGGATCGCTAAGACAGCCTCAAGAGATGGAGTAGATTTTTTCTATAGAGCTCTTTGACCTCCTCCAATTTCACATCCAACCACCAGGCTGCATTGCACTCAACCCCCTGCCTTGCAAATCAGGGTTGGGACTGGGCTTAAATAATCAGAGACAAATTACCAAAATCAGGGAGAAGTCTTAAAAAGTTGTAATATCAGTTCAAGAAGCTACCTAGAGTTTGTAGCTTAATATGAAAAGCATTTTCAGATAAAGGCGTGAACTGCAACACTAATAGCTGGCAGTTTGTTATGCTTCAAGTCCTTACTCTTTAGTGATAGAAACGTCATTTCTAGGAGGGCTAAAAAAATGTTTGAGGCAAAATCAGGGACATCCGCCAGCCTGCCGGCACAGGGGCAAGGTGCCAACCTGTGACACCGATGACCCGGGTTCGGGAATGGACCCGGATCCAGGTTGCCAGAGGGCTGGCCGGGGGAGAGGGATCGAGCTTCCCATGACTGCTCTCTCTCTCCGCGGGGAGGGTTGGGAGTGTGTTCAGTGCACTAGGGACACCTGGCGGAGGCCTGGTGCACCACAGCACAAATGCCAGCATGTCAGGGGTGGGGCAGGGGGGACGCTGGTCGTCACTGCATGTCCCCACCCCCGGATACTGGGAAAAATCTCGCAACTTGGCCACCTCTGTCAAGCCAGCCTCCAGCTTCAATTAGCCTCTGAGTGGCTCCCCCAGTCAGTTACTGGTTTCGCGGCACTATAGGACCAGTTTTGCAACCCCACCCCTTGGGGTGTAAGCCAGGGGTTTCAGGGGAAGGGCGCGACAATGAAGGTGGGAGTGCGGAGGTCCGTGACGGGGTGGATGATCGGCAGCCAACTGCGGGGCAAAAAGAAGAAGAAGAAGAAGAAGGAAAAAAAAAAAAAAAAAAAAAAAAAAAAAATCGGGGACATCCCTGAAAATCATGGACAGTTGAGAAATATGCCAGGCCATAACAGGCAACCACTGAGCCCCATGAACCACTATATGCCACTACCACAAGTCCTCCATGGCTCTCCTTCCATGCAAGGGTATAGGGTAGGGTGGTTCTTCCCCCAGCTCTACCAGAATTCTGTAGTGGGTGGCAGACTGCATGGCGTGGGGCTCAGGCATACTGACAGGGATCACCTCAATGGAGACAAGGATTTTTTTCCCTCAATTTTCTCCTGGGGACTTCCTACCTGCCAGATGTGGGCATGCTGCATCTAGTGGCTCTTTGCATGCACATCAATTCCCTGTGGGTAAGTGTGCTTCCTGGCTTTCCACGGGATGCTGTGATGCTGGGACCCACCACAACCCTCCCTGACTTAAGAACACAGTCAGTGTCAGCTGCTCCAGCCATGTCCTACCTCTTGATGCGAGCAACCCAAGCCTGCTCCCACGCTGCTGCCTGGCCATTGGTGCGGCTGTGCATCATTTTTTTATGCTATCGTGTCTGACTTGCCTCCTTCTACTGAATCCCCCCGCCTCCATCACCTAACTTCTCCCGGACTTACCCTTCCTCTGTTCTCCAAAACTTACCCCCATGGTGGGATCACCGAGGTTTCCCAAGCCCCTTCGGGGGGTGGGCATATTGGGTAGAGTAGATGCCAAGGTTGCTGGTGTGGGTATGCGGAAGGCCAGTTTCATCCTGCCAGTCAGGGTGTTTCAGTATTCATCTCACTTTCCAGGACACCAGCAGCAAGCGTGCATAGCATGGCACCAGTTGACATTTCCCTGAGTAGCACTGCCTGTGGCCCTACCCATGGCCACCAAGGCGGTGCTCGCATGGTAGTGGCCTTCTCCCTCCCCAGAGAAAAGCATCTGCTGAAATGCTCAATTTTCTTCCCTGGCCAGTCCCTGACGACCCTGGCTTGTTCTTGAATCCAGATCACTGGGGTCATGAGCAGTAGGCCTACCACTGCAGTAACTATCCAGCCCATGCAGCATCTTTTTTTTTCACATAAGATGTGAATTAACTTTTTCTTGGTTGAAAAAGAGATGCTCCCATACCCTTGTTTTGCAACAAACACACCAAAGTATTTATTTATTTAAAAGTTGGTAACCGGAAAAATCACACTGAGTTGAGGCTCATTTCCAGGTCTGACCCAGAGATACATAAACAGGGTGAAAAATACAAGGGTATGAATGGCCCAATGGTGCTGAGGGCTGAGGCGCTGGATGCCACACCTCGTGCTATGCCAGGTTCAGAAACGGACTCAGGCTGCTGGGGGTCGGATGGGGGGAGGAGGATTGAGGGTCCCAACAGATGCTCTCCTCCTCCTGGGGTGGGATACTGGGTAGCATACAGTACCCATAAGCTCCTCTGGCTGTGGAAGCATTGGCAGTAGGGGCACATGACTCTCCGGAGTCGGGGAGGGAAGGACGCTGTCGGGCGCTTGAAGATGGCATGCATCAGCATGTCATTCATCTGGACATATGTCCTCTGCACCTATGTCCTCAGGGGTACCAGGAGAAAAACGAGGGAAAACTGCATACACCCCCGGCCCAATGAGTAACATGAAACTGGTGAGGGGAAGCCTTGATAGGGCCTGGCGGATGGAGTAGGAGAGGGTACAAGGCCCCCTGTGAAGCCAAGGAGTCAGGCAAGTTAAAAAAAATAAAATAAAATGCAAGGGTACATTTTTGGACACAGAAACTGCAGTTGCAAAATAACATAAAATCATTTTAACGAATTACAAATCATACATAGTAGATTTAAAATGAGAGGTAGTGCAATAATGAGACAACACAGGTGATTGTTGCAGTAAGTGCTTTGGAGATCAAATGCTAGGAGGTCAGAGTCAAACAAGAGTTTGCCAGGCTAAGATAGTGTAGGGGTGAAAAGCTAGCATAGGGCCAAGAACTAGGGAGTTGGGATGGTGCTGGGGGGGGGTGGTGACATGAGCAGACTGAGCCTGGGAGTAGATGAAGAAGGGATTTGAGGGAGGTTGAGTGAAGGGGATTGAGAAGTGTCCTGAGGAAGCTGGTCCCATAGGGACGGGAGGCAATAGGAAAAGGCTGCCTGACCAGCCTTAGTGTGTGGGTGTGGGAAGGAGAAACAGCAAGCATCTCTGGAATGAAGGAAGTATGTAGAGGGGCTTGTTGGCATAAGAAGGGAAGAGAGGAAGGAAGGGAGTGTTCCAAACCAGTATTTACAGATGAAGGAAAGGCAATGAGTCTCCCGCCTGTGGCATAGAGGCTTGATGGAAAGAGAAGAGTAGAGGAGACAGTGGTGAGTGTGTGGGGGGGGGGTGCAAAGTGACAGAAAGAGTTGAGGATAGTGTCAAGTTTAGCAAGGGAAGATGCAGGGGCAGAACCATAGACAGTGTCTGCATAGTCTACACTAGGTAGGTTTTTTTTTGTGACTAGATCTCAGTGGGTGGGTACGGGATGGCAGTCCCTGTGGCAGTAGAGAATGCCAAGCTTTGGTCATAGTTTTGTGCAGATGGCATCAATGTGGGATGAGAAATTGAGACTGCTGTCCAACCATACCCAGAGGTATTTGAAAGCTGGGACTATGTCAAGGGGGGAGCCATCCAGTGTTACAAATGAGGGACTCACTGAAGTCTGGACAGCCTCTGCCTGGATCCAAAGAGCATTGAGATTTTTTTTGGGGGTGTTTAGTTATAATTGGTTAACCCAGAACCAGTGTTGTACTTCATCAAAGTCATGCTGTGGGGGTATAATTACATTGGCAGCAGATGAACCTGAGGAAAACAATCACAGTGTTGTCTGTGTACATGTAAATTAAGGCGGTATTGCAGACAGAAGATAGGTTGTTTATGAAGACCGAGAAAGGAGTAGGACCAAGTATGGAGACTTGAGGAACACCGGCTATAATGGCAAGGGGGAGGAAGATAAGGCATTACCTATGAGGACAGATTGTTGTTTATTAGCAGCAGAAGGAGAGAGATCAGATGAGAGGAGTTTTTGGAGCAGAAGGTGGTGGGAAACAGACCCAAAGGCTTTGGCCAGGTTAATAAAAATGGCAGCGGTGAATTGGCCTTGGTCCATGGTGGAGTGGATGGAGTTGGTGACACATAACGAGGAGGATATTGTACAGTGCTGTTTCCTGAAGTCAGACTGGTAGGGTGAGAGGATCTCAGAGGAGATGTTCCAACAGTTGAGAGTAAATCAGTGACTCTTGCAGCTTGGCGAGTGAGGGCAAGAGAGAGAGGAGTCTGTAGTTACCAGGGGAAGTAGGGTCCCCACCTTTGTGAAGCACAAGTACCTTGGTCACTTTCCAGACCTGAGTGCTGGATGAGAGGGATAAGTTAAGAAGGTATGCTAATGGGGCGGCAATTGCAGGGGCAGAGATTTGGAAGAGTTTTGGGTGGAGCCTGTCTAGGCTGGATTTTGATGGGTTAAGGGCCATGAGCTCTTTGTAGACTTCCATAGGGGAGATGAAGGGAAAGTTGAAGCCTGTATTGGGAGGGGGGGCTGGAAGGATTTGTGTTGGTAGGAGTGGGGTGGTCAGGTAGAGCACAAGTTGTGAAGAATTTATTGAAAGTGTCAGCAACAGTGGAAGGGTCGGGGATTTTTGAGCCCTCCACATTGAGAACTAAGGGAGCATGATTTGCTGGAGGGTCAAGTAGAGAGTGTATAATGTTCCAGAAGTTAATTGGTTTGCTGGCATTTGTTTGAAGTTGGGATTTAAAGTAGGATGCTTTGGCCTGATGGATGGCCTTGGTGTAGGCATTTCTGGAGGATTTGTAAAGCTAAAAGGTGTGCAGGGGACTGGGATGCTTAAAATTTAGCCCAGTACTTGTCTCTGGTTCTGCAATGTGTGAGAAGGTCGGACATAATCCATGGGTGGTGGTGACGCTTAACTCTGGCCTTTTTCAATGGGGCATGTGTGTTCCAGATTTGGGTGAAGATGCTAGTGAAGTGGTGGAGGGCTGCATTGCACTACAAGTAGTGTAAAGGTGATCTCTGTGTAGGTAATGACTGGTGAATTTAACTCCAACCATACAGCTTACCTCTTTTACCATGTCCTCATAAGCTTGAATAGCCATTTCCAGAGAAACAGTCTCATTAAACTTCCCTTGGAAAGGTCCATCACTTCCAGTAGCAAGGATTAGATGTGAAAATTGTATCTCCTGTGTTAAAATAAACACACAAACATTACAGTGAGGGAATGCTTCCCCTCCAAGGAACATGTATTAACAAGCAACTACAACTTGCATGAAAATTGCTTTAACAGGTTACAGAAGAGTGTGTGTGGGGGAAGGGGGCAGGGGTAACCTCTTTATAGATTATCTTTTCAACAGCAGCATAAAAGTTGCAGGGGAATCTTACCACCGTTTTCTTTGTCCTCTTGCCCATGCATACACATCCACGTGCATGTCCATGTGCACACACAGTTTTTCAATGGCTCATGCAGAAAATCTGAATACCTCTCAGCTTGGTGTGATTGGTAATAGTCAGGGGTAAATGTGGCATGGACAGGAACACACAGGAATTCAGCTGTAAGTGTAGGAGTCTTGTTTTAGGAACTTTTTTTTTTACATTCTTTCTCATATTCCTTCATAGCAGGATAGTACAATGATCAAAATAGTATCACCTCAGTAGTCCCTTAAATGTACATGTATGACACAACATATCTAACAGTACATAAAATGAATACAGTCATTATATCCTGGGGGAGCAGCAAGAGTATCATTCTTGACCTAAGTGAATTCCTAAAATTATTTATGGGATAAATGACTCGTCATTTTGTGACATGTAAAACACTCAAGGCCTCCAGGACAACTCAAACTGTTGTGCTCTACCCAACTTAGTGGTAGTCATACGTTCTAAAAAATAAACTTCATTCATCACCGAATGCCACTGGGCCAGTCTTGGGGTTGTGGTAGTATGCCACAGGTGAGTAAGCACTTTCTTTACCACTGCCAAGTAAAGGTATAACTTACTTTTACAGGGTGGCAGTGTGCCATCTTCAAATATATATAATAAAGCCAATTGTTTATGGAGGGACTCATGAATTTGAGTGTTGCCTCCCGTGTTCTTAAGACATGTATGGAGGGAGCTTGTCTGGTAACTTCTTTATTCAAGTCTTATGTCGGGGATGGCTTTATCTTCTGGTGCAGTATAAATCCAAAGGATGGATTCAGCCTACTTAGTTCTACACTGGAGTCGTACACAGAGTTGTATTTAGTGTGCTGTTGCAAGAATGTCCACCAAGCTGTTATCACGGTGGCGCAGTTAAACACTATTGTTGCAGGGGAAGCTCTGGTGCCTTTTTTTTTTTTACTAGGAGAGACACACTAAGCTGAAAGCTTGTTTACAGGTGCAACCTGGGAGCACAAGAAAGTTAAGTGACTTGCTCAGGTTCACACAGTATGCAACTGGGGGCTGTGGGATTCAAAGCCAGGTCTCTAGGTTTGCAGCTCAGAGCCTTAAACCACTGCGTAATGTTGCTGGGGACAGTCATAAGAACAGTTATGTAAGAACTTACTGTAATAGTAGATCTTAGAGGGAATCTCTGTCATCAGGTCACACCTATGGAACTTAGACGTCAGGCACTAGGATCCTATGGAAGCTTTTCTGCAGCAGTCTACTAGGGGCCGCCCACGCCGATGTCAGACTCCGATGTCACTTACCCTATAAAAGCGTGGGTGCCCCCTCCCCCGCCCTCCTCAGTTCTTTCCCTAGCTGGAGGCCATGAGAGAAAGGAGTCTCACTAGGGAATCGGAGAGAGAGAGAGAGAGAGAGAAAGAAAGAGAGAGAGAGAAAAGGTGACCAGAAAGCAGAAAGACTGGAGCAACAGGGCACCCGAGCTGGAGAGACAGAGAGAAAGAATGAGAATCGGGGGAAGATGAGAGGGAGGGACAACATGACCTGATGATAGAGATTCCCTCGAAGATCTACTGTTATGGTAAGTTCCTACGTTAACTGTTCTGTCTCCTTCGGGGATATCTCTGTCATCAGGTCACATCTATGGAATGAGTCCAATGCAGTGCTGTGAGCAAGGACAGTCTCAGAGCAGCAGGCCAGAGGCCTAAGAGAGAAGGCCCTGAGGCACAGCAAGGCCAAAACCTGCCCTTTTTCAGGTCACAATGTCCAGACTGTAGTGATTGGTGAATGCGTGGACAGTACTCCAAGTGGCAGCAGCACAAATCTCGGCTGCAGACACGCCTCTGAAACAGGCAACTGAAGTGGCCATGCCCCTGGAGGAATGGCCCTTAACAACCCCAGGAAGTTCCTTACCATACTTCCTATAACAAAAAATAAGACAGTTAGCCAACCATTTGAACAAGAACTGTTTCGAAACTGGAGCACCCCTCTACCAGGGACGAAAGAAACAAATAACTGTTTGGACTACCTATAGTCCTTGGTACGGTGTGTATAGTAATGCAAAATTCTATGCACATCCAAAGTATGGAGCAATGCTTCCCCTGGACTGGCATGCTCCAGGTAATAAACAGCCAGGTGGATGGATTGGCTGAAAGTAAACTCAGACACCACCTTAGGAAGAAACTTAGGATTAGTATGCAAAGAGACCCTGTCTTTGTGGAAAATCACATAAAGCTGCTCACAAGAGAGCCTGTAGCTCTGAAATTCTTTAGGCAGAAGTACTGACAACTAAAAATAACACCTTACACGACAGAAAGCGTAGCTTGCAAGATGTGGCTGGCTCAAAAGGAGGCAGGGTCAGCTTTTCGAAAACCAAAATGAGGTCCCAAGCTGGAACAGAGTTACAGATGGGAGGCTTCAAGTGGAGAATGCCTCTCAGAAAAGTATGGGCCACATCCAGCTATGCCACCGTACGGCCATCAATGGGCACATGAGAGGCCGATATGGCAGACAGGTGCACTTTAAGGAAGGAGTACTTGAAACCGGTGTCAGACGAGGTCAGGAGATACTTCAAAACCTGGTTCACCGGACACGTGAAAGGGTCCAGTTGGTAAGAAGCAGCCCAGATAGCAAACTGCTTCCACTTCATCGAGTGAGTGGCCCTGGTGGAAGATTTTCTGGCAGCCACCAGGACATTAGCCACCTTCTGAGTCACTCCACTGTAGCGGGCAGAAATGCGTCAGTTTTGCGTTGAGTGTGGATGCAAAAAGGTGCAACTCTGGATGACCCCACCTGTCGAACAGGTCTTTTGTGACCAGGATCAGCAGCTCCCACTCATGCACTTTCGCCTGTGACTGGTTGAGGCTGTCTGACAAGGTGAAATGGGCACCTGACACATGGACGGCAGACAGTTCTAGACTGTGATCCAGAGCCCAGTACCAGATCCTCATTGCTTCCTGGCACAGAGGGTAAGAATGTGTCCCCCCTTGCTTCTTCATGTAATAGACTACACTGAGGTTGTCCAACTGCACCAACATAGGACCCGAGGAGACAGGGGTGCCAAGCTTTGAAAAAAATTGTGGGTGCTCAGGATAATTATAAAAGGCCGGGGGTCAGGGACCGCGTAGGTCCCCAGAAGCTACAGGAATTTTCATGCTTTGAGGTGCATTTTGGGGGTATTTTGATACACCTTAGAATAAATATGCCACCATCACAACTACTCCACTACAGAGGATGCAAGTCTCTTTAACTCCCTATTTCTGACCCCTCTGCTGTTGCAGAGTCTTTGAATTCCTACTTTACTACTTGTGCCCTATCTCTTATCCCTTCCTCTACCCTCCTCCTCCTTTCCTGCCTTCTTCTCCTCTGTCATTTGTTGGACAGATGGACACTTTTCTAGACAGGACAGGAGGACTCTGACAGTGACAGGCTTGGCTAAGGCTCGGCTCAACAAACACACACACACACACACACATGGTTACAGGCAGCCACAGACAGACCACTGCTGCCATATGTTTATTTTATCCCCAAATCCTACTCACTTTAATTTTGCCACAGACCCATCTTAAATCCATTGTCTGAGTGTGTTTCATTTTGTAGCTTTTAATATGGACAGAAGGAAACTTCTCTGGACAGGAGGACTCTCCAACAGGCTTGGTTAAAACTCATCTCACCCTGACCCTCACGCACATGTGGTCACACAGAGGGACACATTTACCTTGTCATGGGCCTTATGCACAGCAGTAATCATGGGCTTCTCCAACATCACCCTGTCTCCCACAGAAATGTGCTGCCCCACAGAGAAGTACTATTGACTCAGACTTTAAAGCAAAAATTCATAGTACTCTAAGATGCAGAAACAAACAAATGTTGTACACATAAAAGCATGCA
Source organism: Neoceratodus forsteri (assembly GCA_016271365.2). Classification (NCBI taxonomy): domain Eukaryota; kingdom Metazoa; phylum Chordata; order Ceratodontiformes; family Ceratodontidae; genus Neoceratodus; species Neoceratodus forsteri. The sequence continues at coordinate 775,890,080 of CM028135.1, forward strand.
TTTCCATCGTGTTCTGAGCTTTTATCTCCTTGGTTTATTACAGTGCCCCATATTAGAGGGCTAGTGTCTACATTGTCCCACATTTTGAGGGTTAATGTCCCACACATTTCAGTAATAACAGGTTGATTGGTTATTTATTGCACTAGTCATAATTTCTGCACATCATGGGACACTTTTTTTGCTATGTTTGCTGTTGCTGCAGGGTCATACATTAGCCTGCCCCAAACCCACAATTAAATATTGAAATAAGGGAGCTGCTGTGCCTTCCAAGCCTTCTCTTCTGCTTTTCTTTTAACAAATAAGTCCATACTTTGCTTTCCTTGCTGCCTAATGCTTTCTCCACATAGACTAAGTTCTCCCTGAGACCCTGATAACTCTCACAGCCAGGTCAACTGTATGCAGTCCACACTACCCACAAATACCCATTCTTGGCATCTGACTCAATGATCCCAAGTCCTGAGTAGCTGACAGACATAAGCAAAACTCGCCACCCTCACCCACCATATACTGGTTGCTTGGCTGCCCACACTATCCTAACCCAGGATAATGCTGCCTCACTGAGTGTCAGCCATGCCTGCACCTCATGCCCTCACCACTGACTGAATTCCACCCTCCACACAGTACTGACAACAACTTTGGCTGTGGCAGTGGCCTTGGTTTGGGTTGTACTCGCACTGACCTGATTCCATCTGGTCATCCTTCTTTGACCTGTCACCTCACTGGGCTCCTCCAGGTCAACTCAACCTCAACCACCCCGCCTCTGGCTAAGTTCTGATCTCCTTCTTTCTTTACAATGACATTATGGCACCAAAATCTGGGGAAGGAATGCACACATACCATACAAAATCACACCACCAAAACAAATGTCAGCAGTGCACAAAGACAACTGGAGCCAGGGGAGGGCATTGAGGCAGGTGGTGGGTGGGGAAGGGGTTATCAGCATGCGTAATGTTACATCAGTCAATCTGCGGTTCTGTCCTCCTGCCCTTGGAGACAACTTAAGTGCAACACTGGAAAAAACTGTAAAGCAATGTTGTGCATAACTTACATAAAGTCAACACAGCTACCCAAAAAGGGGCCTCAGAAAATAAGGGCCCTTGCCCCTGTGCACAAGCATAATTTGAATAACAGTAAATCCAGTCCTAGTCACTCAGCCTTAGGCAGCCACAGAGAGACCACACATTGTCTGCTGCCAAATTTTGTTTTTATCCCCCAGTTGTACTGTACTCTGGAACTTTCCTTTCTTTTTTTATGTTTGTTTAGGTTATGCTGACAAGTCGTGATTGGACAGTCAGCAGCAGCAGCCGCCGCCCCCCTGCCAGCCCATGCCCACAAGCCAGCTACGAGCTGCCACATACATACAGTCAAGTAACTGGATTAATGAACAGTTGTTAAAAAAATTACCCAGGCCACTTCCATATTCTTTTTTTTTTCTAAGTGATTTTACAACTTTTTTTTCTGACTTAAGCAGGAAAGAACATTTGCCGTGTCCCGCATGGGGCTCTTACTCTGAGTCTGACTGCACCCCATACACTAACTCAACTCACTCACTGCTGAACTGTAGGAAGGACTAGTCTGGCAGCTAGATCATGCCACAGGATTGGAGGAGGTCAGAGCTTGGAGGACACATGCTTTCAGTGACCGCTAACGCACCATGACTGTCCCCAATGCTTGAAGATGTCAGCCAGTAAGCTGAGCCCACCAACACACACACATGCAGTCGCAGATGCAGTTGAGCTCCAAGACAGCGCATGGGCGTGTGCCTGTGCAGAGTGAGTGTGCACACGTCGTGTGGGATGTGAGAGAGACACAGAGTGTTTTGTTCTTTGTCGGTCGCTGGATGGAACCGCAAATGGAATGGAGGAGGAGGAGATTGGAGTCTGGCCAGCACGGTCACTCATCCCAAAGGAAAAAATAATCATGAATGAGTGGACATTGTGGCTCTGGACTGGGCTGTTTGGGGTGGCCAGAGGTGGGCTGAAAATTGAGGGTGCCCATTTTAACTTTGTGGGTGCTCAAGCTCCTGAGCACCCGCACTGTCGGCGCCCCTGCGGGAAGAGAAGGTTTTGGAAAGCCTGTGTGGCATACAGAACTGCCCTCATTTCTAAAACATTTATGTGGAGGTAAGTCTCCCCGTGGGACCAAAGGCCCTGGGTCTGATAGGGGCCAAGATGGGCTCCCCAACTCTGACCCGAAGCATCCGAGGTGAGGATTTGTTGAGAGGTGGGGACAGGAAAGGGGACTGCCTATAAGAGATTGGCTGGGTTCATCCAGCAGTGAAGCACTGTGTGAACTGTGGAGAAGACAAGGGCCAGCTGATCTAGATCACTTGAATGCTGATCCCATTGAAACCTGAGGGTCTGCTACAGAATCCTCTTGTGCCACCTGGCCAGCGGGACTGTCACAATGGCCGCAGCCATGAGGCCTAACAGCCTGAGGAAAGCTCTGGCTGGAACATGCCGGCTCTGACCCACCTCCTGGGCCGTACAATAAGGCAGTCCGCCCTGTCTTGAGGAAGGAAAGCCTTGCCCTGAGCAGAGTCCAGAACCGTTCCTATGTATTGTAATCTCAGAGAAGGGGTCAGCCCAGACATGGGTTGATTGACCGTGATGCCCAAGGAGTGGAACAACAGCAGGGTGCATTCTAGAGTGAACAATAAGAGCTCCGTGGACTGGGCTTTAAGTAACCAGTCATCCAGGTATGGAAACACACAGAGGCCATCACACTGAAGGGCTGCTGCTACAGCTGCTAAGAACTTGGTTAAGACCTGTAGCACAGAGGATAAGCCAAAGAGCAATACTCTGAACTGGCAATGCACCCTCTGGAAAAGGAAAGGCAGGTAATGCCTATGAGAAGGGCAAACAATGATATGCAGATAGGCATCCTGCATATCATGGGAGCATAGCCAGTCACCCTGCTTGAGCAGCGGGAGAAGACCATATAAAGTGACCAGGCAGAACGTTTTGTGCTGGATAAAAAGGTTCAGATCCTTGAGGTCTAGAATGGGCCTCAAGTCCCCCCCACTCGTTTTCTTGGGAACCAGGAAGAACCTGGAATAAAAGCCCTTCTTTCTTTGCTGCCTGGGCACTGGTCCTATGACCTGTTTGCACAACAAGATGAGGGCCTCCTCCCTGAGTACCTCTGTATGGTCTGGAGGGTAAAACAGGGGCACTGGTGAACATCTGGAGGTTGCTCTGGAAGCTCGAGAGCATGTCCCTGTTCGATTATCTGCAGGATCCAAGCATCTGTTGCAATGGTTCTTCATTGGGGCAAATGGAGAGAGAACCTGCCTCTGACCACCACCTCCTGACTCAGGGGAGGAGGAGGGAAGTCCAGCAAGGAATTAGGCAGAGGCTGAACCAACGGCAGAGGCTGCACTGCCACCTCTGGATTGCTTGGCCAAGGGGCTGAGGGAGGAAAAGGGAGAAGGTAAGGCTGAACTGGCTCTGCTTTTATCCTGAAGCTTGCCTCCAGGACCCGACTTGTTGAAGGGTTTCTGAAAGGAGGACCATGGTCTACTCCTGGGCTGGGTATGATATAACGAGTGAACAGAACGAATGGCCCTACCAGCAGCTTGCAGCTCATTAATGATACCCTGCACATCTGGACCAAAAAGTCTGTGACCCACAAAAGGGGCATTTAACATCTTTTGTTGTACATCACTGGCAAACCAGAGACCCACAGCCACAGCCAGGAGTGCCATCTGAGGCAAACGCCCAAGGCAGCTGCCCTGGCTGTAGTGTTGACCATGTCATAGGTGGCTCTGAGGAGGTGTTTGCTAACATTTTTTATTGATATGCTTCATTTATTGTTTTCCAGCACCCACTCTTATCCTGAGTGCTGTCTTCTTTTTGATGCTTAAATATGAAACTTTTCCAGCCAGCTCGGAGCAGTAAGAATACGTGAGTTTTTCAGCAGTTATAGTGAAATTTTGCCCCCCACACAATGAGAGAATTATAAATGCTGTTTGAAAATCCTGAAGGGTTTCTCATATACCATCTTGTGGAATAAAAAACTTGGAGGACAATGGCATTTTCTCTAATGAGCACTAATTTGGCTACACAACGGGCTGCCGTCAGTTTTGAAATAGAAATAGTGAACAATGGATCAAGTACAACGTTGGATGAAAGTAACATTACAACCATTTTTTTCAAGTTGGACAAAGCTGTAATAAAAGAAATAACTCTACATTATAATATAATATCACTAAAGAAGTACATAGAGAAGGAGCTTGTTCCTAGAGGGATGCGTTTAACTAAACTGCCTACTTGTAGCTTGGAACAAATGCATTTCTGTGACAAATAGGAAATAAACCTTAAGAACAGCTCCACTGAATTAGTAAAAATCCAAACAGAAGATGACGAGTATAACTATGCAATTGTACTAAAAGAAACTGAGAGCTTACACCAGAAATTGTCTAAATTTGATGGACATCTATGAATTAAAGAGTTTGACTCGAAATTAATGGCTAAAGCTAAAAAGTGGGACAATGAATTGATAGAGTGGAGAACAACTAAATTGGCCTACGATGAATACGATTACTCTAGCAATCAAATTTATAAGTGGGAAAATCAAAGTAGTTTCTTATCATGGGGAAGAAGAAATTCAAGGGGAAGATCAGGTAGCAGTAATCGAAGTTCAAAGAAATCATCCCCCTCAGCCTCAACATCACATGATGTGTGCTCACTTGGTAAAGAGACTAACATGGGAAGTAATGACTGGAAATAATTCGCCCCAAAAGAAAAAAAAAAAAAAACACATGAAGAGTACGGAGCCGCTCAGGAACAAGATCAGTGAGTAAAGAACCAGGTGCTCCGGAGTCATTCCAAGAATTGGGGAGACTAACTGTAATTAAGTTATCCAAAAGAACTCTCACCGATACACAATTAAGCTTGTTGGGACTGGGGTTATAATTTGTCCCTGTTAGCTACGCGAATGAATTTGACATACTTTGTGATCTTTTCAGGCTGTTTCGAAAAATAAATCTAAAAAAGTGTTTTTTCAGATTAGAATGTGGGGCAACCGGACAATCACGATGTACCAGTTAGTGCTGAATCAAATGAAGTAATTGAAATTGGTAATATATCTGTGTTAGATTTTCTCACTGAAACTGATTGATCTTTGCCATTGCATGGTGCGAATGTGGTTGCGGGGAGGGGGGAGGTGGGAGCAAGCACTTCTCCTTTAGATGTGAGGTTTAAATTTGATGTAGCCAGACCAGATGAGAAAAAAAAAATCTACATTTCTACCCCAGGTCTTGCAGTGAAGCAATAAAGGTTTTCCAGGAATTGGTATTAAAAAACTAAGATGAAAGAGAAAAAACACTGGGACAATTTAATGGAACCACAATGGGGATCTTTGATGGAACTGCAAGGGATGGAGGACATAATCATAAAACCACTGGAAAAAGGTGGCAATGTGGTTGTTTTATATAAAGCATATTATCTAAAGGAAGCTGAGAACCAACTTAAAAACAAAGATATGTAGCCCCTTGGGGGCTTATCTTATTTGCCCCAGTTCCTTTTGCTCTTCCTGTTTTCTCCCACAGCAGCTGGTGTCCCATTGTATTCTCCTGCCACCAGCCCATTTTCCCCATTTGTTCTTGGTGCCCATTAGTCCCCAAAGCAGCAATTTTATTTATCTAGCCCAGTTTGGGCTTAAACTTTAAACCACAATCTCTCGCTTGAAAGTGCACCTTGGTGCGAGCAGGGATCGCACAGGTGTGAGCAGCACCTTTGATCTGCGATTTTGCCATCAGCACAAAAGGAATTTCCTGGTCCCAGTGCCTCTCCTCAGCTCAATGAGGGCTGGCGACCAGAATGCTATGGCTTAAAAGCCGCTTAGGGGGCAAATTTAGGAGTACGGCAACTAGGCATTTGCGAGGCTCATTAATATGCATGAGCCTCTAATGAATATTCATGAAGTGGTTGCTGCCCCCTAGGGGGTCTGTATAATGGTGGCAGCGACTCAAGAACCACAGGGGCTAAATACACATATGTGGGCTCATTTGAAAGGGCACAGCCAGGGCTACATGCCTGTGGGGGAATTACAAACTAAAAGTAAACATCCTGGCTACACCAGAACTTTGAGGTTGGGGGAGTGTGTGTACTCTGGGGAATCCTTTTGAGCAGCCACCATTTTGGGAGTGCAACAGCCAATCACGAGCCAGGATTTCAGCTAGGGGCTAATGGGACAAGTCCAGTGATTTGTGGGGGAAAAACAGGGGTTTATTTCAGTGCAGGAAGAGTTTAAAGCACAGCTGACTTATTATGGGACTAACAGCTCTCGGAGCACAAATCACCAGGCCTGTTTTGGGGCTGGGAAGGTTTACCTGTGTCTGACTTGGATGTGTGGATTTTTCTCTGTTTGATTAGCAGGGTATTTCTCTATCAAATTGTTGTGTAGTGCATCTTGCTGACAGGAAGGCACTCATTGCAGCAGTGGGTCAGAGCTTTTAGCTGATTGTTTTGCGAGGGCACAGTTTAGGCCCAACCCCTTCCCACCCCTCACTCCACCCACCCCTAGAAATAGTTCCTTTATATCTGGGGTTCTGACATCATTCCTCAAGAGTGCAAGTGCATGTCACTGTCATATCCTCTCTAGCACACTGCACTGACAATATAAGCATACACATTGTATATTATAAATATATATTTCTATATTACAAACCAATCACACACAAAAAAAAAATGTGGGGAGTAGTGCAATGTGATGGCTGGGGCACAGGTCTTCCGGGGTCTTTCTGGAGGCTGAGATGCTGCCCTATTTGCAGACAACCCTCTGCCCTGAGGGAGGAAGTTGCCCATCTTCAGGCCACACTGGACAGTAGCACGGGACCTTCCCCAGGCCACACTGGACAGTAGGAAGGGAACCTCCCATCCAGGGAGCACCACAGCCACCACCACTACCCCAGAGGTCTAAGAAAACACAGCAGTTGGACCACAGTGGGCTCAGGAAGGGTGAGGATGGTGGAACTGGAGGCACACCCAGTCAGTTGTTCCACCTACAATCCATACACCATTCTGGGGAGCATAGCTTCTATGGATGCACCCACAGAGGAGACTAAGGAGGCTGAGGACAGCTGTCACAAGGGAGGCCCACAGGAAGGAGGCAGAGGACACCACAAGGAAAGGAAGCAGCTCTGGTAGGGGACTAAATTATTAAGGGATAGAACTGGGAGGAGCTGGGAAAACTGAAGAAGGTGCCTGCCTGGTGCCATGGCTTGAGGGACAGGAAGCGATCCTCAGGATCACGACACAACAGCTGCAAGGGATTCTGAGCTGGACGTAATTGTCCACCTAGGGACAAATGACTTGGCTCATCATGAGGTTAGAGCAGTGCAGGAGGACATTGCAGAGTTGGGGAGGGGCCCAAGACAAGTAGCACACACAGTATCCTTCTCAGAGGTGCTGCCTGTCAAAGGCATGGGAGGCGAGGGTAATTGGCACCATGCAGTTTAATGAATGGTTGAAAAATGGTGCGGAGCACAGGGGTTTGGTTTCATTGGGGACTGGGGTTCCACCTGGAGGACACCAGCCTATACTGGCAGGATGGTCTGCATCTGTCCAGGAAGGAACAAGTCTTTGAGCAATCGGTTTTAAATGCTTCTATGGCAAGCTTTTAAACTAGTCAAAGGGGAGGCACTGACAAGCAGCAGAAAAATCCCAGCCTCTCCCTACAAAACAGGGTACTAAATGAGAAAAAGACCAAGGTAGAACGGTCAGTGGGGGATGCTGCAACAGAAGGTAAAGCCATCAAAAAATGGAGAGCAATGAGTACCAATGCCCGTAGTCTGAGTAACAAGCTTCCTGAATTAGTGGCCTTGATGGAGGAGGAACATCTGGATATTGTGGCAGTCACAGAAACATGGTATAGACAAAACCATGACTGGGACGTAAACATACCAGGATACACTATCTACAGGAGGGACAGGGAGGGTAAAAGAGGAGGAGGAGTAGTTCTTTACATAAGGGAAGGAATAAAAGCAACAGAACAAAAGGGTAAACAGGGAGGAGAAGAAGCACTGTGGCTAAATTTGGAGACAGGCAATGGCACCACAATCCGCACAGGGGTTGTATACAGACCCCCTTCTCAGGGGGAGGAAATGGACAAGGAAATGATAGAAAGTATACCTAGAATGGCAGAAAAAGGGGAGATATTGCTGATGGGTGATCTGAATATGCCAGATGTTAACTGGAGTGCAGTTGCAGCTGCCACTTCGAAGAGTGCACTTATTCTAGATGCCCTACAGGGGGCATGCCTTAGACAACTAGTACTGGAGCCCACTCGAGAGGGAGCAATATTAGACTTGATACTCTCAAATGGAGATGGAGAGAGGATCACAGATGTAGAAGTGGGTAGCCATCTGGGAACTAGCGACCATCGAACAGTATGGTTCACAATAAACACAGCAATAGAGTCAAGCCATACAAAGACAAAAGTACTGGACTTTAGGAGGGCTGACTTTGCCAAAATGGGTGAGTGCCTAAGGAATGCACTAGCAAATGGGCAGGAAGGAGGGGTGGAAGAACAATGGGGAACAATAAAAAACTGCCATCACAGAGGTAACAAGCCTTTGTGCGAAGCAAATAAACAAAACAAGACGATGTAAGAAACCACTATGGTTCTCAAAGGAAGTGGCAGTGAAGGTTCAAGAGAAAAAGAAAGCATTCAGGAAGTACAAGGAATCACAGAAGGAGCAGGACAGAGACCTGTATCAGTTAAAGCAAAAGGAGGCTGGGAAGGCAGTCAGAACAGCAAAGGCCCAAACCAAGGAAAAGATAGCCAACTCAGTTAAGAAGGGGGATAAACCTTTATAGGTACATCAGGAGCGAAGGAAGACCAAGGGGGGATAGTGAGGCTTAATAAAGGGAGGGAGGGTGGGCAGGCAGAGGGAGACTGTGAAAAGGCAGAGATACTAAACAAATATTTTTGCTCAGTATTTACAAAGGAAGAGGGGAGGTACATAAAACAAACAGTAGTAACACTCTGGATACAGAAGTTGATACCGCCCATTTACAGAAGAAAGGGTTCTGAAAGAACTCTTAAAACTGAAGGTGGACAAAGCAATGGGGCCTGATGGGATTCATCCCAGAATTCTAAAAGAACTAAGGGTAGGAACTAGTGACACCACTGACTACCCTTTTTAACAAATCATGGGAGGATGGGGTGGTACCCGAGGACTGGAGGAGGGCAGATGTGATTCCCCTTCACAAAAGTGGGAGCAAGGAAGAAGCAGGCAACTATAGACCCGTTAGTTTAACCTCAGTGATAGGGAAAATGATGGAATCACTTCTAAAGGAAAGAACTGTCGAGTATCTAGAGGCCAGAGGGGCACAGGACCCTAGGCAGCATGGATTCACAGCGGGAAGGTCATGCCAGACAATCTGATAGATTTCTTTGACTGGGTGACCAAAGTAGTAGATCAGGAGGGGCTGTGGACATGGTCTACCTAGACTTTAGCAAGGCATTTGACACAGTCCCACAAAAGATTAATATACAAGTTAGCTAGCCTGGGAGTGGGTCCCAAGATGACAGCCTGGGTAAAGAATTGGCTGGAGAATAGGACACAGAGAGTAATAGTAAATGGAGTCCACTCAGAAGAAAGGAGGGTTACTAGTGGGGTACCGAGGTTCAGTATTAGGACCGGTCCTCTTCAATGTCTTTATAAGCGACATTGTAGAAGGACTGGAAGGAAAAGTATGTCTCTTTGCAGATGACACTAAGATCTGCAACAGAGTTCCTGCACAGGGTGGGGTGGAAAGGATGAGAAGGGACTTGGCAAGGTTGGAGGAATGGTCAAATGTATGGCAGCTTAGATTCAATGCTAAGAAGTGCAAGGAAACAAAAACCCAGGGGAAGAGTACACAATGGGGGGTGAGATACTAACAACAAAAAAAATGGAAAGGGACCTGGGGGTAGTCATATCAGATGACCTAAAGATGGGCAAGCAATGTGAGAGGGCAGCAAGGAGGGCTGGGGGGATACTGGGATGCATAGGGAGAGGCATCACCAGTAGAAAACAGGAAGTTATTATCCCTCTGTACAGACAGCTGGTGAGACCCCATCTGGAGTACTGTGTGCAGTTCTGGAGACCCAATCTCCGCAAAGACATAGACAGGATGGAAGCTGTCCAGAGGAGGGCAACTAAAATGGTGCAGGGTCTGCACCGAAGACATATGAAGAGAGACTTAAGGAGCTTATATGTATAGCCTCGAGGAAAGGAGGGAGGGGACATGACAGAAACTTTCAAGTACCTCAAGGGAATCAACAAAGTCCAAGAGGGTAGTATCTTTCAAAAAGAGGTGTGCAAGAACAAGAGGGCTCAATTTGAAGATGGGGGCAGCTCAGAGGTAATTTATTGAAGTATTTTTTCACAGAGAGGGTTGTGGATGCATGGAACGCCTTCTGAGGAGGTTGTGGAGTCAAAATCAGTGGTGGAATTCAAGCATGCATGGGATAGTCATAAGGCAATTCTGGGGGGTTGGGGTAGGAAGAAGTAGGCTGCTGGTTAACTAGGATCTGCAGCTTATCCAGTAGGTAGGGAAATGGGCAGACTGGGTGGGCCAGGCCGTCCTTATCTGCCGACAAATTCTATGTTTCTTATTCTTGGTGCCAAAGGATCCAGCCAATCAGAGTGCTCAGACTGTAATTGACAGCTTGCTCAGCCAACTGGATCTCTGGAACCCTGCTCTTTGTTTTAAGAGGGACTGTTTAAAGTGAGGTAGTTGGAAGTTCAGCTCGAGACATCAAGGAGAAGGGAGCCTGTGTAACTCTATGCTGCCTTTTCACAGGGAAGGCCCCGTGGAGATTCCTCCAGTCCAAAAGGGGATTGGGCATTGGGTCTGCCTGCCAGCAGAAGAGAAAGAAGTGTTATCAGCACTACTTGTGATTAGGACTGAAGATTTTTGCTTCTGAATTGATCGGCTCAGTTTGTGCATGGGACATTCTCGGAATCGAAAGGTTTGTGCAGTAAAGCTGTAATCTGCAACTGAACTGAATCCGAACTGTTGTTTAAAGTAGTTAGTGACTTATATGTGCTGAATGTGTTTCGTGGGTCGAAATTGGTTCCTCACAAGAGAAACTGTTACACCAGCTGGAGGCTTCACCAGCAGAAGATCACAAACTTTTTCCAGAACTGTTCATCCGGCCAGGGCCATGCCACCTTGGCCTAGGCTGCTACTCCTGCACCAGAGACCACTCAGTGAAAGACCGGCTCGGGGATTCAGCCCCCTTGCACAACACCATCGCGCAGGTTGCAACCATCAAAAGATGCGTTGTGTCGGCCCTGCTTCCCCCTGCCCATCAATCATCACCATGAGGTCTACATCTCATCTGACATACATCCAAATCCTGGTAGCATGAGTACAATCAGGATAGCACCCTGCAACAGTAGTTTAAATCATCTGTGGTACCATCTAATTATTTTACTTTTCTTGGGTTACAAAGGACTGAGTCCATGAATATAACTGCATGAAGAATGATGCCACAGGTTTCTCCCCTTATCAATTAATGTTTGGTCATGAAGCTCGACTTGAAGCTCGAAGTTGACATCTGTTTTGTAGTTTCTTCCGATGGAGCATGTTCAGACAACCATCTGCAGTATGTTCAAAAACTGAAAGCATTACTAAACCAATGCATAACAACTTGCCCACACCATGGCTGCCAAGAAAAAACTAGCAAACAAAGCGCGTCATGACAAAAGGGTCAAAGTTCAAGAGTTGCAATCTGGGGACTGAGTACTGATAAGAAATCTGGGATTCCAGGGTAAACATAAAATTGCTGACAAATGGAGTCATCAGCCCTACATTGTAATCAGTAAGCTAGCTGACTTGCCAGTATATAAAATACATCCAGAAAACTACCCAAAGGCTGTAAAGACTGTTCATAGAAATCATCTGTTACTCATTGGGCAAATAATTATAGACACTGCATTGCCAGATCCTGCTCCAACAGGTCCTATCACGCCTTCTGCTGCACGCAAGCAATCAAAGCCTCGAGTTATTGATGATCCACAGTTGCTACCCTCTGCTATAACTAGTACAGAACAGGATGCTGTCAATTCAGATGATGATGAAAATGACTTTGGGACTGTCTTCTTTCCTTCTTTTGAACTGGCTCAATCTTTCAAGGCAACCTTTTATGCAACAGAGGAGACAATCCAAGTAGTCCAGTAATGCCAGGTCATCCTGATTCCTCAATTAAACCCGAATCTTCTGACAGTGACGTCCAAAGTGTGAGCTCTGACACAGCTAACTCTTTAGCCTTGGTGGAATTATCAGACACTGAGATATCGGATTCTGATCCAGAAAATGGTGGACCCCTCAGTGAACCTTCAAAAAATGCTGAAGCAAGTGGGCCTAATGAACTAGATCCAGAACCTGACAATAATGTTATTCCTGCAAGTTCTAGCAGTGCGTTAAATGATTTTAAACTTTGTTGACATACCTCTCTTAGACGAACCTGAGTTTCAAGAACCTGAAAGTCCAAGTGCTATACCCGGTACAAGTAATACATCTAATTCTGAACCTCAACCAGGTACAGTGGTACCTCTTTCTTCAGAAGCTGTCTTATTGGTGGACAATGAGCCAGGAGTAGCTACCCCGAATGTTAATGTTGAAAGACAAGTGCCAGTGCCCCTTCCACCTAGATGTTCAGCCAGAGCAGTAAACCAGTGGTTCGACTCACATATGACACAATAGGAATGCCTGTAGATCTGCCCATGAATGTAATTCACAAAGGGGTATATCGATTAAAATCTTTATCGATTTAACAAAGGCTTTTGATACAGTCCACCACGACCTGCTGCTTAACCAGCTCTTAACTATGGGATTGTCCCCTGACTCTACAGCATGGTTCCAAAGCTACTTGTTAAACAGAGCACAACGTGTAAAGATTGCAGGTACTCTCTCCGACGCTTTGCCAGTCCACTCTGGTGTTCCCCAGGGATCCATTCAGGGACCGCTTCTCTTTTCCTTTTCCTGAATAACCTCCCTAATTCCTGTCCTGAACAAATCATTCTCTATGCAGATGATGCCGTAATTCTCACTTCCCACAAAGACCAGCACTACCTTCAAAATAATCTCCAACTTGGATTCTTATCAGTGGAAAAATGGTTCACAGCACAGAAACTTATCCTGAACTACAAAAAAAAACCAAACAAGACTAAGCTTTTCCGCAACTCCCACAAGAAACAAAGACCACCCCATCTGATTATCTCAAATAAACATGGGACTACACTTGAACAGGTCCCAATGTTCAGATACCTAGGGATTACCCTTGACTGTAACCTGTCTTATGCAACGCACATAGACAATGTTGCCAAAGCCGCCAACATTCGGCTTGGCCTTCTCTACAGGCACAGGTCCAGCCTAACTCCCACTGCCTTGAACACTGCAGTTCATAGCTCTATCCTCTCCATCATAGACTATGGCCTTACAGTTTATGGCTTGGCCACTCCTACAGCTCTCAAACGTATCTCCACCCTACTCAACAAATCCTGTCGTCTGATCACTGGCTCTCACCGCCTAACCCACACTTGTGACCTCTATGCTCAAACAGGTTGGCTACAACTACCAAATTGCATAAAACATTTAACCTGCATCATGGCTAAGATCACCATGGGGTTCTATCTCTACTCCGTCCTAGCAGAAACCCCCACCACACAAGAGGTCTGCAGCTTCATCGCCTGCAAGTTCCACACCGCAAAACATCCTTGGGCCAACGCTCATTCGTTTACAGGGGCCCATACTGGTGGAATAGCCTTTGTCCTGAGATCTCCATGACTGCCAAGCTAGGTCTATTTAAAACTAAGCTCCAAGCCCACCTCTCCGCCTCTAGCACCTGTGACTGTCATTTCTAGCCTGGTCCCCTCTACACACTCATAGAGTCCTGTGGGGTGTCCCCTCCTATACCACTCTTCTCTGTCCACTCCCTCCCCCTTCCCTTTCCCACCCACCTTCTCTCCACCACACCTCTCTCCCCCATACTCCTTCCCCTGTGGACAACTGCCACTGGCATGCTCTATGTGATAGAAATTTTACTATGCAATTGTATGTTAATCTAACTTTCTGCACCGCCTGTCTGCTTTATTGTACATTGCCCATGCTCCACTATTTGTACTGATGTATTGTCCTGGCTCTGACGTGGAACCTTTGTAAAGGAGCCTTTGACTCAAAGGTACTTGTAATCCTAGAATAAGTAAATAAAATAAATATGTCATAGCAAATTCCCTGCTCAAGTTAGTGTTCACTGCATCTTCCCAAGTGATAGTTAAGCCTTCCACCCAGTATTTTAGGGGTCACCCGTACAGAGTTGGAGGGATTAGTTAAAAGGTGCCCGATACATGTGTTGATAAAACAAGTGCTTAAGGTCTAAGAGAAAAAGGTCAAATGTCATTTTATGGTTAACCAGATGAAAACACAAATGTAATGACTGAATGCAGAAATGCCATGTCAAAGTGCTGAATTTAAAGTGACAGCACGCTAAAACTGTATATAGTTGTCATATATCAAGCCTGATAATGTTATAGTATTTTAAGGTGTAGTAAAGTGTTACTGTTAGTTTATTATAGTCTTGGTGCAGATGCCAAGCTTTTCTGGCAGGGGAAAGATGTAACCCCCCTTCCCTTGGGGGCTTACTTTATTTGCCTCCAGGTCCTTTTGCTCTTCCCGTTTCCTCCCACTGCAGCTGGCGTCCTGTTGTGTCTTCCTGCCACTAGCCTATTTTCCCTGTTCGTTCCTGGTGCCCATTAGTCCCCAAAGCTCCCCCAAAGCAGCAATTTTATTTATCTAGCCCACTTTGGGCTTAAACTTTAAACCGCGCTCTCCTGCTTGAAAGTGCACCTTGGTGCAAGCGGGGATCACGCAGACGTGAGTGGCGCCTTTGATCTGCCGATCGGTGATTTTACCATCGGCACAAAAGGAATTTGCCAGTCCCGGCGCCTCTCCTCAGCTCAATGAGGGCTGGTGATCAGAATGCTGTGGCTTAAAAGCTGCTTGGGGGACAAATTTAGGAGTTTGGCAATGGGGCATTTACAAGGCTCATTAATATGCATGAGCCCCTAATGAATATTCATGAAACTGTTGCTGCCATCTAGGGGGTCTGTATAATGGCGGCAGCGACTCAAGAACCACAGGGGCTAAATACACATATATGGGCTCATTTGAAAGGGCACAGCCAGAGCTGCATGCATGTGGGGGAATTACAAACTAAAAGTAAACATCCTGGCTGCACCAGAACTTTGAACTTGGGGGAGTATGTGTACTGTGGGGAAACTTTTCCAGCCGCCACCATTCTGGAAATGTAACAGCCAATCACAAGCCAAGAATTAGGCTAGGGGCTCATGGGACAAGACCAGTGACTTGTGGGGGAAAAACAGGGATTTATTCCTAGCACCAAAGGATCCAGCCAATCAGACTGCTCAGACTGTAATTGACAGCTTGCGCAGCCAACCAGATCTCTGGAACCCTGCCCTTTGTTTTAAAATGGACTTTTTAAAGTGAGGCAATTGGAAGTTCAGCTTGAGACATCGAGAAGAAGGGAGCCTGTGTGGCTCTGTGCTGCCTTTTTACAGTGAAGGCCTCATGGAGATTCCTCCAGTCCAAAAGGGGATCGGACATTGGAACTGCCTGCCAGCAGACCAGAAAGAAGGCTTACCAGCACTATTTGTGATTTTTGCTTCTGAAGAAATCGGCTCAGTTTGTGTGTGGGACATTCTCAGAATTGAAATGGTTGCACAGTAAAGTTGTAATCTGTAACCGGACTGAATCCGAACTGTTATTTAACGTAGTTAATGACTTAAATGTGCTGAATGTATTTTGTGGGTCAAGATTGGTTTACAGTTTTAATGTTAATTTGGCTTGTGAGCATATTATTACCTGGTCTAAAGTCATTGAATGTACTGCAAAGCATATTGAAAGTGCATGTTGATATTGTTGAAACTGTCTTTTACAGGGGGTTACAGGGCATGAGCCAGAGATCCAGACCCTGTTGGTAAGTGGGCTGACCGTGAGCATATCAATAATGGTTAAACTGTGTGGTATTTCAATTGTTGAACACTGCAGCTGTTCAGGGATTTGCAAAAGGTCACTAGGTCAGATTGTGGGTGGTATAAGCTTCCCAGATGGCTGTACCTACTGTAGATACCCACGTAATTTCTCTGGGTGGAGGCACCATAGTTATAGCACTACTATGGGTAGGGCCCCCCCCATACTAGTTAGTTACGAACCCAGGCCCCTCAACCTGTTATTAGGGATACAGGCAGGAGTAGTAGCCTTCGGTATAACAGCCCCAGGGTTACAGATATTTATTTGGCCCTTAAAACCAATCCAGTCAAATTCAAAGCAGAATTGGAATGTTTTTTAACTGAAGCATTAGATAGTGGCTATGTGACAGATTTTGATTTTCCTCAGTACTGAATATCCAATTGTCCCAGTGTTTTATCATCTGCCAAAAGTCCACAAGGATGCATTTAATCCACCAGATCATCCAATTATTTCAGGGTGAGGGTCACTCATGGAGCCCTTAGCAATATACATAGTTATTTACAGCAAGAAGTTATTAGGCTAAAAATCACATTTAAGGGATTCAACTGCTGTGTTACAGGAGTTTAATAACCTTATATGGACTGAAAATTATCAGTGGATTACAATGGATGCACCTGCTTTGTATACTAGCATAGATCATATTTTGGGAGTTCAAGCAGTAGTAAACAGGTTACAATCTTCTGAATTAAAATATCCAGTTAGTTTCATTGAGTCAGCACTAAGGTTAATCCCCAATACAATTTTTTTTTTATATTTAATGGTGAGTTTTACCAACAGAAATGTGGTACGGCCATGGGGTCCTCTGTGGCTCCTTCCTACGCCAATCTGTTTATGAGTCGGTGGGAGGGGAGCCATCGAGGACCCTGTAGCAAACCCTTTTTTTCATAATATGGTGAAATACAAACAATTTATCGATGACTTGATCCTTGTATGGGAGGGTTCTGAAGAATCCATTCCTGAATTTGTGTCTTATGTAAACAATAACTATGGGTTGAAATTTACAGCCACTTACAATAACAAAGATTTGTTTTTTTGGATTTGGAACTGACGGGAAACATTGGTTATAAAGTCAAACCCAGGAATGTCAGAAAACAAACTGCTGGAAATAGTGTATTACATGCTAGGAGTGCCTGCCGCTAACATACAGTTAATACTTTGCTCTGTGGCTAGCGAATTCATTTGAAGAGATGTTGCTCATGCCCTGAAGACTTTGAGATTTCAAAAAATGAACTTTTTTCCAGACTTAGGAATAGAGGGTATAGTGAAAAAATATTACAAGAAGCTTTGAGAAAGGTAGGAGCTGTAGAAAAGGATGAATTGGCAAAGTACAAACCTAAATTGATGAGACAGAATGACCAAGTTGTTTTTGTGTCTGCGTACAGCTCCCTTTCTACTGAATTGTCCAAAACAATAAAAAAAATAACTGGCACATCTTGGGTGTAGATGAATTTTAGATTTAAAAACAGTGGAATCAGCAGGACCACTTATTACATTCAGGAGGGGTAAAAGTTTGAAGGACATGCTAACAAGCAATGAATTTAATGTAACCCCCCTGCAAATGGGGGTTCCCAAAAGACTCCCAGGAGCTTGCTTGAATGCTCCAAGCCTGAATGGTGTTTGGCGTTTAAGCCATTTATCAGTGAGTGTTTTTAGAGCCTCTGGTACTGTCTCTTTAAGAGCTGTCTGCTTGCAGACATAATTAGTTTGTATTGGGAGGGATCGTGTGCTTCTCTGCTTGAGTACCACTCGAGTTGCTGCCAATTCACTTCATTTTTGCAGTCACTAGGAGTGCAAAGGGAACCTATCTGAAAGATGTAACTGTTTGCCAGAAATCATTTAGAGTAATAATGAAAATACAGTTTGTCTAACCTGCTTTCTTTGCAGTCAGAACTGTGTTTGCCTAGTTCTCCATTCTAGTTTTGAACTGCTGAACTGGACCAATCAGTGTGGGTTAAGGTAGCTCTAAAATGGTGCCTTGGACGAATCAGAACTTGGACTCGTAATCTGAGCCAGCCACAAGAGGATTGTATGGGCAGTGACTCTGGGAGATGTAGTTTGGACTTCGGCGCCTTTTTGGACCAACAGGGGCAGTCTATTGTGAGCGACAGCCAATCCAGCCAAGAACTGGGAGGAACTCAAAGGAAGTGCCCGGTTTTGTCTGCTGGAGTTTCAGTTGAGCTCTGGCAGTGAAGAGGGAAGGAGCCTTGTGCTTTTTCAGTGTGCAGTTTTAGTCGGGAAACGTGTGTAAGGCCCAGAGTTCCGGTCTACAGCTTGTGTAACTGCTTGTTAGGACTGAATCCATCCTGTGAAGAGAATCAAAGGATATCTGAAGAGTAAAACCAGGCTCACCCTGTAGAAGACTGGAGAAATTGCTGAATTGCGCTCGGTCTGTCAGGAACTGAATCTGCTGTGTGTTCTCCCGGGTACTGTGCAGTAATTGCATCGGGATAGAGAAGCAGCCTGCCTGGTATAGTACTTTCTTTTACCATATAAATGTGTGAGGAGGCTTGTGTAGCTCAAGTGAATCCTGCTGCCATTAAAGGACTTTTGCCTGTTGCAGTTTGTCATATAAATGTGTGAGGAGTCTCGTGGAGCTCAAGAGTAGCCCTGCTGATGTTGAAGGACCCTATCTTGTTTGGAGGTCGTGAGTACTAATTCAGGGTCGCTCCCTGTTGAATTGCCACATTGAATCCAAATGGAATTACTGTACTGCTGACTGTTTAATTTTTCTTTTCTCTGTGTGAAAGGGCCCCTACCAGCTGCCACGGTTTGGACTAGCCACTAGGGCTTGGGTACCCAGGGACAGTAACTGGTAGGGATAGGCCTGTGCACAGAGCCATAGGTAGATGAGCAAAGTGATAAGCTAATTAACCTGATTTCCCCCTGTCCTTGTTATATCCCCCTAAATAAATCAGAGCTGCTTGTTTCAGCAAAGTTATACTGCCTGAGGTATTTGTCTATGTTAAAGTATTGTACTGTGATTGTTGCACTGTATCTTCTTATTTTACAGGGGTCCCAGTGCCTGAACCAGTCCTGGGGTAAGTGTATACTGGGAAGGTAATTCTGATATACTGTGTGGGCCACTAGTGGGAAGAATGGGGGGTTGCAGTGTCCCAGAGGGCTGTGACCAAGTTAGTTTAACTACTGCAAACCCTGACCTCTGGGTGGAGGCACCCGCCATCAGATCCAGGCCCTTCAACCTGTTAGTGGCAAATCAGGCAGGGGTAGTAGCCCCTGGGATAGAACCATCTAGGGGTTACATCTTGAGGCTCACTGCTGGGATTGTGTGTCCTCTAGTGGCCATATTTACAAACCACTGTTAAGAAAAAAATAAATGGGTACCCGACAGAAGTGGCTGTGCACCGGCTGGTGGAGTGGTGTACTGGGAGGAGCTCGATCCCCAAATGCTATGCTTATCCTGGACATCCCCTGTATCAATACACGGACACTGTACAGGAGTACTTTCCAAGGTAGAAGGTTTACAAAACCCTGTGGTGGTGAGTCGGCATGCTAATCTGCTCACCCACACTTTCCTGGCCCTAGTAGAGTTTAAGGATCCCATAGATAGCTCCAAAGTGCCACAGACCATTACCCCAGAGGAAGCCCTCACTGCTTGGAGAGTGATAACTATGACAGTAAAGACCAGGGGGAATGAGCCCCCACCACTATCTGAAACTTTTGAGGAGAAATTTAGCAAATGGTTGCTGGGGAAGGGAAAACTGTGGAGAACTTGAAGAAACTATTCTGCCACCTGGGGTGTTCTCCCAACACCCTGTCCCGCCCAGTACCCATAATGGTGGTTGAACCACGCAGACTCCTTATTCTGCAGCTGCCACTAGTCACCACTCTTACCGAAGGTTGAGGATCTTCTCTGGCACCTCCCACTCCCCAGGGGAGGATGACTGGGAGACCTGGATAGACTATGTTGCCCCAAGTGCTAGAATGGCAATGCTCGAGGCTGAAAAGCGAAGAGGGTTAGTGAGAGCCTCCGAGGTCCTGCCCTGGCTACCATCCGCTGCTAAATGGGCCAGTAATCCTGAAGCGACTGCACAGGCCTATCTTGAGGCCTTGGAGAATGTGTATGGAGCCCAGATTCTGATGAGGACCTATGGTGGAGAGTAAGAAATGCACAACAGTACCAAGGAGTTGTTGTCTGTGTATGTATCTCGGCTGGAAAAATTGTTGCAAGAATGCCTCAGAAAGGGTAGTTTGCCAGAGATTGAACTGACCAAACCAGGCTGGACAGGATCCTTAGTCTGCCCCTTCTCAGAACTGCTGTTGCTTCAGTTCAGCCTGGCAAATCGACTGGAATCCCCACCCACCTATGATGAGTTAATGAGAGAATTCGAGGAGTTGAGAAAAGCGACCTCGGGAGGGACCTGCACTAATAGCTCGCTACAACCCGAGGAGACTGAGGTGACCCATCAAGTGAAGTTCAGGGGCAGAGGTTGGCAGTCAATGAGTGCTCTGACAAGGAAAAAGATATGCCACAATGGGGCTGAACTGTTGAGAGAGATCCGGGAATTCAAAACAGTCCCTTTATGAAGGCCACGATGCAAGTGTCGGGCCCTGACCTATATCCGACTGATTCTGCTATGGGGTGGGGCACCCACCCATGTATCTCCTGCTGATAATGGCTCCAAACTCGATTCCTTGACAATGGAAGTGGAGAAACTGATGAGATGTCTCCAAATGCTTATCATGCCACAGACAGAAATGGCACCAAGGTTTCCAGTTAATGTCGTAGCCCTGGCTCCCAGTGTAGGCGTGTGCCAGCTCAAACTCAGAAAGTATGTTTTGCTATAATTGTGGGAAGGATGGGCACATGAAAGGGAATGCCGTCCCCAAAAAGACACTGACAAAGTTGCATACAGGCTACAAGGAGAGCTTTGGAGAACAATCAGTGGTTAAGAGGTGCACTAAATGATCAGTGAGGGCACCAAAAATGCTAACTACGTCCTTTTGTGGCAAGGTCAGTTGCCTAGCCCCCACTGCCGCCTCTCCAGACTGGTCCAGAATAGTGGGTCCCTCCATGGAGACCACTGTAAAGGTGAATGGAGTGTCTACAAGAGCTGTATTATACAGTGGCTCCTAAGTGACAATTATGTTCCAGGTTGGTATCAGAAGCATTTGTCAGCGACCCTACAACCATTAGAAGGACTGCATGTATGGGGGTTAAGTGAGAAGGCCTACCCCTATTCCGGTATATCCGAATTTGGCTGTCTTTCCCCACCTCCGTGGCTGGAGTGGCCGAACAAGTAGAGACCCTAGCCTTAGTGTGTCCCCCACTGGACTGTATGATGGTGTCCCTTTGTTGATTGGAACAAATGCTCATATGTTGGAAGGCTGGCAGTTGTGTTATGAAAAACAGGGGTCAAAGACTAGTAGAGCTTTAAGAGTTCCGGCTTTAATTAAGAAGGCCTATGAGGTACAGAGAGATGCTGAAAAAATAGAACCAGAGGAACAGTCGGAATTGTATGGAAGAAGGATCCTGAGTCTCTGATCCTGGCGCCAAATGCCCAGTGTACCTTACAGGAGAGGTCCATATCAGAAAGGATGTTAAGAAAAAATATTAATGTTGGATGCACCAGGCGATGGAAAATTGCCAGAGGGACTGCTGGTCAAGCCTAGTATTTTGCCCGCTAGAGCCCATGCTTATGCCAGAAGGGTAATGGTCCAAGTTCATAATGTGTCTGAAAGAGACATTCAGGTAAATAGAGGTTGCATCCTGGCTAATGTGCATTGTGCAGACACTGCAGTGCTACCAAGCAGCAAGAGTTTGAGGAGAATGACAGAGTAGCGCCTGACTTGTTTGATTTGACTCCGTTGCCAGCTGAATGAAAGTGAGGATCAGTGAGAAGCTTGCCCGAGAGAGACCAGGTGTTTTCTTTAAGGAATGGGACGTAGGATGCGTGCAAGGAGCTGAGCACAATATCTGGCTGCATGACGAAAGACCATTTCATGAGAGGTCTCAACGCCTGGCACCTGCTGATATAGATGATGTGAGGACGGCATCTGCAAGAGATGTTAGCTGCTGGTGTAATACAAGAATCAGAAGCCCTTATGCTTCCCCATTGTGGTAGTGAGAAAAAGAATGGGAAAGTAAGATTATAGTGGATTATCGCACCTTAAACCGGTGGACTATCCTGATCAGTACACAATGCCCCACATTCAGGATGCTTTTGGACTGCCTAAACGGGAGGTGGTTCTCTGAAGTGATCTCGCAGTGGGTACTACCTAGATCCCGCATGGCCCCAGAGGACCGTGGAGAAGACAGCCTTATCTGTCGGCTTGGCTTCTATGAATTCATGAGGATGCCTCAAGGATTTCAGGTGCCCCAGCCACTTTTCAGACGATTGATGGGTGTGCAGTGGGGACATGAACTTACTAGAGTGCCTGGTATACCTACAGATGATGTTATTGTGTTTGGCAGCTCACTGGAGGAACATGAGAGCAGATTATTTAAGGTATTGGACCGACTGGAGGACTTTGGCCTTAAACTGTCCATTGATAAGTGTCAATTCTTTCAAACATCAGTAAAGTATGTGGGACATAGTATCCACCGAGGAATAGAGACCGACCCAAGTAAAGTTGAGGCCTTGACCACCTGGGCCACAGCCCAAAAATCTAAAAGAACTGCAAAGATTCCTGGGATTCTGTGGTTATATCGGCGATTCATCAAGGAATATTCAGGAGTGATCCGCTTTACTTAACCTTACTCAAGGGTATCCCCAACCCACAAAAAAACAAAAGTCAGCATCCCTCAAGACTGAAAGAGTGTATTTTCATCCGAGTGAAGTATCTGGGCCGCTGGACTCCTGATTGTGAGACTGCTTTTCATGAGATCATATATCAAGTTACCCATGCTCCAGTGCTGGCCTATGCTGATCCAAGAAACCTTACGTCCTGCACACACTGATGCTAGCTTGCAAGGGTTGGGGCAGTGTTGTACCAAGACACGAGAATGGCCTGAGACCAGTGGCCTTTGCCAGTAGAAGCCTGACCCCATCCGAAAAGAACTATCCTGTACACAAGTTAGGTTCCTAGCTTTGAAGTGGGCTATTGTTGACCAATTCCATGAGTACTTGTATGGGGCTAAAATACTAGTAAAACTGACAATAATCCTTTGACCTATGTGCAGACCTCCAGCTAAGTTGGATGCCACTGGCCAAAGGTGGCTTTCTGCATATCTACATACGACTATGCTCTCGAATACCGAGCAGGTCTGAACCACATAGATGCTGATGCTCTCTCCCGGAGGCCTGTTCCCCAGAATGATTGGGTCAGATTGGCAGAACCTGACATTCGGCACTCTGCCGAAGTTTGACAGGGAGGAACAAATGTCCACGACTGAGTGGACTGCATGGTGGATTGCTTGGGACCCTCTGAGAATTGCATACCTGCTGCTTATGCCACTTTTCTGCAATAGACATTGGTGCACTGCCTCAGCTGGACAATGACAGTATTGCGGGCTCAGTCCCACGATCCCATGATCAAATCAGCTTTAGAAGCCCTCTGTGCAGGAAAAGATGTGTCCAAATTATGCTCCACTGATTTGAGAACTACACTGTTATACAAAGAATGTCCTAAGTTGAAACTGATCAATAAACTGTTATACAGAGAAACAGTAGACAGAGGGGGACAAGTAGACAAACAACAACTAGTGCTGCCCGCTGCCTTTTGAGACTCAGTATTGAGGTCCTTGTACAACCACATGGGGCACCTTGGTATAGACAGAAAACTTGACTTGGTGAGATCCAGATTCTATTGGCCTAAGATGGGGGCTGATGTGTGGAGCAACACATTCGAACTTGTAGGCGCTGCTTACAGAGGAAAGCTTTGCCCCAGAGGGCTGCACCCCTTGTTAACATCACCACCAGTGCACCCATGGAGCTGGTCTATATTGATTTTCTGAGTTTGGAGTCAGATCAAAGAAATATCAGTAATGTGCTGGTGGTCACTGACCATTTCACGAGATATGCCCAAACTTTCCCCACCAAAGACCAGAAAGCATCCACTGTGGCCAAAGTACTTGTAGAAAACTTTTGTTCACTATGGGGCTCCACAAAAGAATCCATTCTGATCAAGGGAGAGACTTTGAGAGTCGTCTGATCAAAGAGATGCTTTCTCTGTGGGGAGTGAGAAAGTCAAGAACCACTCCTTACCACCCCCAGGGGGACCCACAGCCTGAACGTTTCAACTGCACTTTGCTAGATATGCTAGGCACCCTGCACCCAAAGGACAAGCCTAGATGGAGCAACAAATTAGCACCCTGGTACATGCTTATAACTGCACCAAAGTGATGCCACTGGGTTCTCCCCTACCGCCTGATGTTTGGAAAGAAGCTCACTACCGGTAGATGTGTGTTTGGGGTCTCTCCTGATGGGGTTCAAGCTGACAACTATTTACAGTATGTGCAAAGTTAAAGGCCCAGCTAACTCATGCATACCAACTGGCTCAAACCATGGCTGCCAAAGAAATCTGCAACAACAAAGAAAGGTATGATAAAAGGTGAAAGCACAGGAACTCCAGGAGGGCGATCGGGTATTGCTAAGAAATCTGGGACTGCATGGCAAACACAAGATTGCTGACAGATGGCACCATCTCCTCACATTGTAGTGGGCAAACTAGATGATCTGCCAGTGTACAAAGTAAGGCCTGAGAATAATTCAAAAGATGTAAAAACAATGCATAGAAATCATTTACTGCCCATTGGTCAAATCTTGATTGAGTCTGAGCCCCCAGAAGATGCCCCCTCTGGACCAGTGACTAGAGCTGCTGCTAAGAAAAGATCAAGAAAGTCTGCACCTACAGAAGCAGAGTTAAAGTGTTCCCCTCCACAAGTCCCAGTTGAGCATGACTGTCAATCCATATCAGAAGAAAGTGAGAGTGACTTTGAATACTATCCTTCTTATGAACTGAGTCAATTGTTTCGGGGCAATCCCCTAGTCAATACTGGAGATGAAGCTGGGCCTTCTGGACTGTCTAAGCCCCCAGCTTCGCCCCTGGAGCCAATGCTCCCAGAAAGTAAAGTGCAAAGCATCAGATCAGATGAAATGGAATCATTGTGCATGGTTGAACTGTTTGAGCTTTCAGGGGAAGAAAATGATGGATTGGGGCAGACTGGTGATACACCAGGACAAGAAGAGTATTTTGAGTGCCCTGACAGTCCACTGCCAGTGTCTGAAAGCTCTCCATGCGAGCCAAATGTTGTGGACTCAGAAACTGTAACTCCTGGAGCTGAAAGTGCCCCAAGTTCTAGCCTCTGTACCCCCATGGAGACTCCCCTGACAAGTGAGGACAATGCTGAAAATGAGGCTCAGAGTGCAGAGACTGTAACAGTTCTCCCTAGAAAGACTGGTTGAGCTGTAAAGCCTGTGGTGCACCTCAGTTATGATTCCCTTGGGAGGCCTGTGGACTTGCCTCTCAATGTTGTCCATAAAGGAGTGTATGTGTCCCCGAGCTCATTGCCCAAACTGAGCTCAGTGCTAACTCCAAGTTACTTATGTTGCCCTCTAAGTATGGCGCCCTTGCCCCGTCCAGCCCCAAGGTAACTGATAGGGAAGGGCCCCCTCTCTTCAGGTTTCATGTACAAGAGGTAATAACTTGAGTTATGGTACAATGTGTGTGTGTAACACTGTGTAAAGAGTGACGTACTGCAATGTTTCAGAAATGTGTTCTTGGTAAAATGATATATTGACCGATGATTACATGTGTGAGCCTAATGCAAATGTATATGGTTGCAGCTGAAACTTATGGGGGTACTTGCTTGACGCGGACGTCAAGCTTTCCCAGGCCAGGAAGGGTGTAACCCCCCTGCAAATGGGGGTTCCCAAAAGACTCCCAGGAACTTGCCTGAATGGTGTTTGGCGTTTAAGCCATTTATCAGTGAGTGTTTTTAGAGCCTCTGGTACTGTCTCTTTAAGAGCTGTCTGCTTGCAGACATAAGTAGTTTGTATTTGGGGGGGAGGACTGTGTGCTTCTCTGCTTGAGTACCACTCGAGCTGCTGCCAATTCACTTCATTTTTGCAGTCACTAGGAGGGCAAAGGGAACCTATCTGAAAGATGTAACTGTTTGCCAGAAATCATTTAGAGTAATAATGAAAATACAATTTGTTTAACCTGCTTTCTTTGCAGTCAGAACTGTGTTTGCCTAGTACCCCATTCTAGTTTTGAACTGCTGAACTGGACCAATCAGTGTGGGTTAAGGTAGCTCTAAAATGGTGCCTTGGATGAATCAGAACTTGGACTCGTAATCTGAGCCAGCCACAAGAGGATTGTATGGGCAGTGACTCTGGGAGATGTAGTTTGGACTTCGGCGCCTTTTTGGACCAACAGGGGCAGTCTATTGTGAGTGACAGCCAATCCAGCCAAGAACTGGGAGGAACTCAAAGGAAGTGCCCGGTTTTGTCTGCTGGAGTTTCAGTTGAGCTCTGGCAGTGAAGAGGGAAGGAGCCTTGTGCTTTTTCAGTGTGCAGTTTTAGTTGGGAAACGTGTGTAAGGCCCAGAGTTCCGGTCTACAGCTTGTGTAACTGCTTGTTAGGACTGAATCCATCCTGTGAAGAGAATCAAAGGATATCTGAAGAGTAGAAACCAGGCTCACCCTGTAGAAGACTGGAGAAATTGCTGAATTGCGCTCGGTCTGTCAGGAACTGAATCTGCTGTGTGTTCTCCCGGTACTGTGCAGTAATTGGATCGGGATAGAGAAGCAGCCTGCCTGGTATAGTACTTTCTTTTACCATATAAATGTGTGAGGAGGCTTGTGTAGCTCAAGTGAATCCTGCTGCCATTAAAGGACTTTGCCTGTTGCAGTTTGTCATATAAATGTGTGAGGAGTCTCGTGGAGCTCAAGAGTAGCCCTGCTGACGCTTGAAGGACCCTATCTTGTTTGGAGGTCGTGAGTACTAATTCAGGGTCGTCCCTGTTGAATTGCCACATTGAATCCAAATGGAATTACTGTACTGCTGACTTGTTTAATTTTCTTTTCTCTGTGTGAAAGGGCCCCTACCAGCTGCCACGGTTTGGACTAGCCACTAGGGCTTGGGTACCCAGGGACAGTAACTGGTAGGGATAGGCCTGTGAACAGAGCCATAGGTAGATGAGTAAAGTGATAAGCTAATTAACCTGATTTCCCCCTGTCCTTGTTATATGCCCCTAAATAAATCAGAGCTGCTTGTTTTAGCAAAGTTATACTGCCTGAGGTATTTGTCTATGTTAAAGTATTGTACTGTGATTGTTGCACTGTATCTTCTTATTTTACAGGGGGTCCCAGTGCCTGAACCAGTCCTGGGGGTAAGTGTATACTGGGAAGGTAATTCTGATATACTGTGTGGGCCACTAGTGGGAAGAAAGGGGGGTTGCAGTGTCCCAGAGGGCTGTGACCAAGTTAGTTTAACTATTGCAAACCCTGACCTCTGGGTGGAGGCACCCGCCATCGGATCCAGGCCCTTCAACCTGTTAGTGGCAAATCAGGCAGGGGTAGTAGCCCCTGGGATAGCACCATCTAGGGTTTACATTAAAAAGAAAAGTAAGCCATCTATGTGGTTAGGAACCAAAAGGGTTTTACCCCTGTAAGAAATGTATTACTTGCAGACAGTCTGTCTAGTGTAAAACATTCCAGAATCCAAGCAGTATTGTTATGAAAGAGGTAAGAATTGAACAACTGATCACATGCAATACAAAATATGTAGTATATGCACTTTGGTGCTTGTGTGGAAAAGTTTACATAGGAAGACTACTCGCTCACTTAAGGAGCGAATACAAGAGCACTTTAGGCAGATTAGAAAATTAGGTGTGGAACACCCAATAGGTAAACATCTGTATAATATACCCAATAAGGAGGCACATGTTACACACTACTGTGGCATTGAGCATATTTCGTATAGACTGGGGAGATAGGGATTTGAAACTGAGTCAGGAGGAATCAAAATATATTTTCAAACCAAGAACCTTAAGGCCAAATGGCTTTAATGAAGAAATGGACTGGCAACCTTACATTTGCATCTAAAGAGCTGTTACAGAGATATTAAGATATGTCCAAGCTGAATCAAGGGGAAAAAAATTTATTTATTTGGATTGATGTTTAAAACACGTGTATGTGATTACTTTCTGACAATATATTACTGATCTAAGTATCTGCTTATAGACACTTTATTTTTTAAAGTTTATAATTTTCCTTTCCTTTCTTACTGTGGCACCATAGTAACCAATTCATGTTGTGTTTTATTTAAATTTTTACAAGTGTATTGAGTTCTTGACATGTTACACCCATGTCAGCAGTGCCACTTGTGACTATTTGGGAACTTCTCGTTTAAATAATGTTCAACAGAGGCACGAAATAGAGCTGACATGGATGGTACCATCTCATTGTAACAAAATCACTTGAGTTGGACACTTTAATCACTTTAATTGATGGGTTGATGTTATACAGCTGATAACTTGAGTATATTAAGGGTTTGGATTGGTACTCAAGCCACGCCTCCTGAGGAAGGGTTGCCACATCCCAAAGCACTCAAGCAGTGCATACACATGTGTGGGGGCTGCAACTGAGCACTTTTGGCACTTTTTTGTGTGCAATATTGAACTTACTATTTGTAAGCACTATGTTTTGAAAGAATGTTTCTCAGTAAAAAGAATTGAACTGAATCTACTTCTGTTTGGAGTGCTGTTTTTTTATTGATATGCTTCATTTATTGTTTTCCAGCATCCACTCTTATCCTGAGCACTGTCTTCTTTTTGATGCCTAACATCCTCCAAGGCCTGGAGTACCTTGAGAAGCTCCTGCTTGTGAGAACCCTTAGGAAGGGTCTGAGCAGTTGCTTTGCCCTTCCTCCAAAGGGTATTTCTGTACTTGATAAGATCAACCAAATAATTGGCAATCCGAAGGCCAAAGGTGGCTGAGGCGAAAATCCTTTTGGCCCACAGATCCAACCTTCTGAACTCACGGTCGGAAGTGGGGGCAGGGAGCTAAGTCGATTAGAGGCCTTAATCCTGTTGTGAGCAGCTCTAATGACCACAGAGTCAGTCTCAGGCTGGGCTGCATAGAAGAGCAATGCTTGAAGTGCCTGATAAAGCTTGTCTGCCTTCCTAGGCATAGCTGGCAACATATTGGGTCTGCACCAGGCTGCATCATTCAAGGCTGGCAGTCGAAAAGGAATAATCTTAGGTGGAGACTCAGACATCTTCAAGAAGTCCACCATATTCCTCCTGGTTTCATTCTCCTCTGTAGTTTGGAACCCCATTGAGGAGGAGAGCTGCTTCATGACACTGAAAAAGGAGGGGTTCTTGGGGGGGGACTGGGGAGTGTGTGTGACAGACTCCTCACTCCCAGTGGAGATATACTGGAACTGTCAGAGGTCTTCATATCCTCTTCCTCCTCCTCCTCATCATCCTCTTCCTCAGGGAGGAGAAGATCAGGATGGTACTCCTCTTCAACAGCAGACTGCTCTGAAGCAGGGACCGACAAATGCTGTGCCGACGACTCTATGGGGGTGTGGGGCACATGGATCTAACAGGTGCTGCCAAAACAGCCAACGATGGAGCAGGTGACAATGGCCCAGGCCATGTCACTAGCTGTCATGTAAGAGAAATAGTAATGGAGGTTAGAATGATTTTAAGGTTGACAGCGGGGAAGGGAACCATCATCAACACTGGCATCGGAAGGGGTGCGAAGCCTTGCTCCGATGATGAACCGCTACCTAAAGCGGCAGCGGGTAGGCCTGGCACCAACAGACCTTGAGGCTAAAGAGGTCTCGACGGCAGGGCAGGGGCTGTCGATTCAGAGGCCGACAGCCATTTCATAGCCCCATAGTGGGTGGGAGAGGAATCCACCATTGGGGGCCTGGAAGAAGCAGAGGCCCGCACAGGGTAAGGTGCTAAAGCTGTCGATGTGGCAATCCCAGGAGAAGAAGAGGAAGAATCCAGCAGGGACCGGGATGGCAGATGGGGAGGGGTCCTTAGGCCATTCCTTATCCTCTCGAGAGTGCTTTCACGAGGATTTATCCCAGGAATTGGCAGCCTATGAGCCTGTGGAGGACGCCGGCAACTGGGTGTGGGAGGCTGCAAAAGATCCCTGCTCTCCCCTTGCTACCTGCTACTTCAAGAGGTACTTCTGCATGGCTTTCTTTCACTGGCACCAGGTGGTAAGGTTGAATTTCTAGCAGAATTCGCAGGCGAGGATGTTGTGGCTAGGTTCAAGTCTGCAGACACAGAGCTGGTGTTCATCGGTGGAGGAAATCATCATTCCGCAGTGATAGTGATGGAAAAGAGCCAACAAAGGAGTCATTCTGGACATACAAAGGAGAAAGGAATCACTTTTAAATAAAAGTGATTTGACAATAAAAGTAAAGGTATGTAAAACTGGTGGTTGAACTGAGTGGCAAAGCTCCCGTGGAGTCTGTGCATGAATGGTGGATGGCTGGAAAGAACTGAGGAGGGAGCAGTGCCGCCCACACTTTTATAGGGTGAGTGACATCAAAGCCTGATGTTGGCATGGGCAGCCTCTTGTAGACTGCTGCAGAAAACTTCTGTGTGATCATAGTGCCTGATGGCTAAGTTCCATAGGAGTGACCGGATGACAGAGATATCCCTGAAGAAGATCTGAACATTGTAGGTACACAGAAAAAAAAGACTGCACTATGTCGGTGGTACTCACAATAAACTAAACTGCAGTAAACAATGAAAATATCAAAGCTACAGAAATTCAGAATACACATAAGGAGCCAGAAGAACTGTGGGTCACCCTGGAAACAGGAAATGGGACAGCCATAAGAACTGGGGTTGTCTACAGGCCCCCAGACCAGAGGGAGGACATAGACACATTACTGTTAAAAGATATACAAAACATGACAGCTAAAGGGGAGGTTCTGATAATGGGAGACTTCAACATGCCGGATACAGATTGGTCATACCAGCAGGAACATCTGCCAGAACTAGACTCATAGTGGATTCCTGCAGGGGAGGGCCTCAAACAACTGGTACAGCAACCCACAAGAGACAGGGCTATCCTAGATCTAGTACTGACTAACAAAGAAAGGATCACAGATCTCCAGGTAGAAGGTCACCTGGGGGCCAGTGACCATCACATGGTATGGTTCAATTTGGCTACTACATCTAAATCATCCCATTCCAAGGCAAAAATATGGGACTTCAGAGGAGCTGACTTTGATAAGATGGCCAACAGAGTTAAGCTAGCCCTGGCAAAAGAAACACAGGTGAGGGGTACAGGCAAAGTGGGCAAGCATTAAGGATGCAATACTTGAAGCAACATCCCATTGTGTTAGACAGAAAAGGAAGTGCAAAAGAAGAAGGAAGCCACTTTGGTTCTCAAATACAGTAGCAGAAAAGGTCAGAGCCAAAAGGCTGGCCTTCAGGAAATATAAGGGAACACAGCGGGATGAAGATAGGGAGGCATACCAAACTGCCCTAAGGGAAGCAGGTAAGGCAGTAAGGCAGGCAAAGTCCCAAACTGAGGAAACACTAGCACGAACAGTAAAAGAAGGTGACAAGACTTTCTATAGATACATTAGTGAAAGGAGAAAGTCCAGAGGGGTACTAAGCTTAATGGAGAAAAGGGAGCATGTGAGGAGGAGGACCCTGTAAAGGCATCTATCCTAAATAGATACTTTGCTCAGTATTTACTGAAGAGAAGGTAGGGCAGGGCCCACAGCTCAGCATCATGGACACAGGGGGGAGGGAGGTGAGCACTACTCCCTTCACAAAAGAAAGGGTCCTACAAGAGCTTGCTAAGCTCAGGGTGGATAAGGCAATGGGACCTGATGGCATACATCCCAGAGTACTTAAGGAGCTAAAGGAGGAACTAGCAGAGCCATTAGCAGAATTGTTTAGTGAGTCTCTGAGCACAGGAGAGGTCCCAGAAGACTGGAGAAGGGCTCATGTGATCCCGCCCACAGGAGTGGTAGCAGGAGGAGGCGGAGAACTACAGACCGGTCAGTCTTACCTCAGTAGTGGGCAAGATTATGGAGGCACTCCTTAAGGAAAGGATAGTGCAACACCTGGAATCCATAGGGGCACAGGATCCAAGACAGCATGAGTTTACAAAGGAAGGTCCTGTCAAACTAATCTCATAGATTTCTTTGACTGGGTAACCAGAGTGGTGGACCAAGGGGGAGCAGTTGATGTCGCCTACCTTGACTTCAGCAAAGCTTTTGACACTGTTCCACTCAGAAGATTGATAAATAAGCTGGGTAGGCTCAGGGTGGGTCAGAAGTTGGTCAACTGGGTGGCAAACTGGTTGACGGGCAGAAAACAGAGAGTGGTGGTAAATGGTATACAGTCAGAAGAGATGCAAGTCACAAGTGGGGTACCTCAGGGATCAGTCCTGGGGCCAGTCCTCTTCAACATCTTCATTAGTGACCTTGCAGATGGACTAGAGGGTAAGGCTTGTCTGTTTGCAGATGACACCAAGATCTGCAACAGAGTAGATGACCCAGATGGGGTGGGCAGAATGAAAAGAGATCTGGATAAACTAGCAGAATGGTCAGAAGAGTGGCAACTGGGATTTAATGCAAAGAAGTGCAAAATCATGCACATAGGGAAGAGAAACCCTGAAGCCACCTATAGGCTGGGAGGTTGCTAGCAGTCACAAAGGAAGAAAGAGACTTGGGCATCATCATCACTGATGACCTAAAATCATCCAAGCAGACCTCTAAAGCAGTAGGTAAGGCTAGGGGTGTTAGGGTGTATTAGTAGGGGTATCACAAGTCGTAAGAGGGAGTAATAATCCCTCTGTACAAGACACTGGTTAGGGCCCCATCTGGAGTACTCGTGCAGTATTGGAGGCCACACCTTCACAAGGACATTAACCAAATTGAGGCAGTCCAGAGAAGGGCAACCAAAATGGTGCAGGGACTGTATCAGAAAACATATAAGGACAGATTAACAGAGCTCAATATGTATCCCTTGAGCAAAGGAAGGAGAGAGGTGATATGGTCGAGGCATTCAAACACCTTAAGGGCATAAACAAGGTGAAAGAGTCTAACATGTTTAAATATAAGAAAAATAGCAGGACAAGAGGACACAGCATGAGATTAGAGGGAGGCCGATTAAGGGGAATGTGAGGAAATTCTTTTCACAGAAAGGGTGGTGGATGCATGGAATGGCTTACCACAAGAAGTGGTGGCTATGAATACAGTGCAGGGCTTCAAACAGGGATGGGATAGGCATAAGGGAGCAATACAAATGACTATGAATAGATAGGCCACTGACAGAGCAATGGCCGATGGCACATTTATAAGGTAGAAAAAGAAATGGGCAGACTGGATGGGCCTTGCGGTCCTTATCTGCTGTCAACTTCTATGTTTCTATGGAAACAAAAGAACTGGGTACTCACCTCTTTGAAAAAAAATGCCACACTGCCAGAATTAGAGCACTTCTTTGCTCATTTTATTTAAAGTGCAGGATGTAAAAATCAGAGACTACTACTGCCCTCCTGCACTTTTAATAAAATTAGCACAGATGTACTCTGATTCTGGCAGTGTGGCATTTTTTTCAAAGAGGTGAGTGCCCAGTTCTTTTGTTTGCTGTAACAGAATATTACAGCCCTTCAGCAGCATTACGTCACAGCGCAAGAAGCGCTCCATGGCCACAACAGTGCCCTACTCGACTACCAATCAGTGGCTGTAATTGGTTAAAGCACCATAAGTAATGTATAATTCACATCTTATTTCAAAACAGAGTAAAAGGCACTGCAGTCTAGTGGCTAGACAGGAACCTGCCTCTGTGAGGTATGTTACTATTAATGGGGCATCACAGTTTACTAGAGGTTGCTTACTTGTAACCGTAGTTCTGCTTCTAGCATTCTTGTATTCAGTTCACATCCACACTAAGGGAGTCTTCCATTGAGCATGCTCAGTCACCGAACAGTCTTCAAGCTCATCTCCTTCTACCACCCAACAATGTGGTCCTCCAGCGAGTCCAGCTCAGTCCTCTGTGCACTCAGACATGCATGCTGGAACAGGAATCTTAAGCAAGCCTTGCAGGGGAGATCAAGTGGGTTGTGTGGATTTGAACTGAATACTAGTAGAACTAATCAGGAGAAAGCCAGTCATGACAGAAGACTTCAGCAGACATTGCTTCTATTGCTCAGTGCTCATTTATTTTTGCCATATACAAATCGCCATACAGACCCCACAGGGTCTGGAGAACCACACTATGCGTTCTAACATTTAAACTCCTCAGAGTCTTTGTTAAAGACTCTGAGGAACTGAAACGTTAGAGCACATAGTGTGGTTCTCCTGACCCTGTGGACGATTTGTATTTGGCAAAATAAATGAGCACTGAGCAATGGAAGCAACGTCTGCTGAATTTTTCTTTTTGTATGGCCTGGGTAAGTGCCATGACTGGCTTTTTCCTGATCTGATATTTGTTAGAGCGCACCCTAGGTCACTAGTAGAAATAATGTCACAAGTATGTAACCTCCCTTTCTAGCCATCTAGATTCCGTGCACTATCCACATTTAGTCCAATTACTAGCTGTCTTTAGGAGAAGGGGGCACGTGCCCACTCAAAATTAGGCAAACATACTGGAGGATTGAGGACCCATAAGCAGCATCATGATAACTGAGCATAATGGCTGGGGATCGGGTGATAACCACGCTGTAATCACCTCGAGTGGTTGCTAGGGCAACATGGTAAACCTTGAGAGCGCAGCTCGAGATTTTTACTGTAGCCCTAGCAACCACGAGAGGTAATTTCAGCGTGGTTGTCACCCGATCCCTAGCCATCATCTTTTATAGTGTATGGTCAAAAAAAACACTGTTTGCATTCTATGTGTGAGAATTATGGAACTCTGATGCATTCTTTTTTTTGTTATGCCACTGTTTGGAAGTTCCAAAGTGTGGTTAACAACTTTCAAAATTCTAAACAGTGAATAACAAAGCTGTGTGGCTGCTGATTATGATGGTTAATAGGCACTTACCATACATTATAATGCTGTAATGGAAGATATATGTGTGTACATTCCACCAGCAACCTTACATATTTCAGAAATGAGGCTGCAGTATGTCTGGTGGAGAGATGTGGCTCCTCCCTAGCCAACCTGTAACACAAAACAATGCAGAAACATAGAAGTTGACAACAGATAAGGACTGCAAAACCCATCCAGTCTGCCCATTTCTTTTTCTACCTTATGAATGTGCCATTGGCCTTTGCTCTGTCAATGGCCTATCTATTCATACTCATCTGTATTGCTCCCTTATGCCTATCCCATGCCTGTCTGATGCCCTGCACTGTACTCATATCCACCACTTCCTGAGGTACTGTAGGCCGTTCCATGCAGCCACCACCCTTTCTGTGAAAAATAACTTCCTCACATTACCTCTTAATTGGCCTCCCTCTAATCTCATGCTGTGTCCTCTTGTCCTGCTATTTTTCTTATATTGAAACATGTTAGACTCTTTCACCTTGTTAATGCCCTTAAGGTGTTGGAATGTTTCACTCATATCACCTCTCTCCCTCCTTTGCTCAAGGGTATATATATTGAGCTCCGTTAATCTGTCCTGATATGTTTTCTGATGCAGTCCCTGCACCATTTTGGTTGCCCTTCTCTGGACTGCCTCAATTTGGTTAATGTCCTTGTGAAGGTGTGGCCTCCAGTACTGCACGCAGTACTCCAGATGGGGCCTAACCAGTGTCGTGTAAAGAGGGATTATTACCTCCCTCTTACGACTTGTGATACCCCTACTAATACACCCCAACATCCCCCTAGTCTTACCTACTGCTTTAGTGGTCTGCTTGGATGATTTCAGGTCATCTGTGATGATGATGCCCAAGTCTCTTTCTTCCCTTGTGACTGCCAGCAACTCCCCTTCCAGCCTATAGGTGGCTTTAGGGTTTCTCTTCCCTGTGTGCATGATCTTGCATTTCTTTGCGTTAAACTCTAGTTGCCACTCTTCCGACCATTTTGCCATTTTATCCAGATCACATTCTGCCCACCCCATCTGGATCATCTACTCTGTTGCAGATCCTGGTGTCATCTGCAAACAGACAAACCTTACTCTCCAGTCCATCTGCAATGTCACTGATGAAGATATTGAAGAAGACTGGTCCCAGGACTGATCCCTGAGGTACCTCACTTGTGACTTGCATCTCTTCTGACTGTATACCATTTACCACCACTCTCTGTTTTCTGCCAGTCAACATGTTTGCCACCCAGTTGACCAACTTCTGACCCACCCCAGGCCTACCCAGCTTATTAATCAATATTTTATGTGGAACAGTATCAAAAGCTTTGCTGAAGTCAAGGTAGGTGACATCAGCTGCTCCCCCTTGGTCCACCACTCTGGTTACCCAGTCAAAGAAATCTATGAGACTAGTTTGACAGGACCTTCCTGTTGTAAACCCATGCTGTCTTGGATCCTGTGTTCCTATGGATTCCAGGTGTTGCACTATCCTTTCCTTAAGGATTGCCTCCATAATCTTGCCCACTACTGAGGTAAAACTGACTGGTCTGTAGTTCCCTGCCTCCTCCCTGCTACCACTCTTGTGAAGCGGGATCACATGAACCTTTCTCCAGTCTTCTGGGACCTCTCCTGTGCTCAGAGACTCACTAAACAATTTTGATAATGGCTCTGCTAGTTCCACTCTTAGCCCCTTTAGTACCCTGGGATGTATGTCATCAGGTCCCATTGCCTTGTCCACCCTGAGCTTATCAAGCTCTTGCAGGACACTTTTTTTTGTGAAGGGACTAGTGCACACCTCCCCCCCCCCCGTGTCCACGATGCTGAGCTGTGGACCCTGCCCTACCTTCTCTTCAGTAAATACTGAGCAGAAGTATCTATTTAGGATAGATGCTTTTACATGGTCCTCCTCCTCACACGCCCCCTTATCTCCTTTGATATTAGCAATATCCCCTCTGGACTTTCTTCTTTCACTAACGTATCTATAGAAAGTCTTGTCACCTTCTTTTACTGTTCGTGCTAGTGTTTTCTTGGTTTGGGCCTTTGCCTGCCCTACTGCCTTCCCTGCTTCCCTTAGGGAAGTTTGGTATGCCTTCCTTTCTTCATCCTGCTGTGTTCCCTTATATTTCCTAAAGGCCAGCCTTTTGGCTCTGACCTTTTCTGTTACTGTTTTTGAGAACCAAAGTGGTTTCCTTCTTCTTTTGCACTTCCTTTTCTCTCTAACACAATCGGATGTTACTTCAAGAATTGCATCCTTAATGCTCACCCACTTTGCCTGTACACAATCACTTGTATTTCTTATTGCCAGGGCTAGCTTAACTCTGTTGGCCATCTTATCAAAGTCAGCTCTTCTTAAGTCCCATATTTTTGCCTTAGAATGAGATGATTTAGTTCTAGTGGCCAAATTGAACCATACGATGGTCACTGGCCCCCAGGTGACCTTCTACCTGGAGATTTGTGATCCTTTTCCTGTTAGTCAGCACTAGATCTAGGATAGCCCTGTCTCTTGTGGGTTGTTGTACACCAGTTGTTTGAGGCCCTCCCCCTGCAGGGAATCCACTATGTCTCTAGTTCTGGCAGATATTCCTGCTGGTATTGACCAATCTGTATCTGGCATGTCAAAGTCTCCCATTATCAGAACCTCCCCTCCATCAGCCAATCATCTGTTTGGCTGCCAGTCTGCCTAGGACAGCTTCAGTGTATATCAGGAACAGCTAATCAAGCTTCCCCATGAATTTTGCTGTACGTTCCTGGTGGAGAAGCAGGGCCCTGAAGTCACGGAGTGCATGGAGCATTCACTCAGCCTCTGAAGTATAAGGCTTCAGGAAGAAAGTGGGTAGAATAAGTGCCTAATTTGGGTGCAAGTCAAGTGCAACCCTTGGGCAGGAATTCTGCAAGGAGGCATAAGACAACTTGGTCCTTGTGGAATTGTACGTATGGAGACTCCACAGATAGCACCAGTAGCTTACTCACCAATCTGGCTGACGTGTTGGTGACCAAAACGGCAGTTTTCCAGAACAAGTGTAAGAGATCACACTTGTCCACAGGCATAAATGGTTTACCCATTACACTTGTCCACAGGCTTGAATGGTTTACCCATCAGCTTTGACAGCACCAGCATTATATCTCATGGTAGGGGTGCTTCACGCACAGGAGGGGACAGATGGTCCAGCCCTTTACAGACACTGCTGACCACTTTGTTCTGTGCTACCATCTGCATGTATACCAAAATGGTGGCCAGATGCACCTTGAAGGACATGATGGTAGTCGAGAATGTGTTTCATGAAGCAGTAGAGAGGCAACAATCCTTGCCCTCACATCAACTTGAGAACCTCATCCACTTGCAAGTATACAAGTGAACTCCCTCTGAGAAACCTCCAGTAACTGGAGAACAACCTCAGAAAGTCCTAGGGCCTGGAAATCTATCTGCAGAAACCAGGCAATCAGGTGTGGGGACTGCATGCCTAGCTGCCTGATAGTTACCTTGGACCTCATCAGCAGGGGTGGAAGCAGCCATGGTGGTCTGCTGCTCAGACTGAGGAGATTTTGATAGCAGAACTCATTAGGCTGGTCTAGTGCAATAAGAATCAGGGTTGTCCTATCCCTCCACATCTTGAGGATCACCTTGTGGACCAAAGGAAATGGAGAGAAGCAGAGGTGCTGGAACTAGGGGTGCTGGGGGTGCAGCAGCACCCCCTTGCTTGAAGTACAGTTCTCTATGGCTTCCTATACAGGGTTTATAGCTTCGTTCAATGGTTTTCAGCACCCCCACTATAAAAATTGTTCCCGTGCCACTGGAGAGAAGGCATACAGGAGATCTCAAACCCAGCACCAAGAAAACATGACCCTATACGACGTGCCTTGTTGAGGGAGGTTTGACAATGAACAGCTTCAGCTTCATCTTTTCCCAGGAAGTGAACAGACTCACTGATGGTGTTTTCCATTCCAAGAACACCTGGGATATCACTCATGGGTGTATTGACCACTTGTGGGACACCTCTCCCACACTATTGAAGGTGTCCCCAAGCCAGCTGTTTGCTTTTGTGACATGTCCCACCACCAGGTCCACACAAGAGCATGCTAGAGACCATGTCCAGAGTGCCTTCTGCTCCATGGTGAGGGTACAGGAATGAATCAAAAGCTGAAGCAAAAACTAAAATCACTGAAAATCCTGTAAACTAGCAGAATCCTAACTAATTCATTGAACATGAGTTGTGAAGAAGACCTGTTCCTTTCAGCAGCAGGAAAAAATACCCCAGTGCATTGGAGCAGAGCCAGAAGAGCTCATGGTTGGCTGGTAGGAGAAGTCAAAGTTAAAGACTCTTCCAGTGACTGAATATGCTCAGTGGTAGACTGTGTAAGTGTGGACAGTGAACTGAACCTAGATAGTTAAAAAGAACAATCTGAGAGCACAGTGTGGGACCACATCTTCAGGGAGTCAGAGGAGGACTCCAAAGCACAAAAGAACAGGGACATTACTTCTAAATAGGAGCAGAAGATGTACAAGAATTCTTTGAAAAATTTGGGAAAACACATTCTTCGTGTGATACCAAAAAGATCCTGCATTATAAAAGACAGGACATTCCACTGAAGGAAGGACAGTTTAGTTAGAAATTCCACTGTGCAATGTGAGGCAGACTCCTCCTCTTCAGAGGGGGGGGGGGGAAGAGAGAGAGAATAAAAGCGAGCAGGGAAGGCTTTGTATAATAAAAAGATATATGTTGTACCTTCTAAGGGGATGCCGGGATGGGAGGGAGAGGACAGTTAACTTGAAACATGCTTGCTTTCCAAAACAGACTCACCTCTCCATCCTCCAGTGTGACACTCTGGCTTTTTAGGTCGATCCCTATCACCTTGCCTTGCCTAAAGCTGTTCCCATATGTGGCAGAGAATGGTATAAAAGTCTTTTGTGCAAAACCTGACAAAGAAAGTCCTACAGTCAGTTACAAAAGCAAAACCACCCCCAGCATCCTGTAGTAAAAAATCTGTGAATCTTTTTATTTATCCATAAACAGAATAGAAACGACTGATAAGTTACATAGCATTCCTTCTGCCCATCTCTGGCGACAGTCCAGGTGGAAAACACAGCATAAGCCCAGAAAGCGATCACCTCAGTATCTCTGCAACTGTGCTAATGTTCCCTCTTCAAAATATGGCAGGTTAGACAATTGTTCATGGTTGGGGTGTTCATGGTCCACAATCACTGCATTACGTATCTAACACAGTAGTACTTCAGGAACTTTGAGTACTTCATGCTTTAACAAGGCCATGTAAAATTATATTTGCTAAGTTACACTCTCACACATGGTGGTCTCTACAAGAGCAGTTGTAAATTTTACATTTACCCACAACATGCCCACTTAGTGCCCCACTTTGTACTTCAGGAAGTTTGAGAAAAGAGCGTTTTGAGCGAAAAAAATTCCTCAATATGACTACTTCCAAGGCAAAGGGAACAAAATGTAGATTTTCATTTTAAAAAATCCATGCTATACCTTTTTCCCGTTACAAGGTTTCCACTTCGCTACACAAAACATAATCCATATAATTTCTGCAAAGTGAGGAAAATGTATTTAGTTTCTTTTGATCAGAAAAGAAGGGCTTAGAAATAAAGTACAGTTACATAAGAGCTTACCGTAACGGTAGATCTTCAAGAGGATCTCTTACAGCAGGCTATAACCGGTAGAACTAAGACCACATGGAAACCTTTCTAGCTAGCAGTCTACTAGAGGGGGCTGCCCACCTCCGACGTCAGTGGCTGATGTCAGTCTATCCTATACAATGCAGGTGGCCCCCACACCCTCCTCAGTTCTCCCACCAGAGACCATAAGCAGGATACCGGAAGGGGGGAACCGAGGAGAATGCCGAGGTAAACCTGTAACAAAGAGAAGTAAAAGGCCGGCCTGATGTTGCAGAGGGTTGAGGCGCTGGACTCCTTATCTCACGCTACACCGTGACCGAGGTCTGGAAATGACCTCAGGTCGTCGGAGTGCTGGGGGTGGAGCAGGATTAAGCATGCCGGGCAGGAAGCTCTCTCTCCTGAGGGTGGTGAGGGTGGGTTGACGCCCCCCCCCCCGTAGTTCTGCTCCCACCAGATGGAGGTCCAGTGGGTAGCATAGGTGGAGAGGGGGCAGCAATGTACTGGGAGGCGGAAGGGGTGGGGCTGAGCTGGCACCTTGGGATGCTCACACAGCCGTGTGCCAGGGTCTCGGGGGGGGGGTGTTAGAGGAGAAAATCAGTAAAAGTACATATTTGTCCTCATCGCCAGTTGGAGGGAGGAGGCGATGGGGACCAAAAAGCTGAAAAATAAACAAACAAACAAAAAAAAACCAAAAAAGAAGTAAAAGCAGAAGGCTCACCCCAATGGAAAGAAGTGAGACACAGGAAAAACGAGGAAGGAGAGAGGGAAAGCAGGGCCTGCTGCAAGAGATCCTGTCAAAGATCTACTGTTACGGTAAGTTCTTACGTAACTGTACTATCTTACTTCAAGGGTATCGCTTGTAGCAGGCCATAACCAGTAGGGCTGAGTCGCAAGCAGTTCTGGTACTACAGACAGGCACAACAAGTGGTAGGCTAAAAAATAAACAGCCTAAGAGAGGAGGCCTTGCAGGACAGCTAGGCTGATGTTGGCTCGATAGCTAGAGGCAATGTCCAGACTGTAATGCTTGGTAAAGATTTAGACAGCACTCCAGGTGGCAGCAGTGCAGATGTCATTGGCTGACACATTACAGAAGCAAGCCACTGATGTGGCCATATCTCTTGTGGAATGGCCCTTAACACAACCAGGACGTTCCTTGCCATACTTCTGGTAACAATAAACAATGCAATTTGCTAACCACTTAGACAAACACTGTTTGGACACCAGACCACCCTCCTTCCCGGGGTGAATGAAACAAACGACTGATTGTACTTTCAAGAGCCCTTAGTCCGGTGTGTATAGTACCTCAGGATTCTATTCACATCCAAAGTATGGAGCAATGTCTCCCCCTGACTGAAATGCTCCAGAAAATAAACAGGCAAGTGGATGAATTGGTTCAAAGTAAACTCCAATACCACCTTGGGTAGAAAACTTAGGATTTGTTCGCAAAGACACCCTGTCTTTGTGAGAAACTAAATAAGGCTCCATACACATGAGGGCCTGAAGCTCTGAAATCCTTTGAGCCTAAGTAATGGCAACTAAAAATAATGCTTTCCATGACAGAAAGCATAGATCACAAGATGCAGCCAGTTCAAAGAGAAGCAGCGTAAGCTTTTCCAACACAAAATTAATGTCCCAAGGCAGGGCAGGGCCCATGATTGGGGGCTTCAAGTGCAAAATGCCCCACAAGAATGTGCAGGACATGTCAAACTGGGCCACTGAGCATCCATCCACAGGTACATAATATGCAGAGATAGCAGAGAGATGTACCTTAATAGAGGAGTCCTATAATCCCGAGTCTGAGAGGGACAGAAGGTACTCCAAAACCTGATCCACTGGACAGGTGAAGGGATCTAACTGGTGCGAAACAGCCCAAAAGCAGAAGCGCTTCCACATCATAGAGTTGGTGACCCTGGGGGAGGGCTTCCTGGCCACCACCAAAACATCAGCCACTCTGGGGGAGACCCCAAATCTGGCAATGGCTATTTTTGCATTGCTCAAGTCATCTTAATTTGTTAAAACATTATGTAGTACCTACCTTTGTATGTCTGTCACCCTTCTCACTGATGTGGAACCTTTGTAAAAGAGCTGTTTGTGCTCAAAGGTATTGTAATCTGAGAACTAATAAATAAAAATAAATAAAATGTCCTCAGAAGCCATGCGTGAAGATGGAGGGATCTGAGGTCCGGATGGATCAGGGTGCCCCACTTCTGGGAGAGGAAGCATGTGCACAGGGGCAGGGACAGTGGAGGTTCCACTGCCAGTTGCTGTAGTTAAGGGGAATCAGATCTGACAAGGCCAGAAGGGGGTGATAAGGATCACTGTAGCCCTCTGCATCAGGAGCTTTATTAGAACTCATTGAAGGAAAAGAAAGGCATACAGAATCCTCCCTATCCAGGAGAGGGACAGTGCAACTTGCTAGCAAATTCTTGGCCTAGGATCTAGCAAGCAGAAAAGTGGCAGTTTTGCATTAAGTGGGGACATAAAAAGGTCCAACTCGGGCCAACCCCATCTGTTGAAGAGGTCTTCTACCACTGATGTTAGAAGTCCACACTTGTGAGCTCTTGACCGAGAGTGACTTAGGCTGTCACCGGGGCCTTGGGGGGGGGTGTCTGGATTGACCCACCGGGAGAAGGAACCTGCAACTGCATGAAGGCCCATAGTGCTGAGATCAAGCCATGGTAGTCCACATGCACTGGCCCCCTGGGTGTAGGATAGTTATAGACTGGCTGGGGTCCTACAGGCGCAGGGTATGGGTAAGCCAGCGCTGGTCCCCCAGGTGTGAGTTGGACTAGGCCAGCGTCAGACTCCTGGGGACCCCACAGGAGCTAGGTGCAACACAGTTACCAGTCCCCCAGGAAGTGGTTGCGGGATGACTGTTGCAGGCCCCTCGGGCATCGGAAGCAGGAGGGT
Organism: Neoceratodus forsteri; assembly: GCA_016271365.2. Lineage (NCBI taxonomy): Eukaryota > Metazoa > Chordata > Ceratodontiformes > Ceratodontidae > Neoceratodus > Neoceratodus forsteri. The sequence goes on from CM028135.1 coordinate 775,933,590, forward strand.
CGGGGAAGGCCCTGCTGGCACTGGAGGTAGGAGGGCTGGAGAAGGCTCTGCTGGTGTTGGAGGTGGCAGAGCTGCAGGAGTACAAGCATAGGCCAAGCGGGCATAGGTCTGGGTGATGCCAGAGGGGGATCCACAGGTGCCGGTGTAAGAGAGGCTCGCACTGGAAAGGAGGGTCCCAATGGCAAAGGCTGAGTGAATACCAGACTCTGGGAGGTGTCGATGCCCTGCAGTGCCTGCCCCTGTGAAAAAGGGGCAGGACCGACAGAGATCCTGGAGGTTGAGACTGGCGTTGGGGGTGCAGGTGACAGGGTGGCAGATACAGCACTGGCACCAGCAGCACCCGCGCTAGCCAGAGGAGCACCGACCGAGCCACCTGCTGAGGAGCCCGCAGAAAACAAGGGTTAGAAACACAGACAAAAGACTTTGATGGTAGATAAGGACTGCTTAGCCCATCCAGTCTGCCCATTTCCCTATCTATTGGACAAGCTGCAGATCCTAGTTAACCAACAGCCTACTTCCTCCTACCCCCCCCACTAGAACTGCCTTATGCCTGTCCCATGCATTCTTGAATTCCCCCACTGTTTTTGACCCCACGACCTCCTCAGGAAGGCTGTTCCATGCATCCACCACCCTCTCCATGAAAAAATACTTTCTCACGTTGCCCCTGAGCCATCCCCTCCTCTATCTTCAAATTGTGCCCCCTTGTTCTTGGACATCTCTTTTTCTAAAAGATGCTTCCCTCTTGAACTTTGTTGATTCCCTTGAGGTACTTGAAAGTTTCTATCATGTCCCCACTCTCCCTCCTTTCCTTACAGGTATACATTTTAAGCTCCTTTAGTCTTTTATATCGCTTCTGGTGCAGATCCTGTACCATTTTAGTTGCCCTCCTCTGGACAGCCTCCATCCTGTCTATGTATTTGCAGTGATGGGGTCTCCAGAACTGCACGCATTACTTCAGATGGGGTCTCACCAACTGTCTGTACAGAGGGATAACAACTTCCTGTTTTCTACTGGTAATGCCTCTCCCTATGCACCACACTATCCCCCCAGCCCTCCTTACTGCCTTCTCATATTGCCTATCTACCTTTAGGTCTCCCCCATTGTGTACTGTTCTCCTGTGTCTTTGTTTCCCAGGTGCATTACTTTGCACTTCTTTGCATTGAATCTAAGCTGCCATACTTCTGACCATTCCTCCAACCTTGCCAAGTCCCTGCTTATCATTTCCAACCCCCACCTTTGTGTATTAACTCTTTGTGTCGTCTGCAAAGAGGCATACTTTTCCTTCCAGTCCCTCTACAAGTTACCTATAAAGACATTAAAGAGGACCTGTTCCAGTACTGAACCATGCAGTACCTCCCTTTCTTTGGAGTGGACTCTGTTTACTATTACACTCTGTGTCCTGTTGTCCAGCCAATATTTTACCCAGGCTACCACCCTGGGACCCCCTCCCAGGCTGGCTAACTTGTTTATTAATCTTTTGTGTGGGACGGTGTCAAATACCTTGCTAAAGTCTAGGTAGGCCATATCCACAGCCCTTTCTTGGTCTACTACTTTGGTCACCCAGTCAAATAAATCTATTAAATTCATCTGACATGACCTTCTCGCTGTGAATCTGTGCTGTCTTGGGTCCTGTGCCATGCTGGCCTCTAGTTACTCAACAATCCTTTCTTTTAGAAGTGATTCCATCATTTTCCCTACCACTGAGGTCAAACTAATAGGTCTGTAGTTTCTTGCCTCTGCCTTGCTCCCACTTTTGTGAAGGGGAATCACATCCGCCATCCTCCAGTCCTCAGGTACCACACCATCCTCCCATGATTTGTTAAAAAGGGCAGTCAGTGGTGTCAATAGTTCTCTCTTTGTTATTTTAGAATTCTGGGGTGAATTCCATTAGGCCCCATTGCTCTGTCCACTTTCAGTTTTAGGAGTTCTTTCAAGACCCTTTCTTCTGTAAATGGACTGGTATCGACCCCCAATCCACAGTGCTTCTATTGTTTGGTTTAAATACCTCTCCCTCCTATTCTTTTGTGAATACTGAGCATAAGTATTTGTTCAGTATTCCTGCTTTTCACTGTCACCTTCTGCCCACCCCTCCCTTTATTAAGCCTCACTATCCCTCCCTTGGTCTTTCTTCACTATTTAATGTACCTATAAAAGGTTTTTACTCCCTTCTTAACTGAGTTGGCTATCTTTTCCTCAGTTTGGACCTTTACTATCCTGACTGCCTTCCCCACTTGCTTCTGTTTTAACTGATACAGTTCTCTGTCCTGTTCTTTCTGTATTTCCTTATGCTGTCTTTTTCTCCCTAAACTTCCCCGCCATCTCTTTTGAGAACCATAGTGTTTTTTCCTTCATTTTGTTTTATTTGCTTCACACAAAGCTTGTTGCCTCTGTAATGGCAGTTTTGATTTTTTCCCCATTGTTCCTCTACCCCTCCTTCTTACCCATTTGCTAGTGCTTTCCTGAGGCATTTTCCCGTTTTGCCAGAGTCAGCCCTCCAAAAGTCCAGTACCCTTACGTTTGTATGGCTTGACTCTACGGCTGTGTTTATCATGGACCACACTGTTTGGCTGAAAAAAGCAGGAGCAAGTCATGGAAGACCCTGCCCCAAGGAGCTGCTGCCCATAACAGAGATCCAACCGGCAGCAGGGCCACTGGCAGCCCTGCAGGGCTATGGGCATGTGGGGCGAGGAGGTCGACCCCCCACAAGGGAGAAAGACCCTGACATGGTTGGAGAAGCCTTATGCAGAGATTGTGAACGGGAGGCAGACCGGGGTCAGTCTTGGTCCTTGTCCCAGTGCTTGTGCTCCCCCAAAGATTTGTCCTTGGATTTGGATGAAGAAAAGCCAGAGGACTGGGCCGGGAGGCAGAGGTGCTCTGGGCCTGCAGCTCCCATTCCATCAGGGCAACCTTCTGCTGAAGGAGATGCCTTTCCATGGTCTTCTGGTGGCATCTCCTTCTGGCAGACCTTGCAGACTTGCACATTGTGGTCTGGGCCTAGGCAAAAGAGGCAAGCAGAGTGGCCGTCCTTGTCTGGAATCTGTTTACTGCAGGCACACTTTATGAAGGGATCAGAAGAAGATAGTTAAGAAGACATAAACGTGAGAAAGGAACACTGAAAAAAATCTATGTTTATCTGTGTAAATGAGAAGATAATAAAGTGTAGTAAATGCAGGAAAATGGCAGTCAACTGTAGCTACGGCTGTGTCAGTGGTCCGACATGTGCTGGTTGACTGCAAGAAAGAACTAAGGAGGGTGTGGGGGCCGCCTGCCTTATATAGAACAGGCTGATGTCAGCCACTGACGTCAGAGGTGGACGCCCCCTCTGGTAGACTGCTAGCTAGAAATGCTTCTGTGTGGTCCGGACAGCTGATGGCTTAGTCATAACAGTTATGGTCAGCTGCAAGAGATATCCTTGAGTAAAGATCTTCCTGTTTTCAGCATCCTGGGGGGAGGTGATACAGATCCAAACCAACTGTTACTGAACCAGGTTAAGCTGTGGGTGGGTTAGTGACTCAGGAGAAATTTATCCAGCATAAAGTGGAAATGCTATACTCTTTTCCAGAAGTAGCATAAACTCTTTAATGTTCAACTGAGCAACCATCAGAACATGCAGATGGGACCTCAATTCAACGTCTGGTCCAAAAGACAGCACCTCCAATAGCATACCGTCCCCAAAACACCATGCTGTGGCATTGGTATAGTTACTTCAAACCAAGGAGAAAGTGCCCCCAGCAAAGCTACTGTCACCACTTCCTGCAGCACATCAGCAGTCTCCCATCCTACTACTGACCGGGCCCGACCTTGTTCTGAGATCTGACTTTACTAGGCTCTAAGGTGGTACGACTGCAGGCATTTCTCAAATTTCTTTGCAAAGTGATGTGTGGTTATTTCACACATCTCTAGTCTTTACCACAATAATATTTTTAACCCATTGTATTACATGTTTTCCAGGACAGAGGTCACACAGTCAGAGTACATCAATGTAACGACCTCTGAAAAGCTTATGCTGTGAAGACAATACAGTGATTCTCAACAACAAAGGACACCAGTTTCTCACAGAAGTATATTCTTGATTCTAACCTGTATGGAAATAACACACAGAAAGGCTCTACCTCAAGATAGTGGACCATGATGGGTCAGTCCAAAGTCTTGGTCCATTGTCTGGTGAATAGGACTAGGTAAAGAGACTGTTCCAATTACAAAAAAAGTCGCTAGTATAAAATATATATATATAAAAGTGCTGCAGCATTGCAGCATGAGTGTTTCACTAAACAACATGGAAGCAAAACTGCTCACACAATGACCATTCACTGGAGATTCTAATGTGCGTTAGAAAACCACTGGAGAGAAAGCCTAACTAAAAGAATAGTATTTAATTTTTGAGTTTATCTATCGAGCCAAATCTACTGAGTGACGAACCTGAAGCTTAAGTTACAGCCAAATATTTACAATGCAATCCCAAAAATAAATAAAAACCTGATATACTGCAACAGCCTAAATATTTCCACTCCAAACAGCTGGGCCAAAGTGGAGAGACCCACTTCAGCAGTATTTCAATATTGCATTTATTTGTTTGTTGAAGTGTGCCTCTCCAGTTTAACTCAAGTGGAATGAGTCAAGGAGTTTGAACTGTAGTAATTGTACAATTTTATATATACCACCTCTGAGAGTGACGTTTGACAGATTTAATGCAGTCTCATTTTGTATTTTGTCTTGTGACCCTTTACAAAATCTGTCTCCAGTTTAGGTGACTGTGAAAGTCAGCACTGTAAAGCAATGTTGTTTTTTTATTAAACCTGTGCTGTAGTGTGTTTGGGAGTCAAAGAACAGCAAGATAAAAATATATATGTGGTATTTGGGTGGAGTGCAGCTTAACTGCCTGTGCTGCCCTTCCACTGCATGATCTTATACGTGTGACACAAAAGCGGGGGATGGCTGGGGAAAAAGACATAAATAGGGAAAAGCCACTGCAGATAACTTCCCCGAGACCGGAACCCCACATCCAGAATGGCTCAGAATGCTGATCTCAGTCTATTCTGCTAGAATGTGTAGTCCATTCTTCCATTAAACAGCAGTCAGAAGGGAGGGGCACCCCTTATGCCCACTGGAATGGCCAAGCTCTAGGGTGACCAGCGAAAGAGTAAGCACAGAGACTAAGGGTAATCAGCCAGCCAAGAAACTCAGCTGGGGAATGGCCCTTAGACCCAGGTCTGTGATGGAGACCAAAGAGTGTGATGACCCAGCCATGTGAGGTAGACCAAAAAAGAACTCTGGCTTTCTTTTTGTTAAATATCAGATACATGGCACAGAGTTGAGGCATTGGACCCTACATCTACGGCCACACTGGTGACCCAGGTTCAAGACCTAGCCTGGGTCAGTGGAGACCAGCTTGGGGGACTAAGTGTCCCAGAGCACACATTCCTCTCCTCCAGGGCGGGAGGACAGTCATGCTCCAGTGCAATACTGACACCTGGGTGGCCACAGGTAGCAGTGTGCTAAGAGAGAATTCTTTTTTTTTTTACTCTTTGGTAACCGGATAAGGCCCATTAGGCGCAAATGCCTTTTTTCAGGAGCACTGGGAGGTTAAGTCACACAGTATGCAAGTGGAAGTTGCAGGAATCAAACCCAGGTCTGCTGGATGTGCTAAACAGGACGTACCAAGCTCATTCACAGCTTGCTGCTCTACTCTTTAGACTATATGGCCAGCCCAACCTCTAGGCTATACTGCTGGTGCACCACCACCGGTATCCCTCACCCTAACTTACTCCACACTTGCATGCCAGCTTGCATACCACTGCACAGCCAGTATCCCAGGGAAGAAAACTGGGGTGGAATATCCCAGAGAAAGCAATGATTAGAGATCAGGTTCCTTGCAGGCCCTGCACCAGCAGCAAAGACAGCTCTGCCTCCACAGACAGGATCCATTCTCCAGCAGGTAAGAGGGAACCTGCTGACCCTGCCATGGGGGAAGAACAGAGGTCAAGCCAAGTTTCTGGAATAGCAGGTGATAAACTTGAGGGGGTGGAGGGGTCAGACCAGGATAACAAGGCCTCTACCAGAGAAACATAAACAAACTAACAAAACAAGAAAGATATTAGATATGTATTCACTTCGATTTGCATTTAAATTCACTCCATTCCATCAAAATGCCTACCCCCACAAATGGGACTGTTTCAGCTCTATTCTCAAAATTTGTGACTGGCATACCATCCACCTTGGAATTCCACATTCCCTCTCAAAACCTGCCAAACCAGTCACAACTAGGAACTACCACCACATTGCTGCAAGTGCTAATAAACTGACAGGAGCTCTATTTCTGCATTGTGATTGGAAGAGATTCTGGGGAACCTTGCTCAAGAATCTCTCTCACTCCCAGTGGCCAGTCCAAAGCATACAGTACATGTGCAGATTCAGAGGTCACAAAGGTCCCCTTGTCAAGTACATCATGAAACAGAATCAGGCTACCCTGCCTTTATCAGGGTGCTCCCTGGGCAGTATCGAGCGCCTTGTGATAACCTCCACAATTTTCAAGATGTTGTAATGGCGTTTACTGTAGGGTTGTCTCCTTACCACTCTCCACTGATGCTCGGAGGGCAGCGCAGTTGTGGTGGAAGGCATCCTTCATATCAACCAACGTGAAGTGAATCCCACTGGATTTCAGCTGATTGGCAGCAGCAATCCCTCCAAAACCACCTCCAACAATTAGAACATGAACACTGTTGTCCACCGACACACCGCTACCCATTCTGAATCTGAAAGGAAGAGACATAAAACAAAAGGTGTAAAGGGAAGTTTTTGAGTGCGATTTCACCAGGAAGAGAAATATGCTGAAGCTTTTTCATATAGTAGAATGTCTCACTGAATTACAATCTTTACCTTTCAGTGTCCTATATAGCACGGGCAACATTTTTAGGTTTTAGTTTTTGTTAACTGAGAAAGGTGGGAGGGCTAGGAAATACTTTCTGTTTTCAGCCTTTTCTAGCATGTGGGGGAAACAGATGCAAACTGATTGAATATTGAGCCAAGTTAAGCTGTTCGTGTTTTTTTTTTTGGTTAAACGTATGGGGGAAATTTAGCCAGGACACTGTGGAAATTCCCCTACTCTTCCTGCAAGGGTCCCTGTTTGCTTAATATGGGAAGATGGCAGACGTCAATGAGGAAAGTGGAGGAATTGTGGCATGGATGGATGAGACTGCTTCCCTCCCCACCCGAGGTAGTGAGGACAAGCACCAATGGAGGGGATTTCGAATTCTACCTCTTTTCTTGGTTACAGCAGAAGCTACATGTATCATTGATGATAATAGCTCACATGAGATGGTGAAGTCTCCAACAGCTGTGGAGACTAAGGCTGAGCTGGTCCAAATGACAGAGGAACTTTTGGACACTGACTTGCTGAGAAAGAAGGCATAACTTCCCCAAATGATTGCTAACAAAGAAACTAAATGTCACCAGATGCTTTTGCTGAGAGCATCCCAGGCATTCAAAAGTGATGAACTATTACTTGTGTGGAAAAGTATTCTACCAGGAGGCTGACTTAGCTAATTCTACTCTTCCTTATACCTGCATATTCAATCCTGTGACCTCACCAGTTGTAACATCATTACTAACCAATAAGAGTCAATCGCATGCTGCCAGATCAATATACTTCATTTTACAAATTAGTAATACTTTCCACGTGGTATCTTTGGTGCTACTAACTCAGTGACCATTGTGATAAGACTGTCTGCTTCTAAAAAGCATCACATGCATTTTAGTCACCAGAATGGTCTCTCAGCACTAAATATGGGGTAGTGGTGGAGGGAAGGGTGGCCAGGCAGACAGCACCAGTTTAATGAATATGTGGCAGATACCAAGAAATAGTACAGAATGATACGAGTTTGTGAGACATTGTGGCAAAAAGAACAATTCCACACACACACATTGCCATCCAGGTCACCAGTACTACCCCCTTGCAATCCTACATCTACTACCACCCCCAATTCAAAGTCGCTGGTGGTGAAGCAGTCAATGTGTGTCCACCTCCTCCTCAGTGTTCTGCTTCTAAAGTCCTGCCAAATTGGCTTTACAAGGTTACTGGCCTCTTTTGGGGTTAAAAAAAAAAAAACTAGCTTAGCTGGAAACTGTAGGCTGAGGAAGACACCCAACTCCCACAGCATAATTCACAAGGCATTGAAGGACTTATAGCGATCACGAGCAGCAAAGCTTAAGTCTGAGTAAAATGAAACAAGTCTATCACTGGGTTCTTTCATGTCACAAAATCCTGCACAGCTCATGCACACCGCTGTAATCAGGAGAACCCTGCAGCAGCTATCCTGGATCTCTTGGTGCTTCCTTGGTGTAACCTGACAAGTCTTAAAAACAATAGGTGGAGGGTCTGCTTGTGACATGGACACTAGCAGGCAAACTGCAAAACAGATTGGGGCACCCCCTTTAGTAGCTTCCAGCAGACTGGCAATCCTGAGATTGGCTGCAAGCGTTGGATTATCAAGATTTCCTAATCGGCACCGTAGTAACTTGTTCTCTTTGATCAGCCCAGTCATAGAGACACAGTGTTGTCAGAAAAAGACCATTGCTCCATCCAGCCTGTACAATTTTACTCTACTCTACCCCATTCCCATATTTTTCCCACCCAATATTCAACTGTTTAATTACTTTGCAGCTCCGGAACCTGGTAACATCAGTTGAGATGAAGACTAAAATTAAGCAGAACACAGTGACATCAGATAAGCCGATGTGACTATGTTCCTCTTCACTGTAGTCTTAAGCTCAGCTGATGTCACTGGGTTTCGAACTGCAAAGTAATTAAATTGGATACGGAGGCCGTATTAATATGGGGCCCTAACTAAGGGAGAAAAAACAGGACTATTTCAAAGCAAACTCACAAAACAATACACTGGGATGATGAAACAGACTTCACACATGCCCAGATTGAAAATTATATTACAAAATGTAAACATCATTGTTTATGTTCTTTTTAAGTGTAACCCCCTACCAAAACAGGGGCTTACCTTCAACCCATAGCTCCTGTTCCTGCTCTCCTTCTGGCACCTCCTGTTTGCCTGCATATTCATTTTCTGTCCCTCCAGTCCTTCTGTGCCCTTTCTGGTTCCACAGCTCAGCCCAGTGTGAAATCCAGTCCTGCAAGGCTACAAAATGCTGAACTGCGATCACCCGTCCTGCAAAAAGTACTCTGGTGCTGGCGGGGATTGTGCATGCGCTGGCAGCACCTTTCATCTTCTGATGGCTCAACTTGTGGTCAAACAGAAAAGTTTTCCATCGGTCCCAGTGTCCCCACCAGTTAAGTGGGACACGGTGACCACGGACAGGGCACTGAGCAGCCGATACTTTCAATATTTAGAGAAATCCATGAGGCAGTAATGACTGGGGCTCATGAATATTAATGAGCTGGAGCCCTGATCAGTCATAGATATTCATGAGGGTGCTTCTGCTCTCAGGGAAGCTGTATTTCGGCTGCGGTCGAGGGAAAAGGGAAAACAAGAAATGTGTTAACACAAATAAATGCAACTGCGATGTGTTTGGGGAAAAGTATTGAGAAAGGGGAAAAGTATTTAAATAAAATAAATGCTCTACTCATGGGTGCACCAGACAAATGTTGGGACTCAGAGAGACAGCCTGTCTGCTGCTGAAAGATGTCCTTAAATATTGGCAGCAGCGACAGGAAAACAGACTGACCAATTAACAAAATCTGTGCAGCAACATCAAGTACCCTACCAGGGCTAACAAACAGTGGGGCATTTGGGCAAATATTCAGTGTATTCTGACTGCACCAGGACTTTATTGAAATGATACTTATTTCTGCCTAAGGGACTGTGTGTTTTCAGCAGCCATTACAGAGTAGCACAGCCAATTGGAAAGCCAGGATATTAAAGCCAGGACTTGTGGGACATTAAACAAAGTTCATGGGAAATTATCAAGTACTTATGGGGAACTGCAGGGACCTAATTTCAGGCGCCAAAACAGCAAACCAACTGTGCATCGAGTAAGGTTCATGCATAATTCATTTTATTGATTGACAGGCCCTCCAGCCAGTCAGAGGCCATGCACGGAAAAGTTTCAGCCAATCAGGAGCCTCAGGAGAGCCCTATAAGAGACTGTGTTTTTCAGCAATTTTCCAGATTCGAGTGGGAAACCCCACGGGGGTGGGGGCTCAGGCCCCCAGCCATGCATCCAAGCCTGGAAAACCAGCTAATCCTCTCCATTCAGGAGGGGGTATTTGCCTTCTTTATCAGTTAGGCTGGCAGTATAGCCTAGAAGTTAGAGTAACAAGCTGTGAAAGAGCTTGGTACATCCAGCAGACCAGACCTTGGTTTGATTCTCACAACCTCCACTTGCATACTGTGTGACAATGAGCAAGTCACCTAACCACCCACTGCTCCCAGGTCGCCCCTGAAAACAGGCACTTGTGCCTAGTGGGCCTTATCTGATTACCAAAGACTAAAATTAAATAAATGAAGTTAAAAATTATTTAGTTATGTAGTACTTGCTAATCTGGGGGTTGCCAGAATGTCCCCCAGGTGCTAGCTCTCCCTTCCACATTGGGGAAAGACGAGGACCTGCAATTTGATGACATCAAGCTAGCTGTGAGAGAGCTGATTGCTCATCAGTTGTGAGAGGACTGAAGAATTCAGGAGCCTTCATAGCGGAGATCTACCGTGAGGAGTCCGAGTGAGTACTCTTGTACCCCCAGTGCAAGAAAGAAAGAAAGAAATCTTGCTAAATTGGGGAGCCTTGCCCAAGTGACTGTTCTATGTGAGATTGTTCTGAGGTCTGCACCCTGCAACTACTGCGCATAACCTTAGCCCAGCGCGGGTGGGACTTTATGTTGGTTTGCTGACTGTGACTGTTTTGGGGGTACACATAGTGAGCCCAGAACAGAGTACAAATGTGCCAATATGTGATGTCTGCTGGAGCCTACAGGACTGAAAGGGGAGCACTCAGTAAGGGGCTCATCCTGACTTTGCCTGGGAGGTCCAGTATTGTGCTATCTGGTCAAGATGTCCAGTGAAGCTGCCAGCCACAGCCGCAAGCCACGAAACGGACTGAGACCCTAAGTTCAAATCTGATTTTCTGTAACTTGGAAATGACTGTTTTCCTAAGTAATCTAACCAGGGCGGTCCTCCTGGCTCCTAGTGGAAGGTGCTATCCCTTCATTAGTTGTGCTGAGTGTTTCAACTCATGTAAATATCTGAGTGTTTCAAATCATACAGATGTGCTAAACAGTAAGAACGAAAGGCTTAACTTCCAGACCTGGTGTGACAGACTGGTTACATCCAACCAAAGGCTTTGTGTCTAACTGCAACAAGCAGGGCAACCCCTGCGCACCCCAAAGGATCTACAAAACTGCTTGTTTATTTAATTGCTTCAAGTCGAGTACTATTTTCATCTTTAAATCAAGCCGGCCAATGAACAGCTGCAACGTCCACCAGGCCTGCAACCATCTATGGGACTTTGGTAACTGGGTACACAGGATAAAATGTATGAGATCGCGGGGTTTCATACAGAGTCTGGGGAACTGGTACCAGTGGTGGGAAAAATAATAACAATGTGTTCCATCTGATTAAAGGCAGCTAGATAGCCAGGGCTCTGGATATCTTTATTGGTACAAAGTGAGTGCTTCTTATAGTTTGTTCTCTGGTATCTACCCAGCCGGAGGGTTTTCACCAGCACCAAATCAAAACCAATCAAATGTATATATGTAAATATTAATTATCACTGCATCACCTTGATTCCCTTTGTTTCACCATTCCTACTTCATATATGCCCCCTAAATAAATATTATTGTTACTGTTGTGCAATTGTGTTGTCGTGAGCATATTATTAGAGAGAGTCTTTAATTACAGAAATGTCTGAAATGTGGAGAAATGCTATTGCGTCATGTGTTGGGGTGGCTAATGGTTGTAGTGGATGGTCTGACATCTCAGGGGGTTGTACCAGCTTAACAGCTAGCCCACTTAAAAGTTAAATTCTGGGTGAAGGCATTGTGAAAAGGTAAAAGCTATAGAAAAGAACCAGTTAATGTAAGTTTGGGAACCCAGTCCCCTCAACCTTGTTGTGGCCAGGCAAGACAGGAGTAGTAGCCCTTGGAGTAGCACCACCTAGGGGTTACATAAGTATTTATGTTTGGTCCCCTACATGCTTTATTTTTAATACCTATCTAATACAGCACAATACTCCTGAGGTCTAAGCTTGCATGGCAATGTCCTAACGTAAGAATGCTGAATCTTATTCAGCTTCTGTGCTTGGTCACTAGTCTAATAATTGCCTGTCCCTTTCTGACTATTGTTCATATGTTGTCTCTACAGAGTCAGTACTACCTCCCCAAAGTACTGCATAGCCAGTTTCACAATATCCAGTCATTTAAATACCAGGTGATAATGGTTGAACCCAGCTATCATGCTGAACTGTCCTTACTACAAAGAAACATGCCTTCGTACTGGGGCTTCCCTTCGCCTTGTGTTTCCATGTTGTTGTGACTGTATTAGCTTGGGTTGTGCCTGAAAACAGGCCCTTCATAGAATCATAGAAGCTTGATGGCAGACTACGACCACACCGGCTCATCTAGTCTGCCCTATTTTCCCCCCTACACCTCCCCCTTCCTGCCAGCCCCCGCCCTTCCCCGATACTCAACCCCATATGCTTGTCACATGCCCTCTTGAATTCTTCCACTTGATTTAGCCCTCACCACTCTGTCTGTTAGTCTATTCCAGGGCTCTGCCACCCTCTCCGTGAAGAAACACCATCTCACATTGCCCCTGTATCTTTTTCCTAGCAGTCTGAGGCTGTGCTAACTAGTTTTGACCCCCTTCTTCCTCTTAAGTAAACCCTCTTCTTCCACTTTATTGAGCCCCTTTACATATTTCAAAGTTTCAATCCTGTCTCCCCTTTCCCTCCTTGTCTCCAGTGTGTACAGATCCAGCTCCTTACACCTCTGCTTGTATGACTTTCCCTGCATACTCTGCACCATCTTGGTTGTCCTTCTCTGAACCCTCTCCAATGCATCTGTAACCCCTAGATGGCGCTATCCCAGGGGCTACTACCCCTGCCTGATTTGCCACTAACAGGTTGAGGGGCCTGGATCCAATGGCGGGTGCCTCCACCCAGAGGTCAGGGTTTGCAATAGTTAAACTAACTTGGTCACAGCCCTCTGGGACACTGCAACCCCCCTTTCTTCCCACTAGTGGCCCACACAATATATCAGAATTACCTTCACAGTATACACTTACCCCCAGGACTGGTTCCGCACTGGGACCTCCTGTGAAATGAGATACAGTGCAACAATCACAGTACAGTACTTTAACATAGACAAATACCTCAGGCAGTATAACTTTGCTGAAACAAGCAGCTCTGATTTATTTAGGGGGATATAACAAGGACAGGGGGAAATCAGGTTAATTAGCTTATCACTCTAATAATCTACCTATGGCTCTGTGCACAGGCCTATCCCTATCAGTTACTGTCCTCGGGTACCCAAGCCCCTAGTGGCTAGTCCAAACCGTGGCAGCTGGTAGGGCCCCTTTCACACAGAGAAAAGGAAAATTAAACAGTCAGCAGTACAGTAATTCCATTTGGATTTAATGTGGCAATTCAACAGGGAGCGACCCTGAATTAGTACTCACGACCTCCAAATAAGATAGGGTCCTTCAATGTCAGCAGGGCTCACTTGAGGTACAAAACCTCTTCACACATTTATATAAAAGAAAGCACTATACCAGGCAGGCTGCATCTGTATCCCGATCGCAATTACTGCACAATACCGGGAGAACACACAGCAGATTCAGTTCCTGACAGACCGAGTGCAATTTTCAGCAATTCTTCCAGTCTTCTACAGGGTGAGCCTGGTTTCTACTCTTCAGAGATCCTTTGATTCTTTTCACAGGACTGATTCAGTCCTAACAAGCTGCAGACCGGAACTCTGGGCCTTACACACGTTTTGACTAAAACTGCACACTGAAAAGCACAGGGCTCCTTCCTTCTTCACTGCCAAAGCTCAACTGAAACTCCAACCCGACAAAACCGGGCTCTTCCTTTGAGTTCCTCCCAGTTCTTGACTGGATTGGCTGTCACTCACAATAGACTGCTGCTGTTGGTCCAAAAGGCACTGAAGTCTAAACTACATCTCCCAGAGTCACTGCCCATACAATCCTCTTGTGGCTGGCTCAGATTATGAGTCCAAGTTCTGATTCGTCCAAGGCACCATTTTAGAGCTAGCTTACCCCACACTGATTGGTCCAGTTCAGCAGTTCAAAACTAGAATGGGAACTAGCAGACACAGTTCTGACTGCAAAGAAAGCAGGTTAGACAAACTGTAATTTCATCATTACTCTAAATAATTTCTGGCAAACAGTTACATCTTTCAGATAGGTTCCCTTTGCACTCCTAGTGACTGCAAAATGAAGTGAATTGGCAGCAGCTCGAGTGGTACTCAGAGAAGCACACAGTCCCCCCATACAAACTAATTATGTCTGCAAGCAGACAGCTCTTAAAGAGACAGTACCAGAGGCTCTAAAAACACTCACTGATAAATGGCTTAAATGCCAAACACCATTCAGGCTTGGAGCATTCAAGCAAGCTCCTGGAAGTCTTTTGGGAACCCCATTTGCAGGGGGGTTACACCCTTCCTGGCCTGGGAAAGCTTGACGTCCGCGTCAAGCAAGTACCCCCATAAGTTTCAACTGCAACCATATACATTTGCATTAGGCTCGCACATGTAATCATCAGTCAATATATCATTTTACCAAGAACACATTTCTGAAACATTGCAGTACGTCACACTTTACACAGTATTACATACACATTGTACCATAACTCAAGTTATTACCTCTTGTACATGAAACCTGAAGAGAGGGCCTTCCTATCAGTTACCTTGGGGCTGGATGGGGCAAGGCACCATACTTAGAGGGCAACACAAGTAACTTGGAGTTAGCACTGATGCTCAGTTTGGGCAATGAGCTCGGGACACATACACTCCTTTATGGACAACATTGAGAGGCAAGTCCACAGGCCTCCCAAGTGAATCATAACTGAGGTGCACCACAGGCTTTACAGCTCGACCAGTCTTTCTAGGGGAACTGTTACAGTCTCTGCACTCTGAGCCTCATTTTCAGCATTGTCCTCACTTGTCAGGGAGTCTCCATGGGGATAGAGGAGGCTAGAACTTGGGGCACTTTCAGCTCCAGGAGTTTTAGTTTCTGAGTCCACAACATTTGGCTCGCATGGAGAGCTTTCGGACACTGGCAGTGGACTGTCAGGGCACTCAAAATACTCTTCTTGTTCGGTGTATCACCAGTCTGCCCCAATCTATCATTTTCCTCCCTGAAAGCTCAAACAGTTCAACCATGCACAATGATTCCATTTCATCTGATCTGATGCTTTGCACTTCACTTTCTGGGAGCATTGGCTCCAGGGATGAAGCTGGGGGCTTAGACAGTCCAGAAGGCCCAGCTTTGTCTCCAGTATTGACTAGGGATTGCCCCAAACAATTGACTCAGTTCGTAAGAAGGATAGTATTCAAAGTCACTCTCACTTTCTTCTGATATGGACTGACAGTCATGCTCAACTGGGACTTGTGGAGGGAACACTTTAACTTTGCTTCTGTAGGTGCAGACTTTCTTGATCTTTTCTTAGCAGCAGCTCTAGTCACTGGTCCAGAGGGGGCATCTTCTGGGGGCTCAGACTCAATCAGGATTTGTCCAATGGGCAGTAAATGATTTCTATGCATTGTTTTTACATCTTTTGAATTATTCTCAGGCCTTACTTTGTACACTGGCAGATCATCTAGTTTGCCCACTACAATGTGAGGAGATGGTGCCATCTGTCAGCAATCTTGTGCTTGCCATGCAGTCCCAGATTTCTTAGCAATCCGATCTCCCTCCTGGAGTTCCTGTGCTTTCACCTTTTATCATACCTTTCTTTGTTGGTGAATTTCTTTTGGCAGCCATGGTTTGAGCCAGTTAGTACGCATGAGTTAGCTGGGCCTTTAACTTTTGCACATACTGTAAATAGTTGTCAGCTTGAACCCCATCAGGAGAGACCCAAAACACACATCTACTGGTAGTCGAGCTTCTCTTCCAAACATCAGGCGGTAGGGGAGAATCCAGTGGCATCACTTTTGGTGCAGTTATAAGCATGTACCAGGGTGCTAATTTGTTGGCTCCATCTAGGCTTGTCCTTTGGGTGCAGGGTGCCTAGCATATCTAGCAAAGTGCGGTTGAAACGTTCAGGCTGTGGGTCCCCTGGGGTGGTAAGGAGTGGTTCTGGACTTTCGACTCCCCACAGAGAAAGCATCTCTTTGATCAGACGACTCTCAAAGTCTCTCCCTTGATCAGAATGGATTCTTTGTGGAGCCCCATAGTGAACAAAAAGTTTTCTACAAGTACTTTGGCCACAGTGGATGCTTTCTGGTCTTTGGTGGGAAAGCTTGGGCATATCTCGTGAAATGGTCAGTGACCACCAGCACATTACTGATATTTCTTTGATCTGACTCCAAACTCAGAAAATCAATACAGACCAGCTCCATGGGTGCACTGGTGGTGATGTTAACAAGGGGGCAGCCCTCTGGGCAAAGCTTTCCTCTGTCAGCGACTACAAGTTCGAATGTGTTGCTCCACATCAGCCCCATCTTAGGCCAATAGAATCTGGATCTCACCAAGTCAAGTGTTCTGTCTATACCAAGGTGCCCCATGTGGTTGTGCAAGGACCTCAGTACTGAGTCTTGAAAGGCAGTGGGCAGCACTAGTTGTTGTTTGTCTACTTGTCCCCCTCTGTCTACTGTTTCTCTGTATAACAGTTTATTGATCAGTTTCAACTTAGGACCTTCTTTGTATAACAGTGCAGTTCTCAAATCAGTGGAGCGTAATTTGGACACATCTTTTCCTGCATAGAGGGCTTCTAAAGCTGCTTTGATCATGGGATCGCGGGATTGAGCCCGCCTAATACTGTCATTGTCCAGCTGAGGCAGTGCACCAATGTCTATTGCAGAAAAGTGGCAATAAGCAGCAGGTATGCAATTCTCAGAGGCTCCCAAGCAATCCACCATGCAGTCCACTGCGTCCGTGGACATTGTTCCTCCTGTCAAACTTTCCGGCAGAGTGCCCGAATGTCAGGTTCTGCCAATCGGACCCAATCATTCTGGGGAACAGGCCTCCGGGAGAGAGCATCAGCATCTATGTGGTTCAGACCTGCTGGTATTCGAGAGCATAGTCATATGTAGATAATGCAGAAAGCCACCTATGGCCAGTGGCATCCAACTTAGCTGAGGTCTGCACATAGGTCAAAGGATTATTGTCAGTTTTACTAGTATTTTAGCCCCATACAAGTACTCATGGAATTGGTCAACAATAGCCCACTTCAAAGCTAGGAACTCTAACTTATGTACAGGATAGTTCTTTTCGGATGGGGTCAGGCTTCTACTGGCAAAAGCCACTGGTCTCAGGCCATTCTCGTGCTCTTGGTACAACACAGCCCCCAACCCTTGCAGGCTAGCATCAGTGTGCAGGACGTAGGGTTTTCTTGGATCGGCATAGGCCAGCACTGGAGCATGGGTAAGTTGATATATGATCTCATGAAAAGCAGTCTCACAATCAGGAGTCCAGCGGGCCCCAAATACTTCACTTGGATGAAAATACACTCTTTCAGTCTTGAGGGACGCTGACTTTTGGTATTTTTAGGTTGGGGATACCCTTGAGTAAGGTTAAGTAGAGGCGGATCACTCTTGAATAGTCCTTGATGAAGCGCTCGATAATAACCACAGAATCCCAAGAATCTTTGCAGTTCTTTTAGATTTTTGGGCTGTGGCCAGGTGGTCAAGGCCTCAACTTTACTTGGTCGGTCTCTATTCCTCGGTGGATACTATGTGTCCCACATACTTTACTGATGTTTGAAAGAATTGACACTTATCAATGGACAGTTTAAGGCCAAAGTCCTCCAGTCGGTCCAATACCTTAAATAATCTGCTTTCATGTTCCTCCAGTGAGCTGCCAAACACAATAACATCATCTAGGTATACCAGGCACTCTAGTAAGTTCATGTCCCCCACTGCACGCTCCATCAATCGTTGAGAAAGTGGCTGGGGCACCTGAAATCTTGAGGCATCCTCATGTGAATTCATAGAAGCCAGCCGGACAGATAAAGGCAGTCTTCTCACGCGTCCTCTGGGGCCATCGGGATCTGGTAGTACCCACTGGAGATCCAGCACAGAGAACCACTTGCTCCCGCTTAGGCAGTCCAGCATCCTGAATGCGGGCATTGTGTACTGATCAGGGATAGTCCCGGTTTAAGGTGCGATAATCCACACACATCCTTACTGTTCCATTCTTTTTCCTCACTACCACAATGGGGAAGCATAAGGGCTTCTGGATTCTTGTATTACACCAGCAGCTAACATCTCTTGCAGATGCCGTCTCACATCATCTATGTCAGCAGGTGCCAGGCGTCGAGACCTCTCACGAAATGGTCTTTCGTCATGCAGCGGATATTGTGCTCAGCTCCTTGCACGCATCCTACATCCCATTCCTTTAAAGAAAACACCTGGTCTCTCTGGGCAAGCTTCTCACTGATCCTCACTTTCCATTCAGCTGGCAGCGGGAGTCGCCAAATCAAACAAGTCAGGCAGCATTACTCTGTCATTCTTCCTTGAACTCTTGCTGCTGGGTAGCACTGCAGTGTCTGCACAATGCACATTAGCCAGGATGCAACCTCTGTTTACTCGAATGTCTCTTTCAGACACATTATGAACTTGGACCATTACCCTTCTGGCAAGTAATACGGGCTCTAGCGGGCAAAATACTAGGCTTGACCAGCAGTCCCTCTGGCAATTTTCCATCGCCTGGTGCATCCAACATTAATATTTTATTCTTAACATCCTTTCTGATACGGACCTCTCCCTGTAAGGTACACTGGCATTTGGCGCCAGGATCAGAGACTCAGGATCCTTCTTCCATACAATTCCGACGGTTCCTCTGGTTCTGTTTTTCAGCATCTCTCTGTGCCTCATAGGCCTTCTTAATTAAAGCCGAACTCTTAAAGCTCTACTAGTCTTTGACCCCTGTTTTCATAACACAACTGTGCCAGCCTTCCGAACATATGAGCATTTGTTCCAATCAACAAGGACACCATCATACAGTCCAGTGGGGGACACACTAAGGCTAGGGTCTCTACTTGTTCGGCCACTCCAGCCACGGAGGTGGGGAAAGACAGCCAAATTCGGATATACCCGGAATAGGGTAGGCCTTCTCACTTAACCCCATACATGCAGTCCTTCTAATGGTTGTAAGGGTACGTCTGACAAATGCTTCTGATACCAATCTTGGAACATAATTGTCACTTGGGAGCCACTGTCTAATATAGCTCTTGTAGACACTCGTTCACCTTTACAGTGGTCTCCATGGAGGACCCACTATTCTGGACCAGTCTGGAGGCGGTAGTGGGGGCCTGGGCAACTGACCTTGCCACAAAGGACGTGAATTAGCATTTTTGGTGCCCTCACTGGGATCATTGTCGTGCACCTCTTAACCACTGATTTCTTCTCCCAAGCTCTCCTTGTAGCCTATATGCAACTTTGTCAGTGTCTTTTGGGACTGGCATTCCCTTTCATGTGCCCATCTTTCCCACAATTATAGCAAAACATACTTTCTGGAGTTTGAGCTGGCCAAGGCGCCACACTGGGAGCCAGGGCGGGGTATTACTAACTGGAAACCTTGGTCATCTCTGTCTGCGGCGTGATAAGCATTTGGAGACATCTCGTCAGTTTCTCCACTTCCATGGTCAAGGAATTGAGTTTGGAGCTGTTATCAGCAGGAGATACATGGGTGGTACCCCCACCCCATAGCAGATGCAGTCGGATATAGGTCAGGGCCATGTACTTGCAGGCGTGGCCTTCATAAAGGGACTGTTTTTGAATTCCGGATCTCTCTCAACAGTTCGCCCCATTGTGGCATATCTTTTCCTTGTCAGAGCACTCATTGACTGTCAACCTCTGCCCTGAACTTCACTTGATGGGTCACCCTCAGTCACTCGGTCGTAGCCACAGCTGTTGGTGCAGGTACCTCCCAGGTCGCTTTTTCTCAACTCTCTAATTTCTCTCATTAACTCATCATAGGAGGGTGGGGATTCCAGTCGATTTGCCAGGCGAACTGAAGCAACAGCAGTTCTGAGAAGGGGCAGACTTAAGGATTCTGTCCAGTCTGGTTCGGTCCAGTTCAATCGCTGGCAAACTACCCTTTCTGAGGCATTCTTGCAACAATTTTTCCAGCCGAGAGACATACACAGACAACAACTCCCTTGGTACTGTTGTGCATTTCTTACTCTCCACCATAGGTCCTCATCAGAATCTGGGCTCCCATACACATTCTCCAAGGCCTCAAGATAGGCCTGTGCAGTACGCTTCAGGGTTACTGGCCCGTTTCTACGGATGGTAGCCAGGGCAGGACCTCGAGGCTCTCACTAACCCTCTTTAGCTTTTGCCTTCCGAGCATTGCCATTCTAGCACTTGGGGGCACATAGTCTATCCAGGTCTCCCAGTCATCCTCCCTTGGGGGTGGGGAGGTGCCAGAGAAGATCCTCAACCTCGTAAGAGTCGTGACTAATGGCAGGTGCAGAAATAGAGTCTGCATTGGTTCAGCCACCATTACGGGCACTGGAGCAGGAGAGGGTGTTGGGAGGAACACCCCAGGTGGCAAGAATAGTTTCTTCAAGTCCTCCACAGTTTTCCCTCTCCCAGCAACCATTCAGCAAATTTCTCCTCAAAAGTTTCAGATAGTGGTGGGGGCTGATTCCCCGGTCTTTACTGTCCTTAGTTATCACTCTCCAAGCAGTGAGGGCTCCTCTGGGGTAATGGTCTGTGGCACTTTGGAGCTATCTATGGGATCCTTAAACTCTACTAGGGCCAGGAAAGTGTGGGTGAGCAGATTAGCATGCCGACCCACCACCACAGGGTTTTGTAAACCTTCCACCTTGGAAAGTACTCCCTGCACAGTGTCCTTATTGATACCCAGGGGGATGTCCAGGATAAGCATAGCATTTTGGGGGTCGATCTCCTCCCCAGTACACCACTCCACCAGCCGGTGCACAGCCACTTCTGTCGGGTACCCATTTTTTCTTAACAGTGGTTCGTAAATATGGCCACTAGAGACACACAATCCCAGCGGTGAGCCTCAAGATGTAACCCCTAGATGGCGCTATCCCAGGGCTACTACCCCTGCCTGATTTGCCACTAACAGGTTGAGGGGCCTGGATCCAATGGCGGGTGCCTCCACCCAGAGGTCAGGGTTTGCAATAGTTAAACTAACTTGGTCACAGCCCTCTGGGACACTGCAACCCTTTCTTCCCACTAGTGGCCCACACAATATATCAAATTACCTTCACAGTATACACTTCTCCCCAGGACTGGTTCCGGCACTGGGACCTCCTGTGAAATGAGATACAGTGCAACAATCACAGTACAGTACTTTAACATAGACAAATACCTCAGGCAGTATAACTTTGCTGAAACAAGCAGCTCTGATTTATTTAGGGGATATAACAAGGACAGGGAAATCAGGTTAATTAGCTTATCACCTAATAATCTACCTATGGCTCTGTGCACAGGCCTATCCCTATCAGTTACTGTCCCTGGGTACCCAAGCCCTAGTGGCTAGTCCAAACCGTGGCAGCTGGTAGGGGCCCTTTCACACAGAGAAAAGGAAAATTAAACAGTCAGCAGTACAGTAATTCCATTTGGATTTAATGTGGCAATTCAACAGGGAGCGACCTGAATTAGTACTCGACCTCCAAATAAGATAGGGTCCTTCAATGTCAGCAGGGCTCACTTGAGGTACACAAACCTCTTCACACATTTATATAAAAGAAAGCACTATACCAGGCAGGCTGCATCTGTATCCGATCGCAATTACTGCACAATGCCGGGAGAACACAGCAGATTCAGTTCCTGACAGACCGAGTGCAATTTTCAGCAATTCTTCCAGTCTTCTACAGGGTGAGCCTGGTTTCTACTCTTCAGAGATCCTTTGATTCTTTCACAGGACGGATTCAGTCCTAACAAGCTGCAGACCGAACTCTGGGCCTTACACAGTTTTTGACTAAAACTGCACACTGAAAAGCACAGGGCTCCTTCCTTCTTCACTGCCAAAGCTCAACTGAAACTCCAACCGACAAAACCGGGCTCTTCCTTTGAGTTCCTCCCAGTTCTTGACTGGATTGGCTGTCACTCACAATAGACTGCTGCTGTTGGTCCAAAAAGGCACTGAAGTCTAAACCACATCTCCCAGAGTCACTGCCCATACAATCCTCTTGTGGCTGGCTCAGATTATGAGTCCAAGTTCTGATTCGGCCCAAGGCACCATTTTAGAGCTAGCTAATCCACACTGATTGGTCCAGTTCAGCAGTTCAAAACTAGAATGGGGAACTAGCAGACACAGTTCTGACTGCAAAGAAAGCAGGTTAGACAAACTGTAATTTCATCATTACTCTAAATAATTTCTGGCAAACAGTTACATCTTTCAGATAGGTTCCTTTGCACTCCTAGTGACTGCAAAATGAAGTGAATTGGCAGCAGCTCGATGGTACTCAGAGAAGCACACAGTCCCCCATACAAACTAATTATGTCTGCAAGCAGACAGCTCTTAAAGAGACAGTACCAGAGGCTCTAAAAACACTCACTGATAAATGGCTTAAATGCCAAACACCATTCAGGCTTGGAGCATTCAAGCAAGCTCCTGGAAGTCTTTTGGGAACCCCCATTTGCAGGGGGGTTACACATCTATATCCTTGCAGAGATGTGGCCTCCTGAACTGAATCCCATACTTCAGCTGCGGCCTCACTATGGCTTTGCAAAGGGACATTATTTCCTCCCTCTTTCTACTAGTAATGCCCCTGCCTATGGATGCCAACATTCCATTGGCCTTTCCCACTGCCCTGCTACACTGGATTCCTACCTTAAGGTTTGAGAGGATCTGTACTGTATCAGCTGACTTTGCTAAACCAGTAGGAGGAAAGAGAGCTTACCTGGGGGCGTGGTTTAGACACTATAAAAGCAGGTGAGTCAAATTACAACTTCCTGTTGCTAGCCTTGCTTGTAGAGCAGAAAGCAGCTAACTAAAAGAAGCTACATTTTCTTCTTAATTTAAAACGTATATCTCAGCAGGAGTCAGTGTCTGTTAAGATTAAGTAGACAGATAACTTTATTAGAAGTAGAAGAGGTCTTATTTAGGGTTAAAAAAAGAAAGAAAGTAAGTCAGTGTGTGTTCATAGCTGGGAAGGGTACTGTATCAGCTGACTTTGCTAAACCAGTAGGAGGAAAGAGAGCTTACCCGGGGGTGTGGTTTAGACACTATAAAAGCAGGTGAGTCAAATTACAACTTCCTGTTGCTAGCATTTTTTCTTACTAATTGCCCTCCATCCCACCACCCACCCAAAGCTAGTTCTACTTTTATAGTCACTGGATTTGACTGTCAACAGGAACTTCCTGTTTGGCAGTAGAAAGGAAAGGATCATAGAGAAATATTGGTTTTGTCAACCCTAAAGTAGAAAAAGTAGCTCACTCTCCCCCCCCCCCCCCCCCCCCCCAGCTGCTGGTGGTCTGATATTGAGCAAGAAAGAAGGAGGCTACTGAAGAAGATAGGAAGTTGCTGTCCCAGAACAGGAAGGGTGAGAATTGCAAGGAGAGGAGAGAGTAAGCATCCAGAGAAACAGTAGAGGGGACACAAGATAAGACGTGATAGGAGTGGTGCAGTGCAATGGCTGTGGAGCGGCAGTGTTCCGGGAGACATTCTGGAGGCTGCGATGCTGCCCTATTTGCAGGCACCTCTCTGGTCTGAGAGAGGAGGTTGCCCGTCTCCAGGCTGACCTGGCTAGGATTCGTGAAACCTCCTCCCCCCACCCAGGGACCACCAGGGCCAATGCCACTACCTCAGAGGTTGCCAAGAAAGAGGAGAGGCTGGACCAGGGTGGGCTCAAGGAGGGAGAGGCTGGTGGAACAGAGTTGCATCCCTCCAGCTGTACCTCTCCACAATTCAATCGCTCTTCTGGTGGATAGTGGTTCCTCTATGGAGGCACCTGCAGTGAAGACCAAGGAGGATGCTGGAAACCTTCACAAAGGAGACCCAAAGGAGGGTGGCATGGGACCCCACAGGGGAAGGAAACAACTCCTGGTGGGGGACTCAATCATTGGGGGGGAGGAAGGGGAGAGGGAGGTAAGGTGCCTTCCTGGCGCCACGGCTTGGAGGGACAAGATGCGAATCCTCAGGATCGTGGGAGGAGCTGCACGAGGGAGGGAGCTGGATGTCATTGTCCACCTAGGGACAAATGACCTGGCTAGGAATGGGATCAGAGCAGTGCAAGAGGAGTTTGTAGAGTTGGGAAGGGGCCTTAGACAAGTAGCGCATACGGTAACCTTCTCGGAGGTGCTGCCTGTCTATGGCAAGGGAGATGCTAGGGCACTTCTCACCAGGGAATTCAATGAGTGGTTGAAAAACTGGTGTGGAGCTCAGGGTTTAGGCTTCATTGGGGACTGGGGAGCCACCTGGAGGGATGCAGACCTATGCTGGTGTGATGGTCTGCATCTGTCCGGGGGAACCAGGATCCTAGGTGAGAGGTTTGAATGCTTCATTGGCAAGCATTTAAACTAGCCAAGGGGGGAGGCACTGAAAAGAAGCAGGGAAATCCAAGCCTCCCCCCACAAAACATGGTGATTAGGAGATAAACACCAAGGTACAGAAGTTATTAGGGAGCAGAACAGATTTAAATGTAAAAAAAGGCAAAGGCAGTAAGGACAGAAATGGGGCTAAAGGGGTAAGGCTATCAAAAGTGGAGGGTGATGAGTACCAATGCCCGTGAGTCTGTGTAACAAGCTCCTGAACTAGTGGCCTTGATGGAAGAGGGTTGCCTGGATATTGTGGCAGTCACAGAAACATGGTACACAGAGAACCATGACTGGGATGTCAACATACCAGGATACACAATCTACAGGAGGGACAGGGAGGGTAAAGAGGAGGAGAAGTAGCTCTCTATGTAAAGGAAGGGATCAAAGCAACAGAACTAAAGAGTAAACAGGGAGCAGATGAGGCACTTTGGGTCACCCTGGAGACAGGAAATGGCACCACAATCCTCATGGGGGTTGTATACAGACCCTCTTCTCAGGGAGGGAATGGACAAGGAAATGATAAAAGGCTTTTTAGAATGGCAGAAAAGGGAGATATTGTTGATGGGGGACCTGAATATGCCAGATGTTAACTGGAGCACCTTTGCTGCAGGCACGTCCAAGAGCAGGGTCATTCTTGATGCCCTACAGGGGGCATGCCTCAGACAGCTAGTATCAGAACCCACTCGGGAGGGAGCAATCTTAGACCTGGTACTTTCAAATGGGGATGGAGAAAGAATCTCAGATTTAGAAGTGGGTAGCCATCTGGGAACAAGCGACCACCAAACAGTGTGGTTCACGATAAACACAGCCATACAATCAAGCCATACAAAAGCAAGAGTACTAGACTTTAGGAGGGCTGACTTTGGAAAAATGAGAGAGTGCCTCAGAAAAGCACTAGCAAACAGGCAAGAAGGAGGGTGAGGAACAATGGGAGTGATCAAAACAGCCATCACAGAGGCAACAAGCCTTTGTGTAAAGCAAATCAATAAACACAACAAAGGAAAAACCGCTATGGTTCACAAAAGATGTGGCAGGGAAGGTTAAGGAGAAAAGGACAGCATTCAGGAAATATAAGGAAACACAGAAGGAGCAGGACAGAGAACTTTATAAGTTAAAGCAGAAAGAGGCTGGGAAGGCAGTCAGAATAGTAAAGGCCCAAACCGAGGAAAGGATAGCCAATTCTGTTAAGAAGTGGGATAAGACCTTTTATAGGTACATTAGGGAGCGAAGAAAGACCAAAGGAGGGATACTGAAGCTTAGTAAAGGGAGGGAATGTGAGTAGGGGTGACAGTGAAAAAGCAGGATACCGAACTAATATTTCTGCTCAGTATTCACAAAGGAAGAGGAGGGGAGTTACCTAAACCAAACAAGAGAAACACTCTGAAGACGGGGTCGATACCAGTCCATTTACAGAAGAAAGGGTTCTGAAAGAACTAATAAAATTGAAGGTGGACAAAGCAATGGGGCCTGATGGATTCACCCAAGAATTCTAAAAGAACTAAGGGTAGAACTAGTGACATCGCTGACTACTCTCTTTAACAAATCATGGGAGGATGGGTGGTACCAAGACTGGAGGAGGGCAGATGTGATTCCTCTTCACAAAAGTGGGAGCAGGACAGAGGCAGGAAACTACAGACCAGTTAGTTTGACCTCAGTGGTAGGGAAAATGATGGAATCACTCTTGAAGGAAAGAACTGTTGAGTACCTAGAGGCCAGTGGGGCACAGGACCCAAGGCAGCATGGATTCACGATGGGAAGGTCGTGTCAGACGAATCTAATAGATTTCTTTGACTGGGTGACCAAAGTAGTAGACCAGGGAGGGGCTGTGGACATGGCCTACCTAGATTTTAGCAAGGCATTTGATACAGTCCCACACAAAAGATTAATACACAAGATAGCCAGTCTTGGAATGGGTCCCAAGGTGGTAGCCTGGATAAAAAATTGGCTAGACAACAGGATGCAAAGGGTAGTAGTAAATGGAGTACACAGTGAAGAAAGGAGGGTTACTAGCGGGGTACCGCAGGGTTCAGTACTGGGACCGGTCCTTTTTAATGTCTTTATAAGTGACACTGCAGAGGAACTGGAAGGAAAAGCATGTCTCTTTGCAGATGACACAAAGATCTGCAACAGGGTTGATACACAAGATAGAGTGGAAAAGATGAGAAGGGACTTGGCAAGGTTGGAGGAATGGTGAAATGTATGGCAGCTCAGATTCAATGCAAAGAAGTGCAAGGTAATGCACATGGGAAACAAAAACCCAGGGGAAGCGTACACAATGGGGGGTGAGATACTGACAACAGTAAAAATAGAAAGGGACCTGGGGGTAATTATATCAGATGACCTAAAGGTGGGCAACCAATATGAGAAGGCAATAAGGAAGGCTGGGGGGATACTGGGATGCATAGGAAGAGGCATCAATAGTAGAAAACAGGAAGTTGTTATCCCTCTGTACAGACAGTTGGTGAGACCCCATCTGGAGTACTGTGTGCAGTTCTGGAGACCCCATCTCCGCAAAGACATAGAGTGGAGGCTGTCCAGAGGAGGGCAACCAAAATAGTGCAGGGTCTGCACCAGAAGACATACGAAGAAAGACTAAAGGAACTTAATATGAATACTCTTGAGGAAAGAAGGGAGAGAGGGGACATGATAGAAACTTTCAAGTACCTCAAGGGAATTAAAGTCCAAGAGGGTAGCATCTTCCAGAAAAAGAGATGTGCAAGAACAAAGGGGCACAATTTGAAGATAGAGGGGGGATGACTCAGGGGTAATGTGAGGAAGTATTTTTTCACTGAGAGGGTTGTGGATGCATGGAACAGCCTCCCTGAGGAGGTCGTGGAGTCAAGAACAGTGGGGGACTTCAAGAATGCATGGGACAGGCATAAGGCAGTCCTAGGGGCGGGTAAGAGGAAGTAAGCTGTTGGTTAACTAGGATCTGCAGCTTATCTGTTAGGTAGGAAAATGGGCAGACTAGGTGGGCCAAGCGGTCCTTATCTGCCGTCAAATTCTATGTTTCTATGATCCCCAGATCCCTCTCCTGTTCTGTTACTTTAATTTCCACCCCACCTAGGGTGCACCCTGCTCTTTTGTTCCTATTCCCCAAATGCATCACAGCATACTTCTTGGCATTAAAATTTTAGCTGCCAAGTCCCAGACCATTTTTCAAGAGTCCTCCCTACTGTCCTCCACCCCCCCCGGGGGTGTCTACCCTATTGCATATTTTTGTATCACCAGCAAATAGGCACACCCTCCCCCTCAAACCCTCAGCAATATCACTGATGTAGATATTGAAGAGAAGCAGTCCTAAAACTGACCCCAGTGGCACTCCATTCTTCACCCTCGCTGTCCCGGAGTGCACCCTGTTTAGCACCACCCTTGGAGTTCTTCCTGACAGCTAGGCCTCCACCGAACTTGTTATTTTCCCACCCAACTCCAGGCTTTCCATCTTGCTTACCAGCCTCCTATGGGGGACGGTGTCAAAGGCCTTACTGAAGTCCAGATAGGCCATGTCTACCCCCCTTCCCCGGTCAATCACCTGAGTCACCCACTCAAAGAACTGAATTAGGTTTGTCTGTCAAGATTTCCCCTTCATAAAGTCATGCTGTCTGCTGTCCTGCAAGCCACTCTCCTCCAGAAAATCCACCACCCTCTCCTTGATTAATGCATCCATTACCTTCCCCACCACTGACGTGAGGCTGACAGGCCGGTAGTTCCTCTTCACCTCCTTACTACCTCCCTTGTGTAAAGACACTACATCTGCCCTCTTCCAGTCCTCCAGCACTCACCCCGTATCCAGGACAAGCTGAAGAGCCTTGTCAAGGGTGTGGCCAACTCCACCTTCAATTCCCTTATCACCCTGGGGTGTAACCAGTCAGGCCCCATTGCCTTGTCCACCCTCACTCTATCTAGCTCTGCCCTAACCTTATACACAGTGAATGGGCTCAGATCCACCCATTTGCCCTCCTTTCCATTCGACTTTAGTGCAGGTCCCCTACCATCCTCCTCCTCCCCCTCCGTGAATACCGAGCTAAAGTATTTATTTAATAACTCTGCTTTTTCACAGTCCCTTTCCAGTTTTATTTCTCCCTCCCCCTTTTGCTCTTCCTAACCTTTTTATGCACAATTCTACAGCTTTCAGTACCCCTCTCTTGATAGCCTGTCATAACTCCTCCACTGCCCCTATATTCTCTGTACCCTCCATTGTCTCCCTTACTATCCTTCTCATCTTGCCAAAGTCTGTGCGACTGAAGTCCATGACTGTAGTACTGGTTTTACTTGTCTCCCTCCCCTGACCCTGAACATTACTGTGCTGTGGTCGCTATTGCCCAAGGCTTCTCCCACCTGCAC
The DNA here is from genome assembly GCA_016271365.2 of Neoceratodus forsteri. Taxonomy (NCBI): domain Eukaryota; kingdom Metazoa; phylum Chordata; order Ceratodontiformes; family Ceratodontidae; genus Neoceratodus; species Neoceratodus forsteri. The sequence goes on from CM028135.1 coordinate 775,962,589, forward strand.
CTCCTCCACACTCTCTCGATTTGTCAGGACCACATTCAGAAAGTTGTTGCCCCTTGTCGGCTCCCTAACTAGCTGTTGAAGGAATACCCCCGTAGCTAGCATCTCCCTGCTCCTTGATGGTGCTGCAGTGGGGATTTCCCAGTCTACAGCTGGGAGGTTTAGGTCCCCTACCAGCAGTAGTTATCCTTTTAGGGCCAGCCTTGTGACTGCCGGAATTTACTGGTGATTACCCTCCTCCCCTTGCACAGGAGGCCTGTATACCACCCCCAGTTGCAAGAATTCTCCCATCCTCCTGCCTAGTGTTACCCACAGTAGCTCAGTCCCCCCCCCATCTTCCTCTTGCCCTTCAGTTACACTTGTGCTTTCCCTGATGTATTAAGCAACTCCTCCCCCCTTCTTACCCTCCCTATCCCTTCTGAGCAGTCTGTAACCTGGGATAGCCATTTCCCAGGTGTGCAGCTCTGTCCACCAGGTCTCGCTTATAGTACTATATCTAGTCCTTCGTTCCCCATGATGGCCTCCAAGTCCACCATCTTATTTGCTAAGCTCCTGGCGTTGGCTGCTAAGCCCTTCCACCAGCTTCCCTCACCATCCTCCCTTCTCTATTCTCCCTCATGCCCAGTATTTTAGCACTATCCTGGGGGGAGGCTGGTAGCCCCCCATTTCTCCTGCCTTGTGCTGCAGATTTTTTCCACCCTCCACCAATCTAGTTTAAATCGTAGGTTTCTTCTATGAACTCTCCTAATTCGCTTTTTAGCACTGCCGCACCCTCCCTATTCAGGAGCAGTCTGTCTGGAGCAAATAGACTCATTCCCCCCACGTGGATCCCCAGTCCCCCTACTAACCCATACCCCATTTGCTTGCAACCACCCCACCAGTCACTTTTTGAACTCCTTAATCCTCAGCCTCCTATTAGTACTTGCCTTTGGTACTGGCAACACCTCAGAGAAAGCCACTGACTTGAACCCCAGACTGCTGCAGTGTCTAGCAAGTGCTCTGAATCTTGCCTGCACCTCCAACAGGCTTTTTTCCGCCAGGTCACTTGTTCCCAGGTGGAACATCAGGTGTGTTTTCTCATCCTGCTATTTTTCCCTTGAGGGGATATAGTGAATGACCTCTGCCACCATCATGCTTGGCAGACACTCAGCCCATACTGCACTACTCTTGCCCTCCCCGCCCATCTAATTCCTTTTATTACAGAGTCCCCAATAAGTAGGACCCTGTTCTCCATCACCTTCTGTTTGCATTTCCCTTCTATCCTTCTCCCAACCCCTTCCATTTCATCTCCCACCCTATTCTCACTATCCCCTTTGTCCGTTTCATCTCTGGGTGTACTGTCTTTCCCTTGCGCTCCCCTAGCTGCATGCTCCCCGCAGGCATTTACTGCTGGGCTGCCCGCCTCTGCCCCACCATCCGCAAGCTTTTTCCTTCCCCTTTGATTTGCTCCTAGCTGTGCCTTGCTTGAATTTCCCCAGAGAACTTTCCCCTCTCCCTGCCCTGTCTAGCCCTAGCTCTTTTGAACCTGAGCTCCCAGTCCCCCCACCCCCTTTTGGGTTTGCCCTTTCTGGGAGTGTGTTCACCCCTGCATCCCTATGTTAACTACCCTCCTTGTTCTTTCCCGAAAGGGAGTACCCCTTTTCCAATTTTCTTTCATCTTCCTTCGTGCTTGCTTCTCCTATGTTCCCTGGATACTCTTCAACTCCACTTTCCTGACTTTCTCCCTCATTTAGTGCCCCTAGTGGAGCACATCTGGTTTTCTGCTCCAAGCTTGCTGCTTGTATCCACCTGGCTGGGGCTCCACCTCTTGCTTCCTCCACCCTTGCATTCTGTGCGGGCTTTGGACCTTTATACTTAACCTCCTGCCATTCGCACTGGTTTTCCTTGTGTCCCTTGCCACCTCTGTCTGGGATTCCTGTAGCCCCACTACAGCCATCTTCTAGCCCTTTTCATTCTGCTTCCATACTCCCTTGTTTTCCTCCACTCCCCATGGTATCCTCCCCAGCCTATTTCTGTATTTTCTCCTTGTCCCCTTATAGCTCCCCTTTTAACTGTTCCTTGTCCCCCCAAAGCTCTCCTTTTAATCTCTGTTGCTCCCTCAGCAGAGTCCCTCCTGTCCTGCATTATACTCCTGTCCCTTTCCCAGTTTATTTTATTTTATTTAGTTTTTGTTGACCGAGTAAGTGCACTAGACAAATCCTGCCTATTTTCAGGCACGACCCGGGGGAAGGGGATACAGATGAATGCCAATTGACCTTGAACCAGATTAAGCTGCTGGTGGTATTTTTAGTGAATGAGGGAAATTTGGTCAGGACACCGGGGAAATTCCCCTACTCTTTACGATAAGTGCCATGGGATCTTTAACATCCACCTGAACTACCACCAATCCAGGCAGATGGGACCGTGGTTTAACATCTCATCCAAAAGACAAGTTTAGCATCCATCTTAGCCATCTCACCTCCACCTCAGCTGCTCAAGCTGCCTACATACTATGCAACCCCCAACTTTCCACACTATATCCAGTACCATGGCCGACCCACAACCAGTGCACCTCACCATTCTCCCAAAGATGCTCCCAGCCATTTTAGCCTGGGGACCATGCCTCGGACCTCCCCCTACCCTGCTTCATTGACCCCTCCAATTTGTATGCCCCTCCATTTTCCCTATGGCTTATCGCAAGCTTTAGTTTTCATGCCCCAGTGTGAAAATTCCCCCCCACTCGAAATATCAGTATCCAGCTCCTTTAGATTCTAGACCCTGAAACTCCTGTGGCTAGGACTTCAGGCCCTGAAGCAACTTCCAAGTTCTATGTACTGTAAAACCAAATAAAACAGTACCCTAAAAACACATTGCTTTGAGCTTTCTAGATCCCAGATCCAGAGATACCAATATAAACAGTGCCCTAAAAACACAATACTTGAGCTTTAGATTTCAGAAATTCCCACAATTTTCCCCTAGCTTCTCAGAACCATTTATAATCACAGAAGCCCCAGAAATGTCACAGGACCTTAGATTTTGAGGATTATGAGCACAAAAGAAGTCCCAATTATACAACAGTACCCCAGTTCTGCTTCAAGAATGCCACAGTACCTTAGTTCTAAAGTTTTGAGCAGTCCCACAAAATATGCCTAGTACCTTAGTACAGCAGAAATTTAGCTCTGGAAAGAAAAGTATGCCACAGTACCTTTGTACAGAAGAAATTTAGCTCTGGAAAAAATCCAAAGTGCCACAGCTCCTTTGCAGATGTTTCCATACCACCTGCTAGCAACAGAGATACCCCTTTCTCAGCCCCCTTGTCTGCCCCTTTTTGTTTCTTTCCCTCTTATTTAACATAGAAATATAGACTTTGATGGCAGATAAGGACCACTTGGCCCACCCAGTCTGCCCATTTCCCTTCCTATTGGATAAACTGCAGATTCTAGTTAACCAACAGCCTACTTCCTGCAACCCCCCACTACAATTGCCTTATGTCTGTTCCATGCATGTTTGAATTCCCCCACTGTTTTAGACCCAACAACCACATCAGGAAGGCGGTTCCATGCATCCACCACTCTATCCATGAAAAAAAATTTCCCCACATTACCCCTGGGCTGTCCCCCCTCTATCTTTAAATTGTGCCCCCTTGTTCTTACACATCTCTTTTTCTGAAAGATGCTACCCTCCTGGAATTTGTTGATTCCCTTGAGGTACTTGAACATTTTTATCATGTCCCCCCATCCCTTCTTTCATCAAGAGTATACATATTAAGCTCTCTCAGTCTCTCTTCATATGGTTTCTGATGCAGATCCTGCACCATTTTAGTTACCCTCCTCAGGACTGCTTCCATCCTGTCTATGTTCTTGCACAGATGGGGTCTCCAAAACTGCACACAGTATTCCGGATGGGGTCTCACCAACTGTCTGTACAGAGCGATTACCACTTTCCTTTTTCTACTTGTGATGCCCCTTCCTATGCATCCCAGTATCCCCTTGGCTCTTCTTACTGACTTCTCACATTGCTTACCCACCTTTAGGTCATCTGATATGACTACCCCCAGGTCCCGTTCCATTTTCGTTGTTGTTAGTGCCTCCCCTGCTATTGTGTACTCTTCTCCTGGGTTTTGTTTCCCATGTGCATTACTTTGCACTTATTTGCACTGAATCTAAGTTGCCACATGTCTGACCATTCCTCCAACCTTGCCAAGTCCCTTCTTATCCTTTCTACTCCTCCTTGTGTATCAACTCTGTTACAGATCTTTGTGTCATCTGCAAAGAGGCATACCTTTCCCTTCAGACCCTCTGCAATGTCACCTATAAAGATGTTAAAGAGGACTGGACCCAGTACTGAGCCCTGAGGTACTCCACTAGTAACCCCCCTTTCTTCAGAATGTGTTCCATTCACTGTTACTTTCTGGGTCCTGTTGTGCAGCCAGTTTTCTACCCAGGCTACCACCCTGGAACCCACTCCCAGGCTGGCTAACTTAATTATTAGCCTTTTGTGCGGGACTGTGTCAAATGCCTTGCTAAAGTCTAGGTAGACCATATCCACAACCCATCCCTGGTCTATTACTTTGGTCACCCAGTCAAAGAAATCAATTAGATTCATCTGACATGACCTTTCTGCTGTAAATCCATGCTGCTTTGGGTCCTGTGCCCCGCCGGCCTCTAGGCACTCAACAATTCTTTCTTTCAGAAGTGATTCCATCATTTTCCCTACCAATGCGGTCAGACTTACAGATCTGTAGTTTCCTGCTTCTGCCTTGGTCTCACTTTTGTGAAGGGGAATCACATCTGCCCTCCTCCAGTCCTCAGGTGCCACCTCATCCTCCCATGATTTGTTAAAAAGTGTGGTCAGTGGTGTCACTAGGTCCTCCCTTAGTTCTTTTAGGATTCTGGGGTGAATCCCATCAGGCCTCATTGCTTTGTCCACCTTGAGTTTTAGGAGTTCTTTCAGACTCTTTCTTAAGTAAATGGAGTGGTGTCAACCCCCCTACTCAGGGTGCTTCTATTGTCTGGTTTAGGTAACTCCTCCTCATCTTCTTTTGTGAATACTGAGCAAAAATATTCATTCAGTGTCTCTGCCTTTTCACTGTCTCCTTCTGCTCACCTCCCCTCTCCTTTACTAATCTTCACTATTCCTCCCTTAACCTTTCTATGCTCCCTAATGTACCTATAAGAGGTTTTATCCCCCTTCTTAACTGAGTTGGCTATTTTTTCCTCAGTATTGGCCTTTGCTATTCTGACTGCCTTCCCCACTTCTTTCTGCCTTAATTGTTACAGTTCCCTGACGTGCTCCTTCTGTGATTCCTTATACTTTTTGAATGCTGCCTTTTTCTCCTTAACGTTCCCTGCCACCTCTTTTGAAAACCATAGTGTTTTTTTTACTCCGCTTTGTTTTCTTTATTTGTTTCACACAAAGGTTTGTTGCCTCTATGATAGCAGTTTTGATTTTTCTCCATTGTTCTTCCACCCCTCCTTTTTGGCCATTTGCTAGTGCATTCCTCAGGTATTCACCCATTTTGCCAAAGTCAGCCCTTCTGAAGTCCAGTATCCTTGTTCTTGTATGGCTTGTCTCCATGGTTGTGCTTATTGTGAAGCACAGTGTGCAGTGGTCACTTGTTCCCAGATGTCTACTGACTTCTAAATTTGTGATCCTCTCTCCAAGTGAGAGTACCAGGTCTAGTATTGCTCCCTCCCGAGTGGGTTCCAACACTAGCTGTCCAAGGCCTGCCCCCTGCAGGGCATTGAGAATGACCCTGCTCTTGGATGTGGCTGCAGTACATGTCATCCAGTTAACATTTGGCATATTCAGGTCCCCCATCAACACTACCTCCCCTATTTCAGCCATTTTGAGAATGTCCTCTATCATTTTGTTGTCCATTTCCTCCCCTTGAGACGAGAGTCTGTATACAACCCCTGTGCGGACTGTGATGCCATTCTCCGTCTCCAAGGTGACCCAGAGTGCCGCTTGTCCTCCCCCTTTACTTTTTAGTTCTGTAGCTTTGATCCCTTCCCTTATGTATAGAGCTACTCCACCTCCTCTTTTACCCTCCCTGTCCCTTCTGTAGACTGTGTACATGTGATGTGTATGTTGACATCCCAGTCATGGTTCTCTGTGTACCATGTTTCCATGATTGCCACAATATCCAACTGTTCATCTTCCATCAGGGCTACTAGCTCAGGAAGCTTGTTTCCAAGACTACGGGCATTGGTACTCATTGCCCTCCATTTAATGTTGGCTTTATCCTTTTTTCCCCCCATCCCTGCTCTTATTGCCCTTGTCTATTTTTCCATTTACCCCTGTCCTGCCCTCTGTTGAGCTCTGTACCTCAGTGTTTACCTTACTACCTGCCATGTTTTGTGGGAGGAGGCTTAACATTTCCTGCCTCTTATCAGCACCTCCCTCCTTGGCTAGTTTAAAAGCTTGCCAAAGAAGCATTTAAACCTGTCACTTAGGAGCTTGGTTCCCTTCGTGGACAGATGCAAACCATCATGCCAGCATAGACCTTCATCTCTCCAGGTGTACCCCCAGTCCCCAATGAAGCCAAAGCCCTGTGCTCTGTACCAGTTTTGCAACCATTCATTAAACTGCATGGTGTGCAGTACCCTAGCCTCACCCCTGCCATGGACTGGCAGCACCTCTGAGAAGGTAACCGTGCTTGCTACCTGTCTGAGGCCCCTCCCCAACTCCACAAATTCATCCTACACTGCACTGATTTCATGCCTAGCTAGGTCATTTGTCCCAAGGTGGACAATAATATCCAGTTCCCTCTCCTGTGATGCTGCTTCTGCAATCCTGAGGATTCGCGTCTTGTCCCTCCAAGCCATGGCACCAGGCAGCCACCTTACTTCCTTCTCCTCTCCCTTCCCCAGTTCTACCCTCCTAACAATTGAGTCCCCTATCAGAAGCTGTTTCCTTCCCCTGTGGTGTCCCTTGCCACCCTTTTGTGGGTTTCCCCTGTGGTTGTCCTCAGCATTCTTCTTGGTCTCCACTGAGGGTGCCATCATAGAGGAACCTTGCTCTGCCAGACTGATGTATGATTTGTGCAGAGTTACAACTATGGGGCCTTGCCTCTGTTCCACCACCCGCACCCTCCCAGAACCCACTGTGGTTCAACTGCTCTTCATATTTGGCAACCTCTGAGGCAGTGGTTGTGGCAGTGGTGCTCTTTGGGTGGGGGAGGCCTCCTTAGTCTTTGCCAGTTCAGCCTGGAGGTGGGCAATCTCCTCCCTCAGAGCTGACAGTTGCCTGCAAATAGGACAGCAATGCAGTTTCCAGAATGTCTCCTGGAAAACTGCAGCCTCACAGCCAGTGCATTGCACCACTCCCCACATGTCCCTCTCCCTTATAATATACAATATGTAATATATATATATATATATATATTTTTTTTTTTTGGTGTGTACTTACCCTTTATGCACTGTGATTGGTTATTAAGAATATGACAGTTCTGCCCCAAGACCTGTTGAGGAAGTGATGTCAGAACTTTGGCTATAAAGGAAATGCCATGCCTCGGGGGGGGGGGGGTAGTCCATAACCACAGGTGACTGTTAGAAATAATCAAATACACCACTGCTCCACCACCCTGGTGAGTACTGCCCTTTACAGTAATTTAACTAACCTCCAGTAACTTATTTTAAAATAAGTTAGCTATCACAAAATCCTACGCACCAGTAAATTATTTAAAAATAGTTTCTGTCCCAAAATCCTAGTAGTTAATCCAGGTACCCCCAAGGGACAACCAAAATGCAGTATTCAACCCCTTGTGAAGTTACTTCCAAGATAAGCAGAGTTTGCAAGCTCCTTTTTCAACTCATCAGTCACCTGTAATTTATTTAAAAATAGTTTAACTGTCAGAAAATCATAGTAGACAATCTAGCTACCTCCAGGGGTCTACCCAAATGCAGTATTTAAATCCTTCTGAAGATACTCATGTAACCCCTTTGTTACCCGGGGTTACTAGAATCCCAGTAAGACCTAGTGGTAGGCAGGGAAGGCAGCTTGTGAAACTCCAGTTAAATGGGTTTCACACTGTCTCACTCTGTCCTCAGTCACAGCTGAGACTTGAGAGATGACATCACTAAAGAAATGTCGCAGCTGCATGAGCCACTTTGGAATCTCCAGCTCAGGGAGTGAAGTTTAGAACTTTGGGAAATTCAAAAAGGAGTCTTCCATTTGTCCTTAAGCAAGAAGGAAGCATCAGTCTGCTGTCTGATCTCTCACTAAGAAAAAAGGAAGTGTTCCTGTGTTTACCTTTTTTAAAGTGGTGGAGACCGCTTCCCCGGTCTCAGTACCCCCCTCCCTCTGGTGGGGGAAAAGTTCTCTGTGGGTTCCAGGGGCAATCCCCTTTGCCCACTATGGAAGGAAGCTGCCTGACTTTGTTTTAGTCTGTTCTTGTATAACAGCAAAGAAAGAGTTACTTCGCCTGTGGGGCACCTGCAACAAATGGGTGAGTGTTTAGCTCCATTTGAAGGGGCAAACATATTGTTTTCTTCAGTTGGGAAGTAATGTGGACTGCTATTTGGGAGGACTATGTCTACTAGGATGAACAAATGGAGCAGTCTATCAGTTTAAAGTTTAAATGGATTTAAAGTTCGCTGTAGAGGGGGTGCTTCAGGTCATCCACCGTTCAATCTACATTTTACAGTCCTAAAGTTTTCTGTGTGTCCAGAGAAATGGCCGGGTATGGGCTGTGGGAGCTGGAGGTGGGAAAACCCCCCATTTTTAGTAACCAGGTCCACCTCTACGGATTTATTCTGTGTTTTTGCTACTTGCCTTATGCACTTGGCCAGTGATGGGGTGGGTACCCAGATGTGGGTCGCAACTTGAAAATCTCCTAGGAGTCGCAGACTTTAAGTGGTGTGGGGAGCCACAGGATGGGAAAATTACTCCTTGTTGGATGGGAGTCTCCTTGTTGGATGGGAGTTCGATTGGAAGTACCAAAACAAATCTCTCTAGGAGTCGCAGACTTCAAGTGGTGTGGGGAGCCACAGCTTGGGAGCCTCCTTGTTTAGATGGGATGTCTTTTCAAGTAAAGTTTGGGTTAATTCTTCAAGTGGACCGTCAGTCGAGTGGCCGGCAGGGGTGCCGGGCCAGTCGGGCTATGTATCCAATGCGCATGCAAAGTCCGGGCTGAGTGCCTGGTGGGTCCAAAGCCAGACAACTGTAGTAATGTGTTCATTCTTCAAATGGACCGCTGTGTTAACCTCTAATCTGCACAAACAGTAACGTAGCCCTTTGGGGGACCATGCAATGCTTTGTTATCTGTCATCTAGTCTGAATAAAGCCACACTGAAAAATCCCAATTCTGGTTCTGGACATTACAGTTATTGCTTCCTGTAGCTGGATTTACTTGGGTGCCCCTGTGCAGAGTAGCCAAACCTAGGTCCCTCGTGCCAGGTAACCTCATCCTTCCCCGAACCCGTAGATATGTTACCCCCACCAGGTATTGCTGCCAACACCAACAGCATGCCACCTGTTGTTTCCGTAGAAAAGGCAGGGGTGAGAGTGGTTACAAAAATGGAGGCACCGCTTTGGATTTGTTGGGGAAGGAAGGTGCCTGGGCAAGTAGGCTAGCATTTTGGCTATCTGGCAGTCGGTAGCCCAAAAAAGTTGAAGCAATTTCCCTAGTGTGTGCTGTGTGCTGTGAATCTTGTGCTGATGTTTAAAAAATGCCAACTGTTTACCAAGGAGCTGTAAAGCCAAAGTGTGTGTCCTTGTCCTGCATCAACACAGTTTACAGCGTTTGTCAGTTTTAAAATAAAGTTCCGTGAAGGAAAGTGTGGAAAACTAGGGATAGCAACAGAGAAATTATGCTCTGGATGTTGGAAATGCTTTCTGTGCAATGCTAGAGACTGCAGAGTTAATGGCAATGTTACATGGTTGAAATGGGCTCCCGCCGTGGAGTCAGTTGAAAAAAAAAAAGTGCATCTTTTCAGTTTAAATTTGCCTGCTCGACGATCACCGTGAGGAGAGGAGCCCTCGTGAGGAAGAAGAGGCTCATTTGCATGGCGTCGTGTGGTTGGTCAGTTTGCCATTAGTCCCGCCCCTCAGCCAGCTCTTCAGAGATTGCCTCAGCATTCGAGAGGGAGACAGAGAGTAGTGCGTGTACTGGCAGTGGAGGAGCGTTCACGAAGTGTTCAAAGCGCTATAAACAGTAAAAAAGTGACTTTCCAGTTAAAAATCGGGCTCAACCCGCTTATTGATCGTGGGATCAGTGGATTGTGTGGTTAATACTACGATCGCGAAGACTGCCCACCCGTTTGCAATCTGAGGCCTTCAAAAATCTGGCTGCAGGCCGTTTTACCCCATCGCAGCAATCTGCTACAATAACAGTGAGTAAACAAATTAAAACTGCTCAAATCAGTGATTTTCAGATAATGCCATATAAAATGTGCATGCAGCTGTATAGTCGCTTTGCAAGTAGCGATTGTGTGATGTCCTGCTGGCAAGTGCAAGTCTGTAAAGCCATTAAATGTGTGCATAGCAATGAAAGTAGCCTCAGTTTAAAGTTTGCAGCCAGAGAGAGAGACTGTGGGTTGTAAAATAAGTGCAACACTAGTAGAAGCAGGCAATCCTGTGCTGAAACCTGAAGTTTAAAAGGGACTGTAACTAAATGAATGTTGCCAGCATGTGAAAAGTCCAAGGAAAATCCTGCAAATGTGTGAACAGCCAGAATAGAGCAAGTTGTGTAGTTTGAATAAAAGTTATCAGTAGCTGATGTAAATCGGGTGTGCAGTGGCTTGACCCAGAGTCTGAATGTTGATGCACAGGAGTGCTGCCGCCACCATTACAGGGTGGGGTAGTAAAGTAAACACAGCAGCAGAGGAGCCATTTTAAAGCTACAGAGTGTGTTCATTAAAGTGGAACTTTCAGTTACAGTGAACTTTTGTTTGTTTTTCTGCAGTTATGGCCTCAGGACCAGCTCGTTACACGGATCATGCCCAGGTTGCAGTAACAGCAGCAGTAAATAGATTGAGAGATATTGAAAATTGCTGCTATAGAGGGCAACTCCCTCCTGATGTGGCAATTCCTAATTATCCAGTGCGTGTATGCCAGATGTGCTTGAGTGCTGGAAGGGATGTCTTCATGATTCCTCACTGCGCTGGATGTCTACAAAAATATGGCTTGTATAAAGCGCCTCAAATTGCTTTGGTCCTCTACATGGACACAACTTCAAGAATCTGCAGTTGGCAGCACACAGTATCAGGCGGAGCCTGTGGAGGAAGGTTCCTCGGGGGAGTGTGGCACCAAGTTAGAGAGTGCAGAATTAGAGACTGAATCTGAAATTGAAGCATTGGATGCTGGATCTCAGAAGGCAAGTTCAGATAAAGCATCAATAGTCCCGTGGGTGGGGGGGCCTAGCCCAAGTCTCGAAGGTGAAGATGAGATGCGGGAGGCCTTTGAATGGGAGGTGTCGACCTCCGCTCCTAGTGATGAATGGATAGTCTCGGGGGTGAGAACTACTGCTCACTCCTGGGCTCAGATCCTCAGTGAAGAGGAAGATGAGGGGGAACCTATGTGGCCTTGTGAGAAAGGAATGGGTACACAGCCTCAAGATCTTGCCTCGGAGGAATGTGTTCAAGATGGTGGTGATGCCACTGCCCTGGCTTCACCAGAAGAAGAAGAAGTCAGGATCCGTTTTAATTTCATTGAGGATGCGAGTTGGCAGAACCAGGACTGGCCACCCCAAGCCAGGCCAGCGGTCTCAGATTGACCAAAGCAAGTAAAGAGGAGAGACTGGTTTGTAGAAAGGCCAATGAAATCTTTGGTATGACCTTTCCTACCTTTCCTCGGAGAGTCTGGGAGGAGATTGAGAACTGCAGGAAATTCTGGATCTGGGATGAAGCAATGAAACATGTGCATCCTGGGGCTAACCAGCATGTAAAGAATAGACTGTTCCACGAAAAATATACACAATGGAAGAAAGGCAGGACACTGTTTATGGACAGAGTGAGAATAGTGGACGGAGAGGGACGTGAAGTCTCCCACTGTGTGAATTATACACGTCCAGACGGAGTAATAATTCAAGCCCCTGACCCCCTCTACTATTGGCCTCAGTGCAAGGACCTCCCAGTAATTAAGCCTGTGCCTACAAAATGGAGAGCCGAGCAGTGGTAGTCAATACTGCCACATTAAGACTGAAGTGCCCTTATTGAACTGCCAATATGAATAAACCAGGAATCGGGTGCCCCATATTCTTCAGTCCACAGTGTACTATCCTGTTCAGCAACCATCTACTGGCACCACCAGATGACTTCAGATCCAGAGAGGACACCAGCCCAGCTGTTTTCCTGTTCATCGCCTGGTAATCGGATGACGCCGGACCAGCTGTTTCTCTTTTTGTTCCTGTTCTAAGGTTCCTTCTCCAGTTATGACATCAGCCCAGCTGTTTCCAGATGTGCACTCCTGTGGGTTCCCGGAAGATGTCCACCCAGCTGTATCAGAAGAAATGCTGCCAGGGAGAGTCTTCGGCAGGGACCAGGTTTGTGAAATCCGAATACTTCAAGAGGCTGGTAAGTCCGAAAAAACTTTTTATTCTATCTTTATGACACTGCAATACACACCCTACACTACAGACTTCAAACAGTGTGTGAACTGTCCACAAAGACTCTCCCCTTCGGGATTATGGCCTTAAAGGACCATGTTCACGGGGCTCCGGCCCAGGAGAGACTCTTTAATGGACTGGCCTTCGGGCCTTGTAGTCACTAGTTGGGACATTTAGGACACTCCATCCCCCCCAAAGGTGTATTGTTACCAATGTCATTACTGTACTTTAATGTAAATACTGTTTTTCTACCTTTTTCTAAAAAAAAAAAAAAAAAAATTATTTTTTGGGATTGTTCAGTGTTTTGTTTTTCTGTATGGTAAGGATTGTTGTTGTCATTGTTGTTGTTTAGATAGACTGTACATGCAGATTAGGATGTGTTTTTTTTTGTTTTTGTCTTTTCTTACAGGTGTTCCTGGAAGACAGAAGAGAAGACAAAAAGAGGAGGAGGGGCTCATCGGAGTCCCTCGTCAGTGCTTATGGTGTAGAATTTAAATGTACTGTGTTATTATTGCTAATGGTTGTAGTTGCAGGCTGTCCAAGGTCGGAGAGGTCCCCGGGTTTTGTTTTTGTTTGGGATATTATGTTAGAGGCAGATAGGTTTTCCCTAGAGGGTTAGGGGGGATAGACAGGCTGTGGTCCTGAATGGCCGTAGGGATTGCAGTGCTGATCTATCAGGGCTATGCTCTGGACGGTTCTACCAGAGCCACTAGGTGTCCATAGTAAGTGGATAGAGTAGAGGCTGACATGTCAGCTATAGGCCTCTAGGCCCTTAGTGTTGCCTACCTGTGCTTGCACATGGTAGGAGGGGGCCTGATCACCCTCCTCCGCAGGTAGCACATAGGGTGGGATGGCCTAAGGCCAGGTGCATAATGACTGGGGACAGTCATTTTCCTGGTCAAGGGCGAGTGTAACCCCTTTGTTACCCGGGGTTACTAGAATCCCAGTAAGACCTAGTGGTAGGCAGGGAAGGCAGCTTGTGAAACTCCAGTTAAATGGGTTTCACACTGTCTCACTCTGTCCTCAGTCACAGCTGAGACTTGAGAGATGACATCACTATAGAACTGTTGCAGCTGCATGAGCCACTTTGGAATCTCCAGCTCAGGGAGTGAAGTTTAGAACTTTGGGAAATTCAAAAAGAGTCTTCCGTTTGTCCTTAAGCAAGAAGGAAGCATCAGTCTGCTGCCTGATCTCTCACTAAGAAAAAAGGAAGTATTCCTGTGTTTACCTTTTTTAGAGTAGTGAGACCGCCTCGGGAACCAGTACCCCTCCTCTGGGAGGAAAGTTCTCTGTGGGTTCCAGGGGCAATCCCCTTTGCCCACTATGGAAGGAAGCTGCCTGACTTTGTTTTAGTCTGTTCTTGTATAACAGCAAAGAAAGAGTTACTTCGCCTGTGGGGCACCTGCAACAAATGGGTGAGTGTTTGGCTCCATTTGAAGGGGCAAACATATTGTTTTCTTCAGTTGGGAAGTAATGTGGACTGCTATTTGGGAGGACTATGTCTACTAGGATGAACAAATGGAGCAGTCTATCAGTTTAAAGTTTAAATGGATTTAAAGTTTGCTGTAGAGGGGGTGCTTCAGGTCATCCACTGTTCAATCTACATTTTACAGTCCTAAAGTTTTCTGTGTGTCCAGAGAAATGGCTGGGTATGGGCTGTGGGAGCTGGAGGTGGGAAAACCCCCCATTTTTAGTAACCAGGTCCACCTTTACGGATTTATTCTGTGTTTTTGCTACTTGCCTTATGCACTTGACCAGTGATGGGGTGGGTACCCAGACGTGGGTCGCAACTTGAAAATCTCCTAGGAGTCGCAGACTCTAAGTGGCCTGGGGAGCCACAGGATGGGAAAATTACTCCTTGTTGGATGGGAGTTCGATTGGAAGTGCGAAAACAAATCTCTCTAGGAGTCGCAGACTTCAAGTGGTGTGGGGAGCCACAGCTTGGGAGCCTCCTTGTTTGGATGGGATGTCTTTCCAAGTAAAGTTTGGGTTCATTCTTCAAGTGGACCGTCAGTCGAGTGGCCGGCAGGGGTGCTGGGCCAGTCAGGCTATGTATCCAATGCGCATGCAAAGTCCGGGCTGAGTGCCTGGTGGGTCCAAAGCCAGACAACTGTAGTAATGTGTTCATTCTTCAAATGGACCGCTGTGTTAACCTCTAATCTGCACATACAGTAACATAGCCCTTTGGGGGACCATGCAATGCTTTGTTATGTGTCATCTAGTCTGAATAAAGCCACACTGAAAAATCCCAATTCTGGTTCTGGACATTACAGTTATTGCTTCCTGTAGTTGGATTTACTTGGGTGCCCCTGTGCAGAGTAGCCAAACCTAGGTCCCTTGTGCCAGGTAACCTCATCCTTCCCCGAACCCGTAGATATGTTACCCCCACCAGGTATTGCTGCCAACGCCAACAGCATGCCACCTGTCGTTTCCGTAGAAAAGGCAGGGGTGAGAGTGGTTACACTCACAAGATAAACAGAGTTTGCAAGCCCCTTCTTGGTTAAACACTAAATAAATATGTAAATAAAAAGCGATTCCAAAGGTAGTTAGTGTCACCTCCCACAGAATTGAGCAAAAGTGCATGTTGTTGCAGATATCAAGTGCAATATAGAATTTCCCACACAGCTCACAGCTGAATAAAGAAGTAGTGTCCTTCCAGGTCAAGAAGATGTGCTTACTGTTTACTTTACAGCTCTGTACTGTCAATAGACTTTAGTGGTAAAATGTATAAAAATTTATGTCAGGATGTGGTGTGTGGCCATGTTGTGTACTGAAATATGATGGCTAACAGTATTGTATGATATTAGTTGGTACCGTATGATGTCACAGGCTACGGGTATAAAGGAAGTGATGCGTTAGGGGCCGGATGGGCCACTCTGGACCTCCAGAAACAATCAGACTGGTAGAAAACTGATGTCACAGAATGTAGAATCCCAGCTCCAGGTTCAAGAACAAACCCTGCTGAGCCACACAGAAGCAGGCTGTAATTCCTTGATTTAGTGTTCTCAGGTGCCCCCAGATGATACAGGCTGTTGTGAGAAAGATCACTTTACATCAGGAATGCAAAGTCAAGTTAGATCTTTCCCTCTCTGACACACAGAGACAGCTGATCTGTTCAGAGACACACTAACACCCTTGGTCCATTGTATTTCCCTGGTTACCAAATAAATAAATAACTATAGTGTGGTATAAACCTTTGGCTTTCCTATGGAGAAAAAAAGGTCTCACTTAACTCAAAATATGCAGTTTCCCATTACTTGTGATGGGGCAGGAGTTTCCTAACTTACTTGAGGCTCTGCCATGCGTGAGTTATTGACCTGTCTCCTAACACTTGAAGGTAAATTGCATACCCTGAGTCAGGCCATTGCATATCCCATACATTTGCATAGGTATTAACACATTAAAGGATGTGTGTTCTTTATGAGATAGAGGCACTCCTCCAGCATATATAAAGGCACGAGCTCCTCGGCACATACAAGAAGAGTGCCTGGATCTACCAATGAACGAAGCAACCTAGTGTGTGTTATTGCACTCATAAAATGACCTGCTATAAAAAGCTTTTGTTTAGCATATGTAACACTGTGAGTATGTATAGGCCCTGCAGATGAACTAATGTCCAGTCAGAGAGCAGTGTTTGTGTGGCGGTCATCTTCAGCCATTTTATAAACACACACACACACACACACACACACACATATATATACACATATATATATATATATATATATATATATATATATATATATATGCATATTAAGAACTCAAAATAAATGGCTGGCCCAGTGGTGTTGAGGGTTGAGGTGCTGGATGCCACACCTTGCACCATGATTGCAACCCGGGTTCAGGAATGGACTCGGGCCGGAGGGGGAAGGCAGGGGAGGGAAGGATTTGAGCATCCGGAGGACTGCTCTCCCTTCCCAGAGTGGGATCTGGGACTTGCACCACTCATTAGCAGCTCCTGATGGAGATTGGGGGCCTTGTAAGGAACAAGCAGTGCTGTAACTAGGGGGTGAAGTGGCGGTGGATGTTGGCACATCAGTGCCCAGACATCATTGCATGGCCACGCTCCAGGGGGAGCCATAAGTGAAAAAGACCCTGGAGGACCAGGGAGATGTCAAAGGCCCCTGGAGCCTAGCTCACATCCCTCCACCAACTCTTCCTGAGCTCCTCGACCAGGACCAACCCTCTAATTACAGAAAGGCTGCCAGGTAGATGGGGCAGGTCCTCTCCCGAGGGTGAGCCAGTGGGCTGGAAAGTCTGTGGAAGGGGGTGCCCAGCAATTTCACTCCTGGAGGAGAGTGGTCTGAGGCGGAAGTAGAGGTGACAGCTGAGTGGGCACCTCTGAGAGTTGCCCTGGTACACCAGAGCTAGCAAAAAGAATCTACAGAAAGAAAAAAAAAAAAAAACTCAAAATAAGAGTGCAGTCGGCCCTTCATATATAGCCTTATAATGATCTTCCTGTGAAACACCCCTATCGCCTTCAGGTAGAACAGAAGGCAGTGGAAAGGATCATCACAAAATCTGGCTTTAGATGTCATCTTTCCCCTATTTTGAGGGGACTAATTTATAAGGTCTTAAATGGAATGGGCCCAGTTACTTCTTTGATCTCCTGACCCCTCTACCTCTGTAGGCTCCATGAGCCTTTAGACCCTGGGTTGCCAGAGTTTCAGCCTGACCAGAACCAAACAGTGGCTCTGTAATTTTTAACGTCAGCCCTGGATGTTGGAGCAAATAATTGTTCTGCCTTATTCGTACCCTCAGGAATCCAGACTGAGGACTTTTTTAGAATGCTTTTGGGAAAGCAGAAATTCTGTTGCATTATTTGTGTTACTATATAGCTGTTGGTGAAAAGTACCATCTGTTTTATAGACACAGTATGTACTGAACAGCACCCTATTTGGCTTATTTTGCTCCCTACATAAAAGTGCTGTGAAACGGTTACATTTTGCGTTTGTTCAGTTTTGTGCTAGTTTGATCAGCAGCCAATTAGCCTCAATTTATTTTCACAAAAATATGTTAATTGCCTACTGTGAAGGGGAAGAACTGTACTGTATTTAATGGCCAGCTGTCCTTCACTAGCTGTAACATTAGCTGCCCACCCTTCTGACCTCCTGGTTTGTGCCATGCTGACCTGCTCTCCTCTGCTGTGCTTCTCATTGTGCTGACCTGCCAGTATGTCCCTGTACCAGTGGCTCCACTGGCCCTCAGCTGTAGTGTGCTCTTTGTCCATTGTTAAAGATGTCACATCTGTTGCACCTAGGAAGTGCACTGGTGTTCCCACTCGGATGGCTGAATGTGTGCTATACGAACTCCAGGCTATCGCCTCGTCACCTTACAAAAGGCGTTACTCTGAATACATCCACTGTGCCTCAGAAGTGAGGTTTGTAGTGGGTACATTCGCTGTTGAGTTTGGGGTAATGAAGGTAGTGCAGTATTACACTTAACACTACGAAACACAGTTAGCCAATCAGTGAGAAAAATCAAAGGCCAATTATGTGTCTAAATTAAAAATGAACCTGACTGGACCCCAGTCAGATGCCCCAGAACTACCAACTGAACACAGAGGCAAACCAACACTATTGACAGGTGGAAACTGAACCTTAAACATTATAAAAAGCCTCCTGGGGGGGTACAGTAAGTAAGAGAATCTTTTCAGTTTGGGGTCACATTAGAAATATGTGACCCTTACCAGATGATCTATCCCCACGTGGGGAAAGGTTTGTCGTACTACTTCTCCTAAATACATTTCTGTAAACTTTTACAACCCTCCAATGCCTCAAGCCACTGTGCAGTCTCTGCTAAATTCAGTCACATATTCCACACTATTTGTCCCCTTTAATGATACCCATGCTTTGCCACCTGGCAACAGCATGGATGTACAGCTGGCAGCCCCAATGTACACATTTTATTTTCCCCAGCTGGAAGCTCATACATACTGAAGTAGCACAGTCTGTCAGGCAGGGTCCCTCTGTAGCATCCCTTTCCATTTTATAACGAAAAAGGTCAGTTTCACCGCCAGTCAGTTACTGCTATATTATAGCAGCCCCGCTATGCAGATGTCACTCTCTGCATGCTCCACAGTGACACATGCATGCCATCTCCTGTTCCTATTATTAGCTAGTCTGTACTATGAATGGGGTAAAATATAAACAATACAAAATTTTTGCATGTCCTGGTAAAGGAAAACTACAGGATCTTCTACAGTGGTGTGGTTAATAACAAGCATTTTTCAATGCCAAAAGTTCGCCATTGGTATTGCTGTTCTACATGCATGTCTGTTTCTGTGAAAGTTGACACTCGGCTCACTCCACTACGTTGTCCATGCCTGGTTGTGTCTGAAGCTTAGGGAGGGTAGGCAACTCATATGAGGAACTGTTCCTGTTCCTGGCTTGCGACACTGTGCAGTGTTAACTCGGAGGTCCACGGGGCATGTGCGTGGACAGACGGGGGGTAATTTATCCTCACTATCCCTGTTGCGGAAAACACTGAGTGCTTTCAGAGGTCCACGGGCCGGTTGTGAAATTTAGCCTGAGACACTCACTGTTGCTGGGTATACTGTGTGCTCTTACATAGAAACATAGAAGTTGACAGCAGATAAGGACCGCAAGGCCCATCCAGTCTGCCCATTTCTTTTTATACCTTATAAATGTGCCATCGGCCTTTGCTGTCAGTGGCCTATCTATTCAAACTCGTCTGTATTGCTCCCTTATGCCTATCCCATGCCTGTTTGAAGCCCTGCACTGTAGTCATAGCCACTGCTTCCTGAGGTAGGCTGTTCCATGCATCCACCACCCTTTCTGTGAAAAATAATTTCCTCACATTCCCCCTTAATCGGCCTCCCTCTAGTCTCATGCTGTGTCCTCTTGTACTGCAATTTTTCTTATATTTAAACATCTTAGACTCTTTTACCTTGTTAATGCCCTTAAGGTGTTTGAATGTTTCGATCATATCACACCTCTCTCTCCTTTGCTCAAGGGTATACATATTGAGCTCCATTAATCTGTCCTCATATGTCTTCTGATGCAGTCCCTGCACCATTTTGGTTGCCCTTCTCTGGATTGCCTCAGTTTGGTTACTGTCCTTGTGAAGGTGTGGCCTCCAGTACTGCATGAAGTACTCCAGATGGGGCCTAACCAGTGTCTTGTAAAGAGGGATTATTACTTTCCTCTTACGACTTGTGATACCCCTACTAATGCACCCTAACATCCCCCCTAGCCTTACCTACTGCTTTAGAGGTCTGCTTGGATGATTTCAGGTCATCGGTGATGATGATGCCCAAGTCTCTTTCTTCCTTTGTGGCTGCCAGAAACTCCCTTCCCAGACTATAGGTGGCTTCCGGGTTTCTCTTCCCTATGTGCATGATCTTGCACTTCCTTGCATTAAATCCCAGTTGCCACACTTCTGACCATTTTGCTAGTTTATCCAGATCTCTTCTCATTCTGCCCACCCCATCTGGATCATCTACTCTGTTGCAGATCTTGGTGTCATCTGCAAACAGACAAGCCTTACCCCTCTAGTCCATCTGCAATGTCACGAATGAAGATATTGAAGAGGACTGGCCCCAGGACTGATACCTGAGGTACCCCACTTGTGACTTGCATCTCTTCTGACTGTATACTATTTACCACCACTCTCTGTTTTCTGCCCGTCAACCAGTTTGCCACCCAGCTGACCAACTTCAGACCCACCCCGAGCCTACCCAGCTTATTTATCAATCTTCTATGTGGAACAGTGTCAAAAGCTTTGCTGAAGTCAAGGTAGGCGACATCAACTGCTCCCCCTTGGTCCACCACTCTGGTTACCCAGTCAAAGAAATCTATGAGATTAGTTTGACAGGACCTTCCTTTTGTAAACCCATGCTGTCTTGTATCCTGTGCTCCTATGGATTCCAGGTGTTGCACTATCCTTTCCTTAAGGAGTGCCTCCATAATCTTGCCCACTACTGAGGTAAGACTGACTGGTCTGTCATTCCCTGCCTCTTCCCTGCTACCATTCTTGTAGAGCGGGATCACATGAGCCCTTCTCCAGTCTTCTGGGACCTCTCCTGTGCTCAGAGACTCACTAAACAGTTCTGCTAATGGCTCTGCTAGTTCCACCCTTAGCTCCTTAAGTACCCTGGGATGTATGCCATCAGGTCCCCTTGCCTTGTCCACCCTGAGCTTAGCAAGCTCTTGTAGGACCCTTTCTTTTGTGAAGGGAGTAGTGCTCACCTCCCTCCCACCTGTGTCCATGGTGCTGAGCTGTGGGCCCTGCTCTACCTTGTCTTCAGTAAATACTGAGCAAAAGTATCTGTTTAGGATAGATGCTTTTACAGGGTCCTCCTCCTTACATGCTCCCTTTTCTCCTTTGAGCTTAGCAATACCCCCTCTGGACTTTCTCCTTTCACTAATGTATCTATAGAAAGTCTTGTCACCTTCTTTTACTGTTCATGCTAGTGTTTCCTCCGTTTGGGACTATGCCTGCCTTACCTGCTTCCCTTAGGGCAGTTTGGTATGCCTCCCAATCTTCATCCCGCTGTGTTCCCTTGTATTTCCTGAAGGCCAGCCTTTTGGCTCTGACCTTTTCTGCTACTGTATTTGAAAACCAAAGTGGTTTCCTTCTTCTTTTGCACTTCCTTTTCTGTCTAACACAATGGGATGTTGCTTCAAGTATTGCATCCTTAATGCTTGTCCACTTTGCCTTTACCCCCTCCCTTGTGTTTCTTTTTGCCAGAGCTAGCTTAACTCTGTTGGCCATCTTATCAAAGTCAGCTCCTCTGAAGTCCCATATTTTTGCCTTGGAATGGGATGATTTAGATGTAGTGGCCAAACTGAACCGTACCATGTGATGGTCACTGGCCCCCAGGTGTCCTTCTACCTGGAGATCTGTGATCCCTTCCCTGTTAGTCAGTACTAGATCCCTGTCTCTTGTGGGTTATTGTACCAGTTGTTTGAGGCCCTCCCCATGCAGGGAATCCACCATGTGTTTAGTTCTGGCAGATGTTCCTGCTGGTATTGTCCAATCTGTGTCCGGCATGTTGAAGTCTTCCATTATCAGAACCTTCCCTTTAGCTGTCATGTTTTGTATATCTTCTAACAGTAATGTGTCTATGTCCTCCACCGATCTGGGGGCCTGTAGACAAACCCATTTCTTATGGCTGTCCTGTTTCCTGTTTCCAGGGTGACCCACAGTGTCTTCTGGCTCCTCATGTGTATTCTTAATTTCTGTAGCTTTGATATTTTCATTAACCTACAGGGCAGGGTTTTATTTAACTCTAAAAATTGATTAGTGTTTTGCTCATAAAAGTTTTAAAACATTGTGAAAATGCATAGCACTTGCCTCACTGTGTTTAACAAACATAACACTTCTAGAAAACCAATATAAATACTTTCTGTACAGCTAGTATTATCCCAAGAAAAAAACTTCTAGTCAATTATTTAAAACCCTGCAGGGCCACTCCACCCCCCCTTTTTGCACCTCGGTCTCTTCTGAACAGTACATAGCCAGGTACTGAAGTCTCCCAAGTGTGGTTACTAGTAAACCACGTCTCACTAATTGCTACTATGTCCAGTTTAGCCTCTGACATTATTGCCTTCAGGTCTGGGATCTTATTTCCTAGGCTGTGAGCATTTGTGCACATGATTTTCCATTGGCCAGATTTCAGTGTGTTAGTTGTTGGGTGAGGTTTGGCATTTCTCCTGTGCATCGTATGGGGAGACTGACCTTTTTTCTTGCCTGGTGATGCAAATGAACTGCAAACATGCTGAATCCCTGTTTGACCACTAGCTGAGGGGAGGTTTGCGGGGGCAAGTCAAGGTGCGTGGGAAAGGTGGGGATACATTTCATATCAAAGCAGCTGCTGTGTGAAAGTGTGTTCGGGGACATTGTTACTGTGCCCTGTTATCCCCTGTCCCTGTCTGTCAGCAGAGTGAGGACCAGGAGAGAGAGTGCGGTGGACGTCAGGAGCTGCATAGCCAGACTAATCGGTTGCTGGGCAGTGTACTGCAGATGAAAACAAAAAGCTACATTATTGGTGCGGTGTTTTCTTTTCAAGTAGACAACATTTCAGGTGAAACAGCATCATAACTAGCCTGGCTGAGGATTGGTGTGGCACTGTCATACCCCTTGCAGACCACTCTGCATTGGACAGACAGTGCCATACTCTTCAAAAGCAACTTATTTCAAGAAGTTCGCCGCACGTGCGCACACAGCAAACTTAAAAATGAGCAATGCATAAGTCAGTGCAGCCATTTGAAACTCATTACCATGAGCACAGGTCAGTCATGAGCACAGAAATGCATGCTTACAGTAATAAGTTTCAAATGACTGTACGAACATATGCATTTTTCGACTGCGGAATGTAAAACATGCACATTGTGCATTTAAACCCATAGGGGCAGCCAGCCATATGTCCAACTCACCAGGTGGTGCGGAATGGACTTACTCAAAGGAGACAGGTAGAGCACAGTGTGAGACTGAATTTAGCAAACATGGCATGGCATGGTGCTTTGAGGGTTGTGACAGTTTAAAAAAAAAACCAAATTATTTAGGGGAAATAGTACCACTAGCCTTTTCTTATGTAGGGACAGATCGACTGGTAATATTTCTAAAGTGACCCAGAATGGTGCAGATTCCCATTAATAACCAAACTGTGTTTGCAGTGGCAATCAGAGTTGTTAAATCACACAACCAACTGCTGTTGCTGGAATCTGGGGGGATGTCACAATTACTTGCCAGTGGGCATGGCAGTTTTTAAAGTGGATGGGGTACTCGAAGAAATAAGGTACAAAGGCAGGCAGAAAGACACCCGATGGCTTTCCTTTATTTAAAAAAGCAACTCCCTGTATTGTACATGTGACCAGGTCACTAAGGGTGCCAGTCACTACCCTTGTCTTTTAGGTTCAAATAAGGCTGAGGGGGCTGGGCCGATAGCTCTTTGGGGATTTGTTACCCAGAGATGTTAAACTAAAGTTCAGTTATTATTTGTGTAACCCCTAGGTGGTGCTATCCCAATGGCTACTACCCCTGCATGCTTGGCTAGTAGCAGGTTAAGAGGCCTAGGTTCGGTAACAGGTGCCTCCACCCGGAGGTCAGGGTTGGTAGTGGTCAAGCTAACCAGGGCACAGCCCTCCGGGACACTGTAACCCCCCCCTTCCCTGCTAGTGGCCTAAACACTGGACAATAATTACGTTCACAATACCCCCTGATACACCACGCAAGTACCCACACTGTTTGCACTTACCACCAGGGCTTTCCTCTGGCTCGGCCCTAGGTACCCCCTGTAAAAAAAGGTTATACACAGCAAATAACAGCAGTACAGTACTCTTGCACAAACTGGAAACACAGTCAGGATAAATGCAAAAAAAAAAAAAAGAGTTATATCTGATTTATTTAAGGGACTTGAACAAGGGAAGGGCATAATCAGGTTAATTTGCTTAAAGGCTGTATCAAACAGTTATGCATGCACTTCAAGGTCCATAAACAGTGACACACCCGGGGTACCCAGATGGAGAACAGTGGGCTAGCCAGGAACGTTGCAGCTGGTTGGGGTCTTGTGATGGAAGAAAAAAACAACAACATGCACAACACACACTATTTGTAATCTGGAGTCGAAGGGCTCAGTTCGTGAAAAGAAAACAACAAGACAATCAGATGACTCTCTTTTAGATTAGGCTGTTGTTGCAGGGAGCTACGCTGATGATTACTCACGATACCCAAGACTGGACACAGGCTGGATGAAAATCACAACAGCAGGTGCTTAATCTGGAGTGCCAGGAGAAGCAAGGCCCACACGATTTGCTGAGGCGTCATTCCTGTTCAAAACATGGAGTAGGGGGCTGAGCCCCGGGCAGGTCTCTCGTCAGTGGTTTTCTCTGTGCAGTGGGGTAGTCTGGCAGGGCCAGCGTGTTATGGCCCAGGATGAATGGAAATTAACATGGATTCAGTCCGATTAGGCTGGAAAAAGCTTCCAGCAAGCAGAGCACAGTTCACACAGTGGGGAACCAAATCACGACCCACTTTCAATACACAGCACATTTATATGTAAAGGATTCCATAGTACCAGCAAGCAGAACACAGTTCACACAGTGGGGAACTAAATCACGACCCATTTTCAATACACAGCACATTTACATGTAAGGAAATTCCACTGTACAAGGCAAACTGCTCTCTGGTCACGATCGCAGAGTCTCTGCACAAACCGGGGAATCAAAAGCAGCTGGAAATCCTGACAGGCCGATCACATTCAGCAAAATCTTCGGTCTTCTTCAGGTATGAGCCTGGTAAAAAAATCAGTGGCTTACTTTGTTCTCTCAAACTTGGATTTAGTACGAAATAATTCTCTTCTCTCCCTCTCAGGGGTAGCAGGCAGACATGCAGGCCACAACTCAGGCCTTTCCACAGTTCTCCCGTGCGAAACTACTCAGATGGCTGCTTGACTGTCTCAAGCATGTTGCTTCTTCAGCTCCCAACTTAGATTTGACTCAACTGCCTGCAAGCCTGTGAAATTCCCCAAGATCCAGGCTTGGCTGGTCCTCCTGACAGTCAGGCTCCCCATTCAGGTGCAAAAAGCCCAAAACTACAATTCCTACAGATTTTGACTCCAGACAGCTCCTGTAGTCCGGCTCCATTTTAGGTCCCACCAGTACTGATTGGTCCAATTTGCAGTCCAGGACCAAGATAGTGGAGATAAACAAAACAGTCCTTGCTGCAAAGAAGGCAGGTTAGACATAAAACTGGTAGGTACCCACAAGTTCCCAACATCAGTTGTACAGACAGTATGCAGTGCCCTGTAGGACCTAGCAAGGGAGGAAGGGTGGGAGCTCAGAATACTTTAAGATTCCTTTGGAAGAAACAAGATTACTATGGTAAGTAATGTTTTCTTCAAACCCCAGGAAATCTTACTGTATTCTGACAAATGGGAACTACCCAAGCAGTGCCTTTGGAGGCAGGCAGAGGACCTATTTAGGAAACAAGCTCTGCAGAACTGCTGTACCAAACCTGGCATCACTCCTAGCCTGGGTATCCAGGCTGTAATGTTTAGTAAATGTGTGAACTGTTTTCCAGGTAGCTGCTTTGCAAAGTTCCAGCAAAGGGATATCCCTTGAAGCTGCTATTGATGCAGCTGTTCCTCTGGTGGAGTGGGCCCAGAGCCCCTGTGGGGGTTGCTTGCTCACTTTCCCTAACAGAATTGGATACGTGCCACGATCCACCTTGCTATGGACCTCTTCATGGCTGGTTTAGTTTTTCCTACTTCCCCATAGGTTAAAAAGAGTTGGGTCTTGTCATCTCTGTGGCCCCTTGTATGCTTCAGGTAGTAGCTGATAGCTCTTTACACATCCAGGCTATGCAGTCTACGTTCTCCCTGAAGAGGAATGGTCAGTGAAAAAGACTGGTAGTGTAACGGACTGATTGACGTGGAAGTCAGACACCAACTTAGGGAGAAACCTATTGTTGGTCCTAAGGACCACCCTGTCCTTGAGAAATGCAATATAGTTAGTCTCCATGGACAAAGCCTGGAGCTCACTAATCCTCCTGGCTGAGGTGATTGCAATTAAAAACACAAGTTTTCCAAGTTACATACTTGAGATCAGCTGATGACACAGGCTCAAAAGGTGGCTGCATGAGCTGTGCAATACACATGTTCAGATCCCACACTGGAGTGGGAGTTCTATGTGGTGGGTGCAATCTAGCAACCCCTTAAAGAATTTTTTGAACACTGAATTCAAGGCCACAGATGATGCCTTGTCTGCTGACAGATAAGCAGAGACTGCTGCCAAGTACACTTTCAGTGTAGATTGTCTCAGACTAAGGGAATGAAGGTGGGTTAGATAATCCAGAACCACTGGCAACCCCGCCCTAGTGTAGTCCAGATTCTTATTTTGACACCAAATGGAGAATCTTTTCCACTTGGATGTGGAAGTCTTCCTAGTGGAGGGCTTTCTAGAAAACCTAAGGACCTCCATGACCCCTTCAGAGAGATGTAGGTCAGCATGCTCCAAGTCCTCAAGAGCCAGGCCTTGAGACTGAGAGACTGGAGGTTGGGGTATAGGATCCTGCCCTGGGAAGAAGTCAGCAAGTTGTGCTTCCTGGGAAGGCCGATTGGTCTGGCAACTGATAGTGCCAGAATCAAGAAGTACTATGACTGCCTGGCCTAGTCTGGAGCAATAACGATCACTGTAGCCAGCTGGGATCTGAGCTTATTCAAGACCCTCAGAAGCAAAGGGAATGGAGGGAAAGCATACAGAAACTTACCTGTCCAGTCCAAGATCAGTGCGTCCAGTGGGACTGAGCCCTTCAGTGGGGGCCTGCAGCAAAACTGGGGGAGCTAGAAGTTGACTGGGGCTGCAAAAAGGTCCATCTCTGGAGTGATCCACCTTTTGAACACTACCTGAAGCACCTGCCTGTTCAGTGACCATTCATGATGGTTCTAATGTATCCTGCTAGTGCATCTGCCAGCACATTGTTCTTTCCTGATAGGTGAACTGCTGACAGGACAAGTCCCAGGGAGTAAGCCAGTCTCCATATTTTCATGGCTTCTGTGCACAGTGGTGCTGACCTTGTGCCTCCCTGCTTGTTGATGTAGTACACTGTGGTTGTGTTGTCTGTCCTGACCTGCACCACCTTTTCAAACAACATGAAGTCTTGCTATATTATGACAAATTGCAGTTTGTCCCACCACTAGAACTGCTCCGGAGGTGAAATAGTTAACTCCATTCCATGAATGGAACTTTGAGCATGAGCTCTAAGATAGAAGCTCTGTCTGTGTAGTTTCAAACCTGAACTGTCAGATTCTTTACTCCGCCTCACTGAACAGTCGCTCCGGAGATTTCTCCTACTGCTCGGTTCATTTCTCGGTTTTAAACAGTGTTTTCTCGGTCCGATTCAACCGACAATAGTTTTATTTTAACCGCAAAACCGTTCGGTTCAAGCTCTGTCTGTGGTATCGTAAGTAATTTAAATTTGAATTTTCTGAGTGGAACTTGTAAGTTTATCGGTTCGGTTTTGAACCGATCAGCTGGGTTAAAACCTTAAAATTTTAAAGCTTGTCATTTTAGAGTGCGGTTCCCGGTTCTTATCGGTTCTAAAAAAAACGGATTTTATTACGTTTTTTTCCAATACCCGTGACACGGTTAGGAACCGATAAGGGTGTCTTGCCTGGCACTGCCGTTCAAAGGGCAAGTTTTTCTGGTTAGGCTGGCATTATGTCTGAGAAACCCAAAAGAAAAACCGGGCCCACTGGGTTTCAACACTGTGATGTCTGTGGGGAAGTCTTTGCCAAGGCTGACCCACACACCACATGTGTTTATTGTCTGGGGTTTGACCACCTCCAGTCAGACTGCCAGATTTGTAAGAATTTCCTGCAGCCACCCTGGAAAAGAGATTGGGCAGGCTCAGGGACGAGAGGCCAAAAGTCCGCTGACCCGATGGCCAGCCCGTTCGGTGCCAACCGATCTGGAGGGAGTGCCTCTGACCAGGGAGACTTCCTGGCAAAAGAAAAGCTGGTTCGGGGGAACCAGTTCCAGTAAAGAGAACAAGGAAGTCAGCAGGTTTGGAGTCCAAAATCCCTTCTCCAACTGCTGCAGAGATAGCAAGAGCTATTCAAATTGTCCAGTCACTGTCTCCGGTCCCATCTGAACCGCCACTATCTGGTAAAAGGTCGGTTCGTCCGGTTCCATCGGTTCAAGAATATGATGTTGAGGAGTTTTATGAACCAGAGGAGGGGGAGGATGATTATGAACAGTATGAATGTGGCTGGGAGGGTCTGGGTGTGCCCATTAAACCGGACATTTCCCCAGACAGACCTTTAGAATCTCCCCCTATGCTTTCTGAGTCTCCCTCTCATTTTATGTTTTACAAAAGTTGTTGAAACCCTCCAGCTTCCTTTGGAAGAAGCTGTGGATGAGCAAGAGGAGCCTGATTTTGTAGAAATGATGGATATTCCAGAGTCTAGGAGATTGTCTATTCCTTTGCATAAGTCTTTTAGAACAAACAATAAAATCTTAAAACTCCTAATTCTGTGCCTCCTGTAGATAAAAGATGGACAGAAGGTACACATTGTCAGGTCCTGATACAGAATTCCTTTCTCAGCAATGCAGTCATGTTAGTAGTTCAGGCTGCAGCCTGTGATAAAGCTAATATTCCCTGGCTTCACATCCTCCTGACAAGGATTCCAGAAAGATTGATGCCATGGCAAAAAATAGTACATGGCAGCGCCCTTGGGACTCAGGCAAGCAAATTATATGGCTTATGTAGCAAGGTATCAGAAATCTAGATGGGATACTGTTATGGAATTAGCCAAACAAGCCCATGGCCAGCTTGCTAGCTGAGCTGGAATAGGTGGCTGCCGATGGCATTGAGGCTTCTAAGGTGCAGTTTCATGCTGCTGTGGATGTTAATGATGTTCTCTAGAGTTATGGCCACATCTGTAGCTTTTAGAGGTTGGCCTGGCTCAGGTGTACTAGCCTCTCACAGGATACCCAGACTAAGGCTATGGATTTTCCTGTGGTGGGAAATTCTCTGTTTGGGGAGCAGACAGAGAATTATATGAAAAGATGGATGAATATAGGACTACTTACAAAGTGCCCAAGCTAAGGAGCGGCAAGCCACTCCCCAGAGGCACACCCCCAGGGGTAGGGGTAGGCCTTTCCACAGGCCTTTTTACCAAACTCAGGCCTCCTCTGCTTATGCTCAGAGGGGGTTCTTCAGAGGCAGAGGCAGACGGGGTGTGGGCAAGCCTGCTCCCACCCCTCAGCCTAAAGCACCTGCTAAGCAGGCACCC
Source organism: Neoceratodus forsteri (assembly GCA_016271365.2). NCBI lineage: Eukaryota > Metazoa > Chordata > Ceratodontiformes > Ceratodontidae > Neoceratodus > Neoceratodus forsteri. The sequence goes on from CM028135.1 coordinate 775,991,871, forward strand.
TGATGGGGTGCCCAGGGCCAATTCTCCTTTACCAGTAGGGGGCAGGTTGGCTTACTTCAGTCAGAACTGGGTGTCTTTAACCTCAGACAAGTGGGTTCTGGAAGTAGTAAGCCAGGGTCTGGTTCTCAGTTTCAAAAAGTTCCCCAAGATGAGAGCCAGGCTTTTTCTACCTGCAAGTTCTTTAGAGACCCTTGCTCTAGAAGCAGAGGTCTCAACCCTGTTGGCTCTCAGAGCAGTAGAAAGGGTTCCTTTCCTACACCAGGGCAAGGGTCTGTATTCCAGATACTTCCTTACCCCAAAAAAGACAGGAGAATGGCGGCCCATCTTAGACCTCAGATATCTGAACAAGCATCTTTTGAAACCAAAGTTCAGAATGGTAACTCTGGCAATGATTTTACTTCTTCTAAGGCCAGGGACTGGCTAGCTTCCCTGGACCTCAAGGATGCCTATTTTCACATCCTAATCAGAAGCTCCCACCGAAAGTACCTCAGATTCGAACTGCCCTCAGGTCATTACCAGTTCAGAGCAATGCCCTTCGGCCTGACCTCTGCCCCAAGGGTATTCACAAAATGTCTGGCAGTAGCAGTGGCTCACTTAAAGAGGCAAAGGATTGCTGTTTTTCCCTATCTAGATGACTGGCTCATTGTAGGCCAGTCCCCAGAACAGGTAAAATCTCACCTGCAAGTCACCCAGCAGCTTCTCACCTCCATGGGCTTCCTGCTAAATCTACCAAAGTCGGTTCTGGAACCAGTCCAGGTACTCACCTTTATAAGTGCAGAATTGGACACAAACTGGGCCAGAGCTTTACTTCCCTTAGAAAGGGTAAGGAACTTGGTGGCTCTGGCCTCCTCCTTCACTCTGCAGGTCTCTCGACCAACAAGACACTTTTTGCAGCTCCTGGGGCACATGGCTGCATCCACAGCTGTAGTGCAGGGAGCAAGATTTCAGATGAGAGACATTCAGTTTCACTTGAGAGCCTATTGGTCTCAGAGAAGAGACCCCTTTCCAAGTTGGTCCCAGTGACTCAACCTTGATCCAGGCCCTCCAGCGGTGGCAGGATCAGAGCAATTTAAGATTGGGGTCCCTTCATTCCCCTGCTCACACTTTGACTCTCATTACAGATGCTTCCTCCTGGGGTGGGAGCCCACATGGGCGACCTCTCCACTAGGAGTGTGGTCCCCCAGGAATCTCTGCTCCACATCAATTTGCTGGAACTCAGAGCTGTCTTTTAGCACTTCAAGTGTTTTCTGCATCTGTTCAGAACAAAGTGGTACAAGTCAGAACAGACAACACCACAACAATGTGGTACATCAACAAGCAGGGGCACTGTCTTCGGCCTTGTGCACCAAGGCAATGAGTTGTGGTCTCTGGCCTATTCCCTGAACACTTCCTCTCATAGCAGTTCACCTTCCAGGAAAGGACAATGTCCTAGCAGATGCTCTCAGTAGGATTTCTCAGGGCCATCACGAATGGTCCCTGGATCCTCAAGTACTGGGATAGTCTTTGCCAGATGGGGCACCCTCAGATAGATCTTTTGCAGCCCCAGACAATCACCAACTTCCACTGTTCTGTTGCAGGCCTCCAGTGTTGGGCTCAGTCCCCTGGAGCCCTCCTCCTGGATTGGGAAGGGAAGTTCTTTATGCTTTTCCCCTTCCTCTCTCTATTCAAAGTGTTAGTCAAAATCAGATCCCAGCCTTGCAGGGTGATTCTGATTGCCCCGGATTAGGCCAGGCAGCCCTGGTACCCACTCCTTCTGTCCCTGACAGTCAATCTTCCCCTGTGTCTCCCCAGGAATCACACCCTATTATCCTGTGCCCAGGGGAGAGTTTGGTATCCGAACCTCAAATCCCTCAACCTCAAGGCCTGGCTCTTGAGGAGTTAGAATTTGCTGACTTACACCTCTCTCAGGGTGTTCTTGAAATTCTAAAGGCTTCTAGGAAGCCTTCCACTAGGGCTACTTATAATTCTAAATGGAAAAGGTTTTCCATTTGGTGTTCTGGGAAGCATATTTCCCCAGAATCTGCTGAGTTGCCCATTGTGTTAGATTACATGGTCCATCTTAATTCCTTGGGCCTCAGACCAGCTACCCTGAGAGTTCATTTGGCAGCTGTCTCTGCTTTTGTTTCAGCAGGAAAGTCATCCTCTCTTTCCGCTCACCCTGTGTTTTCCAAGTTTTTAAGGGATTACTCCATACTAATCCACCTTTTGGGATCGGCCCTGCCTGTGGACCTTAATGTTTGCATTGCCCAGTTAATGCAACCACCTTTTGAACCTCTGTTTTCTGCAGAGCTGAAGTATCTAACTTGGAAAACTGTTTTCCTAGGTGGCTATCACTTCTGCTAGACGATAAGTGAGTTGCAAGCCTTGTCAGTAGAAACTGACTTTATTTCTTTCCACAGGGATAAGGTAGTCCTCAGGACTAACAGGAAGTTTTGCCTAAGGTGGTTTCAGATTTCCATCTTAACCAATCTATCTCCCTTCCAGTATTCTTCACTGAACACTCCTCTTCTGGTGAGAGGAGATTGCACAGTTTGGATGTTAAGAGGGCCCTTAGTTACTATATAGAACGTACCAAGGGTCACAGGTTTGAATCCCTCCAACTTTTCCTCACTTATGGTGAGGTTGGGAAAGGGAAACCTGCCACTAAGAGATCAATTGCCAGGTGGATTGTCTCTTGTATCCAATTTTGTTATCAGAAACTGGGCAGAGATCCCCCCTCTGGCTTGAGGGCTCATTCTACTAGAGGTACAGCCGCGTCTCTAGCTGCTGCCAGAGACATCCCTATATTAGAGATATGCCAGGCTGCTACTTGGAAAACGGTACACACTTTCACCAAGCATTACTCCCTGGATGTCCAGGCTAGGAGAGATGCTCGGTTTGGCACAGCTGTGCTTCAGAGCCTATTCTCTAAGTAGGTTCTGTCCCTCCTCCATGGAGGTACTGCTGTGTAGTCTGCAATTTGTCATAATATAGCAAGACTTCATGTTGTTTGAAGAAAAAATTACTCACCTTAGTAATGTTGTTTCTTCTAATGGAGTCTTGCTATATTATGACCTCCCCCCCAGCCTGCCCCTCTCAGAACTTCTACTTGGGTATGGTGTGGGCAACCTAGTGTGGGCAATATTTTATCCCTTTTTAGCGCTTTCACCCCTTTTTTGGGGTTGGGGTGTGGTGTTTTATTATTCTCTCGCTTTATTTCTCATATTGTTAAATTATATTATTAATTCTGGTCCCCTGACTTGAGTCTTTGGTGTTGGGACCAGCAATGGGTGTTATTATTTAGGTAGCCAGTTGGCTAGTGTAGGTTACAGCTTCACACAGACCTTAGTGAGTTTTGCTCATAAAGATCTGACAGTTCAGGTTTGAAACTACACAGACAGAGCTTGTATCTTAGAGCTCGTGCTCAAAATTCCATTCATGGAATGGAGTTAACTATTTCACCTCCGGAGCAGTTCTAGTGGTGGGACAAACTGCAATTTGTCATAATATAGCAAGACTCCATTAAAAGAAACAACATTACTAAGGTGAGTAATTTTTTCTTCCTGCAGCATGCTGGCGAATGCCTGAAGTGCTAGAAAGACTGCTCTGAGCTCCAGCAGGTTGATGTGCAGCAATGACTGACTCCTGCTCGAGCCATGTACCGTGAGCAGTATGCTCCTCCAGGTGTGCCCCCCACCCCAGTAGGGAAGCATCTGTGGTTAGTACCAAAGAGGATTGTTCCTGTAGGAATGGAACTCCCTGCCTGAGGTTGTCCATGTCCAACCACCACTGAAATGCTTGCAGGAGTGTTTGTGTGACTGGAACCAGCTTTGATAATGAATCTGTTTTATATACATAGATACATAGACAGTGTCGGCAGATAAGGGCCTATGGCCCACCCAGTCTGCCCATTTAAGTTTGTAAGTTCAGTTTATGTTTTCCAGGAAGTCTGTTGCCCCTTACCCCTGATCTCCAGAATTCCTTTATGTCTATCCCATGCATTCTTAAATCCCGTGATTGTTTCAGCCCCCACCACTTCCTCTGGCAGGGTGTTCCACTTGTCCACCACCTGTTCTGTGAAGAAATTCTTCCTCACGTTTCCTCTGAATCGTCCTCCCTCCAACTTCATCCCATGCCCTCTAGTCCTGGAACATCTTTTCGCTTAAAATAGTGCATTCCTGCACCCTGTTCCTCCCTGTAAGATACTTGTATGTCTCTATCATATCCCCTCTCTCCCTCCTCTCCTCCAGGGAGTACATGTTCAGTGCCTTCAACCTGTCCTCATAGGACTTGTGATGCAATCCATGCACCATCTTGTTGCCCTCCTCTGAACCTTCTCTACCCTGTCTATGTCCTTACGTAGGTAAGGTCTCCAGAACTGCACAGTGTACTCCAGGTGCGGCCTCACTAGTGTCTTGTATAGTGGAATTATGACTTCTCTTTTCCTGCTGGTGATGCCCCTGCCTATGCATCCCAGCATCCTATTTGCTTTACCTGCTGCCTTGTCACACTGTTTCCCTGCCTTGAGGTCATCAAAGATGATAACTCCAAGATCCCTTTCCTGCTTGGTGCATGCTATATCCTCACCCCCCAACTGATATATTTTTTCTGCTGCCGGTAGAGCCCGAGATGATACTGGACATCTCTCATCTGAAACCTTGCCCCTGACACACTGTAGCTGTTGAGGCTACCATGTGGCCTAACAACTGTAGAAAATGCCTGGTTGGCCTTAGGCTTTGGAGCGTGAAGGTGCCTGCTAGCCGTACCAGGCTGTCTGCCCTTGTCTGGGGAAGAAAAGCCTTCCCTCTCACTGAGTCCAGTTCGGCTTCTATGAATTCCAGGAGATGCACTGGCTGTAACACTGACTTTTTTAGGCTGACTAGGAACCCCAGTGACTGTAGTAGTTCCTGTGTGAGTGCCAGAGACTGCCTTACCTGTTGAAGGGCTTACCCTATGACTAGTCAGTCATCGAGATAAGGGAAGAATACCACTCCTTGCCTCCTGAGGTGTGCCATAACTACAGCCAAGCATTTTGTGAACACCCTTGGAGCAGAAGCAAGTCTGAAAGGCATTGCTTTGAACTGGTAATGGCCTAATGGCAGTCTAAATCTGAGGAATTTTCTGTGGGACTGCCTTATGGGGATGTGGAAGTATGCATCCTTTAGATCCAGGGATACCAACCAATCCCCTTGTCTTAGGGTTAGGAAGGATTGTTGTCAGGGTCACCATCTTGAACTTTGGCTTCAGCAGATGCCTGTTTAGGTGCCCGAGATCCAGTATGGGTCATCACTCCCCTGTTTTCTTTATTGTGAGGAAGTACCTTGAATAGAGTCCCTTCCCTCTCTGTGCCAGAGGAACTGGCTCTATTGCTCCCAGAGATAGGAGGTTTAATACTTCCCTTTCCAGGAACACTATTTCTGATGGGGAAGATGGTCTGAAGACCCTTGCTCTCAGCTTTGGCCTCAGCTTGAAACTGAGAGCCAGGCCTTGGCCCACTACATTGAAAACCCACTTGTCTGTGGTGATGGCATGCCATTCCTGGAAGTAGTGGGCCAACCTGCCCCCTACCTGGGTTGGGGAGGCGACCCGAGCAGACACCTCCAAGGGTCTGCTTAGGTTGGGATGCTGTCTGAGTGCTGGGGCTAGTACAGTTGCCACCTCTTCTGTCCCTGCACCTAAAGTAACCTCTCTGCTATTGGTATTGGGGGTAGGCCTGAGGCTGGGAGAATGGCCTATACTGCCTCCTACCTCTGACTCCCTTGGTTTGTTGCTTTTGGGGAGTAGAAGCCTTCTTTTTAGCTGCAGCACTTTTATATGCTGTCATGTAGTCATCTACCTTTTTCATGTAGGCCTCAGTCTGTTCACCAAACAGAGAAGTAGGCTCACAAGGAAAGTCCAAAGCCTTGGACTGTGCATCCTGGGTCAGGTTAGTAGTCCTGAGCCAAGCAAAACTCCTGAGTGAGACAGAAGAGTCCATTTGTCTGGCTGCAGTGTCATTGTTGTCCACAGCCAGCCTGAACTGGGCTTTCAAAGCCTCTATACCCCTTTGTGCAGCCTCGTCCAGATCAGCTGCCATAGGGACTGGGGCAGATTTTGTGATCTCCATCACAGTGTTCCATAATGTTCTTTGATATCTGGCTATACAGGCCATGTATGAAGCCTGCCTGATGATCAGAGAGGATCCAAAATACACTCTCTTAGCTATGGAATCCATCCTCCTTGAATCTTTGTCTGGAGGGTGAGATGCCAAAGGGATGCCTGCCTTATCAAAGGCAGCAGCCTGCACCATTCCCTCATGGCTAGGGTGCCCGAACAGGAACTCTGCTCTGCTCTTAGCCACCCAATACTTCTTATCCACCTTTCTGTCAACCGATGACACAGAAGTAGGGGTCTGCAGAATCTTGTTAATCTGCTTCTTCAGGGACTTATGGATGGGTAGTAACAGTCTTTCAGAGACTGGCACATCCATTATCTCCATGTAATCCTGCTCTTCTTCCTCATCCATAGAATCCTGGGTAGGAAGATTGAGGGGACTGGGCTACTTGCTTGATAAATGCAAAGTGAGAGGTATAATCCTCATTCCCTTTGTCAGGGGAATAAACAGAATGAGGGTCCGGGGAGCTATCCGATTCAGTCAGTTGTTTCACCATACTCCTCATCCTCCTCATCATCAGCATCCTCTTCTTCTTCCTCACCAAGAGGCTCCTCTTCATGTTCCAAGGAACCGGGAACTGAAGTAGTGCTAGAGTTAGGAAGATGTGGCCGCTTCTCAACCGGAACCGGAGTACTCAGTTGGAATGCCTGGATAATTCTGATAGCATTTGCTATCTCCTCAGCGGTAGGAAACGATACATTTTTCGACCACTGCATGCTTTCCTTTCTTTTTTTCTTTCCTGCGGTTGCTGGGTTAGCGGCTGTATCAACAGAATGTTTTTTAGATGAGGAACCATCACCCTGGTCAGAGGGTTGTTTCTCTGGTTTATTCTGGCTGGTAGCCAGTTTTGTCCTTAGCTGAGTCAGCAGCCTCATCGGACATCTTCTCCTGCAGTCCTTTAAGTTGCCTCTCAAGCATCAACTGAGGGAAGTTCTTACAAATTTTCACAGTCCTCCTTGAGGTGGTTAAACCAAAATAAACGGACTTAAAAAAAAAAATCGAGACAAATACATTTCTTCAGACAAAGTGAAGGAGAGCTCTCCAGAATCTCACCGAGGCAAGCAAAGTAAAGAATCTGACGGTTGCAGGAAGTGCAACCAGGGATAGTGGTTTGAAAACCGAGCTCGAGCCTAACATTCCACTATAGCATAGGTTCTAGTAACCATTTCGGCTCTGAGGCAGTCCTATGGTGAGACCATACTGCATTTGCCAGAATACAGTAAGATTTCCTGGGGTTTGAACAAGGGAGTATGGAAGCAGGGTAGAAGGGTTAGAGGATGGCTCTAGTGGGCTACAGGAATCCCCGATAGTGGCAGCAACGGAAACCAGAGGGAATGGCAGGAGGCTAAGTTTATAGGTCCAAAGCCCGCACAGCGGGCAAGGGAGGAGGAAGCAAGGGGTGAAGCCACAGCCAGGTGGATACAGGCAGTGGGCTTGGAGCAGAAATCCAGATATGCTCCACTAGGGGCATTAAATGGGGGAGAAAAATCAGGAAAGTGGAGTTGAGGAGTATTCAGGGGACATGAGAGAAGCTAGCACGAAGAAAGATGAAGGAAAATTGGAAAAGGGAGATGCCCTTTCAGGAAAGAACAAGGGGGGTAGTAAACATAGGGATAGGGGCACAGGGGTAAACACACCCCAGAAAGGGCAATCCCAAAAGGGGGGGGGGAGAGACAGGGAGCTCAGGTTCAAAAGAGCTAGGGCTAGACAGGGCAGGGAAAGGGGAAAGTTCTCTGGGGAATTCAAGCAAGGCACAGCTAGGGGGAAATCAAAGGGGAAGGAAAAAACTTGCGAATGGTGGGGCAGAGGCAGGCAGCCTAGCAGTAAATGTCTGTGGGGAGCATGGAGCTAGGGGAGCAAAGGGGGAAGACGGTACACTGGGAGATGAAATGGGCAAAGGGGATATTGAGACTAGGGTGGGAAATTAAATAGAAGGGTTTGGGAGAAGGACGGAAAGGAAATGCAAACAGGTGGTAATGAAGAACAGCGTCTTACTTGTTGGGGACTCTATAATAAAAGGAATTAGATGGGGGGGCAAGAGTAGCACAGTATGGGTTGAGTGTCTGCCAGGCATGATGGCAACAGAGGTCATTCACTATATCCCCTCAATGGAGAAACAGCAGGATGAGAAAACACACCTGATGTTCCACCTGGGAACAAATGGCCTGGTAGAAAAAAGCCTGTTGGAGATGCAGGCAAGATTTAGAGCACTTGCTAGATACTGCAGCAGTCTGGGGTTCAGATCAGTGCCTTTATCTGAGGTGTTGCCAGCACCAAAAGCAAGTACTAATAGGAGGCTAAGGATTAAGGAGTTCAATGAGCAGATGGTGGAGTGGTGCAAGCAAATGGGGTATGGGTTAGTAGGGGACTGGGGATCCACGTGGGGGAATGAGAGCCTATTTGCTCCAGACAGACTGCACCTGAATAGGGAGGGTGTGGCAGTGCTAAAAAGCAAATTAGGAGAGTTCATAGAAGAGACCTACAATTTAAACTAGATTGGGGGTGGGTGGAAAAAATCTGCATCACAAGGCAGGAGAAATGAGGGGCAACCAGCCTTCCCCCCAGGATAGTGCTAAAATACTGGGCATGAGGGAGAAGAGGGGATGGAGAGGGAACATGGTGGAAGGGCTTAGCAGCCAACACCAGGAGCTTAGCAAATAAGATGGTGAACTTGGAGGCCATCATGGGTGGCGAAGGACTAGATATAGTAGCTATAAGCGAGACCTGGTGGACAGAGCTGCACACCTGGGAAATGATTATCCCAGGTTACAGACTGTATAGAATGGATAGGGAGTATAAGAAGGGGGGAGGAGTTGCTTTATACATCAGGGAACGAGTAAGTGTAACGGAAGGACAAGAGGAGGACGGGGAGACTAAGTTACTGTGGGTAACGCTAGACAGGAGGACGAGAGAATCCTTGTGACTGGGGGTGGTATACAGGCCACCTATGCAAGGGGAGGAGGGTGATCAACAGTTAATTCAGGCTGTCACAAGGCTGCTCCTAAAAGGAGAGCCACTGCTGGTAGGGGACCTAAACCTCCCAGACGTAGACTGTGAAATCCCAGCTGCAGGATTGTCAAGGAGCACAGAAATACTAACTGCGCTTCAGGGGGTCTTCCTTCAACAGCTAGTCAGGGAGCCAACAAGGGGCAACAACCTGTTGGATGTGGTCCTGACAAATGGGGAGAATGTGGAGGAGGTGCAGGTGGGAGAAGCCTTGGGCAACAGCGACCACAGCACGGTAATGTTCAGGGTCAGGGCAGGGAGGGAGACAAGTAAAACCAGTACTACAGTCATGGACTTCAGACGCACGGACTTTGATAAGATGAGAAAGATAGTAAAGGAGACAATGGAGGGTACAGAAAATATAGGGGCAGTGGAGGAGTTATGGCAAGCTACTAAGGGAGGGGTACTGAAAGCTGCAGAAATGTGCATAAAAAAGGTTAGGAAGAGCAAAGGGGGAAGAGACCACTTAGGTTTACAAAGGTGGTTGGGAGGCAGTCAGGGAAAGGAGGAGGGCTTTCAGAAAATTCAAGAGGACACTCAATGAGGAAGACAAGGAAGAGTATAGAGAAAAGGAGAGCATGGCACAGAAGAAGATCAGAAGGGCAAAAGCAGATACTGAGAAGAAAATAGCAAAAAAGACCAAAAGGGAGGATAAAACCTTTTTCAGATATGTGAGGGAGAAGAGAAGGGCAAGGCAGAGGATTACTAGGCTGGGGGGGGGGGAAGGAGAAATAAAATTGGAACGGGACTGTGAAAAAGCAGATTATTAAATAAGTACTTTAGCTTGGTTTTCATGGAGGAGGAAGACGGTAGGTGACCCAAGCTAAAGTCGAATGGAAAGGAAGGCAAATGGGTGGATCTGAGCCCATTCACTGTGTATGGGGTTAGGGCACAGCTAGATATATTGAGGGTGGACAAGGCAATGGGGCCTGACGGGTTACACCCCAGGGTGATCAGGGAACTGTAGGAGGAGTTGACCGCACCCTTGTCAACTTGTCTCTGGATAAGGGGAGAGTGCCGACATAGTGCCTTTACACAAGGGAGGTAGTAAGGAGGTGAAGGGGAACTACCGACCTGTCAGCCTCACATCAGTGGTGGGGAAGGTAATGGAGGCATTAATCAAGGTGAGGTTGGTGGATTACGTGGAGGAGAGTGGATTGCAGGACAGCAGAGAGCATGGCTTCATGAAGGGGAAGTCTTTTCAGACAAACCTAATTCAATTCTTTGAGTGGGTGACTCAGGTGATTGACCGGGGTGGGGGCAGTGGATATGGCCAATCTGGACTTCAGTAAGGCCTTTGACACTGTCCCCCATAGGAGGCTGGTGAGCAAGATGGAAAGCCTGGGGTTGGGTGTGAAAATAACAAGCTGGGTGGAGGCCTGGCTGTCAGGAAGAACTCAGAGGGTGGTGCTAAACAGGGTGCACTCCGGAACAGCAAGGGTGAGGAGTAGCGTGCCACAGGGGTCAGTTCTGGGTCTGCTTCTCTTCAACATCTATATCAGTGTTATTGCTGAGGGTTTGAAGGGGAAGGTGTGCCTATTTGTTGATGATACGAAAATATGCAATAGGGTGGACACCCCGGGGGGGGGGTTGAGGACATGAGGGAGGACTTCAAGATGCTCGAAAAATGGTCTGGGAGCTAGCCCGCTGGCGCTGAGGGTTGAGGCGCTGGATGCCACACCTTGCGTCACGCTGGTGACCAGGGTTCAGGAACAGACTCAGGTCATTCATGGGTCGGCCAGGGGAGGTAAGGATTGAGTGTCCAGAGGAGTGCTCTCCTTCCTTGGGTTGTGCTGCATGCGTCAGCACAACAGGAAGGTTTGATCCATGCCCAGGGTGCTTGGCTGCCTCTGTGGTGGCGGAGACGGCTGACACGTCCATTGCACGGGTGCAAGAGAAAAAACATACCGGGACCCGGCAGGGCCCATGATAGCCCTGTACCCCCTTGGGGGGGGTCGTATCCCCTGCCAGGTCCACGGAGCTGGTGGAAAATAGTGTTGTGATAAAAAAAAAGGAAAGAAAAATTGTCTGGGACTTGGCAGCTGAAATTTAATGCCAAGAAGTGTGCTGTGATGCACTTGGTGAGTAGGAACAGAAGAGCAGAGTACACCCTAGGTGGACAGGAAATTAAAGTAACAGAACAGGAGAGGGATTGGGGATCACAGTCTCCTTGAACCTTAAGGTAGGAATCCAATGTAGCAGGCTGGCGGGACAGACCAATGAAATGTTGGCATGCATAGGCAGGGGCATTACTAGCAGAAAGAGGGAGGTGATAATGCCCCTTTACAAAGCCATGGTGAGGCCACAGCTGGAGTATGGGGTTCAGTTCTGGAGGCCACATCTCCGCAATGACACATATGCATTGGAGAGGGTTCAGAGAACGGCAGCCAAGATGATGCAGGGTATACAGGGAAAGTCATATGAGCAGAGGCGTAAAGAGCTGGATCTGTACAAGCTGGAGACAAGGAGGGAAAGGAGAGACATGATTGAAACTTTTAAATATATAAAGAGGCTCAATAAAGTGGGAGAAGAGTGTTTACTTAAGAAGAAGGAGGGGGTCAAAACTAGAGGGCACAGCCTCAGACTGCAAGGAAAAAGATACAGGGACAATGTGAAAGGGCATTTCTTCACAAAGAGGGTGGTGAAGCCCTGGAACAGACTACCAGATGGAGTGCTGGGGGTTAAATTGGTGGAAGAATTCAAGAAGGCATGGGACAAGCATATGAGTTTGAGTATCGGGGGAAGGTGGGGGCTGGCAGGGAGTGGGAGGTATAGGGGGAAAAAAGGGCAGACTAGATGGATCAGTATGGTCTTTTTCTGCCGTCAACCTTCTATGATTCTATGATACGTGGTTACTTTGGCCGTTCACACTCTCTGTATCATAGGGAACTACCACCCTGTCAAGGTGCCGTGAAGGTAAAGGAACCCTCTTGAGGAGGGTTCCACCCCTAAAAGTGCTGCGGGAACATAATTCCTTTAGGCTAAGAGTACTTTAGGTAGGAGCCCAAAACTGCTGCGTAGCATTGTGGTGAACACAGAGCCTGAGTGAAGACAGACTGACAGCAACTAGTGATGACTGATAACAAATAAAAGAGACCGAACTGAGCAATAATTGACAGTAACTGGCAACAGATAGCTGACAGAGGCATGACTTCCAAAAGAAGAGAGGGAATGGTAGGATAGGAAGAGGGCTACCATCCAACCCCAACTCACAGTGGAAACCTACTAGGGTAAACACTATACTAATATAAATGTACTACATTGGGGACCACCTTCTAAGGAGACTACCTAACTTTTATGACCTTCAGCTTGGAGGAGAGGGAAAAACTCCATATGAGGAGGAAACCTCTGGGGATCCAAACCATTGGTTGCCTTCCTTCAAGGGCTTGGGATAAAATTAGTGACAGCTCGACTACCACAATTTAGAGACCCAATTTAAGGGGAAAATTTTAGAGGAGGTCTCTCTATTCCTCTAATGGGAATGCTGTGGGGGTGCAGGGAGGCAATCTCTGCAGCTAAAGGAGGTTCCCTATGAAGGAGGCCCACCCCCCAAGATGGAAGGAGAAGAGCAACAACTGCTGAAAGGCACTCACCTGGCCTCCCCCGAAGGGAAGCCTAGAGAAGAAGTCGAACCCTTGAGGGGTGAGGCACAGGAGCTGGACCCTTGAGAGGCTGGGATTTCCATATCTCTATGCTCTTCACCCTTGAGGGGTAGAGTAGGTAGAGACCAGGTGAACCTTAGGTGGCCGTATGAGGGAGTGGCTTTCAGAGGTGCTGCTGACATGGCCTGCACAGCTAAAGGAGGCCCCTACCTTCCGGCAGTTGAAGTCTTAAATGCTACATCAGGAAGTGCCACTGAGTCTATCTGCATGACAAAAGCTTCACTTAGAGCGTAGGACACTCTCACCCAAAGGGCAGAAAGGGACCAACCCTGCTCAGGTCGAGAGATCCACCTTCAAAATGCAGACTTCAAGGGAGCAGAGCAATAGGTATAAAGGGCAGGGAGTCCTGCAAGCTATACTATGGTCATGGCTGGCATGCATCTGAGTGCAGAAGTAGTGTGGAGGTCGAAGGTGAATCATGACAGCCGTGAGCACAAAGCAGAAATAAAACATAGGCGAGGCTGAATGACAGACATCACATAGAAACATAGAAGTTGACGGCAGATAAGGACCGCAAGGCCCATCCAGTCTGCCCATTTCTTTTTCTACCTTATAAATGTGCCTTCGGCCTTTGCTCTGTCAGTGACCTATCTATTCATAGTCATTTGTATTGCTCCCTTATGCCTATCCCATGCCTGTTTGAAGCCCTGCACTGTATTCATAGCCACCATTTCTTGTGGTAAGCCATTCCATGCATCCACCACCCTTTCTGTGAAAAAGAATTTCACATTCCCCTTAATCGGCCTCCTCTAATCTCATGCTGTGTCCTCTTGTCCTGCTATTTTTCTTATATTTAAACATGTTAGACTCTTTCACCTTGTTTATGCCCTTAGGTGTTTGAATGCCTCGATCATATCACCTCTCTCCCTCCTTTGCTCAAGGGTATACATATTGAGCTCCGTTAATCTGTCCTCATATGTCTTCTGATGCAGTCCCTGCACCATTTTGGTTGCCCTTCTCTGGACTGCCTCAATTTGGTTAATGTCCTTGAAGTGTGGCCTCCAATACTGCATGCAGTACTCCAGATGGGGCCTAACCAGTGTCTTGTACAGAGGGATTATTACCTCCTCTACGACTTGTGATACCTCTACTAATACACCCTAACACCCCTAGCCTTACCTACTGCTTTAGAGGTCTGCTTGATGATTTTAGGTCATCAGTGATGATGATGCCCAAGTCTCTTTCTTCCTTTGTGACTGCTAGCAACTCCTCCCAGCCTATAGGTGGCTTCAGGTTTCTCTTCCTATGTGCATGATTTTGCACTTCTTTGCATTAAACCCAGTTGCCACTCTTCTGACCATTCTGCTAGTTTATCCAGATCTCTTCTCATTCTGCCCATCCCATCTGGATCATCTACTCTGTTGCAGATCTTGGTGTCATCTGCAAACAGACAAAGCCTTACCCTCTAGTCCATCTGCAAGGTCACTAATGAAGATGTTGAAGAGGACTGGCCCCAGGACTGATCCCTGAGGTACCCCACTTGTGACTTGCATCTCTTCTGACTGTATACCATTTACCACCACTCTCTGTTTTCTGCCCGTCAACCAGTTTGCCACCCAGTTGACCAACTTCTGACCCACCCCGAGCCTCCCAGCTTATTTATCAATCTTCTATATGGAACAGTGTCAAAAGCTTTGCTGAAGTCAAGGTAGGCGACATCAACTGCTCCCCCTTGGTCCACCACTCTGGTTACCCAGTCAAAGAAATCTATGAGATTAGTTTGACAGGACCTTCCTTTGTAAACCCATGCTGTCTTGGATCCTGTGCCCCTATGGATTCCAGGTGTTGCACTATCCTTTCCTTAAGGAGTGCCTCCATAATCTTGCCCACTACTGAGGTAAGACTGACCGGTCTGTAGTTCCCCGCTCCTCCCTGCTACCACTCTTGTGGAGCGGGATCACATGAGCCCTTCTCCAGTCTTCTGGGACCTCTCCTGTGCTCAGAGACTCACTAAACAATTCTGCTAATGGCTCTGCTAGTTCCTCCTTTAGCTCCTTAAGTACCCTGGGATGTATGCCATCAGGTCCCATTGCCTTATCCACCCTGAGCTTAGCAAGCTCTTGTAGGACCCTTTCTTTTGTGAAGGAGTAGCCTCGCTCTCTCCCCTGTGTCCATAATGCTGAGCTGTGGGCCCTGTCCTACCTTCTCTTCAGTAAATACTGAGCAAAAGTATCTATTTAGGATAGATGCCTTTACAGGGTCCTCCTCCTCACATGCTCCCTTTTCTCCATTGCTTAGCAATATCCTCTGGACTTTCTCCTTTCACTAATGTATCTATAGAAAGTCTTGTCACCTTCTTTACTGTTCGTGCTAGTGTTTCCTCAGTTTGGGACTTTGCCTGCCTTACTGCCTTACCTGCTTCCCTTAGGGCAGTTTGGTATGCCTCCCTATCTTTATCCCGCTGTGTTCCCTTATATTTCCTGAAGGCCAGCCTTTTGGCTCTGACCTTTCTGCTACTGTAATTGAGAACCAAAGTGGTTTCCTTCTTCTTTGCACTTCCTTTTCTGTCTAACACAATGGGATGTTGCTTCAAGTATTGCATCCTAATGCTTGCCCACTTTGCCTGTACCCCTCACCTGTGTTTCTTTTGCCAGGCTAGCTTAACTCTGTAGGCCATCTTATCAAAGTCAGCTCCTCTGAAATCCCATATTTTTGCCTTGGAATGGGATGATTTAGATGTAGTAGCCAAACTGAACCATACCATGTGATGGTCACTGGCCCCAGGTGACCTTTCTACCTGAGATCTGTGACCTTCTTTGTTAGTCAGTACTAGATCTAGGATAGCCCTGTCTCTTGTGGGTTGCTGTACCAGTTGTTTGAGGCCCTCCCCTGCAGGGAATCCACTATGAGTCTAGTTCTGGCAGATGTTCCTGCTGGTATTGGACCAATCTGTATCTGGTATGTTGAAGTCTCCCATTATCAGAACCTCCCTTTAGCTGTCATGTTTTGTATATCTTCTAACAGTAATGTGTCTATGTCCTCCTCTGGTCTGGGGCCTGTAGACAACCCCAGTTCTTATGGCTGTCGTATTTCTGTTTCGAGGTGACCCACAGTTCTTCTGGCTCCTTGTGTATTCTGAATTTCTGTAGCTTTGATATTTTCATTAACATACAGGGCCACTCCTCCCCCCTTTTTGCACCTCGTCTCTTCTGAACAATACATAGCCAGGTACTGAAGTCTCCCAAGGTGGTTACTGGTAAACCACGCCTCACTAATTGCTACTATGTCCAGTTTAGCCTCTGACATTATTGCCTGCAGGTCTGGGATCTTATTTCCCAGGCTGTGAGCATTTGTGTACATGATTTTCCATTGGCCAGATTTTGGTGGGTTAGTTGTTGGGTGAAGTTTGGCATTCCCCTGTGCATCGTATGGGGAGACAAACCTTTTTCTTTCCTGGTGATGCAAATGAACGGCAAACATGCTGATTGCTTTTGACTACTAGCTGAGGGGAGGGTGTTCTTCCTATTCGACGATGGGGTGCTGCACCTCTCTCCCATTTGCTAGTTTAAATATTCTGCAAAGACGCCAAACTTCTGCCCCAATGCACTGACTTCTTTAGTCAGATGCAGTCCATCAAATTTAAAGAACTTCCGCCCCAGAACTGTTGCCAGTTCCTACAAATCTGTGTCCTTTTTCCTGGCACCAGTCCTTGAGCCACATGTTTAGCTCTCCTATCTCCCTTCTCTGACCTTCTGTCCATCTGCTCCCCTCCCAGACTGGCAGGATCTCAGAGAAGGAGATGCCGGACGAATAGCTGATAGTTTGTCACCCAGCCTAGTCAGGTGTTCCTTGGTCTCCACAACTGACCGGCTGGCAGAGATCATTAGTCCCTATGTGTACTAGGACATCAATGTTTTCTCCTGCCTTGTGAACAATTTTAGCAATGCGGTCAGTGTCTCTCCATGCTGATGTACCTGAAGACATCTGACCATCACCCTGGCTGGAGATGGGTATCAACTCCGTAATCATGGAGTCTCCTATGATCAGAAGTTCTTGGATTTCCTTTGTGCTTGTTTAGTTTTGGTTCCTGATTTGGGTGAGTTTTGTTGTGTTAGTTCCTGTGCCGCAGTGTCCTGCTCTGCAGTGTCTTCTGCTTCTTTATTTGATTTCAGAGATAGAGGCAGATACTTGTTTTGTAGTGTTTATATGGTTTTTGAGGTAATGTGTTGGAGAGCAGAGGTGATGGGGCACCTGATTTGTTCCTCCTAACCACCTGCCAACCTCCTGAACCAACTACCTCTCTGGGTCGAGGTTTTTCTGTTGGATGCTGGGGAAATGGCGGGTGGTTCTTATAATGTATTTCCTCTTCAATATGAAATTTGAGGCGTGCAATCTCTGCCCATGCTGCCCGGAGCTGAGCCCTAAGATCTCCAAAGGCCCAGCATGTAGGACAGTGTCCTAAATCCTGTAAGACTGTCCTTCTGAAAATTGTTCCACAGTACCTGCAGTTAATGAAATCCATTCCAAATAAGTTGCTGGGTTTGTAACCTAGTCAGAGTAATTAGAAGGAAAAAAAATGCAAGTAATGGTTTAATTGTGCTTTGTTTAACTTGTTATAACAAGTTAAATTACTAGTGCCCTGTAAATGAGATCACCTGTAGGAGGCCCCACTGATCCACCCTTCCTGCTCTGCCACAGGATATGTCACAACTGTGGTACCCTAAAAGGAGTGTAGCGTGGTGGTTGGGGATGGGGTGGGTGGCTGGGCCCTTCCCTGCCTAAAAAGAAGAACCACGGACTTAAAGAACAAGGAGGTAAGAGCAGAAACAATCAGTCAACAACAAATGCAGTAACCCTGAAAGCTTATCCTAATGTTACATAAAACTGTAAAACCTGTAAAGCACCACCTGTCATAATTTCAGAGAAGATATACCCTGTAAGAAACACTTTGCTCCAGAGAAAATAAAGCAGTAACAGAAGATATACCTTGCAAAAGACAATTTGAATCAGAAGATTACAGCAGTAATTGTTAGCACACCTGTAGGCACACCTTGTAATAATGCAGAAGAAGGTATACCAGCAACAACAATTTGAATCAGAGAAAAAATAAAGCAATGAAATGTTAGCAACAAACAGTAGCAATCCCTGTGAGTAAAAATAAAAACACCACCACACAGTAAATCTGCTTAGCCAAACTAAGTCTTAATCCTTCTCCCTTGCTCTGGTAAATTTCTACTCTGCCTTTCAAGCAGTCTTAGAAGGAAAGAGCTCAGGTGAAGCTAGGTGCCTTGGCCAGCAAACCAAGTCTTCTACCTCCAAGATATCAACTAACCTGACTTTTAACCCTTCTTTCTGTTGGAAATTACTAGTTTGCCGAGCTCCACTTTCACATACACACCTAATCCTTTGGAAGAGCTGTGGAGGAAAGCAATTAGCTCCTTCAATGTGAGAAGGAGACTGAAACACCTCTGAGACAACAAACCTTTTCAACAAACAAGAATAAAATAAAACACAGTGTCAAACAGTAATTTTGCTTAGCCCAATGATAAAAAAGTCACAAGAATGTAAGCTCCACCTGTAATACAGTAATTTCAGAGAAGATATACCCTGTAAGAAACACTTTGCTCCAGAGAAAAATAAAGCAGTAACAGAAGATATACCTTGCAAAATAATTTGAATCAGAAGATTACAGCAGTAATCTGTTAGCACACACCTGTAGGCACACCTTGTAATAATGCAGAAGAAGGTATACCAGCAACAACAATTTGAATCAGAGAAAAAATAAAGCAATGAAATGTTAGCAACAAACAGTAGCAATCCCTGTGAGTAAAAAATAAAAACACCACCACACAGTAAATCTGCTTAGCCAAACTAAGTCTTAATCCTTCTCCCTTGCTCTGGTAAGTTTCTCTACTCTGCCTTTCAAGCAGTCTTAGAAGGAAAGAGCTCAGGTGAAGCTAGGTGCCTTGGCCAGCAAACCAAATCTTCTCAACATGACAACTAGGACACCATATGAGATGGAATGCTGTTGCTTGGACTGAATGGTTAACGCATGCCTATCAGTTCCATAAGGGAGGTTAGTGTTAGTTGTTGATGCACTGCAGGCCAGGTAGGCTGAGGCAGTATAGAACAACAAAAGAAACTGCTAGGAAAAAACAGGAACGTATAAGATTTGAAAACTAGGAAGCAGCATGCTGCTGAACTGAGCATCTATTAAATCACCAGAACACAAAAGGGAGTGGCTGCCTTTCTAGAAGCCCGGTCTTAATGTTTAAGAACTGTAATTGAACTGTGAAACTTCAAATGGCCTGGAAAAAACAACATGTACAGCCTGAAACAGCACAAGCAAAGCAGAGAACGACAAAAGCAGGACACTGTGAAAACCAAAAGGCACACAAGAACAAAAACAGAAAGAAACAGGAGTTACAAGAGAGGAGGAATGCAGCAAAACTAGTTGGCTGAGTGAAAAAGGAAGCACAAACTGCAGTCAGAAAAACAGAAAAAAACAAAATATATATATGTAACCCCTAGATGGCGCGATCCCAGGGGCTACTACCCCTGCCTGATTTGCCACTAACAGGTTGAGGGGCCTGGATCCAATGGCGGGTGCCTCCACCCAGAGGTCAGGGTTTGCAATAGTTAAACTAACTTGGTCACAGCCCTCTGGGACACTGCAACCCCCCTTTCTTCCCACTAGTGGCCCACACAATATATCAGAATTACCTTCACAGTATACACTTACCCCCAGGTCTGGTTCCGCACTGGGACCTCCTGTGAAATGAGATACAGTGCAACAATCACAGTACAGTACTTTAACATAGACAAATACCTCAGGCAGTATAACTTTGCTGAAACAAGCAGCTCTGATTTATTTAGGGGATATAACAAGGACAGGGGAAATCAGGTTAATTAGCTTATCACTCTAATAATCTACTTATGGCTCTGTGCACAGGCCTATCCCTATCAGTTACTGTCCCTGGGTACCCAAGCCCTAGTGGCTAGTCCAAACCGTGGCAGCTGGTAGGGGCCCTTTCACACAGAGAAAAGGAGAATTAAACAGTCAGCAGTACAGTAATTCCATTTGGATTTAATGTGGCAATTCAACAGGAGCTACCCTGAATTAGTACTCATGACCTCCAAATAAGATAGGGTCCTTCAATGTCAGCAGGGCTCACTTGAGGTACACAAACCTCTTCACACATCCATATAAAAGAAAGCACTATACCAGGCAGGCTGCATCTGTATCCCGATCGCAATTACTGCACAATACCCGGGAGAACACACAGCAGATTCAGTTCCTGAGAGACCGAGTGCAATTTTCAGCAATTCCTCCAGTCTTCTGCAGGGTGAGCCTGGTTTCTACTCTTCAGAGATCCTTTGATTCTTTTCACAGGACGGATTCAGTTCTAACAAGCTGTTACACAAGCTGCAGACCGGAACTCTGGGCCTTACACACGTTTTTTGACTAAAACTGCACACTGAAAAAGCACAGGGCTCCTTCCTTCTTCACTGCCAAAGCTCAACTGAAACTCCAACCGACAAAACCGAGCACTTCCTTTGAGTTCCTCCCAGTTCTTGACTGGATTGGCTGTCACTCACAATAGACTGCTGCTGTTGGTCCAAAAGGCACTGAAGTCTAAACTACATCTCCCAGAGTCACTGCCCATACAATCCTCTTGTGGCTGGCTCAGATTATGAGTCCAAGTTCTGATTCTGTCCAAGGCACCATTTTAGAGCTAGCTTACCCACACTGATTGGTCCAGTTCAGCAGTTCAAAACTAGAATGGGGAACTAGCAGACACAGTTCTGACTGCAAAGAAAGCAGGTTAGACAAACTGTAATTTCATTATTACTCTAAATAATTTCTGGCAAACAGTTACATCTTTCAGATAGGTTCCTTTGCACTCCTAGTGACTGCAAAATGAAGTGAATTGGCAGCAGCTCGAGTGGTACTCAGAGAAGCACACAGTCCCCCCCCATACAAACTAATTATGTCTGCAAGCAGACAGCTCTTAAAGAGACAGTACCAGAGGCTCTAAAAACACTCACTGATAAATGGCTTAAATGCCAAACACCATTCAGGCTTGGAGCATTCAAGCAAGCTCCTGGAAGTCTTTTGGGAACCCCCATTTGCAGGGGGGTTACATATAGATGTATTTATTTTATTTTAATATATTCAGAGTGCCTTTGGGCACTGGTGCTCATTTGCAATGTTTGCACGTCAAAGCACTGTTACAAACAGAACAAAAAACAATTACAGCAGTTCCAATGGAATGTAGTCAATACAAACAAAACATGTAACATGGACATTGTCTTGGAGGGCACATGCCTTGGCCACCTGAACAGACTGAGACGATAATGAACTCTGGAGAAAATGGCCTCAGCCATGTATTTATTAAACCAAGTATCCATATTTACATTAGTATCAGCATGATGTGTGCAGCTAGGTAGCCTTGGATGCAGTGATGCTCATGTTAGAGCTGGTAAAATGATTGGTGGTCGACCGTCCCCTCTAGCCAAGGGAGGAGGCCTTACCACCAATCCTAAACCCGCGAGGTCACCACCTCCGGGGCATGAGGGATGGCTCAATTGACCTACTGTGGCCTAATCCTCCCCCATCAGGGGACCTGCCATGCCACAGACAAATGCCCGAAGAGGGTGCCTATCCAACTGCCCCCCCTTTTGCAGGGAAGGAACACCAGCCTTCAGGCCTGCCCTCTTGTCAGCCTCAGGGAGATCTGGCTGGTCAAGACACATGATCCCGTTACTCCCTCTAAACAGCCTTCCAAGACTACCCTGGCGCCACAGGGTGAGTATTCACCTGCTCAACACCCCACAAGCACTTCACGCCATGGTTTCTCCACTGTTCCTTGTATGTCCCCCAAGAACCTAATTAGCCCTTTCTCTGACAGATGTACTCCATCCTTATGATACAGTCCTGGCCTTTTAAAACTTATGTCTGGATGCCTTACTCTCGACTCCTCCCACCAAGTCCACAGCTGGCCTCACTGATGAATTCAGCAGCTGGCGCACCTTTTCTATTGCCCTGATGTTTCAGGTGTGCTGCCATTGCTGCCTTTGCACAATGACTGACCAAATAATATGCACTTGTGGCTACCATTGCTTCAGAATTATCATGTCCTGTCTCACCCTATCTTTCAATTCCCTTGCTGGTGTGGCTCCCAAATCATTTCCCCCCTAAATGAATTAACAATATTGCGGGCTGCCTCTGCTGGACTTTGCCTCATAACCTTGTAAACAGCTTGGCCCATCTCATTCCACAATGACCCAACCAGTGTACCTCGGCCCGCTCCGCTGCTAAGAGCAAGTTTGCTCCTCCTTGGTACTGTCTGGCCCGCTTGGCTGCCCAGTGTATGTACGAGTGGCCACAAATCTAAATCTGCATTGTCTGGGTTGCAACACCTGCACAAACAAGGCAAAAGAAGTTATAGCATGTGAGGTATAACCTATTTTTCAACTGCTTGTGACCTCCATCTGCCTAGCGCCTGTATCTGACTGTCTAACAAACCCTCAACCCTTGCGTGCGATGCTGCGCCAATCCTAAAGGAATGGGTGTTAAAATTGATCAGCCTCAAAGCCCAGCTGCCACAAGGTCTTCTGTAACACGTGCCTGAAATGATACTCTGTCAACGGCGCTCCATCCCATTGTCTAAAGAAGGCCCCCACCCGGTATGTGGTCGCTTGCTTATGTAGTCCTGCACCAACGCTTGGATATCCCACTGGAGATCCTGGGGCACCATCAAGCTGCACCAATGCCTCCTTGTTTTTTCACAGGTGCAAGAAAACCCCTAATGTTGAAACTTCAACGTCATCATCTCCCATTGCCAACGGGAGCCTGGGAGTCTTGCTGGGCTGCACGAGTTCGGACACTCGGAAGGCCCCACAGAAGACCATCAAGTAAGCTGTCTGGAAAAGCCGTGTTTCATCTGGGGATGAGCATACCAATGGAAGTTCATCCCAAATTTGTTTAAATATAGCAGGGCTAATGGGGCACCAAGAATCTGGACTCCTTGGAGCTGCACGCGCCCAACCTTTTAGCATCTTCCAGAGGGGGGAAACTGGGAAAGCCCTCATGGTAGCTGTGTAGCCCCTGGCCTTTTGGAACCATGCTATGCCAGCCATGTGCTGCTCTACCATAGCCAGCATAAACCACCCCCAATGTTTCTTGTACAAAACGTATTCGCACAGCTGGTTTACTGGGATCGGCCATGCCGTCGCCCACCCTTGCTCCTGCTGCACTGCTAAGAAACTGTCTAGCCCCTTCTGGTACGCTGCTTGCATCCTAGGTACTAGTGTATTCCTCAGTAATTCCCAAGCTTCTGGGTTATCAATTCCCATAGGAATGCTGGGACTTCCGTTGGCTGGATATCCGCTGCTGGCACTAATTCTCAAAACCTCTTCCACTGTGAATGAGAAAGAGCGTCAGCTATACCATTCTCAATACCTGGGACATGCTCTGCCTTAAAATTGATGTTCAACAATAAACATTTCAGTACAAAAGCCCACATGAGGTTGCCCATCGGGCCCTTGCCCCCAGTTATTTATGGCATGCACCTTGCCGGTATTGTCAGACCTGAACATGATCGATTTGTCCTTGAGAAGGTCACCCCAGATCACCGAGGCCACTACTATGGGAAAGAATTCCAAGACCATAATGTGCTTTGTAATGCCCAGCTTACCCCAGTCTGCTGGCCACTGGCTCATGCACCGCTAGCCTTGTAAAAAGGCACCAAAGCCCAGGGCCCCCTGAGGCATCTGTAAACAGTTCCAATTCTTAACTGGTCACTGGTACTGGCCACAGAGACACCCCATTGAAGCATCGCAAAAATGCCTGCCAGATGCTCAGATTGTCCCTCCTTGCTGCTGTAATGCAGATCCTGTGGTGCAGTCTAGAGCACCCCGCTCCTACTCCCACCAAGCGCCTCATGAAGGTCCTGCCCATGGGGAGGATCCAGCAAGCAAAATTCAGGTGATCTACTAACTGCTGAAGCTCACGCAAAGTGACCTTGTGGTCTTTTAGCACTGAGTCTAATTGAGCCTGCAGAGCCACCATCTTTTCTTGGGGTAACTGAAATAACTGTGCCCTCATGTCTGTTTCAATCCCCAGGAATGGAAGGCGAGTGCACAGCCTTTCAGTCTTATCGCTTGTTAAAGGGATGCCCAGCTCAGTGCATACTTCTTGAAAGGCTTCCATAAGCTGCGCACAGTGCCCAAGTGCTGGCCTTCCCTACAAACAGGAAGTCATCCAGGTAGTGAACCATATGGCTGAGCTGTGCCCCAATGCATGAATGTGCCGAACTATTCAAAGGCAGCACATGCCACAGCGCAACCCATGGGCATACAATTGTCGACATGCTAATGCCCCTCAAATTTCATGCCCAACAATTCCCTGTCCTCCAGGTAAACGGGCAACAAATGAAAGGCTAACTGTATGTCTGCCTTTCCCAACAGGACACCCTGGTCCGCCTGTTGTTCCAGTTCAACTGCTCTATCGAATGATGCATAAGACAATGCCATATGCATTGGGTCAATATAATGGTTGATTGAATCCCCCTCTGGGTAAGACAGATGGTTTATCATCCGAAACTCGCCTGGCACTTTTTTGGAAACCAGACCAACAGGGGACACCCTGAACGAGGGCTGGGGGGAAGTAGCAAAGGGTCCACTAATACGCCCAGCTGCCAACTCCTTCTAAAGTTTCTTTAGCACGACCTCCGGGTGCTCCTCAGAAGATTTCAAACTGTCTGATTCATATGCCCTTCTTGGTCTCTGGTATGGGATGTGGAACCCCCTCCCTGAGCCCTTCTGCCAATGAGCAAGAAGCCATCCTATCCCGGTAGTTAGCCAACCACCCTTTAATACTTTCTACCTTGATTGGGGTTGGCAGCATTGGCCTCTCCTTTCTGAAAGGGATGAAAATGTGAGGCTCTCCTGGTCCCAGACTCTGCAGCCTTCCCACACTGTTGAAAAGGGTGGGGTTTTCCACAAGCCATGTACTCATGCTTGTCCTTGCACTGCTCAGCCTTACATGCTCCTTGGTTGTAGTTAAAACAGCTCCCCTTCCTGCCCCCATTACCCCCACTATCCCCCTGGTACCCTTTCTGGGTGCAGGGGGGCACCTCACTGGAAATCTGCTATCCGTGTGCTGCACCCCTCCTCCCAAGTCTATGGTCCACAACAGTGGTAGATCCAACACCGCCATGACCTCCCCTTATATAATCGTTTTCTCCTCCGGTATTCTTCATCATATTCTAACCACCACCCACCTGGTTTACTAGCATGCATAGTCATTATTCTGCTAAAGTAAACTCACAGCCCCTCCGCTTTCTTGGGGGCTGCCTTGTGTGAGTATGCCTGCATATATCGCAAAACCTACTGGCCAATTCTTCCAAGTCCAGTGCACTGTCACTTTGCACTTCTGTTCTACCCCATCATCTCCATCTTTTTCTTTCTTGTCTTTCTCCGGGTCTTTAGGCTGGTTGAGCAAGGAAAAGATGTCTACATATTTGCCATTAGTAATCTGTTGCCTCACCTTGTCTGGCAAGTGTGAACCAATGGGCTTGGCCAATGACAGAAAACTTACCACCCCTTGCTGCACTGGGGTTTGCGGTTGGGCTGCTGCCACAGTGTGCTCCTGCTTACGGGCTCTCCAGCCAAAACTGGAGGTGTCAGGACTGCACTGGGCCAGGCACTATACTGCCCTGCCAGCAATGTGAACAGGCAGTCGAGCTTCTGGTCTACCCCCAACAGGCACGGGTCCCCGGATTGTATCTGCCAGCCCAGCCACCCCCCCAGGGGGCCTTGCCCTGCAGCTGATTGCGTGGCATGGCCCACCAGCACGACCTGCTGAGGCTGCCCCAGCCCAACCGTCCAGGGAGGAGTAAACACCTAAGACATGACTGCCTGGCTTAATCCCACTTGCTCTGGGATCCCCAAGCTTATCTGTGGCAAGGGAGGTGTTATCAGCAGGTTCCCTAGCTACCCCAGGGTTGGTGATGCTGCTGTCCCCATCCCCAAGTTCCTGCTCGCTGGCCCCATTGGCTCTGGGTCTATATGAAATCTGCCTTGTTGACCCGCTGTCGAGGCTGCCTCCATTTCTCTTGGGGGGGGGGCACCTCTACTCTTCATCAAAGCCCTCAGTTCATCTGCCGACAGCTGGTCTACTTCAAGCATACCCGTTACTTGCTCCGTTGCTGCTAGTCCTTGATCGCACCTTTTCTTGCATGCTTTCTTGGGCGGTGGTGGTGGAAGCACTGGCTGATCATCCAGCATGGGTAGCAACTTGTCTGGCTCTTGGCCCAGTATGATTAGCACCCCTGGCGGGGTTACAGGGTCTATCGGCTGAGTTGGCACCATCGGGTTGTCTGGATGCTTCTCTGGGACTGGGTCCTTAGGTTTCGGCAGGGGCGCCGGCCCTGAAGTTCCTGGTCCCTCCCTATCGCCCTGATCCCTGAAGAGCACATCCTACCAAGCCTTGCCCTTGCCCTGCACAAGGGCTGCCAGCTGCTGCTCTAAATCTTCTCTAGGTGTTGCTTGTTGATATGCAATGAGAAACATAGCCACGGCCATCTCCCTTTGCTGTTGCATCAGCTTTGGCTGAAACACAACAACGCGTCATTGATCGTGGAAAAATCTTAATAACTTCATTTTTTTTATATATGCTCATCGCCGCCCCTGTGACTTGTGGGGCACAACCCTGATCCTAGTTGGTATTTGTACTGTAGGCCACCCTACTACCCCCACTCTTTATTATCCGTAACTTTCTTGTTTCTTTTTTTTTTTAGCTGTAATCAAAGAGTGCAGCTATGAATGGACGGGGGGGGGGGCAATCAAGAGCACAAGGCCCACTCTCCTACCCCAAGTCAAGCCATCTTGAGGATCCAAAGGGAAGTGCAATCAATAATTCATTTGGCCACATTAGAACAAAAGAAGCTGACACTGGCCTGTGAGGCCAGTTGTACGCTATTGCTTTGGGAAGGAGCCCATTGTTTCAAAAAGGAACCCCCTAGGGAGGGGGGCTGCAGCTCTTTTGTTTTTCATTTTGGAAGACACAGCAAATCCCTTTAGTTTCCTGAAGCAGTGAAATAAACTACTGACTTAATCATGAGATTAATGGTTGCTCTCTTGAATGTTGCCCCCTCTCATGATTTCAGCTATTGAAGGAGCCTGCAATGCCATGTGGCCAACGCCACCGTGTGCATGCTGCCCTTCCCCCGGCTGCTCGACTAGCCTCTGACATCCGGCGCACCTGCTCCATGTGCCTGCAAGTGCCCAGGGAACCGTCTACCAAACCAAGCGGCCTCACACAGGCCCACAGGGCTCGCCCAATTGGCGGTTATAGGGAGGAGGCCGGATCACAATTCTGCTATGCCAGATGCCAGCCAGCCTTTCTGTTTGGGACATGCCCTCGATGTCGCACATGTTGCTGTACCAGCAAATCACTCTGGTCGAAACAATCCGCCTGCCGGTAACCCTTCCCCTGGATAAGCGCCAGTTTCAACGCCTGGCCGCTGTCACAACTCAAAACACCCCTGCGGAACCACTAAACCTGTCACTGGGATTTGGCAGCCACTTGCACTGAAAGGAAGGACATGCTCCAATCCACATCAAGGATCACCAGGCCCATGACCTCAGAACCACCGAGACACGCCAGGACCATGCCTGCTTGGTGGACTCCACTTGCCTACTTTTCAGGTAGCCCTTGCACAGGTAAGCCTCCTGCCTAATTCATCTGCTACTCCTCACTGCAGCACTTTTTTTTTTTTTTTTTTATTGCTGGAGCCGACTCGTGGGGAGCCCCGAATGGGCCTCCGTGTGGCTGCACTCTCTTGCCCCACTTGCCAACCCACACCCGTCGTGTGATGGGCCATGACCACTGCCAAGCAGCACTTGGCTGCTCTTAATGCTGGATCAAGTAGGCCAGTGCATGAACTCCCTTTTGGCTTCCGCTAACTTAAGCACTTTCCCCAGATCATGCAGTTAGTAAGTGGGGTGCTGAGATTCAAACCCAGCTTTTTTGCTTCCAGCCAAGCTCTTTGGTTCCATAAGGCTCCACGTTTGTAAGCAGTGCCCTTAACCTCTACTCTGGAGCAAGGCCTTACCAGGATACTAGTTATTTAATAAGGGCAGAGAGAGGTGTAGGGGTGGTGAAATTGCAATCTATGTTAAGGACAACATTGAGTGTGTAACTGGCATAACACCCCCTGATTTAGGGGATGTTATAGAAGTGTTGTGGGTGGATTTAACTGGTTTAAATGGGAGAAAAATAAGGACAACTGTGTTCTATAGGCCACCAGACTGCCCCGTACAGGATACCATAAGATTAATGGATATTATAAAATAGCTTTCATAAATAAAGAAATCTGATTGGTTATTTACGGTGCAACATAGAGCAATGTTGCACAGTAAATAACTAGGACCATTAAAAAAAACCTCAGCACAGAGTTGAAAGGCTCAGTGTTCTCCCTGTGTGGCATTCTGATTAGAATTTTAAAAAGTATTTATATTGCCACATTTTTCTCCTGTTTTGTTGTGGACCACCGCACCAACAGTCTCTCGGAAGCAGTGCCAAAAGTAAGCTTAAAAATGCAACACTGCAAATCAAATTGCAATCGGACATAAATGAAAGCAAAACACACCATTGAACACTGCCCCAGCATCACTGAACAGCGCTCTGTATATTGTGACACCGGGATTACTCACAGCAGCGATGTATGTGTAAATCGCGAATTGCAGAGGGAATCGTGCTGCCGGGCATACATCACTGTGACCTCTGAGCTTCAACTGTGGCCTTCAGCAACAACCCACCCCCCCAAAAGCATACGTAAACATAAAATATCATGGCAGAAATGCAAACAAAGGCAGTCGGTACTAAAAAGAAACCAAAGCAGCATATCCAAACAAAAGTAACGTTACTTGCGAGCTCCCAGCAGAAAGTAGAGGTCCGTATTACACTCAAATTATCGTCCCATAGTAAATCCTGGGATAAAAAAAATAGGAGCACAAAAGGAAACCGCATCCCCCATCACTCGTCTTCATCCCAGTTTTTTTTTAACTTTGTATTTTATCCTCTCCTACACCCCCAGCTCCGACCCTTCGGGAGTGCCTAGGAGTCATCCGTCTGCCAGCCACCCTACCCTGGTCCGTCCTTGATCCTCATAAAGCTGCATATTACCCACCAGGTGGGGACGAGGTGGGGCCCAAACACTCTGTACTTCTTGTTGCGTCGGTCAAGGTGGCCAGGCGGGTGGTGGCACATTGAGGGCAGGCTCCAGTGCTCCTTCTTCCCAGAGATGTGGGCATTTTCCTCTTTCCTTCCCTATGTGTGGTGTGTGCCCTGACATCAAGGTGCTATGCGCCGACATCCACCATGCGTCTCGGCCGACCCCTCCTGCAAGCAGGACTTGCTGTACCCAAAGCCTCTGCTCAGGGTCAGGCAAGCTGTGGGCTTTGGCCCCCTCCCTCCCCCTGGAGAAGGTGAACAGTCATTGGACGCTCAAGCCTTCTCCCCTGGCCGGACCTCCAGCGACCCGAGTCCACTCCTGAACTCGGAGTCATCGGCGACGCAAGCGGAAATCCAACCGCTGCGCCGATGGGCCAGTTTCTTCATCCCAATTAAAACTAAAAAATGCTAAGTATGTACTGAGCGAGGCACCTGCATAAACAGCAGTAAAGTTGGGTAAAACAGCGCACAATGCTAAACGCTGTAGCTCAGTGACAGGAAAAAATCAGAGACCCAGCTCAATAAATTAAACTAAGAAAGATAACTGCATCCGATGTAAAAATTCAACCCAGCACAAACCACACGTGTTTCTTCTTTCAAAAACAGTTTCCCAGTCCAACACAGCATCATTCACAAATTCATTGCTGTCAGCACCCCAAACTTAGAATGTTCAGCATACCACTTGTCAAGATATAATCAGTTTAGTAGCTGTGTGTGTTTAAAGTAATTACTGTTTGCTGTGTTGTTTATTCTGTGGAGGTTAGACATTTTGGTTGCCACACACTGTAGCCTATATATTAATTTGTGCACAATAGCAATGCAACATACAGTTTAGTTTAGCTTTTGTTTGGTTATTTTGCCCAACCCAACCCCAATTTTTGGGACCATTTTTCTCCCGTGCTTAAAATAAACTCAATTTTTCAATTGTTTTCGTGTGTGATTTTTTTTTTCTTAAGCTATTTTATAAGTGCAATAAGACACTCTGGGGTGTGCATTACGGTGTGATAACTGCATTCCTTGGAGTGACCAGCACTCGACCTTCAGCCTCATACCTAACTACACCCCTAGGAGTGCGGTTATCACACCGTAATGCACACCCCGGAGTGTCTTATTGCTCACACATAGAAGAGGTAGCCAAGGATAATGATGTGCTAGTTATGGGGGATCTTAATCTTCCACTGATAGACTGGCTTGACAAGGAGACCAGGGGTACATTGGTATGTAAGGTCATAGAAATGCTAGCAGCCCTCGATTTACAACAGTTTATAACTGTACCAATTAGGGGAGGGAATGTACTGTACTCGATGTGTTACTAACTAATGTCAGACAAGCTATAACAACTATTGAGGTAATTATAATAATGATCACAATGTTGTTACTTTTGTAATTAATAGATTAAAAGATACCACAAAGGGGAACACAATATGCAAAAATGATGCCAAAGCCAATTTTCAGGCAATGAGGGATAAGTTAAATGAATTGGACTGGAACTCAACAGTTGAAAATATGAATGCAGAAGAGGCCTGGGGAAATTGATTAGTATTATTTCTTCATTGGAGGCTACTTATGTCCCATCATTTAAGGTTTGCAATAGCAGAGGAAAGAAACCCTTGTGGTTTAACAATAAGATAGGAAGACTTGGGGGGAGAGCGGCACTGCTGAGCAGCCAAGAGGAAGCAGCAAGTTGCTCGAGCTCCAAAGAGAAACTTTAAAAGCGATTACAATTTAAGTAAGTCCATCACTGAAAGTTGCTGAATTGCTTTACATTGTGGCAGATACTGGACTTATTGGCAAAAAGGGCAAAATGAAAGGAGCTACCGCTTGCGACTTTTGTGCTCCTAAGAAGCAGAATCGGGAGGAGAGGCCTGTGCAACGTGGCGGAGCCTTGGACTCTATTGACGCACAGTCAGAAGAGGCTTCATTAACCTCTATTCTCACCACCCTTCATCAACTTGTAAAAACTGTGTTTGGACAAAAAATGTGATACTCTCACGCCGAGAGTGTCTGCCTTGGAAACACGAATGGAGCAATGTGAAACCACGGTACAGCGCTCAGAATCCTCCATTCTTTAAATTGACAGATGCAACTGCTAAGCTCATAAAAGAAAATATGCTTCTCCGTCAAAAACTGAAGACTGTGGAGCATACCTCTCAACCTTTTGTCACCCAAATGTGGAACATTGCCTCTCAAAATGTGGAACAAATAGGCTAAATGTGGAACACTTAACCAAACCTTGACCTAGGAAGCTCAGAACACTGTTAAAAGGTTTGCATTAATGTTCAGAAAGTCTGTTATTAATTGAATAATATATTTTTTGCATCATTTGCTACAGATTTTTGCTTTAAAATGTTAATACTGAATGTGGGACAAGTCCTCACAATGTGGAACAGGGAGCTTTTGTGAAGTAAAATGAGGAATGTTCCTCGTAATGTGGTACAGTTGAGAGGTATGCTGTGGAGAATAAGGAGAGAGAGAGAGC
Organism: Neoceratodus forsteri; assembly: GCA_016271365.2. NCBI lineage: Eukaryota > Metazoa > Chordata > Ceratodontiformes > Ceratodontidae > Neoceratodus > Neoceratodus forsteri. The sequence goes on from CM028135.1 coordinate 776,023,334, forward strand.
GAGAGAGAGAGAGAGAGAGAGAAACCTGCAGGTGACAGGGTTGACTGAGACTGCTGAAGGAGATGACTGCCTTGCCTTTGCCAGAACCCTCTTACCAGCCATACCTTTTCCATACAGAAAGCCTACCAGATTACTCCTTGGCAGGCAGCAACAGATCCTATAGCTTCAAGGACCCACCTGATAGTTTGCACGGGCATCGGAGACTGGGACCAGGCTCTTGCAATTGCCAGATGCCATAGGACCTTGAAGTACAGTGAAGATACCCTGATGTTCCTGGACCTTTCGTACAGCACCCGCCAACACCGTACAGCGTTTGATGGTCTGCGGGGTCAACTCCGCCAGCTGAAGATACAGCATCAGTTACTTCTACTGGCCAAGCTTCGATTGGTGTGGAATGGCCAACAATACCTGTTCAACGAGGTCAGAAGAGCAGACACGCTGATTCAACATATGGCGCAGGAGCTGGTCGGGGGTGGAGGGAGGAGATGGAATCTCTTCCTATAAGGACTGAGCCATGCAGCAATGCTGGTAATGTACACCCTGGGCTATGGGGCCTGGGGTTAGCGACTTGTTTCTGAGACTCTGCCCACATACAGTAGATACAGCTCAGCATTTTACTGTTTAAAAACGGACTTTTTCCATGGCTATATTTGTTGTATTTTGAAACTTTTCATAACAGTAGCTGTTTTGTGTTTGGGTCATTTAGTTAACCCAGGGCAACATTACAACAATGTCTTTCACTTGTATTGAATACCTAATGGCAACAAGAATGCTCATGAAGCCACAAGTGTTGTCTATATGGTTATTCTTTATGTAGAGAATGTTAATTGTCTGATGATCTTCTTTGTTGTTAGCCCACAGCTTATGCACGTCATGTGAATATAAATAAGGGGATGCCTTGATATTAAGTAAAAACAGATCCCATGATGACTATACTAAGACAAGGAGGCAGTATAGCGCAGTGGTCTAAGGCTCTGAGCTGCAAATCTGGTGACATCCAGCAGACCAGACCTGGGTTTGAATCCCACAGCTTCCACTTGCATACTGTATGACCCTGAGCAAGTCACTTAACCTCCTTGTGCTCCCAGGTCGCTCCTGTAAAAAAGCTTCCAGCTTAGTGTGCTATACCTGGTTAAACAACTAAATAAAAAAAAAAAAAATACTTTTTATAATGGTTATTGTTATTGCTGTTGTTGCTACATACCTAAAATTATTTGAAGTAATGGAATATCTTACTTATTCATGGGAGTTTTGGGATTAATGCCTGTGTAACCCCTAGGTGGCGCTATCCCCAAGGGCTACTACCCCTGCCTGCTTGGCTAGTAGCAGGTTAAGGGGCCCGAGTTCTGAAACGGGTCAGGGTTGGTAGTGGTCAAGCTAACCCGGGCACAACCCTCCGGGACACTGTAACCCCCTCTTTCCCCTCTAGTGGCCTGAACACTGTACAATAATCACTTTCACAATACCCCTGGTACACCATACAAGTACCCACACTGTTTGCACTTACCACCAGGGCTGGTTCCTCTGGCTCGACCCTGGGGACCCCTGTAAAACAAGGTTATGCATAGCCAAATAGCAACAGTACAGTACTTTGAGCACAAACTGGAACCACAGTCAGATTACATGAAGAAAAAGTTAGATTTGATTTATTCAGGGGACTTGAATGGGAGGGGGGCAAAATTAGGTTAATTAGCTTAAAGGTTGTATCAATCAAGCAGTTATGCATGCGCTTTGAGTCCCCCCACACAGTCCATCTCTGGGTACCCAGGTGGAGAAGAGATGGGCTAGCCAGGACAGTTGCCCGGGGTTGCAGCTGGTTGGGGCCCTGTGATGAAAAACACAACATGCACCTTACACAGTATTTGTAATCCGGAGCCAGAGAGCTCGGTTCAGAAAGGAAATGAAACAAGACAATCAGATGATACACTCAGATTAAGCTGTTGTTGCAGGGGAGCTACCCTGGTATTTACTCACAATACCAAAGACTGGACACAGGCTGGACGAAAATCGAGACTGCCGGTGGTTGATCTGGAATGCCAGGAGAAGCAGGGCCCACACGAGTCGCAGAGGCGTCGTTCCTGTTCAAGCAAGGAGCAGGGGGCTGATCCCCAGGCAGGTCTCTCGTCGATGGCTTCTCTGTGCAGTGGGTAGTCTGGCTGGGCTAGTCTGGCAAAGCCCAGACCGCATGGAGACAAATTCGGATGCAGTTTGTTTTGGGCTGGATACAGCTTCCAGCAAGCAGAACACAGTTCACACAGTGGGGAACTAACTCACAACCCACTAGCAGCTCATAGCACATTTACATGTACGGGAATTCTACTATACCAGGCAAAGCGCTCTCCCCGGTCACAATCGCAAAGTCTCTGCACACACCAGGAGCTTGGGGTAGCTGGAACTCCTGACAGGCCGATTGCATTCAGCAAAATCTTCGGTCTTCTTCAGGTTGAGCCTGGCCCACTTCAGTAGCTTACTTTCGCCACACAAAACTTGCATTTAATCCAAAATAATTCTCTTCTCTCCCTCTCAGGAGCAGCAGACAGTCATGTAAGCCAAAACTTAGCCCTTTCACAGTTTTCCCACGTGAATCCACTCAGGATTGCTGCTCTGAATCACTTCAGCTCCTCTCATTTCACTTCCCAGCTCAGAATTAACTGAAAAACTGCAAGCAGCCCGGGACTTCCCCAAGATCCAAAAGATTTGGCTGGCTGATTTGGCTGTCAGTCAAAGCAAGAACTTCCTCCTTCAGTTGCAAAAAAAGGTGCAAAAAACTCCAAACTAAAGTTCCTACAGATTTTGAATTCAGACAGCTCCTGTAGTCCAGCTACATTTTAAGTCCCACCAGTACTGTCTGGTCCAATTTGCAGTCCAGGAGCAAGATAGTGGAGACAAACAAAACAGTCCTTGCTACAAAGAAAGCAGGTTAGACAAACTACATTATCATTATCACTCTAAATGATTTTCAGTAAATAGTTACATCTTTCAACAGAGCTCCCTCTCAGATTACTTATGTTGCAATCAGGCAGCTCTTAAAGAGACAGTACACAGAGGCTATACAGGCTCTGGCAATCACATTTAAAAGCTGCTAAAACGCAAGACACCAGCCTGGCAGTGAGCATTTAGGCAAGCTCAAGGAAGACTTTTTGGGAACCCCCATTTGTAGGGGGGTTACACCTGTATATGCATAAAATGTTTGTATTGGGGGAATTGGTTAGACCTTAGAGTCACTTTGGTAATAGGATAAATCTGTATAAATGTATCCTTTTATGATTCCCTGTTGTCCTTCCTGGGCTGCATGTGTTGATTATATAATTATGTACGTAGTTTTTATTGGGATGCCGTCCCATGATGTACCGCCAGAGGGGGTGTCTCTCAACAGCTCTTTGTAAGTGAACATTGACTATAGTGTATTTTAATACTATCCTCCTATACAACTTTGTCTTGTGAGTTTTTCTGCTTACAAAATCAACAAACAAAAGGTTAAAAAAAAGGAAGACATTACTAAGAAAAGGTCTGCTTACAGCAAAATGAAAAATAACTCTGTTCCCATTAACATTAGACACTGCAGGAAGGTACTTAAGCAAATTAAATATGAAATAAGGAAGTCCAGAGCAATGACAGCATCCAGGTTAGCTAACAGCAAGCACAATCAAAAGGCATTTACTCCTACATTAATGAAAGGAAAAGGAATGACAGATCAGCTGGCCCACTTATAATAAATAACATCACATACAATGAAGCTCAGGAAATGGCCACCAAAATTCAATAACTATTTTTGTTCAGTATATAATCTCATGGAGCAACCTGAAAAACTTCCTGAGTCCTCGAGCTCCAGTGTCACCATCAGTGAGATAATAACAACTGATAAGGTTCCTAATAAATGAGTAGGCCTCAATGTTAATAAATCAGCTGGACCTGATGGCCTTCACCCCAAACTGTTGAAAGAACTGGCTTCAGAACTTGCACCCTGGATAGCAGACATTGGGAAAGGATCCCCATCAAATGCCTGTGCACCTGATGATTGGCGCCGAGCCACAGTAATACCAATTCACAAGAAGGGCAGTAAAGCTAATCCCAGTAATTACAGGCCTATTAGCCTAACCTATATAGTGGGCAAAACAATAGAAAGCATAATTAGTGATGAGTTGGTTAATTATCTTAGGAGTAGAGGTTTAGCAGATGAAGCACAATTAAGCAATATTCCATGACAGGGAGTGGGTATATTGGTGGATTTACCACGCCTGGTGTGGTTCGGTCACGAGGCACAGCCGAGTGACTTAACCACACCAGAAGTCATAAACCCACCCATATACCCCCTCCCTGTCATGGTATATTGCTATTATACAATGTTCAACTTGTTTTTCTTTGTTTTTACAGTGACAGAAAACTTTTACAGTGGGTATACTGGAGGATTTACCACAGTCATGTGATCTGTTTTGACCAATAAAGTTACAGGATTTTCATACCCCATTGTATAATATGGCTTTTCTAATAACAGGTCATGTGCCACTCATTTCATTAGTTTTTACGAGTGTGTAAGCCTTAATTTAGATCAGGGTAAGTGGGTGGATGTATTGTTCCTGGACTTCAGAAAAGTGTTTGATACATTACCTCACAACATCTTGGTAAGGAAACCACTTGATTTGGAAGTGGATCCAGAGTTGGTTGGCTAAGAGAAAGCAGGCTGTAAGAATTAATAGTGTGGTTTCCCAGGGAGGGGATGTGACAAGTGGGGTGCTGCAGGGCTCTGTCCTGGGACCAATACCGTTTAATATATTCATAAGTAATCTCAACAACCAGTAATAATAAACTGGTGAAGTTTGCCAATGACACCCAGCTGGGGGGAATAGTTGACACCGAAGAGCAAAGGAAACGGATGTTTACAGATCTCATAAATATAGAGAGATGGGTACTGCAAAACAAAATGCAGCTTAATATTGAAAAATGTGTCTTGTTGCATTTCAAAAGAAATAATGGTAGGCAAACATATCAAATAAAAGAGATTAAATTCAGATCTGTGACATCAGAGAAAGATCTAGGAGTTATTAGTAATGACCTTCAGCCCAGTGCCCACTGTAAATATATAGCATCTAAAACCGGTTATCTCCCGAGTTGCACACGAAGGTCCTTCTCCTCAAGATCAAGCACAGTACTATTTCCCCTATATAGGTCTTATGCTAGGCCTCACATGGACTACTGTTCCCAAGTACGGAGTCCATATCCCAAAAAGGACATGACTGTGATAGGAAAAGTTCAGAGGAGGTTCACTAAATTTCTCCCAGGTTATAGGGACTTAACATACGAGCATCATTTAAGGGAAATGGGACTTTGGGATTTAGGCCTAAGAAGATTTAGGGGAGATATGTTACTCTGATACAAACTCTTAGAGGACCCAATTCTAAGCTTAGACTTGGGACTAGTATATAAGGACACTAACTATGATCTCGGAGGACACAAGCATCAACTTACAGAATCGTTTTCTAAAACTGAATTTAGAAAATACTCATTTTTACCAAGGGCCATTAGTTTATGGAATCAACTCTGCAGGGAAGTTTTTAATACTACCAGTGTGGTAATAGTTAAGCAAAGGATGGATGCTTTTATAGAAGAAAATTAATTATGTATTTTCCACTGAGCAGTGGGGGGGCAACCACAATTGACCTATGTCCGAAATATTATTATCTGTATTATTAGGGTGTGTAGTGTATGATTAATTCAACAGTTATGCTGCTGTATGGGGTTTTAGGACCTTTAATGCATGATTATGGATTATTGGTGACAAGTGCAGTTGGAGTTGGGGGAAGAGGGCTGCAAGCAAAACTTTCTTAAATTGGGTAACATTTAGTGGGCTAAGAATAGATTCATGTAGTTCATTCATCCAGATTACTGTCCACAAAGCAAAGGAGCAATTCCCAAGATTGGTTCTCCGGAGAAGAAGTTCTAAGGCAGATCTTAACATGCTTCTAGTGACATTGGTTAACAACATGTTTGAAGCAGCTTTGTATGGCCAGAGTGGGGAGAACCAGTAATGCCTTTCTGGCAAGCAGACAGGATTGGTATTTTATTCTGTTATGGAGGGGTAAGCCAGTTGGTCACTGAGTACAGGGTACAGGTGTGGGTGAGCGCATCAGTCTCTATTCTCAAGACACCAATATTACTGCCCCCCCCCCCCAAACACACATACCATATTTAAAAAGAAAATAGATTGCATTTCAATCAAAAATCTAAAATTAGCACTTATATTTCTTGCAAACCAAATTTAAGTTATATGAACAGGGTGATATTTCATCACCTCTGCCTCCTCATGTTCAAATTCAGAACCAGTATCCTCAGGAACGGATGTCTTCCTCAAAAAAAAAAAAAAAACTCTCACTGTATCCAGATCCTCAAAAAAACTTTATTTTTCCTCGAAAAGTATCTTTTAGCCTAGCAGGAGTGAGCAACATACCTGGTACCCTGGCTGCTTTAAATTCCGACAGGATGGCGAGAAATATCTTGGGTCAATGTTGGGTCTGTATACAGAAATCTGGATATGGATGTATCCTTTTCCCCTTCTTGAAGACAATGTTTTTTTCTGTCCTGTAGTCTAGAGCAACTTGTACCTTTCACTAAATGTCTGGCATGTGATTATAATGTACCTGGCTCCTGAAGGTAACATGGCAGAATTTTCCAACACCCAAGGAAGGCATTAGGCACATAAAACCCGTGCATTTGCATGGGGCCCCCAGTCAGCAAGAGGACCCCCTGTCCCTGCCATCCCCCACCCCCTGCTGGTAACACTGTCAGTTTGGGGCCTTGGCATCGAGCTTTGCGTGGGGCCCCCACAGGGCAAAAGCCTCAACTGCCATTTGCTTGCTCAGAATATAGTTTCTCCTCCTTTCAAATTGTATCAAGCATCAAGGCGAAAAACTGATTCCAGGATCAAAGGGGACTCTAGCAAAGACTGCAGACTGAACATTTTGAAGTCTTAGTTGAACAGTCTCCTCAAGTTCAGAGTTTGGAATAATGCTAGGCAGCCCAATTTTTTCTAAATTTCATTTTAACGTGTTATTTTCTATGTGTTTAAAATCTAGCAGCCTCAGCCAACTGCTTGTGTAGGGCTGCATTTACATCCCATCTAAAGTCTAGGACTGTGAGGCCATACCTGTCAACCTTTCAACCCCCAAATGTGGAACACCAATTCAAAATGTGGAATGCCGCATCAGATCACAAAGACAGAAGCTCAGAACACTGTACACGTGTGTTTTGGGGTTCACAGTTTTCTGTTATTGAGCAACACATTTTTCACACTTATTGTTTGGATTTCTGCCTTAACAATTCAGTGTAAAATGTGGGACATCACATTACACACTCAATGTGAAACACAGATTTTTTGAAGTGAAATGAACTGTTCCTTGTAATGTAGGACAGTTGAGAGGTATGGCCCAGAAATAGCTCTAACAGAACAAGGGGTGATATATGTACAGTCAGAGTACTGTAGTTAGTAAGTGCAGTGGTCTTTACTGCTGACATTGTTAAGAATCCATTACGTGATTACAGTCTTCTCTGTCCTAGTGCTCTGTTCATTGTTTCCATGACTTAGACTGTTCTTTCCTCTCTCTCTCTCTAACTGTACTAATTACCCTTTCCCCTGCTTCCCCTCTGACATTAGGGCAGTTGTATTTTTTGGCACCTGAAAGTTGAAACCAGCAGTTGCTGCTGGCGCCTCTTCTAATCACCCCTCTCCTCTCTGTTTGAACTCAACTTCTGTCCTTTTCATTCTTCTGTCCCATTTCCTTTGTCTGCCCTATTCTCACCCCATCCTACAATTCCCACTGAAGACCTGCTGTTTAGCTTGAAATAATTACCTGCCCATTGCATCCTGCCCTACCCCCCGCCCCCCAATTCAGCCTGCTTTTTTCTCCCTTCCCCAGGCACTGCCTTGAATTTGGCTCTGAAGCGCCTCCACAGTGATCAACAGTGGCTAGAGCCACACATCGGTCGCACCTCTAGCCTGCCTGGCTTCTCGAGCAGCCAGTGCTGGCAGCGCCAAGGACAAGGTACGGTTTCCATTAAACTGCATTGTGCCTTTCTGATTGGCTGCAGAGCATCTTGAGGTGGCCGCTATTGACTGCATGTACTGAAGCTCCTGCCCTGATTGGCCCGCACTGTATCTGGTTCTTTAGCCCTCTGGGAATGAAACCCTTGGCTCTGTACGTCTGTTTCCTTCTTCAGTAATTTTGCCTGCACTTTTACTTCTGTGGTACTGTCGGCCCGCCCTCCTTTATTAAATACACCTTCTCCCCACCCTTGGCCTGTTAGGGGCTTTCCAATTGGTGAGCTCTGTAGGCTGCCAGGGGTCCTCTCCTCTGATTGGTGTATATTTTTAGCTGAACTCCTCAGCTCCTTGACTCTTCTGTCGCTCACAGACCATCTGCGTAAGGTCACTCCGCACCATAATGAAGTGTACTATTCTCTGCCACCTAGTTGGCCTGTCATTCTAAATTTTTAACTGTAGCACCGTCCCCAAGCAAACTCCTAAACCAGATGAAAACTGGTGTCACATTACTCTCCCCCTTTACCCTAATCTGGCTTGCAACTATATGCATGGCACAGCATTTTTTTCCATTTCCCACCTCTGCCACCTGCATTCTTCACACAGCATTCCTTCTCCTTCAATGTCCAGGTGCCCCTTCTTGCATCCTTGGGGTGCCTTAGACCTCAACCTGCTGAGCCCTCAACTTTCTCCTCCCGCATACACAGGAAGGGCAGACTAGGATATTGAAATCGCTAATGGATGTTATTAAAAAAGATCTTACTGATCCTCTTACTTTGCTTTGGAGATGCTTAACCTCAAGAACTCCCTCCCACAGGGGAGGGAATGGATAATCCTTGGCGACTTCAATCTTAATTGGCAGTGCACTCAGCCAAGGAATCCGTTATTGGCCTAGGCCTCCACCAGCTCACCACCTCCCCCACTTGGACTAACTACAGGACTGGGTATGAATCCCTTCTTGACTGGATTCCAGTATCTAACCCCTTGCACGTCATCTCCTCAGGGGTTCTCCCCAACATGATTTATGACCATTGTGCAGTCTTCTGCTGCTGGTCTGCCAAAATCCCACACCATAAAATACAAATTCATACACACCAGACAATTAAAAAAACTCAATCATATTGAGTTTTTAAATGCTACACTTGCCACAGACTGGTCCTTCACAAACTCCATTAAGGATATTGACACCACCCCTCGACTTATTTAGCAAAAAATTCCCCATCATTTGTGACTCCCTCATCCCTCTGAAAAGAATTAGAGTTAAAGGGAACAGTCACAAATGGATCACTCCGATCTCCTTAAACTCATGAGAGACAGAGACTGGGCCTGGTTTAAATATAGGAGATTCAAACTTCCCCACCTATTACAACTGTACACAACTCTCCCTAACAGATGTAAATTGGCTGTCCAGTCTGCTAAAATCTCCTTTCTCTCTGAGAAACAATGAAGATATGTTGGCAACCCTAAGCAAATCTGGAATACCCTAAACAAACTTATCGGTGGAAGACAAAACAATGAACAAATCAGCCTATCCTCCGGTGGGACTATCACTGATCACCTTGAAATATCCTCGCTCTTTAATCAATACTTTGGGGATTTAGACAAATATAAGCCATACCTTCCGCCTGTTTTTGGTCTTCCCTTCCTCCCCAAACCTCCACCCCAGTTTCTACTTTTGGTATCTCTCCCCCCTTAAGTAGTTAAACTTATTAAGACTAATGACCCCAGGCCTTATATTGGGCTTGATGATATTGACTACAGGGTCCTCAAAATGGTTTGCAAATCCGTAGCCATTTCTCTCACCAGCATTCTAAACCACTCCCTATGCACCAGTTCTTCCCCTCATAAATGGAAATGTGCTGTCACCAAACCTCTTCATAAAGCTGGTCCAAAAGATGAAGTTTCTACCTACAGACCCATTTCTCCCTTAGCTCCCCTCTCTAAAATAATTGAGAAAATAGTTCATAAGCAAACCATTGATTTTCTCACGGATCATAACCTGGTGACAGAGGCACACTATGGTTTCCATACTGGCCACAGTGCTGAGACCGCCTTTATCAAATTTACCAATTTCATCAACAAAGCCATCGATGAAGGCCTCTGCACTGGTTCTGTTTTTGTTGACCTTACAAAAACATTCGACCTGGTCGACCAGGAAGTCCTACTCAACACCCTTGCAGGTCTTCATTTCTCACCCAATGTCATTAACAGGTTTCGAAATTACCTTACTTATAGGTCGTATCAGACTGTTATTAATGACGTCCTTTCCCACTCCATCATCATTAAATATGGTAAACCCCAGGGATCCATCCTTGGTCTCCTCCTTTTCTCCCTTGTTGTAAACTCCCTTTCAGAAATCTGCTCCAACACTGAGCTAATTCTGTATACAGACAATACTGTCCTTTTCTGCAAAGATAAAGACCTCTCCTCACTGCTAAACAAGCTTCAGCATGACTTCCATAGACTTCACTCCTGGTTCATGGCTAAAGGACTTGTACTCGATGCTAAAAAAGAAAGGCTATAGTTTTCTCCAGTTCCCTTAAACCGCTTGCCTTGGATTTCTCCATTTAAGACAATGACGGCAATCCAATTGAGAGAGTTAAGGAATTCAAATATCTTGGCCTACTACTTGACTGCTGCCTTAATTTTGACTCGCACACCAATCTGATCATTAAGAAAGCTCACCAAAGACTTGGCATGCTTTACAGGGTGAAGCTGTTCCTTACCAAAGAATCCAAGTCCCTTCTAGCCTCCAGTTTTCTACTCACTCTGTTTGACTATGGAGCCTTAGACTATTTCCCCTCACCTCTCCTCAAAACATTTTAACAGGCTCCGGAGCACCATCCATGACATTATCCATTTTGCCACTGGTCTCCCTAGACTTACCCACCACTGTGACCTCTATAAACTCTCCAACTGACCCTCCCTACAGAACCAACAATAGCAGAATTGTCACTTTCTTTCATAAACTTTCCTTAGGTCTCCTGCCTGTCATCATCGGATCCCTCTTCCTGATGTCTGCCCATTCCAGAAATACTAGCAGTTCCTCCACCCTCTCTTTCACTGTCCCTTTCTGCCGCACCACGTAAGGCCAAAACACCCTCTCCGACAAGGGCTTCAAACTTTTCAACAATCTCCCCACTGATCTCATCCAGTGTCTCTCTACATCTTCCTTCAAGTACAACCTAAGGAAGCACCTGTTCCTTACCTTCACCTGCATGTGTTCTCTGCCCTGATTGTCTCCCTCTGTTCCTCTCCATCTCACCTACCAACACATACTGATTTTGCTCTCACTCGCCTGCGGTAGGTGTGACCAGTTATTTTGCCTGTAGGTTGGTGTACCTGTTTTTACAAAAATGAGAAAATTTTGCATCTATCACTTTATAGCACTAGATTTAACCCCCGCACTTGTGTCTGGTCTTTGGATCATTTATATTTTCTTCTATTTATCTTTCTTGTAAGTTGACTTACCGTGCATCTCCTGTTTTTACACTGACTGTCTTTCTATAATGTACTCTTTTACTCTGTAACTCTGTGTTTTTCATTCCTAAACTGGACGATTGTGAAAACGGGCAATTTTGCTCAGTTTACCCATGCCGTAGCGACAGACTTAATGGAGACATCCCCGATAGCGACAGCCACTGTGCCGATTGTTGGCATTGCAGTGTTGGGGATGCCTCTGTGTATCCATCGGGGGGCTGCGCCCCCACGATCACCCCATGTGAGGGGCTTCAGCCCCCACAACCCCCTGGTCTCTAGGATTCTAACTCCGAGTCAGAGTTGGACCGGGGGGGGGGGTGCAAACACCCAGTGAGGCAGTTCCGATCGCCACACAGTCCACCACAGCGACAGGTGCATTTTGCAAGATTCCTGTTGCTGTGGCAGTCTTCGCGATCTAGGAGTCACTGCGGCAATGGTGTACTATTTTGCTCACATGCCTTTCCAGTATGACTAATAAACTGAAACTTCCCTTTTAATGAGATTTACTTGCCCTGGAAAGAGGGCAATAGGATTTGCACACCTCTATCTGCTACAGTATGTGGTGTGTGCATGTGTGTGTTTGTGTTTTTTGTTGTTGTTTAGATCAAGCCTTTTGTACCACTGCAGCTTCAGTAGCTGTAAATTGGGAGCTAGTTGTTATGGTTACCAATTACCAGTCCTCCCCCCGCCACACACATACAGACACAGCTGAAAACATTTCAAACAGTTTCTTTTTACATTAATATGTTTTTGTTTACGTGTTTCCCGATACTGACTGCATTTATTATGAGCTGTAAATGATCAAGACAGGTAGTAACCTAGTGGTTGGGAGGAAAACCACCAGGTAATGGAGATATGATCATGAATAGCTAATAAGGAAGCCAGGCTATCGGGGCTTCAGTGGCTCTAACGTAGAAAGACTAAAAAGGCTGTGTTACAGTATTTAAAAAGAATGCAGGAAGCCAGCCCGGTGGCATAGAGTGCTGAGACGCTGTGTGCCTTACTTCTCACCATGCTAGTGACCCGAGTTTGAAAATGGGTTTGGGGCACCGAGGGGTGGCAGGGGGGCTGAGAGTGGAATAAGCAGCCACCAGGCAGCTCTCCTCTCCTCTCTTCTCCTGGATGGAGTGGTGGGTCAACTTAGCTCTTTGCTGCCACCAGCTGGAGGTCTGGTGGTGGTGCCAGCACACGAGTGACAGATTAATGTCAGGGGAAGGGGAGCCATGGTTCCAGGATGCATGCACACCTCCATGTGCATGTGTAGCCCATGCAGCCATGGCTAGAGGAGAAAACAGAAACTGGTCCGCTTGTGCTGGCCCCCCCTCCGCCAGCACAGAGGCAGGGTGTCCATCTGCGATGCTGATGACCCAGCTTTGGGAACGGACTTGGGACGTCGAAGGGCCAGCAGAGGGGAGAAGGACTGAGCACCCCAGGGACTGCTTTCCTTCTCTGGGGGAGGGAGTAGAGTGTCCAGCACACCATGGACCTCTGGTGGAAGCTGGGGGTTCCATTGTGCTGGTGCCATCACCTGAGGGGTGCAGGGTAGAGGCGGGATGTCACTGCATGTCCCCACCCCCATGGTTCTGCTGCAAGTCAACAGAAAAATTCAGGACCCCCACGCATGATACCCTGCTCTGCCACCATCCCCACTGCCTCCAATTTCCGCTATGGGGGTCCTGCCCCCATGGCCCCACCCAGGGGGGTAAACCTGGGCATGGGGGGATGGCGTGCAAGCAGAGCTGAGCTCCCTTCAGGGAAGTGAGGGGGCCGAACCATAAAAAAAAAAAAAAAGAAGAAAAAAAAGAAACTAGTCCGCTTGGGCTTTATGAAGTTCTGTCCACTGGCCCTTTACCCCATGCTGTCACTCTACCAGGAACTCCCAGTACTAGATGTGTGTCGTCTGGTAGGGGAAGAACAGCCCTATCTCACCTGGCCCCACCCCAAGGGGAGGGGCAATCAGTGAGGGTCTTCGGGGTTCTGATCACAAGGTTGAGGCAGGAAGCTGGGTGGAGGGGGTGGGAACATGGCTGATGAGCTGCTTGAGTGGACCAAAGGGAGAAAAAGCTATGTGAAAAAAAGAATGAGGGAACAAGCAGAGGGTGGGAGTGAGTGGCAGGTGGGCGGAACCGAGTAGCGGGTGGGTAGTATGAAAACAGATAACGGCATATACAAACAGAAAAAGAAGAAATCAGAATACAATATGTATGAAAAAATGAATGACTATTTTATTTTTATGTAGTGTATTTAAGTCAGACAGGGAAAGAAGCAAATAGTGTATGGCAGGCAGTCAAATTCTCACTAAGTGGGGAGAAAAAAAGGCTGATATTATCTTTTTTAACATTCTAATGAGTGGCACATGGATTTCTGTATTGTGTTGTGTCCAGCTGGCCCGCACTTGATTTTAGCTGTGCGAAAGACACCGCTAATGCATAGTTAACAACCAATCAGGACACAGGATTTTCCCTTTCCATTTTATAAACTTAATTAAAAACATGTATAAAATACTCAAATTTTCAGTGGAAACAGAACATTTACCCACGAAATAAAACTGGAAGAGGCCTAGAATCTTTTTTAGCTTAAAAAGGTAGGGTCAATATTTTTTGGCCCAATTTGGTTACACTGCCGCTTTAACAAATTTTTTTATTTGCACCAATTGCATACAGTATCTCATAGCATTTGAAAACATCTATGGTGTCTATAACAATTCCTCATATGTGTATTCTTTCAGTATCTATATCTATGTCTCAAATGTGTATTTATGGAGAGGGGGAGCGAGGAATATATAGTTGGGGGGGAAAAAAAAACCCTTAGAATGCAGGATGGAGGTGGCACTCAAGGACAGCATTCAATGAAGCTTTGGCTCACCAGATGCAGACATCAGGGGGAAGGGACCATGACGACCCAAACTGTGGCAGACAGTGGGGGTAGCCATGGAGGATATGGCCAAAGTTGGGGAGGCTGGGAGGTGGTTAGCCTGAGCAGGGAGGCGGGGGAATGAAACAAAGACAAGCCCCCATGTGTTTAGGCCCTGAAAGGTGAGGGTGCCAGCTGCAAAAACACCAACATACTTAGCAACACACAGTCAGCCACACACCAAGGTAAGGCAGGTAAATCAAATTATTTTCAAAAACGACTCATGGTTTATCCAGCATCCAATAAAGCAATAGTGTCTCTGAACCCTGGCGCTTCATCTCTCTCACATGACCCGAAGCGCTGGGGTTCAAAGCCACTACTCCCTTGCTGGATGCTAAATAAACTGAGTCTCTTTTTTGCAAATAATTTTGTCTGCCTTTCCTTGGTGTGTGGCTGATTGCATGTTACTAGGAGGGGAATGAGCATAAGAAGGGTTAGAATAAAGGTAGGATAAACAAAAACAGTAATAAGGTAATTTTCTGAATTGGGCAAAAAACTGCGCAAAATTGAAACACAGAAGACAATGGGAAAAAAAGCCTTACACTCCATCAAGTCTGTTTAGCTCTACCTATACTTGTAACATGGCAGTGAAATGTACAGGTGAATACAGCAACTACATTGGCTGAAAGATAACCCATAACACAAACTCAAGCGGGTATTAATTCTCAAATAAGGCCTGCTTGGGATCGTGAACACGCTTACAAAATTATTGCTTGTCACAATGTAGGTGTATTCTGACCAATAGGTGGCGCGAAGAAGAGACACTGTAAAAGGCATAGCGCAATTCCAACCAACAGGTGGTGCTGTGTTGGTCGCTCCTGCAATTGTGAAGTAGTCTACAGAAGAATCTGCAGTAAGTGTTACAGGTAGAAATGTTTTAGAGGAATTTTTCACCAGCTGCATATATTAACGCGATTTCATATAGTGACAGAGAAAGGAACGTCATCACATATTTTTGTCACATTTGGCTCATGGTGAAGTATGCACATTATACATTTTCCCCTCAATGCACTACTGAGATACAGAACTGTGAGGTACAAACGGATGGGAAAACAACAGAAGTGGTTATTAGAAGTAGCAGTGTCGAACTGTGTTATCATTACAACATCTGTATTTTCGTACACAATTCAAAGTTGGAACAGGTTATAAGTTGGTAGGCACTACATTAATGGATATTGGCTCTGCAATGTGCATGTGCATGTTTCCAGATGGATATAAGTTGTGAAAGGCACAAATGTAAAGCATGTTTTCTCAATTAAAATTATTCTTTCTGCACGTTTCTTTTATTGTAACTTAAACAGTAGTTAATACTTAACCTTGCCATGTTACAAGTGCATTAAGCCACTCCGAAGGTGGCATCTAATGGGGAATTAGTGCGCATGGTTGGGTGGTTGTAGGCACTCAGCATTGCCCAGTGTCACAACCCCACCAACCATGCATTAATTCCCCATCAGATGCCACTTTTGGAGTGGCTTAATGCCTACTTGGATATGATGGTCCCAACGGCCAATCACTCCTCCTTTCCTCTTTACTTAATGTTCTTATTAACCCCACATGTCTATCCCATAGATCTGTGAATCCCTCCACTGAACTGGCATCAATGACTTCACATGGCAGTTTATTCAAACAACATGAAGTCTTGCTGTATTCTGACAAATTGCAGTGATGTCCAACCTTTTAACTGCCCCGGAGATGAAAGAGTTAACTTTCCATGCCAGGCATGGAACGCTGAGCTCGAGCTTGGTTGAGACTCTGTCTGTTGTTGTTTGAACTCAAACCGTCAGATTCTTTACTCCGCCTCACTGAACAGTCGCTCCGGAGATTTCTCCTTTGCTCGGTTCAATTTGTCGGTTAGAGTACTGTTTTTCTCGGTTTTCGACCGAATTTAAACCATAACCTGCCAGTTCAGTCTCTGTCTGTGGTTTCGTGAGTACTAGACAGGCTTATTTTTGTTGTTCTTCTGTGTGGAACTTGTAAACGTGGGATCGGTTTGGTTTGAACCAATCAGGTTGTTCAAAAAACGTTTATTCTGCTTTTAGAGTATGGTAATCGGTCCTTATCGGTTCTAAAAAAAACCAAACAGATTTTATTACATTTTTTTCCACGACCCGTAACATAGTCAGGAACAGATTAGGGTGTCTTGCCTGGCGGATTGCCGAAAAAAGGGTAAGTTTTTTGTTAGTACTGGCCATGTCTGAGAAACCCAAAAGAAAAACCAGGTCCACTGGGTTTCAACACTGTAGTGTGTGTGGGGAAGTCTTTGCTAAGGCCGATTCCCACACCACCTGTGTTTATTGTCTGGGGTTTGACCACCTCGATTCAGACTGCCAGATTTGTAAAAATTTTCCTGCAGCTACCCTGGAAAAGAGAGCTGGTAGGCTCAGGGAAAGGGAGGCCAAGAAGTCCGGAGACCGGATGGCCAGCCCGGGTCGGTTCCAACCGAACCAGAAGGAGTGCCTCTGACCAGGGCAAAATTTCGAGCAAGGAGAACCAACTCTGAGGAGTCGGTTCCGTTAAAAGAACAAGAAGGGATAAATCAGCCGGTGCGGATCCACAAGTTCTTTCTCCGACCGCTGATGAAATAGCCAAAGCGATAAGGATTGTTCAGTCACTATCCTGGTTCCGACCGAACCGGCACCATTAGGAAGGGGCTCAGTTCGGTCGGTTCCCCCAGTTCCAGATTATAATTTAGAGGATTTTTATGAACCGGAGGAGGAGGAAGGAGAGTATGAGGATAGTGAGGGTGATTACGGAAGTCTGGATGTTCCCATTGATCCAGACATCTCCCCAGACAGACCTTCAGGAGTGTCTTCTCCTAGGCTTTCTGAGTCCCCTTCCAATTTTATGTTCGACAAAAAAGTGGCTGAAACTCTTCAGCTTCCTATGGAAGAAGCTGTGGACGACCAGGAGGAGCCTGACTATGTTGAAATGATAGATATCCCAGAGTCCAGGAGGCTGTCTATTTCACTTCATAAGTCCTTTGGGAAACAGACAATAAACATTTTAAAGACTCCTAATTCTATACCTCTTTTGGACAAGACAATGGATAAGAGGTATACTCTCTCAGGCTCAGATATGGAGTTCCTTACCCAGCAATGCAGCCATGTTGGGGTAGTGCAGGCTGCAGCCTGTGATAAGGCAAATATACCCTTGGCTTCACACACTCCAGATAAGGACTCCAGGAGGATTGATGCCATGGCAAAGAAACAGTACATGGCAGCATCCTTGGGACTCAGGCAGGCTAATTATATGGCCTATACAGCTAGGTATCAGAAATCTAGATGGGATACTGTAATGGCTTTAGCTAAACAGGTCCCTGGACAGCTTGCCAAGGAGCTGGAGCAGGTGGCTGTGGATGGTATTGAGGCATCCAAGGTGCAATTCCATGCTGCAGTGGACTCCAATGATGTTTCATCTAGAGTCATGGCTACATCTGTGGCCCTTCATAGGATGGCTTGGCTCAGATGTACTAGCCCGTCTCAGGATACCCAGACTAAGGCCATGGATTTTCCTGTTGTGGGTAATTCTCTGTTTGGGGAGCAAACAGAGAACTACATGAAGAAAATGGATGAATATAGGACCACCTACAGGAGTGCTCAGGCCAAGGAAAGGCAAGCTACTCCCCAAAGGCAGCATTCCAGGGGCAGTGGCAGGCCTTTTCTTAGGCCTTTCTACCAAGCCCAGGCCTCCTCTTCTGCTTATGCTCAGAGGGGGTTCTTTAGAGGGAGAGGCAGATGGGGTACAAGCAGGCCTGCTTCCACCCCTCAGCTTAAAGTCCCTGCCAAACCGGTACCCTGATGGGTTTGCCAGGGCCTATTCTCCACCACCTGTAGGGGGCAGGCTGGCTTACTTTGTCCAGGACTGGATGTCTTTAACATCAGACAAACGGGTTCTGGAAGTAGTAAGCCAGGGACTGGTTCTCAGCTTCAAAAAATTTCCAAAGATGAGAACCAGATACTTTCCACCTGCAAATCCTTCAGAGGCACTTGCCCTAGAGGCAGAGGTCTCTTCCCTCTTGGCTTTCAGAGCCATAGAGGGGGTTCCACCCCTACACAAAGGGAAAGGATTGTACTCCAGGTCCTTCCTAACCCCCAAAAAGACAGGAGAATGGCGGCCCATCCTGGATCTCAGATATTTAAACAAGCACCTTTTAAAGCCAAAGTTCAAAATGGTGACTCTGGGAATAATTCTACCCTCTCTAAGGCCAAGGGACTGGCTAGTCTCCCCTGGACCTCAAGGATGCCTATTTCCATATTCTCATCAGAAGCTCCCACCGAAAGTACCTCAGGTTCGAGCTGCCCTCAGGCCACTACCAATTCAGAGCAATGCCCTTCAACCTAACTTCTGCTCCAAGGGTATTCACAAAATGCCTGGCAGTAGTAGTTGCCTTCCTAAGGAGAAAAAGGATCTTTCCATACCTGGACGACTGGCTCATAGTAGGCCAGTCTTCAGACCAAGTCAGGTTACACCTAGAGATAACTCAGCAACTGCTCACTTCTCTAGGTTTCCTTCTGAATCTTTCAAAGTCAGTTCTAGAGCCTGTGCAGCTCCTCACCTTCATAGGGGCAGAGCTGGATACAGTAAAAGCAAGAGCCTTCCTTCCCCCCTGGACAGGGCAAGGACCCTTATCTCACTGGCCTCTTCATTCACTCCCCAGGTGTCTCGACCAGCAAGGCATTTTCTGCAGCTCCTGGGACACATGGCTGCCTCTACAGCAGTGATGCAGGGAGCAACATTTCAAATGGCTGATATTCAGTTCCACTTGAGAGCCTTTTGGACTCAGAAAAGGGACCCTCTGACCAAACCAATTCCAGTGACTCGAACCCTGATCCAGGCGCTACAGTGGTGGCTGGATCAGGACAATCTAAGACAGGGAGTTCCTTTTGTCACTCAGTCTCATTCTCTAATCCTTACTACAGATGCCTCCCTCTTGGGGGGGGGGGGGAGCACACTTGGGAGACCTGACCACCCAAGGGTTGTGGTCTCCTCAGGAATCTCTGCTTCACATCAATCTATTAGAACTCAGAGCAGTGTTTCTAGCACTTCAGCTTTTTCCAAGTCTGTTCAGAACAAAGTAGTTCAGATCAGGACAGACAATACCACCACAATGTGGTATATCAACAAGCAAGGGGGCACTCTGTCTATGGCCTTGTGCACAGAGGCAATGAAGTTATGGTCTCTGGCCAATTCCCTGAACACCTCTCTTACAGCAGTACACCTCCCAGGCAAGGACAATGCCCTGGAGGATGCTCTCAGCAGGATATCTCAGGGCCATCATGAATGGTCCCTGGATCCCCTGGTTTTGAAGGTGATCTTCTCCAGATGGGGCACCTCACAGGTAGATCTTTTTGCAGCCCCAGACAATCACCAACTTCCTCTCTTTTGCTGCAGGCCCCCAGTGTTGGGCTCAGTCCCCCCGGATGCCCTAGTTCTCAATTGGGAAGGGAAGTTCCTGTATGCTTCCCCTTCCCTCTCCTGTTCAAGGTGTTAGTCAAAATCAGGTCTCAACCCTGCAAAGTGATTCTGATTGCTCCAGACTGGGCCAGGCAGCCCTGGTACCCTCTCTTGTTGTCCTTAGCAGTCCGCCTTCCCCTATCTCTTCCAGGAATTACAACCTGTTAACATGTGCTCAGGGGAGGGTTTGGTATCCGAATCTCAAATCTCTCAATCTCAAGGCCTGGCTCTTGAAGAGTTAGAGTTTGCTGATTTGCACCTCTCTCAAGGTGTTATGGATATCCTAAAGGCTTCTCGGAAGCCTTCCACCAGAAACACTTACAACTCCAAGTGGAAAAGATTTTCTATATGGTGCTCTGGGAAGCACATTTCCCCAGAGTCTTCTGGCCTGCCCTCAGTCCTTGACTATATGGTTCATCTTAATAGCTTGGGACTCAGACCAGCTACACTAAAAGTGCATCTGGCAGCTGTCTCTGCCTTCCTTTCAGCAGGCAAGCACTCTTCCCTTTCAGCCCATCCTGTATTTTCTAAATTTTTCAAGGGATTGCTTCATACCAATCCTCCATTCAGGGACCCTGCCCCTGCTTGGGACCTTAATGTTTGCATTGCTCAGCTTATGCAACCCCCTTTTGAGCCTTTGTTCTCAGCAGAGCTTAAGTACTTGACTTGGAAAACTGTTTTCTTGGTGGCCATCACTTCTGCCAGATGCATAAGTGAGTTACAGGCCCTGTCAGTGGAGCCTGATTTTATCTCTTTCCCTAGAGATAAGGTGGTCCTCAGGACTAATAGGAAGTTTTTGCGTATGGTGGTTTCAGATTTCCACCTTAACCAGTCTATGTCTCTTCCTGTTTTCTTCACTGACCATTCCTCCTCTGGGGAGAGGAGGCTGCACAGTTTGGATGTGAAAAGGGCCCTTAGCTACTACATAGAGCGTACCAAGGGTCACAGGTTTGACTCCCTCCAACTGTTCCTCCCTTATGATGAGGTTGGTAAGGGAAAACCTGCCACTAAGAGATCTATTGCCAGGTGGATTGTATCTTGCATTCAATTTTGCTATGAAAAACTAGGTAGGACTCCACCCTCAGGCCTGAGGGCTCACTCTACCAGAGGTAGAGCTGCTTCCCTGGCTGCTGCCAGGGATATTCCTATCTTAGAGATCTGTCAAGCAGCCACCTGGAAAACAGTACATACTTTTACCAAGCATTACTCTCTGGATATCCAGGCTAGGAGTGATGCTCGGTTTGGCACAGCAGTGCTTCAGAGCCTATTTCCTAAGTAGGTTCTGTCCCTCCTCCATGGAGGTACTGCTTGGTAGTCTGCAATTTGTCAGAATACAGCAAGACTTCATGTTGTTTGAAGAAAAAATTACTCACCTTAGTAATGTTTTCTTCTAATGGAGTTTTGCTGTATTCTCAGCCTCCTTCTCCCTCAGAACCTTGGTTTTGAGATGCAGTGGGCAATGCCAGTGTTGGCACTCGGAGGTGCCCACCCTTATTTTCTCACCCCTTTAGTTTGGGTGGGTGGGTGGGTGTTGTGTTTTGTTTTTATTTTGGGTTTCCTGACTTGAGTCTTTGTTTTAGGACCAAAAATCTGTTTATTATATTTAGTAGCCAGTTGGCTAGTGTAAGTTTACAGTTTCCACACAGGACACCCAGTGAGTATAGCTCGTAAAGATCTGACGGTTTGAGTTCAAACAGCAACAGACAGAGTCTCAATCGAGCTCGAGCTCAGCGTTCCATGCCTGGCATGGAAAGTTAACTCTTTCATCTCCGGGCAGTTCAAAGGTTGGACATCACTGCAATTTGTCAGAATACAGCAAGACTCCATTAGAAGAAACAACATTACTAAGGTGAGTACTTTTTTCTTTCTGCTTATCCACCACTCTGTGAAAAAACATTTACTGACATCTTTGCTAAATTTCCTGCAGCTAGCTTCAATGAGTTCCCCCTGGTGCCAGTATTCTCACTTTGTACCAGTAGGAACGCAGCAAGATGAAAGCGCCAGTTTGAAAAGGCTGTGAGCATGATTGGTGCTCCTCTTGGACCATGGACCTGAATGCCTATAGCAGAAGCTCGTGAGGGGAATTGTCCTGGTCATGGACCCACTTCCCACCAATTACTGTCAACAGCATGCCCCACCTGAACTTTCAGACCTGGCTCCACTCCTGCCCCCAGCAAGTGCTCTGGCTAATCAGAAGCCGTTAAATTTTACTCCTTCTCCTTTTAATAGCCCCTATCCGATTGGTCCTCCACACTGCTGTCTGAAGTACAAAGGGCTATGGTGCAAAGGGCAACAAGCATCTTAGCATAAAGGGCAGCAGGCGTCTTAATGCGCAGAGTAGCGGGCATCTTAGCACAAAAGTAAAAGGGGCATCATCCATGGGTGTCATCCAAGCAGGACCCAATGCCCGATGCAAATTTTTCAACGTTGAGCTAAAATACTGCTAGTGGTGTAAATATGTTCTGCCGAGGTATTCTGCATAGTGCTGGTCTTCTGCTTAACACCCAAGTGTACTGGATCCAGTTAGTGTCTGGAGAACAGAACAGATCAACTCAACAAAGCATCTGCTTTACAGTTTTTTATTATTTTTGGACCAAATGGTGTCAGTACTGTACTAATAAATGCCAAAGTTTCGAGGACAAACAATCCTCTTCCTCAGGCCATACAGTTACTGAGCCAATTGCTGTTTCAATTCTGCCTTCACGTTCTTTAAATGTAATTAGGTTATCTGCATATTATATTCATTTTAGCCTTGTCGGCATTCCCTTAGGAGACTATTCTCTTAGAACTGTTAGTTCCCTGTCATAGCAAGGAAACTGTCTGTGCCCTGTCTGCCAACTGTCAGTTTACCCTCAAAACATTGGCATTTATTGTTACAGTACTAACATCATTTGGTCTAAAAATTAAAAGCTGTAAAAGAGATGCTTTGGAAAGTGAAACTAGTCTTCAAAAGTTAGTTGCTATTGTCTACCTCCTCTGCAAGGACGCTGACAGACTGGAAGTGGTCCACAGGACAGCTACCAAAATGGTGCAGGGACTGCAGAAAAAACCTTACATGGAGAGGCTGCAGGAGCGCAACATGTACTCCCTGGAGGAGAGGAGAAGCGAGCTAGAGGTGACATGATTGAGACCTAATACTGTAAGTACCTCACGGGGGTTAACAAGGTGCAAGAGGGAAGTCTCTTTCAGTGGAGAAGGAGTAACAGAACATAGGAACATGCAGTGAAACATGGAGGGGTGGAGTTAAAGAGGAATGTGAGGAAATACGTCTTCACAGAAATAGTGGTGAATGCCTGGAACAGCCTGCCAGAAGACGTGGCGGGGGCCTAGGCAGTGGGGAGCTTCAAGCATGTGAGGGATAGGCACGTGGACATAATAGGTAGAAGAAAGGGAGAAGGTAGGGACACCTGTGAGCAAATAGGGTCCAAGGTGTAGAAACAGGCAGGCAAAACAGGGCAGACGAGATGGGCCTACCGATCCTTTTCTTCTAACAGATTCTGTTTCTAGGTCTAGGCATGTTCTGGAGAAAACTCTTCTCTGGCTTTTTTTCTTGTTTCAGGCTGCGGGCCATATCTTCAGGCTGGGGTGTTCGAATCAAAACTTAAGACTTGCCCAGGCATGACTGTAGCTGAATTTTCACTTGCCCCTATTCGTTACAATGAAATTTAGCTTTCTTTTTGTACTTGCCCTTCAAGAAAATTTCCTTGCCCTGTACAGAGGGCAATGTGATTTGCACACCCCATCTTCAGGCAGTGGGTCATAATGGATCCAGTCAATTTTATTTATTTTTTATTTAGAATTTGGTAACCATGAGAGAGCCACATAGAGCAGGAGCTCATTTCCAGGTGTGACCTGTGGAAAGGGGAATTTCAGAAAAATATGATAAAAATAAAGGTAAACAGGTTGTTTACAATATAATACAACATTTATAAGTAGCAAGTAATCATTAAGTAGAATGGAAATTGGTACAGTATGAGGTTGTTGCATAACAAATAAGCACTGCCAGGGAAATTTGACATTTCAAGTAGCAACAACTTAATATTAACAGAAGTGGTACAAGTAAGTTAAGCCACAAGAAAGGATGGGTCTACTGTGGAATTATTCCATGGTTTGGGGGTTGGGGCACGAGACTGCTGACTGTCAGTGATTTCTTTTCTCTGTGTATTTTTCCTGCGTTTCAGGTCTGTTGTGTATAATAATAATAATACAGACTAACCTCCTAAATAGGTTGTAACATGGCTAGCTATTATGAATGACAGTGCAGTGAAAATACAACTTTCCTGTGTCTCACTACTATCTCTCTAACCTTGCAGACAGTTCCAAACGTGCATGTTTCAGATTTCGACTCTATTAATATACTGATGTGCTATTTTGTTCCTATACACGAAGTGGCTATAATATGCAGCACTCACATACAGCCTGCTGACTGTACGTGATTTCTTTTCTCTGTGTATTTTTTTCCTGCGTTTCAGGTCTGTTGTACAATACTTCTGCTGTTGTTTGCTGTTGCACTCTGGGTATTTCTCCACATTTCAATAGTACCATACAGACCACGCTACAGCTACAGCTTACGGGCACTTTTCTGGCGTGTCATACTATTTTTCCTATTCCTGCTCCCTCGTACTATGGCTCTTTACACTGCTGCAGTGATTCTGGGGTGTTCCCCCGGGTGTTCTACTGACCGCCATTCCTCGCTTTCCCATCACGCCTGGTTAGATTCTTTTTTTTAACCAACCCTCCTGTGTTACTATTTTACAGTTTCTGTTATGATTGCTGTTTCCTACACTAACTATCCCAGTCAGTGAGGTGTGTGACGTGACTTGCTCTGCTGCGACTAGGACATGACGCAGGTGGGCACTTTCCATGCTGCACTGTGAACACAGTGCTCCCTGCTGTGCAGCACCAGCAACATGCATACCATGGTAACCGTGGCCTAATTATTTCAGCGTGCCCCCGGTCGCTACATTGATCTACGCTGGTATTAGACCATGGTTGGAGATGTACCACATGATGCGATTCCTCCAATGTCAGTGCTTTCTGGTTTTTTATGCCATGTTTCAAAAAGAGGCAGATTCACAACAGAATCTGTCTGTACTTGTGACTCTGATAGAGGTTCTGTACTTGTTATTGGCTTGGAGTCTGCACTGGGAGAAACAATGTTTCTATTTTGCTTGTTATTAGCCCAATGAATGCACTGGAGGTGTTATCTGGTTCATTTGTACATACAAGAGTGTACACCTTCTCATCTATCTAAATACTGCTGTTTGAAAATTCTCCGGCGTCATACCGAGTCATTTTAGCAGCTTGTTCCCTTTTCAGTCCAGGTTATAGCAGCAGATCTGAGTGGTGGATACTCATGGTACTTTGTTTTGCACAGTAATGCCCTTTCTGGGTGGTCTCTCTTCAGTGTTCCACTTCTTGCAGTTGCTCCCTGTTTGGGTGTCACTGCATAACGCTCTGCATGTTGCAGATGCTCATTATGGGGACCATGCATCAGTGCGGGGCCAGGTACGTGTGAATCGCCCATATTCAGTATGCATGGCTCTGCACCTCTGGACAGGTGCATAGTGTGTGGCGTGCACTGCTGCATGCCTCCACATGGTGCCTGTCCGCTGCCCTGTCCCCACCCCCCAGTGTGCTGCTGCATGGGGGGCAGATCAAGGGACACAGAGGGGATCAAGTCGGATGCCCATCCTGGGTCCCAAAATGGATCCCCTACTTCATGTGAGCAAGGGAGTCTGGAAAGGCATGGATCCATAAATTATAAAAGGACAGGCAAGTGCCCGAATGGCTGTCCCAACCTTCCCTTTCAGCCCAGTGGACTGTGGCAACATGGTGGTGGGGGGTAATTCTCTGTCCTGCTGCAGACAGTGGGTGCCATTGGCAAGCAAAAGATACATCAGGGTCTCCACTGCCATATCCTGTGCCCCCTCTTGACCAGCACTCTGTACATTTGTGAAAGGTGTGCAGTGTGGGCACGGCCGGAAACATGTTTCCAGACCAGCCATACACATAGCTGCATGACTGGCCATGGGATCCAGTGTAGAAAGTACACACATACCTGCTCTGATTGCTGCTGGGGTTCCATATGTAACCCCTAGGTGGCGCTATCCCAAGGGCTACTACCCCCGTCAGCTTGGCTAGTAGCAGATTAAGGGGCCTGAGTTCTGAAATGGGTGCCTCCACCCGGAGGTCAGGGTTGGTAGTAGTCAAGCTAACCTGGGCACAGTCTTCCGGGATGCTGTAACCCCCCCCTCTTTCCCCTCTAGTGGCCTGAACACTGTACAATAATCACTTTCACAATACCCCTGGTACACCACACGAATACCCACACTGTTTGCACTTACCACCAGGGCTGGTTCCTCTGTCTTGACCCTGGGGCCCCCCTGTAAAACAAGGTTAAGCACAGCAAATAACCTGATTTTGTCCCTCCCTTGTTCAAGTCCCCTGAATAAATCAGATCTAACTTTTTCTGCATGTAATCTGACTGTGGTTCCAGTGTGTGCTCAAAGTACTGTACTGTTGCTATTTGCTGTGCTTAACCTTGTTTTACAGGGGGTCCCCAGGGTCGAGCCAGAGGAACCAGCCCTGGTGGTAAGTGCAAACAGTGTGGGTACTTGTGTGGTGTACTAGGGGTATTGTGAAAGTGATTAAAGTACAGTGTTCAGGCCACTAGAGGGGAAAGAAAGGGGATTACAGTGTCCCGGAGGGCTGTGTCCAGATTAGCTTGACCACTACCAACCCTGACCTCCTGGTGGAGGCACCAGTTTCAGAACTCAGGCCCCTTAACCTGCTACTAGCCAAGCAGGCAGGGCTAGTAGCCCCTGGGATAGCGCCACCTAGGGGTTACACAAGTTATGGAAAATGTTTATTTATTTATTTGCTTTTGTTAACCGGGTAAGCACACTAGACAGCCAAGTGCCTATTTTCAGGTGCGACCCAGGAGATTACAAGGTACATACATGAACATCAGGCAAATACAAGTGGAGGATTACATTACATAGAATTAGCACAACAGGGACTTTACAAGCATCAGATTTCATCAGGCAAATAATAGTGAAGAGTTAATATAAAGTGACCAGAACACAGGGACATTGTAAGACAACAATACCAAAAACAGGTATTACAATACAGTATTAAACATTGCAGTCAGTAGGAAGAAGTGCAGTGTGAATTCATCGCTCCAGGCAGCAAGTTGTAAGGCTAGCAGTTAGAATAAGGAGGAGGTCACAGTTGGGATAGAGTGGGCCCAGTGCGAGAGAAAGGAATGCACAGTTATAGTGCTCACCCTGTTTTGCTGGTGGGCCTAAATGGTCCATTTTTATATATGCTGTGAGAACAGGAGGAGTATGAGCACAGTTGTGCTCTGCCCAAGTCGTAATGTTTAGGTAGCATCTCAGTTAGTTGGGGCATCTCAGGCTGAGAGGGTATGTCTAGTGCAGAGACAGGTGGCAGCCATTTTGAGAAAACCCCAGAGGGAGGCTTTAAAGCTCTGGTGCGAGGGAGAGGAGCGAGTGCTAGTTGGAAGAGAGTTCCAAACCCTGGGTGCATACGCAGTGAAGGCCTGGTCACCCATTTGTGTGTGGGTTTTAGGTACCAGGAGGGCATGGGAGCCGCTGGATCGCAGGTTGTAGGAGGGTGTAGCAAGAACAAGGGTCTCAGCAAGGTTTTGAGGGGTGGCCAATTATCTAGACACTGTTCTTGATTAAACTTTATCTATGCAAGGGCATTAAATAAAGTAACTGGAATGGTTAACGGTAAGCTAGTTTATCTTTATAGATAGGTAGGATAGATAGGGTAGGGAGGATGGGAGGAGTGGGGAGGGACAGCAGGGACATTAGCTAAAGCTGTCGACCCTGTAATACGAGCAGACTTGATAGACCAAATGGCCTTCTTCTGCAGGCTTGTTCGTATGTTCATATGTAAACCAGAATAATTTAACAAACAAAGCTAAAGAAGTGACTGCAAAACTGGTGTTACTTTCTACTCTAGAGCACAATTCAATTTTGCTATACCAAGCC
This sequence comes from Neoceratodus forsteri, assembly GCA_016271365.2. Classification (NCBI taxonomy): domain Eukaryota; kingdom Metazoa; phylum Chordata; order Ceratodontiformes; family Ceratodontidae; genus Neoceratodus; species Neoceratodus forsteri. The sequence continues at coordinate 776,051,234 of CM028135.1, forward strand.
CCAGAAAGTGCTTTGTCCTAATATATTGCTACGATCAACAGTATTTGTTGATTTGTAACAAAATCTTCCAAACAGATTCACCACAGTGAATTATACTCACATGCTAATAGGGTTGCCACCTGTCAGGTTTTTTTACCTGGTGATCAGGTTTTCAGGGTCCCTATCAGGTAAATCCGGTTTTGCTCTGTGCTGGTCAGGTTTTTGAGCCATTTTGAGTGCTCAGATACTTCTGAAACAAATTTTGTCATATCACTCATTGTTTCAGCTACATGTCCAGGTTACAAACAAGTTCTGTTGTTAGTGTAGCCTTTTGTTTGTGAATGCAGTCACAATGGGAGGTGTACAGTTATGGCCATTAGCACTTACTTTAGCTAATCTTTCCACTGCATCTTAAAGTGGCATAGCAGCAAAGCTGCCCCCCCTTTTGTAACTGTAACAGAGCCAGTTGTCCTCCACTTTCATTTGCTGGTAAACATTTTCATCTCTAACATAATTTAGGCATTTTTAAATGTTTTAAATTATTTTTTCCAACAAGAAAAAAAGTATGATCACTTCTTTGGCTTTGAAATAGTACTGTGGACAAGAACAGGAAATGGAGGCAGAAAAAGATATGAAGTATGTATATTATTGTATGCTATTTACATTATTTCCCTTACTCCCCCCAGATCATATCTGTAAATATTTATTTTATATCTGTATGTTTATCTGGTTAACCAATGTCAATAAATAAATAAATAAATAGGAAGAATCTCGGAAAGTAACTTTAACAGGCACAGTACAGTATCTTAACATTTTTATTTCACTGCTGCTTTAAGTGTTGCCTTTTATTGGAGGAACAGTGCATGAGTCATGAAAAGGAGTGGGGCTAGAGGTGGAGCTTAGGATCCAGTTTTTGCCTCATCCAAAGGTGGCAACCCTACCGGTGCTAAGGTTTTGGTACCACAGATGAAAATTTTTCAGAAAGTTACGAGTTTTACACAAAAAGTACTTAAAACAAATATACTGGAAATTTTGAGAGAAAAAAATTATTCCAGTCACCAAAACTTTGTCTTTATGAAATGTATCAACTAAAACATTCAAAGAGAAGTGTATAAAAACAAAGTCAGCTGAAGCGTCCCTTTCATTTTATGGACCTAAAGTGTTACATCAACTAGTCCAACAGGCTATTGATCTACATGTAAAATATCCAGTGTTTAAATGAAACCTGACAAAGAAACTGTGATCAATTGCTGTATATAACTGCACAACTGCTTATTAACTCTTTGATCTAGATATCTTTTTGCTAATCCAATTTTTTTTTTTTTTTGGGGGCTTGTTTTTTTTCTTCAAAAAGTTAAAGCAGTATATTTCCAGATTAACTGGCACAAAGAGCACAAGTCAGGCAGTGAATCTAAACAGACAGCAATAACCTCTAGCAAGTGCCCACTGGAATCACTAGAGAGGATTAATAACTTAACAATGCTGAAAACTGCTGCATAAAGAGAAATGGCATGTCACCACTCCCCTCAAAGGGGGATTGTCTTTGGAATAATATTAATAGCTTAACAAACAACGTGCTGGGCCAAACTACCCAGTTTTAACCAATGGCCATTGATGTGCCCCTACCCCCACCCCCAAGGATTGAAAAATTACAAACATCTCCAGTTAAAATCCTTTTACCTCCCAGGCAATTAAAAGCCATTTAACACCAGCAGTCCCCATCATCTACCAAGGGACCAGGCCCACACTAGATACAAGATCTACTGTTCTCTCCTATTTAGAAGCCAGATCTCCCATCCTCGCTACTTCATACTGATGATTGTGGAGCCTTAATTTTGCTGTCAAGGCCTCCATTGTTTATTTATTTAGTTTTTGTTGACCGGGTAAGTGCACTAGACAAATCCTGCCTATTTTCAGGCATAACCCGGGGGAGGGGGATACAGATGAATGCCAACTGACCTTGAACCAGATTAAGCTGTTGGTGGTATTTTTAGTGAATGAGGGAAATTTGGCCAGGACACCGGGGAAATTCCCCTACTCTTTTCGATAAGTGCCATGGGATCTTTAACATCCACCTGAACTACCACCAATCCTGGCAGATAGGACCTCGGTTTAACGTCTCATCCAAAAGACGGCACCTCAGAAATGCAGCACCCCTCTCATGCTGCATTACAGTGTTAGTACTGGGATATTAACCCAAGTGCCAGATGTGGGAACTGAACCCACAGCCCTCTGATCTCCCGGCCTCAGAGGCGAGTGTGCTACCTACTGAGCCACTGACACTGCTAATTGTTAATACCTCCTTAACCCACTTGACCCACTCACCCAACATGGGGGATCCTGTCTGAAGCCATTTTGCTGTAATACATTTAAGGGCAACTGCTATGAGTGTCAAAATGACTCCCCTGGTGTCCCCCTTCTGGTGTGTTGTCGTAGGAAGCCCCAATACCCATTCCTTGAATTTAAGAGGGAGGAGGACTCCAGTGATGGCTTGTACTGCTGGCTGAATGGACTGCCGGTATCCAGCTAAAACTGAGCAGCCCCAAAAATATGCCAATAGTTCCCTGATCGCAGGCCCAACAGCATGCTGCTGAGCCCAAAGTGCTGTAATGACGCATAACAGACAGTGTATGGAAAAATCAGACTAGAATTTTCCAAAAGAATTCCAGCCAGACTGGGGCTGAAGTTACACGCCATCCCCATTTAAGTCAGTGTGTCCAATCTGAATCACTTATAGAGGTACAGTGGATTCCACTTAAGTGCACTTTGGAGAAGTGCACATTCTGGTTAAATGCACACTTCTCTTGTTTCCCATTTTTTTCCCTATGCACTTAATGCAAAAAATCCCATTTTAGTGCAGACTGGATAAGTGCACATTTTGGCTAAATGCACAACTTCTCAGCTAAGTAGCACGTCACTGCTCGGGTAATTCGCACCTGTTAAGTGCACAGGGTTTTTAACGAGGTGTTTGAGCTGTATTTAACACCCTTCCTGCCTTCATTCAACAAGCTACAGTATAAATTCCTTAGTTGCAGTATGGAGCATAAAAAAGTCGCATTTACCCTCGGGCAGAAAGTCTATGTGCTCCAGCATTTAGGACTCTGGAATGTAAAGTGAATCAATCTGGTTACACAGTTTGGAGTCGATGTTTCTACTTGTGCAAGAATAGTTTAAGTAGGCAAAAGTTGTTAGCTGAGTGTGAACACTCATGACAACCAGGACTGAAAACGACAACGTGGTGGAAAGATTGGTGCCTTTGTCTAGGCTAGAGAAAAACAGGATCAGTAGCAAACAGAACAGAAGGAACTAAGTAGGAAAGGTGGGTAGGAAAGCTAAGGCAGGCAAACAAAGCAAGATCACTGCGTTTTTTGGGACTGCAAACACTACGGCAACCATGGAGTTACAACATTTGATTGTTTTATTTCTGCAGTACATGCTTCATTAGTTTTGTTAACTTCTGGCTTTTGTTCTGATACACAAAGGTTTTTACCAGTTTTTACACAGTTTTTCTAAAAAATAAATTGTTAATGCTAAAACCTGGTATTGGCTTTTTTCTCTAGCCATAAACATGCATTTTTGGGTAAATGCACATTCTGCTTAAATGCACATTTTTCCCATGCAAAATGGGTGTGCATTTAAACGGATTCTACTGTGTTAGCCTCTTTCTCCCTTACTTTCCTAACTTCTCCCAAGGAAGCCACACTCTGGGTCAACAGGATTCTATAAATATTTGAAATATATCTACTGGTGTCCTTGATGGTAACTACCCTGTATAGAAATTCCTCCCACTCTGAATATGGTCTTGTAAGGTGCTGGATGTGGTCCTCTGTATTAATGAAGTGTCGAACCTGCATGTAGCGGAGGAATTCCGAGTTGGACCAATTAAACTTGTCTTTGACTCTCTGAAATGTTATGCATTTTTGGCCCTCTACAAATTGCATAAATCTGAAAGGTCCTCGTATTCCCCATCCTGCATAACCCGGATCGAGGGTTGGTGGAAAGAACTCTGATTCATACATAATAAGGGAAAGAAGCCCCACTCCCCCAGGTGTATCCATAAGTTTCTGAATTTTCCTAAGTAAGTATAGGCCATGTTTGACCCATCTGTTCCTCACTGCCCTTTCAAGGTCCTGGGAGGCCACTGTTAGGGCCAGCATATATAGGGGTCGCTCTCCCGCATCCTCATCCTCTATCGGGTATCATTGTGAGGATACTCTTTGTTTAGCCCATGTCATCCACATCACCCCCATGGTGGCCAAATAATATAAAGACAGATTGGGAAGAGCTAGACCTCCGGCCTCCCTTGGGAGATATAATATATTTTTAGCGACTTTTTTTTTATTATTATTATTCCAGCTAAAACTGGAAATCTGCTTGTTAACCTTATTCCAAAAGGAAACAGGTGCCTGAAAGGGGAGGCATTGGAACAAGTAAAGGAAGCCAGGTAATATGTTAATTTACACCGTAGCTACTCTCTCCACCAAAGACAGGGGTAGCAGGCGCCACCTCGCTAAATCCCAGTACAAGACCTCCCACAACTTTTCAAAATTCACCATAAAAAATTTTATTAAATCTATTGTAATCTGTATGCCCAGATAACAAATCTGGTTCTTAGGGGCCCACTGAAAAGGGAAGGTATTCATACAGTCGTCCAGGCATACCCCAATTTTACCAGGGCTTGTGACTTTGAAAAATTTATTTTGTAGCCCTTAATTACTCCAAAGGACTACAGTGTCTGGGTGTGGGGTGGCAAGGAGGTCTCAGGTGATGACAAGAAAAAAATAGAGTCATCTGCTTAGCGGGACAGTTTCTGTTCTCTCCCTCCTGCCATGATACCTCTTATAGCTGAGTTACGATGCTCCTTAGCTGCCAAAGGCTCCAAGCTGAGGGGAGACAGGAGGCAGCCCTGCTGCGTCCCCCTAGATAAAGAAAATAGCTGTAAGCCAGTGCCACTGACTCTCACTAGGGCCTTGGGGGACTTTATATAATTGAGAAATAACTCATAAAAGTTTGGGGCCAAATTGCATACATTCCATGTATATTTTTAAAAACTGCCAACTGACTATCGTATGCTTTTTCGGCATCCATGGATATGGCTATCTGAAAATGGGATGGCTAATGTTTAATAATCTATGGATATTATCTGGGAGATATCTACCTGAAATGAACCTGGTTTGGTCTTCATTTAATAATTGGGGAACAACAGCTTGCAATCTCTCTGCCAGCAGCCCTGTAAAGAGCTTCAAATCTACATTAAGTAAAGATATAGGTCTTTAGAAAATGGGTAAGTGAATTCTAGTGTTCCAATTGGCTAGAACACCGATCTTAGCGGGTGGGTATTTTCCAATAGAGCCCGCTAAAAAACAAGTTCCCATTTGGGGTGCACCATTACTTGGGATATTCTTGTGCACCCCGAATGTCCAAACAGAGCAACCACAATGTTTTCTGCTTGCTAAGGGAGAATTGGTTGTCCCCCTTCCCAATTCATAAAAAAATTTCCTCAGTGAAGGAAAGCAACACAATCACCCCCGAATATAGCACCCGAATATAGCAAAGTTCTTACTTTTTTTCTAAAATGCATGACATCTTCCTTGAATGCGGTTTTATGCTCTGTATCGATAGCCAACTTTTAAACTGCCCTGCAGACCCATACCATATTTCCTTTCAAACGTAGCACGCTCCATTACAGCTCATTCGCCCCCCCCATGCCCGCTGTTGCAGAACCTGCAACCACATTTAAAAAGTTGTTAAAATAAGAGTACAACAAATAAATCAGTAGCAGGATACCAGTGCAGTTGGCACTGATCGTTAACATCACCTCTCCCGTTCTATTTTGCTCCTGATGAGTTTGAGTTGAACACACATCCTTTCCCCGGCGTTGCTTCAAATGTCCCTCCTACTGACAAGTTCCACTGGTAAGTAGATCTTACACATAAAAAAAAAACATTTATAGGACTAGCTGCCACATTGCTTCAGGGAAACTTTACAGGACACTCGTGTTGTGCTAGATGTGGTGGTGCAGGGGGAGGGGGGAGAAGAAGAGAATGCTCTGGTGGAGGGAGGAAAGAAGAGAATGCTCTGGTGGAGGGCAACACAAGATGGAACAGCACAGAAGCTAAGGGACTACTTAAAACTTCATTCTTGCTCTATTTTTTTATTTTAATGTTTTAATTCTTTTAAATCCATATAAAAATGCCACTGGGAACCCAGTTTTTAAGTGAAATAATACCCTACATGGTATGCGGTTTGGGCAATACTGGACCTTCCAGGGGCTATAAGGCCCTCTGCTTGCAGCATCAGGCTTCATTACACCCCTGGGTGGTCTGATATTGCCCAATTCCGCCCACCCTGTCAGGTATTATTGCCTGCATATGATCCGCATTCCAAGGGGTCTGTCCCCTCGTTGTGCAGTATGGAAATCTGGGCAAGTTGCCAGGAAACTGGAGTCTCCCTTCCTTCCATAATTTCCCTGCATACTAGCAACAAATTGAGAGAAGATGATTGGCAAAGGTCTTATAAAATTCTGGTGTAAAGCCGTCCAGGGATTTGCTATTTTTCAGACTCATCACCTGGGCCCTTAATTCCATCAGAGAGATCTCCGCCTCCAAACCTTCCTTAGCCATGTTCGGAAGAGTCCACAGGTCTAGGCCTTCAAAAAAGCTGGTTGCGAGGTTTCCAAAATCCGGAACCTCTTCCTGCGCAGAGAGAGAGGTGTAATAATCAGACAGTATGTTGGTAATTTCCCCCGGATGACTGGTTAGGTTCCCTCCCTTTCGTGGGTTCTTTAACTTTAAAACAAGCCTGCCGATCTGCTGTGACCAGAGTGTGGCCGTGAGCAACCTGCCTGCTGTATTCCCCCCTCAAAATAATGATGGGGAACCTGCCTATATTTCCTCTCCAATTGAACCTGGATTAGGTTTTCCAGGGCTGTTCTCTTTCTTTAAGAAGCTTCTTAACCTCTGGATTTAAAGACATTTTATGTTGGAATTCCAGCTCTCTAAATTCTTCTTCCAGACATTCAAACTGACTAGCCATCTTTCTCTTACAATCTGCCACAAATTTAATAATCACCCCTCGAAGGACCACCTTCAAGGCGTCCCATGTAACTATGTGGGATGTAGTTCCCACTGGATTTGTCCGTAGGTACTCCTGAATAGTAGATTTGATAAAAACTTAAAAAATCTGAATTATTCAGCAGCTCCACATTAAACCGCCAGTGTGAGTTTCGGGTGGAAGGGGCCAAAGCTAGGGTCAACCTGAAGGGTGCATGATCAGAAAGGGTACATGATATAATCTGACAGGGAGCAGCAGTATATGCCCACTCTTCTGAAACAAACAGCATATTGATTCTTGTATAGCAATCATGCCTGTCAGAATAGTGGGAATAATCCCTGGACTGCCAAGTAAGCCTCCTCCAAATATCCTGAAGGCCAGCTATCTGGCTTAATCTGGGCAGAGTGGGTCTCGCTATCCCCCCTCTAGTCTGCTGCGCCCTCCCATCCATGGTCGAGGATATAACATTATTAAAATCCTCTCCCAGAATGCAGAGCTGATCAAAAGAGTCCAATAAATCAGTAAAGATTTTCTTAAAAAAAAAAGAGAGAGGCGTCCATATCCTTGTTCAGGGCATACAGCTTCAGAATTATGCAAGGAGTATCCCTATAAGTGGCTCGCAATTCCACATAATAGCCCTCCTGGTCAATCTCTGCCTTCTCTACGTTCAAAGGGTAAGCCTTATGTATTAAAATAGCAGTTCCCATTCTGTGGGGGTGCATCTTGTAGGAAGAGGCATAGACCGAGCTCACCGAACTATGACATAGTTTTTTATGTTCCTCATCTGAAAGACAAGTCTCCTGTAATAGTGCTATATGAGTACCCATTCTGCCTAGTTCACGTAATATCCTAGTCCATTTTATGGGGCTACTGATTCCCCGGATGTTATACGTAACAATATTTAAATCACCTATTATATATGGAAGTATAAGCCTGCATCCTAAAAATCCGGACCAGGCCCAAACCCCTTAAAGGTGACCCAGGTCCCGGACCGGGAGGATGGGGAAAGAGCAGGGACACATGGCCAACAACAGAAACATAACATCAATAAACATATTCCAACTATAACAAATTAACCCTTGAACTCCAATCCCAAGCTGAAACTTGGCCCAGGTGTACTGTATACAGTCATTAATAAATGCTCTCGACTTCCAATGTTCCATGCCTGCTCCGTCATACATGTGATGCCCTTCGATTACAGGTAGTGCTAGTACAAAATCAGCACTGTGCTGCCAACTCCCGGACACACTGGGGAGGTACAGCAGATGTGGTATTGCCAACATCATACAGACTTTTTCATTATCCCACCCCCTCCCCTTTTCTTCAATTATGTTCAGTGAGTGAAACTGCGTGATCCAGCACCACAAACCCCAGCCCCCAGAAAGAGGCCACTGCCTGCCACGCTGCCCCCCCATTTCTATATGTGCCCACCCACTCTTCATATCTAAGTGTAACTCCTATGTGGCACTATCATATGGGCTACTACCCCTTCCTGCGTGACTAGGTACAGGTTGAGGGGCCAGAGCTTTTTAAACGGGTGCCTCCACTCGGAGGAATGGTTCGGGGGTAGCATCACTGCTGTTGGTATAGCCCTCCGGGATGCTATAACCCCCACAACCCCTCTAGTGGTCTAACCGGATAAGCAGATAAACCTTCACATACACCATATAACATCAGAATTGAACCTTCACTCGGTGCACTTACCACCAGGATGGGATCAGCAGCACAACCCTGGAGACCCCCTGTAAATAGCAATCTGCAATATAACAGTTCAGTAATAAATCAGTCCCCCCTCCACAAAGGTACACATTAGCCAGGTTAAATGCAGAAAGAACAAAATCGGATTTATCTGGGGGAGTTGCACAGGGGTGGTGCAGCAAATCTAGTAGATTATTTAGATCTGATTTGTTCAGGTTTAGCATGCATGTACTAAGAGTCCCTTGGTCACAGTCACAGACTCTGGGTACCCAGTTGGAATAGGCTGGTGTAACCCCCCTACAAATGGGGGTTCCCGAAAAGTCTTCCTTGAGGTTGCCTAAAATGTTCACTGCCAGGCTGGTGTCCTGCGTTTTAGCAGTTAAAACGTTATTGCCAGAGAGTGACAGTATAGCCTCTGTGTACTGTCTCTTTAAGAGCTGCCTAGATTGCAGTTATAATTAACCTGGGAGGGGGCTGAGAGTTTCTATGCTCGAGTCCCACCCAGGCTGCCAGATAATCGCTCTGTTCTGCCATCGCTATTAGTGCAAAGGGAGCTCTGTTAGAAGATGTACTTGTTTGCTGAATATCTGTTAGAGTGGTAAAGACATTGTAGTTTGTCTAACCTGCCTTCTTTGCAGCATGGACAGTTCTGTTTATCTCCACCATCTTGGTCCTGGGCTGCCAGAATGGGCCAATCAGTACCTTTGGGAACTCTAAAATGGAGCCTGTCCCCAGGGGTCTTGTGGGAGCAAAATTCTGTAGGAATTGTAGTTTGGGGCTTTTGGCACCTAAATGAACCTGGAGGGAGAGCCCTTGTTGTGACTGACAGAAGAATCAGCCAACCAAACCTTTTGGATCCTGGGAAAAGTACCAGGCTGCTTGTAGCTAGAGTCAGTCTGAGTTGGGAAGTGAAAGAGGTAACAGTTTAAGTGATTCAAGCAGCAGCCCCTGCATAATTCACACAGGAGAACTGTGAACGGGCTGAGTTTTGACCTGCCTGTCTGCCTGCTGTCCCTGAGAGGGAAAATAGAGTTTATTCAGACTGAATCCGAGTTGTGAGAATGATTTAAGCAACTGAACTGTGACCAGGCTTTAACCTGAAGACCACCGAAGATTTGCTGAATGTGATTGGCCTGTCAGGTCCTCCAGCCACCTCTGAACTCCTGGATTGTGCAGAGACCCTGTAATTGCGATCGGAGAGCCATTTGCCTGGTACAGTGAAATTTCTTTACATATAAATGTGCTGTGTGCTATTAGTGGGTCGTGATTTGGTTCCCCACTGTGTGCTGAACTGTGTTCTGCTTGCTGGAGGGTGCATCCAGCTCCAACAGACTGAATCCGTATTCATCTCCATTTGGTCTGGACCTTGCTACACTGGCCCAGCAAGACTGTTCACTACACAGAGAAAGCCATCGATGGAGACCTGTCTGGGGATCAGCCCCCTGCTCAATGCTCTGAACAGGAATGATGCCTCGGTGATTTGTGTGGGCCCTGCTTCTCCTGGCAATCCAGTTCAACAGCCTGCTGTCTCAATTTTGTCCTGCCTGTGTCCTGTATTAGGTATTGTGAGTAAGCATCAGGGTAGCTCCCTGCAACAACAGCTAAATCTAAAGTGTTGTCATTCGATTGCTTTGTTGTCTTTTCTGTCACAAACTGAGCCCTCTGGCTCCGGATTACAAATAGTGTGTGTTGTGCATGTTGCTTTCTTCCATCACAGGGCCCCAACCAGCTGCGATGCCGGCCTATCCTGGGCAACATTCCTGGCTAGCCCACCGTCTTCCTACCTGGGTACCCAGAGTATGTGACTGTGTAGGGACTCTGAAGTGCATGCATAACTGTCTGATTGATATAACCTTTAAGCAAATCAACCTGATTACGTCCCTCCCTGGTTCAAGTCCCCTGAATAAATCAGATCTAACTCTTTTTGCATTTAACCTGACTGTGGTTCCAGTTTGTGCCACAAGTACTGTACTGTTACTATTTGCTGTGCATAACCTTATTTTACAGGGGGTCTCCAGGGTCGAGCTAGAGGAACCAGTCCTGGTGGTAAGTGCAAACAGTGCGGGTAATTGCATGGTGAATAAGGGTCATTGTGAAAGTAATTATTGTGCATTGTTCAGGCCACTAGAAGGGAAAGGGGGGGTTACAGTGTCCTGGAGGGCTGTGCCCAGGTTAGCTTGACCACTAACAACCCTGACCTCTGGGTGGAGGCACCCGTTTCAGTACCCAGGCCCCTTAACCTGCAACTAGCCATGTAGGCAGGGGTAGTAGCCTTTGGGATAGCGCCACCTAGGGGTTACACTAGCCTGAAACGGTGCCCGGGGTAGGCCGCCGTTGCAGCTGTTGTTGGGGTCCTTAGGAAAGAAAACAATTAACATGCACTCAAACCCCGGAGTTGTAATCTGGAGCTGGAAGGCTCAGTTTCTTGTTAATTATCCAAACAAATAATTAGATGACACACAATGATTGCAGCTTTATTGTAGGAAGCTACCCTGTTTGTACTCACACTACGCAGACCAAGTGATGATCTGATGAAATGAGACCTGTTTGCAGATGGCTTGATGAAACAGGAGGAAAATTCCCTCATGGTCCTCGTTGAGATGCTGGTCTTCAGGATGCAAGAACAATTTACACTGGCTGAAAACATGCACGGCGGATGTCACAAACTGGTCGGCCGCGCAAACACTTTGCACATTTATATTTACAAACACTAAGCACATTTATATATAAGGCTCTGTTCTTTCTTTCAGCTTGGATGCTGCTTGAATCCCCTGCTGCTGTGACCCCAATGTGGGCCAACTGGACACTTAGACCCGCGAACCGACGGCCAGAAGAGTCCAGACCTGGCAGGCCTAACTTCTGAAAGCTGGCAAGCTCCCCAGAGGCTCACACTGAACTCTGGATGAATCTCTCCAAATCCGAATAAACTGAGCAGTTGCACTCTTTTATATGGGGCTAAGTTCCAGAACGCTCATTGGCTGCCAAAACTGTCTCCAACAGTCCTCAGATGGTAACTGGCTCACTTTTTGGCACCTAGAACTTATTCCAGTTAATCCTCCATAAGTCTCTGTCATTCTCCCAAGATCCCTCTTGTTAAATCCTGGCTTCCAGTTGGTTATGGCCTGCTAAAATGGTGTCTGCATACAGTTTCAAAAACAGCCCAATTTACTGTCTCCACACATTAAGTTCTGGTGCAGCCAGGAGCTCAATATTAATTTAACAAATTCCCCACTAACTTGTAGCCCTGGAAATTATCTATTAAACAAGTCCACTTTTAATTAAATCAAATGTACCATTAGGGAGTTGCTGCTCCTGTAACACACTGCCCCTAGGAACACATACAGGCTTATGAATATTAATGAGGGCTTCATGCTGTGACCTTTTGTCCCTAACCTTTTCCCTTAGCTGTCTGGTGCCCAGGAGGCAGCGCTTACAGTGGCTGCCATTTAATTTAAAAAAACACTTCTCCCGTTTTTTGAGCGTCCCTGGTGTCTATTTAACTTAGCTTGGCACTGGGAACCAGAGAGGAGATGCACAATTTCTTTCTTGACCACAGTGGCAGTTGGTGGTGCAGTGTGCCTCCTCGAACATGCAAGCGGTGGCTCTGCGACATGCCGGCAGCTCACAAACAGATTTTACGAGCCCCGCAGGGCTCATTTAAACAGGGGGACCTGAGGGAATGGCAAAGTGCCACGGAAACCAGGCGGACACCAGAAGACAGTGGGAGAACACCAAAAGTCGCCCTAAGGTAAGCCCCCAAATGGGGGGGGGCATTACATAAATAGAATTAGCCATTCATGACCATACAATAAATTGGCAAGAGCCTTAATACTGTCGAGTGAAAAATGAAAGTAAATAAAAGTTTGTCCCATCATCTTGATGCTCATCAATACTTTAGAAGGTCCCCAAACCTAGAGGTATGCCCCACCACCAAATTCTTGTATAAACCAGGCATTTCTGTTTAGTGATCCCAGTCCAGAACATGCTCAAGGTTCAAGTTACCAGTGAAACCACCAAGAAAAATAGTGGTCTCAAAGTGAAGCCAAAGGAACAGCAAGGAACCAGTTCTGCCGACTCATGATGATATTGCAGCTGCCGCGTTCCCATTTCAGCAGCCCTCTGAGGTATTTCATGAGGCCTGGATGGCAAAGTTCTGCTGTTTGGTAGATGATTGGTACCAAGTCTTTAGCTTTGCTCAGGGACTAGCGCCTGAAGTTGATGCCGATTTCCCCACCAGATGCAGAGTACCAGCTTGGCCCCCCACCAACTGCCATTGGTGCTTCTCCAAATCTTTAAGCACGCCTGGATCAATTAAGTCATCGACCACCACCTCGAGTGAAGCTAGGTATTTCTTTGCATCTTGCACCATTTCAAACAATTTGGTGCCTTTCTTAGAGGTGATCCTAAGTTTGGCTGGGAAGTCCACCCTGGCCTTCAGCCCTTTACTGCACAGGGCTTTAAGCACCGGGAACCACAGTTTCCGATGAGCCATGGTAGTGGGAGCATAATCCAGCTCCAGATACAGTTTAGTGTCCCCAGATATAAGCTCTTTTCTGGCCCAGGCTTTGTGGAGTACCATTTCCTTGACCCTATAATCTAAAACGGCCATGATTATGGAGCGTGGCCTGACTCTGAGATCCTTCGGGGGGGGGGGGCCGCAAGGGCTCAATGGGCTCGAATAATGTTCAAAAGTGTATCCTTGTCTATATCCAACTGCTTCTTTAATAAACCTTCAATATATACAGCCATGTCTCCTATTTCTGTATGTTCTGGGAGCCCATACAGTCGTAAATTTATTCAGCGCATCCTGTTCTCCATATCCTCTATTTTATTCAGGAGTGCTTGTGAATGGTCGTGAAGCTGAAGCAGGACACCATTATGGAGATCAACTGTTTTAGAGCACAAAGTAAGGTGTTACTCCATAGGTTGCAGCCATTGGTCATACTGCTGGAGTTTATTCCAGTTGTCCCAGACTTCAGCCCGTATTGTGTCAAACGTTTTGCTGAGATGTCGGAGTTCCCTGCATGGCTGCTGGGAGGTAATAATAAACTCTTCTCCCTCCTCCTCGGATTCACTGGCAGAGTCTGGGTTCTGGCTTTCCGGAGACCTGGTTGGTGCATCTCCCTTTACTGAAGCCTGGGGAGCTAACTTTAAGTTTTGTTGTTTCAGGCTCCCCCTCACCCCGTGTCGCTCTTTGTTTTCCTCTGGAGGCCTTGTAGCAAAGTACTCGCCACCAGGAAAACTGCATTGTCGGATGAGCAAGGTAAGTAGAAAAAGTTATTTTTATCGAAGAGTCAGCGGGAGCCAATCAACCTAGTGCCTGCATAGTATGGCGTCGTCACCGGAAGTCTCTAATCCAATTTTTAATTTTTGTACATTATGTAATGTTTATTTATTGCTTGTGATTCCTATTGTTGCACCCAACCACCAGACGTGCCTGAAAACTGAATTTTTTTTGAGACAGTCCAGCTTTCTGGTTAAATGGAAATAAATAAAAATAAATAAATAAAAACATCCATGTGTCCTCTACGACTGACCCCATATAGTCTCAGTCCAGAGGTCTGAAGATTGTGCACATGAAAGTGCACAGCCTACAACCCAAGCACCATGAACTGAAAGCTTAGACAAACCTATATGCTCCAGATGTGTTAGCCATCATTGAGACTTGGCTCAAGCCCTTTGTCCTCTCCCATGAGATCAAAATCCCTGGGTATAGTTCCTTTAGAAAAGACCAGGTGGGCAAAAGATGAGGTGGTATCTTAGTCTATATTAAATCCTTCTTAAATGCTAAAGAAATCAGTCTATCATTCTTGGTTAATTCCTTATGCAAAAGGCTCTTCGTCGAATTCCTACTGGACAATGCAAAACCACTTACAGGTAGCTGTATTTACACCCCTTCCCAAGTAGCCACTCATGCTGTCACAGCAATCGCAAGCTGCCTAGCTGGCAACCCCCTAGTTGAAATGATTTTGCTTGCCAATTTTAACCTAAATTGGTTGAGAGGAATCTAGTGGGTATAAAACTGCCTTGACATGATCAGAACATTCAAAATGAACCTCCTGCCTAGATTCTTATTCATTTTTCAATCCCCCAGTTCACTTTTCCGAGTCATACTGGAACATGGTCTTCAGAAATATTTCCTCCCTCCTATGGGGACAGCACAAGCTTTATATCAGTACACGAGTACTTTCAGCCACTCAAGAGAAGGGAGACCTAGCAGTGCAGGACCTTAAATTGTGTTACAGTGTTTGGCTTCTCAGGCTGCAGCCTTGATGACCTGGGCCAAGCAAATAGTCTCTGCCAATTGGTACCTAATAGAAGATAATGGAAAAGTTGGGGATGCCTTTATTTGCAACTCCAGAACTTGAAGAAGAATCAGCATACACATTGTATCCCAAAGTGATTTATAAGCAATGCTAGACTGGTAGTGATGTGATTGAACAAGTAGTGGCATCCATTTCGCATATCAGCATCCAAACACAGCCTTGGACAATTGCATGAGTCAGTTTTATGGGAAGGGGAATGTTGACCAGGACACCGGGGAAATCCCCTACCGCTGCAAAAAGTGCCTTGGGTTCTTTTACTTCCACATGGACACCCACCAGGAAAGCACCAGAAATGGGTAGAAGGGACCTTGGTTTAACATGTCATCCAAAAGACGGCACCCCCTGTCAGTACAACACCCCTCAGTACTGCACTCGGGTGCCAGTATTTGAGGTATGAGCCCAGACTCACTCTGTGGGACTAGAATCCACAACCTTCTGGCCCAGAGGAGATGCGCTACCAACAGAGCCATGCTAACACCCTTGCACACCAAGGCTCCGGTACTGTGGGTACATTACTAAAACAGAGTGTTCATGCAAATCCATAAGAAAGTCTCTGCAACGAATGCCATGGGCCCTTAATCTCTGATCCATTACAGAGAACTTTTCTAGCCCCCGGAAACCGATTCAGGTTATAGTTATTGGGAAACAGAAGGCTTACATGCTTTTCACAATGCATATCCCTAATCCCAAGGTAGGGTAAAGTTTTTTCAGGAACTACCCCAGCAATTTGAATTGGCTAGACCAGTATTTTTTCATTACTTCCAAGTGAGCATTATATCACCTTGGAGAACCAACTGAACCAACTGACCAGACCCAACAACCCAACAGAGGACTTTTTATTTTGGGTAGTCTCCCTTTCCACACACTTCCACTACCTGTTGGAGCTGTATGACGTCCTTCAAGGGAAAGATTCCCCCACAGAGGGTGTGATGCTCAAAAGGGAACAGGAAAGCGGCACAGGGATTCTGCCAGCACAGTGGAGTAAATCTCTGCAAACAGGGTAGAAGATTACCTCCTCTCGCCTTGGGGAGAATTTCATTGACAGGTGCTAATGCGATATTTTGATACCCACAGTCTGGAGATGGAGCCCTACCTGCAGGCGGTTGGGGGGGGGGGCCTCAGCCTGCGCTTAAAAGGGGAAGTTCTGGCATGAGCAGGAGGTCCATGGGAAAGACGAAGAGAGAAGAGGCGGCCCAAGTGTTCTTTCGCCCATGAGGGCTGAAGTTTGGGGCCAGGGTGGGCCATTTGCCACCTGGCCCTTTGCCCTTGAAGACCAGTGAAGAATGTAGCAAAGTGGGAGTCTGTGTGGGGTCTGCAGCAAGAAATGGGACCACCTACACCAATGGGGAGCCAGAGCCTGGGGAAGACAAGTTGGTGGCCCACCTCCTGATCTCCAGCACCAAGGTGGTGTGGTGCAGGAGGGTCCTGGTATACTTGTCTGTGGGGCGAGAGTCAAGTGAAGTCCTGTAGTCCAGGCCATCGGGGAAGTGCGGTGGTGGTAGTCTGTACTGTAGGGAGGGCAGTGATGGCAGCTTGCCTCCCTTTTCGGTGGCACCTTGGCCTGGCTTGGAGGCGTTCAAGGAGCCTACACAGCCAAAGTGGGGAAATTGCATGGGTCTCTGGGATTGCCAGGGCCCTGCAGAGTCTATATTTTCAGCTACTCTAAATTCTTTAGCTGTGTATGTGGTGTGTGTGGTCAGTGTGCCTAGTAAAAGGGAGCGGTGAAAAGTAAGTTTGAGCAGGAGAGACGCTGGAGGAAGATGCTTATTGTTGCCTTGTTTCAGCCCACTGAAATTTGCTGCCGCCAGGATTCGCAGAGCCTGTATGACGGAGGGAGCACTGTAATGAAAGCTTTTGGTAAACAAAAGTTGCTGCAGACAGTATTGGGCTTTATGCCCAGAAGGTTACCCACTGTTTGATTTGCACTCCATGCTCCATGGAGCAGCTTGATCAAATTTGCACAATTAAATCATTTTTTTCCTCTTTTTACTCCTGAGTGGAAACCAGACTCAATTACGGCTTTTGGTGATTGAAATAACTAAGCTTGCCCCTACAGCTGCTGTTACCCTCTGCTGCTGAGAAATTCCTGCACCCTTTGAAGACCTCACCAAGGTAACAAGCTGATTTCTGGGACAGTGTTTCTAGCTGCAAGTGTCCCCTCCACCTAAATTAACATCTTAATACCGCTAGACACTGGGGGAAGGGGGGACTTACAACATGGGGGCTTGTCTGGGATTATTAATTATCGTTCTGGGGGTGCAAGAACTTGTCTTGGACTGTTAATATGGGGTATAGCAGCACGGGAGATTTCTTTGCTGCTAGGTGCCATCTTTGACTTGTGAAATTTCACGCCTCTAGTAAAGTGCCATTTTGCCAGCATGGACTGATTAGCATACATTTAATGTATGCAGAACATTGGGGACATTATACCATTGTCTGGAAGCTGGCATAGCTGGGACAGAGGACACAGAATGAGTAGCAGGAGCACCATTTTGTGTGGAAACACAGGTAACTGCACCACAGGTGATTTGGAATCGTAGGAAAATTTGCTAGCTAAGACAATGGCACATGGTTATAATTTTGTGGTCAAAACCGCACACATCAACAATGCTGCACGAAAAGCAGCGTGTGACAAAATATCAGGGCTACAACACGCCGACCACCACAACCACAACACACACTGGAGGAATATATTGGATTGGTGGGGGCTCCGCACCTCACACCCCCTGCACTAATTATAATCAATTCTGGGGGGTCATGGACTTTGGGGGAACAAACAAAACAGACTGGGAACCTTTTTTTTTTTTTTATTAAAGCAGCAGCAGAGTGGGACTTGGTGAGAATCGAACCACAGCCCTAGGTCCCAGATACTGCCGGAGGCAGATGCTCTAGCAACTCCACCACAGGAGCAGTTAGGCTAGGCACCACTTCAGCTTTCCTACTGGCAGCCTACAGTAACAGGGGTAGCGGTTCTTACCGCACGCTGAAAAAAATCTTGTCATTGTACAACCACTGGCGCTTCTTACATCGCTGTATTTCATGCATGGTTCTCTCCACACTATACTGACCCAGTACCAAAAGAACGCTCTATAAGCTGAGCAGCAGCAATAAAAAGAACTGAAGAGGAGCTCGTAGAAGCTTCTGGTAATGGGAAGAAGTCAGTGCCTGTTCCTGCATTGCTCCTATTATGGTTGTGGGAGGTACTGCAACAGGACAGCACATAGAAGTGTGTGGTCTGCCAATGCACAGGCAGCCACGTGAAAGTGCTGCCAGTGTATCTGAATTATGCCAACAGTGGAGCACTTTCTACAGCCCAGCCAGCACCTCCCAATGAGCCTGCCTGGAGCTGGATGACTGCCTCAGCTTTGGTGAGCCACTCATCCAGCCTTGAAAACTGGGAGGAGACGGAAACTGCAGCAAGTGAGGTAGTTTCTGGGGGAGGGGCACTAGTCACCTGCCCAGCCCTTCTCCCCCACCGGTGCCTGACCCTCCCTGTGGCAGAGGAAGAGGTGATGGAATGGCAGGGAAGCCTAAGCTCAGTGAGCCTCTTGCCTATGGTACACTCCCCATGGTGGCAGGTGCCAAGAAGACTGCCCCAGGACCTCCCCCCAGTGCTGCGGGAGCTGAAAAGCCTGATGTAGAGGTAGAAGAAATTATCTCAGAGGAAGATTCCAGTACAGTGGAAGACATGGAGGGGACAGATGCTGTATCCCCTGCTCCTGGTGTCTGCCCCAGGTCTTTTACTTTCGATGATCCTCTGTGGGAATGAGGTATACCAAGGCCTTATCTCTTTCCCAGCCTAAAGTACCTAGATACCATTCCCAGGCTGCACCAGGTCTGCAGAAGAGGAGAAAGGATATGGACATCCTCAACCCATCTGACCCCCTGCTACTCCCAGTTTACCTCAGTGAATTGGTTGATAAAGGGTACTGCAGCTCAGACCAGTGCGAGGAACATACCAGTGTGGTCACAGGCTGAGCACTGGATGAGGAGACAAATTAAGAAGGAGTACCCAGGAGAGAACTATCCATACATGAGTGAGCGGATCTGGGATAGACCTGCATGCTAATGGCTCCCTTCTCCATCCACCACTGCGACAGTGTTTGCTGCTTCACGCTAATGAATCCCTTTTCCACCCATCACTGCAACTTATATCAGTCTCTTGGTTGGCCCTCACCCAAGTGTCAGTTTGACTATGCACTTGATAGTATCATTGATGGCACAATGCATGGGGGTATGGAGTCCCCGCATGCTTCCTTCCTCAAGGCACGTACTGGTCCCCAGAGTCTCCACTGTAATGGGGAGTAAAGCTCTGTCGGTAGTCGCACCTTCTCTGTGGAACAGCTTCCCAGGAGCTATTCGGATACTTGCCTTGCACTACTCCTTCAAATCCCAAGTCAGATCCTGGCTGCTCCTGGAATCCACCAGCCCTGCTCTCTGGTTTAAACCCTCCCTCTCTGGGGTGTAGGTACTTATACCCCCTTTTCCCTCACTCCTGCCCCCCTTTTTTCTCATTCTCCCTCACCCTTATGTGCTAGCTCTCTCTACCCTCCCTCCCTCTCCCCATCCCTACCCCTACTAGTTACCTTGTTTTCCCCTATGTCTTTTACCTCCATCCCTCCCTAGATATTTTCCCTATTTGTCCTACCCTTGTGCTCCTGCTCTTCTTTCCCTCCTCCTTACCCTAGTACACAGTAACCCTGGTGCAAGCCTCCATGTTACCACTGACAGTGCCTCTGCTTTTCTCCATCTCCTCCCTAGCACCCTTGGTGTGTGCCTCTATTTACCACCACTGGCATCTAACTTACCTGCTTCCTCCCTTTTTATCTCCACCTAGGTACTGTTGCTTATTGAACTGTTTATCCTCCTAGATTACTGTGGTGCATTCTGTTTACCCTGTTTCAAATTAGTATTACTGCTTGTAACCAATTTTTTCCACTACTCTGTGTCAATCTATTGCTGTACAGCTAGTTATCTGTTTTCATCGGGTTTGCAGCTGTACATTGTTCAGTTACATCTCTGTACCATTGTTTATTATGCTATGTATGTTTCCGTTGGGGCTTGTGTCTACACAGCTTGTAACTGGCTACTCTTATTGGATTGTAAATTATTTTAACCGTTTGATTCTGTGCCATTGTTTGTAGTCCATGTCGTGCCTGAAAACAGTCCTTGGATCAGAGCACTTACCTGGTAAAAAAAAAAAAAAAAAAAAGACTTAAATAATGTCATCAAGGAAAGTAGGGAAGACTGGGTATTCCAAGGAGCCCTGTATAAAGTAAAGCAGCAAGATAAAGGGAGTGCCCTGGACATGGGAGGACACCAGCAGGAAGCCATCTGGAAGGCTAAGTAGATGTGCACCTCCAGGGTGTGGATGGGTTGAACACTGTTCAAGACTTTTGCCATGGTCCAAGATGGAGAGGGACAGAGGATGAAATACTACTATAACTCCCCTGCCAAAAGGGGTTTACTATATTGTCTTCTTGGGCTCCTAATGCCCACTGTCAGGCTGGTGTCCTGTCTACAGTAGTTCTATTTGTCTGCGTGAGAGTGCTTTAGTAAGTCTCCATGTCTGTCTCTTTAAGAGAGTGCTTATTCCGTGTTTGGAAATCAGCCTGGGCTGGGTCCGGGTAATTAAGGCTTGTGACCAGCCAGACCATCTGTTATATTGCCCCATTCTGCAGTCACTATACGTGCAGAGGGAGCCCTGTTAGGAAGCGTGATTATTTGCTGTTTATCTGGTATAATGATAATAATAATAATAAAAATAATAATAATGACAGAGGAGTTTGTCTAACCTGCTTTTGTTGCAGCTTGAGCATTTTGAATAGGAGCCACCATTTTGGTTCTGGACTTCCAGTGTTGGACCAATTGAACCTCTGGGTACCTAAAATACAGACTGTCCCCTGAGGTCTTGTGGTAAGGAAATTCTGTTGTTTTTGTAGTTTTAAGTGTTCGCGCCCATATGGACCTAGAAGGGGAGCCCTTATTGTGACAGACAGTTCCCTCAGCCAGCCAAACCTTTTGGATTACCGGGAAATCCCCAGAACTGCCTAAAGCAGTAGTCAGTCGACAGTTGGAGGTTGAAGAGTGAACATCTCGAGCTGTTCAGCAGCTGCTCCTAGGAGGAGCATAACAGAATCATTGGGAAGGCTCTGCTGTCCTGCTTGCCACATTCACCTGCCTTTAAATTGCCCATTGCAGAAGTCGGACCTTTCTGTTTGCTGGCTTAAATCGGCAGCAGAAGAAAGAAGAGAATTGTGGCAACTTGGGTTTTGGACCAAAGACTTGCTCCAGAAGCGCTTGGCCTGCCTGACAGAGAATATAGCTTCGGAGAGACAGGTTTGTGCAGTGAAGCTGTAATTAGCAACCGGACTGAATCCAAACTGTGGCTTAGAGAAATAACTGATTTAAAGTGTGCTGAATGTGTTTCGTGGGGTCGTGATTTGATTCCCCACAGTGAATTCTGTTACACCTGCTGGAGGTTTTTCCAGCAGAAGATCACAAACTCTTTCAGAACTGTTCATCCTGCTTGGGCCTTGCTGCCTAAGCCGCTGACCCCATTTCAGAGATCATCTCGGCAAAAGACACACTTGGGGATTTGGCAACCACCAGGAGGTTAGTCATGTAGGCTCTGCTTCCCCGGCCCTCCAGATCAACGCCATGAGGTCTTCATCTCGCTTGTCCTACATCCTGGTCTGGGTAGCAGGAGTACAAATCAGTGTAGCTCCCTGCAACAACAGCTGCAAATCATTGTGTGGCATCTGATTGTTTTTGTTCTGACTTATTGCAAACAGACTGAGCCCTCTGGCTCGGGATTACAATTATTTGGGTTGTGCACATGTTAACTGTTTTCCTTTCTAACGGCCCCAACAACAGCTGCAATGCTGGCCACCCCCGGGCAACGCTTCAGGCTAGCCTGCACAACACAGTGGGTACCCAGGTTTGTGGGACTGTTTCAAAGGGACTTACAGTGCATGCTGAACAACCCAGGCTAAATCAAAGTGTCAGTCATTCTATTAGATTCATGCCCCTTCCCTGTTAACTCCACCTGAATAAACCAGATTATCTTGTTTCACAGTTAACCTGACTAGTGTGCATATTATTAGTTGGGTGACAGTGGTAATATTGCATTGTTGACCTTATTTTCCAGGGGGTCTCCAGGGCAGTTGCAGCTGATCCAGCCCCGGTGGTAAGTGCAAGAGGCATAACTAAGCATATTATTACTGTTATTCAGTGGATGTGAACGTTTTATGGTGTTACTGTTTAGGCCACCGGAAGGGTTGGTGGGTGGTTACAGCATCCCGGAGGGCTATACCAAAGCAGTTAAGCTACCCCAATACCATTTCTCTGGGTGGAGGCACACGTTCACAGAACTCAGGCCCCTCAACCTGTGCAGAGCCACACAGGCAGGGATAGTAGCCCATAGGATAGCGTCACCTAGGGGTTACATCTTGGAGGCACCATTGGGATTTGCATCCTCTAGTGGTCAGAAGTGAAATTGCAGCCCATTGCGAAATTGAGACAGGAATTGAAATGGAGGCTCTTACTAAGGACATACGAAGAAGCCAGCAGAAGGCCATTTGGTCTATCAAGTCTACTCATGTTGCAGGGTCCACAGCTTGAGCTACTGTCCCTGCTCCCTCTCCCCACTCCTCCCATCCTCCCTACCCATGACCCTTACCCTTCCCCATACCTGTCCCAGCTTCTCTTAAAGCTGCTCACTGTCTTCATAGAAACATAGACTTTGACAGCAGATAAGGACTGCCTGGCCCACCTAATCTGCCCATTTCCCTACCTACTAGATAAGCTGCAGATCCTAGTTAACCAACAGCCTATTTCTTCCTACCCCTTACAAGAATTGCCTTAAGACTGTCCCATGCATTCTTGAATTCTCCCACAGTTTTAGACCCCACAACCTCCTCAGGAAGGCTGTTCCATGCGTCCACCACCCTCTCTGTGAAAAAAATACTTCCTCACAGTCCCCCTGAGCCATCCCCCTCTATCTTCAAATTGTGTCCCCTTGATTTTGCACATCTCTTTTTCTGAAAGATGCTACCCTCTTGGACTTTGTTGATTCCACTGAGGTACTTAAAAGTTTCTATCGTGTCCCCCCTCTCCCTCCTTTTCTCAAAGGTATACATATTGAGCTCCTTTAGTCTCTCCTCATATGGCTTCTCTTGCAGACCCTGCACCATTTTAGTTGCCCTCCTCTGGACTGCCTCCATCCTGTCTATGTCCTTGCGGAGATGGAGTCTCCAGAACTGGACACAGTACTCCAGATGGGGTCTTGTACAGAGGGATAACAACTTCCTGTTTTCTGCTGGTGATGCCTCTCCCTATGTATCCCAGCATACCCCCAGCCCTCCCTACTGCCTTCTCACATTGCTTGCTAACCTTAAGGTCATCTGATATGATTACCTCCAGGTCCCTTTCCATTTTTATTACTCCCCCCCCATTGTGTAATCTTCCCCTGGGTTTTTGTTTCCTAGATGCATTATTTTGCACTTCTTTGCAATGAATCCAAGCTGCCATACTTCTCACCATTCCTCCAACCTTGCCAAGTCCCTTCTCATCCTTTCCACGCCTCCTTGTGTATTCAGTGGATGTAAACATTTTATGGTGTTACTGTTTAGGCCATGATATTACCTCTTCTGGCAGCACATTCCAAGTGCCCACCAACCTCTCTGTAAAGAACTGCTTCCTGACCTTCCTCCTAAACCTCCCACCCTCCAGCATAAGAATGTGCCCCCTCGTGTTATGGTTGCCATTCAACTTAAAGAGACTCTCCTTATCAACCTTATTTATCCCTTTCAAGTACTTTTTTTTTTTTAGCCTTATTTTTCCCTCCTGTCACCACTGACTGGGGCCCCATCAGTCAACCTGCCTGTTCCCCTCCTACCTGAGATCCTCCCAATCTGTGTCCTTGGTCTCCCTTCACCCGTGACACACCTCTGGAGTATTCCCTGGTCAATGACACCCGGAGTGGGGCCACCTTCTGTTCCTTGGTGTTCCCTCTTGTAATGCTCCTTGGGCAGAGTTGATTGATGAGACGAGTTTCCAGTGGGCAGGATCCGGTGCTGGAGGTGGGCGCAGATGACGTCATCCTCCCAGCCAACGGGTGTTTTCCTATGTTTGTGAGCATGAGCCCCCCCCCCAGGAGCTTGGACGTGCAGTGATGTCCAGAGTGGACCAGGCGCACTCCTGTGCCCTTACCCCCAGGTGTCCGCTGACGGTCCCACCCATCACTGACTTGATCCCCTGGCTGTTGCACCCCCAGCCTCCGCTGGGAGTCACCAATGCCGGGGAATCATCCACCCACCCTACCCAGGAAAGAAGAGCAGTCCTCCAGACGCTCAATCTACTCCTCCCCCGCTGACCCTCGACAGCCTAAGCTCGTTCCCGAACCCGGGTCACCAGCATGGCCGTGGTGTGGCATCCAGCACCTCAATCCTCAGCACCACCAGGCCAGCTGCCCTTTCAAGTACTTGAAGGTCCCAATCATGTCCCCACCTTCTCTCTCTCTCCTATCTTCCAGGGAGTACATGTTCAGTTCCCTCAACCTCTCCTTGTATGCCTTACCCTGCTGACCAGCTGTCATCTCTGTAGCCCTCCTCTGGACCTTCTCCAGCTGGTTCATTTCCTTTTTGAGGTGTGGGCACTAGTACTGAACTCCATACTCTAGATGTGGCCTTACCAGTGACCTTTACAAAGGCAATATAACCTCTTCTCTCCTACTACTGATCCCCCTAGATATGCATCCCAGCATCTTGTTTGCCTTTGCTGCTGCTTTCTTGCACTGCATGGAGTGCTTCAGGTCACTAGGGATCATCACTCCCAGGTTCTTTTCCTCCTCTAATGCAGATACTCTGACTCCACCCAGGTAGTACTCTGTCCTCGGATTCTTGGCTCCAATATGCATAACTGCATTTCTTGGCAGTGAAGCCAAGCTGCCAGATCCTGGACCACCTCCCTAGCTTTTCCAGATCTTACTGTAGGTCCTATATCCCTTCAGCTGTGTCCACTCTCCCACAGAGCCTGGTGTAATCTGGGAATAGGCTCATTGTGCCCTTAATGCCCTCTCCAATGTCACTGATGAAGACTTTGAACAACACTGGCCCCAGCACCAAGCCCTGCAGACCCCACAGGTTACCTGTCTTTTGCCAGATTACTCTCCCCCCACGACCAGCCTCTGGGTTCTGTCCTTCAGTCAGTTTTCCACCCAACTGGCCATCTTTTCCCCAACACTGAGATCCACCAATTTCATGATTAACCTTTTGAGGGGCACAGAGTCAAATTCCTTACTGAAATCAAGATAGAGGATGTCTACTTCTTGGCCCCTGTCTTCTGTCTTAGTGACACAATCAAAGAAGTCAATCAGATTTGTTTGACACGCTCCCCCCCCCCCCCAATGAACCCATGCTGCCTCACATCCTGGAGACTATACTCCTCTAGATATTCCACCAGCCTTTCCTTTTAGTATGATCTTCATGAGCTTGCCCACAATGGAGGTCAGACTGACTGGTCTGTAATTCCCTGGGTCATCCTTGGGACCTCTTTTGTGGAGCAGCACTACATGTGCTGTTTTCCAGTCCTGCAGTACTACACCTGTCTCTAGTGAACTATTAAATAGGTCTGCCAGTGGCCCTGCCAGCTCCTCAGCCAGTTCCTTTAGTACCCTTGGATGTTCTCAGTCCGGGCCTGGTGATTTGTCCACCTTCAATGCCAGCAGCCCCTCCCTCACACTATCCTCCTCTATCACTACATCTGTGTTCTCCCCCCCGCTCCTCTGTTCCCTCCTAAAGGCACTGGTCGGTCCGTCCTCCCTGGTGATACAGAGGGCCGGGCTCGCTGTCAAAGCTGAGAAGAGCCAGGTAGCCATGGCTGAAGTGGCATACCTTGGGCATGTTGTAGGCTGGGGACAGCTCCATTCTAACCAAGTAAAAATAAAGGTGATCAAGGTGTGGCCCAGACCGGAAACGCAGAAACAGGCCAGGAGTTTCTAGGGACAGCAGGGTACTATAGGAAATTTGTACCCAATTACAGTACCCTGGCTGTTCCCCTATCTGACCTGGTAAAGAAAAAGATGCCCAAGAAAATTACCTGGGAACCAACCTGTGAAAAAGCTTTTATCAGACTGAAGGAGGCACTGTGCAGTGCTCCTGTATTGACAAGTCCTGACTATAGCAGAGCCTTTATAATCCAGACTGATGCCTCAGACGTGGGTATTGGGGCAGTACTGAGTCAGACATCCAACCAAGGGAAAGATCACCCTGTAGTGTACCTGAGTAAAAAGTTACTTCCCGGGGAGCAGGCTTACTCTACTGTAAAAAAAAAAAAAAGAGCATCTTGCCGTAGTGTGGGCCCTAAAGACGTTCGAGCCATACTTATATGGGCAGCATTTTATGGTACAAACTGATCATAACCCCCTGGTTTGGCTGACAAATGGGACAAACTAATGGTAGACTATTAAGATGGAGTCTTGCCTTGCAAGGGTAGGACATGACGATCTTACATAGAGCTGGAGCGACCAATCAGAATGCAGATGGCTTATTGTCGGAGCACCAAGGGAGGGAGACAGTGAAAATGCCGCCCTCCCACACAGCGATGGCACAATACCGACACAGGCATTGTGCCACCTGTTTTAAAAGTGTTTTCTGTGGGGGGGCTGCACCTCCCACACTCCCAAATGGGGGCTCTGCCCTCCACACCCCCCAGACTTTAGGATTCCAACTCCAGGTCGGGGTTGGTCCAGGGAAGGGGCAGAACACTGGGGGAAAGTGAAACACGGAAAAAGGAACATTACCATGAATGTCGCCATAATAGTCTATTTTCCTGTTTTGCCATCGGGGTGTTGACCTGAAGGGATGCACCGCTTATTGTGTCTATATGAGGAGTGAACTGACTTGTAAAACTCATCCAATGCAGGGGATAGAGCCCCCAAATTCAGTCTAGGTGGGGAGGACTGTGACGCTTGGCTAGCTGGTTATGATTATTGTATGAGATTTGTAATATAAAAATATAGCAGGTGATTGTGTCACATAAGACAGCCTATGCTTATGGATGCTCCCTCCCCAGGTTTCAGAGAAGCTACAGGATATATTAACCTGAAACCAGGAGGCAATTAAAACACCAGAGAGACTTAATTAAGGGTCTCCTGTTTTTCTATCTTAATTAGAACTGACCCAGCTGCCAGGATATAGGGCTCGTAAAGTTTTATGATTCCTATAGGAATAACACTTTATACCAACCTGGCGTTAAAGTTTTAAAACCCTTTGATATGCCTTGGGAAAATGAACTAAACTAGATCAAAGAGAAAATTTTTAATAAAGGAGTCATATTTTGGAAGTGGAGTTTTTGCTGATGTCACCTTATTTAATATACCCCTGATAGGACATCCTGTTTGTATTTTTTTATATTCTAAAAGGAGGAGCTAGATGACTCACAGAGGGGGTGTAGAGAGACACAGTTTAAACTATACTGTGTCTGAACTGTTTAGATATATACCATCTTGACACTGTAGAGACACACAGCTCTGATAAGCACTTAAAGAAGTAATATATTAGATAGAAAAAGTCTAACTGTATTGTGGTAGGAGGTTTTGTTTTGTAATCTTCCCTTGTTCTTTTATGTGATTGTGTGCTCTTTGATATATTGTTCTGTGTTTACATTTTTCATATTTTTATAATATTTTAGTAAAATCTTTATTTGAAAGACTGCCTGGGTGTCTGCCAGTTTTTTTTTTGTATGCAACACAGAGGGTTAAGACTGACAAAAACTATTCAAAGCCTTAATGGTGTTACTGAACTGGGAAAAGGTAAGAATATACCCAAAGTCTTTTATAGAGTTTTAAGGGTTCATTTTGGAAACCTGGCTTGGTGCCCCTGGTGAAAAATTGTACCGCAATCCCCTGAAGAGGGTACATATTAGAGCCTGTACATTGGGTATGCTAGCATAAGATTCACAGTTTGAATCCCCCCCCAGAACTTGAGACTAAAAGTGATTCAGACCCAAAAGCAGACAGGAGGGTCACCCTGTCCGTTACCTGTTCATATTACTGCACTCGGAGGTTGGCATTGTGGGAACAGAGGGCCTGACCTGCTGAGTGCGTTTGTGATAGTGAACACTCTGCCGGCTCTCTCTGGTGCAAGCATCATGTCCCTGGTGTGGTCCAAGCATCAGAACTGCATCTTCAGCAGTCCGATGGTGCAATCCACAATGCCGCGTGCCCGCACATGTGTTGCATTGTAGGCCTCCTTGGTAGGGTGCCGGGGGCGGTAGGTATGGTGTCAGGAATGTTGTCTGTAGTGGGTATCCGCTGTCACCTGTGGGGTGGGAAGGTACACACATGTTAGGCACACATTACTGCACAGTCCACAGGCGGTGCTGCAGGCCATAAGAGATACTCACCCAACAGCCACCTGTATTCCTCATACTGCTGGTCCAGATGGTGTCGCAACGCACTGGTGTTGACGATGTAGAAATCGTGGCACGAGCCTGGGTACCGTGTCATGATGCTGGTGATGATGCCCGTCGCATCGCACACACCTGACAGTTTATGTTATGGAACCCCTTATGGTTCCGGTATGCCTCCTCATTCATGCTCAGTGTGAGTATAGGTACATGTGCACTGTCTATCACACCAACAGTGTTGGGCATGTTGTACCTGTCCAGGAATGCAGCCTTGACAGCCCTGAGCTCAGCCGCTGTCATTCAGTACACAATGTGTTAGCGTCTGTTGCACATGAGGGCATCGGTCACCTGGTGCAGGGCTCTGGACACGGAGGATTGGGTCACGCCCATCACATCCCCTGTCACCCTCTGAAAGGTGCCTGTGGCGTAGTACTGCAGTGCACACAACACAGTGTGGGGGGCATGTGCATCACTTTATGGCTCTTGTTCAGCCACGTGCTGCCTGAGTGCATCTGTGTCATGCCATGCCGATGTACTGCATGTCGTGAATGTGCGTCCGGCACACCAAGCATATGGTGTACGCGGGCACACCCCCCGCGTGGTTGCGTATCCTCCCATGTGCATTGCTGCACGTAGTACAGTTCCACATGTCCCTATGAATGGTTCACGCATCTCGCATGGCCTTGACTTCCACGTGTATGTGCCTCCGCAGGGGACATATGTGCCATGCATAGAGACATGTAGCCTTTGTGAATAGGGCCCAAGAAGTATAAGAAGAGTGCAGTTAAAGAAGAGGAAAAGGTTTACTTTCAGACTAACCTTTTAGAGCCAGGTGGACTTCTCAGTGTAAAGGGGGCCTTCTATGATACCATTCATTAACTCATCCATACGCCAGTGCTTGGATACACAGATCCCACTAGACTCTATGTGTTGCACATTGCTGCCAGTCTAAGGGGACTTGGTGCTATTGTTTATCAAGAATATGGGGAAGGGTTGCACCCAGTGGCATTTGCTAGTCAGAGTCCAACCCCATCTGAGAAGAACTACCTAGTGCATAAACTTGAATTCCTTGCATTGAAGTGGGCCATGGTAGACCAGTTTCACGAATATCTTTGTGGTGCAAAGATTCTAGTGAAAACTGACAATAGTCCTCCCCACCTATGTCCAGACTTCAGCTAAGTTGGATGCCACTGGGCATCGCTGGTTATCTGCACTTTCCACTTACGATTATTCAGTAGAATATAGACTGGGCCTGAACCACACTGATGGTGACGCCCTCTCCAGAAGACCTGACCTTAATGCAAATTGAGTGAGAATGTCTGTCAAAGCCCTCTGTCAAAAATTCGACAAAGATGAGCATCCCTCCCTTGAAACAGCTGACTGCCTGGTAGACTGCTTAGGTCCTCTTGACACTTGTGTTCCTGTGGCCTACTGTCACCTAGCAGCCTTGGATCTCAGCATGTTGCCCCAACTCACCCCTGATAATATACAGTGGGTTCAATCTCAAAACTCCATGATTAAACCAGCCATTCATGCTGGAAAAAAATGTGTCCAAACGTCGTTCTTCAGATTCACAAACTGCCTTGTTGTTCACGGAGGGGGCCCCGACTAAAGTTGCGTAACCAGTTACTTTATAGACAGACCACAGATCGACAAGGGCAAATCATCAAGCAGCAATTAGTGTTACCTACAGCTTTCAAATGGGTGGTGCTATGTGCCCTTCATGACCAAATGGGGCATCTAGGCTGTGATCGAACTACTGAGTTGGCCCATGCTCACTTCTACTGGCCGAAGATGGGAGCCGACACAGAAACTCACATTAAAACTTTCAGTCAGTGTCTACAGAAGAAAGCCCAGCCCCAGAGGGCTGCCCTCTTAAGTCAATAGCTCCACTAGTGCACCCATGGAGCTTGTGTGTATTGACTTCTCGTGTCTTGAACAAGATCAAAAGAATATTGGCAAAGTGCTAGTGGTTATAGATCATTTTACTTGTTATTCCCAGCATATCAAACTAAGGAACAGAAAGCATCCACAGTGGCAAAGGTCTTAATTGAACAAGGATTCAAGGCTTTCCCTCAATCAGACCTGAAATGACACCGATTGCCAGTCTGAATCTGATGGCAGTGAGTGTGAAGCACCCTATTACCCATCTTATGAACTGAGTCAGTTGTTTCAAGGTAACCCCATGTACAATTCTGGAGATGAGGCTGGACCTTCAGGATTGTCTAACCCTCCAGCCTTCTCCACCAGACTGGTGTCCCCTGAAAGTGAGATGCAGAGTACGACTTCTGATATAGCGGATTCTTTGTGCCTGGTAGAACCAGCTGAACTTCAAGAAAGAGAACCAGAGACAGAAAGCACTATTGGTGACATACCAGTAAATACAGAACGGTTTGAAAACAATGAATCTGGCAGTGTTATGGAAAATGATGTTGAGAGTATTAGTCAATGCTGCAAGATTTAAATTCCATGGAACTTCCTCTTAATGACGAGCCTGGAAGTTCTTTAGAGCCAATTATAGACAGTAATGTTGTTGAACCAGAGCAAACAGAGTCAGAAGTTGAAAGTGCTTCCAGTATAGAACTGACAACCAGTGCAGAGGCAACCCTTTCTACAGAAGCAAACTTGTTGACAATCAATAAATGAGCCAGGACTGAGAAACCCCACTGCAAATGTTGAAAGAACTGAACCTGTGCCTGCCCCTTCCCGAAAGTCAGGAAGAGCCACCAAACCAGTGATACACCTCGGTTATGACTCCCCAGGAAGGCCTGTAGATCCTCCATTACATGTAGTTCACCAGGGGGTGTATATTTCTGAAAGCTCTCTTCCAAAACCGAGTTATTCTGCTACTTCTAAGTTGACAGTTAAGCCCTCAAATCAGTGTACTAATGCCCTTGCCCCATGCAGCCCTAGTGTAGCTGATAGGGATAGGCCCTAAGCCATGTGGGTTAGAGTACAGGAGGTGATACAAACTAGAGTTATGAGAGTAATGTGTTTAACTGTTTAAACCAGCTAATATGTTTATGAAACTGTATGAAAATGTGTTACTGTGGAAATGTTACTGCAAATGGTAAAGTATAGTAATGCTTAGGACCAGTTTATTTTACTGATGCATCAGCTTTATTTTGTGCTATACCAAATGAAACATGCATGTATTCTCGTATAATGTTTTCATATAGAATTCTATATGTGTAGGCTTGACACGGATGCCAAGTTTTTCCAGGTAAGGAAGGGTGTAACCCCCTACAAATTCTGGTTTACTATATTGTCTTCCTAGGCTCCTAATGCCCACTGTCAGGTTGGTGTCCTGTCTGCAGTAGTTCTATTTGTCTGCGTAAGAGTGCTTTAGCAAGTCTCTGCGCCCGTCTCTTTAAGAGAGCACTTATTCTGTGTTTGAAAAATCAGTCTGGACTGGGTCCGGGTAATTAAGGCTTGCGACCAGCCAGACTGTCTGTTATATTGTCCATTCTGCAGTCGCTATATGTGCAGAGTGAGCCCTGTTAGGAAGTGTGATTATTTGCTGTTTATCTGTTATAATAATAATAATAATAATAATAATAAAAATGACAGAGGAGTTGGTCTAACCTGCTTTTGTTGCAGCTTGAGCATTTTGAAAAGGAGCCATGATTTTGGTTCTGGATTTCCAGTGTTGGATCAATCGAACCTCTGGGGACCTAAAATGGAGACAGTCCCAAGGGGTCTTGTGGGAAGAAAATTCCGTAGTTTTTGCAGTTTTAAGTGTTGGAGCCCAAATGGACCTGGAGGGGGAGCCCTTACTGTGACAGACAGTTCCCTCAGCAAACCGAATCTTTTGGATTACCGGGAAATCCCCAGAACTACCTGAAGCAGTAGTCGGTTGGGAGCTGGAGGTTGAAGAGTGAACAGCTTAAGCTGTTCAACAGCTGCTCCTAGGAGGAGCATAGGAGAGTTGTCGGGAAGGCTCTGCTGGACTGCTTGCCACGTTCTCCTGCCTTTAAACTGCCCATTGCAGAAGTCGGACTTTTCTGTTTGCCAGCTTAAATCGTCTGCAGAAGAATGAAGAGAATTGTTGTGGCGACTTGGGTTTTGGACCAAAGACTTGCTCCAGAAGTGATCGGCCTGCCTGATAGAGAAAAATAGCCTCTGAGAGACAGGTTTGCAC
Organism: Neoceratodus forsteri; assembly: GCA_016271365.2. NCBI lineage: Eukaryota > Metazoa > Chordata > Ceratodontiformes > Ceratodontidae > Neoceratodus > Neoceratodus forsteri. The sequence goes on from CM028135.1 coordinate 776,083,841, forward strand.
AGTGAAGCTGTAATTAGCAACCGGACTGTATCTGAACTGTGGCTTAGAGAAATAATTGATTTAAGTGTGCTGAATGTGTTTCATGGGTCGCGATTTGGTTCCCCACAGTGAATTCTGTTACGCCCGCAGCAGACTTTTCCAGCAGAAGATCATAAACTCTTTCAGAACTGTTCATCCCGCTTGGGCCTTGCCATCTCAGGCTAAACCCCCATTTCAGAGATCATCTCGGCAAAAAAAATGCTTGGGGATTTGGCCCCCTGCTCAACACCATCGAATAGGTAATGACCACCAGGAGGCGAGTCGTGTAGGCCCTGCTTCCCCTGGCCCTCCAGATCAACACCATGAGGTCTTCATCTTGCCCGTCCTTCATCCTGGTCTGGGTAGCGCAAGTAGAAATCAGGGTAGCTCCCTGCAACAACAGCTGCAAATCACTATGTGGCATCTGATTATTTTTGTTCTGGGTTACTGCAAACAGACTGAGCCCTCCGGCTCGGGATTACAATTATTTAGGTTGTGCACATGTTAACTGTTTTCCTTTCTAAGGGCCCCAAAAACAGCTGGAATGCTGGGCACCCCGGGCAATGCTTCAGGCTAGCCTGCATAACACACTGGGTACCCAGGTTTGTGGGACTGCCTCAAAGGGACTTGCACTGCATGCTGAACCAACCTAGGCTAAACCAAAGTGTCAGTCATTCTATTAGATTCACACCCCTCCCTTGTTCACTACCCCCCGAATAAACCAGATTATCATGTTTCATGTTTAACCTGGCTAGGGTGCATATTACTAGTTGGGTTAAAATAGTAATATTGTATTGTTGCATTGCTGACTTTTTTTCCCCAGGGGGTCTCCAGGGCAATTGCAGCTGATCCAGCCCTGGTGATAAGTGCAAGGGGCGTGAGCATATTATTACTGTTATTCAGTGGATGTGAATGTTCTATAATGTTACTGTTTAGACCACTAGAAGGTATTGGTGGGTGGTTATAGTGTCCCAGAGGGCTATACCAAAGGGTTTTAGGTGATAAGGGCAAGTCCCTTATCGCACCGTTCTCATAGAGCAACGCATAAAACTGCCCGCAGCAAAACGGTGACTAACATTTATCGAGACCGCCGCCCTCGGAAACTAAATCGATCTTTTCTTTTTTGCTGGGGGCTATGGACTTAGAAAAAAATAGAAACTCCCCCTGGAAGCAAAACGGTTACCTGCACCTGGTCCCAAACCCGGCACAACACACTCCAGGGGCAGTGCTCAAGCCACTACATCACGCAGCCAGCTCAGCAGGGCTTGGTCAAATATTTTGTTTTATCACCTATTCTTGTGAGTGTAGATCATATCCCTCAGCGCTACACTCGCTTTACCAATGTAGTGCTCTTTTTCCCTACTCACTTTACATACGGGCGGTATTATTGAGTTGCTCATACTGATGCGCTCAATAATACTTGCTCATTTGTGGTGCTACCATACCAAAGCAGTTAAGCTACCCCAATACCATTCCTCTGGGTGGAGGCACCCATTCCCAGAACTCAGGCCCCTTTAACCTGTGCACAGTCTCACAGGCAGGGGTAGTAGCCCATAGGATAGCGCCACCTAGGGGTTGCACTACATCATCTGTGAAGACACTTTTGGTGAAGAAGTCACAAAAGCTGACCTGAAACTGTATTATGCCTCGGAGCCCCAGAAGAAGTGATGCTTCCTGCCCCTTAAAAGACTGCCACCGTAGAAGAGAGGTGTCTGGACTGTATGGACTGATCCTCCCCAAGGATGCAGGCCTTGGCATCGGGTGAAACAGGCAGAACTGAAAATATGGACCCCACCGCTGGATGCTGGGTGAGATCAACCCCTTTTATTGTTTGCTGTTTAAAATGTTTAAGAATTTTAAGAGGTTGACTCCTCGGTAAGTTAAATGTGTGTTCTTTTGTTGAAAAAAAACAAAACAAACAAACAGTAAAATCGAACAGGAGGAAGCTGGACTGGAATATGCCCCTCTCGGACGGATAGTTGAACCTTAATTCTGTGTGTGTGATATGTAAGACTAAGTGTAAGGTTGTGCATGAGTGCATTGGTGCCTGTGTGTGTCTGTATGGGAGCTGCAGAGTGAGAGTGATTAAAAAACATTAGAAAAGTTAAAGTGAGTTCAATCATTTAAAGGTGCAATGTTTGTTATTAATGTTGAAATGGTTGTGTTGCACACTCCGAATCTGGGGTGCTGTTTATCTGTTAATTAAATGCGATACTTATGCAATGTTAGCGGGGGGGAGGGGGGATATGCTTTAGCCCTAGCTGGCAGCAGCAAACTAAGTTTTTTCAGCTTGGGAGTGTGAAAGTGGGGGTGGGACACCACTGTTGCAGTATCTGGCAATCTGTCCATGGGAACCAGTGGGTGGGTCAGCAGTGGCCCTGTAAGAATAGCGTGGATGTGTAGTAGTGTGTTAGTGGTAGTTAGCAATGCCCTGGGTTAAGGGAAGCAGTGGGTTCCACCATCACAGAGGTGTATACCAGTAGTGCATTCCTGGCCTTGGGGGGGGGAGGGAAGAGTGCACATCTTTCCCCTGGGAGGTCAGGGGGGCAGCTGGTGAACGCTTTGTGAGGGGGGAAGTGTAAGCCCCCTTTGGGAGCTTACTAGTTAGCAGTGTAGCTATAGCATCTGAAGCTGGGGCCCTGCCTACAGGCAGGGGGTGGGCCTCAGCCCAGAGGGCTTAAAGAGGGAGGTTTTGGCATGAGTAGGAGGTCCCTGGGAGACAGGAAGAGAGAAGGGTGGCCCGAGTGTTGTTTGGTTCAGGGCTGGGGTGGGCCACTTGCCACCCCAACCCTTCACCCTCGGAGACAATTGGAGAATGTAGCAGAGCAGGAGTCTGTTTGGGGTCCAGAGCAAATAGTGAGACCACCTGCTCCATCGGGGCGCTGGAGCCAGGGAAGTCAAGTTGGTGGCCCATCTCGTGATCTCCGGCACTGAGGTGGAGCAGTGCAGGTGGATCCTGGTATCCTCATCCATGGGGCAACAGTCAAGTGAAGTTCTGTAGTCCAGGCCATTGGAGCAGTGCAGTGGTGGCAGGCCGTACTGTAGGGAGGGCAGTGGTGGCAGCCTGCCTCCCTTTCTGGTGATACTTCGGCCTGACTGTTAGGCATTCAAGGAGCCTATACAGTCAAATATAGGAGAGTGCACGGGTCTCCAGGATTGCCAGGGCCCTGCAGAGTCTATATTGCCCTGGGATGCTCGGAGCTGCACTGGCTTTGGCTAGAGGGGACTTGGCCATTCTGTTGGGGTCTTTATTTGTTAGGACAGGCCATCGTTGTTGGAGTGCTCTAGATTTGAACCACCACACAGGGAGTTACCACAGTGTTTTCAGCTACTCTAAATTCTTTAGCTGTGTATGCAGTGTGTGGTCAGTGTGCCTAGTAAAATGGAGAGGTGAAAGTAAGTTTGTACAGGAAAGATGCTTTTTGTGGCCTTGTTTCAGCCACTAACATTGCTGCTGCCAGGATTCGCAGAGCCTGTTTGACTTTGAGTGAGCACTGTAGTGAAAGTTTTTGGGAAACAAAAGTTGCAGCAGACTGCATCGGGCTCTGTTGCCCAGAAGGTTACCCACCATTTGAGTTGCACCCCAGGCTCCATGGAGTGACTTGATCAAATCTGCACAATTAAATCATTTTTTTTTCTCCTTTTACTCCCGCGTGAAAAATGGATTTAATTACGGCTCATAGTGATTGACATAACTAAGCTTGCCCCCCCTCCCCTTTAGGTCCTTCTAGGCTTTGCTCCTGGACATCTTGCCCAGCCCATCCAGGAGTAGACAACTAAGAAGTTTCTTCAGAATATAAATCCCCACTGAAGTCAAGAGCATATATTACGTTAGTGTTCAAATATCTTTCTACAGGTGCACATATGGATGCAGAAGATTAAAGACAGAGACATGGAGAAGTTCACGGCACACTTGCAACTCTAAAGAAAGACATTTCTGGACTTTTGGCATCCAAGGGACAGTTATATCGATTTGCTCCCCACTCCATAAAGGGCATTATATAAATGGTACTTGGACCTAGACCTTTCTTCAAGAAGTTGAATGCCCTCCCTTGGAGATCTGGACCCCTGTATTTATCCGTTTCTCTTCTATACCCCCTTCCAAGCTCCTAATCTCATAGCATGCCCCTCTGCAACTTACATCAAGCCCAAGTGGACTAGTACATTCTGAACTATGCTCGACATTATTCTTCTGTTGTGCATTTATGTTCTGTTTGTTATGCAGGGTCATTTTAAACCTTGTTCTTATGACTTTCAAAGGCTCTGAAGGAAGGCCATATGTATTGTACTGGATCTGTCAGTGACTGCACTGAATGTAATGACTTTTACACTTACAAAAGTTAAAAAAAAAAAGAAACATGCATTGGATGAGGTGCACCTAAAACAACTCATCATGGACCCAAGAGAAAATAACAAAACAGGCAACTTTAGGCTGGATTCTGGTCCGTAGACCAAAAAAAGTAAGAGTTGCTGGAAGCCTTGCTGATTCGCCAAGTGACCACTCCCTATAAACAGCTTTGGAGAAATAACAAAAATTCTTCTCCCAGAATGATTATGGTGGTCTGAGACTACTCTAAGCCAGATGAAACTAGATTCAGGGACAGCTTCACAGCAGGGTGCTAGGAGGACTTCTAACAATTCTCAACTGCAGACCTTCCCTAGACTTCTTCATAAACAACTTTTTCAGCCTAGCTAACAAATTCATCCCCTTACTATAAAGAACAGTAATGGTCTGTGCTTAAAGCAGCTAAATGGTGACTTGCATGAGTCAATGAAACTTAAGGAAAAAGCCTGAGGCTGCTTTAAGGCTACAGGAAAGCTGCTTTAAGGCTACAGGAAATCTTTCATACAGGTCACCCAATAAAGATAGTCTTCTAATTTAGACAACTCTCTTGTTAACATAGTCTTGTTTTCCCCTGCTAGGATATAATGCCTCACCTGTAGAACTTCTTTGCTTCATTACTGATTTACGTTCATTAAAAAACATTACTCCTTCCAGCTTTTCGACTTTCCTGTTAACAGTGCAGCCCTACAGTGCTTCCTCTGTTCAGATAGCAACGGCATGATTGGACAATCAAAAAACGTGCAGTTCAGAAAGTTTATGTTATCATAACATCTGAGTGTGAGGGTTGATCCAAGAAGAGGAATAATAACCATTCACTATCATTGTTTAGCTTTCCCCGAATGCCCACCATAAACAAATATTTTTCCCTTCTCTACCCTAAAGGAAATATATTGCTAAACGCATTCACTTACCAGCAGTGATGGGTGGAGCAAACTTTGAGGAAAATACAAAAAGTTGTCAGATGGCAGTGAATAAAAGATGCAGAAAAAGACCTTGTCAAAGAATGGCAGAGTAAAAGAAACAATCACTAATTGCTTCAGAGCACGGATTCACAGTGTAGGCTGCTGTAGTAGACACTGGGCTGAGTGACCAAACTCACAGCTACTTCAGTATGCTTGAAGACCACAGATTATCCCTTTCCTGCTGTGACTGGCTAGCATGACTAAGGAGTTTTTTTTTCAGTCTGCGCTAGTGTTACAAAAGCATGAAAAATGGCACAGTAGCAGTACTAGCAACAACCACTGCATACAATGTTTTTATATGGAAGGGGAGAGAAAGGTGGCTGCCAGGGGCCATCTACTGGAGATCCAAGCACACCACAGGTGCTTACAGTAAAGCCCATTTAAAAAGCAAGAAAGAAAGGAATTTGGTTTTATAAGTGCCTTTCATATTGTATCCCAAAGTTGGACCTTGCACATAGTGGGTCTCTCATTGTCTTAAGAGAGAAAACTCCTGTATATTTATAATTTGGATATGTCTGATGTATGTATTACACATTACATCAAGTTCTGTACATACGTCAATAAGAGATCATCAATTTCTTCTGTTGCAACACATATCTAGAGTTTGAGGCTCTGACACAAGGTAGTAAAATGTCAAGCAAGCCTCCATTTACATGCAAATGAGTCACTTGTAATACAGCCCATCCCATTCCTTGATGTCACTGCAGCAACAGTGCAGAACAAAACATAAGGGTATCAATGCAGTCTAGCCTGATTTTAGTTCAAGTTTGCAATGGCTTAAGGCAGTTCTGTCACGCAACTCACACAGGGAGTAGTTCTTGTAGCCTTAATACTGTATGTGTAGAGCAAATAATACATCTAATAGTATTTCATTCACAGAAACCAAAATCTGTTTCTTTGTACTGCTCATTTATCTCTGTGAGGCAACTGTAACATGTTGTGGAAAGCAATAGACTGAATCAGTCAACCAATCAATCAAGCAGTCAGTCAGTCACTCTGTATTGAACCAGATGAATACCCTTGAGAAGATTCATTACAAGGAGGGCCTGAGCAGTTCACCACAGGATCACACAAGACTGAATTATACACATCCCCTTTCAGCAGCCTGAAAGTGGAGAGCTAGATCATTTACTTCACAATGTGTATTGCTTTACATTTCAAATGCTCCTTAAATCTGAGTTTCTGACTGGAAATACCAAGACACAGAATGCATATGACATGGGAGCAGTGAGCTAAGCAAATACAGAGCGCTACAAACACTGAGACTGATTAGTTTCTTTACCTACAACAGCTGAGGTGTAGCATCCGATTTGTGAGGGACATCTTACTTCAAATGCTGGCATTACAAAGCAGGGGGGGGAGGGGCTGCCACAGCTTATCCTTAGTACCTTGAAAGTGAAGTGCTGTAGCTCACACATCACTGCTAATGATTTATAGTGGGAATTGGGGCACTTTCAAAGTCATGGACCTGAGGGGCCATCACAGTTTCCAAAGAGGTTAGGGGAACTTCCTAAGGGTTAGAGAGTAAGGTGCTCTAGTAGGATTTGAACCAGAGTTCCCCAGTGCTTGTGCTTTAGCCACTAGATTACCCTTCTTCCATATGCTGCAGCTGATGCTTTCCTGGTAACCTATTCCTTGTTATAGCTGAATTCTTTATTGCTTTACAGCAGCCATCCAATCACTGACTGCCTAGTTACACAGGGAAAGGGGCATATTTGCACGATTGTTTCTCACTGCTGGTGTCAATCAAATCAGAGAATGCTAACACACACACACACACACACACACACACAACATAATACAACAGCTGTATAATACCACCTAAAACTCTTGTTGTACCCAGAGTCATTTATTGGGTAAACTGTTTTTGCTAACAGAAACAGTAACCCAATACATACAGGCACTTCCTTATATGAATACTGTATATACCTCAAATCAGTGCTGCATCACACTCACATGGTCCTAGTCCCTATTAGACCTGCACTTCAGGATGTACACAACACTTAAAGGGTTCCTCCATTACTTCATGGGGAACCAAACATTGTAGTTTGGTTTACTGGTGGAACTGCATTTAGTGCAGCACCATTATCTGTTGCTCTGATGACATCATCCTCCAGCAACACTGATGGTAAAATGGAGGACAAACACATTGATAACTTTTGGGGGCTGTATATTTTTATTTATAATCTAGATTTGGACAGCAATAGGACTGCTGGCAACTGGAGGACGCATACAACAGTTACACATAAGGAGGTGGGAAAATATTGGTGTGAAACTATGGTAGACTTCCTCTTTAAGAACTCCAGTTTAGGATTGAGAAGTACCTTTCAGTTTTTCATCAAGTATACTCTCCCTCAAACTGTGAGGGACATAGGCAAAATGGGACACAGTCACACATATCATCAAATCTTAGAGAAAGAAAAGCAGAAAACGAGACTAAACTTGTGCTTTCATTTTTGCAGGACTTGTTGTTTATCAATTGATATAATAATGTGATGGACCCTGCAGCAAGGCATGTCTGGGCCATGCATATGGTGCTGCCATTAGTGTTGATAAACTAGGATGTCCAATATAATTGGTTTTGTGGGCAAGTGCTGGAGACATTGCAATCAACAGAGTCATGGGGCCTCAAGGCTTGATGAGCTCTGTAAGTAAACCAGTATTTACTCTACTGCACTTGGAGTCAATAACCAGCCTAAGTTTAACTGAAAACAGTTTTAACAACAATAAAAACCTGGAAGAGAAAACAGAGAGTGTAGCCATACCCTTTGGCAAAGCCCTGTTTAAGTGCCCTTCTGGGTTGGCCATTTCTACCCTCTCCCACCTGGTACGAGGATGTAAACCAGACTCCAATGGGAGCTCCCTGAACATAGTCCCTGGGTACAACAGGTGCAGAATTTTTTATTTTATTTATTGAAATGTTTTACCAGGAGGGCACACTGAACAAGAAGTTGCTTGTCTCACGGTGCAAGCTGGGGGGGGTGGGGTTTATCAACAAGAATGTAGAGATTATACAAAGTAATGGATGGGTGCATTGTTACACAGTAAGTAGGAGCAGGTAGACAGAAGTCCAGCAGTTAGGTTTAGGTACAAACAGATACAAGTATTAAAATGATACCACACAAATATGAGTCCACAGTTTACAATACAACAATACAGGCAGTACAAGTAATGCAGCAGAACTTTCAAAGTGCAATAATATACCTAGAGCTGTGTCAGGGCAGAGTACAAGTGCTTTAAAGGGAACCAAAACAAGCAGTTTTTTAAAACTGCAAACTTCAAAATCAGGCTTAATTGCGAGGTAAAGTAAAGGCTGCTGTTTACATTTATGCTAAAACTGTATTTATGTAACTAATATAAATGCAGTTTCATAGCTTTTGAAAAATGTAAACATCAGCCTTTCACTTTCCAAAAACAGCCTTGGTTTCTCCCTAAGATGTCTGCCAAGTGTGTTAAATGATGAGTCATGATGACATCATCAGAGCCACAGACAGAGACCCACATATTTATTTATTTATTTACGAGTTTAACCAGGAAGGCATACTGAGCAGGGATTGCTCGATTCCAGATGTGACCTGGGGGACAAGTCCCAAAACAATAGTCCAAATACAGGTACAGTAGATTAAACAGCACAGTGAGGTGTCCACCTGCCATACAGACAATCGGCAGATAGATACAGGAACACAGGAGGGGGAACATACACGGGGATTGTGTTACAGAGATCACAATAACAATAGTACTACTATATAGTGGACACTAGCTAAAGCATGAGCAGCTTGAGGAGAAGTGGGTGCTGAGTAGGCGGTTGAGGAGGCGGGGGTTGGGTGAGTGTCTTATATTGACTGGCAAGGCGTTCCATAGCTGTGGGATACGAAAGCTGAAGGCTGCTTGGCCTTTGGATGTACACATGAAAGGGATGTGGAGGAGCCTGGGGTCCATATTTCTGAGGGAGTAGGCAGGGGGAGGTTGTGGGGAGAGGAAAGAAGCCAGGTAGAGAGGGAATGGTGTGGGACCAGAATTTGGCTGCGGACCTGGCACAGTGGGTTAGTCTGTGGTCTTGGAGGGACGGCAGGGCTAGGGAGTCATGTAAGGTGCAGTGGTGGGTTGTTTGTGGGCAGTCCAGGATAAAGTGACAGAAGGAGTGATAAAGGGAGTCAAGGCTGGCCAAGGCGGAGGAGGGAGCAGTAATATAGACTATATCGCCATAGTCGAGTATTGGGAGTATCATCCTTTGAACAATTGCTTTCCTGGCAGGAGAGGGGAGACAGCTTTTGTTCCTATATAGGGCGCCGAGTTTAGGGAGTAGTTTCTTGTGTAAGGAATCAATGTGGGTGGCGATATATTTCTATAGTACTAACTAGTTCTTCTTTCCCTCTTTGTTTTGCATTGTTGTGCCAGAATGATCAACACCATGTATTAACTTGTGGATTATTTTGATCAGTACACATGTTAGGCCATGATTTTGTTCATTTTGTTTACTTTAACTTGCAGAAAATGTTTTGCAATCCAGCTTTTTCCTTGGCAAATTGCATTACAGTTCAACACTTCAAATACCTGATGATCTAGTGGTTATGTGATGCACTGAATTTTGTTAACCAGGAGAGACACACTAAGCTGAAAGCTTGTTTACCGGTGTGGCCTGGGAGCACAATGAAGTTTAGTGACTCGCTCAGGGTCACACAGCAAAGCACCAGTTTGGTTCAGTTTCAAAGCCCGTGCTCTCTTGTTAATCCACAAATAAGGCTTTCTTTTTCCATGTGAACCCACTGCAACTAGCCTGCCTTCTGCTGAACACCCTACCATCCATACCCTGTCCTTAGTACTGCCTGGTGCCACATACGTGCTTCAAACAACATGAAGTCTTGCTATATTATGACAGTAGCAGTTTGATCCAGCTCTAGAACTGCTCCGGAGGTGAAATGGTTAATACCATTCCAAAATAGAACTTTGAGCACAAGCTCTAAGAAGCAGCTCTATCTGTGTAATTTCAAACCTGAACTGTCAGATTCTTTACTCCGCCTCAGTGAACAGTCGCCTGGAGATTTCTCCTACTGCTCGTCTATTTCGGTTTAAACAGTGTTTTCTGGCCGATTCAACCGAGAATAGTTTTATTTTAACCGCAAAACCGTTCGGTTCAAGCTCTGTCTGTGGTAATCGTAAGTAATTAAAAGGTTTTGTCTGTGTGGAACTTGTAAGTTTATCGGTTCGGTTTTGAACCGATCAGCTGGGTTTAAAACTCATTAATTTTAAAGTTTAACATTTTAGAGTGCAGTTCCCGGTTCTTATCGGTTCTAAAAAAAACGGATTTTATTACGTTTTTTTCCAATACCTGTGACACGGTTGGGAACCGATAAGGGTGTCTTGCCTGGCACTGCCGTTTAAAGGGCAAGTTTTCTGGTTAGGCTGGCATTATGTCTGAGAAACCCAAAAGAAAAACCGGGCCCACTGGGTTTCAACACTGTGATGTCTGTGGGGAAGCCTTTGCCAAGGCTGACCCACCCACCACATGTGTCTATTGTCTGGGGTTTGACCACCTCCAGTCAGACTGCCAGATATGTAAGAATTTCCCTGCAGCCACCCTGGAAAAGAGATTGGGCAGGCTCAGGGAATGAGAGGCCAAAAAGTCCGCTGACCCAGATGGCCAGCCCGGTTCGGTGCCAACCGAACCGGAGGGAGTGCCCTCTGACCAGGGCGAGACTTCCTCGGGCAAAAGAAAAGCTGGTTCTGAGGAACAAGTTCCAGTAAAGAAAACAAGAAAGTCAGCAGGTTTGGAGTCCAAAATCCTTCTCCAACTCTGCAGAGATAGCAAAAGCTATACAAATTGTCCAGTCACTGTCTCTCAGGTTCCGTCCAACCGCCACTATCTGGCAAAAGGTCGGTTCTCTGGTTCCAGTGGTTCAGGAATATGATGTTGAGGAGTTTTATGAACCAGAAGAGGGGGAGATGATTATGAACAGTATGAATGTGGCTGGGAAGGTCTGGGTGCCCATTGAACCGGACATTTCCCAGACAGACCTTTAGTATCTCCCTCATGCTATCTGAGTCCCCATCTCATTTTATGTTTTACAAAAAGTTGTTGAAACCTCCAGCTTCCCTTGGAAGAAGCTGTGGATGAGCAAGAGGAGCCTGATTTTGTAGAAATGATGGATATTCCAGAGTCTAGGAGATTGTCTATTCCTTTGCATAAGTCTTTTAGGAAGCAAACAATAAAAATTTTAAAAGCTCCTAATTCTGTGCCTCCTGTAGATAAAAAGGTGGACAGAAGGTACACATTGTCAGGTCCTGATACAGAATTCCTTTCTCAGCAATGCAGTCATATTGGGGTAGTTCAGGCTGCAGCCTGCGATAAAGCTAATATTCCCCTGGCTTCACATCCTCCTGACAAGGATTCCAGGAAGATTGATGCCATGGTGAAAAAACAGTATATGGCAGCTCTCTGGGACTCAAGCAAGCAAATTATATGGCTTATGTAGCTAGAGTATCATAAATCTAGATGGGATACTGTTATGGAATTAACAAGCAAGCCCATGGCCAGCTGGCTGCGAACTAGAACAGGTGGCTGCTGATGGCATTGAGGCTTCTAGGTACAGTTTCATGCTGCTGTGGATGTTAATGATGTTTCCTCTAGGGTCATGGCCACATCTGTAGCTTTTGAGGGTTGGCCTGGCTCAGGTGTACTAGCCTGTCACAGGATACCCAGACTAAGGCTATGGATTTTCCTGTGGTGGGAAATTCTCTGTTTGGGGAGCAGACAGAGAATTACATGAAAAAGATGGATGAATATAGGACTACTCACAAAAGTGCCCAAGCTAAGGAGCGGCAAGCCACTCCCCAGAGGCATACCCCCAGGGGTAGGGGTAGGCCTTTTCACAGGCCTTTTTATCAGACTCAGGCCTCCTCTGCCTATGCTCAGAGGGGCTTCTTCAGAGGCAGAGGCAGACGAGGGTGGGCAGGCCTGCTCCCACCCTCAGCCTAAAGCACCTGCTAAGCAGGCACCCTGATGGGGTGCCCAGGGCCGATTCTCCTTTACGGTAGGGGCGGCTGGCTTACTTCAGTCAGAACTGGGCTTCTTAACCTCAGACAAGTGGGTTCTGGAAGTAAAGCCAGGGTCTGGTTCTCAGCTTCAAAAAGTTTCCCAAGTTGAGAACCAGATTTTCTACCTGCAAGTGCTTCAGAGACCCTTGCTCTAGAAGCAGAGGTCTCAACCCTGTTGGCTCTCAGAGCAGTGGAAGGGTTCCTCCCTGCACCAGGGCAGGGGTCTGTATTCAGATACTCTTACCCCAAAAGACAGGAGAATGGCGGCCCATATTAGACCTCAGATATCTGAACAAGCATCTTTTGAAACCAAAGTTCAAAATGGTAACTCTGGCAATGATTTTACTTTCCCTAAGGCCAGGGACTGGTTAGCCTCCCCTGGACCTCAAGGATGCCTATTTCCACGTCCTAATCAGAAGCTCCCATCGAAAATATCTCAGATTCGAACTACCCTCAGGTCATTACCAGTTCAGAGCAATGCCCTTCGGCCTCACCTCTGCCCCAAGGATATTCACAAAGTGTCTGGCAGTGGCAGTGGCCCACTTAAGGAGGCAAAGGATTGCTGTTTTTCCCTATCTAGATGATTGGCTCATTGTAGGCCAGTCCCCAGAACAGGTAAAATCTCACCTGCAAGTCACCCAGCAGCTTCCTCACCTCCCTGGCTTTCTGCTAAATCTGCCAAAGTCGGTTCTGGAACCAGTCCAGGTACTCACCTTTATAGGGGCAGAGTTGGACACAAAGCTAGCCAGAGCTTTCCTCCCTAGAAAGGGTGGACGAATTTAGTGGCTCTGGCCTCCTCCTTCACTCTGCAGGTCTCTCGACCAGCAAGACACTTTCTGCAGCTCCTGGGGCACATGGCTGCATCCACAGCTGTTGTGCAGGGAGCAAGATTTCAGATGAGAGACATTCAGTTTCACTTGAGAACCTATTGGTCTCAGAGGAGAGACCACCTTTCCAAGTTGGTCCCAGTGACTCGAACCTTGATCCAGGCCCTCCAGTGGTGGCAGGATCAGAGCAATTTAAGATTGGGGGTCCCCTTCATTTCCCCTGCTCACAATTTGACTCTCACTACAGATGCTTCCCTTCTGGGTTGGGGAGCCCACATGGGCGACCTTTCCACTCAGGAAGTGTGGTCCCCCCAGGAATCTCTGCTCCACATCAATTTGCTAGAACTCAGAGCTGTCTTTTTAGCTCTTCAAGAATTTTCTGCATCTGTCCACAACAAGGTGATACAAGTCAGAACAGACAACACCACAACAATGTGGTACATCACAAACAGGGGGCACTTCGTCTGGCCTTGTGCACCGAGGCAATGAAGTTGTGGTCTCTGGCCTATTCCCTGAACACTTCCCTCATGCAGTTCATCTTCCAGGAAGGACAACGTCCTAGCAGATGCTCTCAGTAGGATTTCCAGGGCCATCACAGATGGTCCCTGGATCCTCAAGTGCTGGGGATAGTCTTTGCCAGATGGGGCACCCCTCAGATAGATCTTTTGCAGCCCCAGACAATCACCAACTTCCTCTGTTCTGTTGCAGGCCTCCAGTGCTGGGCTCAGTCCCCTGGATGCCCTTCTCCTGGATTGGCGGGAAGTTTCTTTATGTCCCCTTCCCTCTCCTATTCAAAGTATTAGTCAAAATCAGATCTCAGCCTTGCAGTGTGATTCTGATTGCCCCGGATTGGGCCAGGCAGCCCTGGTACCCACTCCTTCTGTCACTGACAATCCATCTTCCCCTTTGCCTCCCCAGGAATCACAACCTATTAACTTGTGCCCAAGGAAGGGTTTGGTATCCGGACCTCAAATCCCTCAACCTCAAGGCCTGGCTCTTGAGGAGTTAGAGTTTGCTGATTTACACCTCCCTCAGGGTGTTCTTGAAATCCAAAGGCTCCAGAAAATCTTCCACTAGGGCTACTTTATAGTTCTAAATGGAAAAGGTTTTCCATTTGGTGTGCTGGAAAAATGTTTCCCAGAATCTGCTGATTTGCCCATTGTATTAGATTACATGGTCCATCTTAATTCCTTGGGTCTAAGACCAGCTACCCTGAGAGTCCATTTGGCAGCTGTATCTGCTTTTGTTTCAGCAGGAAAGTCATCCCCTTTCCACTCACACTCTGTTTTCCAAGTTTTTAAGGATTACTCCATACTAATCCACCCTTTCGGGAACCGGCCCTGCCTGGGATCTTAAAGTTTGTATTGCCCAGTTAATGCAAACTCTTTTGAACTCCTGTTTTCTGGCAGAGCTTAAGTATCTAACTTGGAAAACTGTTTTCTGTGGCTATCATCTGCTAGATGCATAAGTGAGTTGCTGTGCCTTGTCAGTAGAAACTGACTTTATTTCTTTCCACAGGGATAAGGTAGTCCTTAGGACTAATAGGAAGTTTTTACCTAAGGTGGTTTCAGATTTCCATCTTAACCAATCTATCTCCTTCCAGTATTTTCACTGATCACTCCTCTTCTGGTGAGAGGAGGTTGCACAGCTGGATATTAAGAGAGCTCTTAGTTACTATATAGAGCGTACCAAAGGTCACAGGTTCAATCCCTCCAACTTTTCCTTACCTATGGTGAAGTTGGGAAAGGCAACCTGCCACTAAGAGATCAATTGCCAGGTGGATTGTCTCTTGTATCCAATTTTGTTATCAGAAACTGGGCAGAGATCCCCCCTCTGGCTTGAGGGCTCACTCTACCAGGGGTACAGCTGCGTCTCTAGCTGCTGCCAGAGACATCCCTATATTAGAGATATGCTAGGCTGCTACTTGGAAAACGGTACACACTTTCACCAAGCATTACTCCCTGGATGTCCAGGCCAGGAGAGATGCTCGGTTTGGCACAGCTGTTCTTCAGAGCCTATTCCCTAAGTAGGTTCTGCCCCTCCTCCATGGAGGTACTGCTGTGTAGTTTGCTACTGTCATAATATAGCAAGACTTCATGTTGTTTGAAGAAAAAATTACTCACCTTAGTAATGTTGTTTCTTCTAATGGAGTCTTGCTATATGACCTCCCCCAGCCTGCCCTCTCAGAACTTCTACTTGGGTGGGGTGCGGGCAACCTAGTGTGGGCACTATTTTGTGCCCTTTAGGCTTTCTCCCCTTTGGGGGTTTGGGAAGGCTTTATTATACTGTTGTTTTATTCTCATGTTGTTAGAATTGTATTAGTAGTTCTGGTCCCCTGACTTGAGTCTTGGGGTTGGGACCAGCAATGGTTGTTGGTATTTAGGTAGCCATTTGGCTAGTGTAGGTTACAGCTCCACACAGACCTTAGTGAGTTTTGCTCAAAGATCTGACAGTTCAGGTTTGAAATTACACAGATAGAGCTGCTTCTTAGAGCTCGTGCTCAAAGTTCTATTTTGGAATGGTATTAACCATTTCACCTCCGGAGCAGTTCTAGAGCTGGATCAAACTGCTACTGTCATAATATAGCAAGACTCCATTAGAAGAAACAACATTACTAAGGTGAGTAATTTTTTCTTATGGTCTCATGAAGAGAATTATCACTCCTCAGATTGTAATCTTGTACCTCAGAGAGTTGTGCACACCTATACTGATATGCATCATCAGTTGGCACAGTTAAAAAATGCCTCCCAAATCGCTCTCCAGTCCACATTCTCAATGTTTGACTTCTGCTCCCACAGTAAACATTGAGTGGATCACCACCCTTCTGCACATGCAGGTAGTATGTACAGTCCCCTGTTGTGTTTTTTTACCCCACCTCATTAACCAACAACTAGGTCTTCCTGGAGGGCCAAGCAATAAGTATCATGACCCACCAGAAAAACTGCTGTTCATGCCCTCATAAGGGCAGCACTTACAATGGATAACAATATTATTAGCAGGAGAGGCATACTAATACCTTGAGCGAATCCACCAGACTTCCAGTGTCAGTCTACTCCTTTACCTGTGATCTGCAGAACCCCACAGGACAGTTCCCAGCAATTCTTCTCCAGTACTTTTTTGTGATCTACTCCACAATGCGAGTTGGCTGGCTACCACCCTTCCAAATCTTGAATGAGCTAAACACAACTCCCTCATTACTGTCCTAACAAAAGTCAGCACCCCCCCCCACCTGAGGGTAATCTCCTTACACTGAATTCAAGTAACAGTTTAGGTGCAGCCCTGCCACTCTGAGTATTTGTCATAGCGGGCTACTCTCATCCACAGTCAGGTAGTGATCACGATGTTGGCAGCCCCACATTTCAGATCTCACAGTGATCTGCTCAATGTCCTCCTTTATGTCTTCAAGTAACCTGAATAAAGCTGTACCCTGCTGGAATAGCCTCTTCAGTCCCTCTCTGGCATTCATTCTTCTCACCTGCTCCCCATACCAGACACTGGTGAGTTCACTACCCTTCCGCATCATGAATGTGGTTAGTACAGTCTCCCGTGTTACTTTTACGTATTAATAATAAACATGATCTTCTGGTAAGCCAGGCTGATAGCTGCATTACACAAGTGGAAAAATAGGCTTTCCTACCCATATAAGATCTAAGCCATCTATGATTAGGCACTGTTAAATGATATGCGTAATGATATACACACCCATCATTTAATAGTGCCTAATCAAAGGTAGCCTAGATCTTTTAAGGATAGGAAAGCCCATCATTCCCCTTGTTCCCTGCTGCTATCAGCCTGACTTACTGGAAAGATATGTTTATATTTGATATGTCAAAATAAAACAGGGACTGCACTACTTGCATTCATAATGCAGAAGGGTGATGAGCTCACCAGTTTTCGGTGTGAGGAGGAATAGTGAAGAATGAATACCAGAGGGGGACTGAGAATGCCACTCTTGCAATGTATTGCTATATTCAGGGAAGGGGGAAGACAGAAGGAGAGAAATATGAGCAGATTACTGTTAGAAACAAGATGTGGGGCTGCCAGCACCTTGATCACTACCTGACCCCGTTGTCCTGGCCAACATTCCCCTTCCCATAAAACCAGTTCATGTAATTGTCCAAGGCTGTGTGTGGATATTAATGTATGAAATGGCTGCCACTACACGCTCAGTCACTTCACTACCAGTCTAGTATTGCTTGTAAAGCACTTTGGGATACAATGTGTAGGAAAACCACTATATAGCGTATATTGGAATGCTGTTACCGCTAAAAAAGAGCACATTTTGAAACCTTGTTATGCTTTACCATGGACGTCATGCATGCTGTTATGCTGCAGTAGCTACGTACTCACTGCAGCATAACATCGAACGGCAAGACTTGCACGCACTGTGCCACCTCGAACTCACAAAAATCAAACAGCACTGTCAGTTGGCAGAGGTCCCAGCATAAGCCGCAGAGAGAAAGGAGCATAAAATTAAATACATGTTTTGTAACAAGCATTCCAATAATCACTATAAAAAACTATGGATGGGTTTCCATTGGTAACGGTACTGATTAGTGCATCTTGCGGTTCCTAAGGCGACCGAACCTCTCGAGCTTCCATCGGTCGGCTTAGAAACTGCTCGATGCACTAACAGCACTGTTACCGATGGAAACCCATCCATAATTCTCTATATAAATGCTGATCTTATTATTATTTCCCATGGAAAAAGAAGACAAGACAAGCATATATTTGAGTTTTGAGAAAGTATGAACTCTGACATTGGACTGCACAAGAACTTTGCTACGCAAAAGGGGTGGCTCTAGAGGGTGGTGAAGGGTGTGGCTGCAACCCCCCCCCCCCGACATAGTTATGTACTTGCTTGCTGGTGCTGCTGCTGCTGCATTTCACTTTGTTGAAGAAGTCTGATTTATTGATTGTACAAATGTTTACATTCAAACTATGGATTACATTTGTAGAGTCTGTCAAAAACGTACTAGAAAAAATATAAATGTTTAATAAAAATTTTAAAAAGTGCATATTAAGCATGCACACCACCCCAGCACCCCCACTGTAGCATCTTGGATCTGCCATAACCACTAGATCACCAGGTTAATCAAGATTTGTACTGCACTGTGGTTTGCCACAGAGAAAGTCAATTGGATTAAAACACAATTTCAGCATGTTAAAATAAACAAAATGAACAAAACCATAACCTAACATGTGTATTATACAAAATAATGCACATGGTTTTGACCACTTGGGTGAAACAATTCTTTACAAAGGGGAAAAAACTAGTTAGCACTATAGAGAGCCATATATCTCTCTGACTTTGGCTCTAATGATGTCATCACATAACACATTAGGCGGCCATTTTAGGAAGCAGGTAAGACAGTTTTTTTGAAATTAGAAGGCTGATTTTACAATATTCAAATACTCTGGAACCACATTTAGGTAAATTAAATAAATGTAGTTTTAGCATTAATGAATACAGCAGTCTTTCCTTTAGTCACCTATGGAGTCAGAGTTTTGAATAGTTTGTTGTCAAAATGTTGTTTAGGTATCCTTTAAGGAAGAGAAGGGATGAGTAGCTAATGGTCGCTAAGGAGGAAAAGTGGAAGGAGGAGGAGGTTGGAGGGAAACTCGCAGCGGCCTAATATCTACTACAGGAGATGAAGACCCTGCGAGGGAAGAAAAGGGCAGGAGGAGGAGGGAAGGGGAAATGGTGCATGCTTGTAGATGTTGTCATGCAGGTTGGCCGGCACTGATGCACTTTCAGACAGTGGAGCAACATGCTTAATTAATGTTGAATCCCACAACAGGCCATTCAATTACTTAAAATTATAGAAACCCTACATACTGGGGTATTTGTAATCAGGCCCAGTGACCACCCTGGAAAACACAATGAAAAATCTATGTCCCTTGCAACATGGTTCACGGACACAGACAGCTCCACCTTATGCAGGAGGCCAATGGACTTTTGCTCTCTCAGGGAATCTGCGATACAAGCAGGCTTCCTCTTTGGACTTGCTGTACCTCCCTTAGACCAACTGCAGCCTGCTCCGTTCTTCTTCCTCTTTGCTGCTGAGGGCTTGTATGAACCCACACACATCTCGACTTCCAAACCCTTAGGTCGATGGCAGCCCTACACCTGGCTGTAGTGCCTGCTATGCAACCTGTATCAGCAGCCTTCAGTGTTTTGCTCTGCGCTTGATCTTTAGCATTTTGCACATACTGACTTGCATGCAGTTGCTGCTTACTTCCTGTGTGAAACTCATCAGCTCTTCTTACAGTTTTGGTCTATCCTTTTAAGGCCCGGAAGAGGTTTCATAGATTGTTACAAAGCACGGAAGACCAAAGTACGTTTTGCTTGCCACTTGATTTTCTAGCTGTATCCCTTTATATTTCTCACCCTGAAGTAGTTGTGTAGTTTTCTTTTAAACTCATTCATGGTTTTGCTAGTGACTGCCTCCACTGGTAGCTGGTTCCATATTGATACCACTCTAACACTGAACCAGTGTTTTCTTTTAGTAGTAAAATACCTTTTCATGGCCAGTTGTAATGGGTGAACTCTCGTATTGTAATTTAGTATCCTACATGTAAATCCTAGTTGTTCCCCATAGTCCCTCAGTATGGAGTGCTCTGTAGACCATACACGTTCCCCCTGAGTCTTGTATACTCTAATGTATACAAACCCAGGTCAGCCAATCTTTCTTCATAATCTTTTCCTTTCACCTCTGATATCTTCCTGGTAGCTCTACGTTGTACCCTCTCCAGAGCTAAGATGTCACTTTTGTACCCCGGAGACCAAAACTGAGCCCCATATTCCATGTGTGGCTGAACCAAGGACCCCCACAATGGTAGCAAGACCTCCTTCCTTCTAGACTTTACATGTCTAATTACACAGTTTAGTAAACCACTAGCCTTACTGATGATCTGACTAGTGTTGTTGAAAGCTAAGCTCATTTGAAACCTTTATTCCAGGGTCCCTTTCTTCCTGCGTGACCCTCAGAGTTTGCCAGTTTAGTTTATACCTGGCCATTTGGTTGCTTGCCATGATCAAAATGCATCACTGTGCCATTTATCTGCATTGAAATCTGGTCTGACTAACTTAGCACGTTTCCAGTTTAGTTAGTGAAGTCTGGAGTTTTTCATGATCCTTGGTAACTTGGTGTATATAGACAAAGTAGGCCATAGGCCCATTTAATTGTCTTCCACTCATAGTGGGTTTATCTGTTGACACTCTTAAGTAATAAATATTCGTCTAACCTTCTTTTATATACATCACATGATGAAGATTCCACAACATTCTTAGGCAGATTATTCCAAATTATAGGTGTACGTATAGTATAAAAGCATTGATGCCTGTTGGTTCTTACCCTATATATAAATATTTGTTTATCATGTGATCTTGAATTTACTAATTTCTGAATCTTTCTTATTTTACATTGTGCCATTAAGGCCTCGTCTTTCAAAATTCGGTATAAAAGTAATAAATCTCTTCTAATTCTTCTGGTCTCTAAAGAATACAGATTTAGGTCAATCAGTCTTTCCCCCATAATCCTTGTGTTTTAGTCCTTTGATAGATTTTGTCAACCTCTTCTGGACTCTTTCGATCTGTATGATATCTTCTTTTAAGTATGGGTTCCAGATCGGTGAACCATAATCGAGATGGGGTAGGACATATGTCCTGTATAGCTTAAGGACCCAGTCTTTATTCCTAGAAATGAATGCTCTTTTAATGGAGTGCATAATGCTGTTACATTTCCCTACAGTTTTGACAATATGTGTACCTGATGACAATTTAGAGTTTACCCATACACCAAGGTCTTTTTCACATGTACTATTCTTTATAAGCTTTTTATTTAAAAAATATGGACACTTTTGATTTCTTTTTCCAAAATGTATCACTGCACATTTATTTTCATTAAATTTCATATTATTTAGTTCACCCCACCCTTCAATTTTCTTGAGGCTATCACTTAGTTCTATATACTTAATTAATGACGACACTTCTCCACCTATTTTAGTGTCATCTGCAATTTGGTAATGACAGAATCAAAACCATTACCCATATCACTAATGTATAAACCAAACAAAACTGGGCCCAACACAGAACCCTGGGGAACACCACTGGGAATGTCACCTTCGTCTGAAAGAACTGAATTTATTCTAACCCTCTGTTTTCTGTTAGACAGCCAATTCTCAATCCATCTTACTATAAATTTGTTTAGACCTAGAACAAGCAATTTTGTGATAAGTTTTTTATGTGGAACCATATCAAAAGCCTTTCCCAAGTCCAAATAAATTACATCCACTGGTTTACCCTCATCTAATTTACAACTTACATGGCTATAGAATGCTAGTAAGTTAGTGTTACAAGAGAGTCCTCTTTTAAAGCCATGCTGTGAAGAATCCTGCAATCCTAGTTCGATTACATCCTTCTCAATTTTATTTTTGATCAATCTTTCCAGTATCTTGCAACAAATTATTGTTAGGCTAATAGGTCTATAGTTCACCACATTTGATTTATTTCCCTTTTTATGTATTGGCACCACTATGGCTTTTTTCCAGTCCAGAGGAATCGTACCGGTTAAAAGTGATTTATTAAATATGTCAGTCAAGGGGCTTATTACTACATCTGAAAGATATTTCCAGATTATCAAATCAATATTATCCGGACCTGATGATGAAGTAGTCCTTAAATTAGAGAACTCCTTCTGTACCATATCATGACTAATACTAAAGGCTTCTGAGTCCATTACCCCTGGAATAGTCACCTTTGATTTATTCTCCTGATAGATAGTCTTAAAGTAATTATTGAAACTGTTTGCAATTTCTTTATTACTATTTATTATTTCACCATTGACAGTCACCGAGTTAATTTTTTTCCCAGTTTGCTTATTGTTATTTATATATGCATAAAATGCTTTATGATTTTTATTCAATGCCAGTTTATTTTCAATTTTTAATTTTCGTTTTTTAATAATAGATTTTAGGGATCTCTGTTGGGTCTTATATTTGTTATGGTTAAATCAAAGTAGGATGAGTTTTGTATTTCTTGAAGGCTTTATTTTTCCTTCTTATCTGTACCTTGATATTTCTATTAAACCAATATGGAATAAAGCCTTTATTATTTTTATCTTTACGCCTAGGAATAAAGTGATTTGTTATTTCTCGAATTTTTGATTTTAAATTTTTCCCACATAGAATTTGCATCTAGTTTACAGAATGATCCTCCCCAATCTATTAATTTAAAGGCTCCTATAATTTTATTCCATTCAGCTCTTTTGTAGTCAAATGGTAGTGACGATCTATTTAATTTGTTTTTTTTAATATTGATTGTACACTCTACAATGTTATGGCCGCTGCTTCCTAAACGGGGGAGAATATCAATACTGTTAATTCTGTCAATGGAATTTGATAATATTAAATCCAAAATATTTCTCTCCCTAGTTGGAGCATCAACCATTTGATGGCAACCATGAGATATTATGGTATCAATCAATACTTTCTCAAAGGTAGTAGTTCCTTTCATTTCATCCCAATTAATTACCGGTGCATTGAAGTCTCCCAAAATTAAGATACCACCTAAACTGCAAGCTTTATTAATTTCCTCTATTAAACTGTTATTATAATTACTATTACTGTTAGGTGGTTTGTAGCAGATTCCCAGAGTTATTTTGGGCGAATGAGGAAATGTTAAATTCAACCACAGGGTTTCTGTTATATTTTAAGAGGTTTCAATATTTATAATTTCTTGACACTGTATATGCTCTGAAACATAGCAGCAGACTCCACCACCTCTTCTTCCCATACGATTTTTCAAGAAAAGTTGATACCCAGCAATATTGTTAGACCAATTATTTACACTCATCCCACCACATTTCCGTTACACATATGATAACTGTATTATATTTATTTATCAATGTTTTTAGCTCAGTTAATTTTACATTATTCAGACTTCTGGCATTGATGTTCCATATTTTTAGTTTCCTGGATTTTAGATTGTTGAAGCTATGATGCAGGTTTACACCCTCGTCATCCTTATTTTCTAGTTCAAAGCTTTTTGTATAATATTCTCAAAGGTTCTGCCCAGTTTGTAGGCACCTTGCTTACTTAAATGAAGTCCATCCCAACAGAACAATGATGGAGTGTCACAAAAATTTTCCCAGTAGGGAATAGACCAATAGTTCTCAGACTTTGTCACAGTGAGCCTCCCCAAATCAATGGAAAAGATTTTGAGCCTCCCCCAAAAGTTGAAATAATCTTGGGCCTCCCCAGAGAAAAATAACATAATGTGCTTTAGTCAATACACCATGATTAAATTGAAGCCCCTTGAGTACTTGGCTCACATTCAGTTCTTTGTCTTATACTGACATGGAACCTTTGAAAAGAGCTCCTGTGCTCAAGGTGCTATCTGAATAACAAATAAATAGAATAAACAAATATTATTATTCAGCTTATTGTGACCCCCCACAAACACGCCAACCTACGTATGTTGCTATTTTCATTCTTGAACCATTGTTACCCCTTGTTGCAGTACCTTCATGGGTCAGACTGCTTCCTGTGTTTCCTCTCTATATAAAATAATCTTCCTACATGCTTTGGCTCTCCCCCTCCTTCTCTGCTCCTAAACAACTTCTCAGGGATTACTTTGCTCCGTCCTGCTATTGCTCTTAGCACTTCTATGCTCAACCTTGTATTTGGGCTGTCCTGCCATCAGGCTACAAATTGATCAGTTACCACCACTTAGTTTATTGTTCATATTTGTTTGCACTATTGTTCACTGTGTATTTCTTGATTGTTTTGTAGTTATCTTTTGAAATATATTCACTCCCTACCCTTCCCGGGTACACCTGAAATAAGCCTGTTCACCTTCCTTGTCACCTATTAGTAAATACATTTAATTCACCTACTATTATCCCTTTCAGTTTGCATCATCTCTTCACACAAAATATGTGAAACTAAAAATGTAAATACAGTACTTTTTCAGACTTCCTTGAGCCTCCCCTGGAACAGGTTGGGGCCTCCCCAGGGAGGCTGGCCTCACCATTTGAGAACCCCTGGAATAGACCGATAGCCTTCTTTAAGTGTCCATTTACACATCCACTCATTTATACATTTGATCTTACGAGTAGTCTGGTAATTTGCTCTAGGAACAGGTAATATTTCTGAAAACCATGTCTCACCATTAAGTTCAACTAATGTTTTACCAAGGTTTATGTATTCCTGTTTGATTTCATCAATGGACAACTTTTTTAGATCATTTGTACCTGCGTGAATAATGACAAGTGGATTTGGGCCTGAGTTATGTAAGATATTGGGGCACATTCTATTTATGTCTTTTATTCCAGCTCCACGAAATGATGAACATGCTATATTGTGTTTATCTCTTCGACACACAATTTTGTCTGTGTATTTGATTATTGAATCACCTAGTACAAAATATTGTCGGTTTAAATTATTTGTTGGTACTGTTTCCATAGAAACTATGTCCTTTGTTATATCTGACTGTATTTCAGCCGTTTCATAAATGGATCTATTTGGATATATCATCTCTTCTGCTATAATAGAAGATTGAACCGTACTGCCAGTAGCCAATGTATCTGCCTGGGATTCTGTCACCACAGTACTAGCGGGAGAAGCAATATGTTGTTCATTTATAGTACTATCCTGTACCCAAATCAATCAGGGCTTCATACCTATTAGATAGGCTGATATGGTTACACATTGCCCTGCATCTGGATTTAGACTTATGGCCTATAGTAACATTAATCCAGTCTTCAGACTCACTATGGATGCTGTTCTCATTCGAGTCATTTCTTTTCCTTTTTTCATATGCACTGACCTCACTATGAGGGTCAGTTTCACCCATTTCAATATTGGTCCCCAATGATTTTGCAGTACCTTCCTTTAAAGAATTATCTGAGGTTTGACTCAAGGTTTCTTGATATTGTTCGATAACTGCTAATCTTTTGTAGAAGTTATCAATGTCTTTCCTCAGAACACTGTTATTTATACATTTATCACAGACAAATAAAGGTACTTGGGGAAGAGAATCAAATAAGGTATACATGGAACAAGTATTGCATTTCAATCCTGTTTCCTCATCCAAAGTCATGATAATATCTCTCCTTACAGGCTTAGATGCCATTTTTTGATTTTTACAGTGCTGTTACTCATTTTGTTGTCCAAGACTATTAAATCAGTCATTTTTACTATTATTTATATGTTGTGGTTGATAGCTACACTAGTAGACTTATGCTGTACTTACAAATCCAACGTTACCGTCCCTCTGTCACTCCTGACACGCAACGCACGTGTCTTTGCACACGTCTTCACGCGCGCAAGTGCACGCTCGCCCAGCTCGCAGCAGGGCTTCCTGAAATACCGGGCTATAACCTGGAAGTACCCTTGCGAGGTCGCCGAGCAAGAGAATTAGTTTAACAACTAAAAAAATAAAATAGAGTAGTGATTTAACTCACTCAAGTAGTTTCAGTAAAAATCTAAATCCCCCAAGCAGTTTAACTGCCTAAAATCTCTCACTGATCGAGTTGTAGTTCGTTTCAGCAGGTAATCGAACTACACTCCTCTTCCTAGCATTGCTAGGGCTCCAAAACCTCGCGATAGCAACTTACAGTGCAATTTACAATTTTACATCACAGAAGGTATAACCCTTTGAAAAATGTTGCATTTGTAAGAGAATCAACAGTAAAACAGATGTCTCTTTTTAATTAGAGGTTTAGCACAAGTTCTGTTGGTTATTCACTACTGTTCCTATTCTGGTGTCGTCTGCAAATTTTGATTCTCACACCTCTCCCTGTATGGTCATATCCTGGATATAAATGCTGAACAGATAGGGCACCAATACCGAACCCTGGGGCACCCCACTGGTTACTTCCACCCAACTTGAGTGGGTTCCTATGACAGAAACTCTTTGTCTTCTATCACTCAACCAGGATGCCACCCATCTTGTAATATTGCCTGAATCCTATGTCGGATGAGGGAGTCTATCAGTTCACCATGAGGAACTTTGTCAAATGCTTTTGACAAGTCCAGGAATATGATATCCACTGAGTTTTTATCATCTAGTGCCTTACTCACTTTTTCATAAAATTCCAGCAAGTTGGTTTGACAGGAGAACCCTTTCTTAAATCCATGCTGTGAGGGGTCAATGTCTCCTGCTAGGGTCATACATTCCTCGATACGAGATGTTCAAGGACCTTTCCCAATATAGTGGTCAGACTAATGGGTCTATAGTTCCCCACCTCCTGTCTTGAGCCTTTCTAATGCATGGGTACGATGTTCGCTTCCCTCCATATCCTAATTACCTCCCTTTGATTTAATGAACACTGAAATAAGACCGTCACTGGTTCTGCCAGCTCATTTGCCAGTTCCTTAATGACCCTAGGGTGCAAGCCGTTTGGGCACTCGGATTTGCAGGGATCCAACCTACTCAATCTGTCTCTGATATCATGCACCTTCAGCTCCAAATTATTTTGGTAATCATTACCCAGGTGTTCCACACTAGTTGTTTTAGGGTTATAAACAAAGCTAAAATATATGTTGCAAGCTTTAGCCACATGTGCTTTGCCTTCAATTAATGTTCCATTTTGATGTTATTAGTGACCCCAATTGGGTGGTGACTCCTTTTTTCTTGTTAATGTAGTTATAAAAAGATTATTATTATCTTTTACTTTATGTGCTAACTGTAGTTCATGCTTCCTTCTAGATGTATTGATCTCCATTTTTGTCTGCTTCAAACATTTCTTGTATTTAAACCAGTCATTGTTGTTCCCGCTCCTTTTTGCCCTAGAGTATAATTTTTGTTCTTGTTTATTTTGCGCTTAACCTTATTTGTCATTCATACTGGGATTTTTTTCCCCTGCTGAATTATACTTCTTTTTAACGGGTACATATTTATCCAGTAATGAACCGATTTTACCCTCCAATACTATCCACTTATCGTTCAGAGAACCCCCTGCAAAACACATTTCCAATTCCATTCTATAAGCTCTTTTCTGATTTTACTAAAGTCAGCTAATTCATAATTTCTTGTTAGGGTGTAACCTGCTAGGTGGTTCTCCTGATCAGCCACTGAGAAAATAACCATATCATGATACTTAGTGGTATGGTTACATCACATCCCTGAACTGTATCTCCCATATTGCTTAATACTAGGTCTAAAAGATTATTACGCCTAGTAGGGTGTGTAACATACTGGTCCAATCCTGCCAATATGCATGCCTGTATGAAACTTGTTTCTCTCTGTGAGCTAAATGTTTGATCAACCCAATCTATCACTGGCATGTTGAAGTTTCCAAGTAAAATTATGTTTTTTGCAGGTGTCATATTTTCTATGAGTTCCTCTAGATGGGTAGTAGCTATGTAATTACATGAGGTTGGTCTGTATATGGCTCCCAAGGTGATTTTGGCACTATGTTGTGGGGTGATTTTAACCCATACCATTTCGATACCCTCCAGAGAGTTTTCATTTCCAGTCTTTCAGGTTTTATTTCCTCTGCCACATAAAGGGCTACCCCTTCCTTTTGGTTTTTCTGTCCATACTGTATAAGTTATACCCAGGTATATGTCTATCCCACGTGTCCTCTGGGTCCCACCATGTTTCTGTAACTGCACATATTTTAACATTTTCAAAATTCATTATATAGGTGAGTTTGTCTATTCTGTTAGAAAGGCTCTGGGCGTTTAGGGATATACATTTCCAGGTAGTAGTATTGTTGGAGGTTTCTTTATTTGTTCTCCAGTTAGTTCTTTCGGGTGTGACAGGACCACCCCCTAGACCCCCATCCATTAATTTAAAAGATGTTTTACTGCTCATCTGGTCTCCTGTGCAAAGATTCTGGTCCCAAATCTATTGACATGCAAGCCATCCTGCCCAAATAGGTTGGCCTCCTGGAAGCTTGCCCAGTGGCTAACAAATGTGAAACCTTCCCTCTGGCACCACTCTCTTACCCATTTATTGAGTTGCCGGATGTCTCTTTTTCACCTGCCCCCTGCCCTAGGGACTGGGAGTATCTCTAATATAAATATTTGGCTATTACTAAATCTTAAAAATCTGCCAACGTCTTCAAAGTCCTTCTGGATGTCTCCAGGCTTTCTTTTTCCTACATCATTTACCCCCACATACAGTACTATGGTGGTGCATAATCCTGCTTAATTATCTGTGGCAGTATTGTCTTAATATCCCCTAATCCCTGCTCACAGGAGCATGCTGACTATTGTAAATTCCTTGCAACCTTTGCAGATGATCCCATCAGTATTTCTTAACATATGATGCAGCTTGCAGCCACTTCCAGCATAGTATGTCTCTATCTCAAGATGGCTACCAGCTCTGCCTTCTTCCAACATAGTCCTACCTTTATGGGTCACGCTCATAGTTCTCTTCCATTGCTGCTTGGGGCTGTCACTCAGAGAACTTGACAGCCCACAGGTCAATGAAAAGGCACCATAATCTTGGGTTCCTTCTTCCCCCAGATGTCTCCTGGAGTCCTTGTGGTTGTGTGGGTACTGAGCAAAAGGGCAGGCCCACACCAGCCTGCATGGGTCTGCTACACTAATAAATTTTACTTTTAAAAACTTAGAGTTCAATACATACTTACCTCTCACCTGCTCAGCATTAGAATGTGTAGCACTGGTTCTTAAAACGCAGAGCAAATGGCCAGAATCCATAATTTAAAGAACAATAATTTTAGGAATAGTGTACAATGTATGTGTTGTGTTAAAGAAGAACTACATTGTCATCTGTAAGTCATTTTTCCTGGTGTAGGCGGTTTTTTTTTA
The DNA here is from genome assembly GCA_016271365.2 of Neoceratodus forsteri. Lineage (NCBI taxonomy): Eukaryota > Metazoa > Chordata > Ceratodontiformes > Ceratodontidae > Neoceratodus > Neoceratodus forsteri. The sequence continues at coordinate 776,112,814 of CM028135.1, forward strand.
GTACTGGTTAAAATTCTGTTATTGTTCCATTTATACCGGTATTTTAGTACCCTCAGTAGGTGTTTCTGCTTTACAATCTGGTGGTAAGTATCATTTCAAAACTGTATGATGTAATTTACGTTCCTCTCAGCCACACAGTTCTAAAGTAGAATATGGATGCACTGTGCCAACAATAAAAGAGTAGAAAAAAGGGACAAAAACTATATCATACAGTTCTCCTTTAAGACTGTTTCTATCAGATTAGTTAAAATTGTTATAGTCTGTATGTCCAAAAATATCTTAACCATTAGGAATGGAATCAGTAAATCTTCATAGAGCAAGGGTAACTTTGTGTATAAAACACACAACTCTATGTGAAATGCCTAGCATTTAACAGCAGTGGCACCCTCTCAATGTAGGACAGTGGGCTTCTGAATGGTAAAATGAAAGGCCCTCATAACATGGGACAGGACTGAGGCATGCTACCAAACCCATAGTCTGTAGTTGTTCAGGTACAGTATATCCAGTACCGGGAAACTTGGTGAAAACTGGAATGGTTATTGAACAGGAAAGCCCTTGAATCCCAAAACTAAATGGCCCCATTCTGGCACAGGCACTAATTATGGACGAGTGCAAATGCTCAGTTGGGGCATCATTTCAGATCTGAAGTACAGACCAGATCCAGGTGCAGAATTAGACTGTACCACACATACAGAACAGCACTCCATAAAAAGAATGCCCTCCTAGTTACTACAACGTCCACAATTCTCCCACAGTGATTGCCCCAGTCATGCAGTTTGGGACTTGGGGGAATTCTGGTTCCAGATGTGTCACGTTTTTCACCTGTAACACCATCCTTACAGTAGCAGGTTCATGAGGTGCGCTGGGATTCTCTGAGGGACCACTGTACTGGATCTCATCATATCTGACCGAACGTAAGAGGGCAGAGGTTCAACGTATACTGTCTGCGCCATGTTAAGTTGCAAGGTGGGTCCCTCAGGGGTCCATGCTGGGTCCCTTATTATTTCTGCCATTTATGAACAACTTGCCCAAATGTAGTAAAGCATACAGCCATAAGGCTGTATGCTTATGACACTGTATTGGTGGCTTTGGGACCAAGTTCCGTAGATATTCAAAATGGCCTACAGTCTGACTTCAATGCAGTGGGGGAATGGTTCACCAGGTCACGACTATTCATGAATGTGAAAAAAACTAAGTTAATGCATTTTGTCTAAAAAAAAAAAAAAAAAAAAAAACACAGTTCCACATTCTAACTTTAAAAAATTAACAATTGGAACAGGTTGAAAATTGTTATTTAGGGGTCATATTTTTTTAAATATATATTAAAGTTTTTTAGTAAAACAAAAGAACAATCCGTTAAGTATTATTAAATAAACAACAGTCTATAAGTGCAGAAATAGAAAAAAGAAAAGCTCCCCCGGACGGAAATATATAATCTATATAAAAAGAGTACTGATTGTAGTTATTTTTGTATTCACAAATAGTTGTTAGGGTGTGATCTCTAGAGTTTGTGAAATTCATTATCATTTTTAACAAGAATAAATGAAAAGACATTTAATGCTATGGCTTTATATAAGTCACCCCAAATTTGTTCCCATTTACATATCTTGTTAATACATGCATAGTATATTTTTTCAGTTCTCATTGTATCCAACATTAATTCTTTCCAGATGGTCATCTCAGGAATCCGTGAGTTTTTCCATAATCTTGTTATACAACCTTTCACATTCATCCGTTGCCTCAGAGGCTGCCAAGAAAGAGGAGCAGTTGGACCACAGTGGGCTCAGGGAGGGTGAGGGTGGTGGAACAGAGGTGCATCCCTCCAGTTGTACCACTCCACAATTCATATGCCGTTCTTGCAAAGTTTATGGAGGCACCCACAGTGGAGACCAAAGAGGATGCTGGGAACCTCCACAAAGGAGACCTACAAGAGGGTGGCATGGGACCCCACAGGGGAAGGAAACAACTCCTGATGGGGGACTCCATTGTTGGGAAGGTAGAACTTAGGGAGGAAGGGGAGAGAGAGGTAAGGTGCCTGCCTGGCACCATGGCTTGGAGGGACAGGGAGCGAATCCTCAGGATCGGCGGAGCAGCTGCACAGGGGAAGGAGTTAGATGTCATTGTCCACCTAGGGACAAATGACCTGGCTAAGAAAGGGATTAGAGCAGTGCAGGAAGAGTTTGTGGAGTTGGGGAGGGACCTTAGACAAGTAGCATGCACAGTAACCTTCTTGGAGGTGCTGCCTGTCTATGGCGTAGGTGAGGCTAGGGTGCTCCACACCATGGGAGTCAATCAGTGGTTGAAAAACTGGTGCAGAGCTCAGGGATTTGGCTTCACTGGGGACTAGGGGTCCACCTGGAGTGATGCAGGCCTATACTGGAGTGATGGTCTCCATCTGTCCAGGAGGGGACCCAGGATCCTAGGTGATAAGTTTAAATGCTTCATTGGCAAGCATTTAAACTAGCCAAGGGGGAGGCACTGGAAAGGAGCAGGGGAAATCCTAGCCCCCCCCAAAAAAAGTCAGGGTAGTAGTGAGGTAAACACCAAGTTAGAGATGTCGATAGGGAGAAGGGCAGGTGTAAATGGAGAAAGTGACAAAGGCAATAAGGACAGGGATGGGGCAAAAAGAGGTAAGGCTATCAGGAAATAGAGGGTAATGAGTACCAATGCCCACAGTCTGGGTGGCCTTGATGGAAGAGGGATGCCTGGATATTGTAGCAGTCACAGAAACATAGTACACAGAGAACCATGATTGGGATGTTAACATACCAGGGTACACAACCTACAGGAGAGACAGGAAGGGGAGAAGAGGGGGAGGAGTAGCTGTCTATGTAAGGGAAGGAATAAAAGCAACTGAACAAAAGAGTAAACAGGGAGGAGAGGAGGCAATGTGGGTCACCTTAGAGACTGGAAATGGCACCACAATCCGCACAGGGGTTGTATATAGACCATGTCAAGGGGAGGGAATGGACAAGGATATGATAGAAGGCATTCTTAGGATGGCAGAGAAAGGGGAGATACTGTTGATGGGAGACCTGAATATGCCAGATGTTAAGTGGAGCACATTTGCTGCAGCCACATCCAAGAGCAAGGCCATTCTCGATGCCCTACAGGTGGCATGCCTCAGACAGCTAGTTTTTGAACCCACTCATGAGGGAGCAATCTTAGACCTCATACTCTCAAATGGGGACAGTGAGAGGATCTCAGATCTGGAAGTGGGTAGCCATCTGGGAACAAGTGACCACCAAACAGTGTGGTTCATGATAACTCAGCTACAGAGTCAAGCCATACAAATGTGAGGGTACTGGACTTCAGAAAATCTGACTTTGACAAGATGGGAGACTGCCTTAGAAAATCATTAGCAAATAGGCTAGAAGGAGGGGTGCAGCAACAATGGGGAAACAACAAAACTGCCATCACAGAGGCAACAAGCCTTGGTGTGAAGCAAATAAACACATCAAAATGAAAGAAAAAGCCACTATGGTTCTTAAAAGAGGTGGCGGGGAAGGTCAAGGAGAAAAGGATAGCATTCAGGAAATATAAGGAAACACAGAAGGAGCAGGACAGAGAGCTGTACCAGTTAAGGCAGAAGGAAGCAGGGAAGGAAGTCAGAATAGCAAAGGCCCAAACTGAGGAAAAGATAGCCAACTCGGTTAAGAAGGGGGATAAAACCTTTTATAGGTACACCAGGGAGTGTAGAAAGACAAAGGGAGGGATAGTGAGGCTGAACAGAATGGATGGTGGGTGGGCAGAGAGAGACAGTGAAAAGCAGGGATACTGAATGAATATTTCTGCTCAGTATTCACAAAAGAGGAGGAGGAGAAGGAGGTGCCTAATCCAATTAACAGAAGCACTCTGGATTGGGGAGTCAATCCCAGTCCTTTCACAGGAGAAAGGGTTCTGAAAGAACTCCTAAAACTGAAGGTGGACAAAGCAATGGGGGCCTGACGGAATTCACCCCAGAAACCACTGACTATCCTTTTTAACAAATCATGGGAGGACGGTGTGGTACCTGAGGACTGAAGGAAGGCGGGTGTGATTCTCCTTCACAAAAGTGGGAGAAGGACAGAGGCAGGAAACTACAGACCTGTCAGTTTGACCTCTGTTGTAGGGAAAGTGATGGAATAACTTCTGAAGGAAAGAATTGTTGAGTACCTAGAGGTCAGTGGGGCACGGGAACCAAGGCAGCATGGGTTCACAGCAGGAAGGTCATGTCAGACGAATCTAACTGATTTCTTTGACTGGGTGACAAACGTAGTAGACCAGGGAGGGGCTGTGGACATGGCCTACCTAGACTTTAGTAAGGCATTTGACACAGTTGCACACAAAAGATTAATAGTCAAATTAACCAGCCTGGGAGTGGGTCCCAGGGTGGTAGCCTGGGTAAAACATTGGCTGGACAACAAGACACAGAAGGTAATTGTAAATGGAGTCCATTCTGAAGAAAGAGGGGTTACTAGTGGGGTACCGCAGGGTTCAGTACTGGGTCCAGTCCTTTTTAATGTCTTTATAAGTGACATTGCAGAGGGACTGGAAGGAAAAGTATGCCTCTTTGCAGATGACACAAAGATCTGCAACAGGGTTGATATACACAGAGATGTGGAAAGGATGAGAAGGGACTTGGCAAGGTTGGAGGAATGGTCAGAAGTATGGCAGCTTGGATTCAATGCAAAGAAGTGCAAAACAATGCACCTGGGAAACAAAAACCCTGGGGAAGATTACACAGTGGGGGGGGGGGGGAGGAGGTAGTAACAATAACAAAAATGGAAAGGGACCTGGGGTAATTATACCAGATGACCGTAAGGTTAGCAATCAATGTGAGAAGGCAGTAGGGAGGGCTGGAGGATACTGGGATGTATAGGGAACGGCATCACCAGCAGAAAACAGGAAGTTGTTATCCCTCTGTACAGACAGTTGGTGAGACACCATCTGGAGTACTGCATCCGGTTCTGGAGACCCTATCTCTGCAAGGACATAGACAGGATAGAGGCAGTCCAGAAGAGAGCAACTAAAATGGGTACAGCGACTGCAAGAGAAGCCATACGAGGAGAGACTAAAGGAGCTTAATATGTATACACTTGAGGAAAGGGGGGGGCATGATAGAAACTTTTAAGTACCTCAGTGGAATCAACAAAGACCAAGAGTGTAGCACCTTTCAGAAAAAGAGATGTGCAAGAACAAACAGACACAATTTGAAGATTGGGGGGGCGTTCGTGGGCAATGTGAGGAAGTATTTGTTCACAGAGAGGGTGGTGGATGCATGGAACAGCCTTCCTGAGGAGGCTGTGGGGTCTAAAACTGTGGGAGAATTCAAGAATGCATGGGACAGACATAAGACAATTTTTTGGGGGGGTAGGAAGAAATAGGCTGTTGGTTAACTAGGATCTGCAGCTTATCCTGTAGGTAGGGAAATGGGCAGACTAGGTGGGCCAAGTGGTCCTTATCTGCCATCAAAGTCTATGTTTCATACATGCTAGTTAAATAAACGTTTCCCTTCCTACTAATGCTTGTTGCTATATTATTGATTTATTCAGTATACAAAGTTCTGGCTCAAACCTAATTTTTATCTTAAGAATTTGGCCAAGTACTGCCATTACACAAATCTAAAAAGGTTTAATTTTAGGACATAGCACCAAAAACAGGTTGACAGTGTCCCCTCTAAACTTATTTAGTAAGTATGGAGAATAATAAATTCTGTGTATAATGTAGAACTGTATTTGATCCAAATGGTTATTAATGGTTTTATTCCATTGTTTACAAATATTGTTCCATTTAGATTTTTAGAGTTCTGTTGTATCTTCCCCACCATCATATTTCTATAAATATTGGACATAAGCCTAGTCCTACCACTATTAGCTTTAATTGTGTAAAGAATTTTATTAGAGTCAAAACTGAACTTTTCATCTTTAATAAATCTTTGTAATAGTGAGCGAGTTTGTAAATATGAAAAGAACATATTCACAGGTACTCCATATTGATTCTGAAGTTGTAAAAAAGGTTTATAGTCTTTTCCATCAAAAAAGGTCACTTATACTAAATACATTACATTGATGCCAGATACCAATATGTGGTGACTCAAATAGTGTGTGAAAATTATTTTTTAAGAGGTGATTTAATATTAAAATAATTATTCATGTTTAAATGTAATAAAGACATTTTCCATTTGAATAAAGTATTCTTTAAGAAGGTATTATGTATGTTACTAAGTGTTAACTCATACTTCATGAGAGCCAGCATATCTGTCTCTAATTCTAAATATGCCCATGCTGGTGGATTTGTGTTGTAAAATTATTTTAAAGCAGCAGAGCAACAAAAAAAGTTATTCCAAAAAGTTAATTTTCTGCTATGGTTATAAAAAATATTGGCAGAACTGCTGATTTGGGTTTTTTGGATGCTTCCTACATTGTGTACTGTACTGTACATCTGCATTTTTGTCTGGACCCTTATCCTCCTCAAGTCCTCAGTATTATTTCTATGCAAAAATGAGGTGCCCATCTTTTTTTCTTGAGAAATAATTACTTTAAAACATTCATACAATTCTTAAATGATAATGAAAACTGAAAATTTCACCACCAAAATGAACTGGAAGACATCTGGCATCAATTAGGAAGAAAAAAAGGCGGGGTCAAATTTTAACCCATTTTCATTGCACTGCTGCTTTAATGGTTCTAAGACAGCAGCCCAATGATAGTATTTGAAATCTGGAAATTGTAGACCCAAGTTTTCATATTCCAAACATAATTTTTGTTTTTTTTAACCTAGGTTTCTGATTTTTCTAGATAAAATTGGGTCATCATACTATTTAGATTACTCCAAATGCCATTTGGTATATTAATAGGGAGTACCTGGAATACATAAAGAAGCCGGGGTAGAATGTTCATTTTTACCACTTGAATTCAGCCCAATAATGTTAATGGTAACCCCTTCTATCTTTCCAAATCATTTTATAATTTCATAGAACAGTGGACTCAGATTCAGTTTTAATAGCGGATTACAATCAGGTGTTAGTAGAATACCCAAGTATGTTAAGTTTTTTAGTTGCATTCTAATAGGGAAATTAGCTTTTTAAATGTTATCATATTTTTAGGGTTTATTAATAGAGCTGCCAATTAACCATATAACCAGATTGTTGACCATATTCCTGTATTATCTGTAACATTTTTGGAAATTCTTTTTCTGGGTTTTGTAAGTATATTATTACATCATCTGCAAATAAAGATATTTTGAAAGTTTTTTTGTGTACCATAACTGAATCCACTGATAGTATTTTCTTCACTAACAAAACTGGCTAAAGGTTCTATGATAAGAGAAAAGAGAAAAGGGTGGGGGGGGGGACAAGGGACAACCTTGTCTCCTTCTCCTCTCCAATAAAAAAAGGAGAAATAATATTGTTAGTTAGAATTTTGGCCTTTGGAGCATTATAAATAGCTTTTATCCAGAATATAAATTTTTGACCCATGTTAGCCGTTTAATACTTTTATCAAATAAGGCCATTCAACTTTATCAAAGGCCTTTTCAGCATCCAGGGATGCCACTATGCCACCATCCTTGTGTTTTAATTGCAGAATATTTAAAGCATTTCTTATATTATTGTGTCCCCTCCTTCCCCAATGAAGCCCGTTTGATCTCCTACAATTATATATGGCAAAACTTTTTCTAACTGTATAGCTAATATTTTAGTGAAAAATGTTATAATCAGAGTTTAAAAGAGATATAGGATGATATAAAGAGCATACTTTTAGGTTTTTACCATTCTTTGGTAATACCATTATTAATGTTTCATCAAAGGAAGGAGGGAGACTATCTGTAGATAAGTTAAATAATTTATAAAGTTGTGGGGCAAGGATATCTTTAAATATTTTATAGAATTATATTCAAATCCCGTCTACTTCGGGTGCTTTACCTGATCGTAATGTTTTAATTGCTTCTAGTATTTCAAATTGTGTTATTGGTACCTCTATCAATTTGTCTTGTTCCATAGATATTTTGGGTGTATTAAGACATTTTTGATTATTAATTATAGGTTTGCTTGACTTGTATAGTTTACTATAATAGTTTAAAAATTCATTATTTATGTATTTTTCATTGTTACTGTTTGTTGCACATTATCTTCTAAATTTGTCTCTGATATAAATCTCTCAGCTTTCTCTTTTTGTAATTCATAAGCCAATAATTATCACTTTGATCGGTTTGTAACTATTTTGCTTTCTCATATTATAATAATAATCTTTAAGTTTTTTCAGTTTATTATTTCTTGATAGCCATGTTTTAGTTTTGTCAGGAGCTTTAAATGTATATTGTTGTTGGAAATAATATGTTCATGTTGTGCCACTAGAATATTTTTTTCTAACTTTCTCAGTTTTTCCTTCTGTATTTTGTTTTTGCTATCGATCCTGTAAGTGAAACTCCTCTGACTAGTGCTTTATAATAATAACAACAATAATAATAATCTTTATTTATATAGCGCTTTTCACTGAGTACTAGAGTGCAATACAATAAACTACAATTAAAACCATAAAATACTAAAATACATTTTCAATACATAAATACAATTCAATAATAGAAGTCCAATAACAAGACGGCACTAAAAACAAGTTCAAATAAATACATTTTTAAGGCAGTCTTAAAGCTCTCCACTGTCAGGCACCCACGTATCAGATGAGGCAGAGAATTCCACAGGGTTGGGGCTGCAAATAAAAATGCCCTCGAACCAGATATTTTTAATCTTACCCTGGGAATCTCCAGCAAACCCTCATCAGTCGAGCGGAGGGGCAGTAAGGATATTTTTAATTATTTATTTATTAAAGTTTCGGAATTACAACCTTTGAGTCAGAGACTCCTTTGCAAAGGCTCCACGTCAAAACAAACATACAGATTTCTTTGCGAATGACTGAACATGCTTCATAACTAAGGATTATACGTTGGTGCTTATATAATTACATCAAACATTTACAGTATTTGGTTAGACTCTTAAGGGTTGATTATAACCCTGGGTCGGGTTGAACATGTGTCTTGCAGGTAGCTCGGTCCCTGTCCGTGCAGAGCTTCCCAAATAATTTTGAATGGAGTTTCTTCAACTGTATTTAATTAAAAGTAGTTTTGAGTTTCTTTCCTAATTTTTTCCAAAAATATTGGATCTTTTAATAGTAAAGGGTCCATATGCCAAGAATGGTGGGGGGTGGTAGCCCTGGATGCCAAAGCTAGGCACAAAGGTGCATGATCCATTAATAGTATAGGCTCATAATTAGTTTCTTGTACATCCTGAAAAAGGGAACATGATCCCAGAATCATGTCTGTTCTAAAGTTTTAAATCTAGATGAATAATATGAAAATTCTTTGCTATCAGAACGTATATTTCTCCAAAAATCCATAATTACTAAGTCTTCCATCTTGTTGATTAGGAACATTGTTTCTTTTTTATTGAGCTCTCAGTTTCTTGCGGTTGAATCTAATTTAGGGTTAAATACCATATTAAAGTCCCCCACTACTATATAAGGCTGTGAAAATTCTATTAGGGCTAAGAAAAAAGAATCAGGCATTTTTGCCATAGCATTACACGGTGGAACATAAATGGATGCAATTGTTTTGATTGCAGCATGATATTTTATTGATATGACAAATCTTTCTTCTTTATATGGGAACCTAGCAAGTCTAAATTTAAACCTTTACGTATCAATATAGTGGTGT